>CM064067.1:11029817-12279817 GCA_032594955.1 Panicum miliaceum | reverse complement strand
TGCTCATGTGTAAATTGAGCCAGAGGGTGATGAACCACCAGGGACCGCCAGGGTTCCCAATCGGCTCCCTCTTTGACAGCTTGGTGCCGATTTGGTGCATCAGGTAATAGGCCGATCCCAGCAGATGTTTTCCAAGGGGGATGGCCGATCCTTGTGACAAAGCCTCCGCTAAAGCTTGGGTGTTTGAAGAGGGTCCAACTGCTCTGCCACAGAAAAAGTGCTTTTCTAGCCACATCATCAGAAAAGCAGTATGCTCCCTCTCTGAAACTGTCCCGGTCTTCATATTTTTGCTAATATACCCTTTCCACCCGCCGATTCCTTTGGTCTCTAGCCGATGTGATGGCTTGAACAGATAGTTGAAAGGGGTATCGGTGGAGGAGACATCGAGGCCGGTCAACAACAGAACATCGGCCAGAGTCGGGGTCATGGGTCCATGTCCGAAAAGGAATGCATTGAGTGCATCAGACCAAAAATAAGAAGCTGCCATGACCAGAGGTTCATTTCTTTCCATCTGAGACAAAGATAGGTCTATGCACTGGCCGATTTTTTGTTCCTCCCACTGAACCTTCCTAGATCTGGCCATTCTCTGGTACCATTCTCTCCAGCCGAGGGTTTCATTTGGCCAGGATCTAAAGGTACCTACCCACTGATCCAGGTCCATGGGCGATTGCTTGAATGGGATTCTGTGAGTCTCTAAACTGATCAGGTCAGTTGGATCGGGGTTTCCCATAGGGCCTAAGCAGATAAGGTCAGGGGATTCTGAGAGGGGGATGGTGATTCGGTGCCTAAGTGCCTAAAAAGGAGAAAAGGGGAAGAAACTGAGAAAAAATCCGGAAAGTACTAAAGCAGCAGAAAAGCGAAAGGGGAAAAATTTCAAGCATTTACCTCTGGGATGGAAATCATCCTCGCCGATGGGACTGCCAGGGGAGCCGCCGATTGGGCCGCCGCCGCTGAAGGGGTTGCCGATAGAGCTTCCGTGGATGGAGCGGTCGCCGATGGTGATGCCATTGGAGGGTTGGAGCAGGTCGCGGATGAGATCGCCGGAAGGGGGGAAGCGCTGCGAGATCAAAGAGAGCTTGGAGGAAGACAAACAGTGGTTCGCTGGAAGAAAATGCTAGATTTGTGGGGAAGAGTAGGCGGAGAGGGCCAATACTTAAGAAAAATCGGGAGAGCAAGGGCAAAGATGGTATTCTTACCGCGCCGTCTACACGAATTCCAGGGGAGCAGTCGTTTCGCGCGCTCGGTCCGAGGAAATTGCAATCATTGTGCCGCGGAACGGAAGGAGATTTTTACTGCGTTCGTTTCGGAGGAAAGGGTTAAAGAAAGAGTTTCGAAGAAAAAGTTATGTTTTACTCCGAAACTGGGGGGCATGTGTTGACGCCAGATTTTGACACGTGTTAAATCGGCGTCGGGAAAAGAAGGTCGGCCGATGCGGCAGATCTAAAGGCTACAGTAAGGAATCGGCCGATTGAGGTAATAGTTGAAAATCGGCCGATTGGTGATACAGCTTGCGCGAACAGGATGGGACTATTTTGGAGGGTCCTGGTCAAAAGTTGGTCAACAGGGCAACGCTAAGTCGGTCAAGGAGCAATTGAAAAGAATCCTGATTGGATTAGGGGACGGCGGCGGAAGATTCTACGGGAGTCCGTTTCCTTTAAAAGTTATTATAGATATAGTAGTTTTCCTGTTTTTTAAATAAGGTTGTAACAAGTCGTGATCGACTAGGAGTCCTAGTTTTAGGGTATAAATAGGAGTCGTCAGGGTCTTGCAAAAAAGAACATATCAATCAACAACAATACTTCTACTTTCAAGTCGGCGACTTCGCCAATACTTTTCTTCTTTCACGAGTTCATACGGATTGGCAGGGCTGCATCAACTTGATCTCCGGCCAATTGGTAGGTTCCGCTTATCGAGTAATATCCGAGCTTTAACTACGGGCGCATCGCTGTGGTTTCGTTTGGATTTATTCACCAGTTATCGATATTTACTAGAATCGCAAGTTTTACCTGTTATTCTAGTATTATCACCAGTTATCCAGCTTGAGATCAGAGTAATCGACTTCGTCATTATTCTTCTTCGATTTATCATCTTACAGCCGATTAGATCTATTTCAAGTGTTGCCTCTGTAGTAATTGTTTAGATCGCTCTAGCAGTTTTCTTTACAATTACTACACGATTATCGGCTGATCCATAGCCGATCATCTCTACAGCAAATCGGCCGATTCGCCGTCGACGCGCTCCTCAGGACAGATTGGAACTCCAGCCGATCGGAGCGCCTGGAATTTAATACTTTATTTCCTTGTCAATCAACACGTCAGATTGACTGGCACGCCGCGCGAACGGTACCAGGGCGATAACCCGAACAGGAGCTAAGCAGATTCTCCCGGGTCGTGTGTCCGACGCTGAAGACCATCGGCCGATTCCCGTCTGGCCGATTTTAGCGCCAACAGCTAGTATCCTAAGTGTATGTGCATATGTATTGTAAGGGTTCTCCTACTCTTTTCTTATTCTTAATACAAAGATATGGAGTTCTCCAGCGTGTATGAAAAACTTGGTATTTTCAATAATGAGAGAGGCAGGTAATTTAGATGCACATTTTAATAATTTTTTTAAATTTTGGCATTAGTGAGTTATTTAGATAAAAACTTAGAGGGTCACTTTAGATTATTTCATAATGACAAAGTCAGTAATTTAGATATAGATTTAGTGGGATACTTTAGACTATTTTCCCCATGATAGAGACAGGTAGATCCAATGGTTATTATTGCTAGTAATGTCTAACTAATTGATAGAAATGTGTTGTGTTAGAATGCTTAGGATTTAACTCTTTTTCTAGCATGCCTCATGAGGATTGAGGTGGCCAGAGCCTCTAACCAACAATAGTAAGATTAGATTTCCACAATAATTTATTTTTTGGGGTTATTAGTTCTCATACCTGGACCATGGTTGCAATCCGAGGAGGTTTCCATTGGCAGCAAAACAATCATTATTCTAGCTTATTCTTGGCCAAACATTAGCAAACCGAGGTAACAATATAACGCCACTGTAATTTCTTGGGCAGAAATTATCCTCGTGGCAAAACAACAACCGATAGATATTTTGGCATTAGATTCGACATGTGGAGCCAGGATTATAAGAATGTAAGCATAACCCTGGAAGAAACCCAGTTCAAGTAGCTAGATTTTGACCGTATATACTTGATTATTAATAGGAAACAAGTGATTCCTGACAAACTAAGGGTGAATTGCTGCTAATGTGTTCCTAATGTACGACATGAGAGGCCTCATGGTTGGATAATCCTGAACGCAACGGACGCCTATATGGATGCATCTTTCTATCTCCCCTCGAGGAGCAGCATCCCCCATTCTTGGATCCTTCAACTGATATGCCGTCCCGTGAGTCCAACGTTGACGAACCTGCACAAAACATAAGAAATAACTTAAGGTTACATTGAGAAAAAAGGAACCGTAATCATTTTTTTAAAAAAAACTCAACCATGGGAGAAGCCCAACATATACAATGCTTCGAACACGGACCCGGCAAGGCGGTTTCAATGATCACTGAGTTCATTGCTCTAATCAATATAACTCACGAGGAGGTGGTAGAGTAACTACACTCATGTAGCCAGTTAGTTGTGGAGCCAAAAAGGATTTTCTCCCTCCCACGCGTCGCTCTCCAAGGTGACTTGGGGGGCGCCCTGTGCCGCCGCCCACCACCCCACCCCAGGCCACCTCCGGTGGCCGCCGCCGCCACCGGCAACCGTCCGGGCGGCGGCGGCGACCCGCGGCCGAGCCGAAGCCGGCTCTGCTCGCAGTCTCCCCCTTCCCTCTCTCTTCCCTCCCGCCTCCCTCCCCCCGGCCTTCAACCTTCGCTCGTCGGCGCTCCACTGCCGGCCGCCGGGCCGGATCCGGCCCCCTCCTCACCGGATCTGGGGTTCCCTAGGCCGGATCCGTCTTCGCCCTCTCATCCGGTCAACTGGTGTGCTGTGCCCTGGGGGCTCTGTTCAACGGGGGCGCGCGGCCGTGCTGCCGTCGCCGGCGCTCGCTCCGGTTGCGCCACCTTCCTAGCCGGCCCCGCTCAGGTCTCGTGGCATGCTGTGCCTTCGGGTGGCCGGGGGCCTATGGCCGTTGTGCCGCCGCCATAGCTCGCCCTGGGGCGGGTCTCCGGGCGCTTGCGCCGCCTCCGAGCGGGCTCTCCTCGTGGCAGCCGGGGCCGGCGCTCCTTTGCCCTAGGTCGCCTGGTGTCGGCGCTCCCTCGGCCCTGTTGCTGGCTGGCGGCCTCCGGCCCCCACTCGCTCCACCCCTCCGCTAGCATCCGGGCGGTTGGCTCTGCCCCCGCTGGCCGCCTTTTCCTGGTGGCCTCCTAGGATGGGGTGCCGGCAGGCTCTCCTGTGCTGTGGCGGCGTCAGTTCTAGGGAGGGATTAGGGTGGAGGCGAAATCCTTGGGTCTGCTTGCGGGCTGATGACGGCGATGCCCTTGGACGCCGCTCACCTTCTTGAAGGCATCATCTTTCCCCCTCTTCCCTCCTCACCGGTGAGCTTTCCGGGTGAAAACCTTGACCACGTTGGTCGGACGACGACGGCGCCTGTGGCGTCGCTCCCTCCCTTGAGGCGTCGTCTTGGAAGCTCTGGTGGTAGTGGTCGTTTGCTCTCATATGAGAGTTTCCGCTTCTGCGCCTGCCTTCGCTCGGTTGCATCTACATCCTTCGGGTTGCGTCGGTCGTTGTCTGGCGGATACTTTGCCGCTGTTCTGCTCTGGTGGATGCTTTACCGCAGTCGTCGTGTTGGTTGGGGATCACCTCGGGCAGATGCTTTGCCACCTTGGTTGCGTTGTAGACCTTTGCACCCTTGATGTTGTAGTATTCTTTAGCAGGTTCAGTTGTAGGTTTGTGGGTTCGGTGAGTCTCCTCCCCCGTTGTTCTTGCTGTTCTTGTTTGTTGTTGAGGTCGTCCGCCACTTGCTTGGTGGTGCTTGTATCGGCTTTAATAGCCTCTACCTATTAAGGTTTATAATGGTCGTATTGCTTTCCTCTTATACGTGTTCAGGCACGTTCACGAAAAACTAAACTCATGTAGCAATGTAACATGATTTTGATCTAAAATCTTGAACATGTTATTCTTGTTGAGTCTGCTACCTTACATATTCTTTATGATTAGATTGAGATTGATACCTGCAGCCTTCGACAGGCTAGCTTTACGTGGACAATGTGGAGTAAAACCTTTCACTTACATATGTAGGGAGGTCATCAGTATCTTCTCTGCAAAACGATGCAGCTTTGCAGCCTGTGACAATCTCCAGAAGTACTATGCCAAAGCTGTACACATCGGACTTCATTGAGTATGACTTGCCGTAAAACAGCTCTGGAGCGCTGTATCTACTGGGTAACATTCATTAGTTAGTAAGAATTCTGTCGGTATCGACTCTGCTCGTCACACTTCACCGGAAAATAATGAGTATATCTGCAGAATACACTCACCGTGTTCCTCTAAAGTTCTGATCCTTCCCTTCAGATTGGCCTTGATCAAGCATAGTTGCAAGACCAAAATCTGAAATTTTAGGGACCAGGCCCTCAGTAAGTAGGATATTGCTAGGGTCTATATCACGGTGAATAATTCTGAAATGTTCATGCAGATATAACAATCCTTCACAAATCCCCTGCATGATGTGAAGACGTGAAGGCCAGTCGAGGACTGCACTCTTTTCATCTTCAGCTGTACACACCGTAGATTTAAGGTGAATAAGATCACCATGTGCTGTTCCAAACACTTATACGATCGCAGATATAATCATAATCATATAAAAACCATGAAACAACGGTCTGTAGTCATTTATAAGAAATACATACCAAAAAGGACTGCATCAAGGCTACCACCAGGCATGTATTCATAGCATATCACGTTCTCGTTATTCCCTGTGCAAGATCCCAGCATCCTTATGATGTTCGGATGGTCAAGCTTTGCAAGCATTTTCACCTCATTTTTTAGATCCTCAAGTCCTGCTTCTGTATTTAGTCTTTTGACTGCCAAATCCCCAAAATTCGGTAGCGTTCCCTGAGCAAAGTCAAAGATGACAAATTCTTTATATGAATTTAGTAGATCCATATAACCAAAAGGACAACTTACCTTGAATATGGTTCTAGATCGGGTAGAAACAATACAATTTTGGTTCGCAAAATTGTTGGTGGCAACTCTAATAGCATCAAGGTCTAAATTCTTGGCCGCAAGCTTAGGTCCTGGAGCATGGTCTTGTTCTGTTCCAAACATTTACGATTGCCGATAAAATCGTATAAATATCGCGAATAAGAAATAAAGTACTAAAGAAGAATTTTCAGTGAATGCAGTGTTTACCAAGGGCTAGTGGTAAATGCTTTTGTCGACTTCGATGATAACAGAAGCCTAGCATTGCAGAAACTGCCAGCAACACTCCAACCACAGAAATAGAGACAACGATAGCAACGTTTGGACCTGTACAAAATACAGAACATCATCAATATTTAGTAAAGAAAACACTGACTTTTCAACTGAATGTATCAAGAAGATAACAGAAAACTGAAACGGGATAAACTGATTTGGAGGAATCCAAATCAGTTTATTCCTGATCCTTTACAGTCATGATCTAAAACACTGCGAGAGAATCCATGATCCTTTTCAGTCATTATTTTGATTCCTTCTTCAACTTAAATCAGGCGAATATAGCCTCACTTTTTTGTACTTATATCAAGCTGCTTTTACGGTAAAACAGTAGTATAGGTGAGAAGCCACTTGCTACTTGCGACTACTGAAAACAAACATATTCTTCCGCCTTCGTTAGGTTGTCACTAAAACTTTTATCTACATGACAGATTGCTTCTATGACGTTTCTATATGAGACATTGTAATGAAAAAAAAGTTTACCTACATAAGGCAAATCAATTACCATTTTTAGTCGGACTGAGCATTTACTACTACGACGAGCAGGTCACTAAAAACATGGAACCCAAAAAAATGAAGCATAGCTCGATAATATAGTTGCATTTTCTCTTGGGTTGTTAAGAATAGTCAAAATGTACCTGGACGAGAGGGATTGTTATGAGAGACTCGAGTGTACAAATCGTTGATTCCATCAACAAACAGAACAACATCTACCAGATCTCCTGACCAGACAACGCAATTACTCTCTCCAAGCAGAGCATAAGCACTGCAGGAGCAGTTCTTTAAGCATAACTCCTTGCAGTCATCCAAGCTTTTGCCTCCCACCATGGTGGCGTTCAATGTATCAGGCACCTTGACATGTTGCAACCGGTTAAATCCATTAGCCGACGAGCACGAAAGCGCTGCGTTCCTCACACAACCACCCGTGAAGTTCCTCTGGGTCCAGTCGTTTGGCGACCTGGGGACAAATTCCTGCAGACAAGTGCAGTCATCGTTGAGGCAGGCGCCGTTTGGACCACAGAACGCATAGGAATCACACTGATTCTGGGGCAAGTGCCAGTATTCAATCCAATCATCTTTGCTCGGATTGCTATACCAGCGATGGCAAGGCCGTCTGAGCTCATGACAAATCGCCACTGGACTGAGCTGTCCAAAGATGTGAACGAATAATACGCACTGTCATCGTGAACAGTCATGTTAAAGGCCAACTTGTTTGTTGTCTTAAGATAAGGTTGACCACTGAACCCCTGACCATTCCATGGACCGGTCCTGTACAGCAAAGTAGTGTCGTTGAACAAGAGGAGCTCAGGAGGACGTCGTCTGGGGTCGAGCTTGATGCTGTAGCTCCCAGTAGACGGGTCCGAAACGCTCTTCCACGATGTGAGTTGCATGTATTGGATAGTAGGGGATGTGTCATATCCAATTGCCATACCAGACAACAATGTGTCACAGGGGTCAGCAAAACTTTGCCATAGTGGATTTGGAGTCCCTGACATGGAGTCGTTGATGACAAGGTTTCCGGAGTCGAGAAGGAAGGCTTGTGGACTGTTGGTGCTAAACCTGCTGCTACTTGACCAAACATTGTTTCCTCTTCTATCCAGCAGGTCCAGAGAACTTGTGCTGAGGGTAAGACTTCCATTACCGCCCTTGATTGGAGTGTCACGGTTTGCCACCCAGACGACAGTCCGAGTTTTCATGTTATTGTACCATATTCCTAGATATGTGCTGTCTCCATTTGAAAAGAAACCCAGCACAAAAATACCTTGTGCTGAAACCAGTGTTTGCCCAACTAGCAAAGATTGGCCTGTGGTGAGCGAGTCATCTGGAACAAGGTATTTGAATATGATACTGTTAGATATTGTCAAGAAAACGGGAACCAGGTATGGGTAGATCAAGCAGATGAGCTATATGATTACCAAATTGGTTCATAGCAATTTGTCTCACCTGAAGAAAAAAAGAGTTTGAATACCAAATCAAAAAAAATTGACATATATGTCGTGCATAAGTTTAACTGCATAAATTGCTACAAGAGTAGAAGGCATGTTCTCCATCTATTTCAAATTGTAAGTTATTTTAGTTTTATCCTAAGTCAAACTTCTTTAACTTTAACAAAGATTATAGACTATTTCGTATACAAGATGTTAATCATTCTTTTTATTGATGTGCTACACATATAACTGTTCTTCGAGCTGAAGAGGGCGAGCTTGACAGGTGTTGTTGCCATGACTAACTTCGTGTTCTGTTGGATCTAGCCCCTGAAGGACCATGTCCATCTAGCCCCTGAAGGACGATGTTGGGCAAGAGGATGAGTTCTTTGACAAGGGAACCCACCACCTTCCGTGAGTACCGCCCTGCCTTTACTATGTTAAATGCTAAAATGGACGTGCTGCTGCTTAACCCTCAACTTTTCCTCTCCTTCGTCATAGGAGCCTGGTATTTATATTTCACTTGCTCCTATTCTAGAGCAAGAATGAGTGAACGTCGAGGTATCGGTTAAAGGGGTCTGGCTCAAAGAGAGCTGGCTGATGGAGGAGCCCCAGGCAAAGAGGCCCCGTAGGAGAACGTATTGGGTCAGTAGCATACAGACTCAAGCTTCCTGAAGACATATCATGCGCAATGTATTCCATATTTCACAACTTAAGTCTTCCACTCCTGACACTATAAAAAACAATTTGTAGGGATGCCTATTTTTTTCTAGGGGCGGCCTAAAAGCACTACTACAAAAATAATTTGTAGGGACGTCCTGTTTTTTCTAGGGGCAGGTCAAAAGGTAACCCGCTTCTACAAATGGAGCGCGGTTATTGTAGCATCCGATCCGCCCTTAGAAAAATACTTTTAGAGGGAGATGACGCCATCACCCACCCATGCAAATGGGCATCATTTTCAAGGACCGGTGATGGTATCACCCACACTTAAAAATAGCATTTCCAGAGGCAGGTGACGGCACCACCTGTTCCTAGAAATGGTGGCATTTCTAGGGGCGGGTGATGGTGTAACCCGTACGTAAAAATGCATTTTTAGGGGCGGATGATGGCATGACCCGTCCCTAAAGATGGTTCCACACAAAAAAATTTATACTTTTTCATATGATCCCGGATGAAGTCAAACTTTATATCAAAATTGTAGAGAATGACGAGATCTAAAACTTTATAGTTAATAATTTATTTATTTAAGTTCATTTAATGGTCCAAAAAATTATTATGAACCTATATATAGCTATGACATCTCATACAACTCAAGTAATACTTTGAGGTTTCAACAATCTTAACATTTACATACATTGAAACATATTTGGCATATTTTTTTATTTATAGTTCACAATAACCATAGTGTAGAATTTCACTTTTTTGATTTGTTTTGCTATATGGAAAGATTTAAATGAATTTTCAGAATAAAACTAAAAATATTTTTAGGGGCGGTGGTGGCATCACCCGCCCCTAGAACGGATTTCTAAGGGCGGGTGATGGCGTCACCCGTTCCTACAAATCAATTTCAAAGTTAATATAAAAGAATAGCATACTCCATAAAGTCACAAGTGATCGTGTAGTGTGGTGGAAAGGAAGGTACGCACGAGACTTGAGATAGGCGATTCGAACCCCGAGTGATGCAAGTGTGCATATTTTGTCAAAAAAATTATAGCTCAATGGTGGTGGCTAGTTGGCTGCAGTATTTTTTTCTTTTTTATTTTATTGTTTTTGATTTTTATTTTTATTTTTTCACTTTTTAGAAATCGATTTGTAGGGGTGGGTCACGACATGACCCGTCCCTATAAATCGATTTGTAGGAGTGGGTCACGCCGTAACACGCCCCTAGAAATCAATCGTATTTTTAGCTGCGAGTACCTCATCCGCCCCTAAAAATTCTTTTTTATAGTGAAGGTAACCCGCTCCTACAAATGAAACGGGGTTACTGTAGCAATTCACTCATCCCTGAAAAACATTTTTAGAAGCGGGTGACGGGATCATCTGTCCGTAGAAAATAATTTTAGGGGCGAGTGAGGGAATCACCCGTCCCTGAAAATGGCAACTATTTCCAGGGGCGGTGATGGCATGACCCGCCCCTACAAATGGTCCAACATAAATAAATTCATAACTTTTTCATATAATTTCGGATGAAGTCAAACTTTATATCGGAATTGTAGAGGTTGATGAGATCTAAAACTTTTTAGTTGATAACTTTTTCATTTGAGATAATTTAATAGTTCAAAAAATTATTATAAGTTCTTTAATTTTAAAATTTTGAAGTTTTGATTTTTTCCAACCAACCTCAGATGTAGAGTAGCTCCATATCAAAGTTGTAGTGGTAAGATAAAAAAATTTGTAGTTTATACATTATTTATTTAAGATCGTTTAGGATCATAAGATCATTTAATAGTTGTGCCCTACACATGGCTATGATTAATATAGAATCTAATACAACTCAAGTTATACTTTGAGATTTTCACAATCTTAATTTTTATAACACTGAAATATGCTAGGCATTTTTTTTCTACATCTATAGTTCATAATAACCATAGTGTAGAAGTTTTATTTTTTTATTTGTTTTGCTATATTTAAATATTTAAATAAATATTTAGAATAAAATAGAAAAATATTTTCAGGACGAGTGGTGGAGTCACCGCCCTTGGAAATGGATTTCTAAGGGTAGGTGATGGCTTTACCCACTCCTACAAATCGATTTCAGAGTTAATACAAAAGAATGGCATTCTACCAGTGACTATGTAGTGTGGTGGCGAGGAGGGTACGCGCGAGGCTTGAGGTAAAAGACTAGGATTTTTTTCTTTTTTATTTTGTTATTTTGATTTTTTTCTAAATTTTTTCATTTTCTGAAAATTGATTGTAGGGCGGGTCATACCCTAATCCGCCTCTACAAATCGATTTCTAGGAGCAGGTGTACCCATCACCCGCCGTAGAAATAGTTGTTTGCAGGGGTGGGTATCACACCCGCTCTAGAAATATATTTTTACCTGCCTCTAAAAATCTTTTTTATAGTGTGACTACACACCGAATTGCCCAAGGTCAGCAATTTGGTGGTGTTGCCAACAACTACAGAAACTATTTGGAACGCAGGTTATCAAGAAAGCTAGCTAATGTGGCAGTACAACATGTAAAAGTGAAATGAACCAATCTTCCTGAATCGACTTCTACTTGGGAAGGTCTCTATGTTCTGCGCCACAGGTTTCCAATTGCCATGCTGGAGGAGGGGGGTTTGGCGGCGGCGGCGGCGGCGGTAGAGTAGGTAAGTTCTTCAGCAGGGGGGCATGTCACGCGGCTAGCGACAAGTGAAGAAGGCATTTTCCTGAAAGGCGTGTTCGAAGGTGGGAAACAACTGTAGTAGCATGTGTGGGTTTTACTCTGTAATTACAGATGAGTCCGGCCTTTGGACTGTAGCTTGTGCATTTGGCTTAAAGCCTTGAGCCTGTAACGTGAACATGTACCGAAGATCTGGATGTAGAAACATAAAAGGAAAAGTGGAATCCTTCCTCTGCTCCAATTCGTCCCTGATATATATCCTTGCCTATCTCACATCGGCGGCGATCTTTGCAGAAACTGTACGAGAAGGATCGGAGAAGATGACTACTACACTTTTTAATGTCAGGGATCAAGATCATCAGCCGTAGGTGTAGTACTGACTACTTCAGAATGCAATTGTAAGCAGTTTTTAGGGATGATTTCTGCCGCTCGGTTCGTGGGGAACGCCTCAGATTATTAATTTGCTACAATAGAAAAGCTCTAGTGCCAAATTAATGTGCTCCACTGGAATCCGGCACTGTCCTACGGTGATAAGCTATATACAGTGTTACTGCAGAGAACAGTTAGCCAAGATACCATACAAGAATGACTCTGCAGAGGATCCGTATCCTAAATTCGGATTCAAGCAGCAACCATGAGCATACGAAGACACCGAAAGAGAGAAACAGGGACGTACTTGGCTGCTGTGTGCGACCGAGACGAGCCGCGAGCAGCACCACGGCAAGGAGGAGCAGCGCCTTCGGCATCGTCCTCTTCCGTGAGGCCTGAGGGAGGAACACGTTAACAAGCCGACCATGAAGCAAGATTTGTGGCTTCTATACGCACAGGAAAAGGAGAACAAAGAGTTATATACCATTATTACAAAAGCCCTTCACCTCTTGTGAAATTTAAATCTCAGGCCCCTTTCTTTTCAGAGTCACTGTAGTCCTGTTGGGGGTGCGTCTTAGACCATCTAAGGCTAGGGAACCTCTTTTATGCATAAAAGAGACTAAGTTAGAAGTTTAGCGACTTAGTTGCAGTGATTAAGAATTTTGTTGTAAGATTCAGGAATTAATTGTAATATTTGATCCCACCAATAAAATAAACATAAACAATCATTCCTCCTCCTCCCTAGAGCTTAAAGGAGGGGACTTTTGCTTATTTATTTACTTGCTCATTTAGCTTGTTCTCCCTCTCCCTCCTCATCTCTCGTCTATTCAGAGTCCAACCCAACAAACCTATCTGGGGTATGTGATTTCTGTGCTGCATTGAAATTCATATGTTACAGATATGAGGATAACTAATGGTCGTTTCTTTTCATCTTTGGAGTTTAGGCTCTCAATCCCCGTCATGTACGCTGTTGAACAATGATTTTTTTTACAGCGATCCTTCGATATAAGTTTGTGTAGCATATTTCTAAAGAAGTTCATATACAGTTGTACATATATGGCAAATATAATAAAAGAAAGCACAAGACGCCAGTGCTATGTACTATGCTAGAGAAGGTAGCTACCATGGCAAGATGGGCTCATTAAATAATGTGGTCCCGCTCATTTGCAGGAAAAAATGATTTTTTTCTAGACGACCGGAATAAATGAGAAGTGGACTTGAAGAATTTTCGCATCCACTAGGTCATTTGGATATTTTAGAAGTGCCCCAGGTCAAGTAGTAAAACAAACCAAGGATTTATTTCGATGGAAGCTGAGTGTGACGAGACAACATATGCAGTCCAATAATACAGCAACTTGTATCCTTGCACATACGCAAGCAAGGCCATTAAGATGCGTGGGCAAATGAGACATTTCTTTTCGAAGGCAACACTGATAAGAACTGAAGAATCAGTAACTCATAAGATAGTGTATAAGAATCCTACGCACTTTAGTAAGAACCATATGAGATAAGATGAATTTATTGATTCAAAGACAATGACTTGTTAGTCCTACCCGTTCCGTGTATAATAAGGCAATGTCGAAAAGCCACCTCTCGGCTTGAAGTCACGCTCAAGATAATTGTTCATTTCCAGTTACACAGCCATTTAGTACCGGTCAGCAACTCCCCTTAAGTACCGAGCGGATGATCAGTACCGCCTGATCGGTACTAAATGCTTAAATACCGGCCAAAATACCCGGGGCTATTAGTACCGGTCGGTAACACCGATCGGTACTAAACGGCTTTGCGCCTAAAATGTAAAGAAAAAAGTGAGGAACAACCGGGAGGCTCTCGCACACGCGCATAGTCGCAAGTCATGCGAATTTTTCATGCGTAAATGCTCATGCACGATTGCGAGGATTCGAACCCACGACCTCTGGCCTCGCGCGTTGCTTGCTTACCATCCCACTTAAGCATGGCATGTGATTAGGTGGGAGATGCGCCTCGCGCGTTGCTTCCTTTCCATCCCACTTAAGCATCACATGTGATGGGGTGGGAGATGCATTTCTTTTGAAGTAACCCGCGGAGGACCATTTAGTACCGGGCTAAGACACCGTCCGGTACCGAGCGATGTTATTTACCGGTACTAAATGACCGAGCCATTTTAGTACCGGGCCAAAACACCAGCCGGTACTAAAATACGATATTTAGTACCGGTCGATGTCTTGGCCCGGTACTAAAATGATTTTAAGGGCTTTCAAATTTGGACCCGATACTAAAATGGCTTTGTGGCAATCTTAGTACCAGGCCAAAAGTTAAGCGGCACTGACCCATGGGATGAAAGCCTATTTTTCTAGGTGTGTGACCGTCCTAAAAATTAGTCATTTAGCTAGTAATATGTACATACAAATAGAGATCAAATTCGATGATGGATCAAAAAATTGTAAATTAATTTAAGGTTGTGGTTCCTGAGTTTCAGACGGGTGGATGTGGATCCACAGTATAGCAAGGCATGGCGGCCGATCCCTTCTCCCCACCTGCTGCGGCATCACTGCATGCATAGAGGCCGGCCTAATCACAAAGCTTTGCTGCAGCGGCATATATCACAATCAGTTACTATCTGCTAACTTGGCCACTGCATGAAGCGGTGCAGGAAGCAAAGCAATGCAACGGGACAAAAGAGGTAAAGTACAAAGAAGCCCCACGGACGCTCCATCTCAGCGAGTAGGGACAAGAAAGGGAAACTTCAGTAGATTGGATTCTGTGATGACCCAACATATCAATGGCACTGGTCATGACAAGAGGATAACGGATCTCCCTGTCTCACACCTTTTCCCACACATGATGTAGCTCCCCAAGGAGTCATTCACCCTTACACTTAGAGTGCCACTGGTCATGACTTCCCAGATCCAATCACACCACTTCTTGCTAAATCCTCTTTGTTCAAAGCTCTTTCTTAGAAAGACCCAACTTATCTTGTCATAAGCTTTCTCAAAATCTAATTTGAGGATCAGCCCATTTTTCTTCTTTATCCTAGTATCATGTAGGATTTCATGGAGGCTCATGATTCCATCCATACTATTTCTCCGTTTAATAAAAGCATTTTGTGATCTATTTATAATCTTCCCAAAATTGCTTCCAGCCTAAGCATCAGAACTTTTGTGAAGATTTTATACACAACATTGAGTAGGCAAATAGGCCTATACGCTAAATTTTATTAGCTTCTTTTTTTTTGGCAATAAAGTAATGGTACCATAATTGATTCTTTTTATTTCCAACTTGTGCTCAAAGAAATCTGTGAACATTGATATGACCTCAAATTTGACAATCTCCCAGCAACATTGATAGAACTCAATGGGCATATGATCTGGGCCTGGAGCTGTATTTTTTTCCATGTCAAAAATAGCTTTCTTCTCCTCTTCTTCAGAGAAAGGGGCAGTTAGACTGGCATTATCTGCATCAAAGATCTTTTCAGCTTCCCCCCAACACCCAGGATCCATCTCTACTGCTGGGTCTTCAGTTGGGCCAAACAAGGACTTGTGGTATTGAGTAGCATGTTCAAGCAACTGATCTTGTTCTTTGATAATGGAGTTATCATGTTCCAAGCTAAATATGGTATTTTTCCTTTTTTTTCCCATTTGCCACTCTGTGAAAGAACCCTGCCAGCAATCACTTTGAGTTGGACCTCTTGTGCCAATATAACTCTTCCTCAGCTAACAGCCTCAGTAATTCAGTTTGTATGAATGTTTTTCTTTCCAACAGATCAGAGGGGAGAATCGCATCTTCTTCTTCTTTTTCAATTTTCAACAACTCCTCTTGCAAGATATTTTTGTACTTTCTAGGATGCCCCTTCAGACTCATCCCCTAGCCCTTGAGAAACTGCTTCACCCTTTTGATTTTAATATTCCACACTTCAGTAGCATCTTTGGCTCTCACACATTCTCCCCAAATTTCAGCCACCTTAGGCAAAATCCTCATGCTTTATCCAAGCAGTTTTTCAAAACAGAAAAAGAGCATTTTTTTCTTTTCAGGTTCCTGCCTAGAGCACAACAGCAAAGGGTTGTGATCTGATATATACCTTGGGATCTAGCGGGGTGACCCCGGCTAGAAACAAGGAAGGAAAAAGAAAAGTAAAACAAAACACAACTAGCGCCGGCGACCACGAGCAGCAGCACATGCGCTACAGGTACAGGAAACTATCTCCTTAATTATCATGCTCAATTCCCCTGTCTCAAATCGCTCGTTTTTAGATATCTGATTGAATTGTCTGAACTGCAGAAGGGAACCAACAGCACTAGCACACTGAAGAGACTCCGTACCGGTGATTCTTGGCATACGCCATACGCTCCAGCCGGTACTCAGCCAGCAGCGACGGTAATGGATTAAACCCAGCATACTCCGGATTTATAATTTATCTCCTCTATACACCAGTATGACCTGATGATCAACATACAAATATACTATAATGTCTTAAGGAGTTAAACCTGATGATGATCAGATTCTAAAAAAAATTCAGAGGCTATTTGTGGTCTAAAAGTTCACAACTTTGCAAATTGACAATTACCAATCCTGGCTTTCTTCCTGATCTGCTTCTCAAGTATATGATGACTACACAAGCAGACTGACATGTATGGTGTCTTATATCTTGCTAAAACGTTGTAGTTCAGCGTTTGGGTTATCTGACTTATCTCTGACTTGCTAACTACATGTCGCTGTGTTGACGTATGTAATTGGCCAACTTTCTTCTTTTTCCATCTTTGCACATATACGCATAGTCCAACTGCTAATAATCTTTGCTTTCTTAATTATGTCTTGCCATGTTACTGTTGCCTTCTGTTTCAAAGGATACTTGAAATTAGTCTTTGGTCAGCCGAACACGCCAAAGAGGCGGTTCGCTGAGCCAGCCCGGGCTCGAGTCATGGCACAAGCTTCTCAAGATGAAAATCAGGGAACATCTCCTGAGTTTTTTTTGTCAATTATGAGCATGCCAATATGACCTACTAAGCCCCTACATTATCCGTTTATTTATTATGTTATTTATGAACTGAAATCGAATTGTGTGCGCGACGGCCGCGTCAAGTTTCTAGTGTTGCTTATTTAATGGAGGGGCATGCATGTAGATATGAGAATAGATTACAATTACAAAATCACCTATGTTTTACAATTTACACCAAAATTAGGATTGGGGAAAAGATGAAGTGAGCTGCTCTTGGTGAAGAATGCTACATTTGTAACGCGGACTCTGCGTTGCTAAAGATGCTTCTGATGCTTTGTCATTTGCCAAGAAATGGACAAACCATTTTATTACTGTCTGTAGAAGTAAGAAACAAAGAGATTGTACGTGGAGTAAACTAATCTAAGATCGATGTTGCCGAACTATGCAAGAAAGCAATGCTTCGAAACTTCGATTTCAACAATACCGCCAAGAAAGGGCTATAGACATTAGTGAGTTTGTTTTCTCTGATGACCACAAATTGTTACACAGACCCACCGAACACCCCCACTACCGGAATCAGTAAGTTTGCCGAGTGCCCCAGGCACTCGGCGAAGGTCCAAATACACTCGGCAAAGGGTTTGCCGAGTGTAACACTCGGCGAACCATACTCGGCAAACTTTCCCTCGGCAAACAGTGGGCTTGCCGAGTGTTGATCGTCGGGCACTCGGCAAATCCTTTGCCGAGTGCCAGAAAATACTCGGCAAAATATAATACTCGGCACAAAGGCGATAACGGTTTCTGACGGTAACGGCTGCTTTGCCGAGTGTCAGACGGCCGACACTCGGCAAAAAGAAATTCTTTGCCGAGTGTATTTATATATGGCACTCGGTGAAGGTACACGGTTTGCCGAGTGCCTTCCACGTGGCCCGTAGATAAACTACTAGTTATGCACCACATGTTCTACCATGTCTAAATGTTCTTGACAGACATCGGCTACTTGCTTCCTGACGAACCAGCACCCCCGCCGTTATGCTTCTCATTTTCCTGCACACCTCTCACGACGGAGGAATAAAGCTGTGCCCTCTCAAGCTTCAGCTTGTCCAACTTTTCCTTGAACGCCAGCAGTCCTATCATGCCGACATTTTTACGCGCAGCTTCCTCGAGCTTCTTGATCTTATTGTTGATCGAAATGATCTGGACGGAGCAGCAACCGAATGAGTGGCAGCGCGCGCGCACACACACAAATATGAAAACTTTTCGAATATGTAACGTACCTTGCGCCCTGGCCAGCGGTTCGTGTTGTTCTTGCGGCAGAGCCGCTTGAGAGATGTGGCTGAGATATTCAGTTCTTTGGCGGCATCTTTCCTGGTCATGTGCATGCGGTTTAGTACATCTTCCATGGGGAACCCCGATGTTCTTTTACGTTGCTTTGCTAGATGACTAGCACTGGTACAGGACCCTACTCCATGATATTGAACAGCAACTTGAAAAGATTCCAGTATTGCAGGACGACTAAGCCCAGCAGCCCCATGCCAATTAGCCGCGCCTAACAAACTGCCATCAGCGTTGTTGTTTTCTTCTGCCCGCCTGGCCGGCTGAGGAGCTTCAGGAGCGAACTGAGGTGCTACTGCTTCAGCTGCTCATGCAATAACGATTTCATTACAAGTTCAGAATTTCATGAACATGTGTGTACCTGCAAAATGCATTATCTAAATTTAAAGATGAGTAATTGTTTGTAAGATTCTTACTAGGAGCAGTAGGCGATGAGAATATGTGTTTCAGCATATCCAGTTCGAGCTCTCTGTGTGCGTCGTTTTCTGCGGGCGTGCTGGCATTCGTGCAAACAGCTGAGTGGAATGCCGAAGAAGAGTCCTTCCTCAGCTGCCCACTGGTGTCCTCATTCAGCATCTCAACGGTGTTGGCGATGAACTCCTTCACCCACTCGTGCGTGCGCTGGCGGAGACTGTAAAAAGAAATTCATGAGGGATGGAGGTTAGCATTGCCGAATCCCCGTGTGTGTGTGTGTGTGCGCGCGCGCGCGCGTGTGTGTTTGTGTGTGTGTTCTCTGCAGCATTGACTTGCACATAGTTCCGTGGGTAATTTGTTTAGTAAGTCACTTACTCAAGATAGCACATCTCGTTCAGTATGATTTGTCCATCAGCATCGATGTACGTGCGATCAAAAATCGCGTGTTGGAATGTTCCAGGGTCCGCGACATGCACAGCAAAATGTAGCTTAGGGTTCGCTGCACAAAATGTTCAAGGTAAAATTTGCAGATAATGAGCAAGTTGCGTGCTTACCATACATACATAGGGTTATGTGCATGCTTACCACTTTCATGGAGGACCTCCCGGACCGACCGGCAGTTGGAGCAGTCTAGTTGGCCGCAAACGAAGGGCACGAAGTCCAGGTCCTCCTCGGCGGGGGGCACGGAGTGCTCAGCCAGGGCCCCAGTGTTGCCGGCGTCCTCGACGCTTCTGATGAGGGCTTCAACCTCCTCGTCGTCCCCGTCATCCATGAGCTCATCGTACAGCGACATGGTTCCTAGGTCCGGAAGCACGATGTCGTCGAACAAAGCCTCAAACGAGGGCGTGGGGTGAGTCGTGGCCCGCGCCGCGGGCACTGGATCGCGAGGCGGCGGCGGCTCCACGTCCATCGTCGGCGCCTGGCGGTTCCCGACGTCGTTGGCCGGCGCCGGTTCCGGGTTCAGCGGCGGCGTCTGTAGGACCAGGCCCACCTGATGAACACCGGCCGGGGGGTCCTGTGGCGCCCCGTCGTGCGGTGCCGCGGGCTCATCGTCAGCCGCTGCGACTGCGAGGAGGTGAGATTCCGGCGGCGGTGTCTGCAGGAAGCGGCTGACGTCGCCGTCGATGTCGTACGCCTCGTCGGACATGGCAGCGGCGGTAACTGTCCGGAGAATGTGGACGCAGAGATCGCGAGGACTGGGAGAAGCGACGCGCAATGTGTCCAGAGCAGTGTGGCGTCTGTAGTATTTGGGCAACGGCGGCGGAGTTGCGGCGATCGAGTGGCTTTAAGTACTGGGCGAAGGGGCGCGGCCATTGGATTGTTACGCGTACGCGCGAGACCGCGACACGGGCGAGACGGAGGCCGGCCGCGGCCGGACGCGATGGTTTTGCGCGCGTGCCTGTGTTTTCAGTCAGCACGGGTTGGTTACTGGGGTGCCGGCAATAATAGTGTGAGTGCGACATTCGATGTGTGACGGACCGCAGAGATGGAAGCTACCTCGCCCACGACGTAGAGACATCCAATAATTTTTTGCAAATTATCCATAGTGTATAGAAGTATAACACAGATAGGAGTATAACCAATATTAGCTAGAAAGCCGTCTACTGCAAAAACATAGATCCTTGCCGGCTGTACCAGCACTATTTTTTGTCCCAGAAAATAAAAATGAAAACTTCAGTCAAGCAGCCAGCATAGAGTTCACTTACCATCTCACATGTCCAAGCTAGCTATTAGAAATGCAACATTTTGCCTTTTTGCCTTTGTTATCGGCCGAAACTTCTGACAGAACTATTTGGAAGTAGACAATTAAAAGACTTCAAATGATATTGCACATCTCATTGTATGCGAGATTTCCAAAGTCATGTTTTTCTTCATCTGATTTTGTATGAATATTCTGTGTTTGAAATATATCACTGCAAGCGTGCAAATTGACGGCTTTTATCCAGCTTCAACATAAACCAAGCACTAGAACATTCGGCGCGCGATGCACGTCCTACCGTTTGAACAATAAAATACATGTAAATAGAAAACAGAAAGAAACGAACGACGACACACTACATGTCCCTCAGAATTGGGCATGGTGCATCAGTCAACACTCTAAATATTAATTTTTTCACAAATATGAATTTGCTATTCAACAAATTAAATCTGAATATGTATCTCTGAATTCGTTATCTATCTCTGATCTCACTTCTTTTCTAGCATAGCCATCACCGGCACAGAAGTCAGCCTGAGCTACTCGTCCGACATGGCCAGCAGAAGCACTAACACCAGCACGGATAGATGTGCCTTTCCACCTAATATCCTGATGGCATCAATATTCCTCGGAACAATGAAGAAGTCAGCTACCTCACCTCAAGCCTGTTGGGAGAGTCAAGTGAATATCTGATCTGTTGATGAACAAATGTTAAAACAGAATTGAATTATTCAGTCATTAAGACTGCACAGTACTCCACTTACCAAGATCTGAAGAATAGCATAAAAGGGACTTCGTGCTCATAGTGTGTCTTATCAAGACACCAATCAGAATCACCCTATGCAATCAGTATTTGGAATTCTTCCTGCATAAGTAGTACATACAAATTGCAATTTAGTCAGAAACGTACATATACATACCTCGCCTAAGGATTGCTTCTTTTCTCCGCTTCAAGCAAGCAGCAGCTCCTCTCGAGCACATGAATCACAAGCAGCAGCACGCCAACTCCTCCGTCTCCCATCGATTCAAGCAGCAGCTCCACCACTATAGGCATATGTAATGAGCTTCCAGTAGACCAAAACCAAATGGACAGAGAATGATCACCTTCTTCTACTGCATACCAATAAATTGATGAAAGTAAATTTGTCATCAATATAAAGAGGTAAAAAAACTGTTTAGTTTTAGATTGCATAAAACTCATGAGTTTATACATTAACAATGCTTATTTGGTAGAGTAAAAATTATTTAGTGTACTGTCTATTTGACAAATTAATATTAAAATTATCATGTCAGTGAGGCCAACCTCTTTCCTGTGTACTAATTTTTCTTGCTCACTGATAAATAGTAAAATTAAAAATTCACCAATTGAATATACAAGCACCACCTGAGGAGTACACAGATTTGCTATGATCTGTAAAACAATTGAGCAAAGGAATAGCAATAGTAGTGATGGTTAATTTTACAAGCACAGGACCACGATGCAAATAGGATATAATGCTGCAGTTTGTAGGCTTTCACCACTCTTCTACATAACGTCTAAATTACAAACAGGCTCAATTGAAAGAATCCTCAAACAACGATCTTTGTGTTACCAGCTAGCACGTGCAGCATGGTCGGATTCCCACAGGTAGTGCTATAACTTGAGGAAGGGTAAGGGGAGCACTACCTTAATTAAGTGAGAAGAACGAGGAATGAGGAGTCATTCCCAATGAAGGGCCCACGTCAAGCGATGATCTTTGTGTTACCAGCTAGCACGTGCAGCATGGTCGGATTCAGATCTGATGATCTGATCTACAGCCGATTTGTGGCTGCCTATCTCTAATCAAGTTAACCTTCTTCTGAAGTACTAATTCCTCCTTATAGTCTAAGTAAGTAACCACATAGCCTTCTTCTGATAAAACCTGCAAATCACATCATTATATGAGTATGAATGTGCTAAACATTGTTAAAGAGATATTCCTGCAATACTAAAAATTAATTTGTAGCAACACCCCATTTTTTTTCCAGGGGCGGGTCAAAATGTAACCCGTTCCTATAAAAGGAGCGCAATTACTGTAGCAGCTGACCCGCCTGGAAATGAATTTTTCAGGGCGGGTGATGGCGTCACCCGTCCCTAGAGATTGCATTTCTAGGGCGAGTGGCGCCATCACCCGCCCCTAAAAATGAGATCCTATTTCAGGGCTTGTCCATCACCCGCCCCTGAAAATACCCATAAAATTTTGGGTACCTTTCTTCCTCCCCCGACAGCACAATGTTTGCTCGTGGGAGGTGCTGCCCGAAAATCCAAAAATAGGAAAAAGGGGAGGGAAGGTTTTAAACTTGATTTTCTTCGAGCTGGGGGCTCTAGGAGGTAAGTTGATGCTGATCTCATATCTTTTCTAAGCTTCTTGGATAGTTTTAAAGCTCAAATGAAGCTCTATTACCTCTAGCTAGATCTAGATCTTCATGGTATGGATTTGCCGTTTTGGGCTCCATTCGCCTCAAACTTTTGGATGAAGTTAGATTTTTTTAGTATGAGAACAAGATTATGTTTTAGCCTCATTCCTAAGTAAAAAAATTCCTAGATCCATAGAGGAGGCTTCACCATATTTTCATAAATGGATTGAAGAGGTAAAATATCCAATATGCCCTTAGCTATTTTTTATTTTCCGTCCATTCTTTTCCTTTTTATTTTCTTTTCTTCCATTCCCTCTCCTTATCCGTTTCCTCCTCGGTGCGCCTCCTCCTCCCGCCGGCTCGTGCCGCCCGCGCCTCCCCGCACCCGCCGGCCTCCGCCAGCGCCTCCTCCTCCTGCCAGCGGTGGCCTCGGCCCGCGCCTTCCTACTTGCGTCGCCGGCCTCCACCCACGCCTCGCTGCCCCTCACGAGGACAAGGAGGTCCAACGGCCACGCGGAGTTGTGCGGAGCCACATTTTCCGGCTCTGCCTTCGTCGTTGGGCTCCAGAGAGCGTGTTTCTAGGGCTCCTCTGGTGGAGCCGCCTCTCCGTACCCTGTTTGGCAGGGCTTCGAGTGGAGCTAGAGCTGGAGCCGGTTTTGAAGTCCTACCAAAGTGTCTCTTTGTGGCTCCACCGCCGCAGTGGAAATTATTTTAGGCTTCAACAACGGCTTCTTATATAGAGCCGCTCTAAAAATATTCCTTTAGCGGGGCTTCAGCCGGAGCTATTTTTGGAGATGTTTTTTTAGTCTGACAAAGGGCTCTAAACGAGACCTCTTCCTTCTTTTTCTCGTCAGCCCGACACCCCCTCCTCTCCGTCTTCTTGTTACTCGAGCTCCGCCGCCCCTGCTTGTCGCGTGCGCCGCTGCAAGAGGACACACCGCCACCCAGCCCCGTCCTTAAACGAGTGACCTCAACCGCACCTGCCTCGCGCGCATCGCCCTTGGCTGGCCCATCCACACGCCCGCCCCCTCCTGTCCCTCGTCAGCTCCCAGTGCATTGAACCGACAGCTTGCAGCTCCCTACAGCCATCTGCATTTTCTCCGTTGAGAAGATCGAGAGTGGAAAATGAAAGAGGTCACGACTATGTTGCTTCGGGAGAAAGGAAATGACGATTCATTTTATGCCTACATTATTGAAATTTGTGGAGGTTGCTTGTTTGCTGTTTGCTCGGCTCGATTTGATGCATTAGCACATGAAGAAGGTGCCATGGTTGAAGAGCAGCATGCAGGGTTGCAGGCGCCGGCGTGCTCACGGTCACCAGGTTGCGGTCGTGGTTCGTGAGGATTAGGATGGGATTCCGGATCCGCGGGCCGCGGCCACAGCCCACAGATGCAATCAAGTTTTTTTTTTTTTGAAGGGGAGATGCAATAAAGTTCGGCGGGAGCTAGCTGTTAGCTGCCTCGGAGCCTTCCGCAGCTGGCTGGTGGCGCGGCGCTCAGCTGGCGGCGCGGCGGCGGCGTCCCTGAACGGACGGGAGAAAAACAAGTGGATAAGCTTGGATGTCTTAGGGGTATAATCGCCAGCTAACATGGTTAAACAAGGCAGAAGTTATAAAAAGAATCGGAAAGAAATGAAAAGGCATTGTAGCGTAATACCTCAGTGGCAGTACAGTGAAACCCATTTTTCGGATGGCATTCCAGCGAAGGCCGCTTTTGAGAATGACGAATTTGCAAATTTCTTGTACATTCGTGCCAAAACTATAAACTATGAAAAAGCAAAGTGCATTCCATTCACATGCAATTCAAACACGTAATAATGACTTGAAGTAGAACTTGTTGAAGGGGCACGTATGGGTCCCAAGGTTTTGGCATAGATCTTGCGGCAATAGAAACTTACAAATATCTAGTGTATGTAAATTGTGGTGATGATAAGGTATCTTATGTTGTTTAGTGGATTCTAGATGATCCCAAGGGAATTTCTATCGCATTAGTTAATGGCGTGTCTGAACCTTGAGGGCAGGATTTTCTAATATCCTTTGTTGAAGGCATGGATGGCTTCATACTTGGTTGACTTGAGTAGTGTCAAACTAGATGTCACATTATGCTTTGTTTGCTATTTGTTCAAGGATAAAAACAATTCTAAAGGCGCATGGTTAGGAGCTTTGGACTTTGGAATCACATAAGCAATGAAGAAACTTGGTTATTCCAATTAGGGATGAAAACAAATCAGGTACGAACGGATATATATAAATACAAATACAAATATTTATTTTTACTCGGATTTGAATACAAATAATGTCAAATGTACTGGATATTGATCCTATTCTCATAACATATATCCCACTTGAGTATTCGTATACAGATACAATATGAATACTTAATATTCGGATATAGATACAGTTCATTGCATTTAATCTCTGAATGCCTTTGGTGGGACGGACCGACAAACAATATCCGTATCATTTTAACCCCTAATTCCAACCATGACATACTTGTATGAATAAATTCTTAGGTCTCTCGAAGCCGTTGCTTTTAATTTGGTTGAGACTCCATTGTGTTGGTTCAAATTGCTATCACTTTCAATGCATCAGTATACCATTAAACCATCATAACATCTTGTTTTTCTTACATACCTTAGTTCACTAATATCTATATGCTATTGTATAGTTTTTTCCGACCACCGCCTTCATCAAGGAATAAACCTTCACATACGAAGCTTGGGCTACTCAAATCTCATGGGGGAAGAAACCAAGATAATAGTGAAAGGGGAGGGAATGGAAGGGGATAAGAACTGGTTGCGATAGGGCCTGCACATGTAAAAATTAAAAGTAAAAAGGAAGAGGGATCGAGATAGTTCATTGAACATTGGTTCCGCAAACAACAGTCAACTACGGTTTTAGATTTCTAAACTCTTTTTTTAGATTTACTCCTCGTCAATCGATTGAAATCTTGCTTATCCACAAATCACCCAAATTTATACAAGAAATTGAATGAAGATGAAGATTTCAGGATTAGGGTTAGCGGGTCTGGGGTTTGGGGCTTACCTTGGTGCCCATTTGTAGAGGGAGCTCCGGGGCGGCTCGCCGGCCGGCCGTGGAGGCGGGAGAGATGGCGGCGGAGCGGAGGCGGCAAGGGCGCCACCGGAGCCGGGCATTGGAGGATCCCCGGTGGGCGGTGGAGGCGGCGGGGGCGTGTCGGCCAAATGGGTTAGTGTTGGGCTATGGAGGAGGGCGGCGGAGGCCGCCGGAGCCAAGCGGGAGGTGGCGGCGGCGGGGAGTCGCGCAGGAGGCGGCGGCGGGAGTCGCGACTCCGCGAAGAAGATGAATAGGAGCGGACGGGAAGGAAGAAGAAAGAGATAAGGAGAAGGGTGCTGATCTGGATTGTCAGATGTAGACCAACAGCTGTCAACGGTGACCAATAGAAAAACGAAATCTCAATCGATTGATGAGGAGACAGATCTTTTTTTCTGTGGGTATTAGATTTCTAAACTCTGATCACAGTCACCACGCATTAAAAATATGTACACCACGATGTTGTAATTCATAATGTAACCCAACCTCTTATGAAATGAAAATGCAACACTCCTAGTACTTGTTATGTGCAGTTACAGTGATCCTATTTAAATGGTTGATGATCCCACTGCGCAATTCCAAAATTTTAAATTTCAAACAAGAATACCTTATCTTCGAGCCGCAAGTTTCTCGGGGCAGAAAGAGGGATATGTACGTCAAAAGGCGTCAGGCCGTCAGCCTTCCCCTGGAAGCCAATCGGTTTCCAAAGGCACCAATCTTCCACCGGAAGGAGCCCAAGTCACAAAACGAAAACCACCCCGCACCAACGTTAACCCCCACCAATCTCTCGCCTCGCCTCCTCTCCTCCCCACTCCCGATCTCCCCACGCCTCCTCTCTTCCGCAGGAGGAACTCATCGCCGCCATGTCGTGGCACCAATACTACTCCAACTCCTCCGCGTCCTTCACCTACGGCAGCAACGTCCACTCCTACGACCCCTACTTCGACGACGACGACGGCGACGTCAAGCCGACCGTGGTGGAGCACTGGCGCCGCGACCAGGCGGCCTACGGCTTTCCCCGCGCGGTGGAGGAGGAGGACGTCAAGCTGGCGAGGCCCGCGAAGCAGCCCCGGGCTCCGGCGGGAGGAGGAGCAGGGGGTCACCGCGTCCACGACGGAGACGACGGGACCGTGCTCTCCTGGCCCGCGGCGGAGCAGTTCCGCTCCACGCTGCGCACGCAGGAGTCCCTCGCCGGCCTCCGCGCCAGGTACGGCGTCCCCGAGGGGTTCGGCCTGATCCCCGCAGGCGCCTCCCAGGCCGCGTGCGACCCGCCGCCGCGGCCCCCGCGTCGGCGGTGCCGATCTGCGTGTAAGCGCAGGTGTTCGCGGCGGGGATGCGCCTGCCGCTGCACCCGTTCGTGGCCGGCGCCCTCGCGCACTACGGCATCGCACCGTCGGAGCTGGCACCCAACGGCTGGCGCGTCCTCGTCGCCTTCGCCGTGCTCTGCCATTTCCGCGGCGCGGGGGCGCCGTCGCTGCCCGTGTTCCGCCACTTCTTCGGCCTGGCGCCACTGCCCAAGGCCAAGGGCTGGTACTCCTTCCGCGGCAGGGAGAGCGTGCCGGCGCTCTTCACGGGGCTCCCCAACTCCACCAAGACGTGGAAGGAGGAGTTCCTGCTCGTGTCGCCGCCGCCCGGCGCGCCGTGGCGCTGCCCCGTGCGCTGGGGCGAACCATCCAAGGAGGCCACAAGCGACCCGGTGCTCACCGAGGCGGAGGCGGCCGTGGCGCGCCGCCTGGCGCAGGGTCACGGCGTCGTCGACCTCAAGACGTATCTGTCCGAGAGCAACCTCGTCGCCGCCAAGATAAGCCGCGTGCCAGCGTGCTCTGGTACGTACCCCGTCCATGTACAGTCACATTCCGGGAACAGAAATTTTGCAGTACAAATCTTGAAATGGTTGGTTGTTTTATACGCGCACCGTGCAGGGACGGAGGCTTCCCGTGTCCAGCCATCGCCCCCGGCCAAGAAGAAGAAAGCGCTGGCAGCGGCGGCTGTTGGTGCTGGTGGTGGACCTAGCGGAGAGACTCTTCGTTCAGAGCTTCAGGCGAAGGAAAGGGCTCTCGCGCAGGCCAAGGGCAAGATCAGTAAGCTGGAGGAGGAGCTGGGCAAGGCCAAAGCGAGGGAACTCGCCGAGGCACGGCAGGCATTGGCGTACGAGCGGCAGCTCGGGACGCAGGTGATCAAGGCTGATGGCGGCAAGGGTGCCGGGGCCGGCAAGCGTCACCGTGGCGCCCAGTGATCCACATCGACGTCGTTCTGCACGCCGCAGCCCGCAGCTCGACGCGAGCCGGCGATCGAGACCTACAATGGTTTCCTGTTTCCTCATTTTGTAGCATTTTGGCAAGGTCTTTTTAGGAGTCCGCTACAGGTTTCTGCATAACCTGCATTGACGACAATGGGCAGAGGTTCTGATTTCGTTTAGTCGTGTTGCAACTTGCAACCAAGTACCGTCGAACAAATATCCAGTAGTACCGTCGAACAAATTCCATTCTTGCATTGCCAACAAAACTAGTTGAACACTTGAAATTGCTTACAAGTATGGACCTTACATGCGAGCCTGATTGTATCCCAGAAATCCCATTTTGTTTGTGTGGTTCCTGGAGTTTCAGACTTCAAGGAGTTGCTCTAATGGCTGGAGACAAATCATGTAGGCTGTGCTGTATATGCATCAAGGATATAATTTGGGCATGCCATGCTATCTGATAATGATACGCAAATAAAAAAACAAAACAAAGCTATACCAACCTAGGAGGAAACAGGCACCGAAATTTGCCCACTGGGTGATTTAGCCACATTTAGGCATACATCCACACACTCAACCAACTGAGCTAGTCAACTTTCTGTCATGTTACGCAATTATTAGAATAATCCGGTGTCTCCATCAATATGCAGTTCAACACAACCATTCTCATCTCACATGTGACAAGAAAAAGGATAGAATTGTTTTCTTGAATAGTTAGTATTTTTTCTAGGATTTGGCCATTGGAGGAGGGAACATATACATTTAAACCTTTATTCTACTGAATTGCTTAAAAATCCAAAGAATGCCGGTGTCTTTGTTCATAGTAAGAATACAAGTGCAAATATACAGAAGAAGATTTACACAATGTTGAACAAATGACTACTCTATTTGAAGTTTTTTTTAATTGTGGTACAAAGTGATGCACAGAGCAGCCGCAGATGGATGAAGACCGATACACTAGCTGCTACCTCCTTAGTCCTTACTAACACATAAATGCTGGAAACTAAGCCCAGTTGCCTCATAGCTCTAGGAGCCTTGTGGGGCACACCAGAACGAAACACTTCACAACACCAGCTTCGGCTTGGCAGCTCCTGTTATCCACCTCTGAATATTTGCGAGACAGCACCATAAGTTTAATGACAGATTCTTTTATTTTTTGAAAGGATAACAGGAGATTATGTTTAATCACAGCACCTTAAGTTTTGACAGATTTTGTTTAACGGCAGATTCTAGCAACAAGGAAATGTGAGAAATATTGACCTGTTAGCAACAGTTCGTAGAAACAACAATTTCTAACCCCAGCAATAAAGACAGCCAATGGGAATCAGAAATCTTGCAAAGAATGTACCAACTACTACTTTGCAAGTTCAGATAAAATGTTATAGTTTCATGTTAATATCTTATTACTAGCAATTGTGATCTTTTTGTTGAGATTGCACCAGCAACGACGTTTCAGCTCAAGATGAGAAAAAGGAATGCTTACATTGATTGTCCAACTCTACTTTATTGCATGGCCAACTCTGCTACTCTGGTGAGTTTTTACTCTTGTCAGATATCTGCTGTAAGTCACTACTGGCTGATTCCCTGTTACTTGTGGAGCTATCAGATGATGCCATTGTGTTTGATTGTTCGTTAATCTTCCCTGTGGAGGAGCTGCTTGAGTCATCGTCCATGATAGATTGAAAAGTGAGTTGGAGGGAATACAAAATTAACCCCACTGCGTTGATTCCAAAGACAGAAGTTGCTAGGTAGCACAGGCCAGTGATAATTGTTCTGAAAAAATAGCAGCACTTTTAGAGTAAGGAGTGGAAAGCCAACTGAGAACAAATAGCAAAGCAGATGGATTCGCACCTTATTGTGATTGTTAACTGCCGAACCTGAAAAAAGAAAAATTGGATTCTATTAGATAATGTGTAGGTAGCTATAACAAACCCTACACTTAAGTTATGCTATAAGCATACTGAAAACAATGACATACAAACAAAATACCTTGTACTGTACCCTGTATGGTGTACATGATTGTAAGTACGAGAGAAAGGGCAGTACTCGTTTCAGAAGACAAAAACCTCAATTAAACTGATACCCTGTTAGATGATATCCATATACAATATTTAGCTTCAAAGACCACCTACTAACATACAACGCATCAAGAGAATTAACTGAGACACGTGTTTAAGGGTTTGTTTGGTAGAGCTTCAACTGGAAGGCTGGAAATGATTCTTAGCTGGAAGTGAGTCTGTGGCTGAAAGTAACTCTGGTGTTTCAGTTCATTTAGGGAATCATTCCCACAGAATCACTCAAACTGCTGTGTGGCAGAGCTCCGCTGGAATCACTCTGGGAGCTCTGCCAAACAGACCCTAACGCTAGATAGATGGCATCTGAATACATACTACTTCAGTCATCTGGTAATAACGTAATACCATATATTAACAGGAGTATAAGACAGTACAGTTCACCCAATAAGAATGCCTCACCAGTTAAAAACCCTACAATGAGACAGCTTTTCCAAGCACCAGGTTTCATTGATTTTTGATTTTTTTAGCAGTGGATGCCAAACACATCAAACCATAAAACTAGAAACAACACTTCCCCTATTGCACAGCAACCAGTAAAAAAACTGACTGTTCTATGCATGAAAAGAACCACACATTTTCATCAACAGAAAAGACAACATACACTTTGCAGAAAGAACCATCACTTTTGAATTCTCAACTTAGACCACACATTTTCACAAAAAGAACTAAAACACTCTTTAAATTCAGATGTAGCATTCTGTTGTATTTTTGGCCCATGAGTTGAGCTGATTTTATCCAATATGGAAAACTGCAAAGCATGCACGATTTTGTACCACATTTCCAAGGCATGTGGTGGAGAGCACTTTATAAGGTCGACTTTCTTGTCAAACATCAAAGCAAGAAACTCATGGCATGCAAAGACTTGGCTCAAATAGAACCCATGTGTGTATCTGTGTTTTATTAAGTCAAAATCACGTGACATGTAACTTGACGCTGAGCAGCTAATCCAACCTTCATTTTTTTAACCTTCTTTTGAGTCGGTCCAAGGGGTGTACAAGACTGAATATTCAGTGTTGTTACTGTTTAGTTGTGTTTTATTGACAATTGCTAGAGGGTAATTGCAGCGTCACTAAAAGGATATGGAGACATCCAGGCCAAAAAGATCAAATCCTCCCTTCCTCCATTCTTCTTTCTTTGTTCTAAGCATCTGAGTTCTGGTGTAGTGCTGAACTTTGCCAGCTCGTCTCCTCAACATGCAGTAGGAAGGAGGATAAACCGCGATTCCATTAGGATATATGCAGTCATTTTTCATGTGGTTAACTGACCTCCATTATTTTAGCAAAATTTCTTCTCTCTCTTGTTAAGAAAATATTTAGGATGGCTGTTAAATGACAAGTATCGTAGCAAGCAGGTTTGTTGACAGTAGAGACCTGGAAAGCCTTCTAGTCCTTGGCATGTGGTCAATTTAGGCCAAGCAGGTGTAAATGGCACTTCATCAAAACGAAGGCCTAGTATAAGCATTCCATAATATTCCATTCCTACCTATGTATATTCATCATGGAAGGCGCATACATATCAAACTCATTTCAAACAAATGCTTAACATCTTATTTAATTTTACGGGCATGTAGAATCAGGTCCGATTTTCAGTGAGAAAGATAAAATTGAAGCACCCAATATTGGGCTATGGCACAATTGCAAGATTGTTGTTTCTCACAGCTTCAGAGGCACCACTAAGTAGTCAAATCCTAAAACTGGTGCGCAGGAACAGGAATGGTAACAATGGAAACATAATAGGAGTTATTGTGCTTGAGCATATTCAAAATATTAACACCCAAACATCCAAAGTCAGGCACAAAAAATAAAGTGTGCTCATCCTTGCTCACAATTAATTAAATTGTCTTTCTCACTGAATTTTTTGCTGCCATCCCTACTTAATTTCCAATTCTAACAAAACAAACTATCACAAGCACGGCATAATCCAATATTGTCATCAAAACGCCAATGATAATGGCATTGTAAGCACTCAGCGAACAAAGAAGCGACAAGAAAAGGATTGTGAAGAGCTGACCGAGAAGCTATCGGAGATGGTCTGCCGGTTGAGCGCGGCCTCTATGGTGGTGCTGAACTTGTAGAGAATGACCGCGATGACTCCCGCCGCTATCCCGCCCAGCAGAGCCTGTATGGGCGACGGCGGCTTCTCGGTCTCGATCGGCGAGGCGCTCATCATCCTGAGCCCCTCCAGGGCCTCCTCGGTGAGATTGTTGGGCTTCTTCACCCCGCTCGACCGCACCCTCTGCGGCAACGAATCAACCACGCCAAGAAACGCATCAGCTCTCTGTCGGAGAGCGCGTGAGGCAGGACGGAGAGGGAGGAGGGAGTCAGTAGAGGCATTACCAGCTCCTTGGCGCGCCGGGCGCGGCGGCGGAGGGAGCGGAAGAGGAAGATGGAGATGGCGCCGGTGAGGAGGAGGCTGGTGGCGGTCTGGAGCGTGGTGGGATTGTCGTCGGTGGAGAAGAGCGTCGGGGCGCGGAGCTCCACGGGGCCCTCGCCTTCGACGTCGACGGCGCCGGCGTCGGGGGGCTCTGGCTCCGCCGCGGAGGAAGGTGGCGGCGGCGGCGGCGCTTCAGCCTCAGCGCGGATGGTTGTGGAGCGGCGGAGGCGACGGCCGGGAAGAGGGGAGGGAGAGGCGAGGGGGAGGCGGCGAGTTGGGGAGAGGCGGTGGAGATGGACGCGCGGGGAGCAGTGGAGCAGCAGCATGGTGGCAGTGGAGTCTGGAGTGGGGTGGAGTGGAGGGAGTGTACGGGCTGTGCAGCGGGAGCGCAGGTGTTTGGGAGCAAGGATAATGGAGCGAATTGTTTTCGAAAGAAAAAAGTGCGAAAATAAAAATCCCGAAACTGAATATTCGTGCTTTATCTGCTATATACGCCCTTTTTACCTGACCTATATTGTTTTTCTTTCGCTGACGTTCTGAATATCATTTGAACAATAGGAAGCAACTGTCAAAATCATGTAATTTACAGTTTATGATTGCACGCGGATTTAAGTATAGTCATAGTCATAAACACGTCTTTGAGAGGATGGTTGTATTGTTGCGTTGAGGTAGCTTAAGCTTTCATTGATTGACATGGAAAATTAATTGATTTTCCACTAGAGTCCATTTGTATTGTAACAGACACATTGATATGAAAGAAATGGAGTTCATTGTCAACTCACCTTAATATGGGCAAAAAAGAGAGAACCATGTTACATTTTCATTCGACAAAGATTGAAAATATGAAACTAAAGGTGTCTTATCAGGGTCCAGCAACTCTAGGCACATTACTATATGAGGTACTAGGGTCAAATTGGCCAACCGTGGTCGCAATCCTATTCTGGTGGATATAGGAAGAGAACTTCTTTATTCTCGCCTAGGCTCCATTTGTCCGCCGCTGCGCATGTGTCTTATGTTACACACTTTTAAGTAGATACCAACGATTCAATATTTATTACATTAAAGAAATTACAATCCCTTATTTGCAATGGCAGGCTGAATGAGTTTCGTGGGAAGCTCCTCTGAAACAGTGGTTGTTTATAAAATAACTACAAAATATGTAAGCTTATCACGTTGAACTCGTAGGTTTAAGAAATGCAAACATATCTGATTTGATCATAACATGTTCTAATAAGTGTGAAACCACACCACTTATGCTGTTAGGAAACTGTACCTCATGTCATCACCCATACCAATCTCCTATGCTCGGACCATGACAGTTCTAGTGACTAGTGAAAACATGTTAGTATACATGTTTTTCAGTTCCAGTTTACAAATGTTAGACAATATTTAGTTTGATAAACCACCTCATAGAAGATGAGATAGTTCATTATAAGTCCATATCAAAGGATCCAGATATAGCCTAGAGTGAGATGAATAGGCTCTTTCCTGAAATTTCAAATTTGAGGCAGAACTAAATCTCGCATATTTCGATACCATGTCGAATGCTCCAAACCTGACTGTTGTCGGAGTATCCGAGATGCTGCCAGAATTTCCATGACAGAAAAGAGTGAGCACGAGATCTAAATATTGGAGTGACTTAGTTGAATCCACTTGAATGGAAAGGTGGGAAATGGCTTAGTGATACTTTTTTTATCTAAAACCTCCAACACAAGCCTTACATATACGAGGAGATCGGAATAAAATCTTTAAAATTCAAAAAATTATGTGAAGAAACAAGTAAGCACAAACACACAAGACAATCAATTTATTACCAAAGTTCACTTCTCAAAGGAACCTATATCTCTGTCGAGGTGCCTTTTCAAGGATAGGGTTGAGCCACCAACCCTACCCTCACCTTAGTGATCCAAAGACCCAGGCAAGGTCACTTACTATGAAATTCTCGGTGAGAATGGGCAAGGGTATTATTAACAGAAGCAAATCGATGGCTAGATATGCTAAGTGCTCAAGGCCCACACACCCAAATCCAAGTACTGACTCAAAACTCCTCTCAAATCTCTCAAGGATTAGCTCTATAAGGATAAGGGAGTGGACTGCTCAATAGATGTTTGTTCGATGGTGATTCAACAACAATGAATGAAGGGGGTGAGAGAGTATTTATAGCCCAATCTCTAAAGCTAGTTGTTACTTTGAGGGTTAGTTATAGATCGGAATCTCCGAAACTGAATCAAAGCATTTCAACTCAAGTGTAAAATGTGACGAGGTGAGTTGGCTCCGAAGTCTTCTAACCCCATGCTGATATTTCTAACGATTCAAACCTGAAAAACACCAGCAGACCGCTTGAGCGGGTAAAGCTAGTTCCGGTGTATTGTCACCCCCAACCTCATGCAAGATACTCCGAACACAAAGAAGCAGTCAACACACAGTGCAAGCGTAGTGTAAAAAGTGATCCTCTCATAGGTGATTAGAAATAATCTTGAGCACCTTATCATGAACCAAACCATGAACTCGCATCCCCATTACAAAGGAATTTAAATGATTATTCCATCTTGCATGCCCTTCTTCACCCCCCTTGTGGATTTTCGTGACATATTCCTTCATTAATTTTATTCCTTTACAGCATGCTCATATCTTAACAAAATCATTACCCCTTAGTTGCATGCTCATATCTGATTGCGCGCTACCGTCACCTTGCCATAATATCAGGGGCGGATCTGCATGGGGTGCTAGCCTATGCATGTCCAATAATATTAGATTTTAAATTCTGAAAATTGCATATAAACCATAAGGTTAGTTTAAGTGTAAGAGTCTCAGCAACCCCCTTCCAACTGATCCTTTTTAACAGGTTCTAACTGATCTTTTTTTTAGACCGAGGGAAAAATCCGATCATAAACATTCACAAGTGAATGTCTACAGCCACAAAGTAACACATTTGGCCACAAAACTAGAAGCTACATGAGTACTTAGTGACGGGTCTAGGGACCGGGGTTCCCAGCAGCCCCAGCAGGCCCACTTCTCACTGGCACTCTGGCTAGCCCAAGACCACGCCTGGAACGAACGCCTGTCCTCCTGGGCCGCGACTTCGTCCAGGGCGCCCAGGAGCACAGTCCCGACCGGCCGGCGGCCAAAGTATGACTTGCATCCCCGACCTAGGGGACCATCGGGGACTGGGTCCGTACCACGGCTCCGACTAAGGTGACCCGACCAGGCTCCACCTTACACGTGTCACTATCATCGACCGACAAGGTCGGGGACAGCCGGACCCTGCGTACTGGCGGGCCCTGGGAGGAGGTATGGCAGATAAGGATGCACGCCGGAGTCAACTTGCCGTACAGGCCAACCACTCCCTCCACAGGGGTTACAGTCCCCCTCGCTGACATAGCAGGGGGACACTATTCCACCTGCCCGTCCTCGCGAAGGGACGGGATGCAACATCACCACGATACGGTGGACACGCCTCCATTACGACGGAGTGACAGGGCGTAGCGCCGGGGACGGAGCGTGACTGCCATACCATACTTATCGGCGCACAACCACCCCCCGACCGACAAAGCACGATGCACAGGGACAAAACAGGACAGCCGTCTCCGCGACACAAGACTTGGGCGGTGGCCACCCAAGGACTCCGACTGATGGAGTTGGCGACCCCGACCAATGGGGCAAGGAAACACACACTCTCTCTCTTTTTCTCTCTTTCTATCGCTATACCAGTCCCCCCGTTAAGAGGGCCCCCCTTGGACTGTAAAACGGAAGGGTCAGCCGCCTAGGAAAGGGGGTAGAGATCCAAGAGATTCACCCTCCACTCGAAAGCTTGTAACTCCCCAAACTCACACGAGCACCCGGGCTCAAGAAATACATCCGACCGACCCCTGACTGGACGTAGGGCAAGATTGCCTGAACCAGTATAAATCTTGAGTCATTGTGTGCTAGGCCATCTCCGATCATGACGCGCGACATACTCTTCGAGTAGATTTAGCAGCCGACCATTTTTGGAACCAACAGTTTGGCACCGTTCGTGGGGAAGGCGACGTGCGTCCAACATCCCAACAATCGGATGGCCTTTGTCTCTGACACCTCCAGCCTCACGAGCCTGGGCGATACGATTCTCTTCAGCTCGTTGGAGTTTCCCACGCGCTGGGCTGTGGGCACCTCCCGTCTTCGCGCCTTTCCAGGCCTTCCGCTTCAGAAGCTTGGACTTCATTGCCGATCGTCTCGGCACGCTCCGTCTCCGCGAGGAGGCCACTCCTCTGATGTCGCTCGAGGTAGACACCCCCTCGGCCGAGCCGCTTGCTGATGTAGATACCGACGCGCTAGCACGTCGCATCGAGCTCTTGTTCGACGCCAATCCCTCAGCGAGTGATGTGGACTTGGTTCTGTTCTTGCTGCACAACATCTTTCGTCAGCTCTCCGGGGGACCCCACTGTCCCCACCACGCTATCCGCACAGTCGGTTCCCGTTCGGCCTCATGAACGTCGCAGCCACATACGCCAGGGAGCTTCGGAAGGTCATGCCACTACCCCCACTTGCGACCAAGTTCGTGGGCATGACGGGGTATGGTCCTGCCTCATTCCACGACCTTTTCTCCGACGATGACCTCCTGAGCGAAGGTTCCAGTGTCGGCGACCAGTCATCCCTTGGTTGTCCGGTGCTGCGAGAGTGCGCCATGGTGGATGTGATGGGGCAACTGCCGGTCCCGGTAGAGACCGAGGATACGCACACCCCGCCAGACCCTCGCGCGCAGGCCCTAGCTAACACTCAGGTGCATGGCGAGGACTTACACCAGCGGCGGCAATGGCAGCCGCCACCTGCGTCGGTGCGCCTCCGGCACCACTCCGAGCCGAATGCTCGTGATGCTGCGGGCGGCGCACGGTCACGCACCTATCAAGTCCAACAGGCCATTGTCGCAGACGCCAACGACCCCCCGTAGTTTGCGCGGGGGCCAAAAAATCACAACCACAGCAATGCTCCTGCGTAACCTGCCCGAGCCTGCGGACCCTCAACAGCAGGAGCTCCACCGCAACATCCAGATGTTGGTGGAGCATGCCGCTGTGCAGCAAGCGAAAAGCTCCACGTCACGCCGCCGGCACGCGGCCTGCTGCCCAGTCGGGGTTGGATGCTCCCGACTAAGTCCCTCGGGGTTGGATGCTCCCGACCCCTCGACGGCCGGACTCCGCCTCGCCCGAACCCTCGCCACAAGGCTCCGCCTCGCCCGACCCAGGGCGTAGAGGGTCGGACTCACCCGGGCCCACCAGGCGAGTGTCAGCCTCGGGCGCAGGCCAGAAGATACGAGCGCGGATCTCGTGGGCCCCCCACCGGCCTTGCCATAAATGCGCCACAGCTCTGGCGCGTAGAAAGGCGCCCGCGCCCCCGACGTGACCCGTCACAACTACCCACACGCAACCACGCAGCGCACGCCACAGTGGCACAGTCTTCCCTAATTCGCCACCAGGCACTCATGACCTGCGTCGCCTGGCACAGGAGCACGCCTGACCGTCCTCGCGCACGCCCGCCCGTCCTCGCGCCCGCCTGCCTGTCCTCGCGCCCCACAAATCCGGCGACAAGGACGGGACGTCCGCGTCGCGCAGGCCATCAGCAGGATAACAGGGGCAGCCGTCTGCCCCGACGGGACGGAGGCCACGACCGACGCCATCATCACGCACGCCCGCCGGCACCGGCCCTCGAGGAGATCAGCGACAAGATCGGAGGAAGCCGTCCTTCCCTGACGGACGCGCTGACGGAGCCGAAAGATGGAGCCGGGCATGGCGACCAGGGGGCTCGAATCTTCCCTTTGGACTGTATTCTTTCTCTCTCTCTCTCCTCGACCGCCTCACCTGTGACCCCCAAGTCTTCCTTGGACTATAAAGGGAAGGGCGGGGGCCCCGAGATGGGGGGACGAAAAAACTTAGACTCTCTCCCACACACTCTCCCTCGCACGGACTCCTTCTTCCCCGGCGAGAAGAACACACTCCCACCATTAGAGCTTCAGTGCTCACCCAAGAGACTTGGGGCCGGTTCCCTCTCTCGCCTTTCTGTAACCCCTACTATAGACCCCGCGTGGGCAACACGAGCAGCTCTCCATACTGGATGTAGGGCTTCTTCTTGCTCGAACCAGTCTAAATCCCGTGTCACCCACGCAACCATCTGAAGCCGTACGCGCATAAAAGAAATTTACTAGTCTAAGTCTTGATCCGCTAATCTTGACAACGACAGTTGGCGCGCCAGGTAGGGGGCCCTTGCGCGTACATCACCGGTTCCAGATAGCCAGCCATGACGCCAGCTTCGCTCCGGGCTCCCTGATCCGCTTCGGGAGCCTGGACTTCCTCGCCACTGGGGAGGGGATTGATTTGATCCCTCTCCTCGCCTAACCCACTCACCTCATCATCTCTGGCTCTGCCGCCGGGGTGGTGGCGAGCGGCCGGGCGCGCGCCGGCGGGCCTCCTTCGGAGGGGCGGCTCTTCAGGCTGCGCAACGCCGCGGTAGCCTACGGTCGTTCCGTGGCGCAGTCCATGACCGTGCCACCCGCGAGCAATGAGCTCGCGGGTGTGGCGGGGACGACCTCCGATGCCGGCTCCAGCAGCAGGAGCCACCACCCCTCGCGCGAGTGCTTCATGACCGACGTGCACTCAGAGGGATCCAACGGCGATGGCGCCGGAAGGCGGCAGCGAACTCCCCCACCGCGCGCCGCGGCTACGACGGGAGCCCTTGCCCGGGCCCCGATGCGACCGCGACAGCCAGAGGCGCGCTCGGCGCCCCGCCAGGAGGTCGAGCGCCCCCGCAATGAAGGCGGGGCGCGACAGCGAGCGCGCGACGTCCAGCAGCGTATCTGCGCAGACGAAGATCGCCCTCAGCTCTTCGCCCGCGCCAGCCAGAACATCGCCGCAGCGGCGGCCCTACTTTGATGACTCCCCGAGCCGGAGACGCCCGAAGAACGCCAGGCGCACCGAGAGGTGCGCGACCTGCTCGAGTGCGCCGCCGTTCAGCAGGCGGAAAGCTCCGCGTCCCGGCGACGCGGGCAAAACACTAGCGGGGAAGCCCCCACCGCACCCTCCAAGAAGCGGGGGGAGTCTGTCCACCAGCCTCCTCCCCGGGCGAACCAGACCGCGCCCGCACGACGGACGTCGCCACCCGCAGGAGGCGGGGCTCCATCCGTTCACCGACGCGTCGGTCCCATCCGCGACGCCCGTGACACCCTGGACGCGCGGAGGCGCTCCCGCGCGGACAGGGAGGAGGGGGTGGACCGTGGCTACAACGTCCACCGTGGCGGCCGCTACGACAGCAAGGAAGACCGCTGCCCGAGCCCCGACCCAGCGGGGCCCCAGGCCTTCTCCGCGCGTATCCTGAACGCGCCGTTCCCGCCGCGCTTCAGGCAGCCAACCAACGTGGCCAAGTACTCCGGGGAAACGAATCCCGGGCTATGGCTCAGTGACTACCGGCTTGCATGTCAGGCCGGTGGGGCGGACGATGACCTGTTCATCATCCACAACCTCCCGCTTTTTCTAGCCGACACGGAGCGAGCCTGGCAGGAACATATCCCCTCAGGACGGATCCACAGTTGGAACGACCTAAGGGAGATATTCGTGGGAAACTTCCAGGGCACGTACATGCGCCCTGGCAATTCCTGGGATCTCCGGAGCTGCCGCCAGGCATCAGATGAGTCTCTCCGGGACTACATCCGACGTTTCTCCAGGAAGCGCACCGAGCTCTCCAACGTCGCGGACGCCGACGTCATAGGGGCTTTCCTGGCGGAAACTTCCTGTCGTCCCCTCATCCACGAGCTAGGGCGCCAGGGCCCGCGGACCACGGAGGAGCTCCTCAACATCGCCACCAGCTTCGCCTCGGGCGAGGAGGCCGTTGGAGCAATCTTTGACCGCTCCAAGGGCGAGGCAAAGCGGAAGGAGGACGCCGACGAGGGCACCTCCAACCGTCCACAGAAGAAGAACAAGCAACGGCGCGAGGCTCCCCTCGTGGCGGCTGCTGAGCGCAAGCGGGGACAGCCGCCCCCGGAGGGCACCCCCGACTTCTTCGACAAGCTGCTCGAGGGACCGTGCCCGAACCACGAGTTCCCCGCGAAGCACGCCTACAAGGACTACAACCTCATGAAGAGGTACTTTGTGGGCAACCCGGTGAAGGGCGACCGGAGGCGGAAGCCCGACGAGGAGAAGAAGGACGGCGGAGATAAGGAAGACAGCTTCCCCAAGGTAGACGGTTTCTTCATGATCTTCGGTGGACCGGCAGCATACGATTAGGCGCCGCCGGAAGCTGGAGCGCCGCGAGGTCTACGCGGCCGAGCCGGCGACACCGACCTTCCTTGACTGGTCGGGGTCCGCCATTACTTTCGACCGGTCCGACCACCCGGGGCGCGTCCTGCAGCCAGGGCGCTACCCCCTCGTCGTCGACCCCATCGTCGGCACGACGCGCCTCACCAAGGTGCTCATGGACGGAGGCAGCGGCCTCAACATCCTCTACGCCGAGACTCTCGATGCCATGGGGATCGACCGCTCCCGCCTCCGCCCCAGCAAGGCGCCATTCCACGACATCATGCCGAGGAAGTAGGCAATGCCTCTCGGGCAGATCGACCTGCCCATCACTTTCGGGACTCCGTCCAACTACAGGAAGGAGATCCTCACCATCGAGGTGGTGGGCTTCCGTGGAACCTACCACGCCAACTTGGGGCGGCCAAGCTACGCCAAGTTCATGGCCATCCCCAACTACACCTACCTCAAGCTCAAGCTACCGGGGCCCAACGGGGTCATCACCGTCGGCACGCCTTTCCAGAAGGTGTACGAGTGTGATGTAGAATGCTGCGAGTACGCCGCGGCCATCACCGTCGCGGAGGATCCGGCGGTCCAGCTCGCGGAGAGCGCCGAGGGTCAGCCCGACTCCAAGCAGTCGGCCACCTCCTTCGAGGCCACCGAAGGCGTCAAGGAGGTCCCACTCAACCCTAGCGGTTCCGACGGCCAGACCGTTCGGATCGGCGCTAGCCTATCTCCCAAATAGGAAGGCGCGCTCGTCGACTTCCTCCACGCGAACATCGATGTCTTCGCGTGGAAACCCTCGGACATGCCCGGCATTCCGAGGGAAGTCGCCGAGCATTCCTTGAACATCAAGGCCGGCTTCAAGCCAGTGAAGCAAGGTCTGCGCCGCTTCGACGAGGAGAAGCGCAAGGCCATCGGCGAGGAGCTCCAGAAGCTTTTGGCGGCCGGATTCATCAAGGAAGTGTACCACCCCGAGTGGCTGGCTAATCCAGTTCTTGTACGAAAAAAGAATGGGAAATGGCGAATGTGTGTTGACTATACCGGTCTCAACAAGGCATGCCCAAAGGATCCGTTTCCTTTGCCGCGCATTGACCAGATAGTCGACTCGACCGCCGGGTGCGAAACCCTCAGCTTCCTTGATGCGTATTCCGGCTACCATCAAATCGCGATGAAAGAGTCCGACCAGCTCGCGACCTCCTTCATCACCCCTTTTGGCCCCTATTGCTACGTTAAGATGCCATTCGGCCTCAAAAACGTGGGGGCTACATTCCAGTGATGTATGCTCAAGTGTTTCGGGGACCTCATCGGGCGGACCATTGAGGCTTACGTCGACGACATCGTAGTCAAGTCCAAGAAGGGAGACCAGCTCATCCCCGACCTCGAACTGGCCTTCAAAAGGCTAACAGACAAGCGCATCAAGCTCAATCCTGAGAAGTGCGTTTTTGGGGATTCAAGGGGTATGCTGCTGGGCTTCATCGTCTCCGTGCGCGGCATCGAAGCCAATCCGGAGAAGATAGCGGCCATCAGCGACATGGGGCCGATTTGAAACATAAAGGGAGTTCAGCGCGTCACGGGATGCCTGGCGGCCCTGAGTCGCTTCATCTCGCGCCTCGGCGAACGGGGGCTCCCTCTATACCGACTCCTGAAGAAGACCGACCGCTTTGAGTGGACCACCGAGGCCTAGGAGGCACTTGACTGGCTCAAGGACCTCCTCACGAAAGCCCCGGTCCTAGTCCCACCAACCAACGGGGAACCCCTCCTGCTTTACATCGCGGCGACCACCCAAGTGGTCAGCGCAGCTCTGGTGGTAGAGTGAGAGGAGGAGGGACATGCCCTCATGGTACAACGCCCAGTCTACTTCGTAAGTGAGGTCTTGTCCGAGTCCAGGGCGCGATACCCGCAGATCTAGAAGCTCGTTTACGCCGTCCTCATCACGAAGAGGAAGCTGCGCCACTACTTCACCTCCCACCCGGGACGGTCGTTTCGTCGTTCCCCCTCGGCGAGGTGATCCGGAACCAGGACGCCACGGGACAGATTGCAAAGTGGGCGCTCGAGCTCATGGACCAGGGCATCACCTATGCCCCCCGCACCGCCATCAAATCCCAGGTACTCGCTGATTTCGTAGCAGAGTGGACGGAGATCCAGACGCCGTCGGCGCCGGAGAAGCAGGAGTACTCGATGATGCACTTCGACGGGTCGTTGATGAAGGCTCGCGCCGGAGCGGGCCTAGTCTTCATCTCCCCTCTCGGCGTGCGCATGAGGTACATGATCCGCCTCCATTTCCTGCATCTAATAATGTCGCCGAGTACGAGGCTCTCCTCAACGGGCTTCGCATCGCCATCGAGCTGGGCATCCGACGGCTGGACGTCCAAGGCGACTCCCAGCTAGTTGTTGAGCTAGTCATGAAGGAGTGGAGCTGCCACGACCCCAAGATGGCAGATTACTACAACGAGGTCTGCAAGCTCAAAGACAAGTTCAACGGACTAGAGCTCAACCAAGTCGCAAGGCGTTTCAACGAGGCGGCTGACGAACTGCAAAGGCGGCATCCGGCCGAAAGCCCGTACCCGACGGCGTCTTCATCAGCGACCAGTTCGAGCCCTCGATCCATTATCACGAACCGGGAAAGGTCGGCAACGTGCCACCTGCCCCGGACTCGAGCGTCCACCCGGGAGAGGTCGGCAACGCGCCACCTGCCCCGGGCTCGGGCGCCGACCCAGGCGAGATAGCCAATGCTCCACCTGACCTGGGCTTGCAGGCCGACCCCTCCTACCCCGAGATCATGGAGGTCGACGCGGACCCAGCTGCGGGGCCCAACCCCCCGCCTGACTGGAGAGCTCCGTACCTCGATTATCTCATCCGCGCGACGCTCCCGACGAACAAGACGGAGGCACGTAGGATCGCGCACCGCGCCAAATCCTTCGCCATCATCGACCAGGAGCTCTACAAGCGGAGCCATACCGGCATCCTCCAGCGCTGCATCGCGATCGAGCAAGGAAAGGCGCTGATTCAGGACATCCACGCAGGAGCCTGCGGCCACCACGCCGCGCCAAGAACCCTCGTCGGAAACGCCTTCCGGCAGGGCTTCTACTGGCCGACAGCGGTCGCCGACGCCACCTACGTGGTCCGCACCTGCAAAGGATGCTAGTTCTTCGCACGACAAACTCATATGCCCGCGCAGGCACTCCAGACCATCCCCGTCACATGGCCCTTTGCGGTCTGGGGACTAGACCTCGTCGGGCCCTTCAAGAAAGCGCCCGGGGGCTTCACCCACTTGCCTGTCGCCATCGACAAGTTCTCTAAGTGGATCGAGGCACGACCGGTCGCGCAGATCACATCTGAGCAGGCGGCGCCGTTATTTACCGACATGATCCTTCGCTTTGGAATCCCCAACTCCATCATCACGGACAACGGCACGCAGTTCACCGGGAAGAAATTCCTCCGGTTCTGCGACGACCACCACATCCGAGTGGACTGGTCGGCCGTGGCGCATCCCCGCACGAATGGGCAGGTTGAACGAGCCAACGGCATGATACTCCAGGGTCTCAAGCTGCAGATCTTCGACCGCCTCAAAAAGTTTGGCGGCCGGTGGGTCGCGGAGCTCCCCGCAGTCCTATAGAGTCTAAGGACGACCCCCAGCAGGGCGACTGGCTTCACCCCGTTCATCATGGTCTACGGGTCCGAGGCCATCCTCCCAACCGACCTGGAGTACGGATCGCCGAGGGTCAAGGCGTATGACGAACAAGAGAACCAGGCATCACTCGAAGACGCACAAGACCAGCTCGATGAAGCGTGCGATGTGGCCCTGCTGCACTCGGCCAAGTACCAGCAGGCCTTATGACGACACCACAGTCGCAAGGTGCAAGGCCGAGCCTTCAACATCGGCGATCTGGTGCTTCGCCTCGTCCAGGACAACAGGGGTCGGCACAAGCTGACCCCTCCATGGGAAGGTCCTTTCATCGTCGCCCAAGTGCTGCGGCCAGGCACGTACAAGCTGGCGACCCCCGATGGGCAGATCTTCGGCAACGCTTGGAATATAGAACAGCTAAGACGCTTCTACCCTTAAATTCTGTTTTCAAGTTTGAACACGCACGTTTCTGTAACTTTCTAGTCCACGGAAAAAGGCAATTTCGAGTCGACCTCGTTTGACGCAGGGCCAGGGTCGGATATCCCTCGGGGGCTATCAGGGGCTCCGGCCCAAGTCGCCCGAGGTCTTCTCAAAATACCTTTTCTCCGAGCCGACCCCCTTCCTAAACGTTTGGGCGTGAAAAGGGGAGAGTGCGCAAACGACGCCTAGGCAAGACTGATCGGACTACGAAAATACCTACGCCCCAGCGGCTACGGTGCTATCGCTCATCAGCGCTTACTGACGCGTCCGACCCGTACTCTAAACTTTCCAAACCCAAAAAACAAGGAAGAGGATCGAAAGTGTCTTTCAACAAGTTACAGAAAAGGCCCCCGCGGCCATTGCAAAAACAAGTTCAAAATTAACTAACGTATTTACATGCTGGGGCGTCTGAGCCCGATACAGCTAGCTCGTTCCTGGGTCCTCCAGCGGGACGGCCTCATCCTCCAAGAGCTTCGCCAAGGTCTCCGCCAGGTTGAGCACCGACGCATCGATCTCGTCCAGCTCGGCATCGGAGTATCCGGCGGCATATCCCCCGCTCATCGCGATGAAGTTGAGGCCGGTTTAATGGGAGCCAAAGACGCCGAAAGCCCGCTTCACGCCGACGTGAAGCGCCTCCTGGGCGATCTCGCGGGCCCGCCGGTACACCCCGAGGGCACGAGCCGCCAGCGAGCTCGTCCCTTCCTCCTGGACCACGCCGAGGCCATCGCAGACGGCACGGACCGCGTCCCGCAGACTGCCGTGCTCGACGCGCTCCGCGTCGAGGGCCTCCCTCAGCCGGGCAAATTCATCTGCAAGACCCGTCCAGAAAAACCCATCAAATCAGAAACCATCACAACACCACAAAGATAGAGAAACAAGAAGAGCCTTACCCTCGGACTGAGCCCTCAGCTCGCGCTTGCGGTCGAGCCCCTGGGCCACGGCGGTCTGAAGCTCACCAACCTCCGTCGCGAGATCGGCTACCATCTTCTCGGCCTCGACCCTATGGGCCGCCTCGAGGTCCCAGTCCTGCCAAGCCTTCTGCCGCTCATGGCGGATGCGCTCGACGGTCTTCTGAAGGGCTTCACGTTCCCCCTTCACCCGAACAAGCTCCGCGGCATCAAGACGGGCCTTCTCAACAGTGGCCTGGAAGTCCACGTGATCGAGGTGAGCCTGCTCGATGGCGGCCTAGAGCTCATCCTGCGCCGCCTGTTCGCGCCTTCGCAGGTCGTCGATGACTTGCAGGGCGGCGGCAACCTGCGCGGCCAGCTCCCCGGTCCGCTGCCTCTCCGCAGAGAAGCGCTCCCAGAGCCCCTGCCCGATCCGAAGGAAATCGGACTTCCCCCGGCTGCGCTCCTGGAAGCCTTGCAAAGCAATCTACATTCAGTAACAGAGCGGCGGAAGGAAAATAACCACCACGGAGAACGCCATACCCGACCAACAGGAGCGACGACGCCATCCAACCTTCCCATCAATGAAGACATTGCAGCATGGGCACTTTCAAGCTCGTCCTGCACTGTCCGCCACTCCCCCCACACCTCGGCGTCATCCAACGTGAGGAGGGGCCCCTGCGGGCCGTCACCAGACGTCCAGTGCAGGGTGGTATTAGCCCCACTCCACGCCTCGGGAACGGGACGGACCGAAGCAGGGGTAGAGGCCGCTCCGGCCGCTCCCGGCTCCTCCGTCCCCGACGCCGCCACCGGTGCAAGCACCGCCACCGCGGATGCCGCTGGCCTCGTCGACGGTTTCGGCGCATGCGCCCCCGTCCCTGTCGAGGTCGCCGCGGCCGCCGTCGGCGCCGATGCGCGTCCCGATTCGCACGCTGCCACCACGGCCTCCGCCGCGACCACCGAGGCAGGCGTCCCCGCCCCCGTTGCGGCCGCCGGAGCAGGCACCTCCATTTCCACCGCCGCCGTCGCCCCCGCCACGGCGTCCCGGGCCGATGTCCCCGATGCCGCCGCCGCCGCCTCCGCTGCAGCTGCCGGGGCGAGCGTCCTCGCCTCCTCTGCCGCCGCTGTTCCCGCCGTGGCTGCGGGGGCGGACTCCTCCGTCTCCTTTACCGCCGTCGGAGCCGCATGCTCCTCCTCCGCCTCGTCATTGAGGTCTATCACCTCCCCGATCCGAGGGCCCCCGGGGGCAATCCTCCGTCCTGCAGGGTCCGCCGAGGAGGCAGAGGGCAGAGCAGGGGTTGGACCCTGCCTCGTGCCCGGCCGCGGCATCTCCCCGCTAGTTGCCGCCACAGGAGCCACCCCAGCGGTAGGCTCCGCGGTCTCCCCAGCGACGCCACCTCTGGCCGCCGGCGGGGTCGCGGCCCGCCACGTGGAGGTGGATGACGCCCGTAGCACCTTCCTCGGCGCCACCAGCGGGACACGGCCTCGGGGAGCGGTGCTGCGAAACAACAAACGACATCAACAAAAACAACTTGATGTCAGGAAAGGAAAGAGACGCGCGAGGAATTTCCACTTACACTACCCCAGCGCAAGGACGGCGGGCGCACTTCGCCTCCGAGTCTTACGCCGACCCCGGGGCATCTGGCAACGACCGCTTGCCACTGCTCCTCTGCTCCTAGGCCACGGGCAGAGGGACGGGGGTCGGCCCCATCGACTCCCGAGGCGTGCCCCGCGCCGGCCCTTGGGGCACGGCCCCGGAACCCTAAGAGGTTGGGTCCCGGGCGGGCGGGCCACTCGGTCTGTCCCGGGCTTGGGAGCGCTGCTCCTCGAGGGGCCGGGACGAACTTCTCCTCGTCTTCCTCCTCCTCCTCGTCTTCCTCTTCCTCCTCCTCGTCGTCGTCATCGTCATCATCATCGTCGTCGTCGTCCGATATGACCGGGCCTCTTCGCCGCCGTTGGAACTCCCTGGCGGCCCTCTTCTGCTTCCTCGCCGTCTCCTTGTCCTTGCGCAGCTTCTGCCTCTCGGCAAGGAGGCAGTTCCGCTGCCACCGCTTGGCGTCCTCCGGCACAGGCGCACGCGCGCCGACGACATTCGTCATGAGCCCTGCAGGCACGAAAGCTCTGCGTCAGAGCGACGAACCAAGAAACGCAAGAAAAGGTAGAGGGCGCACGATGTCCTCACCAGGTCGATGAAATCCCTGTCTGGCCGCATCAGAGGGTGGCCAGGCATCGTGTAGACGACGTCCTTGTCTTCCAACGCCTCCTGGATGCGCTGCCAGAACTCGGAGGCGGGGATCGCACCCGTCGCAAGGACGGTGCCCTCAGTCGATGCGCTAGGAGCCATCTCGGCGAGCGAGCGGACCCGGAGCATCAGCGGCGCCACCCTCCGAGCGTGGTACGCCCCGATTACTCCGGCCCCGGTAAGCCCCTTCGCCTTCAGGTACTCGATGGCTTGGAGCAGGCTGGAGATCCGTTTCTTCTCCTTCTCCACCGGGCCGTACGACCACACCTCCGGCGCCGCCTCAAGGACGCGGCCGGTAAATTCCGGCAAGGGGGACTCAGAGTAGTTCTTTACATAGAACCACTGCTGATGCCACCCCTTGTGGGACGCCGCGGTCTTCATCGCCATGTACTCCTTGGCGCAGGTGTGGCGAAGGTGGATCCCGGCGCACCCAATCGACACCGGGATCGTCCGCTGCTGGCCTCCTCTCTTCTCGATCTTCTGGTACAGGCTGACCGTGAAGAAGTACTTCCACAACGAGAAGTTGGGCTCGATGCCCAGGAATCCCTCGCACAGCGCGACAAACGCCGCGATGTGTTGGATCCCGTTGGGATTGAGATGCTGCAGCTCGAGCCCGTAATGGTGCAGCAACCAGCGGAAGAAAAGGCTCGGCGGGGTCGCGAACCCCCTCTCCTGGAAGTGGGCAAACGACACAATGTAGCCAGCGGGCGGACTCGGCACCTCCTCCGCTCCGGGGAACCGCCATTCGCCCCTCTCGGTCCTCTCACAGAGGAGACCCTTCCTCGTGAGGCCATCGGCGCGCGAGGCGCCAAAGCTGGAGCGCTCCCAAGTTGCCATCGCGAAAGGAAGGGAAGTTCGATGGTGGAAGGCGAGAAGGACTGGAGCGCTGGGCGGAGGAAGACGAGCGGCGCGCGCGAGAAACCAAAGGGCGCAAGGGGAGGCGAAAAGACTTGAGAGCAGGATGCGGGCGGAACCGGCGAGGCAGACCCCCGTCTTATAGGAGGACGCGTGGGAAGCGAAACAGACGCTCCCATCGCAGTTAATGCGGCGCCAGGTACGCCTCATCACGCCTGCCCCCTTTTCTCGAAAGTTACGCGCACGACCCTGCAAGAAACATCCACTCCTCCCTCGTTTCGCGGGTCGGCACCTACCGCCACTTCGTCTCCTGGGAAGTACGCGCACACGACCTCCCCCGCACCCGGCAAGAGGCTCAACAGAAAGGTAAACAGGGATACGGGGCTGAAAACGCCCCTACGGCCCGTTACGATCCAGGGGTTTGAAGGCTGGCCCACCGTGGGTTAGACAGCCGCCCCAGGATGATCCCGAGCGAGGGGTCAAAAGGGACGGGTCCGCTAGCAGCCATCACCCGGGCGCACGACTGCCTAGGGCATCCTGACCTCACATTCGAGTCCGACCGGCATCAAAGTTCATGGTTTTTCTCCGACGAAAGGCAACGAGCCACCGGATCCGATCGAACGGACTCGGGAACTATATGAACTGGCCGGCCGGAATCTGGGGTACGCCACTAGCTTGGCCCAAGCCGGACCCCCCCCCCCCCCGAACGGGGACCGGGACCCCACTCGAATCGACTCATTTGCAGCTCAACGAGCACCATGGTTCGTCCAACGAGGATAGCGTGCCACGGCTCACCCCCTCCGTCCCAGCGAACGGACGCTTGAGGGGTAACGTTCAAAAGTCGATATGGCCTCCCGACCGGTCTCCTGCAACACGCGGGGGCTCGGGGGCTAGCTTCGCAACTAATGACCACACGGATGGTCACGACCTAAGGTCTCTAGACGGAGGGCGCCCTACGGAATGGCAAGAATCCCCTCACGTCAAGACAGTCACAAGGCTTTCCGTCTAGTCAACTTCCTCGGCCAAGCCGAAACAGACAATGCTTCCCGTCCCTGGTTAACTGCAGCTCGCACGACGAGCAAAAATTCCCGAGGAACGACGATGTCAGCCTCGGGCGCAGGCCGGAAGATACGAGCACGGATCTCGTGGGCCCCCCGCCGGCCTGGCTATAAATGCGCCATGGCTCTGGCGCGAAGGAAGGCGCCCGCGCCCCCGACGTGACCCGTCACAACTACCCACACGCGACCGCGCAGCGCACGCCACAGTGGCACAGTCTTCCCTGATTCGCCACCAGGCACTCATGACCTGCATCGCCTGGCACAGGAGCACGCCTGACCGTCCTCGCGAACGCCCGCCCGTCCTCGCGCCGGCCTGCCCGTCCTCACGCCCCGCAAATCCGGCGACAGGGACGGGACGTCCGCGTCGCGCAGGCCGTCAGCAGGATAACAGGGGCAGCCGTCTGCCCCGACAGGACGGAGGCCACGACCGATGCCATCATCACGCACGCCCGCCGGCACCGGCCCCCGAGGAGATCAGCGACAAGATCGGAGGAAGCCGTCCTTCCCTGACGGACGCGCTGACGGAGCCGAAAGCTGGAGCCAGCCATGGCGACCAGGGGGCTCGAATCTTCCCTTTGGACTCTATTCTTTCTCTCTCTCTCTCTCCTCGACCGCCTCACCTGTAACCCCCAAGTCTTCCTTGCACTATAAAGGGAAGGGCGGGGGCCCTGAGACGGGGGGACGAAAAAACTTAGACTCTCTCCCACACACTCACTCTCCCTCGCACGGACTCCTTCTTCCCCGGCGAGAAGAACACACTCCCACCATTAGAGCTTCAGTGCTCACCCAAGAGACTTGGGGCCGGTTCCCTCTCTCGCCTTTCTGTAACCCCTACTACAGACCACGCGTGGGCAACACGAACAGCTCTCCATACTGGATGTAGGGCTTCTTCTTGCCCGAACCAGTCTAAATCCCGTGTCACCCGCGCAACCATCTGAAGCCGTACGCGCATAAAAGAAATTTATTAGTCTAAGTCTTGATCCGCTAATCTTGACAATGACAACAGTCGGCCCATGGCCGTCGCAAAAGTACAAAAACCTGTTACCACCACAAGGGTGGTAACGCTGGAAGCCTTGAGGAGGGTTGCTACAAGTGCCAGAAGTCTGGGAGGAGCATCTTCCTCGCAAGCCTTATTCTTGCACCCCCTTCCTCAAGGACAACTCGGCAGAGGATGACGGCGAGCAGTCCATCTGCCACCGACGTCAACCGAACTTCCTCGCCGTCTCGAATGAAAGCGAGGAGCTCTTCCCCATCTCTAGTCGCCTAGGAAGGACCAGCCTCCTCATAAAGCAAACTGGAGCTGAGGCACACAGGGAAGCCGAACCCACTCGGGGCCCAGGCAGTTCCCGCGGGCACGCACCACAACATGAAGGACCGAGGAGTTCCTCCCCGTTCCTGGACCCGGCCGGTGGAAACACTGACACATCCTCCGCCGGGAGCCGACGCTTCCCCATGGTCGCCGAAGGCGCTTGGGAAACCGCGCCGAACGCCCAAAGGAGATGATGACCTGCCTGTGCACCTGCTCCCCTCAATCATCCAAGCGAAACGCTCGAAGGACCGTGCTTGGAAAAAGCTCGAGCATACGGCGTTGCCCTCGTGCCATCCCCTGCCGCTCGCAAGCATTCTTCTAGCACCAGATGCTGAAAGGAACCACCAGCTCCACCAGATGGATGCACACGGGCTAAGAGCAGCTCTATTATACAAGACCAAGCTCACCCACGACTCAAGTTCTGGATGAGTTCGAAAAACGAGGTCCTAAAGGCCTCCATTTATAGCCACTCGGGCACTTTCGCGACCCGCGGGCCGACTTTGCCGCGTGGCGCGCAGCTCCACCTCAAAAGGATGGAATCCGTCATGGGGGGAAATGGGGAGGAACTCCTCTGCGACGGGTCAACGTGACGGCTCGGGCAGGCCTCAATATTCCACACCAAAGACGGACAGCAGGCGCCGCTGCGGCGCATTCACTATGCAGGCAGATCAGAGCAACCCCAATTGACCCGCGGTCAAAAAGAGGGAGTCTATCGAATGTTGTGCCTCTCCGCGGCTGAGACAGCACGATGCGACTCACGCTCTGGGCTAAAACACAGCGCGACGAAAAAAGCCGCTCGGGGGCCTCTAACGGGTCCAGGGACCCGGGGTCCCCAACGGACCCACTTCCCACTAGCACTATGGCTAGCCCAAGACCACGCCTGGAATGAACGCCTATCCTCCTAGGTCGCGACTTCGTCCAGGCCGCCCAGGAGCACGGTCCTGACCGGCCGGCCGATCAGCCAAAGCATGGCTTGCATCCCTGACTTAGGGGACGATCGGGGAATAGGTCCGTACCACGGCTCCGACTTAGGTCACCCGACCAGGCTCCACCTTACGCGTGTCACTATCCCCAACCGACAAGGCCGGGGACAGCCGGACCCTGCGTACTGGCGGGCCCCGGGAGCAGGTATGGCAGATAAGGATGCACGCTGGAGTCAACTTGCCGTACAGGCCAACCACTCCCTCCACAGGGGTTACAGTCCCCCTCGCTGACATAGCAGGGGGACACTATTCCATCTGCCCGTCCTCGCGAAGGGACGGGACACAACATCATCACGATACGGTGGACATGCCTCCATTACGACGGAGTGACTAGGCGTAGCGCTGGGGATGGAGCATGACTGCCATACCATACTTATCGGCGCACGACCACCCCCCGATCGACAAAGCACGACGCACAGGGACAAAACAGGATAGCCGCTCCGCGACACAGGACTTGCGTGGTGGCCACCCAAGGACTCCGACGGACAGAGTTGGCGGTCCCGACTGATGGAGTTAGTGACCCTGGCCGACGGGGCAAGAAAACTCTCTCTCTCTCTATTTTTCTCTCTTTCTCTTGCTATACCAGTCCCCCTGATAGGAGGGCGCCCCCCTTGGACTATAAAAGGGAGGGTCATCCGCCTAGGAAAGGGGATAGAGATCCAAGAAATTCACCCTCCACTCAAAAGCTTGTAACTTCCCAAACTCTCACGAGCACCCAGACTCAAGGAATACATCCGACCGACCCCCGACTGGAGGTAGGGCAAGATTGCTTAAATCAGTATAAATATTGAGTCATTGTGTGTTAGGTCATCTCCGATCACGACATGCGACATACACTTTGAGAGTAGATTTAGCTGTTGGCTATTTCCGAAACCCATAAAATGAGACCGCAATTCAAAAGTTAAACCCAAACTTCAAGCATATGTCCATTCAAAATAAAGAATATGTGGAAGCATTCTGAAAAATCTGTGTGGCTTATTGCCCGGTCGAACAAACAGCCATGCACCCGTGAGCTGTGTCCACACGATACTTTGTATTTCTGCAGCGCTAGTCTAGGTCCACGAAGAACAAGTGCACACTACACAACACAGACATGGCTGTAACCGACTCAAAAGCAAAGTACACAGCTGGAGCAGGGATAAGCGCAAGGACAGCGCATCACCGAAAATATCTGCCAATTCTCCCGCCAAAACGGGAAGACAGCAGAGCACCAGAGGGGCATTTCCGTCACATTGAGCGATCTACTTGCGGGCCAAGAACCCCGGAGGCATTTCGGCCCGTTTGGACTTTGGACGTACGGGCACGGCACCGTCAGGAGCGCGCTCCGGCCATATAAACCACCCCACCACTCCGTTTCCGCAGTAGCCTTTGCCAGTTGCCACCGACCCGCCCGCTTCTCCTCGCCTCGCCTGGCGCCATGGCTGCTCCGGCGTTCCACCTCCTCCTCCCCCTCCCCGTCCTCCTCCTCGCCTCTCTGCTCCTCCCCACCGCAACCGCCGCCTCCCACAACCACAACGGCGCGCCGGCGACCCATGCCCACCTCCTCCACCACCACGGCCACGGCCATGCCCACCACCACCGCTCCCCGTCCACGATGACGGCCACCGCCCGCTTCGACACCGCGCCGTCCATGCACCAGAACCGCATCGAGTCGGAGGAGAACCGCCAATCGCTGCGCGTCCTAGACCCCTTCTTCACCCCCGCGGCCGCCCAGGCGCCCTCCGGCGAGGAGGCCATGGCGGCGATGGGCGCGGCCGCGGCGGACCTGGACCCGGCGCCGATCGACCTGCCCCAGCCGCCCTCGCCGCCTCCTTCCTTCGTCGCCGCTGCGGATCTGCCCCTACTCGCGCCGCAAGCGGAGGACGCGAGGTGGTCCGCGCCTGAGGCCACATCCGCTCCTCCACCCGTCGACGAGCCCACGGCCACCACCACCACGACCCTTCCGCTCCCCAGCCCGTACCGCGAGGTGGCGAGCCCTCCGCCTCCCGCCCACTCCGCGGCGGCGGGGATGGTGTCCTCGGGCGACGACCTCGGCCTGCAGCAGCTCGCCAAGGTGCTCGCGTCGCTGGGGTACAACGAGATGGCGTCGGCGGCCACGCTCCTCGCCGACTCGCCGTCCGTCGCGACCTGGCCCGGCGCGATCACCGTCTTCGCGGCCCCCGACATCTTCCTCCAGGCCGCCTGCCCCGGGTGCTCCCGCCGCCACCTCCTCCTCGACCACATGGCCCTGGGCTACTTCCCCTACGCCGAGCTCACCGCCACGCCCACCGTGAAGCTCCCGTCGGCCTCAGTCGGCTTCTGCCTCGACGTCGCCGCAGAGCACGGGCCCTTCTCCGTCCACCACGCCAGGCTGTACGTCGACGGCGTCGAGATCTCGCACCCTGAGCTCTACGACGACGGCCGCTACGTCGTGCACGGCCTCCACGGCATCCTCCCGCCGCCCACCCACGCCTCCTGCATCGAGGGCGCGCACCACCACCAGGTCCATGTCCACCACCACAGCCGCCGCCGCCACCACCTCAGCGCCAGATCGGCTGCCGCCTTCGTCGCAACAGCTGCCTCCGTCGTGCGCATCATGATCCGCGACGCCATATCCCGCCTGCGCGACAGCGGCTTTGGCTTCGTGGCGCTGGCCATGCGCGTCAAGTTCGCTGAGCTGGAGAAGCTGGCGAACCTGACGGTGTTCGCGCTCGACGACCAGGCCATCTTCACCGGCGGAGGGCACGGCTACGTCTCTGCGGTGCGCTTCCACATCGTCCCCGGGCACCGCCTCACCCGCGCCGAGCTCCTGCGCCTCCACCCCGGTGCCATCCTCCCCACCCTGGCCGGCGAGGACCAGAAGCTCGTCATCACCCGCGGCGCCGGCTCCGACACCGACGAGGTCCGGATCAACTACATACCCGTGAAGGAACCTGACGCGGTGATCAACTCGCGCGTCGCCGTGCACGGCATCTACGTCCCGTTCCCCCGTCTCCACCTCGCCAACCTCGCCGCCTCGGTGGCCGTCGCCTCCGCCATCCAGATGAACGGCACCTGCGACGTCGGGGGACCCTTCGGCGACTGCGCCTCCACAACGATGACCTCTGCAACGATCCCGGCTGCTCAGGGCTACGGCGAAGGGCAGTGATGCGTGAGCCCGTTCGTTTTCTTCTTCTGAGTTTCTAGTACTTCCAGTAACTAGTAGGATTTTCAGCTTGAAGTTTCGTTGTTAGATGAGAGATGGGTTTTTGGTGGTCTGGTCGATAGATGTTCATGTCGCGTGATGAATGTACTGCACTCGGCACTTGTTCATGGTGAATGAACCTTGATGGAAATTCTGATGGTGGTGATGTTTTGCTTTGGCAAATTACCAAGTTCAGTTCTGCTCTCTTTCGCATCTGTTTGCTCTGTTCTGTGTTCTATGTCCTGTCATCGTTGCATGTGTGCTGTCTGCATGTCTAATGCTGCTAGCAGCCAGCTGATTTTGCACTCGTGATTGATGACTGTGAATTGATAGATATCAATTTGATCATGATTTTCTTGGAACATTCAAGTTCAAATGGTGAAGTGCTCAGTATGTTTAGAAGTAAAATCAGTCATCATGTGATTTACCCTTTGCTATTTGCTGATTATGATTATACCTCAATTGCTTGTGGTTTGCTTGGATCTCCATAGTCCTTTGCTCGATGATAAAGTTTGCAGTGAGGTGTGTCGTTGGGATTTGGGGATTAGGATCAGGTAGTCGTACAAGGGTCGAGGTTCATGATGCATATGATGGTTCGTATACAATGTCGTGTTAGATGATTCTTTACTTGGATCGAGTATTGCGTGATGAATGAAACCTTAGTTGAAATTCGAATTGTAATGCCGTTGTCTTTGTGAAATAACCATGATCTGAAGCGCTCATATTCATGAAGTATCTTCATCGTAAAATCAGTAATCATGTATGTGATTTATCCTTCGCCATTACTGATTGTGAATGTATCTCAATTGCTTGTGGTTTGCTTGGAGCATCCAGAGTCCTTTGCTCAAAGCCAAGTTCACAGCTTCGCTGCTGAATGAGAGGCGCGTTGTTCAGAATCGGGATCACTTAATCAGAAATAGGTGGATGTTCATGATCCATATGAGAGTTAATGTGAAATGTCATCTTAGAGCATCTCCAGCAGATTACCAAAATTTGATCACCTAAATGGACATGTAAGATGATCTCCTATTATAAATAATACAGTTTTTAGCTATCTCTTCCAACAAATTACCACCAATACTTCATACCCAATATTTTAACAGGCCAGCATCTCAGCCCATCTCACGGGTTCAGCCCATCTTACGAATTTGGCCCACCAAACCCAAACCAAATCTTGCCTTGTCCTCAACTGTTGGATCGGAATGGACGGCTCGGATGCACTGTCCACATATCTCGCCAGAGAAAAGGTAGTCTGTGCCGCCGCCGCGCGTCGTCCTCCTGCGGCTGCCCTCCCTTGCCTAGCCTCATCTCTGTTGCCTTCTCCACATGGAATCAGCGACAACAGCCTCCCTCTCTGCCCTTTCTTCTCCAGGAAAGAAGAGGAAGCTACGCATTGGCGGACCTACAGGATGGTCCAGTATGCCGTGGCATACCCTAAGATCCAGCCCACCCTGGAATCGGCCTACCTGGACACGGAGCGCGTCGTCACCTCCTCGGCTCCTCACGCGGACACCGCCTCCGCCCCCGACTCCCTCTCCTCGGCTCTCGCATCTCGCCCAGCGGCGCCGCTCGCGGGTCGCCACCGGCCGCCGCCCACCGGATCCGGCCGGAGCCCACTCGCCGCGCCGGTCGCCTGGTCCGCCTGCCGGCTGCCACAGTGCTGCCAACGCCGGCCCGCCCCCAGACCCTAATGGAGGCTTCGCCTGCCGCTGGCCCGCCCCCAGCCCCCTAACCGACCAAATCAAAGGTATATCCCCATTCCCCTCCTTAACCCTAGCCAGTAGATCAATGGATCAGTAAATGATAATTGATGTCACATGTAGATTAATAGATGCAAGAATTGAAGAACGAGGATACATCATACATGGGTTGATTATTAATGTATTTCATTTTTCTATAGATTCCATGAACAATGAAGAGGGATGGGGATATTGAATCACTTTTTCAGAAGCATATGGCAAAGAAGCTTGCAACAGAGGTGGAAGAGCAAGTTCAAGAGCAAGAGAGAATAATTGAAGAAGATGTGAATCCTAGTCTTGTGGCATCTAGTGTGCTTTCAGAATCAATTGAAGCTGAAGATGTCCTACCACCAATCCCACCACCAACTGAAGATGTCTTGCCACCCCGATCGCCGATTTATGATATCAGTCACCTTCCTCATAATCCAGGTAAAAGGCTCCCCTTTGCAAGTTATCCTTTTAATGCTCAAGATGCAATTAGAAGGTCATATATTCTTAAAGGTCCATTCCAACCTTATGCACATGAATTTCAACCTTATTCCACCACAATCACGTAGGCTTGCTGATTTCTACCTTAATGACTTTGTTGTCTTGGATTTGATCAAACTTGAATTGCAACTTGACAATTATGTTGATGACATTAGACATAAGAACAACTTCAAAGGTCTTACCAATCTTGTTGACCTCTCAGTTAAGCTAGTTGAAACTGGGAGGCATAAGATTTATGATATAGTTTATAATCTTCTCAAATTGGTCTTGCTTCTACCGGTGGCAACGACAAGTGTTGAAAGGGTCTTTTCTGCATTGACTTTTGTAAAAACTAAGCTGAGAAATAAGATGAGAGATAGTCTTTTGGATGATTGTCTACTCACATTCATCAAGCGAGATATCTTCTTTCAAGTGGATTGAGATGATATAATTAATACTTTCATGGACTTTAGGAAGCGTAGGCCTCATAAGAAGAAATAAGGTAATCTCTTTGAACTATTGTAGGTGTTTAAGCTTATTTTATGCATTCTAAGACTTAATATGCTTCTACTCTTTATATTGTAATCTATGCAAGTATTGAACCTACTTACATATCGAATTGCTCATGAAATTTTTTTGTTGTGTACCGAATTTTGTTTACATTGTACCGAATACCGAATTGTATGTTGAAATTTTGGCATGGCATACCCTAAGTTCCAATCGTAGGTCCGCCACTGAAGCTCCATGCTGCTTCATTGGGAGGTGATGCAGCAGGAGAGGAAGGAGTAGAGAGGAGCCCGAGATTGAAGAGGAGCTGGCGTTCGTGTTGGAATTGAAGCGAGAGCAACCTTTGGTCGTCGCTAGACTCGCTACAACATCACCAGTTGGTGGTCCCAAGTCCATCGAATCTTTTCTGACCGTAGAGAAGAAAAATCCAATCAACAATGCAGTTACAGATCGATGCGATTGAATCCAATCCAGCAGCATCACCAGGCACCTAGCAGCAAAGCTCCGCCACCGCGCGAAGATCCTCCAGTTTGCAAGCTCGAGCTGCTGTGGTGGCGATTCGCGCTTGAGTGGAGCCGGTGGTGGCCTTGGTGGGTCACGGCGGCGTTGAGGTGGACCTGGTGGTTGGTCTCGGCGGAGGCAAGCCCCAAGGCTCGGAGGCGGACCATCGCGTCTCAAGTCCGACGACAACCTCTACTCCTTGCTGCACGAGACTCGTTCCCGAGCTCTGCAACTGACCATGGTGTGCCGGCAGCTTGCGGATCTCTCTCTCTCCCCCTCCCCACCCCGGCGGTGGGGCTCGGGGTATACTAGGATGGCAGCCTTCCTCGACGTCTGCTTACGTGGCTCCATGATGGAGGGATTGCGTCGAGCCGGCCAGAAATGTCCGTGCACCAAAACCAACCGTGGATAGGGGAGAGAGTTGCATTCCCCTACATCAAAGGGAGAGGGATTAAGTTTTTGACAGTTGCTAAAAAAATTTGGTATCGGGAAAGTGATTGGTAATCTATTGGAGCCAACTTTATCTCTAAAATCTCTCAAATGATAGTTTTTAGGTATTGGGGATAGATATAAGTAATCTATTGGAGATGTTCTTCTGAAATTGGATAGAATATTGCACGGTGAATGAAACCTTCTATTTTTCCATCTTTGTGATTCATTTCAGATCTGGTGTTGCCTCCTGCATGCGTGAACTTGGAGAGAATTAACAATTGGATGAACATGGAAAGAAATTGGAACAATTTATCCTCTTTTGCCTACTCGCCCAGACCAAAATGTTCCGTTCACTGAGACGTTTCCATTTTTTGACGGTGTCTCTAAACTCCTAATTCCTGAACCTCTTCCTTTATTTCTAGGGCAAAAGCTCTCAAATCTGAAAACAAAATTGGAGTCAATGGCTTATCCGAATGTGTTTAGAGGCGCAATGTGGCGTGGTTCGGGACACAACGCTCTCGGTGTACTTGAGTAGGGCAGGGGCCGGCCGTGCTGGTGTGTTCGTGCGCAAGCTTTTCCAGGGCACCGGACGCACCCAAGGAGGGCTCTCATCTCGGCCAGGTTTACTCTTGATCGCTGCATTGCACGGCACACGATCTGCGCTGCACCTACACGCAAGGTTGAGACGGCAGAGGCACGGGAGAGCGTGCACGCGGGCAGGCGCTCGAGGATATCCAGCGGTCACGTCGCAGTTGTGCCGCACATCTCGGCAGGGAGGCTGCTGCCGCAGCTGATGCCTGACTCCCGACACGTGACACCCTGAGGGTGACGACGGCACGCCCGTTGCGTGAGGGACGACGCGGCGGGGCCGCACCGCACGGCTCCTCCCCTGCCTGCTGTTCCTGAGCCGGTGGGCCGTGGAGATGGGCGCAAGACCGCCGTCTGTGGGCCGTGGTCCGTGGGCTCGTCGGTGCAGAACTTGTTGGATAGGCCGACCCGACATATAGATGAGCCTGGCTTCCTTTCGTTTTCTTTTTTAGGAGGGGTGATTTTATTGTTTCAAACCCTAAAACACACAAGTTAACTGAAAAATGAAAATTATATTGACATCATCACACTCAGGCTCTGACACCCCTATTCTTCTCCAATCGCCGCTACGGCGCTACCATGCTGCATGGAAAGATCGACGAGGTAGGGTTATGAAAAGCTAACGCAAGTTTTTAGTCCACGACGAGCGGCACCCTGAAGTTGAAACGGTTCAACAACATCAGTCATACCTAATGGCTTAGAAGACACTTTCCTTCTATAAGAAAGTAAGAATAACGGCATCATCAAATACAAAGAAGGTTGTGTCGGTGTTTTACCGCCACGCCCACTGAGGGATACCCCCGAGGTGGTGAGTTTGTAGGTAGGGTGTCGTTGAGATCAGGAACTCGAAGGTGCAAGGAATATAAAGTTTAGACAGGTTCGTGCCGCCGAGAACGTAATACTCTATGTCATGTGTGGTTTGTATTGTCTTAGGTGGTGATCGGGTGATCTCCTGTTTGGAGGGGGTCCCTGTCCGCCCTTATATAGTCTGGGGAGGCAGGGTTACATGGAAGTCCTAGTCGGATACGAGCCCAGGAGTCCTACCTGAGTACTTTTCGGGTAGTTTCCTACTGTCTCTGACTAGTTTTACTATTGTATGAGTAGTTCTACTACACTACGAGTAGTTACAACTGGTGTAGGACGTGGGTCATGCCCCACCCCTTATCCTGTAAGATGTAGACCATGTGTATAGTCCCGTGGGCCCGGGTCTGACAAGCCGGACCAATAGGTTGAGGGAGCAAAACATGCCTTACCACTACTTCATCGCAGATGATGTTGCATCATCACCAACAAAGGAAGGGAATAGAAAACCCATGGTTGAAGCTAACCCTAACTTACCAAAAACTACTTATTAGTTGGGGGTATATTAGTATATACAACCGCCGGAGCACGCACACGCACTTGTTGTCCTTTGTTAAACTCATTGTGCACATTCATCCAAACAATATGGCAATAAGAAATGTTTCAACCTCGAAAATTCCTTGAGACTAGAGAGATACTTAGAGGCTATTGGAAGAGTTTACTTAGAGACTGTTGGAAGAGTTTCTCCCAAAATGGCTTCACCGATGAAGCTAAAAGCCAAAGGAGGAAAAAGAAAAATTGATAACCCCACTTTTATAGTTCATTTTCACCTTGGTTTGCGAAATGATTTCATGCTATAGTGCTTTATTTTACGCAAAAAACATGTGAAACCACAACCATTATAAGCCCCGCTAACAAGATCTTAATTCACAGAATTTCAATTAGATTCGCCTTTGCTTTCATGGAGGAAAGGAAGTGCCTCGTTCATATAAACGACGCAGTTTGTTTGTGCCAAGGCGGAGGCTTGTAATGCGGCATTAAGGGAAGTGGCAGCGCAAGGCATGGCGCATATCCAACTGGAGACAAATTCATCGACCCTAATGATGAAGACCAACTATCGATTAGTCTCCGAGAAAATTTCTCTTTGGAGTAGCCAAGGCTGATATAGATGGACAACTTTCACATCTTCAACTCTTATTCTCTTCACGCACCCGTAATTTGTTCCCACAAGCTAGCTCGCCTAGTATATATATTAGTTGGGACACAGATCAAGTCACCATTTGGTTCGATCCTCTCCAGAAGTTTGTAAACATTTTGGTAGTTTGTTGCATAGCTAAACCGATAATAAATAAGGCACACGAGCTTGATTTAGAGAGAATTAGTCTGAAGCTATTTTCTTTTCAAAGAACCAATTCAGTTGAAGTTATGATCTACCTATGAAATGGCAAGTTATGATTATGTATCGAGGAAAACAAAACAGAACCTATAGTTCGTCCCTTATTTTTTGGATAATTTATCGCCAATTAGAATAACTTGTTTAGGATAGGTCAACTATTGCTGCTTGCTAGCTCAGGTAGCAGGAAGACTGCATGACACGGTTACAAAGTAATATTGCAAGAGTGAACATTTTCCCAGTGTAATTAAACTATGCCATTTTCAAGCAACACTAGTATTGTTATCCACCATTGCAAATTATATCACATTTGAGGCTTTTTTTAAAGAGGTGTAGAAAGGTAGCAAGAAAATGCCTAGGCCGCATGGCCACACGCCCACACTGGACCGATAAATCAGTTTTTAAAAATATTTTATCTTTTTAACTAGTATTTGAAGTAAAAGTCAGAGAAATTTTTCTCTACAAATAAAAGATTGCTGATATTGCAAGAGAAGAAAGGATGCCACAACAGCCAAAAACAAATTGGCGGTAGAACGGTTCAAAGAAGATGAGAACCAAGCCATGGCAGGCAGTATCTACAGCACGGAGGGGGCACAGCAGGTGCCAGCAGGTATCCAAGGGGCGAAAAGCATCCACCGGCCAACGCCCAAGCCCCCAAAAGCTGGCCCACACAGCACAGCGCGCAGGCGAGGCGGCGGCCAACGGGCCGAGCCATCAACTGCCCCCGCGCCCGTGTCTCCCTCCACCTCCAACCAAAAAAGGCAAACATCGTAAAGGCACGCGGAACGGCGGCAGCGAAGGAACGCGAATCCCCATCCCCCACCCCCCCCCCCCGCGCTCGGGAAGCGCGACTGCGCTAGCACCACTCCCAGAGTCCTGAATCCCTCTCTCCGGCTCTCCCAAATCCAAAACCCTAGACGAAGCAGCCCAATCCTCTTCCCCCCCCCCCCCCCTCCAAGCACACCACCCCGCGAGGCCGCGATGATGCAGATGCTGGGCCTCCGCGGCTCCGCGTCCAAGGACCGGGGCCGCGGGGGCGACGCGTCCCCGTCCTCCTCCTCGGCGGCGGCGGCCGGGGGCACGGGCACCCCGCGCTCGCCGTGGTCCGCGTCCTCGCCGCGCTCGCCGTTCGCGGCCGAGGCGGGGTGCGAGGGCGGGGGCGGCCGGCCGCTGCGGCTGGTGTACTGCGACGAGCGCGGCCGGTTCCGGATGGACCCGGAGGCCGTGGCCGCGCTGCAGCTCGTCAAGGGGCCCGTCGGGGTCGTCTCCGTCTGCGGCCGCGCGCGCCAGGGGAAGAGCTTCATCCTTAACCAGGTTCGCCCACCCTATCTCGCCGCGGCGCCCTCTTAGCCCACTCCTTGTCTGGTTGGTTCCTAGAGCTTACTAGTACCACTGTCGAATTGGCAAAGTTAGAATCGGCGCCATTGAGGAGAAAATGCTTCTAGGAGATAGTGGACAGCTGGTTTAACACGATTTTGGTCCCACTTGGAGCTGGAAGCAGACATCACTTTTTACGGGCTATTCAAATTACAGATCATCAGAGAAGTTACAAAGTAATGATCTTTCGAAAAACAAATTACAAAGTAATGGATCATTGAAAACATGAGTATCTTTTTTCTCTTTGCATTTCTGCCCTGCTCTCTATGTGCTCGGAGAGTTGTATTTTTGAAGTACTTTTTCTAATCTTAGTAACGTGCTGGATTTGTTTGGTGGCTGATAAAATGTTGTAGACTAACGTGCTATACTTCTGATTAAAAGATGGCTAGCATTTCTATTTCTGTAATCATTATTAAAAAACTCAAAGCAATGCTTATCACTATATTGTTGTGATAAATAATTGCTCCTGTGGACATTTGGTGTGAAAATTTTGTCACATTGTCTGATCTAGTGGAACATGGACATTTTGTTCATATTCATATTTAGGGTGGTAAGTATGAGGACATGTTAAATAGTATTGTTCCAACATCAAGAAATTATTATATTGTTGCCAAATGTCCTGTTAAAGTGGAATGGTGCTTATTTCTTTGTTTGTGATAGCTTCTAGGAAGGAGCAGTGGATTTCAAGTAGCAAGTACCCATCGGCCCTGCACCAAGGGCCTTTGGATGTGGAGTGCCCCAATAAAGAGAACTGCCCTTGATGGAACCGAATACAGTCTTCTGCTACTTGACAGCGAGGGCATTGATGCCTATGATCAGACGGTGCGAAATATCTCAGGGACCTCACTTTATTTCCATCCACTTCTAAATTCTAGATATCTTCAATGGTTGTTCTGCTGAGTTGAGTTGTTATGTTTTCCATGGTTTATGCTTAGTTTTCCAGTCTGCACTATTGCATTTAATCTTATTTTGTTTTTACACTGAAAGAAACATGACATGTTACCTCTTTTACAGGGCACCTACAGCATTCAGATTTTCTCTTTGGCGGTCCTACTATCGAGCATGTTCATATATAATCAGGTGTGCTTAATGGTTTCTTCTTTCCAAGCCTTTTGTCAGAGGGTTGTCTCAAATTCAGCCCTAAAGATGTTGGACTGTTTCACATTTGTACTTACAATAATTAATACATATGACCATTATAACATGTATTGGCAAAAACACTTCAAATATAAGAAAAGGAAATGGGCTTTGCGTATGTGTGGAAAACATGTACATGTTTTATGCCCTTCCACCTAAGTTTTATTGGGCAGTAGTTGCCTAGTTGTCCAGCAAATAAATTCACAGGAAAAACCGTCTCACACAGCAAAATATGCTTTAAACCAGATGTCTCGTATCTAGTATCTATACAGGCTTCTTGATTTGTGATAATATTAATAGCCTGACTAAAGCATGCGAGAAGGAAAATAATTGGTTACTGGTATTCATTGCGGTAAGAAAGTAATTAGGTGTAGCTTTTATTTAATTTAAAACAAGAGGGGCTTATATTAGTAGTGGCTGAATACGAAATGAATATGTTCTATATGCAATCTAAAGGCTAGGGGTAGTATCTGCACTTATTCCTATTCAAAATATATGATAATGCGAGCACATGGACATGAAAAATATAAACTCTTATGTTGCACTGTGTGTTATCTCTTCATTAAACATGTTTAAAGGAAGAAGAAATATATTTTATTGCCCTGTGCAGATGGGTGGTATAGATGAGGCAGCCCTTGATCGCCTTTCACTTGTTACTGAAATGACCAAGCATATCCGTGTGAGGGCTAATGGTGGGAGGTCCACTGCATCTGAGCTTGGGCAATTTTCACCTATCTTCATCTGGCTACTGAGGGTAACTGGTTCTCTGATTTGGGAATGCTGTTTTTAAGAATTTCTTTGATAAGTTATCAGAAGAGTATTTCCCAGTCTAAAGAAGATAATTTTTGTTAGGATTTCTATCTAGATTTAGTGGAAAATGATAGAAAGATAACTCCACGAGATTACCTGGAAATTGCGCTGAGGCCTCTTGAAGGTAGAGGAAAGGATATATCTTCAAAGAATGAGGTATTCTGTCATACTATATTTGTATTGGTTTGAATTTCTTATAGTAGATTCAAATATTTTCTGATCTTATAGGATGAATTTTGCATTATTCTCTTTGCAATGTTATTTACTATTTCAATTTCATGTGCAAATTGTCTTAGATCCGTGAATCCATCCGTTCGCTCTTTCCTGATAGAGAATGTTTCACATTGGTGCGCCCATTGAACAATGAAAATGAACTTCAGCGTCTAGATCAAATTCCTGTAAGTTCTGTTCTCTTCTATTTTCATTATTGAAGTATGCATATCACTGCAATAATATATTCTTTGTTTGGCATATTTTAAATTTGAATCACTTTTACCAGCTAGAGAAATTACGGCCTGAATTTCAAGCTGGACTGGACGAATTAACAAGGTTTATTTTTGAGAGGACAAGGCCTAAGCAAGTTGCTGGTACAATCATGACAGGACCGGTACTAGCTGGTGTTACACAGTCCTTCCTGGATGCACTAAATAATGGAGCTGTGCCTACCATATCATCCTCTTGGCAGGTATTTTGTCTCTTGGGCGATGCCTGTCCGAGCATTTCTGTAATATGTTAGGTGATGCATGTTGAGTGCTACAATGCTAAGCATGAAGCAAATACTCCGCAATATAGGAACCATGTTGTTTTATTTTGTATAATATTAGTGTCACCTCTCAACTATTTTTTTTCTATACGAACACTAGTTTAATGATTTTAATTTCCAAAAAGACAACAACAACAAAAGCCTTCGAGTCCCAACTAAGTTCGGATAGGCTAGAGATAAAACCCAACATTAACCACCAACAAAAAGGATAAACTTATATAAAGTGAAGTACAATGGAAAAAAGTAAAAAAAGACAATAATAGCTGATGACCGTGAGAATGTGTGCGGAAATTTGGTTGTACATCATTTGGAAGGAGAATGGACTGTGTCAATGGGAATAGATTTATGCAGCAATTTTGGGACAAATGAAACACATACAAAATCTATCCATTGCTGTCAAAGCTTAGCTATCCTTGGCTTTGATGATGTAAACAGTGGATTTTTCCTGGTAATTAATCACTGTGAGATGTAAAAATTATTAATTCTTATTCTTTGCCTCTGAACCTCTGTAGTATGTTGCAAATGTTATTAGATAAGCAGCATATTAAGAAAATACAAGGTTCGAGAGAATATTGGGTTTGTGGTCTATGTTGACTGCTTAAATTATTTAAGTTATTAAGTAGTTTTCTTAATAATAAATATTCTACTTGTGCCATTCTTGGGTTTAGCTGCCTTCTATATTTGACTGCAGAGCGTAGAAGAAGCAGAATGCCGAAGAGCATATGATTCTGCTGCTGAGATTTACATGTCATCTTTTGGACGCAGCAGATTAGCTGAAGAAGTAAGTTTAAAGGTCAATTAAGTGTGGTGCATGCTCATACATTGCAAATTGTTAACTCTGTAAATTTTAGGATGCTTTAAGGGATGCACATGAAGCTGCTTTAAGAAAGGCACTTGATGCATACAATACTGCTGCTGTTGGAACTGGTACTTCACGTGCTCACTATGAGAAAGTTCTTAACAATTTCTGCAGAAAGGCATTTCAGGTACATTGTACACCGTCATTTTTGTGTAAGATTATGTGGATCCTGATTTCTTTTGTATTTAGTAAGTTAACAAATTCCTTCACATTGCTTGGTTGACAACATAGAGAATGCATAAGTGTTTCAAAGGCGTCGCCTAGGCTTCTGGGTGGACCTAGCTCGCCTTGGGGAACAGTAACACCTTGGACGCCTAGGCGCCGCCTAGGCATCTGGGCATACCCAGCTCGCCTTGGGTCACCTTTTCGCCTTTAAAACACTGGAACACATTTTAATATTTCACAATGATATAGGTGTGTGACCTTTGGTTGTTTATAGTGTCGAAGTAAGTTTTTTAGCTTTATTTTATGTGTGCTTTGACATTCCTACATGATCCTTAATCATAACATGGTGGTCAATTGGTAAATGGTAAAACTTTCTTTGTTAATTGAAGTTTGATGCAGAAGAAAAAGAGAACTTATCACCTCATTGAGCAAAAGACTTGATATTTGAAAGCTTGAAAAGACTCATTTTAAAGATTGTTCTGAAGTTGTATACCTCTTTGGTATTTGTACATTTCACGGCTCAATAAGAAAACATGGTTGTTTAGGTTCTGCCTAAGCATAAATTATGTGTGACTAAGCATGTTTAGGTTCTCACTGTTCATGCGCTGAACACATAAGCATGTACTTAACCCTTACCATGGTGATAATGAAACTTGGTTCCAAGGTCCACTCACCCAGACACAAACAGTTTTTAACTTCATAACTCATACCAAATAGTTAAGGTGTGGTATATTCGATATTCAAATTGATGTGGTTTCTTCTGCACATGGTTAAATGTTTTACTATTTAATTTTTGAAAATATTGCCCAATTCCTCGTGGGATAGTAGCTGTCCAGTTTATATTTCTTTACCTTTGGTTTAATGATATTTATTTCCTTTTCGATATGGCTTACTGGCATGGATTAACAACTGTTCCATTGTTTCAGGATTACAAAAGGAATGCTTTCTTAGAGGCTGACAAGCAGTGCTCAAATGCTATACAAAACATGGAGAAGAAGATCCGAGCGGCATGTGCTGCTCCTGGAGTCAAAGTTTCTGCTGTGATTCAGGTATTTGTTCAGGAAGACATGCTTGAATCCGTGTAGTGATCCAATCTGCCTAACCTGCCGTCTAACTTCTTTTGTTGATATCCATGTGATGGGTTTTTCTGCTTATTTCTTTTTCTGCCTGTGTTTTTGTTAGATGAGCAATTTATGCTCTGAGTTTTGGCCAAATATGAGAGAACATCTTATTCTGTCCAAATTTCCAAGAGCTCTTATAACTACTTAGATTGCACCCATGCACAGCTTTTTTTTTGTGTTCATTTTTAGAACTAGTTGGTTAAGCTACTAGTTTCCATTCCCCTTTATTTTATTTAATGTGAGATAACATAGTAAATTTTGCAGGTCCTGGAAACTTCACTAGCTGAATATGAAACTTCTTGTACTGGCCCAGCGAAATGGAGAATGCTTGCAGCTTTTTTAAGACAGTGGTTCGTCCTGCCTCTGAAATTTAGAAATTTCATGCTCATTTCTTGTTACCTTTTTGGCTTAGTTGCTTTCAGAAGACCAGTCTTCAGTGTTTCTGTCACCAGCTTATGTTCTTTCGAACAGTACAGTTTGTTCAGAGATACAACTTCCAATGTATTATGTTAGCAGATTATGTTGATTTCACAAGTGATTGAGACAGTACATTTTACTGTGCTATTGGCACTTATTTTATTGAACTTCTCTCTATTCTAAGTGATAGGACACCTTTTTGGAAGAATTTACATGCTGTCTCTTGCAAATTCATTGCTTTGTGAGGTTTTACATTTCTTGATAAAACCATTATGGACAATTATACTATATGTTTCTAAGTGATGATTTTATGGATTTTTATTTTTTTACACTTAATTACTGTGACTTAAAAATCCAATTTGTAGACACACTACACTGTTGCATATATCAACTGATTGGGGTATCTGGTAATAAAATTGTCATAAGATTAATACAATTCAGCTGGAGCCATTTTGTTCAAAACTTAGCATTTTACTTTGATATTATTCGTTAGTTCTCCTGAATTTATTGTTTGAATGAACAGCTCTGCACTTTTTTGTTATTTTCTAAATTTCAATCTGTTGATTTATTGGCATCTCCAAAGATCTGATAATATGCTTGTTCCAGTTTGGAAGGGCCTATATTGGACCTCTGCTTGAAGTTGATAAATGAAGCTGAATCAGAGAGGACTTCTTTTGCTCTAAGATGTCGGTCAAATGAGGACCAACTGGAACTTTTAAAGAAGCAACTTGAAGCTAATGAGGCACACAAATCTGAATATTTGAAGCGCTATGAAACTGCCATAAGTGAAAAACAGAGAACCTCTGCTGATCTTAGTGGGCATCTTGCGAACCTGAGGACCAAATGTAGCACATTAGAAGAACGCTGCGTAAGCATATCTAAAGAACTTGACCATGTCCGACATGAATGCACTGATTGGAGGGCAAAGTATGAGCAATCTTCTTCTCAGCAAAAAGCTGAGCAAGATAGATATGTTGCTCAGTTGGCCTCTCTTGAGTCTAGATACAGCTCTGCAGAGGGAAAGTTGGGCGCAGCTCGTGAACAAGCAGCCTCTGCCCAAGAGGAGGCTGCAGAATGGAAGAAGAAATATGAAACAGCTGCTCTGCAGGCTAAAACTGCATTGGAGAGATTAGCATCAGTGCAAGAACAAATTAACAAAATTGCACAAGAAAGGGAGAGTGCTATAAGAGCAGAATTTGCCACACATTTGGAGGAAAAGGTTATCTCTATTTTTTTAATTTGTTTGATGTCTCTGTTATGATATTTGCATGCATACATGACATCATCTCATTTTTGACAGGAAGAGGAAATAAGGAAATTACTTGCAAAGATTAGACAAGCGGAGAGTGAAGAAAATGTATTGACCGAGCGCTTGCAGGTATTGATGACTTTTCTGTTAGCATTTCAGTCTTCCTTTGAATCGAGGCATTCTGTTATATGCTAATGATTGGTTTTTTAATGCTTGAACATTATTCAGGTTGCAGAATCAAAAACGCAGGGCCATAACAAGGAAACTGCAGGCTTGAAGGATGAAATCAAAGAACTAATGAGCAAATTAGAATTTCTAAGAGATAGAGCGGTATCATATGAAAAGCAAGCTAGAATGCTTGAACAAGAAAAAAGCCATCTTCAAGAGAAGTTCTTGTCTGAATGTAAGAAATATGATGAGGCAGAACAAAGATACAAGTCTGCAGAAAGGGATGCAAAGAAAGCTACTGACTTAGCTGACGTGGCTCGAACAGAGGCTATTGCATCCCAGAAAGAGAAGGATGAGGCACAGCGGTTATCGATGGAAAAGGTAGCAGTTATTGAGAGAATTCAAAGACAGGTTGACAGACTAGAGCAGGAGAAAGTTAATCTATTAGGTGAAGTCCAGAGGATGCGTAGTTCTGAATCTGATGCCTGGTCCAAGGTTACTTTGCTTGAGAGTAGGGTTGCTGAGAGGGAGAAAGAAATGGATGATTTACTGAGCCGTAGCAACGAACAAAGGTCCAGTACTGTCCATGTCCTCGAGAGTCTGTTGGCAACGGAACGTGCAGCTAGAGCTGAAGCCAATAAGCGTGCAGAGGCCTTATCTCTACAGCTACAATCCACCCAAGGTAAACTTGATGTACTCCATCAGGAGCTGACATCGATCCGTCTTGCTGAGACTGCACTTGATAGCAAGCTTCGGACCACTACTCGTGGCAAAAGGCTGCGAGATAATGAAGTAGGCGCGGACTCTGTCCACGATATGGACATTGATCCACCGGAGAGGAGCAGAAAAAGAACCAAAAGCAACACAAGCCCGTTAAAGGCTATGCATACTGAGGATGGTGGTTCTGTTCATATGGGAGAACACAGTGTCACAGTTAGTACGGATATGAAGGGTGGCAATCCAGATGGTTACAAAAAGTTTACCATTGCAAAACTGAAAGAGGAGCTAACCAAGCATGGATTTGGTGATCAGTTGCTAGAGCTAAAGAATCCTAACAAGAAGGACATACTCGCGCTTTATAAGAAGCTTGTTTTGTGCGAGTAAATTACCTCAAAGTACTTGTCTGCTTCTTTGGCCGTGTGAAGTATCAAGTATGTTCCCGAAGTGTACATTTATCCAAATTAGTGTGGGAATCAGTGTAGGATAGTGTCTCCTAGAAGCCTATATATTTAACAACTGATGCCTAATTGTTTCCAGGGCATTCGGTTCTGCTGATTGGTTTGTATTTTGGTGGTGCATTTGCGTCCATTGGTTTCTGGCTTGTCTAGGCTTGTGTATTTGGTAGCTTGCTGATTGTGTTGAGTTATGACATCTGGCTTGTATATTGGTGTTAGCTTGACAAGCTAGGTCTTAAATTACCCAAAACCAACGCTAAAATCTTTGTCAAGTTTGTCACGCAACTGATGAAATGCTTCGGTTGCATGATATGTGGATAATATTTGTATTGGATTGTGTTTTTTCCAAAACCACGTAGTGCATCCAGTAGGCCACTAATGTCTTGTTGGGCGCGTTGGTTAGAGTCACTTAAAGAGTCTTTCCCGGTCTCCCCATGCGAGCTCTGCATCCCTGTCATGGGCTCATGGTACGGTCCAGGGCAACGGGCCATACATACTCGAGTGTTTCTCGGTTGCCCTAGTCCGAGAAATATAATCTTTTGACTTGGTGTGCAGAATTCAATTTACAGAGAACAGTAGACACCCTACATCTACATGGGCAAGTCAAGAAGGCCAATGGTATCGTCCTATAAAGGATTTAAACCCAAGCGTTTGGTCGACTAAATGCTAATGATCGCAATTGGTTTCAATTATTGCCTATAGTCGTCTGGGTTGAGATACAAGTATACAAGGGGGCATCTATTCATTGCTTTCAGCGAATTGCTGCGATTCAATCGCAGTTAATTTTCTTGAGTACTTATCGTGCCTTCCCTGGCTCCGGCGCCTCCGCTGCTAATTATCGCGCTCCCAACCCCCCCCCCCCCCCCCCACCCCCCCCCCCTCCCCCGCCACCATCCCTGCCTGGCCACCATCCCCGCCACTCGGGTGGGCGCCGCCCCGCCGTGTCGCCGTTTTGACTGGCTCCACCGTCGAGCCGGATACCCCGACGACCTCTATACCTTGGAACTCGGCGACCCTAACCTTAACCCCAGCAACCGTGAACCCCTAAGACCCTAACCCATAGGGCGGCTTGACGACCGACAGCGGCGGTGGAGCTCCCGCAGTGCCGCGGCTGGCCTTCTGCGACAGCTCGCATCGCACCCGCACACGCGATGAGTAGACATCGCGAGTATACAACGCGTAGTAGAGCCAACAGTGAAACATATTTTGTCCTGGTAATGGCAATGCTGCCATCCGAGCTAACGTTGGGGTCACCTAAATAAAGTGGACAATTATTACTCGGACGAAACTAACATTGTTCATCTCATGGATATATAAATCTAGCACAAATTAGGGATAAGGCTGCTGCACAAGCGATAAAATATCCACAATCTCTACAACGTATCAGAAGGCTAATAGTAAATGCCCTAAAGCGACATGATCCGTCTTGAGGATGAAGCTTGATACTGGATGATAGAATAGCTTGCTGTAGAGATACCTCTAAGCGATATTGTATATTTGTATGTGAATTACAGAAGTACTCCATCCGATTCGTTCCAAAATATATTTTATTTTGACTTTTCTAGATTCATAGTATTTGCTATACACCTAGATATAACGTATATCTAAGTGCATATCAAATCTATGAATGTAGAAAAACCAAAACGAACTATATTTTGAAACGGAGGGAGTAGTTGTTAACAGTGGTGGATATCTGTTCCTGCACCAAGAGGTACATCTTGAGAACTAGGAAGGTCCTAAAATTGGTTTTATGAGAGGTGGAAGGTGTAGTTTCCCCATCTATTACTTTTCCGGGTTCAATATATACAGTGCTTTCCTAACTAACAAAATTAAACATTGGCCGCAATTTCTTTCCTGTTATATTGTTCATAACAATAAAGATTATAAATATGAATCTTGCAACCTATGCGCACCTGTATATATGAGGTGAAATAAGTGATACAAGCATAATGAGAAGCATGCGTCAAGCTGAACCATTTCCAAACTGAAGCTGAAACAACGTGGCCTGAAAGATGAGAGCCTGGTGGAATATTTGAAGATGGAAATTCCACATGCGCGGCTGATCTCATGTCGGTACGGTGTTCTTAGATGCTACTACAAAGATGTTTAAGGTTTTCTGTCTGTTTTCTTTTGTTAATATATGGGCAACTGTTAAGGCGTAATAGTCATTAGGCAATCCAACTATAGCAACCGCAAATCCTGCTACAGCCGCTTCAGTTACGAGATGGATTTTGCGTCACGACACCTTCCTGATGCATCTAGCTAGAGACCTCTACATGGGATGTATAGCAGGCTGCAGGCCAAGGAGTCTGTGGGTGCTGCCGGGCGCGAGGCGCTAGTTGATTTACAAAACCGTGGCCGGTTTCAATCCGACTGTGCCCAACCTACCGCCATGGCTCTGCCTGAACGCCTGGAGCGCAAGTTCCTGGAAGAAAAATTAGGCCACTGGTATAGATGTCCAGATGGCCGCGGCCCGATAGCCCGACCCGAGGCATGTTTTTTGGCCCGGCCCAAGCATGGCCCAGCACGGTGGCCATCGTGCCCGTGCTGGCCCGGCCAGCTGGCCGTGCCCGAGCGTGGGCCGCCACCCCAGCACGCCGGCCGGCACGAGCCCGGCATGGTTGGAAGAGCCAGCCCGTCAAGGGCCTGTTACCCTCCTCACTCCTCCTCCCCCCCCCCCCACCTGCCTCTCACTCTCACCCTGTCCGTCTTCGACGCCCGGTCGCCCGCCTCTCCCTCGTGCGCGCCGCCGCCACCCTTCTCACGCTCGGAGCTCCTCTCCGCCGCCGGCGCCACTTCCCCTCTCCTCTACTCCACCGCCAGCGCGGCTCCCCCTTTCCTCTCCTCCACTGCCGGCGTCGATCCCCCTCCTCCCCTCTGCCGCCGCTCCCCTCTCCTCTCATCCACTGCCGGCGTTGCTCCCCCTCCTCTTCTCCGTCGCCGACGCCGCTTCCCCTACTCTCCTCCGCCGTCGACGCGGCTCCCAGGCTCCGAGCCTCCCACTCGCACCCCACGACCCCATCGAGCCGTCGCCTCCCTCCCTTGTGGGCTGTGGGCCGGCACGGCACGCGATATGCCCGTGCTTCATGAGCTGGCCCGACACGAAATAGGCCCGTGGGCCCATGCCTGGGCCGTTGGTGCAGCCCGTGGGCTGGCACGGCTCGGCACGGTGGGGGTGTAGTGCCGGGCCTAGCCCGGCACGAAGTTGGTCGGGCCTAGCCGAGCCCGTGCCAGGCCAGGCCGGGCTGTCCGTTTGGACATCTATAGCCACTGGTCACCGGCAAAAGCCGTCGATCAGAACTTGGAAGTTGGACCCTGCTTCTCTCGATCCAGTTTCATGTTGAGCACTACTGGTACCAAGGTTTTGGGATTCAAAATCATAAAAGTTTCGGTTGCTACCGAAATAGGTGAATTTCAGAAAATTCGGACCAGGATTCAGTTGTTTGACCGGTCAACGAATTTATTTCTTAAAAAATTTGGATATAACTTGATGAAAATTTTGGCATTGATCACTCCTGTAGTAGATGGTGGGGAGAATTGGGGAGATATGGTGAGAAACTAAGGAGAAAGACGGTGAAATCATACTGTTTTAGTATTTGATATCTTTATCTATCATAAAGTGAGAGAGGCACAAAAAAGTCTATAATTAGGGTTTATTTATATTTTTATACTTAGAGGAGTATGTGGATATGTATGGATCATAGTCATAAAATAAAATTTAAATTTTGATCAAATTTTTAGGATGATTCAGTTTCGTTTCGATTCTCACCGAAATGGGCGAATTTCGGTTATTTCGGGCCGAATCCCAAAACCTTACTGGTAACCAACTGTAGTAACACTGAAACAAATCAAAGTTCTCCAACTGCAATCGTTCATGATTCAGAGACACACAAGCAGAGAGACAGTTCACGCCGGGAGACCCCTCGACAGCAAAGCTTGCACAGAGCACCAGAACTCTTCTTTCAAAAAGGCATAAAGGAAAAGGCGAAAACAAGTTAAGAACAGGACACCAGGGACACCAGACACATGATAAAGTGAACACATCAGTTATAATCATGCATTCACCGCCTCTGTGTCATGTCCGGCCATTACAACTAGATGACCTCTTTCTAGATAGCGAAAGCGACGCGATAATCAGCTTGGTACTGCTATGTGTTGCTGATGCTGCGTGCAGATGCAGCTCATCCCCTGAATATGGTGAAATCACGGCCGATCGACGACGGTGATCTCCCTCGGTTCAGTACTGGTCGGGCCAGTGGAAGGCGCCCATGGCGAAGCGCCGCTTGCTGTCGAGGTCGCCGTCGGCGGGGAGGCCGTACTCGCGGAGCAGGCAGTCGACGCGCCACTCTGGCATCGCCTCGTAGTCCACCTTCTTGTACCACGGGTAGTGCAGCGGCATCCGGAAGCCGTCGCTGCCGCCTCCGAACGCGCCGCACTCCTTCCTCTCCGCCTGCTGCTGGTGCTGGTCGCCGGCGCCGGCCGTGCCGTTGGGCTTCGCCATGCCCATGCTCATGGTCACGGTAGGGCCTAAGGATCCCATGTCCTCAGAGTTGCTGCTCTGGACACTCTGCAAGAGGCTGCTGCTGCTTGGCTTGAATGGTGACAGATCGATCTTGCAAAGAGGCTGGTCAGCCGTAGAGGGGCCTTTTATAGACGGGGTCACTGCATCGTGAAGTTTATGGAAGATTCTTGTATGGGACGGTTTTAAGGGTCTCATCATCAGGATCATGTTGGTACCACGGTTGTCGATTAGTTTCAGTATGGAAATTTATAGATCCAACCTCGCTTCGCACACATTTATCAAAAGAAAGTAAGATGAGCGCGAAACATTTAGATATGGCTATTTTTATGCCGTTACCACAAGCGGTGCTCGTATTCAAAAGATGCCGTGCAATGAGATTCTACTAATTTCTCCTTTTCGTAAGGACTAACTGATGCGCAAGAATTTTACTACTACTGCATTTTATAAAAATGATTATTAGAGCTGGTCTCTGTACCCAAGAACATTTCAAGGAGAGTATTTTGGGGGATGTGGTTAGGATGAGGTTGCATGAGTTCTCCGTGCATTGCAGGCACAAGCGTTTCTGTTCGAAGGATGTGACGTGCTGGGGTTAGCACTCAGGTATCTGCGGGCAAGGCACTTATACTGTGGGCGACATGAAACCAGGGGGGCACCCCTTTTGCCCAAAAGGCAACCTTCTTTCGGCAAATTTGTTTCACTGTCATTTCCTCTGTACCTCATTTAATTTTGTTGTCTAGCCGACACGGACATTTCTCAAGATAGATAAACGGAAATAAAAGTAACAACACCATACTATCTTCGAGAAAGAAACGCAGATTGGTTCATCGAAACAAGGAAAATTGTTAACATGGTGTTGTTTGGCCTTTGCCCCTTTTCCTCTTCTCAAGAAGGGAAAGCTGATGAGGAGCAACCGGCGAAGAGGGGAACCAACGAAGTAAAGTCATCGATGGACCAATCCTAGAAAAATTTAGGCAAGGTCCACAGTTCACATGGCCAGATGACTTCTCCATAGCAGCATAGCCGAAGAGGGTCTAGGGCCAGCCACCTTGAACCTAAAAGTTTTCTTGGGTAAGAGGATAGAATCCCAGGACTACTCCTACATGCAGAGATTTCAGTACTGATGGCCAAAACCCAAGCTGGTACTGCTATACCTATGAGAAGGCTATACTTAGTTATACAGCCTAACATGCAGCAATTGAATCTCAGAGAAGGCACACCATTCAATGAATTCTTGGAAGGGCTAGAACTTGCAAAAACGAGGCAGCACGAGGTCAACAAAACTAGCATCAATTTTCAGGCGCCGTTTTACAAATTTAAATTGGCACATCAATAACCATCTGGCAGTTGCCTGAGATATTGCAGCAAGCACCATGCCATCACTAGGTTACAAGGTTGAGGCTCATCAACCATAGCAAGAAATACTATTCTCGGCTATACATTTCCTTAAATTTTCTAAGTACACATTTTCAGGGGAAACTTCCATGTCTCGAGAAGGAAATTTTATTTACACATCAAGGTGCTGGCTAGAGCCTTGAACACTTGTACAGTACAACTGTTTCATAAGTATATACAGAAGCAGCCTAATTTAACAATGCCATGACTTCTAAAGAATTGAATGGATTTACAATGCGGTGCCTTTTGTTAGATTATATAGCAAACAACTACTGGCGTGAAAAGCCCATTTCTAGCCATTGATGATAATAAAATCAGGATAATGAAGGCCAGACACTGTAAAGAGGAATATATTATATAACAGGATGATAGAAACTTGTCCACAACAGATGGTTTGAATCAAATGCAGTTAACGAAATATGAATCAAACTTGAAAGACGTATGATGATGTACTCAAAGTAATTTTTTAACAAGATCTGATTATCTTTGATACTGTGCCCAATTCTGAAGTTAGTTCGATACATATGACCGGCAATGCGAAAGCATCTTTCCTGAAAAGATAACTACTCCCTCCTTTCCAAATTATAGATTGTTTTGACTTTTTTAGTATATAGCTTTTGCTATGCACCTAAGATATACTCTATCTAAACTATGTATCAAGAAAAACTGAAATGACACATAATTTGGAACGGAGTACATGATAAAATGCAAGGAAAAATATCTATAATGATGAAAGAATAATACATTCTTTTTTGCAAAGATGACATAACACATTGCAGTTGCCAATTTTGTATCTGTACTGCATCATTAATGTCAACATTTTGGATACAGGTTAATGAACAGTTCTGCAATGTTTGTTGTTGGCTTTAATTTCCTTTTTCTAAGACAAAACCATACCAATTAGTCTCCCATCTTTTACCTGAATAAAAGTAGAAAAGCTTGTAGGAGTTTAGTTTTGAACCCTCTTATGTGCTTCGTGAAACTATGATTGCAGCCACAAATTTTCTCAAATAGATTGATTAAACAGATCTTGGCCCCAGATAGTCAACTGACTGCTCCATCAATCAACAGTGTTTCTAACCTCTGGTCTAGTTAGCTAACAGTGCCATGAGCCTACTTCGATATAACAGGCAATGTTTGTGGCAATTCAACAAGCATGTGGAAAAGCATAAAATACATCTGCAGCGAAATTATGCAGATCATAATGCCAAAGAAAAGCTGCATAAAGAGGGGTTAAAGCATGTATTAATACGAAAAATTAACTGACAAGAACCTGAATCCAACAGCAGAGCTAAAATAGAGCAAAAACACCTGAATTGTCGCTTTCACATTGAAAAGATATAAAGATAAAACAATTGTCAATAGCATGGCCATTGAAGTCGACTACACTTGTCAAAATAGAGTTCCATGACAGAAACTATCAGCTTCACAAAATGATGCATTAACTTATAAAGAACAAACAACTTTTACCAACCATCCTATTAATAAGATCAAATGAGTTCAGGGGCAAGCTTTGATAAGATCAAATTTTCCAAACTGTTGGCACCAAAATTTGGTAAGATTCTTAGAGAATTCGGTCAAGGAAAGAAATCAACCAGTCAATGGAAGTTTATCCAAAACATACCGAGTTAAAAGAAGGAATCCTGAAGACCATGACATGGCAGTTTAAATTTATCTATTAATTAGGCATAGTCAGTTATTTTTCCTTTTACTTTAGAAAAGTCTGTGTCATGTCCGGTAAGGACTAGTATCTACCCATGGGTATAAATATGTGCCCCTTGGTCTTTGTAAAATTATCTCTCTATCAATATACAACTTTCGGTGCATCGTCACCCTCTTTTCCGAGATTTTCATCACTAGCAGAACTTGGCACCTGACGCGGGGCTGCATCGCTTCAATCTTCGGCGAAGGGGAAAGTCCTAAGTTCCGCCGACCCTGGCAATTGTATCAGCTACATTGGTGCTGTTCAAGGTTGTATCGTCTTGATCTCCTGGATTGCTCCGGTTCGGTTGGTATAATTGCCTACCAGTTGTCGATTCCTATCAAGTCTTGTAAGGCTGCATCGTTCGATCTCTTGCTAGATCTGATAGAATCACAATTATCTTGGACTTGTTTAGATCTATCGGGTTATATCTTTTAAATCTTTTAAATCTGTTGCTTAGCTGCTAGCAGAAGATTGATTTCTTTATTGAAAGCACCGGATTAGTCCTCATTAGCCGATAGTTTCTTATCTTAATCTTATTTAAGCTTTTATTGCACCTGTGTCTTGTCGTAACTAGATTCATCGGCTTGTAGCCTTTAGTTTATCGCCCTGCTGCCAACGCTGTCTCGGTTAGATCCGATCCGATTGGTGGTGACAGTAGATTAATTTTATCGGTTTGGTGGTTCTTTTGCGACAAGATAGATGTTCAATAATCTCTTCATCCTCATTGGGCCGATAAGTCATTTTTACATCGAATTCCGAGCCGAAGTACGCTTTAAACATCGAGGCTAGATTTAATATTCTGTACCAATATTGGTCGATTGGTTTATATTATTATTTATCTATCAGAATCTATGCCGATCGTTTAAAATCATATCGACATCGGTTGATATCGCTACATCGGCCTATCGGCCGATTGGTTCTTTTCATCTATATTGTCAGTTGCAGGATCAAACTGACTGGCACACCACGAACCTCAAGATTCAGGACCTGCACTGAAGCTAAGCAGATCTCTTAGGCCGGAGTGTTGCGCGTGGGGAATCATCATCGTCCAATTGATTTTTTGACGGCAATACAAATTGGCACGCCTGGTGGGAGAGATTAAATTGAATATTACTTTGACCCAGCTAGTTATATTAAGCCGACATGTCTGAGAAAGAAGTCACGATGGAGAGTTTGACGAAGGAATAAAAGCAACTGATGAAGCACAATATCGCTAATTTTCAGAAGCTCTGTCTAGATTCCTTCATCATGACACAACCAGGGCCAATTCAGAAGATGACGATGCCCATGATTCAACCCGGGAGGCAACCAAGTGAACAGCTTCATCAGCAACAACAATATCGGCATGAGGAATTACAACAGAATAAGCTCGAGGGCAATTGTTTCAGCATTTATATGAAAAGCTATATCAACAGTAGTGGCCAGAAGAGCATCAAGATGACAAAGAACAGCAGCAGAAGAAAAATGCTTGGACCGATACAATTGCAAAGTTAGTAGAGGAACACTTTGGACTTACACTCAAGGGACAAACTTGTATGTATCGGCAACCATATCCTGAGTGGTTTGATAGGGCTCCATTACCATACTGATACAAGGTTCCAGACTTTTCCAAGTTTTCAGGGCAAGACGGTATATCTATAGTTGAATACATCAACCGATTCTTAGCGCAATGTGGGGAGGCATCAGCTAAAGAAGCTCTGAAAGTTAGATTATTTTTATTGTTGTTAACTAGATCGGCTTTCACAAGGTTTTCATCTTTGCCACCAAATTCTATTAGAGGATGGGCCGATCATGAGAAGCAATTTCACCAATGTTTCTTTGCTGGAACCAATGAGATGAAGCTTTCGGACTTTTAATTGCCACCAAATTCTATTAGAGGATGGGCCGATCATGAGAAGCAATTTCACCAATGTTTCTTTGCTGGAACTGATGAGATGAAGCTTTCAGACTTTTAATATCAGTTGAGCAGCAAGAAGGTGAATCGGCTCTGGAATATATTCGAAGATTTTGTAGTATCCGCAACCGATGTTATAGTTTGAGCTTAATTGATGAGCAATTAGCAGATCTCGCATTCCAAGGGCTATTAACACCTATCAAAGAGAAAGATTAGTCTCTCAAGAATTTGACAGCATAGCTCATCTCATGCAGACAGTATCAGTTCATGAAAGCCGATTACAAGATATAGAGGAGGATCAGTTTTGGAATTATCGAGACCAGAAATAAGATAATTTTGAAGCATGAGTTCTCATACTCCAAAATTGGGGGGGGGGATGTGTTGACACCAAAATTTGCTAAGATTCTTAGAGAATTCGGTCAAGGAAAGAAATCAACCAGCCAATGGAAGTTTATGCAAAAGAGACTGAGTTAAAAAAGGAATTGTGAAGACCACGACATGGCAGTTTAAATTTATCTATTAATTAGGCATAGTCAGTTGTTTTTGCTTTTATTTTTAGAAAAGTTTGTGTCGTGTCCAATAAGGACTAGTATCCACCCATGAGTATAAATATGTGCCCCGTGGTCTTTGTAAAGTTATCTCTCAATCAATATACAACTTTCGGCGTATCACCACCCTCTTTTTCGAAGTTTTCATCACCGATGGAACTTGGCACCTGACGCGGGGCTGCATTGCCTCGATCTCTGGCGAAGGGGAAAGTCCTAAGTTCCGCCGGCCCTGGCAATTGTATCAGCTACATTGGTGTTGTTCAAGGCTGTATCGTCTGGATCTCTTGGATTGCTCTGGTTCGGTTAGTATAATTGCCTACCAATTATCGATTCCTATCAAGTCTTGTAAGGCTGCATCGTTCGATCTCTTGCTAGATCTGATAGAATCACAATTATCTTAGCCTTGTTTAGATCTATCGGTTTATATCTTTTAAATCTATTGCTTAGCTGCTAGCAGAAGATTGATTTCTTTATTGAAAGCACTGGATTAGTCCTCGTTAGCCGATAGTTTCTTATCTTGTCTTATTTAATCTTTTATTGCACCTGTGTCTTGTCATAACTAGATTCATCGGCATATAGCCTTTAGTTTACCATATTGCTGCCAATGCTGTCTCGGTTATGTCCGATCCGATTGGTGGTGATGATAGATTAATTGTTATTGGTTTGGTGTCTCGGTTATGTCCGATCCGATTGGTGGTGATGATAGATTAATTGTTATTGGTTTGGTGGTTCTTTTGCAACAAGGTAGATGTTCAATAATCGCTTCATCCTCATCGGACTGCTAGCCGATGACTTTTATCGGGGAACTGGCCGATAAGTTATTTTTACATCGGATTCCCAGCCGATGCATGCTTTAAACATCGAGCCTAGATTTAGTATTCTGTATCAATATCGACCGATTGGTTCATATTATTATTTACCTATCAGGATCAATATCAGACATATAGCTAATCGTTTAAAATTATATCGACATCGGCTGATATCACTACATCGGCCTATCGGCGGATCGGTTATTTTCATCTATCTTGTCAGTTGTAGGATCAAACTGACTGCCACGCTAGGAACCTCAAGATTCAGGACCTGCACTAGGCTGGAGTGTTGCGCGCGGAAAATCATCATCGTCCAATCAAATTTTTGGCGGCAACGCAAACCAACTCACAAAAAGGTTTAGGACGAGGAATTTTCAATAAAACCAAATTCCTGTCCCAAGCGCTATGATTGCTACGTAAAGTTGTAAATCTTCCTTGTGGACACAGAACATATTGACAGTTCAATTTACATACCTTCTTAGGCATAGTAAGCAATAAAAGAGCTAGAGCAGTCAGGTAAGCCGTTGTCTCAACAAATGCCAACACAGTGAACTGACATAGAGAAAAAAAGTACAGTTTCGTTTTTTTTAGCTGCACTGATGAGGGTCATTTTTAAGTTGCTGTGCTGGTAATCAAGCAACAGACGGTGCCACCAGGGACCCAACTCAAATCCAGCTTTGAAGTCGCCATAAATTAGTCATCCCATGTTGAATATACCTCCAAACCTGGAAGCACGTAGGATGAATATGAAGCAGTGTTTGCCATGCTGTTTAAGAACACCGGGATAGTCAAGAAGTACTCACAGTTGCACAGTGAGTTTTATTTTTACCAAATGCACAGTGGGTTTTTTTGGTATGTGAAATTACAGAAAATGGACAACTGTATATACCTACATATATAATTGTACATCTTCCAGTACAAACTATCATCGTTCTTCTTTATCAAGTACTCTGTGTAGACACCAGCTAGTTCTGAAAGACAAGCAGAAAGTATCCAAAGCATGTAACCCTGCAATGGTGCTGGGAAATGCCAATCACATGGTGCATCTCCACATCTTTTCACCTGCAAGAGACGGTAAGTTTTAATTCAGCCCAAGTACAAATAATAAGCTACATAGCATAGTTAAACCTTGTACTGTTTAGTTCAAATGAAAACAGCAAATGCCACCGACAAAACTCAATTTGTGCAGTTAGTTTATTGATTTCAGATACAAAAAGAAGAATTCCTTTGGTCAACTAACTAGATACCTTAACAAACTTCCCAAAGCTTTTAGTGTATCTAGCATTTTGTGATAGGTTGTGATTTTGGTACACTTTATGAAATTATATTACTGTATACCAAACAAATTGAGCCTTGGAGCATATATACTGCGTGTAGATAAGACTCACAATAAAAAATGACAGCCAGATGTTATTTGATTACGTGATCACTTTTTTCAAGAATAAGCACATGTTTCATTAAAAGGAAAACGTTTAGAAGTGAGCACCCCAATCACTACAAGAATCGTGAGTTTTGCTCAAATGGCCGAGGGTGATTGCTTTCTCTATTGTTTTCTGCTGCAGTTGCCGACGGTTTTCTAGTGTAACAGAACAATTTCCCAAGAGTGAAAGTAATTCCCAGACAAACAATTCCCGACCAACAATATCTGAAGACATATGATAAATGTACTTGATCCCGTCGGCCACTTTGATCAGTACTCTCAGGATTGGGTTTAAATCCAGTTGTGACATGTGCCAAGGCAACTAAACACCAATTAACAAGTTCAAGTATGGTCTTGCTTAGCTTAAATGCACTTTAAATAAAATAAGAACTCTGCGATGATAAAAGCAGAGATATTTTCATACTATTAACAAATCTGGCTAGTAGTTGTACATTTTCTCAGGAGCAAAGAAAAAGTTTCATCTCCTTCCGCTGCTATACCCGTACACTATAGTAATTCATGCAGTCCTAGGCGGGCGGTTCATGTTTCGGACTGTTCCTGTAACTAGGACCATCCTAGAAATCAGTTTCTAGTGGCATCCCATATTATAGTCTATCCCTACAATTTACAAATGCTTGCTAAATTTAATATAAAACAATAGCTTACATTACCAAGATATAAGTTTTTTTAGCAAAACCTTACCAAGATATAAGTAATTTTGTGTTGTGTTGTATTTTGGTCCAGCCCAAACACGACACACTCGGACACCATCATCGTGCTTGAAGCGACCTGGCCCATATAAGTTGTGTCATGCCTAGGCTGGAGGTGCGGCACGGTGGGTCCACATCACGCCCCGTTTAACGCCTAATTGCTCACTCGATTGCCCACAGTAGCGGATCTAAGGGGCTAGGGGGTACGAGCCCCCTGCTGGCTGCCATCTCCATTAGAACAAGGGGAGCTAAAGATGGAGAAAGTGAAGGGAGAAGAACAAAAAGAAGAGAAAGGATCTAGGTGAGAGAAGAGGAAGAAGAAGGCTTCAGCCCCCCTATAGCTGTGACTGTGAGCTGGATGCGCTCCTGATTGCTCAGGTAATTAAGATGTGTCATCCACCTTAGCTGGATCAAAACTTGGCTTGGGCAACGCTCCTTGTGAACCCCATAATTCATTTCATCCTCCCAATCTTCTCTCGTGTCACCAGACTCGCACTACGGTGGTGGGCACAACAGTGTTGAAGCTCGCGTCACGCGCGTAGGAGCATGGCGCTGCCGAGACCCACCTCTCCGGAGCTCATGTACAACGTTAGCTTGCCAATGATTTGATCGAGCAGTTCCTTGATGATGCCCTTTGAACCGCGGCGTCCATGCAAGGATACCTGTGAGAAGAGCCCATAGGTAAGTTTTTTGCTGTTAGGGTTTGGAAATCTTCATCTAAGGAACTTATATATGATAAGAAATAGTTGTGCATCATAATATAATGGCAATGATTATTTATCTATTTTGTTTATCTCATAAAACATATCGTGGTGTGAACAACACTCTATGGTCCCGTTTGAATCCACCCAGCTAATTGGATAGTTGTTGTTTAGCTATTTAAAAGTTGTATAGCTGCAAATTAGTTGGTCATGCTTGATCCACCCAAACTAAAATTTGCTACTTACCCATTAGCTGGTGGATCCAAACAGACTCTATCTCACCTCAAATCCAACTAAGAAGAACGACTAAATAAATAGGTATTGTATACACATTGAGCTTGAATTAAGTAGGCCTAACTCACAAATACAAAATAGGCACATACAGGCAACCAATTAATAATTAATGAAACCGTAAAAGGCCAGGCACCAATAGGACGAACCCGTGAAATCACTTCTTCGTCATATATCTATGCATTCTCTAGACTCGGTGGATGTGAACATAAATCGGGAGACTCGCTCTGCTTACGTTGACATTGACCAGCGGTGTCGCTACCGTTTTCTGGTGCCGTGGTGGGAGCTGGGGTGGTGGGTACATACAATGATTCCCTCCCCTGTGGAAGCACGACCAACGGACGCCATCTAGAGAGTTCCTAGGGGTCTTTTCCTTCGTGGCTAGTGGTGTGGCCCCCGCATTCCGTTCCCACCGGAACAGCCAGCCTCGGCACGCCGGGAGACGAGACGTGCAAGGCCATGTGCGTGCGAACGAAGCTCTCAGATCCATCCAAAGCCAAGTAAAAGGCGCAGGCGTGTTCGTCCGCTCCGTCAACAGAGAAGAGTAACGGCACGGCGGGACCACGGACCGGGGCGGGCACACGGGACGGGACTGGAGCGAGGCAGGAACCGGTCAGCGCCGGCGCCGCCTCGCTCACCCAGGACGGCCGGCCGGCCGGCCGCCTGCGGCATCCGAATTCCCGAAATCGCCGTGTCCCTCTGCCGCTTCTGCTGGGTGCCTGCCTGCATCTGGAGTTGTGGACTCTGGGTACACGCGGGCGACCGGATCAACGAACCCAGCCAGCAGCACAGCCGCCGGGCCGGTCGCCGACCCTGCTGAGTGCTGACGAGACGAGTGACGACGACGCCCAACCAACCACCCCAATCACAGCCGCCGCTGGCCTGCCTGGTCGGTCAAGACCCGGGACTAGGCACAGCCGCGATAACGGGAGGAATGTGTCCACAAGAGTTGCCATCCGGGGGCACCGCCGCCTGGGGGGGAGTCGGTATTAATAGGGGAGGGAGTCCACTGCTCCACCTCCACCTCCACCATCGTAGCCAACCAGCCCACTTTTCCTTGACTTGACCCGCGCGGCGTCAGCTCCTCTGCTCCCCGAAGCCGGAGCGCTTTTTTAAAGGTAGCAAACCAAGCGCCGAGGGGAGCTGCGGCTGCGGGTGAGGAGGAGCATCAGAAAGGGAGAAGGAGAAGAAGAAGAGGGGGAGCCATGCTGGACCATCTCGTCGGGCTGGTGAAGGTGCGCGTGGTGAGGGGGGTGAACCTCGCCATCCGCGACCTCCGATCCAGCGACCCCTACGCCGTCGTCCGCATCGGCAAGCAGGTCCGTTACATCCTCCTCCCCTTTCTTCCTCATGCCTGCTCGCTGCCATGTTCTTTCGAAGAAAAGTTTTCGGAATTTCCTTGGATTATTTTGCCTGACCAAGAGATCTGTCGAATTTCATTTTCCCTGATTAGGAGTTCCCCTGTTTTAGTTGCCCGTCTCCTTTCACGGATGCGTGCGCGCGTGCTGACTGTGATTATTTTTTCAACATTCCGCAGAAGCTGAGGACGAAGGTGATAAAAAACAATACCAATCCGGAATGGAACGAGGAACTCACCCTCTCCATTGAAGACCCGGCACATCCTGTCAGACTGGTATGCGTCCCCTTCCGTCTCATTACCCCCTTTCTTTCCTCAGTCTGTCTTTTTCTTTCGAAGACAAGTTTTCGGAATTTTCTTTTTATTCATAAGTTATTCAGAACCATGCATGAGTAGCAGAAGGAATTAGTTTACTGCTCCACGTTGCACAGCACACATGTCATTTTTATTCATAAGTTATTCATTATTACCGGGCTTTCTCGATATTCTCAGTTTGTAGTTGTACGAAGCATTCCTTTCCCATGCTTCACTGCTATGTATAGTAAAGAAAAACATGTCTCTCCAGATATTGTAATTTCATATGCTAGCTCAGGGCTCATCCTGCAGTCATTACTTCCAGAGGAGTAAATGTTTCCCCTTTTTATTTTCTTAATTAATTTCTGAATCTTACTGAATAACTTCCATATTTGTGGAATTAACTTTGTATATTCTTACATGTGACTGATTGATCGAATTGATGCGCACTTGTGATTTGCCTATTCCAGCCAAATAAATTTCAAATTAAGCCGTATTTAGGATCTTTTAAGCTTCCTAGGCTGAATGTTTAGTTTCCTGAAGCTCGGTATTGTTTTAATATTTCAATCTAAAGGAAAAATATAAATACGTGATCGAGGCAAAATTGGATAAGGGGCCTGAGAAGATGCAAACTTGAGCTGGAAAGTAGCCATCCCTGAACTTTCATAGTTGAAATACTGATTCCATGTCCTTTCAGAAGATGTGCTACCTAGCTATTTTACAGCAACCGCTACTGAACATTTATTCTTAAAGAGAGAAACGAATGCTTATATTCTCCGTTATCATGCATTGACAGTGATGCTTCTTTCTCAATCTCCAGGAAGTGTTTGACAAGGACACATTCATCGATGATTCGATGGGCAACGCGGAGCTGGACATCCGCCCATTGGTTGAGGTCGTGAAGATGAAGCTCCAGGATGTTGCCGACGGAACCGTGGTAAAGAAACTGGTGCCCAACAGGCAGAACTGCCTTGCCGAGGAGAGCTCGATTTACATCTCCGAGGGGAAGGTGAAGCAGGACCTGGTTATCAGGCTGAAGAACGTGGAGTGCGGGGAGATAGAGCTCCAGCTTCAGTGGGTCGACCTCCCTGGCTCCAAGGGTGTATGAGCTCAGCGCTGCCATGCTGTTGTCTGTCAGGGTTCTCAGGGGTTCTTGAGTAAAAGTAAAATTCAAGTGAGGGATGTAAGCTAAGGATGGTTATGGTACAGCAAGTGCTGATTAGGATTTTAATGTTGCTACATGATTGTACATAAGGGGTTGTTTGGATCTCGTGTTTTGTGAAAACCGGATTTCATAAAACTGTGTTTAGTCTTACAACCTTTAAAACAATGTTTGGATACTCCAACTAACTTGGGTTTGCCCAAAACAAGCTACTCGGAAACCCAGAGAAGTGAGTTCGGTGGCTTTTCATAAAAACCAGAGCTGGCACTTTCGTGCCTGGACAAGTTGCGCTAGACCACTTCCCCGTGTCTTCCATGAACACAACTACGAGAAGCGGAGGAGGTAGCCTAATGGCTTGTTCGCATGATGGCATACGAGGCTGCACATGCAAACACCATTCCTTGCACAGGTATGCATGGTGGAGAGTACCTTTTGGGGTGAAGAAGCACTACAATAGCCCGTGGAACGCCGACGACACCTTCGGAATAGAAATCAGTTTTCTATTCAACAAGGATTCGTCCCATCAATTACACTTACAAGGATATTTATAGGAGGCAGCTCACCTACCCTTCTCTGTTATTACACCTTTTTACCCCTCAACCACTATATTTCTCGAATATTCTAGGGGTATACAGTAATTTCCTCTCTAACCACCCTTTGCAACTCATCACGCTCTTCAGATCAACCTCGACACGACGGTCTTCCTCGTCGTCGACCTTCGGCATTTGTGCTTCGTGAGGTCTTCAACCGCCCCTTTGGGTGCCTAGCGTTGTCTTTGGTCCACCCGAAGACCTTGACCCACTCCCTGGAGCCGCCTGGGAGATCGGTCTAATCTTTCGGTCTTGAACCCTTCGGCTCGATCCGAAGGTGGCGCCCCCCAACAGTTAGCCCCTCGAGGGCGAGGGCCTTCCTCGGAAGTCTCGAGGCCTCAACCTTTTTGTTGCGTGCAACGCGACCCGAAGCGCCACCCGTCGGATCGTCGAAGCTGAGTGGAGGGATCCGCTGTGTTACTGCAAAAACAACAGAGACAGAAAATAAAAACAACAAATAGTAATTAAAAAAGGAAATGGAAAATGAAGAATAAAAAATATGGCGAAGGGGAAAAAGACAGCCAAGCCCCTCAGCCTTTCGCGAAAACCCGCTGGCAACGGTAGGAGATAAAGGAGCAAAGATGTCTTTTTGCTGCACCGCCGCCCCGGCGCGCCATATATAAGCAGCGCCTCCCATCGCTTTCCTTGTGCCTTGCTTCCTTCAAATCTTCGGCTCACATTTTGCATTTGAGCCTTCTTCCGCCGTTGCTTATCCAAGCCTTTGCTTGCTTTGCCTCTTTTTAGGCCTTTGCTGGCAATTGCATCGCTTTCGACTCTCATGGCGCCGAAGACTGACCGTGGCGAAGCCCCCGACCCGATCTCTTGGGGAGAGTGGTGTCACCAAAGCCATGCTTGCCGACATGGTCCGCCAAGGGCGAATGGTTGCTGGTAAGGCCCGCCTCCCAAGACTGGCGAGACTTCGGCCCATCCGGAGGCAGACGAAGTCGTCGTGTTTCAAGATTTGTTCACTGAGGGGCTTCACTTTCCGCTAGACCCCGTGTTTGTGGACACTCTTCAGTTGCACAACATATTCCTACACCAGCTGACGCCCAGCTCAATTGCACGCCTCAACCTGTACTTCTGGTTGGCGAAAACATGCCTATTTAAACCTTCGGCCGAAGACTTAACCTTCGTCCACCGGGTGCACTATCAGCCGAAGACAATCGCTGTGACGACCGCTGACGGCACCAAAGGTGAAGCCGAGGCCTAATACGGTTGCTACAACTTCACCTACCGGGAGCTAGTTTCTAGCACCGTGACTGCATACAAGAACAAATGGCTGGTGGACTGGACTTCGTACCGGTCTACCACAAAGTCCCGTTGGATGAAGCCACCTAGAGCCACTGCCTTGTTACGGATAGGATTCAGAACTTGGGCGAGACTCCTCGGGTTGATGTCGAAGAGATGGAGGATCGTTTAGCCTTCGTTGCCATGCTTCGGGAGGTGTCGAAGGTGTTCGGCACCTGCGACCTCACCGAAGAGTACGTCGCATGCTGCTGCTGGCCATTGAAGGCTGGTTGGTCTATTAAGGCCTGGCTGCTGGAGGCGCAATGGACCAGAGGGATTCCTGTACCGGACTTTGCTGCCTCCTTCAACCTCAAGAAACATCATGAGTGTTCTTCCTGGTGTTGAACTTTGGTTTCTCTTCTTCATTTTGTATTTTAACAGTAGTTGCATTTGTACAAAAATCAACGCAAACTCTGTGGAGAGTTGGGCCAATGACATCCTAGGGGCTGAGTCTATTGGCGAATACAAAGCCATTTTTCAGAAGTTGGGTGGGACTGAAAGAGTATCTAGGCCCCTAATGGGTTTTGATGAATTGAATGGCCAAACGATTAAAGGACTAACATGTTTGTTAAGGAGTTGTTGAGCAGGAATTTATTTGTGAATTAATTTATGATGTTGGCTCATGTGTTATACAATCAAATAAAGGGATATATTGAAGAATGACAAGGAATATGCAACGGAAAATAGAAACAAATTGTTATGAATATCTAAAGTGGTTTCTGTCTATGGCTTGGCATCATGAAGAATGGTTCGCTTGACTTGTGTGATTGCAAATGAATATACGAAGACACAAATTTAAAAGTTGGAGATACACAAACAAAGCCAAGCTCAAAGAAGGTAAGATAAGATGAAGGGATCAAGCAAGTAACTAGGCAACGAGGAACTAAGCAAAGTATGGTCAAGCGACGGCTTGGACCATGACATCTTTGTGACAGGGGCGAGCATCATGGATCCCCCAAAGTACGGTCTTTAGGAAGCTAATCACGGATTAGAACTCCCAAACTGTGCAGCACGGCCTAACCGGGCAGCCTTGCGGCCGAGGACGGCCCATCGACTGAAGGAACGACAACGACCCAACATCAGGCCCAGACACGGGGCGTGAGCCACCTCACCCAACCCCGAGGGGGCGGGCTCTGCATCGCCCGACCCCAGGAGAGCGGGCTCGGCCTCATCCGACCCATATGGGAGAGGTTTCCGCCTCGCCCGACCCCGGGACACGAGCTCGGCCTCGCCCGACCTCGAGTGTACGAACGCGGTCGCGCCTGTCTCAGGGATGTGGGACCCTTAGGGCCCTGCGGGACTAAAGGCTCACGTTGGAGGTCAAGCCTCTGACACGAGAATAGGAGAAGGCACGTCACGACATGACCTCCAGAGGTGACAGGCCGTCACGGCGAGCCCCCGTTGCCTGCCGCGCCGGGGGTTAAGCCGCAAAACGCGCCGGGGGCTCACACCGCCTGTCTTGTCAGAACGCACGCCGCCCACCGTGCGCGCTGGGGCCCTCGCCGCCTGTCCTGTTAAGGCGCATGTCGCACATCGCACCAAGGAGTGGCGTGGGGACACCCCCGGCGTCATCTACAGGGTCCATGGGGCCCATGTAAAGGGAAGGAGAGCAGCGGGATCCTAGCAACCCTCCTCTTTCTAATCTCTCTCTTTCTCTCATGTATTCGATCCCTGCCCCTTGGCTTATGAAAGGGAAAGGGAGGACTCCCGTAGGGGGGACCGAACTCTCAGACACTCGCACAACACTTTGCCACCAGAGACTTGGGAGCCCGTTCCCTCTCTCGACCGTTTGTAACCCCTACTGCAAACTAGTGCAAGAACACGAGCAGCCCAAACTAGACGTACAGACATTCCGCCTGAACCAGTATAAACCCTTGTATCTTTTTTGCACACCATCTGAGCCAGATGCGCAAACACAAATTCACTAGTCGGCGGTTTGAAACACCGACAGTTGGCGCGCCAGGTAGGGTCCTTTTGCGCGTCTCGTTGATTCCACCAGGCTGCGGATGGCCAATCATGCCGAAGGATGGGCCTCGGGCACGCTCGTGCATTTCGGGAGCCTGGACTTCATCGTCGCCATGGAGGGGGCCTGGAGTTGGTTCACGTTCCGGTCCGACCCCCTCGCACCACCGACCTCGACCCCGTCTCGTTGCGGCTTTCGTGGGGTTATGGCTGAGCACCCAGATGATTGAGCCTCCGAGGGCACCGGGCCCCTCGATTTTGATTGCGAGAGGCAGGGGCGACAGCTCCATGCCTTCCTGGGTCCTCGACCGACCTAGGAGGACTTGCGTCGCATTCTCTTCTCGCTTGCCAATGTGACGGCGCAGCTTTCCAAAGGAGAACCGCTCCCCCCGGAGATCTTGATCGGGAGCGTTCCGACAACGTTCCCGTTTGGCTTGCACAACGCGGCCCAGGATGTAGAACGCCTCATAGCGTTGTGCTTTGATTCTCTCCCCACGGAGACCGAGTTCATGGGGATAATGGATTACGTCTCGGAGTCCTTCCATGACCTCCTCGCGGGGGAATCGGAGGTGATCTCTGACTCCAACTCTAGCGGGGCAAGCCATCACCCCTCATGTGAGTGCTTCATGGTGGACCCCCCTGAGGGGCACGTTGAAAGTGCCCACGATGGAAACACTCCCCTGAATGCCTCCGATGGAGAAGTCCGGGAGAGAAACCTAGCCCCACCGCGCGTGCGGCTGAGTAGCTGCAGGAGCGGCAGAAGGAGCTCGAGGAGGCGCGCCTCCAACTAGAGTAAGAACACGCCGAGCCCGAGCATGAGATCGGACGCCGCAGAGACAGTGGGCGCGCACGCACCAATGCCCGCGACGTCAACTAGAGGATTCTTGAAGACGAAGAGGGAACCCCCACTCTTCGCTCGAGCGAGCCAGAACATCGCTGCCGCAACAGCTCTGCTCGTAGGACTCCCGGAACCTACGGTGCCCAAGGTGCATCGCGCCCACCACAAGCTGCATACGCTCCTTGAGCGCGCGGCATGACAGCAGGCAGAGAGCTCGATGTCTCGGCGACGCTGGCTCAACACTAGCCAGCACCCCTCTGCGATGCGGGGTGTTAAGGACGTGTTCGTCCACCAAGCTCCGCGTTGGGGAGAAGGTCCCGCGAACGCCCCTATTCGGGGACGCCCTGGCGTCGACCGCGACGCGCACCTCACTCTCAATGCCTGCAAGCATGGGAACGAGGATGAGCAAGAGGTTGCGAGCTGAGGGTACCACCCTCACCACGACGGACGCCACGATAGCTCTGACGACCGAAGCCCGAGCCCCGATCTGCCGGGTTCTAGGGTTTTCAGCTCACGCATCCGCAGCGCAGCGTTCCTGCCACGGTACCGTACCCCAGCAAACATCTCGAACTATGCTGGGGAGACGAACCCCGACTTGTGACTCGAGGATTACCGGCTCGCCTGTCGGGCCGGTGGGGCAGATAGTGACTACTTCATCATCCGCAACCGGCCATTGTTCCTTGCCGACTTGGCGCGAACGTGGCTCGAACATCTCCCCTCCGACCGGATCCACAACTGGTCGGACCTGAAGGAGATATTCGTGGGGAATTTCTAGGGCACCTATGAATGCCTGGAGAGATTCTCCGCGAGTACATTCAGCGCTTCTCTAGGGAGTGCAACGCGTTGCCCAACATCGCTGACGCTGACGTTATCGGGGCGTTCCTGTCTGGGACCACCTGCGAGTCCCTAGTCCACATGCTCGGACGCAAGAGCCTGCGGACCACTAAGGAACTCCACGACATCGTGACGAGCCATGCCTCGGGCGAGGAGACAGTTCGAGCGATCTTTGATCGTGCCAAGGGCAAGACGAAGCGCGACGAGGCCGGCGAGGGCACCTCAAACAGGAGGAACAACAGGGGTCCCCTAGTAGCCGCAGCCGATTGTAAGGGAGGTAAGGCGGCCACCGGGGGAACCCCCGATCATTTTGAGAAGATGCTGGAGAAGCCATGCTCGAACCACGTCTTCCCCATCAAGCACCTGTACAAGGACTGCGCCCTGTTGAAGAAGTATCTGTCCGGGGGCTCCAAGATGGGGGAGCAGAGGAAGAAGTCCGAGCTGGGGGAAGGCGACACCAAGGGGAAGGACGACGACTTCCTCACCACCGACGGCTGCCTCATGATATTTGGCGGGCTGGCCGCCTACGAGTCCAGGCGCTGCCAGAAGCTCACACGCCGGGTGGTCTACGCGGCCGAGCTGGCTACGCCCGCATTTCTTCGGTGCAGAGCTGCGAGCTTGCCTCGGCGGTCAACGCCTTTGAGGAACTCATAGTCATCTGGGAGGAAACCGCGGAGGAGGCGCCCGACTCCAAGAGGAGCACCGGATCCTTTGAGCCCGCGGAGGCTGTCAAAGGGATCCTCATCGACCCCGACAACTCGGGGGACAAGAGGGTGCGGATCGGCACAACGCTCTCCTCCAAATAGGTAAGCGCGCTCGTCGACTTCCTCTGCGCCAATAAAGACATCTTCGCGTGGAAGCCCTTGGATATGCCGGGCATACCGAGAGAAGTCGCCGAGCATGCCTTGAAGATCAGGCGAGGCTCCAAGCCGGTCAAGCAACGTCTGCGCCATTTTGATGATGAAAAGCGCAGGGCCATCAGTGAGGAGATCGCAAGAGTTTTGGCGACCGGATTTATCAAGGGGGTGTATCACCCCGAGTGGTTATCCAATCCTATTCTTGTATGAAAAAGGAGCGGGAAATGGAGGATGTGTGTCGACTACACGAGCCTCAATAAAGCGTGCCTAAAGGATCCCTTTCCTTTGCCCCGCATAAACCAGGCAGTCGACTCGACTTCAGGGTGCGAGACCCTCTGCTTCCTTGATGCATATTCTAGGTACCATCAGATATCATCACCCCCTTCGGATCGTATAGTTACGTCACCATTCCATTCGGTCTGAAGAACGCGGGGGCTACGTATCAGCACTGCATGCTTAGGTGTTTCGGCGACCTCATCGGGCGAACCGTTGATGCGTTCGTAGATGACACGTGGTCAAGTCCTAGCGAGTCGACCAGCTGGTGGCCGACCTAGAGCAAACTTTTGCCAGACTACGAGCGAATAGCATCAGACTCAACCTCGAGAAATGCGTTTTCGGGGTTCCCAGGGGAATGCTGCTCGATTTCATCATTTCGTAGTGCGGCATCGAAGCCAACCTGAAGAAGATTGCGGCCATCACCAAGATGGACATGATTCAGAGCCTCAAGGGGTTCAACGGGTCACAGGGTGCCTCGCGGCACTCATCCGCTTCATGTCATGCCTCGGCGAACGATTCCTTCCCCTTTACCGGCTTCTGAGGAATACCGACCATTTTGCGTGGACCACCGAGGCTTAGGTGGCACTTGACAAGCTTAAGGCCCTCCTGATGAAGGGCTCGATCTTGGTTTCGCTGACCAATGGAGAGCCACTGTAGAAGAACTGCCCGAATTAACCCGGCTCAAGTGCACTAACCTTCATCCATAAAGATGAACTGGATACCATGCACTTCAAACGGGGTAATCCGACAGTCTGTCTGGTAAATCCCGATGCGACCACTTAATATTTCGATTGAAACAAAGTGTACACATAACTCGCACGAAGGCAAGTCCAGAGATTACAACATTCCATAGCTTTTATATCACAAGTCTGAAATCAATTATTACAAGTCGAGTTCACCACACGAGTACTTTTAAGTTCAACATAAAAATTTATTCAGAGTTTAACAACAGCGGAAAGAAAAATACAATCATCTAGCATTGATCTGGGTACCACGTTGAAGCCCATACGTGGCATCACTCGGCAAAGTCATTGTTGGCCGGGGACGGATCCCATTCCACTGACCAACCAGTTGGCAAAGTACACAACCAAGTCAAACCAGCTATCATATCTTCAAAAGACACACCAGAAAATAATTCCACAAGCAAGGCTGAGTATACTAATACTCAGCAAGGCTTACCCGACCGGTTTTATGTAAAAACCGACTACTAAGCATGCATGGCTCTAAGGTTCTAGGGTTTCTTTTTGCTGAAAAACAACAAAGAGTAAGTCCTTAATTTCATATTTTAGCTTTCAATATTTTAGTTCATTTAACCAGTCTAGGTGAGCATCTATCTCTAATCAAACATGGTGGAAACAATTAATCATCCAACAAGCTTCATCATAGCCATAGTTCTCTTGTTACTCTATGTGGCAGAAGTATTAAGCAGTCTCAATTACCGCGAGAAACAGACGATTCGAATCGAATTTCTTAACCTTGCATGGTAAACGTAAACACACGTCATGTGATTACTCCAAGAGTCACACGTGCAACTTTTTCCCTTTATTCCCGTTTCATGGATCAGGGCCACCGTCCTCGAGTACAAGAGGTCCATGAACTATGGACTACGCCGGGCCATGGCTGCTCTTGCACTCACCATTGGGCCCATGGAACAGTGTCAAGACGGTGGGAATCTGTCCACGCACCGGTTCAATCAGGTACTTAAGCTTACCGATTACCATATTCTCGGCATGTGGTTAGTACGTTCAAATGCTTAACCACCACTACCACACACCGCGGCCTTAGCATTTTTCACTACTCAAACGGGGCCTCAACCATGAGTACTTTACCACAGCCCCGCCTGTCGACCTTATAGTTGCAGTATGCGGTAAAATATTCAACTCCTATAATTCTCGCGAGTGGTAGGAAACCACTCGACTTTTACCGTACCTATTAGCAGAGCAACTACTCGAACTTCCTGTTCTAGTATTCATTACATTGGTGCCTAGGATCATGTAGCTAGGGTTCCAATCAACTTCTATGAACTTAAATGCACAGGCAAAAAGGAACAATAGTTGCATTAATTAAATACTGGGATCATGCACCGGGGCTTGCCTTCTTGGTCAAAACTAGTCGAGAGTTCTTCTGAACTTTGGTTCAGGTCTTCAGCGACTTCTATTAGATTAACCTGAGCTTCGCGCTGCTCACTCTCGGACTCGGGCACCAGATGGTAGGTTCCGTCGGTGAGAGTAGTAGAATCTATATAAATGCTTATGTATTAGTGGTTTTACTGGTACAGGATATAATTATTCAACTAGAAAGTAGTCAAAACTTAAGTTAAGTAGTCGAGCACTTTATTTTCTTTTCCCTGGGTAGTCATTTATCGAGTACTTATTTGGATTAACTGACTTCATTAAGTGAGCGAGTGGTTTTGCATGTTGTAAACGGTCATTTTTAACAGTAAGCATTGGTTAACCAAAACTACTCATAGAGGTAGTTTCTGGGTTGCAAAACTACTCGTAGAGGTAGTTTCTGGGTTGCAAAACTACTCGTAGAGGTAGCTTCTGCGTTGAGATTTTTATGCAAAACTACTTGTAGAGGTAGTTTGAGATTTTTATGCAGAGCTTGTTACTTAGTACAACTCACTGTAAAAGTTTTAGCCATTTTTAGTCAGCAGGCTAAACATGAAAGTTCATTGAATGTCTACTGCTAGGATCAAGATCTATTTGCACAGAACAAACTATGCAAGAACTGGTGCTCAACTTTTTACTAAACAAACCTACTCGCATGAGTGGTTTACCGTAAATTTTGCAGATTTTTTCTATGCAAGAAACAGAGGCTAACATTTTAGTTTAAAAGGATCTAGCCTATAACAAAAGTACTCGAAACATCTAGCTGTGCTTGGATTCAGAGCATGAAATTTTTATGAAAGACTTTACTCCTAGCACTGAAGCTACCAACCAAATTTCATGAGCAGTTCTTTCTTGAAACTCTTGGAACAATTAAAAGACCTTTAAACTTGATTTACATCTACAACTAAAATTATGTGGAAACAGTTCAAAATCCTTTGGCAAAGTTGTAGATCTTAACTTAAGGAGTCTAGAACATTTTAGTTTGTGTTTTTAGGGTTTTCCTGTGAGTTGTTTTGCATCATCAATGTTAACAGATTGGTTTTCAAAGTTCTAGTTTTAGGTTTATAGATGAGTCCCTGAGATTTACAGAAAGCTTCTCGGAAAGATTGAAATCGAAGCAAATGGGTCCTTTGCACAGGGGAACGGCGACTGCCGGCCAAAATCCGGCGACTAGGGTTGCCGGTGGTGAGGGGTGAAGGTGGGAGAGGCAAGAGGGGAACAAACCGCACCTATTTGGGGTCTTGGGTGGGGAAGGGGTGGACCGAGGCGGCTTGCCGACGGTGGCACAGAGCCGGCGGCGGGTGCAGATGGTGGTGGCAGCGGTCCGGTGAGGGAGATATTGCGGGAAACGGCTGTGCAGCGTCGGGGTGAGGTGGAGAAGGTGGTGGGAAGGTTGGTTTGGACAATGTGGGGGCGGAGCGGTGCGTCCACGCGCAGGTGACTACTCGCCGGAGTTGGTGTTGGGGGTGATGACCTCAGGAGCCTCTGGTGGGGCTTTTATAGGCGCGAGGGGAGGGATGGTGGCCTGGGCTCGAGCTGTAGGGGATTGAAAGACCAGGGGCAAAACCGGGGGCGCAGCCGCCTTGCTGGCGCCGGTGGGGGCACGCCGTGGCACCAGCAGCGCCTGCGGCAGAGGAATGCCGCCGCTTGGAGGCTTCCTGTGTTGGTAGCGCGAGATTTTGTAGGTCCGTGGAAGATTTCCGGTGCGCTGGCAGGCCCACTTGGCCGGTCGGCCTCAGCTGCGCCGGGTTGCGCCGGCCAGCTGGCCTTCCGGCGATGGGACAGAGCAGGGGAGGAGAGAGAAGGGAGAAGATGATGAGACTTATGTGCAGGAAACAAAAACAGGGGGGGCCTAGGTGAAAAAGGAGCTAAAACTCATTCTTCCCAAGGTCAAATCAAAAACATTTGAATACCATTTTTGTTCAACTTTTCAAGACAAACATTTTCTATTTTATGACTATATCCATTTGAGCAATGTATAAAAAATTTATTTTGAAATTCCGAAAATAAGTATTTAAATGACATGTCATTTCATGTGAGTTTTTGCACTGTTAGCCCTTGAGTTCAACTAGACTTTTGTTGCTCTTGTTATGACAGATGTGCCATTAAATTGTTAGAGTCAGTTGTGATCAATTTTGAAAGTTACAAGGGTTTGCTTGCACGAGTTCAAATGTTTATGCACATATACATATACACATATTCATTTGCTTGAAAAGTAGATTTGATAGGCTGTTTCATACTTCTCTTTCTCTTTTGTGACTGGTTTCATGTGATGTATCTTTGTTTAGTCTTTTAGACACCTAGGGTGTCACGGCCACTCCTACTCTACATTGCGGCAACGACGCAGGTGGTCAGCGCCGCTCTGGTCGTGGAGCGGTAGGAGGAGGGGCATGCCCTCAAGGTGCAACGCCTTGTATACTTCGTAAGCAAAATCTTGGCCGATGCCAAGACTCGCTACCCCCATGTCTAGAAGCTCCTGTACGCCGTCTTGATCGCCAAAAGGAAGCTGCGCCACTACTTCGAGTCACAACCGGTGATGGTGGTCATGTCTTTCCCTCTTGGTGAGGTTGTTCGCAACCCCTACGCCACCGGGAGGATCACGAAATGGGCCCTCGAGTTGATGGGTCAGGGGATCTCATACGCCCCTCGAACGGCCATCAGGTCGCAAGTGCTCGCCGATTTCATCGCAGAGTGGACCGAGACTCAGATTCCCCCGGTAGCCATCAACGAGGAGTACTTGACGATGTACTTTGATGGGTCGCTAGTGAAGTGTCACACCCTAAAATATTTAATTTTAGGATGTGATTGTCTTTTAGAATGTATTCATCCATCTTTAGAGTTTTTCGAGAATTTTCCAGAATTTTTCTGGCAACTATTCTCATTTATCCTAGAGCTAGGTCTAATTTTTTGGAAGGCTCTAAAATCTTTTTCATGAGTCCCAAATATTTTATTTGGATTCCTCGTGTCCCAAATTATCTCCAGAGTTTTCCTTAGAATTTTTGGGACTTTTTTGAATATATTTTTCATGGTTTAAAAATATTTATCTAGAATTTTCTAGATTTATTTTAATCCTGAAAATATGTTTTGGAAAATGAATTCTTTTTCTTTTTATCTCGAGCTGGACTAATTCCTTTTGGGTCCAATTCGCCCCAAGACCGTAGAACCGTGCTCTTAAGCTCAGCCACCACCGTAATCTCATTATCTGTCGCATTTTGATGTCAAAAAGTAAATCAAAAGCTTCTCCTTGAGGTACCGAAGTGAACACCCATGTTTTTACCTTTTGCCTTTCCTTTCCAAAGCTTAATAGCTCGTCTAAGCTACCTGACCGACAGTCACCGTCGATCGCCTTCCTTCACCAAGTTGGAGTTATCCAGAAGCTTTCGCGCTTCCCCTTTTTTTCTTTCTTTCTTTCTTTCTTTATCTCCTCGTAGTCGGACCGAGCTGTTTCTTTGTTGTCCATCCTTTTTACTCTATCGTATCCGACACCATAAAATGCCCATTTGAATTCCCATCTTCTACTCATTCTCCTCGATCAAATCACGCTCGAAACGGAGCGGTAGCCTGACTTTTGTGTTTTCCGAAGATGGTCTAATGTCGTAAGTGTTAGCTCTGGCGACTTAAGTCGCCACTGCATGACCCTGGCCTGGCTTGCCAACACCTAAACCTGATCCGAACCAGTTCGGCCACCACCATCGCCATCCTCTCTTTTTCCTTCCTCGACATGGCAGCTATGTCATGCCAAACTTAACTTTCCTGTGCGTGCGTGCTAGGACTCATCGATCGAGTCCGATCTGGCCACACATGCCCGACCTCATTGTATTCTTGTATGTCACCCGCAAACCGAGCGACTCGATCTGGCCACACATGCCCGACCTCATTGTATTCTTGTATGTCACCCGCAAACCGAGCTAGCTGTTCGCGATGTGCTGTTTTGGACTTCGTTTGAAACTCGACGAATCTACTGTTGTGGTCGACATGAGTGTCACACGAGCATGGCCATCCACGCCCTATTAAAAGGTGCAACTCGCTCGACCTCCCTCTCCCTTCTTTCTCTTTTGGGTCCGTTCTCCTAATCAGACCACTAGCACGAACTATCATGCTCACCAGCTTGCCGAGCGCCTCTGTTCTCTTTCCCCGGCCCAACACTACTCAGTCATCTTACTCAGTCGACTTACCTATTCATCTTCAGCCAGCCAACGTTCAACTTCGAACACACCCAAAACTGTTAAGCCCAGCAGGACGAACCGCGCAGCACCGGTCGCAGCTTGGTGCCTCGGCGTGCTCGTCAAGCCGGCCCCGTCCACCCCTCTTCTACCTCTCTCTCTGCCAACCCTAATGGGCTGAGCGTGAAAGGCCCATCGTAGCCTGTTGGTGCATATAGAGACCGCTCAGGTCTCCTGGCGCTGCACGCTACGGTGCTAGTGCTGCCCTATAAATCGTGAGGCCGAGCCCTCCCCTCGACCCTGCTGCCGCGCGTCGCCCTTGCCCTACCTCCCCACCCCCGTGCAGCCTTTCCTCACGCCCTGCCCCGTGAAGCCTAGTGCCGCCGCCAGCCCTGCTCGCCCTTCCCCGTCACCCTTGCTGCTTCCCACGACCCTCCCGTGGCTGCCTACGCCCCCCTGCCGCGCGTGTAAGAGGGGCAAGCGCCCAGCCAGGTGTGCACGCGCCCCCTGTGCCCGCACGCCGCCCCTACCTAACGTCGCCACCAGGAGGTGAGTGCCCAAGGCCTCCACGTTCCCATGCTCGGTGGTTGTGTACAGAACTGCAGCCTCTCCTTCCGGCTTTGAATCCGATCGCCTCCGTGCATCCCCGCGATGGGTAAGAGGTAAAATGGAACCCCCTCGTCGTCCTCTCTCTATTCCCCCGCTCCTCGCTGTCTCTCGTGCCCTAAATCGCTGCAATTTTGGCCAGCAGTAAGCTCCTGTACGGCAGCCATGAAGGAGCCCGAGGTTTTGCAGATTAGTCCCTCAAGAAACATGCAAGTTTCTGCTATTTTCTTGTGTTTTGCAAAATCTGCAGAAAACCCCCTAGATCTATTGCATCTTTTCAACCCAGCCCCACCCATGGTCTTTTATGGATCTAACCCTAGCTTTTGGTCAATTTGCGAGCTCAGTTTTCTGAGTCTTGCAAAAATCAGCAGCTAGTCCTTCACGTCTATAGTTAATCGCGACTAGATCCTTACAACCTTGTTTCATGTGTAGTTTCCTCGTTTTAGATCCGTTTCGATCCATTCTTTTTGCGCTAGTCTTCTAAAACCCTAAACTATCGTTTAGTAGAGTTTTTTATCATAGTTTCTATTTTTAAAATTAAATATCAATTTAATTTGATTAATGTCCTCTCATCTAGTTTTCCAAAATAAAATCCAATTACATCTATACTCCGGTTTTCATAATTAATGTTAACTTGATTAATATCAACTCAAATGTGTTTCTAATTTAATTTATTTAGTTCAACATGAATCATAAAGTTATACACTTAGATATTCTCACAAGTCTTCTTTGCTAATTAATTGTTTAATTAGAGTAATATGAACATAGATAATTATAAATAAAATTTAACTAAGTTCTACTCCAATTTTACAGGTGCAAAATATAATATGAGTTAATTATAATGAAGGATAATTCCTTTCAAATAACTTTTACATTAGTTTTCTAAATTAAAATCAACGAAGCTTATAGTTCTTTTGTCTCTTTTATAACATAAATCTTCTCATAGCCGTTTCTTTTCAACCCTAGCTCCGTTTTTCGCGTTTCTTGCGCTTTCGTGACCGTAGCAACGAGCCCTATCCTTTACTACGCTCTTTTTAAGCTTTCTTTTTGTTTGGTGTATCTGTCTTAGTTGTTCTTGTTTGTTCATTTGCTTGTATGCTTGGGCCCGATGTTTGTGTGACATTAGAAGGAGCGCGATCGAAGACTTTTGAAGATTAAGAGTTTCAAGAACAAGAGTTGAAAACTCTGAGCAGCTATTCTCTAAAAAGGCAAGTGTTTCCTTGATCATACTTTTATTCTAATAATCACAATAAATATAATTTTTTTCTATATGCATGCATGTGTCCTAATTTTAATGGATCCTAATTAAGGATATGCCTAGCCTTTATGATCATTTCTTGTCAACTTGGGGTTTATCTTTATGTTGGGTAGCTTCTGCTTAGTTGCTATAACTAGTTCTGGTTTACCTTTATGTTGGGTAGCTTCTGCTTAGTTGTTATAGTGATGGTTTATGACGATTATTTACCTTCACGATAAAGTTGCAGTCCACAAAATATCGATTTGGTGGTGAAGTTACTTAGTTAAGATTTCTTTCGATAATTATTAATAGAGTATAACTTGAACTATTAACTTCATTAAACAAGAAGTGGTTGTGTTATATTGGAAACTTAATTTTTCTAAGCACAACATGGATTAAACACAACTTCTGGACTAGGTAACTTCTGGTGATGAAATTTTTATTTAGAACACATTTTCACGTAGCAGTTTAATTATGAAAAATGTAATACACAGCCACTGCTAGAACCTAGTTATTTTTATACAGGACAAACCATGCAAGTATTGACACCAAAAATTTTACTGAGGATTAATCTGTCCATAAATGTATTACTGTAAATATTTCAGATTTTATAGTGCAAGATACAAAGCATAATAAATAGGACAATATACACTTACTTTAATAAATATTAATTTCTACAGGATGTTTTATAGGGTTTCTATGTATGAAACTTTTTATACTGCAGGAGCTACTCTAAAGTGTGCTACAGTAAAACGTTGGACATTTTCCAAGCACAGAAACTAATTATTTGAATTAGTGCAATTGTTCTACCACAAAATTATATAAATAGGTTACAGAAAGGAAAAAGGTTCCAAACTTTTTCTGTGGTATTTAGGCATCAATACAACAGTTCTGGAAAAGTTCCACCATATGATTCATAATATAACAGCAGTTACAAATTAGTTTTATTATTTCATGTCATAAACAAGTTGTATTAAAAATATTAGCTAGAGAAGGGTTCTGGCCCTAATATTTCTACACTGGCCTACACATCAAGCAACTAAACCACTGTTAAATTTTCAGGAGGTACAATTAAAGTCTATTAAACTTTCATTTAATTTAGAGCAATATTTAGCAAGAAATTGAAGAAACACATGTAACAAAAGTTGTATATTTTCATCTAAAGATTCAAGAACAGTTGATTTTGTATTTTTTTGATTTTTCTACGATTTTATATGAATTTTACAAATTCGCTATTTTTGAATTCAAAGTTTAAACACAGGTTTACAGATATGCCCCTAGAAACTTGCATGTAGGCCCCTGGGAAGATTGCAATCAAAGCTATGTGGTCCCTAGCGGCGCTGGCATGGCGGCCGGCCTGATTCCGGTGAGGGGGCTCGTCGGCGGCGAGGGGAAAAGGGTCGTGGAGATCCAGGGAGGTGAGGGCTACCTTGAGGTGGCCTTGGTCGGAGTTGGGGGTGGCCGGAGGTGGCTCGTCGGCGCGGAGCAGAGGGGCGGGCAGGGCGGAGCGTCGGCGACGGTGCTTCGGCGAGGAGGGGAGAGCGTGGGCTGGTCGATGAGCTTCGCGGCATCGAGGGGAACCCGTTTTGGAGGCTCGTCTTGGACGGAGGAGCTTCGGAGTGGGCCGTCCACGGAGCAGCAAGGGAGCGGCGGCGGCGCGGGTGGCGCTGGCGGTGCTCCGGCGGTTCTGGGCGACGATGGATGGGGCGGTGAGCTGCGGTGGGGTGCTGTGGTGGTGGTGGAAGACTCAGCTCTGGCAAAGGGTGGCCGGAGAGGTGGGCTCCACGGTGAGCTGGGCACGACGGCGGTAATGGTGGCAGCGGCGGTGTTCTGGTGTCTGGGCGCGCGAGTGGGGGCTTAGTGCGGCCTTTTGTAGGCAGCAGAGAGGTGGGAGGAGGGCGGAACTGCGAGGCGCAGGCGCGGGCGGCACGACGGGGGCGCGTTACTGGTCGCGGTGGGCGGCGAACAGAGCCGGTGCGGCGTGCGGCGGGCGCGGGCACGGGATTGGGCGCTGAGGATTTGGCGTGGGAAGCGAGAGATCACGCGGCGCGTGGGTTGGGCGAGGAGCTGCAGCAGCTGGCTTGCTGGGCGGCGAGCGCGGTGACTGGCGGCGAGCGCGGCGACTGGCGGCACGCGGCGGGGACACGGGCACGGCGCGACTTGCCCATTGGGCGTGGCTGGCGGCGAGCAGAGGCGCGCGTCGCCGGCATGCGCGTGGCGTGCGCGGACTGAGGAGGGGCGCGGCGTGCGGGCGCAGCCAGGCATTGGCTTGGCGCCTAGCGCCGGTCAGGCATCGCCGGCCAAGTGGCCTGCGGCGACTGCGTGGCGGCGGAGGGTTAGGCGAAGCGAAAGGGTCAGGCGAAGCGAAAGGTTCGGGCGAACGAAAGGGTCGGGCGAAGCGGCTGCGCGTCGGAGGGTCGGCCGAAGCCAAGGGTCGGGCGAGTGAAGGGTCGGGCGAGCAAAGGGTCGGGCGAGTGAAGGGTCGGGCGAGCGTAGGAAGAAGGGTCTGCAGTGTAAATAGAAGAAAAGGCAGGGGCTGGTTTGCAAATCCAAGTGTTTCTCAAATTTTTGTGTTGTAACTCAAAAATCCTTGAACACGAACGTTGTTCAAAAAGAAAAGTTACACAAGTTTTGTTTCAGGCCAAAGTTCATTTGAGTTCTAGTTTAGAAGTTATTTTAAAAACTCAAAAGTATAATTCGGAGGGCACGTCATTTCCTGGGCAAAACCTTGCATTCTCTCCTAGGCTTCAACTAGACTTTTGTTTGACATGTCAATAACGATATGCCTATTCAATTTTTGTAGCCATGTTAGCATTGATGTGAAAGTTATTTAATTTGTTTGATTAAAGTACATGTACTTATGCACATATACCCAACTATTTTCAATTCCAAGCAAAAACAATTTATAACTCATTTCTTTTAAACTTTTCTTAGTTATTTATGCATCGTGTTAAGCTAATGAGGCTTATTTCGTAATTTAAACACCTGAGGTGTTACAGCTGGATATCACTCCTCTGGACTCACTAGAATCACTCCTCGAGAAAGATGCAGAAGAATTCATCCAGGAGGAGGAAGATTCTGATGAGGTTCTAGAACACCCAGAGTTCAAAAAACCAACACGATCCTCAATTGAGCTAAAACCTCTTCCCCCCGGGCTCCGATATGCCTTTCTAAACAACGATGTAGAGTCTCCCATGATCATCAGCGATAAACTCTTAGAAGAAGAGACATCAAAACTCATCGCTGTTCTAGAAAAGCATCGGGATGTTCTCGGTTACGCCCTCCAGGATATCTAGGGCATCAGCCCGACTCTTTGCACTCATTGCAGCCCTATCGATCCTACAATGGCACCTTTTAGGGAACCCCAAAGAAGGTTGAACAATGCAATGCGTGAGGTTGTAAAGAAGGAGGTCTTAAAGCTCCTACACGCTGGGATGATCTATCCCATCCCATATAGTGAGTCGGTAAGTCTAGTGCAGGTAGTGCCCAAGAAAGGAGGTATGACGGTCATGGATAATAGCAAGAATAAGCTAATTCTGCAGCGCACCGTCACGGGATGGAGGATGTGCACTGACTACAGAAAGCTCAACAAGGCCACAAAGAAGGACCACTTCCTGCTACCCTTAATCGACGAGATGTTGGAAAGGTTAGCAAAGCACTCTTTCTTTTGTTTCCTTCATGGCTATTCTGGTTACCATCAGATTCCTATCCACCCCGACGATCAAAGCAAGACAACCTTCACATGGCCCTACAGAACCTACGCTTACCGAAGAATGTCATTCGGGTTGTGCAATGCACTCGCATCGTTCCAAAGGTGCATGATGTCCATCTTCCCGGACATGATCGAAGAAATTATGGAGGCCTTCATGGATGACTTCTCGGTTTACGGTAAGACCTTCGATCATTGCCTCAGAAATTTGGACAAGGTCTTGCAGAGATGCCAAGAAAAGAACCTGGTGCTGAACTAGGAGAAATGACACTTCATGGTTCGAGAGGGCATCGTTCTCGGACACGTAGTTTCCGAGAGAGGAATAGAGGTGGACAAGGCAAAGATTGAGGTCATTGAAAAACTACTGCCGCCCACTAATGTGAAAGGGATCCTAAGCTTCTTAGGACACACAAGGTTCTACCGGCGCTTCATCGGTAACTTCTCTAATATTGCTAAACCTCTTACGAGCTTACTAGCTAAGGATGTCCCTTTTCATTTTGATGATGAGTGCCTAAAAGCCTTTAACACTCTCAAAGAGGCACTCATCTCAGCTCCTATCATCCAACCCCCAAATTGGAAGCTCCCTTTTGAGATCATATGTGATGCTAGTGATTATGCGGTGGGGGTCGTTCTCGAGCAAACTAAGGAAAAAAGCATCACGCGATCGCCTATGCTAGCAAGACAGTAACAGGAGCTCAACTTAATTATGCCACAACTGAAAAAAAACTCCTGGCAGTCATCTTTACTATAGATAAGTTTAGATCTTACTTGGTGGGGGCAAAGGTCATTATCTACACTAACCACGCAGCACTGAAGTACCTCCTCACTAAGAAAGATGCTAAACCGAGGCTCATAAGATGGATCCTTCTACTCCAAGAGTTTGACATGGAAATAAAAGATAAGAAGGGAGTAGAAAATTCTGTAGCAGATCATTTATTGCACATGAATATCACTAACACGCAGGAATTGTCGATAAATGACTTCCTTCGAAATGACATGCTCCTCAAGGTGACGACGGCAAACCCCTGGTATGTGAATATTGTGAATTTCATGGTTTCAAGGTACGTACCACCAGGAGATAGCAGGAGGAAGCTGGCATACGAGAATAGACACCATCTATGGATTGAGCCGTATTTATATAGAGTATGTGCAGACAGATTATTAAGAAGATGTGTTCCTAAGCGAGAAGGGATCAAGATCATTGAGAAGTGCCATGCAGCACCATATGGAGGACACTATGGTGTATTTCGCACACAAGCGAAAATGTGGCAGAGTGATTTCTGTTGGCCCACAATGTATGAAGACACCAAGGATTTCATTCGAAGGTGTCACATTTGCCAGAAGCATGGAGGGATCTCAGCTCACAATGCCATGCCTCTAACATACAATCTTCAAGTGGAACTCTGTGATGTATGGGGCATTGACTATATGGGACCTTTTCCAAAGTCTCATAACTGCGAGTATATCTTGGTCGCGGTGGATCATGTCTCCAAATGGGTGGAAGCCATGCCATGCAGGGACAGCCCATTCTAAGCATGCCCAAAAAATGTTCCAAGAGGTGATCTTTCCAAGGTTTGGAACACCGAGGATGGTGATCAGTGATGAAGGTTCTCATTTCATTGACACGGCTTCAAAAACTTCCTCATGGAACTTGGGACCATGCACAACAACACTACCCCTTATCATCCCCAGACAAGTGGTCAGGCAGAAACATCTAACAAGAAAATCAAGAACATTCTGCAAAAGACCGTCAATGAGATGGGCAAGCATGGAGGCCAAAACTAGCAGATGCTTTATGGGCATACCGTACAGCATAGAAAACACCCATTGGCATGTTACCCTATCAACTTGTCTATGGGAAAACATGTCATATACCCATCGAGTTGGAGCACAGAGCACACTGGGCTATCCGGAGATGGAACATGGATCTCAATCAAGCCGGAGAGCACAGGAAGTTGCAGATCTCATAACTGGAGGGATGAAGAGACAAAGCCTATCATAGTGCCTCGATATACAAAGAGAGAACAAAGAGATGACACGACAAAAGGCTGAAACCGAAGGTCTTCAACCTAAGAGATAAGGTATTGCTTTTCAATTCCAAGGTGAAGTTGTTTGGTCACGGGAAGCTACGGAGCAAGTGGTTAGGACTGTACCTCGTCGTCGACACCTCAATTCACGGGGCTATCACGATCCAGGACAAAGAAGGTAACCTTCATAAGGTAAATGGTCATCGCTTGAAACTCTTCCTGGAGCATGATAAAGTCATTAATGAGGATATAGACATGATCGAGATAGTCGATCACGAAAATATGCTTGATTAGAGGCTTTACACGTCAAGACCAGTAGTAAGCCACCTGTATATACCTTCTAGAACTCTCCTTGTGCTACCCAGAAAAGACCTCAGGTCAGCTGGGCCTAGCCCAGTTCGACCGAACTACCCAGTTCGGTTGAACCAGGGCAGGCGTCCCTGCAGCCCAGCCTTGGCAGGCCTGGACTCTATCTCGTACCCAACTCATCTACGGCCGCCATGAAGGTTTTGACAGAAGAATTAGGGTTTGACCACATTCCCTTTAAACCATCCATAACCCTTCTTCATCCTCATCTTTCCCATCTACTCCTACACCTCCAAGACCACCAAAACCTTCTTCACATTCTGCATCTCCATGGCTGGCAAGGAGATCATGCCCTTCGTTAATGACAAGCATACCATTGAAGCACCTACGCTGGAAAATAGCCCAAATTCTCCTCAAACCCTCATGGAGGAGGCCCTCTCGCTCACCATAGCCCCTTCCACGCTCCTACCTAGCGCTACAAGAGACGGGGCCACTTAGCCCCTCATTCCAGTACACCACCGTCCTCGCCACAAGGGAGCCAGAAGACATAGGCACGGGCTCGGAAACCACGCAAAAGGCGCTCCAAGGGAGTTCTCGAGATGATCACGGTCAAGCTTTTTCAAGATGAGAACGCCCATGGACCAAGGTTGAAGCCCGATGAAGAGTATATGGGATCCTTGTTGAGTAAATATGGGGATGTCATCTTCCATAACTACAAGAGAGAAAAGATATCCCCTGATGATCCTCCACCAACGCCACGCCTCAAGATCTGGGGAGTACGTCCACCGGCCAAGGAAGGAGACAAGAGCAAAGGGCCGGCTGACTCCCCGAAGGTGTACTCCAAGGAGGAACTTATCTTCTTAATGAAGAGTCTACAGTTGGAGAACAAGAAGATAAGCCACTCCCTGCAAGAGCAGAGATCGGTGCTCAACAATGCCTATGAGGACCTCGGCACATCCCACAGCAGCTTGAACGATGGATGGATCGTTTGGCTAAGGCTATAGGGGAGAGGAGTGACACAGATGGCAGTTCATCCGGGGATCTTGTTTAGTTTAGTTCATTGGGCGCTAGGTTAGATTTATTTCCATTTGTTTGCTTTACTTCATTTATTTCTGTCGTTGTAAGCACCCCATAATTTGGTTTGAATAAGACTTTGGCTCCCCGGTGTTAATGCCGGCAGAGCCCCCTTTGATTTTACTTTTTTGTTTTCTTTTATTGAATGAGACAGGATCGAAAACAAGTGTGGAGGAGATTCTCACGACATCCTAATGAACTTACACCGAAAACATGTTACGTGCAACACAGGACGAACCGACACGCTCAAGATGAGACCTAATAGACACCGACCCCTCACTCATTTTCTCACTGAGAATCATGTTCTTAATGATCAATCTAAAAAAGATTAAACTCAATTAAAAGTTGGAGTGCTTGACTTGTTGATTCATGCATAAGTTTTATTCTTCACCAACCCTGGATGTGTAAACAAAATTCTTAGGAAACCCATGATGATCAAGTTGTTGATTAATGTGATATTGCTTGATACAAGCATCTCTACCCGTTCGGATTTTTTGATTTGGGAGTTTTTATTTCAAGGAAAAATATTCCATGACTTACGTTCCCTTGCACCCATCCTACCAAAGCCATATGTCGATCACACTGCTACATCTCTTACATATGCGACTTGTCGATACATTCAGTTTTATCAAATGTTGTGACCCTGTTGAGATATCCTTTATACTCGTTTGATCAACATCATGCACACAAGCAACTTCTGCACTTGAAGTTAGCTACCATGTCACCCGACATAAACACTCCACAAAGCTGTTTTTTCCTCTTCCCCAAAAGTGTCACAAAGGAGGCATGAGCTATCAAAAAAAATAGAGAAAAAAAATGGGCACATGAAGGCCCATATATGAAAAAAATTTGATAGCCATGCTCTCAAGAAGTTCTTACAAGGGGAAGGGAAGACCGCTCAAAAGGAGTCACATTCACATCCATCACACATGCACAATCTTGATCTACTTGTATGATGTATTACCTCTATGGATCCAACCTTTGATTTTGCAACAGATGTATCGCAACTACGCATCCACACATTCGCCGCTGAGCTCCACTTCAGCCTTGCATAAGAAAGGGAATGAGAGGTACATCTTTGGTAAGGTACATGCAAATGAGCGGATGAGAGACATCACCAAGAAGGGTAAGACCATGGATAGATTCTTTTCAAAAAAAACTATTTCAAAACCCCAAATCAGCAACTGAACAAGATGGGACGCTTGGATCAAGGCCGTTCCATCACACAACTGCCTAAGACATCATGGTAGACACTTCAGAGTTCACAGATCAAGGTACCGTTTAGAATAAATCTTATGCATGAGTCTCAGCAGATCAGCCATGCCACCTTAGTTCTATGCCTTCACTCGAGGACGAGCTAAGGACAAAGTGTGGGGGATCTTGTTGACGCTCGTTACAGCTCAATTTTGACTGTCAAATCCTGCATAAAAGAGTAACAAAGTCACATGTCAAAACTAGTATAGGGTGGTTTATCTAACGAATTCCACAAGTGCTGGTCCAAATATGTATGCAGGTGCATTTGAGCTAAAATTGCAAGAAAAGAGCAAGCATGATCCAAGGCTAAGCAGCTCCAACCAATCAGAATGCATCATTCAGGCTCACACAGATCAAAGGGCCCACCAGCACAGGAAACCGACCCAAGGGAAAGCTAAATCACTTACTAGGGACCAGAGGGCCGACCTGCCAGCCACTTGTCCGAAGCTTAAGTCGGTTGGTGCCCAACCTGGTTCGGCCGAACCAGACAGGCACCACCGAGTTACCTCTTCCTCGTGGAGCTCCCTCATTGGCTCGCAATGGCGGTTCTAGGAGGCTTCAGCTATTTCCCCGGCCGTACACCCCTGGTGCCACACCTATAAATATGAGGGGAGGGGGTATGAATAGAGACACACTTCACACTTGCAACTTTGCAATCCTCCTCTCCCATTCCGAGCTCTAGGCTCTCTCTAGGCGGTGTTAGAAGATAGGAGGAGAGTGAGGGGAAGTAGGGGAAGTGCCTGTGGCAGAACCACCTGAATTAATCCGGCTCAAGTGTATTAACCATCACCATTAAGGCATCCTCGGTTAACCTTACACTTCAAACGGAGTAATCCACTGGTCTGTCGGGTATAACCTCCCGATACAACCACGGTGAACGGATCGAGCGCCGTACATACAAATGCTCATGCGACGATGAGCCCAGAGAACACCACATTCCAGCAAATATTACATCATTAGCATAAATAAATATGACAAATCTAGTTCTGAGTTCAGAAAACAAGTACTTCAATTGACATAAATAAGTTCTTCAGAGTTAAGCTGCAGCGGAAAAATAAACAACGGAAACTACTCGACGATACAGGATGTCTCGATGAAGCCCGTACGAGACATCACTCGGCCTTATCTCCGTTGGACGGGGGCGCATCCCATTCCACCGACCAACCAGGGGGAAGAGTGCAGGGCCAAGCCAAGCTAGCAATCATATCTTCGAAGGGCTCACCTGAAAACGAGTCACAAGCAAGGCTGAGTATACTAATACTCAGCAAGACTTACCCGAGTAGTGGAATCTACTCCACCGACTCTAGACATGCAAGGCTTTTTGGCTCAGGGGTTTGTTTTGCCGAAAAGCATCTACAAGTGGGTCCTTACTTTCAACTTTTAGCTCAAGATTCTAGTTTCGTTAGCCAGTCTAGGTAAGCAGCTATCCAAGCATACATGGTGAAGCATTATATTTTCCATCCAACCAGTTCATTCATCATCCTTGTTCCTCTTCTTACTCTGTGGGTAAAAATGGTTAAGCAGTCTCAATAGCCGTGAGAAACGGACGATTCGAATCGAATTTCTTAACCTTGCAAGGGAAACCCAAACACACGTCACGTGGTTACTCCCTAGAGTCACACGTGCAACTTTTCCCCTTTCTTTCCGGGTCGTGGATCGGGGCTACCCTCCGAGAGTACAAGAGCTCCACGCCACGGTTCGGCGCCGGGTCGTGACCACTCTCTGCACTCGCCATATGCACATGGGACCGAAGTTCAAAGGGTAGGATGCCGTCCCCTTGCCGGGCCAATCAGGTACTTAAGCTTACCGATTCCCATAATCTCGGCATGTGTTTAGTACGTTCAAAGACTTAACCATCACTACCACACCCTGCGGCCTTAGCATTTTTCACTAGACAGACGGGCCTCAATCGTAACCATCGTTACATAACCCGTCCGTGTCCTTATGATTGCAGCGTGTAGTAGTCATTCAACTCCTATTTTCTCGCGAGTGACAGGAAATCACTCGACTTTTACCGGAGTCCTATTAGCACAGCATTCTATCGAACCTTACATCTAGTTTTCACGCAAGGGTTCCTGACATCATGCAACTAAGTTTTCATCCAACTCCTATAAACTTAATGCACAAGCAAGGAGTAAAGAGTTGCGTAATTTCGGAAAGAATGGGTTATGCTCCGGGGCTTGCCTTCGCAGTTCGCTTGGGGATCTTCCGAACTTGGGCTCGGGTCTTCAAAAGCTTCAGTTAGATTTGCTTGAGCTTCACGCTGCTCACTCTCGGACGCGGGCACCAGCTCGTAGGTTCCGTCGGCGAGAGTCGTCGATTCTACATGAGTGCACAAGTTTAAGTCGTGGAAATAGCACTTGATTACGATTTGAGAGTCATTACTACAAGGGATAGTTTCTGGTCATGAAATTTTGGATTTAGGCACATCAAGGAAAGGTGTGCTTACTGTAAAATTTTCAGCCAATTTTACGTAACAGATTAATTCTGAAAAATATAATTCATTGTTGCTGTTAGATAATTGTTCTTTTTGTACAGATCAATTGGTGCAACAATTGTGGCTAAGATTTTTACAGAGCTCTCACTTGAGCATGTAGAAGCTACAGTAATTTTTGTAGGATTTATCATGCAGTAACCAGAGCATAGAAAATATGACATTCTTCACCTAGGCTTTTTAAAGATTCATTTTTACAGGACCCTACTCAGGGTTTTTGTCCATGAAACTTTTTACACAGCAACCTCTACCCCAGTGTAACTCCCAGTAATAATTTGGGAATTTTCCATGCTAAGATACTATTTTCTTGATTTAATGTATGTTATTAGCACATAAATCAAATAAGTGGGTTACTGTGAGATAAAAATTCTCCTAATTTTTCTCTGGCTTCTAGGTACCAATACATTAGCATAGGAAAAATTTCAATGGGTGACTCACCACCTAACTACAGGGATAAAACATTCCATTTACACATGAATTAAAACTAAGTTTAACAAACAGCAGAGCTAGAGATGGAATTTGGGTCTGATCTTTTTACACAGTCCTAATCATCCAGCAACTAATTCACTGCCCAAAATTCAGGGTCAGCATTGCTCTAGAACAGTGGGTATAAAATATGTCCATTAAAGCTTCTATTTAATGTAGAGCAACATATTTTGAGATTATGAGAAAACTTTAGTAACAAAAGTGGTAGAGTTTGTTCTGTGGATTCCAGAACAGTTGAGTTTGCATTTTTCTGAATTTTCTAAGATTTTATACGAATTTTACAAGTTCACTGAATTTGAATCTAGGTTTGAAATTTTCTTTTACAACTAGGTCCTTGAATCTTGCGCTCAGACCCTTCTAAAGATTTAAATCCTTGCAATTGGGTCCTCGGCGGCTCGGGTGCGGCGGCCGGCCGAAATTCCGGCGAGGGGGGTCGCCGGCGGCGAGGGGCGGGGGTCGGGGAAGGTTCAGGGGTGCGAGGGCTACCTTGTGGGGGTGTTGTTCAGGTGGGGGACGGCCGGGAAGGGCTCGCCGGCGTTGGAGCAGAGGCGGCGGCGGCGCGGCTCGCGTCGACGGCGGTGCTCCGGCGGGCTTGGGGCGGCGTGGTCCGGTCGGTGAGCTTCAGTGGCGCATGGGGAAGCTACCCAGAGGCTCGGCTTGGACGGAGGGGGTCGGGGTCGTGCTGTCCACGGCGAGCAGGGGCGGCGGCGGCGACGGCAGCGCGGGCGGCGGAGCTCCGGTGGCTCTGGGTGGCGTTGGGCGGGTCGGCGAGCTGCGGTGAGGTGATGTAGTGGTGGCTGGGTGCTCAGTTTGGGCAGTGGGCGGCTGTGGAGGGCTGCCCACGGGCGGGTGGTGCTCGGCGGCGGCGATGGCGCGGCGAGGTGTTCTGGTGGCCGGGGGCTCGCGCGGGCGGTCGGGGCGGGGCTTTTATAGGGTCAGGAGGGGGCGTGGAGATGCCTGGGCGACGCGCGGGGCGGGGCACGGCAGCGGCGTGCACTGGGCGCGGCGGGCGGCGGCAGAACGCCGGCGCGGCGTGCGGCGAGCGGGCGCGGCGACTGGGCGGCCGAGATACTGGCGTGGGCGCGAGGAGATAGTGCCGGGCGCGGAGTGGGGAAGCAGCAGCGGCAGCGGCTCGGGCGGAGGGCGGGCGCGACGACTGGTGGGGCGCGGGGGCCGGGGCGGCACGGCGGAGCGCGGAGACTGGCCGAGCGGGCGGCGGCCTGGGCGCGGCAGCGCACGCGCGGGCGGGGACTGGCCGCGCGGCGTCGGGGCGGGGCAAAGCCGGCCGTGGCGGGGTGGTGCGGCGGCCACTGGCCTGGCGCTTCGCGCCGGTCAGGCGACGCCGGCCACCTGGCGCGCGGCGGGCGGGCGAGCGCGCGGCGCGGCAGAGCAGAGGGGGAGATGCCAGGGACCGAAATGCAAAAATTCGAAAAAGTTCAGGGGGCTGGGTGCAAACAGGGCGTTTTCTCCTCTTTCTGATTTGAATTTCAAAAACTTTTGAACACGGAAGTTGTTCAAAATAAAAAGTTCTACAACTTTGGTTTCAGGCAAAATCTCATTTGGCTTATGGTTTTAAAGTTATTTTAAAAGTTTCAAATGTGCCCAAATGTGCCCAAATTAAATTTGAATTCCAACTGAACCCGTTTTAATTCTTTCCACCCTCTCATTAGTTGGTTTAACATAGAGTTAGGCTAATGACATTGATTTTGGAATTTTAATTACCAGGGTTGTCACAGCCTTCCCCCCTTAACAAGAATCTCGCCCCGATATTCGGTAATTCTTAGTGTGGGCGTGGGTGCACATACCAGTGGTTGAGACAAGAAACCCAGGGAAATGTTGGTTCAGGTAGCTCTCCGTTTCCCAGGTGGCTTCTTCTTCCGTGTGGCGATTCCATTGTATTTTATACATTCTAATCACTTTCCTCCTGGTCTCTCTTTCTTTTTGATCCAGAATCTTAATTGGGTGTTCGACATACGAGAGATCGGGTTCCAACGATATTTCTTGTTGTTCCACAATCTCCGTAGGGACTCGAATACACTTCTTGAGTTGAGATACGTGGAAGACATCATGGGTGGCCGTGAGCTGAGGGGGCAGTCGTAATTTGTAGGCTACGGGTCCGCGGCTCTCCATGATTTCGTAAGGACCAATATAACGGGGAGCTAGTTTGCCTTTGATCCCAAATCTTCGCACTCCTTTGGTTGGTGAAACTCGAAGATAGACATGATCGCCAACTTCGAACTTTAGAGGCTTTCTCCTTTTGTCAGCATAGCTCTTTTGTCGGGCTTGTGCGGCTTTAAGATTTGCTTGTATTACTTTTACTTTCTCCTCTGCCTCGATTACTAGGTCGGGTCCAATTATTTTACGTTCTCCGGTTTGTGACCAGCTCAAAGGGGTTCGACACCTTCGTCCGTACAGGGCCTCAAAAGGTGCCATTTTCAAACTCGTTTGGTAGCTGTTGTTGTATGAGAACTCTGCTAGGGGTAGGCACTTATCCCAATTCTTGTCATAATGAATGACACAGGCTCTCAGCATGTCTTCCAGAATTTGGTTTACTCTTTCCGTTTGTCCATTGGTCTGAGGATGGTATGCTGAGCTGCGAATCAGCTTAGTGCCAAGAGACGTTTGCAGTTGCTCCCAAAAGCGTGCTACAAACTGAGGACCACGATCGGAAATAATTGTCTTAGGTATTCCATGCAGGCAAACAATACGATCGAGGTAAATCTCGGCGCATTTCTTGGTAGAATAGGTGGTGTGTACCGGAAGAAAACGTGCCGTCTTCGTGAGTCTATCAACGATAACCCATATGGAATCATGTCTCTGGGATGTGCTTGGTAGTCCAACGATGAAGTCCATACTTATGTCTTCCCATTTCCATGATGGTATAGGTAACGGTTGAAGTGTACCGGCCACCTTTAAGTGGCTAGCTTTTACTCTCTGGCACGTGTCACATTCCGAGACATACGTAGCAATTTCCCTTCTCATTCTAGTCCACCAGAAGTTTTGCCTTAGGTCCTGATACATTTTGCTACTGCCGGGGTGGATAGAGAATTTGGAGAGGTGTGCCTCATCAAGAATTTGCTTGCGGAGTTTACGATCCTTCGGAACGACTATCCGACTTCCGAACCATAGAACTCCCTTATGGTCCTGGCGGAAACACTTATACTTCTCTTCACCTAGAGAGAGTTTTTGTTTGATGATCTTGATTCCTTCATCATGTAGTTGTGCCATGACGATTTGGTCGTGAAGAGTGGGCTCAACTGAGATGTGATTTAGAGTGCCTTGGGAAACCATTTCCAAGTTAAGCTTCCTCATGTCTGCACATAATGTCTCATGGTAGGACTCCATGGATAAGCAATGGCAATGGGACTTGCGGCTTAGTGCATCCGCGACTACATTAGCCTTACCGGGGTGATAGTGCACTTCAAGGTCATAATCTTTGATTAATTCTAGCCATCTTCGTTGTCTCATATTCAGATCGGCTTGTGTGAAGATGTACTTGAGACTCTTATGATCCGTGTAGATATTGCACTGTGTACCCATGAGATAGTGCCTCCATATCTTCAGAGCGTGAATGACGGCTGCGAGCTCAAGGTCATGCGTGGGATAATTCTGTTCGTGGGGCCGAAGGGCTCGTGAGGCATATGCAATCACTCGATTCTCTTGCATAAGCACACATCCTAGACCAGTACCTGATGCGTCACAATACACATCGAATGACTTGGTATTATCAGGTTGAGCTAGCACAGGTGCAGTAGTCAGATGCTCTCTGAGAGCGTGGAAGGCTTCCTCACACTTCTCATTCCATACAAACTTTACTTCCTTCTTCAATAGTTCCGTCATGGGCTTAGCAATTCGAGAGAAATCCGGGATGAAGCGACGGTAGTAACCGGCTAAGCCGAGAAAACTGCGAATCTGATGAACAGAGGTAGGGGGTTTCCAATCCATCACCTCTTGTACCTTGTTGGGGTCAACAGCTATGCCTTCGCTGGAGATCGTGTGACCTAAGAACTTTACAGTATCCAACCAGAATTCACACTTAGAAAACTTAGCATAGAGCTGATGGTCTCTGAGTCGCTGAAGAACAGTGCGAAGGTGCTTGGCATGCTCTTCCTCATCCTTTGAATAGATAAGAATGTCGTCGATGAACACTACGACGAATTTGTCAAGTTCGGGCATGAATACCGAATTCATGAGATACATGAAGTAGGCAGGGGCATTGGTGAGTCCAAAGGACATGACCAAGAATTCATATAGTCCATATCGTGTGGAGAAGGCAGTCTTAGGAATATCGCACGGGCGAATCTTGATCTGATGATATCCCGAACGAAGATCAATCTTTGAGAAGACTCTGGCTCCAGCTAATTGATCGAAGAGCACATCGATGCGAGGAAGTGGGTATTTATTTTTAACTGTTACCGCATTGAGAGGTCGGTAGTCCACACATAATCTCAAACTGTCATCCTTCTTCTTTACGAATAGGGCTGGACATCCCCAAGGTGACGCGCTAGGGCGAATAAAACCTTTGTCCAGTAGTTCTTGGAGTTGAATTTTCAGCTCGGCCAATTCCTTAGGGGGCATCCTATATGGTCTCTTGGATATAGGTGCAGTGCCTGGTTGTAGTTCAATAACGAACTCAATATCCCTATCCGGTGGCATTCCTGGTAAGTCATCCGGGAAAACATCGGCATACTCGTTCACCACAAGAATATCATCTAACTTAAGTCCTTCCATCTTGTAAGCACAGGAATTCGTGCAATCTATGAATGGTAGGTAAAGGGTAGTGGCTCCGTGACTAGGTGAATTTATTTCAACGGCTCGGGAAGAAAGGTCCAGTGTGACTCCATGCATAGCCATCCAGTTCATTCCCAAAATAATGTCCATGCCGTCAAGGGGTAAAAGGACAAGGTCCGTGTCAATGGTTTTACTACCCAATTTGACTGGTACTTGTCTGACCATTTGGTTTGAAGCAATTTTACCACCCGGTGTTGATATCATATATGACCCTTTTGTGTGACAAACATCCAAGCCTACTTTTGCACCGAATTTTGCACTTATGAAACTATGCGATGCACCAGAATCAAATAATATAACTGCAGGCTTGTTATGGATAGAGAATGTACCCGACATCACTGGGGCGCCTTCTGGAAGCTCTGCAAGCGTGGTGAAGTTAATCCGTCCTTGCTTGACTTGCAGGGTCTGTCTCTTGCCCCTGTTCTTGGTGTTCGGATTGGATCCTTGACCTTGGTTGGGCTGTCCAGGCTGAGGGCATTCGCGTGCGAAGTGGCTGGAACTCCCGCATTTGAAACAGCGATTTGCGGAGCTAGGTCGAAGAGACTGCTGAAGAATGGGCCTCGGACCATTCTGTGGAGGCATCGGGGGTCGTACCATGCCTGGCTGCTGTGGGGGTCTGGCAATCCATCTACCTGGCGGCGGGGCCCTTGGTGGAGCTGTAGGTGCGGTATTTTGCACGATGCGATACCTTGGTGGTTGGGCACTTGATGGCCCTGCGGGTGCCTTTCTCTTCTTCTCTACCCGGTGTGCCATGATACAGTCCTCCTGGGTAATGGCCATATTGACCAACTCGTTGTAGGTGTCCGCCCTGGCTAGGTTCAGACGTTCCTTGAGCTTGGTATTCAGACCTCGGCGGAAACGATCACGCTTCTTGGCATCCGTATCAGCGTGATAGCCCGCATACTGGCATAGGTTGTTGAACGCCTGGGCGTACTGCAACACGGTGCGGGTGCCTTGGGTGAGTGCCAGGAACTCGTTCAACTTCCTCTCCATGAGACCCTCGGGGATATGATGTGCCCGGAACGCGGTCTTGAATTCATTCCAGTTGACCACATGGTCAGCCGGGAGCATCGCAAAATAGTGGTCCCACCACAGTCGAGTGGTACCGCGAAGCTGTTGCGCGGCAAAACGAGCCTTGTTGGCCTCTGAGCATGGGGCCACAAGTAGTGTGAACTTGGATTCTATGGTGCGAATCCATGCATCTGCGTCCAGGGGTTCCTCGGTCTTATGGAACAAGGGAGGCTGGGTCCCCAGGAAATCCGTGTATCCTGCAGCCTGTGGTTGGTGAGCATTGTGCCCACCCCTCTGCTGGTGTTGCCCTTGCACAATCTGACGTAGCAGCTCGGTTTGAGCGGCCATCACTTCCACCAAACTGGGCGGGGGTGGTGGCGATTGTCGCGAGCGGCTGCCACCGGCACCAAAACCCTCGGGGTTGCCACGTGTTGATCCAACCATCTGAAACGTGAAAGGTTACCATTAGCATCGCGATCCATAGTACTTCCTTGATTCATGATTAATTGGTGTAGTCATAGACTCCCGAAGTCTGAGCCAGAAGTATGAACAGAATCTCTGTTTGCTACGAGAAAAATCATAGCCTGCTGTGGGTCCATCCAAAACATCTCAAACATTCGTGGTAGTCAGAGAATTTAGGACTGCACCACTTTGGTATTTACTTCGGTGCTAGAACTATGGCTAAGGTGGTCGAAAAGCTCGTCCTTTGCCTTACTGTCTTAGCTGTTTTTCAGCAGATTGATCGGTACGGTTTCGCCTATATCTTAAACTGGCGAGATCCAATGATGCTGAATTTTTGTGAGAACCTAGATCACAAAATTTAGCTCAAGTTTGGTATTCAACACTCAGCCAAGAAAAGCAAGGAGACATGGGTAAAAATTCCGTCAAGTCTCAGCGATTGTGGATTTCATCGTTTACCAAATTACAACGAAATCACCCAAGTTTATCGCCGTTCCTTACATGCTGAGAGTATCCACATGGTTCAGGTGTACCCAACACAAAAGAGTTACTCAACTCCTAGTTAGCCTATTACAACACTTGCCAAAAGTTAGGCTACCCTATCGAGGAGTATGTGCAAAAGTCCTCCTAGGTCGTCCTCTAGAAATCATCCAAGTCGTTGACGGACGACTCGCTGTGAGCCGGAGAGTGGGCTCCCATCTGAGGTGCCTGTGGTACCTCACCCTCGAAATCCATACCTGAGATACCATCAATCTCCTGTGGCTCCTCCTCATCCTCCTCCATGTCGTCCTCATGGGGATGGTCATTCTGATCATGATGCCACTGAATGTGCTCATTAGCATCCTCCAACTCAAGGTTCAGATCATGGAGCTGCTCCTCCAACTGTGCTATCGTGGTATCTCTCTCACCCATGAGAGTATCCTGCTCCTGAATTTGGCCCTCAAGTTGGCCAATCTGAGCATCTCTGTCCTCAAGATCCTGACTGAGCTCCTTTATCTGCTCATCCCTGGTATCTGCCATCATATGGTAGGCCTGAGCAAGATCAGTGAGCTGCTCGAGTGCCTGACTCTGGAGAGTCTGAAGCCGGTAGAGTGCACTCATGCACCGCACGGAGGTATGGATAGTCTCCTGGGCATGGAAGTCTACCAAATACTGTGCGTGCTGCACCCTGTTGAGCCAAAAGGGGTCGTTGTCCTGGGCAGCAGGAAACAATCCAATGGGAGTGAGTGTGACAACCTCGGGACGCTGCGCACAAAATGTGGTGAGCGCCCTCATGGCTGCAAGCTCCCAAGTATCGGCCAAACGGCGACCAACAGCCTCAAGCTCCAAGGCGGGCCGCTCCGGGTGTAGCGGGTGCGGAAAGATAGTCACGTTGACACGGCACTGGGTAACTCCATTTTCTGCAAACTCCAGTCCGGCGTAACGTGGGGGAATTAGATAGCCCGCGGTACGCAGAACATCCCACAAAATAGAGGGAAAGCCCTCCCAGTGGAGACACTACGAGTGCACGCGTCCATCCTCATCCACCATCATCTCAACAGGCTCGGCCATCTGAACAAAAGATCAAATGGAATGAGACAGCGAAAAACTGTGAGCAGGACAAGGACAGATTCTGTACAGTGTGCAAAAATAATCATAACTCCCACAGTTCTCATCCAAAAATTCTCAAATTTCACCAGATCACTCCTAAGGTATTTGTGAACAACTTTTCTAGTCAACTCCAGAGCAAATGGGGTCTCTAAGATGGTCTTTCTTTTCAGGTTTTACCTTACTGTCTACCCAGAATTTTCAGTGAACAGAGGGCTAGAGTTTCATGCACCAGGGAAAATCTACCCAGCCAAAATTTACCAAATTTTAACAGAAGCTTCCTGTGTGAATTTGGAACAAGTTTCGTGTTGTGCTCTTTTGCAGAAAACCGCAGGAAAGGGGCCTAAAAATTTAAGAGGCAGAAGTGCTTATTCTGGACAGAAATCTGACGCTCCAAGGTTTCTGTTTTTTTCTTATTATCCATAAGTTCAGAATTTTTCATTTTTGAACAGAAGATAGGGCACAAGATTTGGAACAATTTCTTCAACATGAACTTTATCAGAAATGGTCATTTTCTTTGGTCAATAATTCGCTCTTTTCGGTCGTGGCAGATTTGGGACAGTTTCTCTAGATAATCCTTATGCAACCATGCTTAGATACGCAAGAACCTTTCCACTCTCACACAACGCATTTTTGATTTCAGATACACATGTTCATGATGTATGCACGTCCTACTCGTCCTCACAAAATAAAATAATCGCCAAATAGCTTTGGTCTTACGAAGATAGTTTCGGTGGCTTACACAATACGGCTCTCGCTATAATAGCTAGTCGAGTCTTTCTAATCGTTCCTTAACTTATCGTAATCGCGGTTAGTGTACCTGCAGAAAATCGACAAGCATTTATATACCATGAACCTTTCATGCCAGCACTCATGAAAGCGCCCGTAATCATTACCGTTTACTTATAGAAACGATATCTGTACAATTCCCGCCGTACAGACGACGTTAACATACGCTATCGAGATAGCGTATTCACGGGGGTACCGTCATGAGACGGGGGTATGAACAGCGATCGCCATACCCTGCGCCGAACCTTCTACTCCCAATATGTTCAACTAACAGTTGGCATATTGGCAGCACCTCAAGTAAGCCACTGCTTGAGGGCAGCGTTCGGTTCGCATCACCGACAGGAAGGCCAAGCTCCCTCAGTTGGCTGAGGATCCTTACCTTCTTACCTTAGCGATGAGTGCGTCGTTACAGAATTTAAGGTCGGTTGTACATGAAAGTAAGTTTTGACAGAAAGTAATGTGCTGGAAGTCAGTTGATACTATATATAGAAGTTAGATAGCCACCTAGTAACTTTCCCATAAACCCTTAGGGCTTTACGAACTAGGCACCATCCTTAACGTACCAACGCATTTCGCAACACAACCTTCTAGTCAAGTTTTAGTAAACTGAGTTTTTAAGGCTTGTAGCATTCTCTGGCGTATGTATTTCGGCTCTGGTGTCCGCTGTTGCCAGCTGTGGCACCAGCTACGGCTCTAATACCAGCTGTGGCAGAACCACCTGAATTAATCCGGCTCAAGTGTATTAACCATCACCATTAAGGCATCCTCGGTTAACCTTACACTTCAAACGGAGTAATCCACTGGTCTGTCGGGTATAACCTCCCGATACAACCACGGTGAACGGATCGAGCGCCGTACATACAAATGCTCATGCGACGATGAGCCCAGAGAACACCACATTCCAGCAAATATTACATCATTAGCATAAATAAATATGACAAATCTAGTTCTGAGTTCAGAAAACAAGTACTTCAATTGACATAAATAAGTTCTTCAGAGTTAAGCTGCAGCGGAAAAATAAACAACGGAAACTACTCGACGATACAGGATGTCTCGATGAAGCCCGTACGAGACATCACTCGGCCTTATCTCCGTTGGACGGGGGCGCATCCCATTCCACCGACCAACCAGGGGGAAGACTGCAGGGCCAAGCCAAGCTAGCAATCATATCTTCGAAGGGCTCACCTGAAAACGAGTCACAAGCAAGGCTGAGTATACTAATACTCAGCAAGACTTACCCGAGTAGTGGAATCTACTCCACCGACTCTAGACATGCAAGGCTTTTTGGCTCAGGGGTTTGTTTTGCCGAAAAGCATCTACAAGTGGGTCCTTACTTTCAACTTTTAGCTCAAGATTCTAGTTTCGTTAGCCAGTCTAGGTAAGCAGCTATCCAAGCATACATGGTGAAGCATTAAATTTTCCATCCAACCAGTTCATTCATCATCCTTGTTCCTCTTCTTACTCTGTGGGTAAAAATGGTTAAGCAGTCTCAATAGCCGTGAGAAACGGACGATTCGAATCGAATTTCTTAACCTTGCAAGGGAAACCCAAACACACGTCACGTGGTTACTCCCTAGAGTCACACGTGCAACTTTTCCCCTTTCTTTCCGGGTCGTGGATCGGGGCTACCCTCCGAGAGTACAAGAGCTCCACGCCACAGTTCGGCGCCGGGTCGTGACCACTCTCTGCACTCGCCATATGCACATGGGACCGAAGTTCAAAGGGTAGGATGCCGTCCCCTTGCCGGGCCAATCAGGTACTTAAGCTTACCGATTCCCATAATCTCGGCATGTGTTTAGTACGTTCAAAGACTTAACCATCACTACCACACCCTGCGGCCTTAGCATTTTTCACTAGACAGACGGGCCTCAATCGTAACCATCGTTACATAACCCGTCCGTGTCCTTATGATTGCAGCGTGTAGTAGTCATTCAACTCCTATTTTCTCGCGAGTGACAGGAAATCACTCGACTTTTACCGGAGTCCTATTAGCACAGCATTCTATCGAACCTTACATCTAGTTTTCACGCAAGGGTTCCTGACATCATGCAACTAAGTTTTCATCCAACTCCTATAAACTTAATGCACAAGCAAGGAGTAAAGAGTTGCGTAATTTCGGAAAGAATGGGTTATGCTCCGGGGCTTGCCTTCGCAGTTCGCTTGGGGATCTTCCGAACTTGGGCTCGGGTCTTCAAAAGCTTCAGTTAGATTTGCTTGAGCTTCACGCTGCTCACTCTCGGACGCGGGCACCAGCTCGTAGGTTCCGTCGGCGAGAGTCGTCGATTCTACATGAGTGCACAAGTTTAAGTCGTGGAAATAGCACTTGATTATGATTTGAGAGTCATTACTACAAGGGATAGTTTCTGGTCATGAAATTTTGGATTTAGGCACATCAAGGAAAGGTGTGCTTACTGTAAAATTTTCAGCCAATTTTACGTAACAGATTAATTCTGAAAAATATAATTCATTGTTGCTGTTAGATAATTGTTCTTTTTGTACAGATCAATTGGTGCAACAATTGTGGCTAAGATTTTTACAGAGCTCTCACTTGAGCATGTAGAAGCTACTGTAATTTTTGTAGGATTTATCATGCACTAACCAGAGCATAGAAAATATGACATTCTTCACCTAGGCTTTTTAAAGATTCATTTTTACAGGACCCTACTCAGGGTTTTTGTCCATGAAACTTTTTACACAGCAACCTCTACCTCAGTGTAACTCCCAGTAATAATTTGGGAATTTTCCATGCTAAGATACTATTTTCTTGATTTAATGTATGTTATTAGCACATAAATCAAATAAGTGGGTTACTGTGAGATAAAAATTCTCCTAATTTTTCTCTGGCTTCTAGGTACCAATACATTAGCATAGGAAAAATTTCAATGGGTGACTCACCACCTAACTACAGGGATAAAACATTCCATTTACACATGAATTAAAACTAAGTTTAACAAACAGCAGAGCTAGAGATGGAATTTGGGTCTGATCTTTTTACACGGTCCTAATCATCCAGCAACTAATTCACTGCCCAAAATTCAGGGTCAGCATTGCTCTAGAACAGTGGGTATAAAATATGTCCATTAAAGCTTCTATTTAATGTAGAGCAAAATATTTTGAGATTATGAGAAAACTTTAGTAACAAAAGTGGTAGAGTTTGTTCTGAGGATTCCAGAACAGTTGAGTATGCATTTTTCTGAATTTTCTACGATTTTATACGAATTTTACAAGTTCACTGAATTTGAATCTAGGTTTGAAATTTTCTTTTACAACTAGGTCCTTGAATCTTGCGCTCAGACCCTTCTAAAGATTTAAATCCTTGCAATTGGGTCCTCGGCGGCTCGGGTGCGGCGGCCGGCCGAAATTCCGGCGAGGGGGGTCGCCGGCGGCGAGGGGCGGGGGTCGGGGAAGGTTCAGGGGTGCGAGGGCTACCTTGTGGGGGTGTTGTTCAGGTGGGGGACGGCCGGGAAGGGCTCGCCGGCGTTGGAGCAGAGGCGGCGGCGGCGCGGCTCGCGTCGACGGCGGTGCTCCGGCGGGCTTGGGGCAGCGTGGTCCGGTCGGTGAGCTTCAGTGGCGCATGGGGAAGCTACCCAGAGGCTCGGCTTGGACGGAGGGGGTCGGGGTCGTGCTGTCCACGGCGAGCAGGGGCGGCGACGGCGACGGCAGCGCGGGCGGCGGAGCTCCGGTGGCTCTGGGTGGCGTTGGGCGGGTCGGCGAGCTGCGGTGAGGTGATGTAGTGGTGGCTGGGTGCTCAGTTTGGGCAGTGGGCGGCTGTGGAGGGCTGCCCACGGGCGGGTGGTGCTCGGCGGCGGCGATGGCGCGGCGAGGTGTTCTGGTGGCCGGGGGCTCGCGCGGGCGGTCGGGGCGGGGCTTTTATAGGGTCAGGAGGGGGCGTGGAGATGCCTGGGCGACGCGCGGGGCGGGGCACGGCAGCGGCGTGCACTGGGCGCGGCGGGCGGCGGCAGAACGCCGGCGCGGCGTGCGGCGAGCGGGCGCGGCGACTGGGCGGCCGAGATACTGGCGTGGGCGCGAGGAGATAGTGCCGGGCGCGGAGTGGGGAAGCAGCAGCGGCAGCGGCTCGGGCGGAGGGTGGGCGCGACGACTGGTGGGGCGCGGGGGCCGGGGCGGCACGGCGGAGCGCGGAGACTGGCCGAGCGGGCGGCGGCCTGGGCGCGGCAGCGCACGCGCGGGCGGGGACTGGCCGCGCGGCGTCGGGGCGGGGCAAAGCCGGCCGTGGCGGGGTGGTGCGGCGGCCACTGGCCTGGCGCTTCGCGCCGGTCAGGCGACGCCGGCCACCTGGCGCGCGGCGGGCGGGCGAGCGCGCGGCGCGGCAGAGCAGAGGGGGAGATGCCAGGGACCGAAATGCAAAAATTCGAAAAAGTTCAGGGGGCTGGGTGCAAACAGGGCGTTTTCTCCTCTTTCTGATTTGAATTTCAAAAACTTTTGAACACGGAAGTTGTTCAAAATAAAAAGTTCTACAACTTTGGTTTCAGGCAAAATCTCATTTGGCTTATGGTTTTAAAGTTATTTTAAAAGTTTCAAATGTGCCCAAATGTGCCCAAATTAAATTTGAATTCCAACTGAATCCGTTTTAATTCTTTCCACCCTCTCATTAGTTGGTTTAACATAGAGTTAGGCTAATGACATTGATTTTGGAATTTTAATTACCAGGGTTGTCACAGTGCCAGGATTGTCGGCACTCTCCTCCAGCTTGTATCTCGACGGATGCTTATCAATCAAAGTAAGTGTTCATGACTTCCTTAGTGCTTTAGTTTCATAAGTAAGTAGTAGTTCTAGCTCTTTAGTTGTTTACGGGATCGATAGTTCACTAGTTTAGTGGGTGCTCTAGTCTAAGACTCCCGATAGAGACGGATGTTCTTGGCCAAGGCTAGAGTTAGTAGACGACAACGTAGACATGGTGTCTAGGCTAGACTTTACCTGTTGGTTGTGGTATATCCCACGGTTTGATGAGGTAGGTGACAGGTGGTGGCAGCCCTGTTTACTTAGCGTAATCCCCATTCGGGTATATCCCAGTGACGTATTACTGGGGCCTGTCGGTTTTATCCAGACGGAGCCAGTAGCCCGAAGTCAACAACTAGGATAGTCCTACCTTACCTTTGATTCTTAACCTTAGGAATCCTCTCGGCTCCTTCCCTCTAGCCAGTGTGGTGTCCTTGGACGAACCTAAACCTAAGAGAGTGTACGCACGTTCCTCAATGGATATGATACCCTAGAATACTCCTGGGTGAAAGCTACAACGGTATTCCGTGCGCTTGCGGATTTATTCGTGACTGTAAAAAGTACCAACACTTATATACGTGGTGGGTTGGGCTTACATTGCGTGAGAGAGGGGGTGTGTCTTCCCCTAGGGTCGGCTACCCTATACGTGTCTGATCCGGAGCCCACTTCCGATCATACTTGACCGCTTGCCAAAGTCAAATCCCGTTTGCCTGGTCCATGGCGCTGCCCGACATGTCCTTTGCCTCGTTCTCCATCCTTATGCCAGGGGATGGCGCCGCCGTCCTCGTGCCCCGCCCCTTGGATGCACTGGGGGCGGGCCTCTTGCTGAGCTGGCAGGCTCCGCCTCCCCCTTGCTGGTCGGGAGATCGGGCGCCCGGGCTTCGGTGTTCGCCGGGCTCACGTTGGGGCCCGGTAGCTCAGCGGGCCTACCTCCCCTACGCCTGATAGCAGAGGGTGACCCAGTACAATTCATCACATCAAATAGACGAAGAGGTGGCGCGTCTGGCATGTCTGCCGATCGCGATGTCATGATGGCCCGTTGTACTCAAGGTCTCCCGCCGGTTCACCGGTCCGTAGGCGGCGCCCCTACCCTGGCTGTCGGGGGAGGGATACATGCATGACCCATCGTATCTTGGGGAGTTAAGGCCCCGCCACGCCTTCCCCAGGTGTCCCTACGCCCGGGGCTCCCTGTCGAGGCCGGTTCATCCCTCCAGGCCCCGTCGCGAGGCGAGGGGTCGGGAAGGCGCCACATGGCCTTCGCCCGGCTACTTCTGGGTCGTGGGGCTTCTTTCTGCCGCTGGTCCTGTACCGGCTGCATTCAGCCCTCCAACGGGTCGGGCCGCCCGACGGCGCCTTGCTAACCCCCGCTTAGGCCCCTAAGGGCCGCTCTTTGGGGTACCTGTTACCCGTGACCCCATCATTTAGACTGATGCCCGAAGGGGCTACTAACACTGTCAAAGCCCCTACACCTTTCTAACAATAAGCCCCATCAAATGCCATGTGCCATATGACTTCGGTTGGTTGTTGTACCTGACCCAGAGATGAAGGTGGCCAGTACTTGAGACTTAATTACACTATGCGAAGTGAAGTTGATTGAGTGTTCTGCTAGCTGCGCTGCCCATTTTCCTACCCTGCCGGAGGCCTCTCTGCTCTCGAACATGTCCCGAAAGGGATGTGATGTTGGTACTGTGAATTTGTGGCTCTGAAAATAATACCGAAGCTTCCTTGCTGCCATCACCACTGCATAGGCCATTGTCTCCATTTTAGAATACAAAAGCTTGGACTCCCCCCCCAAGGTTTCGAATACAAAATACCTGCTTCAGCACCCCTTTGACTCTGCGTTCCTCTACCAGCGCCGCGCTGACTGCTGCTCCCGATGAAGCAATATACAATAATAGTTTAACCTTCAGGGTTGGGCTACACATGACTGCCAAGTTCTCGATATACATCTTCAGATCTTTGAAGGCTTGCTGTTGTTCTGGCCCCCACTGGAAAGTACCGGAGCCTTTCAGTGCCTTAAAAAATGGTAGGCTTCACTTGGCTGACTTTAATATGAATCTGTTCAACGAAGCCAATCAGCCTGCTAACTTTTGGACTTCTCTTTAAGTTCTGGGAGCTTTCATGCGCCGTATGGCTTCGATTTTCTCTGGATTTGCCTCAATGCCTCTTTCTGAGATCATACAGCCTAACAGCTTCTCTATTCTGACTTCAAAGACACATTTCTCCGGTTTCAATTTGAGGCCATGCCATCGAAGGTTGGTGAAAGTTTCCTAAAGGTCTTGAATATGATCACCTCTCTTCTGGCTTCTGGATTTTGGGTCCACGTTGAGCACATGCTTCATGACATCCCTTCTGACACCCTTCAGATCAGCCGAAGACCAGGCAAAGACATCCTGATTGTTTCTGAGAAACTGTATCAATCGTTCCTCTTTGGCCTTTTCAAGGCCCTTGCCGATGATCACTGTGCGATCCGGGACGTCGTCGCACAAGGGAACCTTCTTTGTGTGCTCCGCTAGTTTCAACCCTCTGTCTGCCTCTTGGGCTTCGGCACCTGCCGCTCCTTCGGGTTCTTTGTTTTCTTTGATGGCATGGACATTTTTTGAAGCTAGAGACGTGTTGTCTTCACACCTTCAGGCCTCCTCCTAGCTGTCGAAGACAGATAGAACCCCTCCCCCCCCCCTCCACACACACACAGTTGTTGGGATCTTCATACATAGATATAGCTGATGGATAGCTACGGCAAACTTGTTGATAATGTTTCTTCCAAAGATGGCGTTGTCATACCCGGTTTTAGGGACAAAACCGAATGCATAACTATATGTATGCCAGGATCAAATTCCATACATATAGAGACTTCATCAGTGAATAATCAGCAACAGTATCATGAAAAGAGAAATAAACAATTAAAAGATTATCAGAGTTATACAGCTTATCCTGGAAATGAAGGCTTCAAACATCACAGGCAATCGACCGGGGGTTGCGTAGGCCTAGAACTCAGCATCATCTTCAAAAGACTTCACGGCAACTTTCTCTTCTAAGCAGCAATTATAACAAGCGTGAGTACACTTATGGTTGGTACTCAGGAAGTGTTGGAAATTATATGACATGAAGTCCAAAAGCAAGGAATGGCAGACTGGTTGACTGCAATAAGCAATTTTAGTTGGTCAAGTTTTATTAGCACCTGATTACTAAGGTATAAGTTCATACCAACCCACATTAAAAGAAACAGAAGAGATATAACAGAAGCATAACCATAACCATAAACATGGTCCATGATTTATTTTATCTTCAAGTTCATTAATCATGTGAGGGTCCAAGCCGCTCTTAACCGTGAGCACGGCTGATATATCAGTTTTCACTCTGCAGAGGTTGTACACTTTACCCACAATCCATGTCTCCTAATTCGCCCGAGGTAGCTAGCCTCTTAAACACTTCCGAGGTGAGTGGCAAGGGATTCGCTACGAGGCCATTACAAAGATTCCCTAACTTATGACAATCCGCTATGATTTCAAGTCAAAGCGGTCACAACTCTCCCTAACGAGGAAGACGCCTTAACCAGGACCATATCATAACCTCAAGAGGATCGAGCTATACCCCGACGATGCAACCCCTCTTGCCCTTTTCGTAAGATCGTCATAAGCTAGTGTTTCTAATTAATCAGCCAAGACTAGAGCCATATAGTATTGTGGTTGCACTGTTTTCCTGGGTGGTTCTCCATGTTTCGATTAACCATATGATCTTCCGATTAACAACATAAATTATCCATGAACATGAAGTAAAGCAGGAATATCATTGTTGAGGTAACCAACCGTATCCCAAGAGTACAAGCAACTAGCATAGCTACCCAAAAAAAAAATAAAACCTAGGTTGACAAGGAATGATCATAAAGACTAGGCATATCCTTAATTAGGATCCATGAGGTTAAGACACATGCATGCATAAATGAAAGTTATATTTATTGCGATTATTAGGACAAAATCATGATCCAGGAAACACTTGCCTTTCTTTTAGAGAATAGCTGCTCAGAGTCTTCAACTCTTGTTCTTTAAACTCTTAATCTTCAAAACTCTTCGATCACACTCCTTCTAACGTCACACAAGCATCGGGCCCAAGCATACAAGCAAACAAACAAACAAGAACAACTAAGAACATATACACCAAACAAAAATAAAGCTTAAAAAGAGCGTACTAAAGGATAGGGCTCATTGCTACGGTGACGAGAGCGCCAGAAACGCGAAAAACAGAGCTAGGGTTGAAAAGAAGCAGCTATCGGAAGATTTGTCTTATAAAAGAAAATAAAAGAACTATAAGCTTCATTTATTTTAGTTTAGAAAACTAATGTAAAAGAAATTCAAAAGAGAATATCCCTGATTATAATTAATTCATATTATATTTGCATTTATAAAGATGAAGTAGAACTTAGTCCAATTTTATTTATAATTGTCTATGTACAAATTACACTAATTAAATAATTAATTAGAAAAGAAACTGGTGACAGCATCTAAACGTCGAACTTTATGATTCAAGTTGAACTAAACAAAGTAAATCACAAACACATTTGGGTTGATATTAATCAAGTTACATTAATTATGAAAACAAGAGTATAGATCTAATTGGATTTTATTTAGAAAAACTAGATGAGAGGATATTAATCAAATTAAATTAATATTTAATTTTAAAAATAGAAACTACAGTTGAACAACGCTACTAAATGATAGCTTACACTGAAACAAGACTGACGCAACAAGAACAGATCAAAACGGATCTAAAACGACGATTCTACGGAAGAAACAAGGTTGCAAGGACCTATACGTGATTAACCGTAGACGTGAAGGGCTAGCTGCTGATTTTTACAAGACCTAGAAAAACTGAGCTCACAAATTCAGCAATGGTTAGGTTAGATCTGAAAAAGACCACGGGTGGGGCTGGGTTGAAAAGATGCAATAGATCTAGGGGTTTTTCTGCAAAGTTTGCAAGACACAGAAAAATACACGATAATTACAGATTTCTCTGGGGACTAATCTGTGAGAAGCTTCGCCGCACAGCCATGGTGGCTGGCGGCTACTGTTTTGTAGATTCCCGATGTTCTAGGGCACGGGAGATCGCGAGGAGTGGGGCAAAAGAAAGAGAACGACAAGGGGATTCGATTTTGGGGCTTACCGGCGGCGGGGACTCAACGAGGCGGCCAAAATTTGGCTGGCAAGGAGGCCGTGATGATCTGTTCTCAAAGAACATACCTGGCCACAGTGCAGGGGTGCCAAGGGGCGTGGAGTCGAGGGTTCAAGGGCGGGGGTGATCTGCTCGGCGACACGCGGGGATGGGCGCGAGCGGCAGGATCGGCGACGGCGCTAGCTTGGCTCCCGGTTTCCTACTGCCTCACGAGTAGGAGGGGAACGGGAGAGAGGCCTGGGCGCTCGACCTAGCAGCAGCGCTGCTTCCTCGCGCGTTGGTGACGGCGTGCGGCGCAAGGTGGAGGGAAGGGCGCGAGCAGGGGGTGACGCGGGGGAGGGCGACGGCGGCGCTAGCTGCAGGAGGCGCGAGGGCTCGCAGGTGTGCGCGGCGTTGCATTTTATAAGGGGAGGCGGCTAGGTTGGCCTGATGCGGCTGGGCTGGTGGACTGGGCAGCACGCAGGTCGGGTCGGGCTGGGCCGAAGGTCGAAGCGGGTGCTGGGCAGGAATGTCGAGCTGGGTCGGGGAGTTCGGGGAGTTCGAGAGCATGAAATAGAAAAGAGAGAGGGATCGAGTGAGCTGAACTGGGTCGGATCAGGTTTAGGTTTTCGCGAGTCATAGGTCAAGGTCACGTAGCGACGACGTAGGTCACCGTAGCTAGCATTTACGACACCGAAGCATCGTTAGAAAACGTTGAAATCAAGCTATGGCTCCTTTTCGAGCGTGATTTGATCAATGACAGATTAGAGAACGAGAAACTTGATGGGGCATCTTAGGGAGTCGAAGAGGACAGAGTTCAAAGGATGGACAACAAAGAAACGGCTCGGTCCGACTATGAGGAAGCGGGAAAGCTTCTGGATAACTCCAACTTGGTGAAGGAAGGCGATCGACGGTGAGTGTCGGTCAGGTAGCTTTGATGAGCTATTAAGCTTCGTAAAGGAAAGGGAAAAAGGCGAAAACAAGGGCGTTTGCTCAGGTACAACAACGAGGAGCTTTTGATTTACTTTTTGTCGATGGTAAAAGCAACGAACGATGAGATCAAAGCCAGTGGTCGAGCTCAAGCTTACGCGTGGCACGATTCTAGGATTTATGGAGGACTAAACCCAAAACTAATTGAATCCAGCTCGAGATGAAAAGAAAATGAATTCATTTTCCAGAACATATTTTCAAACTTAAAATAAATCTAGAAAAGTCTAGATAAATCTTTTAAACCACGAAAAATATATCCAGAAGAATCCCAAAAATTCCGAGGAAAACTCGGGAGGTAATTTGGGACACGAGAAATCCAAATAAAATACTTGGAATTTAAGAAAAAGATTTTTAGAACTTTCCAATAAATGGATCTAGCTCTACGAAAAAAAAGAATAATTGCTAGAAAAATCTGGAAATTCTTGAAAAACCATAAAGATGGATAAGAATAATCTAAAAGAGATTCACATCCTAAAATTAAATATTTTAGGGTGTGACAGGTGTTGTAGGTGTACTGAATGTTAACAATGTCGAAAGTTATGACTTCGGTTCGCATGGTTGCGCCTTGGCCGAAGGTCACATTTATATCGGCTTTGCCGACAGCTTCGATTTTCTTTCCGCCCAAGCCAATTAGAGGCTACACTGACTTCTTCAAGTCCTTCTCTATGAAACCCATCTGGATGAAGCACCACCAAGTAATGACATCTGCGGAGCTTCCCGTGTCCACTAGAATTCTTCCCACGTCATTCCCGAAGAAGTGTACCGAGTTCTTGCCAATGTTCGCTCTGATGACTAGGGGGTCATTGTGCAGGAAGTGCTTCAAATTCAAATCTGCTTTGGTGAAAGTTATTTTGATATGAGACCAAGTTGTTCTGAAGTGCTTGCCTTCGCACAGATGATTGACTGCTCGAAGGTAGTCCTTTCTCTGCCTCTACGTTTCATGCACCAGCTCATTGGACCCTCCAGAGATTGCGTTAATTACATTCACCATTGGGAATCCGAAATTATTTACCTTCGGAGACCCTCCGGCCATTTCTGGGACTTGGCCTGGCTCTACCTTCGGAGCTGGCGGAAGGTGGTAGTTTACTGAGTCATAACCTTGAGTGGACGCACTCCGTGCCCAAAAATGATGATACGCCGAAGCAGCCTGAGTGGACTGCGCTGCGGGTGGAGCTAGCAATGGCAAGTATTGTAGCATGTATGGCAGCGGGTTGTAGTTGAATGCTGGGTGGATGTTGGGCCATTGGGGGACTGACATTGAAGACCCGGCTCTATCTCCCCCGGAAGTGTAGTTCACAGACTTTGGTGGCTCCAACGGTTTCTTTTCCAGCTCCTCCTTCTGCTCCTTAGCGCACGGGCACTCATTTGTCCAGTAGCCCTGGTCTCTGCCATGAAAATAGAAAAATGGCACCCTCGGCCCTGCAGGCCCTCGGCCTCCTCTTCCGCTTCAACCCCCTCTGTTTGATGGGCCTTGAAAATCGTATTGGTGTTGGCCTCCTGAGACTATATTTACAGGCTTCTGGCTCTGCTGCTTCGGCTGGTCCGTATGCGAGGGCATCAGCTATAACCACTGGTTCATTCTTGCCTTCTTTTCTTGGTTCAGGGCTTCGATCCTCCTCTTCTCCCACAGTCTGACTTGCAATATTCTTACATGACGTCGAAGAGTTCTCCCATAGTGCGTGGCTTGCACCTATCTAGGTAGTCCTGGCAAGACCCTATTTGCAACCCGCTTGTTGCAGCTTCGATGACGGTCAGATCGGCCACATTTGGAGCCTTGGCTCGCATTTTGATGATGCGATGCATGTATTTCTGCAGCGTCTCCTTCTCCCCTTGCTTGCAGTTGTGGAAGTCACATGATGTCAACTCCTCTGTCTTCAGCCCTCGGAAACTAGTTAACAGCTTGGATCACAACTGGCTCCATGCGTAGATATCACCCTTTGGGATGCTGGCGAACTAGTGTTGCACCGAGCCCTTCACGGCCATGATGAAGGCTTTCACCTTGATTGTCGAGCCCCCTCCTTTGGACTCCACGTCGGCTTCGTACTTGAGTAAGAACTCCTTGGGGTCTGTCTCCCCATCGTACGGCGATACGATCACCGCATTGAAACGAGGTGGCCACGGCACTGTAACGCCCTAGTTCCAAATATAGCTCAGTTCTACTAACATGTTGAGTAAAACACGCACTCGCACCAACCCGGGGGTTGAAATGCACTTGGAACTTTGGTTTATATGTTGGTGAGGCTCACCCTCAACTAGCAAGGTGGGACAACTCCCCACACATGCCATGTCACTCACACTTGGGCCACTAGTGGGCTCAAATTCATCCTTGTTGGGCCGGGATATCACATACACGCCCCTAAAGGACCCGACATCCTCGTCGGCAACATACCCGCACACACTGGGGCAATCGACCAGGAACTTTCCCTCTTAGCACACGTCGTCCATGCGTCTAGTACCGGCACACATGTCATGCCGTGTGACCACACACGGGTTCACACGCGCCATGCGCCATATGTCCGCGTCCCTAGCACGCACACGCCCGTGTAACCGCGAGGGTCGGCTCTGATACCAATTGTAACGCCCCAGTTCCAAATATAGCTCAGTTCTACTCGCACGTTGAGTAAAACACGCACTCGCACCAACCCTGCTTACGCTTTCATCCTCGCTTTGCGTAAAAGGGTTAACCCGGGGGTTGAAATGCACTTGGCACTTGGGTTTATATGTTGGTGAGGCTCACCCTCAACTAGCAAGGTGGGACAACTCCCCACACATGCCATGTCACCCACACTTGGGCCACTAGTGGGCTCAAATTCATCCTTGTTGGGCTGGGATATCACACCATCGTCCGTGGTTCATGGACTTCTTGTACTCGAGGCCGATGGCCCTGATCCATAAACCGGGAATAAAGGGGAAAAGTTGCACGTGTGACTCTTGCAGTAACCATGTGACGTGTGTTTAGGTTTCTCTTGCAAGGTTAAGAAATTCGATTCAAATCGTCCGTTTCTCGCAGTAATTGAGACTGCTTAACACTCTTGCCACATAGAGTAACAAGAGGAACTATGCTTATGATGAAACTTGTTGGATGATTAATTGTTTTCCACCATGTTTGATTAGAATTAGATGCTCATCTAGACTGGTTAAATGAACTAGAATATGGAAAGCTAAAATATGAAATTAAGGACCTACTCTTTGTTGCTTTTCAGCAAAAAGAAAACCCTAGAACCTTAGAGCCTTGCATGATTAGTCGGTATTTCCATACCACTAGTCGGGTAAGCCTTGCTGAGTATTAGTATACTCAGCCTTGCTTGTTGAAATGTTTTCAGGTACATCTGTGAAAGAGATGGTAGCTGGTTTGGCTTGGCCGAGTGCCTTGCCGACTGGTTGGACCGTGGAATGGGATCCTTCCCCGGCTAGTGCTGACCCTGCCGACGATAGCTGATCGTGTTTTTCTTTCCGCTGCAGTAAAACACTAAATAAAGTGTGTGTGTTGAACTTCAAAAGTACTCGAGTGGTACTTCCGACTTGTAATAATTCATGACCGACTTGTGCTTTTAAAATCTTGTAAAATGTTGTATTCTCTTGACTTGCCTTCGTGCGAGTTATGTGTATGCTTGGTTTCGATCGAAATATTGAGTGGTTGCATCGGGATCTACCCGACAAACTGTCGGATTAATCCGTTTGAAGTGCATGGTGGCCAGTTCATCTACAAGGATGCTGGTTAGTGCACTTGAGCCGGGTTAATTCGGGCGGTTATGCCACAGCTGGTATCAGAGCCGAGCCTCACGGTTACACGGGCGTGTGCGTACTAGGGACGCGGACATATGGCGCATGGCGCATGTGGACCCGTGTGTGGTCACACGGCATGGGATGTGTGCCGGTACTAGACGCGTGGACGACGTGTGCTAAGAGGGAAAGTTCCTGGTCAATTGCCCCAGTGTGTGCGGGTATGTTGCCGACGAGGACGTCGGGTCTTTTAGGGGGGTGTATGTGATATCCCGGCCCAACAAGGATGAATTGGAGCCCACTAGTGGCCCATGTGTGAGTGACATGGCATGTGTGGGGAGTTGTCCCACCTTGCTAGTTGAGGGTGAGCCTCACCAACATATAAACCCAAGTGTCAAGTGCATTTCGTCCCCCGGGTTAACCCTTTTAAGCGAAGCGAGGACGAAAGCATAAGCGGGGTTGGTGCGAGTGCGTGTTTTACTCAACGTGCAAGTAGAACTGAGCTATATTTAGAACTGGGGCGTTACAGGCACCTATTCAAGTTCAACTGCCAATGGCGTCCATGGTTCCCCACGTCTCCTCGACCTCCAGTGATGCTCCCTTCAGTCTCTGTGTATTCATCTTCGGAACCCTCATCAAGATCATCTTCGGTGCGAATGGTTCTTTCCCTTGGCCTGACGACCTTTGGGGTGGGCTCTCTGCTTGGATTGGGTCCTCATCCTCCGGATGGCACAGCTCCAGCAGGCTCCTCTTCTCTTGTATCTGTTGTTGCAGCAGCTGACAGCGCAGCTCATCTTCTTGCAACTGCCGGTATTGGTTCATGGCTTCAACTTCAGCCCCTTCGAGTGCTTTACCCTTCGATCTTGTTTGCACTTGGGATGTTGACGGTTGTGCTGTTTGAGCGCCCTGACGCATTCTTGTTGCTGCTTCGGCCAACCTGGCTTTGACCTTTCGGTATGCCTTGATGTCCTCCGCAGGCACTCCCATTTCTTCGAGTTGGACCTCGAACTGTCTGTTCGCCACATCTTTGACCTCCACCTCTTTGTTGTTCGTCTAGTTTTGCTCCGGCACGAGGACGAGGGCCTGAGCATCCTCCGTCTGCCTCGCCAAAGCGCTGGAACTCTTCTTCTTTGGTGTCATGTGGTGTGTTGGGACGAACCACGATGGGCGCCAAAACTGTTGGTGGAGAGTACCCTTCAGGGTGAAGAAGCACTACAACAGCCAGTGGAACGCCGATGACACGAGTAAGAGCAAGACACCTTCCGAACAGAAATCAGTTTTCTATTCAACAAGAATCCGTCCGATCAATTACAATTACAAGGGTATCTATAGGAGGCGGCTCACCTACCCTTCACTATTATTACACCTTTTTGCCCCTCAACCACTATATTCCTCGAATATTCTAGGGGCATACAGTAATTTCCTATCCAACCACCCTTTACAGCTCATCACGCCCTTCGGATCAACCTCGCACGATGGTCTTCCTCGTCGTCGACCTTCAGCATTTATGCTCCGCGAGGTCTTTAACCACCCCTTCAGGTGAAAACCTAGTGTTGCCTTCGGCTTCCCAGCCCTTCAGGGCGGCCTCACCTTTCGCAACCCTTCAGTCCGCCCGAAGACCTTGACCCACTCCCTGGAGCCGCCTAGGAGATCGGTCTAATCTTTGGTCTTCAACCCTTCGGCTCGATCCGAAGGTAGCGCCCCCCCCCCCCCCCCCAACGGTGTCAAGTTGACACTGACACATCTTCCAGTCCCATGAGAGCACCCACAGTGTAGCCGAGCCTTGGAATGTCATTTCACTGACGATGCTTCAATATATTTTCTGCTGCAGCGTGCAGGCGTCGATGCCGGAAGGGCTGTGGGGCCGGTGTCAAAATAAAAAAAAAGAACTCGGCACAACCACCTCTTCAGCCACCACTTCATTCGCGAGAAACTTTCCCCTTCTCCCTTTCGTTTCCCGAAGAACCCTAGGAGAGAACTCCCAAACCATTCTCCTCGCGTAGATCTGAGCTCAGCAAGCACCTCTGCTCATGGATCCGGAGGGAATCGGATGGAGTCGCAGCATTTGGGCTCCGGCAGGTAGCAACATCACGAGAGCATGCATGCTGGTCGTGGGCGGCGGGATCCGCGGTCCGCGTCCCCCTGTTCCTGCCTCCTACGCTCTGACATTTGCTGGTGGGTGGGCCCGTGGATGCGGCCGGGGAGAGTGACGCGACCGAGGTTGCCGTCGCTACCGCGAGCCATACTGCGTCCGAAGTCCAAGCGAGCCATGCTGTGGGAGACAAGCTTTGGTAGCTTGGACCTGGAAATGGATTGATATTGTGTGGGTAATGACCATGGAAGCTTGGATGGAAGTTTAGGGGTGGGTAGTTCATAGGATAATGGCATGGCTGAAAATTTTGGACTAAAGAGTGAGGAGTTGAGCAGATTTATGAGGCTTCCAGAAGAGGACTTGTCCATTTTAATGGCTGGTTTTTTAATAGGATTGTGGTCGGTAGTGTTGTGTGAGTGGCAATGTGTATATATGCGGTGGCTTTTGAAGGCAACGGTCGGCCGTAGTGACCGTTGGTGGTTGAACCCAACGGCCATGTAATTGGATAATATTATTTATTGACTGAAAAGAGTGGACATCGGTGACGGTACTATTTCCGAATTTTGCAACTGGGTGTTAGGTGGTGCAGTGGGAAAAGCGATGCCCAGTTAGGGCATCAACTGGGCATCGCTTTTGCACCACACTGCGGGTGCCCTGAGATGGACCCAAGCGATACCTTATCTAGACATGTTGTAGGCTCGTCTGACCGGAACAAGGAACCATGTAAGACATGGTCCAACAGTCTAACTTAAAATTTGTTTCTTTTAATTCCTATTAAAAGTAGTTTTGTTAAAACTAATTTTATTTTGGAGATTCAAACAACAACTAGATTTTCCTTGATCTGCGAGTAACTCAATTGGAGTAATTGACTGTACATTGAAATTCTGAATATCTTTTCTTCAATCTTCCATTTTTCTTAATTAGCGTGTCCATGATTTTGATAGAATCTCGGAAATTTTTATTGCTCCACCGTAAATATGTTTCTGTATTTTAAGATTAGGATTTTGATTAGTATACTCAGTTACCACATAGCCATGACTCAGAAATTTTCGTTGCTCCCCCATAAGCATCTTTTTGCTAATGAATTTGGTTAGGATTAAACCCTGTAGTTCTAAGTTCTAACCTTGTTTGAGCTTTTTCATCTCTAGCCTCTACGTGTTCAGTTCAACTATTCTGCACATCTGATCTGAAACATATTTATCTTGAATTAATTACCACACTTGATACAAACCTGATTTTTTACATTGCGGCTGCAGCTGGCTCAGGTTTGGTAGGACAGCAATTGCGGTAATGCACACATCCCCTGTGGCCCCGTCCATCTCGCTTCTGTAGGACTGCAGCCGACGTCTATAAAATCAAACCAAGATCACAAGCGGACACCCGTCTCCAATCCGCCGCGTGGCGCGCAACCTCTCCCTCCCTCCCTCCCTCCCTCCCTCCGTGTCCAAGAACCAGCCATGTCGGCGGCGAAGGCCCTAGGGCTCCCGCCGGGGGTCCGCTTCGACCCCACAGGCGACGAGCTCGTCGAGTTCTACCTCCTGCCGCGCGCCCTCGGCCGGCCGCCCGCGGTCCCGGGGATCATCATCGAGGACGCCGCCACCAGCGCGAGCCACCCCTGGAAGCTGCTCACGCGCCACCGCCGCACCGACGACGGCGCGGCCTACTTCTTCGAGAGGGCCTCCAGCAGCGACGACGCCAAGGTCGGCGCTCGTCAGTACCGCAGCTGCGGCAGCCGTTGGAAGTGGGTGGGGCAGAGGCGCTGACCGGACGAGGCGCTCCCCCCGCGCGGCGGCGAGCAGGTCTCGTGGCGCAAGTGCGCGCTCAACCTGCAGGAGGGCCGCCGCAAGTGCGGCCGCACGGGGTGGGTCCTGCACGAGTACACCGTCGCCTCGCCGCAGTGCCCGTTCCCGGTCAAGCTCTGCCACGTCGCCTTCACCGGCTACGGCCACAAGCGCCAGCGCGTGCCCGACGGCGGCGAGGGCGAGGCCCAAGAGCTAGAACCGCAAGCCGCGCCGCCTCCGCACAAGCGCGCTGCTGCCACCGCGTCTTCCGTGATAACGACGGCGACGCTGGATCAAGAAGACCTCGGCGAGGTGCGCCACCGCGCGCAGGATCAAGAACAGCAGTTCCTCGACTATGGGACATCGTCCGTCGGGGATTTCTGTGGCTCGGACGCCGGGTTCAGCCAAGAATCATCCGTCCTGGATCCTTGGTGCCCTGACGCAGGACCAAGCCAGCAAGAACCCTTCGCGCTGGATCAAGAACTCGCTCAGAATCAGGAATGTTTCACAAATCAGTCGCAAGAACAGTTCGTGAACCACGAGGGATCATCCATTGAGGCTTATTGCGCGCTGCTACTGGCACCAGATCTCAGATCAAGCCAAGAACCTCCCACGGGGCAATCTCTCACCGAAGAACAGCAGCTGCAGCTGGCTCAGCTCCTTGGCGGCATCAGCTCGCCGCGCGGCCCTCCCACAGCGCCGGCCGGTGGCGAGGCCGCCTACCATGAGGAGCACATTCAGACGACGGCTGATCTCCTGCTGCCGACGGATCAAGAATCCTGCACCACGGAGCAGCCGGATGGAAACATGGGCCAAGATGATTTCTTCGAGGGGTGGGGCGATCTCGACAGCTTCTGTGACACGACAGGCGTGCAAACCGACGACGACGAGATGGCTGCTGGAAGCCCGGAACGCTTGCCGGCCATGGTCGTGGAGGTGCAGCCTGTTGCTGGTGCCAAGAGCGAGGTGAAATGTGATCTCGATCGGCATTTCTTGGATCAGCAAACAGAGATTTTCTAGTTACGATCTGCGAGCTCCCCTACCAGTAGTAGTTCTCTACACCGTTCGTATTACTACTGTAGCGTAACAGGCTAACAGCAACCTTAGCATACTCTGTTTTCTATAGGACACTGCTCTGTTTGTAGAACCTGAATGAAAAAAAAAGGGCCTTTTGCAATGTAGTAGACGTCATGCTACCACCAACTTCAATGATCTAGGACTAGAACCACTCCATCTCCATTTTGTTCAAAGGATTACAAAATTTAGGCAATGAAGGTTTATGAGAACAGTAATCTGATGAAGTGTCATTGCTGTTGGTCGTCTATGTAATTTGTGAATTGTGATAGTGATCCCACGGTCCCTTTTAATCAGATGGGGCTTTTTTAAAATATGGATGGGACCATTGATAGTGTCAGAACCAAGGCACTGATAGATACTCGCATAGGCCCAGCCACATCACCACAGCGTGATCACACTGAAACATCTATTTTCATGGAATTATTCTGCCAAAAATTAACATTTTAATATTCAAGCTCAAAACATCAAAAATGCCAGAACCAGTACATATCAAGGAAACCGAAACTTCTGCATGGTATTCACAGCTAACATCTGAATGTACACTGGACTCACCAATGCAATGCCCAAAAACCCAGCCTGTGTCCACTCCTCAAGAACCTAGTAGCCTTTTGATTTCCGCTTTCTGTTCTGAGGTCAGCCTCGACGGGAATTTGATGCTGAATTTGATCCTAAGATTTCCCTTCTTGGAAGAATCCTTGGGAATCGGCATGCCCTCTCGGGGAACAACCTCCTCATAGCCAGGGTAGATGACATTGTTTATCGGTACTGTCAGGTTCCGACCATCCAAAGTTGTTACATTAACAGTACATTCTGTCAAGGCTTCGGCCAAGGAGATCTTCTGAGTCATGACCAGATCATTCCCGTCTCTTGTGAATATATCATGAGGTTTCTCGTCAATTATGAATACAATATCTGCAGGAATTATGTGTGGAGCCTCATTACCCTTTTCAGGAAATGTTATTTTTGTCCCTTTCTTCCATCCAGGTTTCATGTCAATTGTTAGGATCTCCTCGACAACCATAGTTCTCCTGTCAAATGAATAAAGAGTTGCTGAGAATGGCCTAACCAAAATTAACAAATGCTCATAGAGAAAGACACAAATATACCAAGTCAGATAAGAAGACAATTCAAGGAAAACATGTGGCAAAACAAAAAACACACACAGAAAGATCAAGCTTATTACCGGAACAAGCTTGTGTTTAACATCCCTATCACCAATTCAAGATGGAAACTAGCGAAAGGTAATAAAAAATACTAAATGAACTCCTAAGATGGGTCGTGCTCAGGCAAGAGAAGGCTGCCAAGACATCATTTTGTTCAACTTGTCAAAGAATATAAATGATAGAAACAGTAAGTCCAAACTCAAAATCCCATTGAAAGAAAGAAACGATGTGATACATTAACTGAATAAGATTGTCAAGCCATTACGGTTGATAAAAAGATTGACAGTCCCAGAAAACAGATAAGGCACAAGTGCAGGATAATGAGTTTATTCCTCAAGGATAATGCATGGCTGTCTCGGTGAAGATCACAATATCATCACCTGAGTCGTAAAACTTAAGGACTTGATCAAAGAGTGAGGTTATAGCTCGAGTTTCTGTCAAACAAATGTACCAAAGAATTTACAGTTTTCTGCTAAGGGAAAAAAATGATTAATGTGGTGGGTTGAAATGCAGACCAACTAAGCAGCATGTGATCTTTTACTAGGGCCCATTAACAAGCCCTCGAGTTATGTAGCTCCAGATATTATACTACATATGTTTCTACTCGAATAAACTTTGGGAATCAACTATCCAAATATTATTCAATGTCATCAAAACAGGAAACAATTTAACTTTCCAAATGCTATTGAACATTATCAAACTACGAAACAATATGAAGTGTCAAACATAGTCATCCTAATAATGACTACATATTAAATTATCTATATAAAATTCTGAAAAATGTGGGCACATAATGTCATCCATAATCAGCAAAAAGGTCAATGGTGAATTTGACAACCTTGACATGTGAGTATGTATGCTAGATATTGTATATCCCAGACTGCCATATGTATCAGGGAGGCATCCAATGTCTCTGTATACTCTATAGAGTAAAATGCACCGGCGGTCCCTAAACTTGTAAGGGTGTATCACTTAGGTCCGTCAACTCCGAAAGTGCATTTCTGGATCCACAAACTTGTAAGGGTGTGTCACTTAGGTCTGTCAACTCTGAAAGTGCATTTCTAGGTTCACAAACTTTTTAAATTGTTCACCGCAGGTCCATACGTATCCAAGTATGCACATAACGCTGACATGGCACGCTGACTGTACATTCCCGAGACTGCCAACATGGATTATGATGAGAATTGATGCTTTGCCTCTTGTTTTCTTCTCCACCATGCCATCTCCCTCCTCTTCCTCTTGGCCGGCAGATCGCTTGTCAATCCCGCAACTTGCTGGGACCGTCTAAGGACGCCGCTCAGGGTGCCTCCCGCTGTGGTGGCTGGGGCCACGTCAGCGATGGCGCTGATGTGTGCCATGTCCGGTCATCCGGTGGACGTGGTGGACAGGTCAGAGAGCAGCACGGATGGCACGACAGCCCGTGCAGGGTTGGATCGGAGAGATAGAGAGAAGCGGGAGGTAAATGAGACGGGAGACATACAGTCAGCGTGCCATGTCAGCATTACGTGCACACGTGGATACATATGGATCGGCGGTGAACAATTTAAAAAGTTTGTGGACCCAGAAATGCACTCTCGAAGTTGACGAACCTAAGTGAATATCCTTACAAGTTTGTGGATCTAGAAATGCACTTTCAGAGTTGACGGACCTAAGTGACACACCCTTACAAGTTTAGGGACCGCCGGTGCATTTTACTCTACTCTGTATATACCGCCCAGGAGGCTCAATGCAAATAATTTCATGCAAATCTATCCTTCCTACATGACACGAGTTTAGGTTTAGATCCTGAAGCCTAAGGTTTCCGCTGCCCACAACCACGCCACCCCCGGGGAGATCTGCCGGGAGCTGCACCTAGTAGATAGGTTTCGCGCGTCATGTAGCACAAGAGAGCTCCATCTGCCAAGGTTGTTGCTCACCAATTCGCCCACATGCTGTGGGGGCTGTAGGACTGCACTGCGTGCGGCAGAAACATATTGGTGTATATTGCAGGAAACATTAATTTAGCAATTTTGCAATTAGTTTCCGTATTTGTTATTTCCCTTTAGTTATCCTTTTGTATTGAATTGTAGCAAGACAAGTGAAGCACCTTTGGTTTTGTACTGGAGTTTTGAGTGCATGACTCCACCCACCGGGGCTCAAATATTGGTGCTCACATTTCAATGAGAAAATGGTTATGTGCATCCCTAGTTGGTGCAGAGGCTGGAGATTACCTGTGTTATCTAAAAAATACTCTACAATCTCTTCTCTCTTAAAATCTGCCCACCTTAAAGCCTCTTTATTATCTACAACAATTATGATGTAGGGGTTACAACCACATAATACTCTATCCCTAAGAAAAAGAGTTATTTGGTGTGCTATTAATCTCATTATGCCGCAATGCAGAGTTTTGAAAGTAAGCAAAGCGTACATAAGACTTGATCATCGTTTATCTATTAAACGGACACCTAGGAACCACAATTGAGTACTATATTTACAATTCACAACCTTAGTTTTTAACATATGGTGCTAGTTCAGTCAATCCATAGACCATGCCTGAAATGGTAATATGTCTCTTCCACATAAATAAATGCAGTCTGCATATTCACTTAATAAAAGCAGTTATCAGAGTAATTGAATCCGTGGTGACAACTTACAAATAAAATTCGACCACGGGAGGAGACTTCCCCAGGGCTTGGTTCTAAGAAGGTGCCTTGCATCATACCCAGGTCGGGACGGGAGTTTCAACGACTACCAGAGTTCAACGCTCTAACCGGTCCACCACGAGATGACCACATGGTGACAAATTACCTGATTCAAAAAACTTATGCCGCAACATGGCCCTAAAGGTTGTTTGTCTGTCTCACTTGGTCCCTACTTTGTTCATAAGCTTGTGTAGGTTTGTCACATAGATGCATCTCTTAGGTAGGCTATGGAAAAACAATGGTGTCGCAACTCAGAACACCTAGTGACAAAATCAGAGAAGTTTCCAAATGCAACTGACTATTTACTGTTGACATCACTAGACTAAGATGGATCCAACCCATGACATGATGGCCTAAGTGCAACACCGATGTCTGGAATGTGTGAACATAGAGAGTAGCCCCCCCCCCCCCCCCCCCCCCCTCCCTCTTTTCCGTCCTAACAAAGGTGACTACAACTGTCAAAAGAAAATCATCATAAGGCTCCAAGATGGATACCTATTTTTTTTTCCAAGGGGAGGGAATACTATTTCGTTCATATCATAGTGAATGGCTGAGTGCCTCTAGCCCTCTACAGGAAAGTGTTTAACTGTTATTTGGCTTAATCATAACCTGGAACTTTTGTAAGTTGTACCAAACTCAGAGTGTTGGTTTCAGTTATCATTATTTCACTCTCTTTCAAAATGAATACTTACATGGTGCAAAAGGGCAATTGGTTCCAACTTTGGTTATTCTCAATGATATCATAAAGATATCTAATGTAGCTATAGAATAGTGTGAAAATTTCAGGTTCTGCACATTTAGCTATGTACAAATCACACACTGCCAATAAAATAAGTTCCTGTTCTGCTATCAATTGTTTAATGCGACACTGGAAGAACAATATCTAATTTTAAAGCACATAATAATATTCACTCACCCGCCAGCATCTAAAATCTCTCGTGAGATCTTCATCTTCTTGGAGGTACCTTTGTACAAATCAGCAAGGTTGCATGGCAATCGGTTCTCAATTGGAGGAGCTTTCAAAGGCCGTTGTGGAACATGCATTGATGCCTCACCAGGGAACTGAGGGTAGGACCCAAATATGTCATCCCCGAACATCCCAAACCTTGAGCCCCTCATGCCCCTCTCAGCACCTCCGCCCATGCCTCCCATGCCACCCATGCTTGAGAATGGGCTTGAGAACCCAAAGAACTCGGCAAAAATATCATCTGCGCTGCGAGGATTGAACTGGAATGTCGACGCATTCCCACCATAGTAGGAAGACCCACTGGGACCACCTGCTCCAGGAGGTGGAACCTGACCCTTGAGCCCTTCTTCCCCGTACTGGTCATATACCGCCCGCTTTTGTGAATCACTTAGCACCTGCAAGCAAAACACGCAAGATCAAGTGTAAATGTTTTACTGCTAAGACATAAGCTGCAATTAACTCACTGATGTCACAGTGATCAGTGCAGAAATTGATCCTAATCCATAGCATGACAAAATCAAAATAATTGCACATACATTAAAAATGGGGAAAACAAGTCACATACCGGGAAGTTGAATAAGTGGCAAAATTCTAGAGAAATGGCACTAACTTACAGTCTCTGGAAATGGCCGACAAACATCAGCATCAAACTGATGCCATTGTATCCAAACTAGAGTGCTCGTGTCTGATTCCACAAACAACGCAAAACGCGAATGTTAAATTTGCTTCAGATCGAAAGGCACGGGAGGCCAGAGCTCACCGCACCGGGGAGGCGAAAATTAGATCTTCTCGCACTAAAGAGCCTTGTTTGCCCAATGGCGAGCACACCGTCATAAACTACAGCTATCAAATCCGTATTAAGAGGAAATGGGGAAGCGCACCCTCAATCCTCAATCGAACACCATTCTCTTCCTCGGCGGCCAGCTACGAGCACCGGAACAGATCAGAGGCGCAATGGGGCCAGGAGAGAGAGAGCGGGCGAACCTCGTAGGCCTCTGAAATCTTCTTGAACTTGGCCTCGGCCTCCTTCTTGTTGCTGGGGTTCTTGTCCGGGTGCCACTTCATGGCGAGCTTCCGGTACGCCTTCTTGAGCTCGTCATCGGAGGCGCCGCGCTCCACCTGCAGCACCTTGTAGTAGTCCACCCCCATCCTGCCGCCGCAGCAGCAGCCGTCCCGGCCTGGCCGGGGTGGCGGGCGTCGGCGTCTGGGCGCCTCGCGGAGCGGTGGCGGGGGTCGGGGCGGCGAGGTGAGATGGTCAGATGGCTGCGCGTGTGAGGGTCGGGGAATTTTCGTGCGGGGCAGATTCAGGAACAGGCGGACAGGCCTGGCAGGGGGATTCCCGATCTCGCGGCGTCACAGCGGAATGGGGTGGCCAAGTCGGTGGCTGCCGACTCGACAGACATGCCAGGCCCTGCTGACAGGCTATGGATTTGGAAACAGAAATCTAGTACAGGTACAGTACTAAACTGCAGGTGCCTCTCGAAACCATATCTCACTAGGAATTTGAATTTCTTAGGAATGTCCAGTTTCTACCCGATTCTATTGAAAAACTGCTTCGTTGTGCACACGCTCAGCCTGTAATTTAGAGCCGTTAATGCGTTTTATCCAAATTTAAATGGTTTCAGGTATAATCTCCGTTGTTTAAGATTCCAGCAAAAAGTGGTCCAGAGCTCAAATGTTGTCCCACTAAGTTTCTTTTTCAGAAAAGAAAATCACTACAACATAAATAAATAATAAAAAATGTGTATTTTTCATTCACTAAATATCATGAAAGATGGCTAAAATGTGTCTTTGATCCCTTATATTTCAATGGGTGCAAGTCGATCCATTAAATAATTAAACGGGTGCACTAGTCATCCTTATCTCAGCTCAACGACAGTTTAGTGCTATCTTACAGTGGTTTATGCAAACAGTCATTTGTCTAATCATTGCATAGCCACGTCATTATTACTAGGGTGAAAAAAATCTATTCATGGAATTATAAAGAAAAAATATTTTTTTAGTCATTACTACAATACCTAAGGATGAAAATATATTTTTTTTCTAAATAATAAATAGGCGTCACCTAATCACTCCAACGAGTTTGACTAGGCTAACTTGGTTTGTCATATTTCAATATTAGCCAAAATAAACTAAATCGTCTAAGTGCGTGTGTGCAATGAAAATAACTTTTACGAGAGAATTGAGTAGAAACTAGTATTTACAATAAAGTGAAATATGTGTAGGTGACTTCTACAACTTCATTCCTCCTTAAAATTTGTACCCAAAACATTCAATTCTTATATTTTTTTTGGAGGTACAGACACTTAGGGGTTCAAGTACTTAGGCCTTAATTTCACAGTATGGTGCCGGTATCGAAAATGAAAAGACCCTACTGTACGAAATGGGATTTGCTCTTGTCGGGCTGCAATGTCAGGCATCACTTCTGAGACCCACAACAGATAAACAATGAAGCAATGTGATGTATGCAAGCAGATAAACAATGAAGCAATGTGATGTATGCAGAGAGTAGAGGACGGCGAATCTTCAATTTTTCTCGTTTATTTAACCATTTGGCATCGATGCTACATGCTTTGCTCCCTTTTTTTTTAACTTTGGCATGGGTCTAGCATCAATAGTTGTAGTGTAGGAAGTGAAGCCCAAATAATATCTATATGTGGAGCTTCACTTCAAGCCAATACTGTGGAGGGTCGTATAATTGTGCTTCCAATAGTCTATAAAATATTCAGATATAAGGGCAAGCGCAATGTATCTTGACTGACTAGGTAACAAGGAGCAGATCTAGACAGTAGGCATTTGTGAGGCTGGACACTGACGAATAGAAAAATGCTTTCTTCCCTTCAACCAGTGCATGTTGAACGTGCCAGCAGCAATTGGTCTTGCGTTGGAGAGAGAAAAATTGAGGACTGAGGAAGATTTAATCATTTTCTATTCCTACTACCAAGCCACAAGTTTACGACCCGGCAGTTGTTACTACCTGCTTTCACAATGCTTAGTATCTGGTCATAGGGCTGCATTTATTGCCTATTGCCTGCTTTTTTACCCATTGCGGGTGCCCTAATATTGGTAATGCTTTGGGAGAGAGAAGGGGGTGGGGTATGGGTTGAGCCTTAGCTGGCCTCTAAGCTCAAATACATGCTTGCTACTGTCTGATTTGGTAATCCATCTTCCTTTTGATCTTTGCTACTTATGCTCCACTTTGTATCCACTTTGAATAGTATGTTGCAAGCTTTTTTAGTCTAAAGATAAGCGGAGGCGGATCCAGAGGATGTAGGGGGCTCGAGCCCCCCTACCACCCTAGCTCCCATGGAAGCCCCCAAGCTCCTACAAATTTTGAGAAAAAAAGGAAGAAGGAAGGAGAGGAGGGAGGATCGGGGGTGGGGGCTCGAGCATCCTAACCCTCAGCCCTCAATCCTGGCTCCGTTACTGGGGATAAGTTTGGTCTATGCTTCTATCGAAAAGTCATCTAAACAGCCAACGACATCTATATAGTATATTAGTCTAGCAATCTGAATGCCAAGAGATCCAGAGAGAAGATAAAATAGAGGTGATTGAATGCATGGTATCTAGGCGCGTTTTGAAGGAGCTGCCGCGACTTGGCAAGCGCCATTCAGGCTATATCCCTCTTCGTTTCTATCTATGCCATATAGGGAATTGCTAATATGGATTAGCTAATAAGCTAAGGTGTCTTATTTTATCTGTTCTAATTGGTTTTAGTTATACATATAAGTTGGATTTAAAGTTAAGGTATGTAATGAGTTACCCAGTTTATATAGTATAAATTTTATTTGGGACCGTTTAAATTCCACTTATAGAAAAGTTGAAAATGTTCTCCTATCGGTGTCATGACTAAGAAGAGATGACATTTGAATCGGTTGCCTATAAAAAAATTATATTGTGTAAGACAGAAATGATAAAATATTATCATCATGATATTAATTTTATCTATTACATCTCAATATTGAAAGTGCTCGGCACAGCTGTGTCAGCCGGCAGACAACACGGTGAGTCGGTGATGCGCTGGACTGGCTTGCAGTCGAGCTGCTGTGTTCAACGCAGCCGCAGCCGCAGCAATCTGCAGCGAGATTTTTTTGAGAGCAGGCTCCACAGAAATACACTCAAGACTGACACTTTAGGACCGAGTTCGGCATTAATTTTGATTGCTAAAAGGAAATCAAGCAACCCAAGTCTGCTGGCGAAAATGATAATAAAATAATCATTTCCTAAAGGCCATTCTTAATAGAGTGTTTCATTGTGTGATTACCTAGAATGCCACATCTTTAGAGGTTTAAGTTGATGCATGAAACAACCTTTTACAATACATAGTTTCACTTCACCATTTCATATGTTAGACATAACGTTTAATTATTATACAGTATTAAGATCAAATGTGCCACTTAAATTGTGTGGCCACTGACAATTGTAACTAAATCAATTACTAGGACATTAGGCATGAGCATATGAGATTGAGAAAAATGATGATGAAATTAATTGCTCTCAATTCTCAATGGGAGTTTATTCTAGTTTCATAGTCTTGGTAACTACTCCCTCCGTCACAAAATAAGTATTATTTTAGTATTCAAATTTTATCCCACAAAGAGTGTTCTTTTAGTTTTAGTTTATAGTGAGATTCATCTAATTAAAGCAATACCAAATACTAAGAAAATATTGTATAGGAAAAAGCATAGAGTCAATCAAATACCTAGCAGATGTTACTTTCTTGTTCCAATGCATATACATTCGTTGAGGATCTAGAAAACCAAATAAATAATACGGTTTTCAATCACAATTGCTACGACTAATTAGGAAGATCATTTCTTAGGATAAGTAATGTGTCTGAAATTTTTAAAACAACAGTCTTTTTGAGACATAGAGAGAGTATGTACACCAAATCTCATCCCTATGAAACCTAACTCCTTTCTCTTCATAAATTCTATGCCATGTCACAGATTTTACCTATATGGTATGTCATTTAGTGAGGATGAAACTTCTACAAAACGTATAGTAAAATTGGTCTAAACGGCCTAGTACAAGCCTAACTTAACTTGGGCCCACTTTTATGGCCTCTGAAGCCCAAACAAACCATAGACATTCATCTTAAAAAACCCTAGAAATTCACGGTGCTTTGGGAGAAAGGTAAAGTTTCCAACGTTTATAAGAAAGAACAACTTCCTGGGGAAAAATATTTGAAATGGGAGGATATACATGAGCTGCGCCCTGAAAACGCATCTGCAGTTGTGACTTGCAACAGAGAAACTCCCCGGTGCACGGGCGGCCATGACGGTCGACGCCGCGCTCCTCGCCGCCATCGTGGCCTTCCTCCTCCCGCTCCGCCTCATCTCCCTCGCCAGTCCTGCGCCGCCTTAGCCGTCGCAGGCGCGCTCCTCGCCGTCATCTTCGCACTCCCGCGCGACCGGGCCGGCTAGTGCGCCGTCCCGGTCACCGCCGTAGTAGATGGCGAGGTGCTGCGATCGGAGGTTGAGCAGCTCAAGCTCCAGCTCGCCCGGCTTGGTATGTTTAGAGATTAACTTCTCTATCCTGCTGGGGCTAATCCTATTTCTACCGGAGCATGCGCTTGTTTACCGATCTCTGGTGGTGGTGGTGGTGGTGGTGGTGGTGGTGTCGTCGTCGTCGTCGTCGTCGTCAATTGAGGGTATTGTGATTTTAGATTGATTGTATTGTGATTGCAATTTTTTAGTCTCTCGGTTTACTGCTTTATTTTGTAATCTACATTTTTTTCTCTTAGAGAGGGTATTGTACTACACTTGTGAAGTTAACTGAAGTTTCTAGTAGTTTTATTTTTTTGTTAACAACACTCGAATTTTTCATGCAGAATCTCTGTGGGATAACAATTTGAAAGCCTTTGATGAGAAGGGTGATTCTTTGGAGAAGGTGGTAGATAAGAAAGGTGATCCTTTAGAGGAGGATGGCCATATTATGAGAGCGATGGGGCTTGACATCCAGTCTCTGATCAATGAGCAAGAAAACATGAAGGTACGCCCCATGTGTCCTGTGCCCTGGTTCCTTTATACTAGAAAAACATGGGGCGCAGCGTTGCCGCGCCAGCTTGGGCTGGCTAGTGGAGGACTGGACTGTGTGTATATGTTCTTTCTACAATGGAAATATTGTTTTCCAATCGAATTCAAGACTCACTTGCATTATATGTTCCATTCTCATACAACTTGTAATAATGTGTAAAATGTAGAAACAACATATTGAAGTATGTCTTGCACAACAATCAAGATTATAGATCACCTAAACTTTATAGACTCTACAATTACAGAAATCAGGAACTGTATACTCTCAGCTTGACCTGAGAGAATAAACTAATACTCATATGGATCCAGCAATTAATATAAAAATTCAGGTTTTGAAGTTAAATTTAAGTATATCTTTGAAGACTATACTTTGTGCCTTCGATCCACAGGATCTGTCTCCATCTTCCACCAATATTTTGAGACCTTTTTTCTCATTACACATGGTACTGTAGCATATAATGTCTGTGTGTAAAGAGATGCTTTTTAAAATATACTCCTAGGTTTGATAGTGTTGAAGTGGCCATATGAGTCAATGCCCCATCCTCCTTGGGACAATGTTTGTCACTTCCCTCATTGCAGGTTACTTTGTGTGTAACCTCCACAAAGTTTTATCCCTTTAGGCAGTGTAAAGGTAAGGCATTACTCTTTGCTACCAATTTAGTTGGCATAATCGACGACAAGCTAATATTATGTGCCATGAACCTGATTTTCAGTGAACTTTAGTAGTAGCAACTTGTGTTTAGAATCACAGTGATGGGCAGATGAATGTGATAGGAAAAAAATCAATGTTTCTTCCTTCTCCGCAATCACCTCTACCGAACTTCTTACCACGCGCTGGACCTTGGTGTCACGTTCCTGTGTCGAATTCACGAAATTATGTAATACAAGATGCCTATTCCTTCAACAAACTCAAAAGGTTCGGTTATACCAAGATGCTACAGCTAACAAACTAATCACGTAGGTTTTAGAAAAGTCTAACACTAATAATTCCTTTTTGAAAAGTTCCATTCCTTTTTTAGTAAAATGATAAATTGTTGTGCTTGGAGTTGTATGAGGTACTGAAATAGCCTGTACAATATGAAGAAGTTAAGCACAACCTGTAAGATATGATATAGGAAACTGATCGCACCAAGGGAAATGTGTACAAGTAAGTTTATTTAGCCATGTTGAAGGAAGATTTATCATGCAAGCTAGCTTGAATCGGTTTAGTTTGTACTAAACTAACATAAGGACAATGCTGGAAATTTCCTAATAACTCCAGCAAACTTAATGACTTTTTGAAAGAAAACCAACAAAGGAGCTGCAGTTAGCCTACGCCAATTATCTAGTGGTCTCACTTGTTGCACCCATAATGGAATTTGAAAAGTAGATTTGATGTTATTCCTCGAGCATAAGAACCTGCAGAAGTATTATTGCTTTCATCACTAAACAAGGACACCGGGGCATTTCATCGAACCACTGAGAGGCATAGCAATTCGTTGCGGGAGGCAAACATTGGTAAAGGAGGGGACTGCGCTAGGAAAAATGAGACAGACACGAGCAGCAATGGAGCGAGGGAGCATGGAAGGGACCTGGACCTGGAACGTGAGGCCTCAGTATCGATGCATCGGTGCACGTCCACCATCCACCTTGCTGCTTGTGTTAGAACAAACATTGCTTAAAAACTTAACTCAACAAGATCTAACATCTAAAATATGAGCACAACCTATAGAACAAAACTGAATAATGAAGAAAGGTTTTAGATCTCGACCGCCAGTCATTGTAGGGTTACTGAGGACGATATCTCGGTGGTGGGTTTTGTTGGGGACGAAAACAGCTCTGCCGTAGTCGTTTCCGTAGATGTTCCCGACGTAGACGTAGTAGTCCATCTCGCCGGGTACCGTCGTCCTTCCGGCCTATACCGGCACTGTCCGGTGTTGGACGGTAGGCGGAGGCGGTGGCCTTCAGGTGGCTCCAGCGCCGCCGTGGATCGGGACGGTTGTAGTGGGCGGCTAAGATTTCTGAGTCTGATTAGGTTAATCACAAAAACACCGGGTCCCACTATTTATTATGACGCTGAACGACCTGGGACCACAACCACGAGTTGGGCTTGGGCCTCCGATCAAAACGTATAACGGACTTATTTTATTTAGGCCTTTTTGACCACCCAAAAGTTACTACAGCTTGAGCTTGCCTCCTGTCGTGCACATGGGAAGTCCTCTCTCTCTCTCTCTCAGCAGGCGTTAAGGAGGATGCAGAGTTGCCGCCAGCCCGGCTCCCGGGCTGCGACGTCGCCGGGCAGAACCAGCCTTAATGCGTTCCACCATGCGTGGCTGCCGGCTGTTCTCTGTGTCGAAGGCGTACCACACACGCAGCTGGGAGCACCCTCGCGACGAGCTCTGGTGGGCCGCGTCTGCGAAGTGATGGAGGTGGTGAGCCTGCAACATAGCGACGATGGGATGAAAACATGCATGGCCAGGAGGAGAAGGGCTGCCGGTCTGGGGACTGGGGGAGGAGGTGGAGAGAATCACAGCCGGCACCGCCGCTGATCTGCTGCTACTTGCGTCGTGCCTGCCGCATCTCCTCTTCCTTCTTCGCGGTGTCGCACCCACTTCTTGGCTAAAAAAGGAAGGAGGAAGCGCACGGGAACGGGAAGGGAGGAGGGCCGCGAACTCGCGGCGGAGCGAGGATGAGCCGATGAGGAGCGGCAGAGACGAAGTGTGCTCGGGAACAGGAAGGTTCTAGACCCAACCGCTGCTCTTGCAGATAGACGGCACGATTAAATCAGACTGGACATCGGACGGCCGAGATTCGCCGGCGACGTGGCCCAATGAGCTTGCTCGGTTTGGACCCAGATTTTGTTATTAGAAGTTTTATTTCCAGCCTGGTTGGATTGCAGAAATTTTAATGCAAACATGTACATGTGTAGTTGAAATATACAAGAACATGGTCATCCTCCAAGTTTCAGTGTTTATATTTGGGCCAATTATGGGATGCCTAAATGTTATTTTATTCATTAGTTTAACTTGTTCTTTGCCGTAGTCCTTGAACTATTTGTTCAATTAATGGACATAAAGTTGAATATGGTCCTTAAACTTGTTGCTCAGTTCAGCTAATGGACCTGAAGTTGGTCCTGGTTCTTAAACTTTTCGTTTAACTAATGGACCATGAAGTTGAATCTGATCGATCTAGTTTTCTGTTGGTTCTTATTATTTCATCATGTCTAGAATGTAACTATCCATCTTATTTACATGCACAATTTGTGTTGTAAACAAAAAAAAGGTTCTTACACAGCATCTAATTATGCTGTCTACCTTTTTGTCATGCAGATGCAGGAATTGTTGTGCTTGGTTTTAGATTGCCCTGCATATCTGGCAAAGCAAATACTATTTCAGTTGAACGGCCTTCTCCTATATTTAGCTTGTGTGCCATATTAGGATTCTTTTCTGAAAACATTTTATTAGTTCATGTCATGAAAGTTATGACTTTTGAAATAGGTTCGTCTCATAAAAGATGAATCAAGAAAGATGAACTCTGATATAAGCAGTGTATGGTCATTAGCAAAAGATGCAACGGAAAAGGTTGAAGCTCTACATTCTAATATCAAGAAGGTATATTTCTCTCAATGTTCAAAAAGGCGCTGCTAGGCGCTTGCCTAGGTGGAGGGGTGCCGCCTCTCCTAAGGGGGTAGGCGGAGGATAGGCGTGGCCGGGAGGAGGCGGTGGCAGCAGGGACGACATGCGGCGGCGGAGGAGGCAGGGGCTGGCGGCGGCGGAGGAAGCGGAGGCAGGGGCGGGCGGGCGGGCGGAGGGAGAGGAGCAGGGGCGGGCAGGTGGGTGGGCGACGGAGGAAGAGGAAGCACGGGCGACGGGTGGGTGAGTGAGGAACTGAGGGAGTGGTGAGTGGATAAGAGGGGAGGCTAGGAGGTGAGTTGGGCTGTTTTAATGGGCTTTTTCCAAAGTTAGGTCCATCGGCTTCTTATTTTCCTTTTTCTTTTAGAGATACATGTATGTGTATAACAAGATATATATGTATATGTGTGTATCTACTAACGTCTAGAAAAACGTCTTGAAACGTCTAAGCTCGCCTAGGCTCGCTTAGGCTCTAGGCAGTGGGTCACCGCCTAGATACTGCCTAGCGCTTTTTTGAACATTGATTTCTCTAGGTTATTTTCATCATGTAAGCAATAAAGAACCTAACCATGCCCTTAAGCTTCCTATGAGTACCATCTGAGATCCAATTAACCCTCAGTAAACACACTGCACCTGACATACACTGGGTTGAGGACCATGCCATGGCTATGATGTTATCATGCTTCGCTTCTTCTCTTTTACATTTGACATTGGCCTTGGTATCGCTTATGTGTACTGCCTTGCACACCAATTAACCTTGGTGCCCATGCCACTGCTTCACACAGCGCCATATCCTAATCTTGTTTCTTTGTGCTCTGGGTATATTCTCCTTTCCACAACTGTTGTGTAGTGTTGAAAACATTGATCTTATTTCCAGCATGTTCATCCACATCACTTTAGAAAAGTGATCATTGCATCGGGTTTTCGAGCATTCATTTATTCTCTTTACGTAGAAGCAATGGAAAGTTCAAGTGGACATAAGGTTGCCTCATAGGTTTCTAGGCAATTTGTACTTTGTTTGGCCACTTTCATGGGCTGTTTGGTCATTTTAGTAAATAAACTAAATACGGTTGTAGCTAGCTATAGGTTCTTTTGTTTCCAGCTGGTCATCTCAGGGTCGTACAAACTGTAGGTTCAACTTATAACTGGTGAGTGGGGGAAGACGAAATTCAACAGAATGTGGTCATTTGCAAAGGATACAGAGAAAAAGTTTGAAGATCTATATTCAGATATAAAAAAGGTATGTTTTTTTGGAATGCCATTTGTTTTCTATCCTTAATATTTGGCAAGCCATATGTTTTTTTAAACTTTTGTTTTCACATTATGTTTATTGGAAAATTTGAAATCTGATTGTATTGTAAGACTTGGTTCTAAAAGAGAATCTTATTAAACTATAGTACTTCGATCAGCTTTCTTTGTTAATAAATAAGTAGCGATGCAATTTTAGGATTTGTATTGCCAGTCTTACATTTTCAGTTTGCATCTCTTTTTTTTTTCTGTTTGCAAAAAGAAAAAACATAGAATCCATACTCAGATGTTAGGAACATTGGAACCATATTATTTTGATAGCGATGCTATATTATACAAGCATATGCTGCAGTTGCATGTTGTTAATGTAGACAAGTAGCAAACAAATTGTTTGATGGGGGAGTTTGGGTTAGGTAGATACCCACCATTGTGTGTACTAGAATGCCCCAGATGCGAATAGAATTCTTGGGGATGGCTCAGGATAAATAATTCGAACATGGAATTCTGTAATAGTACACCAAAAATGAATTTTCTGTTTGAAATATAGTGACTGGAGCATAAAACACAAAATCATTCCTGGGCATCATCAGTACTTTGTGATATCCCCTACACCTAAGTAGTCACATATATTCAAAGTTTTTGAATGTTTTAGCACCATTGCCAGTTTGCGACTAAAACAATTCATTACCAGGGCTTCAAGCAGAAGAAGAAGTGCGTGCCGTTCATGCGAACCTGATGACTGATGTTCACCACTGCCTATGATGCCCCGTTTGGTACTCTAGCGCAGAAGGCGCTACACCACTCAATTGTGTTCTTTTCTACGCACCTTGCGGACGTACGTCATGCCTTGCTTTCCGCCTCCATGCCGTCGTGAGGGGCGGCAATGTATATACTGTAGCATAGAGCCATAGTCCTGTGATAATACAGTAACAATACAATAAGATTCGAGTGGCTTCCAGAGTTCCATTTCCATGGACGCTGTGTGCAGTCGCCGTCGGCGTGACTCGCTGCACGGCTCCTCCCCCAGTTGTGCTTTTCAGTCGTACAATCCTGTTGGAGCTGGGGCAACAGGGTCGCTCGCACGCGCCAACACAGGCAAGCAAGAGTCCGCCTGCTCGCGCACGTCACGGCGACATGCCGTTTGTTCCCGGAAGTCCGAAGGGATGAGCACATCGTGTCGCCACCCCTTGGACTCGGCTGCTCGGCCCGTGGACCGGGGCGTCGAGACGAGTGCCGCCACGTGACAGCGGCGCGCAGGCAAACTCTCGTCCTCTCGAGGATTTTAGAATCGTCGAACGGTGTTGACGTGGCGAAGGTCCAGGAATCGAACCGAGCGCATGCAGGTCGGTCCTTTTCTTCCCCAACGGAGGCCTCTCGACGCATTTACAGACCGGTCTACTCCGACAGCGATCGAGGTGACTGACCACGAGCTCCGAACTCTATGCGTGACCTCATACGGCGCCACTTGTACACGTAGGGTTCATAATACCAGTGTCTATCTCGTGGACTTGTGGTTGGATCACTACAACGCACCTGATGTATCATCAGCATCACGTGGTTCTTCACGAAACCACACCGTATGGTGCACTTCTCTAAAAGGTAGTAAAGTGGATATTCTCAAGGATCATACGCAAAGAAATCGAGGAATCTCATTTAATCTGGCATGCACATTATGTTTCCTTTTTCCTTGCATGATGAGTCAACCTGATGTACACGGATTAACAACCTCTGCATTTTCCAGCGTGGATTCCGGTGTGCTTTTGATCGGACACATCACTTAGCATATCTGAAAACACACGAGGAATCGGTGTACAACATCAGTCGGTCCCTTAAAGTTTGCTGACTACTCCCTTCGTTCCAAAATATAGTTTGTTTCGACTCTTTTAATCCATAGTATTTGCTATGCATCTAGATATAATGTATGTCTAGATGTATATTAAAATCTATGAATCTAGAAAAACTAAAACGAACTACATTTTGGAACGGAGGGAGTACTATGCACGTAAAAATAGAATATATCTTGCAGATTTTTCACTTGTAAAATATTGCTTGCTTGATACGTTTGCAGATAGTCCTTGACAAACTCGCCTCTTGTGTTCGAGAAGCATACTAAATAGTAAATATTTGGAACCCACTTGAAATCAGTCTGCTTTTGGGTTGGCATGACAGTCAATAATCGTAAATACTATTACGTTTCTCCACAATAAACTTGATCAAATTTAGAATAGTGGGATAAATACGGAACTGCTTATATTTGGATTCAGGGGACACGCAGAGTACGTACAACATTGACTCGTGTGGCACAACTAACACCACGAGTCTACAACTACAGTCCGACTAAGTACACGACAAATTAGTGAATTATTATATGGATTGTTTTTTCTATACACTCTCTCATCGCATTGTTGCCCGAATTCATGTGACGTCTACTCTGATGGCGATCCCGCGCCCTCCCTGAAACTTAACAAAGTTGCATGACCACTACTCTCTTAATTAACAGTCTTCATGGCCCAGCAACTAGATTAATCCCCAGGGATAATGGAAGCCAGGACTGCATGGATCATGCATGCGGCGTGCACTGGACTAGAGTACCCCACGGGCATCGGTGGTGTGTCTGTGTGTACCAGTAGGTAGGCACGCAACTCGTGCCACGGACTCGACGCCAAAAGGAGCAGAGCTGAAGTGCCGGGGACGGTGCCAGTTTTAAAGCGCGCGGCCCGGGCAGGACAGCGCGCGCGCGCGCGATTCGTGCCGCTCTCCCGAGCCGTCAAGGGAACCCGGCCAGCCGGCGGCCGCCTATTTAAGGGTACACTGGCCGGGGACCAAGTCGCCAAGCACCCAGTCCGCCCTCCCAGTCCAGAGCAGCAAGCGGTAAACAAACCACCACCTCGGTCGTCTCCTCGGTTTGCCCATGGCGACGACCCACCACCAGAACGGCGCCGCCGCCCGTGCCGCGGAGGACGGCATCAAAGGCAACGGGAACGGCCACGCGGCGGCGGAGTGGCGGTTCGCGCGGTCGGCGAAGGAGCGCGCGCTGGCGGCGGCGGGGGACAAGATGAGCATCCGCGCGGTGCGGTTCAAGATCAGCGCGAGCGTGGATGCGCGCGACCCGCGGCCCGTGCTGCCGCTGGCGCACGGGGACCCCTCCGTTTTCCCGGCCTTCCGCACCGCCGCCGAGGCCGAGGAAGCCGTCGCCGCCGCGCTCCGGACGGGCAAGCTCAACTGCTACCCCGCCGGCGTCGGCCTGCCCGACGCACGCCGGTACGTACGCCCCCTGTCCACGCACGCGTGTCCCCCATGCGCTTGCTCGTCCCGGCCGTGTCTGGACGCTCGACACGCGTGCGCGCGCGTTGTTCCCCGTGTTGTGCCGCCGCCCGCCGATGTTGTTTTGTTACCACAGTACAACAGCGGCGCGTGTGTCACGTCTGTCCATCCAGCTTTTCAGTGCACCGGCCATGCATCCTGTTTGGAAACCTCAGACCTGCCAAGAAACGAGAAGGACCCATCACCTATAAACAAAGAAATTCTATATCTGCCCGGTCGTTTCCAATGCAAATACCAGCCTTTTTATTAGTGGTAGGAAACAAGCACTTCAGTCATGTGACGTGCATGTTGGAAATTTGTTTAAACATCGACCTGATAACAACCATGTGACTTGTGGATGAACGCATCGCGTGGATCAATCTAATCTCAAGGAAACTTGATTTTTTTTTTATTTTTTTGGAACACGTGCCGGCGGTGGGGTTCCACGAGGCCGCCGCCTCCGGCCTATCGCTCGCCTCCGCCCGCCGCGTGACAGGCGCTGGCATCGCCAATCAGGATGCCCGGGCATGTGCCACGCATTCATCCGACGTGGCATGCCATGTCTGCGTGTGACGGTCCCTGGGTGCTTCTAGGCAAGTGCTAGCTGCTCCAGATCAGCACAAACCTCTGCATACGACGTTTCTGACAAACAAGGGAACGAAAGGCGACGCTTTCTGTTCAGTTTTATTACGGGCGAACAAGTGGATTATTATGATGATAGCGACGTGTCTTAATTCCTTCATAGTACTTTGGAAAACGTCCTGACGGTGGGTTGCTTAGGGATGAAATGTCAATATTTGTCAGTACAACCTCTCCGTCTCAAATTATTAATCATTTTGATTTTGTTAGATTCATAAGCTTTGCTATGCATCTACTAGACATAAGTGTGTGTGTATATATATATATAGAAAAATCAAAATCACTAATAATTTGGACGGAGGAGGGAGTAATTATTAGAGTTTTCTTTGAATAGGTTTTGATTTTGTTATACTTTGCACGCCTGCTAATAATGATTGACATGTTTTGTTTATATTTAAATCTCATCTAATTGTGTGTCTACTGAATTTGTTGCTTCTGGAAATATAACAGTGCTTTGGCGAAGCACCTGTCCCGTGATCTTCCATACGACCTATCCTCCGACGACATCTTCCTCACCGCTGGAGGCACTCAAGCCATCGAGGTGGTGATCTCAGTTCTAGCCCAACCGGGCACCAACATACTGCTGCCAAGACCGGGGTATCCAAACTACGAGGCGCGCGCCGCGCTGAACAACTTAGAAGTTCGCCGCTTCGATCTGATTCCTGAGAGGGGGTGGGAAATCGACATCGACTCTCTGGAGTCTATTGCTGACAAGAACACCACCGCAATGGTCATCATCAACCCCAACAACCCTTGTGGGAGTGTGTACACCCGTGAACATCTGACCAAGGTATGGCTGCTTCGTTGCATTGGCCGTTTAAATGGACTCGAGTTATTTTATTTGATTTTTATGGCTTATAAAATTATGCTGTATAAGCATGTTTTAATACCATTGTTTCCATTAGGTTGCTGAGGCAGCAAGGAAGCTTGGGATCTTAGTCATTGCTGATGAAGTGTACGGCAACTTGGTTTTCGGGGACTCCCAGTTCATCCCAATGGGCGTCTTTGGGCACATTGCCCCAGTGTTGAGCATAGGGTCACTCTCAAAGAGATGGATAGTGCCTGGATGGAGACTTGGCTGGGTTGCTGCTTGTGACCCCAAGAAGATTCTACAACAAACTAAGGTGAGTCATCAGTGTGTGCTTATTTCAAAGTGCCCAGGCCACGTGCTGTTTTACGTACTAACCATAGCAATCTTAATTTTGCAGATTCTTACATCAATCACAAACTTCCTTAATGTTTCAACTGATCCGGCAACTTTCATTCAGGTAACCATTTGGCTTGTACCTTTTTCTCATCCAGTTTGCCGGCAGATCTCCAGTTCAAGTATTTCGAAACGATTCTATGTTAATATGGTAGATTCTGGTAACAATAAGTTTCACTTGTCAAGTAAAATATTTTTTCCTTTTCAAAATGTAGTGACGTAATAATTGATAGTGCCTCACTTTGAAGTATATGGTGCTGCACTGCTGCTGCATGATCTATGCCAGGAAAAATTCAATATCATTTTATAGAAAATATTCCAAGTTTCATAAGCACGAGAGCTGGAAAATGGGGACATTATCTCTATCTGTACTACGCATGCTTGAAGTGGTTCTTTTTATCCTCTACCTGTCAGCATTGTCTTATCCGTTTTATCTTAGACAAGTAAGAGTTGCTGTTGTATTTACTAGGGAGCACTTCCAAAAATACTTGAGAACACAAAGGAAGATTTCTTCAAGAGGATCATTGGTCTGCTAGAGGAAACATCAGAGATATGTTATAGAGAAATAAAGAACATAAAGTGCATCACTTGTCCTCACAAGCCAGAAGGTTCCATGTTTGTGATGGTAAGCAATTTTTTAAACAATGTTATTAGTGGTTCGATATTTTTTAATTTAGTAACATGAAAAAAGATATCCAGAAACTAAGCATTGTGTTAGAGCATCTGACACCTGAAAGTGATTTATATACTTATAATTTCTTTTACTATAATAGGCTAATAGCTATTGGTCATCAAAATTATATTAGTCGCGTTAACATTATCCGTTACTCACAACCTACGTTAAATGAAACAGAGACATGTCCATTTGAGATGCCTGTTTGTCATTTTGCTTACATTGAGATGTCATATACAGGTGAAGCTGAATTTATCTCTTTTGGAGGGGATCCATGATGACATTGATTTTTGCTGCAAGCTGGCAAAAGAAGAGTCGGTGATTTTGTGCCCAGGTAGTTAGAGATGCATATATTATTTTTAAAAGTTATTTCTGCAAAGGCTCATTTAGTTTCTACTTGTGTTTAGTTCCAGTGTTTACAAATATTGCAAACCTTCACTGATTGTGCCCAAAACTGCTATGAAACAATGCAATGCATTATACATGTTTCTCCTTTTATCAACTTCTATGTCAATAAGTTACCAAAGAAGAGACTCAGAAATAAACATGTTCGTACTTGCGAGATTTTGAGTATGGAAATTTAATGTATTTCTGAGACACTAGTTGATATTAATGTCCATATTTTACAGTCGATATGTGTACATTACTCTGACTTACATGGGTTCCTCCAATGCAGGGAGTGTTCTGGGAATGGAAAACTGGGTTCGCATAACATTTGCCATTGATTCATCTTCTCTTCTGGATGGCCTTGAGAGGATCAAATCTTTCTGCCAAAGGCACAAGAAGAAGAATATGCTTAATGGCATCTAAAGTTTTAAAGTGTATCTGAGATCAAAGTTGTTGCTCAGTTCCAGTGTTTTCCATTGTCCTGTCGATGATTGTGGAACTTTGAGTTTCATAAGAGTTAATAAAGTGCTCATCTTTTCATACCACTTGTTTTATCACCTTGACGCTTTGCTTTTAAAAAAGGAAGTTTTGCAAAACCATGTTTTTTTTAGAAAACAAAGACTGGCCCATATATATCACTTGGACAAGGGAGTTTGAGATCCTTCTAAGCTGCATCATTGCAAACAAAGACTTTGCTGTAGAAAGAACACCCTAGTGCGCTCATTAACTGATTCAACCTGTTTTCATTAATTTTGGAGCTGCCAATGTAGTCTTGATCGAATATAGATACTTCCAAAAGTATAATCTCGATATTCTTAAGGACTGGAGCCCTGGTTCATGGATGCGATTTGTGGAGCTGGATAACTCAATTAAAATAGCTGAAAAATGACCCGTCAGATACTCAGATTCAACCTACTAGCTCATTAAGCCATTCTCAGTGCTAAGTTTCACGTCGTGTTTCCAATACTGCCATGTCATGTATAATTGGATGAAACCTTGAACGAAACCACCTCTACAATCACAATTTCCACCTCTACAATCACAATTTCATTGTTTGTTGTTTCCTAGGATACATGCAATATAAACTTTATGAAAATAATGTACACAGGGTTTCATCCCTATAAAACTCATTTCACCTCTCTCTATTAACTTTTTGCAACATCATCAAAAAATACAGATAATTTAATGCTGATGAAACTCCCATTGAGAATGCCTTAGGCCAGTCTTAATACACAGTTTTATTGCACAGTTATCAAGACTGAGAACTTGATAACTGTACCGGAGGAGTATCATGGTGATGAAACTCTCCTCACATCTTGTGAAATTCCCTCTCCTCTCTCCTCTTAATCCTCTTAATGACCCTGCCATATCACCAAATTTGCTGATATGGCGTAACATTTAATACTCATGAAACTCCTTATGAAACTCAAACTGAGACTAGCCTTAGAACAATAATTAATTTAATAAAAAGGTTTTCTAAATGTCTTTTGGGTCTTTACCAAGCATACAATTACAATCCATATAAAACATTCAAATATTTTCAATTCAAACAGATTTTAAACCTCGCTCCTGCAATATGGAAATTTCAATTAAACCTCATTTTGAGCTGACCGTGTGACCCTGAGGTGTCATTGACTCCAAAGAAATAAAAAACCGTCGCCCGTGATGGCGGGTCAACGCCGTGGAAAGTTGGAAGGTCCCAGGCTCCCAGCACCCTCAAGTCCCTCACGCTTCCATCCCGCTCATATTTGGACGCCGCATTGCGCTCCCCGCGGCCGCCGCGCCGCCTTAAACCCTAAACCATGGCCTCCCGCGCCGCATCGGAGGCCACCCTCCTCCTCGCCATGGCGCTCCTCCTGCCGCTCCGCATCCTCTCCCACGCCCTCCGCCCGCGCTTCTCCCATCCGTCCGCTGCGGCGCTGCTCACTGTCGCCGCGCTCGTCTCCGCCATCTGCGCGGCGCCCGACGCCGGAGCCCGCCCTGGCGTCGCCACCAGCGCCGACGCCGGCGCCGACGCCTTGCGTTCGGAAATTGAGGCGCTCAGGCTAAAGGTCGCGCAGTTGGGTGAGATTGCCTTCTCCTTTCTTGTCTCTCCATTGCAGCCTTCGAGCACCCTCCTCGCAACTGTAGTGCCAATTCGTATTAGCAGGAAGTTGGACATTTTATTGTGTAAGTACTGGGGTGAACGGATAACTGTGACCTGATACATCCGTAGCGCAATGTGAGATGATCGGATCTGATCCCCCAGCCTTTTTTAAAAACGAAACTTGAAAGAGTAAATTATATGCTTGTTTGACATTGTCACAAAGCACATAAGTGACTCGCACCTCGAAGGCCGGGATTTGTTTTGCTGCTGGATGATCAAAACTGATACTTATGCAATTTTACTTAGTTTACTGTATCTTGGTATTTATTTAACCCATTTCTCGAACAGAATCTTTGTTGGAGGAAAATACAAACACGTTGAACAGTAAATCTACTATTTTGGAGGAGGATAACAAACTCATTGAAGCAATGGAACGTGACATCCAGCTTTTAATGGATGGACCGGAGAGTACAAAGGTATGCAGTTAGATCATTGATATTGAGGATGTGTTGCATTGCTTTACAACAGAAGCAAATTTTATAATCTTGTAATCTGTTTCACTGTTGGTGAAACAAACAATAATTTGACTTCAATTTGTTTCCACCTTTTCTTTTTTAAAAAGCCTTTTCCTACCTATAAAATTGGAGAAAACAAGATTTGTGCCACTGTGAATTACGGTATTGCCATCGGTTTTGTAATATTTAGACTAAAGCCACCATTGTGTAAAATTTGTTCCATTTATGCCACTGCCGTACAATTTCAAGTGGTATGAATTGAACAAGTATTGACACTAAAGTTGGTATGGCAGTGGTATATTTGGACATGTTTTACACAGTGGTGGCAAGAATATAAAATTACGAAAGCAATGGAAAATATCAGAACTATAGTTGACACAATGGCACAAACATAATTTTTCCCTTTAAATAATCTAAAATGCTGAGTACATGGGGATTTAATTTTTTAGCAACCAGACTTGCTTTTCCAGGAGCCTATGGGTGTTGCATGAGCTAGCAGCAGAAATAGAGTGTAGAAACACTGCAGGGGAGATTTCTTCTGAAATATACTTTTTGGAAGTAAAGGATAGCAAGTTGCATGCATATTGAATTTTCTTTGATTCCTGACTCACGATCTCAAGTTATGTATAGTTTCAAGGGCATATTAATGTGAACCATAAGTGGGAATTTAGATCCAACTTATATCAAAATGTATAAAATACCAAATCTTTAGTCACTGGACGGGCTAATTCATTCTAAACTTGACAGTTTTATGTTCTCGTTTATGGAATTATTCATGAGATTGTATAATTGTCTGTCCAGTTTTATGTTCTCGTTTATGGAATTATTCATGAGATTGTATAATTGTCTGTCTGAAACCTTATCACAACAGATAGATTATGTATCCACATGCTTTCTTGCACATGAAAACAGTTCTTCCTACGTTTGCAGGATTCTAAAACAAAATCATATTCTGCTGGCAACATTAAATCTATGGAAGATGAGGTACCTCCCCATTCTGTCATAGTGTTGTGTGTGTTATCAGCATTCTTCTTTTAGTTACACATGTAGTGTGTAAGTCATATAAGGAACTAATCTCAGGTTTTGAGTAGTACTATAAGCACATATTTCGTTATCTATTACATGGATCATGTGCGGAAGGAAGGGGTGAAAGTCACATGCATATTTTAAAGTGTAATGTTTTATACTTGTAAAATATGTAAAAGGCAGTTCTTATTCAAATTCATGTGTCATAGAAATCATGGTATGAATGCTGTATAGGTACAACAACTCCAGCAAGAGGTCAGTAAGATAAACAAAAATTCTGACACCATAGAATCATTAGCACGTGATACTGAGAGAAGGGTGGAAACTCTGAGCTCAGAGGTCAAGAAGGTATGTTCCGAGCCTCTTACACATCCTTGGATTTGCATTTGCATTTGTGTTTTACAGCTCATACTTCTTGTGCATGTAATCTTGGTTAACTGTTGTTATGGGGAGCATTAAAGATGCTACAGTGATATGGGAACTATTTGGAAAAGTAGAAAATCGTCTTCATGAGTTTGATGATGGTGATTGTTTCTGAAAAAGCAGCCAGATTTTGTGGTTTGTTGGAGCTAGGTACAAAAGTTATCTGGTACACTTGAAAACAAAAGAAAACACTATATTTTTACACTGAGTTCTGCAATGTACTACACTACTACTTAAGAAAATGCTTATTCCTTCCATATGGCCACCTTTCAAGATTCTTTCCCACCATGCCATTGCTGCCATCTGTCTGTGTATTCCATTGTTTCTCGCCTCATTTTCCTCCAAAAAAAATAGATTTCCTTATCCTTACTCAAGATTTCCTACATTTGATCCTTGATTGATCTAAGAGTTGTTCCCTGGAATACTAAAAAAAATGGCCCTCTACTTATCTCATTCACAGACCCCTAGATCAAATTCATGGCAATGTAAATTACAACCTCATTACTTGAAATTGTCAGATCAAATCACACCGAAAACTCACATCAAATCTTTTAATCGACTCAATATACCATTGCTGTGCTCTTGACAATCCTGGAAAATAACAGTTGTTTCTCTTAAAACAACTGCTTGACACTAAACAGACATAAAACACTACTAATTGAACTCATTGTTCTTTTGTGCCACTAGACTTCTTGAAGACATCATATAAAATAGAATACTATGTTAATTTTGCAACTTCTCAGATAGAGGATATAATTGCGGAGCAATGGATCCAAATTCGACAATTTGAACAAGCATTTGTATTAACTAAGGTAACCCGTCATGTATATCTTTTACATTATTCAGACGCAGTTCTTCATTGAGTCGAATGAACACAGATGATGGCGTCAAAAGTTCATGAGAGAAGCAGGCCATCAGAGATGTTTTACAAGTGGCCTGGAAAAGAAACAATTCTTAAGGTACCTTGGCACCTCCAACTGCAAGCTGCATTGCTTTTTTGAATGTTGTACTTATGTTGCAATATTTAGTTGGAAGCTTGCTATAGTTACAGGGTACTGCATTAAATGATGCGATCTTTCAACAAATTAGCACCATTTATTCTTTGAGCTCTGGTGCAAGATAACAGATACCCCCTTGTCCTTTTCTATTTTTCTGTTCGATTTTGGTGGAACTTTCCTGTACCCCCATCCTACCTGTCACCTTCTGTAAATCATCTACTCAGAGTACTTTCTAAAACACAGATCAACAATTTGAGTTAGATAAGTCCTGTTGTAGAAAATTTGGTTGCAGTGCCAGATCCCATCCCGAGATTGACCTATATTGACTAGACATAGGGTTATTTTGTTTAGTCCATACCACGAAAAGGGCACATGTTGCATCCTGGGTATCAAGCAAAGAATCTCTCTGCTGTCCTCTAACCTGTGTTCTGAGTTCTGAATCCCTTTTCCCCTGCCCTATGCCAATTTTTTTTCTTGCTTTTATTTGTCCTGATGTGGACCTGACAATCTGTTTGGTACCAAATCAGCATCAGTCAAGGTGTTATGAATTGTAGTGAGTTTATGCAGTTAGGAAAACTTTGTATTTTGGCTTTAAATTTAGACATGTAAAAAATGTGGCATAATTTATATCAGAATGCACTGCACTGAATAAAGAAAATTTCCATGGAAATTTAGTATGGTAATGCGGATTGAAGCACATTCACTAGCTCAAGTGGATACTCCGAATATCATTAATCCCTTATCATGTCCTTAAAATCTTATATATGGCCTACAATTTTTTCCTTATTTTCTTGATATTTCCATCTGCAGTATGCCGCGGATATGAATCTCAATGATATTTTTCTTAGAGGAGCATCATACGCAAGGTCCTGTTTTTCTCATACATATAAAGAGTCCAGTAGTTTTCTACAACAAATAAACAGATACTACCATGAGGTACCTGCTATTACTCCCTATCTTATGTTATTAGTATTATTCTAAGCATGAAGTGCAACATGAATGTGCTCATCTAATTGTATCAAACAAAGAAAAAAATGTACCAGCAATTGAAAGCATATTGAATTGACTGAATGGTTACAAAAGAACTAGCTGAAGCGCCTAACTGATGTTCTTTGTTTTGTTTAATTTATCCAATCATAGATATCATTCTATTATCTCTCCAGCTGTTCTGCTAGCAACCAATGTCTAGTAACAAAACTGTTTCAGCTATTGTGTGTTTTCCTCTTTTGATAGGCTTATCGATTCCGCAAAGCAATCCGTCGCCAGTACATTCCTGATACTGACAGGCCTGATGTCTTCTTCTTGGGTGGTTCTGTCTCAAGATCAAGCATTGCTATTCCATATAACCAATTCAAGTTTTTTATTTCATCAACCCAGAAGTTCCATCATAAGGTGCCTGTGTTTCATCACCTTCTGTTTAAACAAATATAGCCGCATAACTGTGTTTATATGAGTTAACATGGTGCACCTCATTTCACTAATTATGCATGATGTGTGACTAAATCGTTCCTGACTTACGCAGGTCCAAGTTTTTCTCCATGATGCGCTGGAATCCAACAGATACAGCAGAGCTTTAGCGAATGAGCCTGTTACATTTATCTTGGTACGTATTTCTTGATTCCTATGGTTGTTGGTATTACCTCTGCAACTCTGTCAAACTGAAATCATAAGTTTCCTTGGGCCGAACTGCAGGCATACCTTCTTGTTGTTTCACCGATGTGGATGGCTTGGTTCCTTTATTCAACGCGATTCGGCTCAAGGAAATGACAACTTGTCTGAATAACGAGGCATGTGCAGTCGTGGGTTCTTTTTTTCTTTTGCGTGAATGGTATAGAAGTGTGACCAAGGAAAACATGTGAAAAATCTGCAATCAACATGGTGTGAAAATATATATTGTATATAGTATCCGCTATAGAACTATTTATTAAACTGTTACATCCAACCGCAATATGGACGCACCATACGTCCACACACACATCGTACATATGCTAAAGTTGAGTGCTAAATTTTAACACGTATTAGCATTCATATATATGCTAAAGTTTTTAGTTTTGGTTAAAGTTTAGCCCACCTCATTAGCACTTTCGTTTGGATACACTATGCTAAAGTTTAGCATTTTCACCCATTAGCACTTGGATCCAAACAGGACTTTAATCTGTAGTTCTGTAGTTGAAGTAATGCTAGCAGCTGGTTGTTTCCCTATCCAAAAGGTGCAAACCGGTACAGCACTATATTTTCCATTACCAAAGTGATAACAATGTTCCTTCGCTCCTCCCAATCATGTTTTTCAACATTACAGGGCCGATCAAGCAAGAGCTTGCTTTAATTACTGATTAGAATATTTGGGCCTAGTCTCTGCTCTCTGCTGAAGCCGAGATTAGGGCAGGCGTGGCGACTACTCCCATCCAATAAAGGATATAGGATGGACACCCACCGGTTCTGTATTGGTGAGTGCTAATACAGGGTCATGGCAAACCTTTAATTCAGCATTAGCTCCCCTTGAAGAATACGCTAGTAAGCAGGTACCGAGTTAAGCTCGACATAGTTGAGACTCTGGGCAGTGCTGAAAGAGAGAGCCCATGCCGAAACAAATGGTTCATTACCTTAATTATGTGCAAATACTAGTGAGCCGATCAGATGGGATCACTTCATGAAGAACATGATCACGCGGCCTCACTAGCATTGCCAGATTAAATCATTAGGTTTCATAGATTAGTCAAGCTTAATGTTATATGCTTAATCAAGGTTCCTAGATTGCTATCAGAAATTTCAAATATGCCTCACCTTCTTCCTTCTCCCGCCTTTTCCCCTTTTTGCAGCAATTCTTTGCCGTTGAAACCCCTCCGCCCGATTCCTCATGCACACAGCACCACTGCCACCCCACCGACCCGTTTCAGCCCATCCGAGACCGAGCCAACCACCGCAGCTGCCAGACCACCGTCGTCTTCTTTCTCCGGCCGCCATCGTCCAGAAACTGGTAGATCGACGGTGAGTCCTACCTTCCCAGCTCTGTTACCTTGCTCCAGTCATGCTAGAGCATTCAATAGCTTACGTAGATGGTATAAGGTCACTTGTCGCCCTGTTCCGTTCCTAGAGTGGCCAGAACGCAGGCGCCGCCACGTTCTTGAGACGCGGCCATGGACGCCGCCGTGGAGCGTGGTGCTCCGGCCATCCAGGGGCCCAGGCAGGGAGTGCGTCGTGATCCAGGGGTGACGGTGAAGCTTGTGGTGCCGCATGTCCTCGCCGGTGTAAGAAAAATGGCTCTTAAGTGATTGTATGTGATTTTTGTGATTGATTAATAGCATAATCATTGGGATTAATAGTTTTATCAAGATATACTTTTGTAGATATTTATAGGTTCCAAGAATGCAATGGAAGCCATCTAAATGATCAAGAAAGAAAAGACCCGCGAATAAATGAAGTCAAAACAAGCACAAAACATCACCGAAGCAACTGACCGAACCATTCGGTCTGGAAGGAGTACCGAATCAACCGGTGATCAACAACAGCAGAATCTGAAGGTACTGGAATGACCAAATGCCCATCATGGATACCACCGAGTCAGTCAGTGACCCTGGGAAGCTGAAGAACGTCTCTGGAATGACCGATTCATTCGGTAATGAACATGAAAACCACCACCGAATCAGTTGTAAATCCGGGGCTTGTAAGTCTTGCGAGACCCTTGTTGATGATCGTTAATTACAACATCGACCACCATCTCGGTGAATAAAGTGGGTATAAATATAGTTCTATGCATTATTTGCTTTGAACTAATGAATTCCACAAGTTTTGGTGGTTTGAGATGTTTTGCAGAATTATGCTCAGAATATGCAAGAAACAACACAGGAAGGAGCAGATGCAAGAATGGTGAAACATGGACATAAGATGAAAGCATTAGAAATATTGTCAAATGCCAAATTGGACATTACCATGTTGAAGAGCTCGTTGAGATGATCGAATTGGATATTTGGTTCACCCAATTCAAAGTCTGGACACAAAATTTATACAAATCGGAAGTTCCGGACTAATGCCATGCAGAGGTAGCAGGCTGGCCGGCCCCACACCTTTGCCAAGCACATTATACATTGCCACAAGACCAATAGAGATCCCCTAATGGACCCATATGCACCAGAGGAACAAGCAAATACAAAGGATATGACCGCAAGGCTTCCATGAAGGATCGGTTGCCCACAACTCGGAGCAAACTCATTCAAATTCAGTGAAATCAAGTGTGGCTGATCCATGATGACCATCCACCACACAATGGAAGTTGGATGGATGGATTTGGTGGAAATCCCAGGCTGGCCGGCCTACTAATTCGGCGAAATCGATCAATCCTTTTCGGGCAGCAAGTTGACAGCCTCCAGGAGCCAAACCCATGTGAATCAACGCAAGACTGAAGAATCACAGGCTGACCAGCCTAGCTTGGGTCGACCGGGCCAACTTTCCCACGGAGCTGCCTCATCTTGGTCTGGCGGCAAATAACCCATGGGGAGTGTGAAGGTGGTTGCACTTCACGCTAGGTGGTAGCAGTAGAGCGTTTGGAGGGGAATATTCCCCTTGGATTCCAAGAGCATCTCCACTCGCCCAAGGCACCTCCAAGCTATAAATAGGATCCCTCTCCCACATTCTCACTTGTTGTCGGTGTCTCGAACCGCCAACTAGTGAATTTCGTGATTGCGCGTCTGGTCCTGATGGTGTGCAAGAAAGACATGAGGGTTTATACTAGTTCGGGCAGAATGTCCCTACGTCCAGTTCAAGCCGCTTGTGCTCTTGCACTAAGTTTGCAGCAGGGGTTACAAACGGGTGAGAGAGAGAGGGCTCCCAAGTCTCTTGTGGAGTTTGTGTGTGTGAATGTGAGTCTGAACGTTTTTGTCCCCCCCGGCGGGGGTCTTCCTTCCCCTTTTATAAGTCAAAGGGAAGGGAGTGGAAAGAGAGAGAGAGAGAGAGAGAGATCCCCGGGATCGTGTCGCCTCTCCTCCCCTTCGCATGGGCCCCACTGGCCCTATAGATGACGACGGAGGCGCTCCCATGCCGTCCCCTAGTGTGACGTGCGGCGTGCGTCCCAACGGAACGGGAGGTGCGGGTCTGCCGGGCCGCAGAACGGGCGACGTGCGCCCTGCTGAGACAGGCGGCGTGAGCCCCCAGCGTGTTTTACGGCTTGACCCCCAGCGTGGGCTTTTGGCCCCTTTACTACCAAGCGCGTCTCCCGAGGGGTCGTACCCAGGCGCGGTGTGCGAGCAGCTCTTGATACGACGGGGCGACGTGATGCAACGAACACGGTCATTATGGCACTCGTGGGGGTCGAGGCACCAGTTCGCCTTCCGCTTCCCTCGCCTATATTGCGGCTCTCGGCCCCTCCGCCGCCTCCTCGCTCTTTCGTCTTCCTGCCCTCTTCGTCTCCTCGTTGCCATGTCCCAAGCCGCTTCTTCCTCTGCGCCCCTATTCCTGTGAGAGCTCCCGACCCTTTTTCGCTGCCCAGCAATGGGGTCGCGGTACCGCTCGGACATGACCCAGTCGCGCCTGGGGGGTCTCGTCAAGAGCGGGCTTCTCTGTGCACGGTCCACTGCGGAAGAGTGGCTCTTACCTTGCCACGAGGAGTTGCTGGCGCCGCGTGATGGCTACGTTGTCTCCTTCGCGCACTTCCACGAGCGCGGGTTTGAGACGCCCCCTCATCCCTTCTTCCGGGGGCTCCTCCATTACTATCAGATAGAGCTGCAACACCTCAACCCTAACGGGATCCATTAGATCGCGACCTTCATCGTGCTGTGCGAGTGATTCCTGGGATTTTGAGCTGTGGAGGTACTTCCTCGCCGTCTCCTTGGTCAAGAAGAGTGACAGGTCGACGACCTCGATAGGTTGCGCTGGGATCCATCTCCATGGGCCTTGGGCCCATGAATACATGGCTATCGCCACCACGAAGTCCAACGAAGGGTGGCACTCACGGTGGTTCTACATCAAGAACTACAACACCACCCCTCTCCCGCTCTTCATCGGCCGTACAATTGCGGCGGCTCCGCCGGTGTGGTCGTGGGGGCCTGTGGACAAGGAGAAGAAGAGGCTTGCCCCACTCCTAGGCGCCATAGCGCACCTGAAGGGCCATGGCCTCTTTGGTACCGGTTCCATTGGGGCCTACCATTCGTGGTGGGTGGCGCCGCTGATGGCGCGTGCGCTTCCGCTGCTCGGGATGGTGCCGGGAGTGCGGCTGGACGGCACGGTTCTTGCCCGGGGCTTGCTCCGAAATTCGGAGATCCAGCAGCGCATTCAGGAGGCACTAGAGGAGCCCGATGCGACCTTCCCGGTTGAGGGTCACCCGGCAATGCGGCCTGACACCGGCTTCATTGACCTGGTGAGTATTTCCCGACCTCCTCGTTGTGTTTTGCTTCCTTTCTTGATTCTTTCAACTTCGTGGGTCGGTGTTTGTAGGGATAGTTCAGCCCTTTCCACGACTCCCGCGCGCCATTGCCAGAGGATGAAATCGCACGAGCAGCAAACAGTGCAGGCGACGAGGCGTGTAAGAAGAAATAGGACGCGAAGAAGGTGAAGAAGGAAGCACCGGCAGGGGTCGGACGAGGAGGAGGCGGAGGATGACAACGATGATGAGGACGACGCCGACGAGGAGGAGGAGGAGGAGGAGTGGGATGACATTCCCTAGGATGAGCTGGCGCGCGACGATGATGTGGGGCCATCCCCTCAGCCGTTGGTGTTAGCGCAAGTGCCCTCCATCCCTACGCCTGCCCCGACGCAACAGGGAGGGGCTGCGCGCACGGAGGCGATGGAGATGGACCGTGACACCCCGTCGGGGGCTCCCGTGCAGGTGGGGGGGGGGGGGGTCCTAAACGGCAGCGTGCCGAAGAGGCGGAGCTGGGGTCGGGAGGTCCGACCCCGAAGCGCCCTCGTATGGTGGCGTCTCGGTGAGTCGACAATCACTTCGTCTCTTCATGCTTGGCATTTTTCTGCCAATGGCACGCTAACTGCCCTTGGGCCTTTGCTATAGTGCCGGAGGCTGAGCGAGTACCCTGGTGGTGGCGCCACGGAAGGTCCTTGCACTCCGGCGGACGCCTCCGGGTGTAGCTAGCGTCTCGTCGGGGGCGAGCGTGGAGGGTGTCGAGGAAGAAGTGGCGCCTGCAAACTCGGGGCTGAGGACGGTGGCCGAGGATCCGTCACGGGGAGATGCACCTGCGGAAGAGGTGCTGCCGTTGGCGACGCTCGTCGAGGAGGGGTCAGGGACGGGTGTTCCCGATTCGCTCCTCGAGGTTGAGGCGCAGACGGTGCTACCGTCCCATCAGGCTGATGCGTGAGGAGGCACCGCCGCATGAGGTCGTGGCGGTCGCCTAGAAGGAGATGGTGCGGGGGAAGCCGCTGCCGCGCGAGGTCGTGGTGGTTGCCGAGGAGGAGGCCTTTGCTATTGGTGGCGAGGCGGCCGGGGCCGCCCTAGCGGGGCTGGTGTCGCAGGAGGTGCCCGCCACCTTGGCGTTGACGGGAGCAACGACCCCAGCCATGGCAGGAGGGCCTCGCCGTTCTTGGCTCAAACAGGCGGCGATCTGCCCGCGCGGGGAGGCGCCTAGGACTCGCGGGACCCCGCTGCTAGGATCCTTGCTCTCGGCGATGAGATGGAGGATACAGAGTGGCAAGGCGTCTCAGAAGCCTTGTCCGCTGTGCTAGGCGCGTTGCGTGATGTTGCTGTCCCGACGTGCTAGGTACGGCACCTTGGCATCCTTGTTCCTCGTGCCCTTCCTGAGCATTTTTGACACGTTTCTTCTTCGTAGTTCCTCATGAATCACAATCGGGATCGCCGTGCCGAAGAGGCGCGACGGTGCAAGGAGGTGGCAGAGCAGCTTGCAGCGGCCCGACAAGAGGTGGCTGATGCCCGAGCCAAGGCGCTTGTAGATGCTGAGGCGATCGAGCGGCTACGAGGGGAGCGGGACCAGTTGGTTGGCACCGTGGACGAGCTTCACGGCGAACTCATGGCGATCGACCAAGAGCGCGACGCCGCTGTGTGCTTGTCCGAGGAGCGGGAGGAACAAGCGCGGGTCACTCAGGGGAATCTCAAGGGTAAGATCCTTCTCCTTCTCCCCTCGGATTGTCGGTTTCATGGACGCGACGTGTTTGATTTTGCTTTCTAGCAGACGCTCAGCAGTAGGTGGCACTCCTTTAGCAAGAGTGCACCGTTGAAGCAGAGCAATAGCTCCAAGCCGAGGCGATGGCCGCCGAGCTCGCTGTGGAGGTTGCAACTGGACGGGCGGAAATTGCTCGCCTGACTACCGAGATGGGCAAGCTCCACAACCAAGTGAATGGTAAGATCTTGCTTGCCTTGGCTGTCCTTTCAAAGTTTCCCGGCAGGCTTTTTGACGTTGTTGACATGTGTCTGGACAATGCTCGATGAGAAGCTTGGAGAGGAAGTGGTGGTGCGCCGCCGCTTGGAAAAGGAGCTCGGCGAGACGAAAATCACGCTCCTCAAGGAGTCTGATGAGCATGATACCCTGCGGATTGCCGTCGGGTTTTTTTTGAATGACTTTGAGATCAGTTAAGAGGCAGGGACGAGCTCGCTTGCGGTTGTCAATGTGACGGACCGGGCGCGCGGGATGGCAAAGCAAGCGCTGCACCTCGGCGTGCAATGGTCATTCGCGATCGCGCGTTCCCATTACGAGAACATCGACCTGCACGTGATGAGCCAAGGCTTCACGCCCGGCTACGACAACGCCGAGCTGGATCAGATTGAGGAGGAGGTGGCCCCCCTTTGCGCATGTCCTGGCTGCAAACATGGAGGAAGAAATTGTTCCTAAGTAGTTAGTTTTATTTTGGCGGTGAACTGGGCCTTGACGCCTGGGGTTGTGTAAACAAACTTTTAAACTTTTTGGATTTTGGCCTGGAGGGCCTTTGGAGAGAAACATTAAAGACGCCCCCCAACTGTTCCTAATATTGAGGCAGTCTAGAAAAGAGATGTGAGTGAGAGGACTCTGATCACGCTGGTGAGCGGAGGCACCGTAGCCACTGGGGCGTGGGTTTCCAGCAGTCCGACCAACTTTACTCAAAGTGCGCTCTTTCGTAACTTGTATTTTTCTGCCCCAATCGTAGGAACGGGTTGTGCATAAGGATTTTAAGTGGGTATGGCCTTGGTTGCCCCCGAGTGAGGCCTGACCCCCCTGACGTGGCTGGGGTCGGGCGGCACTAAAGAGCGGCAAAGTGAAAAGAGAACTTTTCGTAGCAGAACTCGACAATTTAACATGAAAATTCGCATAGCCTGGAAATACTAAGGGCAAAAATGACGTAGTCATTCGTTGTTCCAAGCGTTGGTGAATACTTCGCCATTGGGGGTCTGCAGCTTGTAGGAGCCTGGCCGGAGCACTTCGGATGATGAAGGGCCCCTCCCAGGGTGAGGAGAGCTTGTGATGGTCCTTCTTGCTCTGGACCAGTCGTAGCACCATGTCGCCAACGTTAAACGCCCGACCCCGAACTCGGCGGCTGTGGTACCGTCGCAGTGCTTGCCGGTATTTGGCTGATTGGAAGAGGGCGACATCACGTGCTTCATCGAGCTGGTCCATCGCGTCTTCAAGGGATGCCTCTACCTCTCACTCGTCGTACGCCCTAACTCTTGGCGCTTCATAGTCTAAGTCGGTCGGGAGGACTGCCTCAGAACCGTAGACCATGAAGAAAGGGGTGAAGTCGGTCGCTCGGCTAGGAGTCATCCTGAGGCTCCAAAGAACTGCAGGGAGCTCAGCAACCCACCGCCCGACGAACTTCTTCAATCGATTGAAGATCCTAGGCTTGAGTCCCTGCATGATCATGCCGTTCGCGCATTCGACCTGCCCGTTCATGTGGGGTGCGCCATGGCGGCCTAGTTGACGCGGATGTGGTAATCGTCGCAAAATTTGAGGAATTTCGTCCCTGTGAACTGCGTACCGTTATCCGTGATGATTGAGTTCGTGACTCCAAAGCGGTGGATGATGTCGAAGAAAAATTCCACGGCCTACTCGGACGCGATCGTCGCGATCGGCCAAGCCTCAATCCACTTCGTGAACTTGTCAACGGCGACAAGGAGATGCGTGTAGCCCCCAGGTGCTTTCTTGAGGGGCCCGACCAGATGGAGCCCCCAGACCGCAAACGGCCAGGTGATGGGGATCGTCTGGAGTGCTTGTGCCGGCAGGTGGGTTTGCCGAGCATAATATTGACACCCTTCGCAAGTGCGCACGATCCGCTCAGCGTCCGCCACCGTGGTCGGCCAATAGAAACCTTATCGGAACGCGTTTCCGACTAAGGTCCTGGGCGCGGCGTGGTGCCCGCAGACCTCACCATGGATATCCTACAGCAGTTGCTTCCCTTGTTCGATCAGGATACAACGCTGTAGGATCTTGGTGTGACTGCACTTGTAGAGCTCCCCCTCGATGATGATGAAGGTCTTAGCACAGCGTGCAAGCCGTCGAGCCTCTGTCTTGTCAGTCGGGAGCACCTCGCGGAGGATGTAGTCGAGATAAGGCAACCTCCAGTCAACCAGGGGGGTCGGGCTCCGTCGCTGGTTCGAAGTCGAGCTCCATGACTTCGCGGTTGGAAAAGGTCGGCGGTTGGCGAGCCCCCCTGAGTCCGAGGCAAGGGGTTCGGCCCCGGCCTGTTCCAGCTCCTCATAGCGGATTGAGGGCTTGTACTGATTGCTAGCAAAGATGCCAAACGAGACAGGCTGGTGGCTCGATGCCATTTTCGCCAACGTGTCAACTGCTTCATTGAGCCGCCTTAGGATGTGGTTAAGTTCGAGACCGTCGAACTTGTCCTCCAACTGACGGACCTCTTGGCAATACGTAGGCATCTTTGGGCTGATTCAACTCGACTCTTTTATGACTTGTTCAATAACAAGTCACGAGTCGCCTCGAACTTCAAGTCATCGGATGCCTAGCTCGATGGTGATGTGTAGGCCGTTGATGAGCGCTTCGTACTCAGCCACATTATTTGAAGCAGGAAAATGAACACGGACCACATACCTCATGCGCACGCCAAGGGGAGAGACGAAGACGAAACCCAAGTTGGCTCCTTCCTTCACCTGCGATCCGTCAAAGTACATCGTCCAGTATTCCTCGTTGATGGCTGTCGGGGGCATCTGAGTCTCGGTCCACTCTGCGATGAAATCGGCAAGCACTTGGGACTTGATGGTTGTTCGGGGGGCGTATGAGATCCTCTGACCCATCAACTCGAGGTCCTATTTCGTGATCCTCCCGGTGGCTTCTGGGTAGCATACAACCTCACCAAGAGGGAAGGATGTGACCACGCTCACTGGGTGTGACTCGAAGTAGTGGCGCAACTTCCTTTCGTGATCAGGATGGCGTATAGGAGCTTCTAGACCTGGGGGTAGTGAGTCTTGCCATCGGCCAAGATTTCGCTTACAAAGTATATGGGTCGTTGCACCTTGAGGGCATGCCCTCGTCCTCCCGCTCCACGACCAGAGCGGCGCTGACCACCTGCGTCATTGCCACAATGTAGAGTAGGAGTGGTTCTCCGTTGGTCGGCGGGACCAAGATCGGGGCCCTCGTCAGGAGGGCCTTAAGCTTGTCGAGCGCTTCTTGTGCCTCGGTGGTCCACGCAAAACGGTCGGTCTTCCTCAGAAGCCGGTAAAGGGGAAGGCCTCGTTCGCCAAGGCGCGAGATGAAACAGCTGAGTGCCGCGAGGCACCCTGTGACCCGCTGAACCACCTTGAGGTTCTGAATCGGACCCATCTTTGTGATGGCCGCAATCTTCTCCAGGTTGGCTTCGATGCCGCGCTCGGAAACGATGAAACCGAGTAGCATTCCCCTAGGAACCCCAAAAATGCATTTCTCGGGGTTGAGTCTAATGCTATTTGCTCGGAGTCTGGCTAAGGTTTGCTCTAGGTCGGCCGCCAGCCAGTCGACCCGCTGGGACTTGACCACGATGTCATCTACGTACGCCTCGATGGTTCGCCCAATGAGGTCGCCGAAACACCTGAGCTTGCAGCGCTGATACATAGCCCCCGCGTTCTTCAGACCGAACGACATGGTGACGTGACAGTACGATCCAAAGGGGGTGATGAAGGAAGTCGCGAGCTGGTCAGACTACTCCATCGCGATTTGATGATACCCAGAGTACGCATCAAGGAAGCAGAGGGTTTCGCACGCTGAGGTTGAGTCAACTACCTGGTCTATGCGGGGCAAAGGAAACAGATCCTTTGGGCACTCTTTGTTGAGGCTCGTGTAGTCAACACACATCCTCCATTTCCCACTCTTTTTTCGTACAAGAACGGGATTGGCTAAGGACTCGGGGTGATACACTTCCTTGATGAATCCGCCCGCCAAAAGTCTTGAAATCTCCTCGCCGATGGCCCTGCGCTTCTCCTCGTCGAAGCAGCGCAGGCGTTGCTTGACCGGTCTGGAGCCTGACTTGATCTTCAAGGCATGCTCGGCGACATCTCTTGGTATGCCCGTGATATCTGAGGGTTTCCTCCCAAAGATATCCTTATTGGCGCGGAGGAAGTTGGTGAGCGTACTTTCCTATTTGGAGGAGAATGCGGTGCCGATTCGCACCTTCTTGTTCACAGAGTTCTCAGGGTCGATGAGAACCTCCTTCACGCCCTCTGTAAGCTCAAAGGATCTGGCTGCCCGATTGGAGTCAGGCGCCTCCTCCGCGGTTTCCTCCCTGATGACCGCAAGTTCCTCGGAGGCGATGACCGCCGAGGCGAGCTCGCAGCTCTCTACCTCGCACTGGTAGGCGCGCTGGAAGGAGGAGCCGACAGTAATGACCCCGTGCGGGCCCGACATCTTGAGCTTCAGATAAGTATAATTGGGGACGGCCATGAACTTCATGTAGCATGGTCGCCCCAATATGGCGTGGTAGGACTCGTGAAACTCGACCACCTCGAAGTTGAGGGTCTCCGTCCTATAGTTGGTCGGATCCCCGAACGTTACAGGCAGGTCGATCTGCCCGAGGGGTATTGAAAGGACCATGATGTCGCCTAGAGGTGGGGGGGGGGGGGGGGGGGGGGGTGAATAGGCGCACCTACAAATTTTCACTCCAAAGCAGCGGATAAAATTCACTTCCTGCCAAACCCGGATTTGAGTAGGGCAGTAGATGAACTTGGAACTTTCGGGTTTTACAAACCATAACTTTCGGGTCCACACAGAGCAAAGTACACACAATAAATTTAGAGCGAGTAAGTTCAAACCCCCGAATGCAGGGTATGCTTAGGGAAGTTTTTGAAACAGGTCCACACTATTCCTGCACACAGAAACACTACCAACCAAGTAGATCAGCCAATTTCACAAATACCACAAATAGTGCAATGAGAAGCAAAATGGTGAGGGACATGAAGATTTGTTTTATCGAAGTTCGAATTCACTGCTTGCTACCAAAGCTGCTACTAAAGCACAGTGAATCCTACTCTCTGTTGAGGAACTCTTTAGGATGTGAGTCTATTCCACTTCACTTCCCGAATTCACTAAGCTTACTTCTTCCCTTGCGGAGGCGAAGCGCAACCTGCACAAACTTCCCACGACAACCCACACAATTGGGTGCTCGCCGGGCAGCACCTAGCCGCCTAGGAGTCGAAGCTCCAAGAGTAACAAATGTGAAACACATGATTTCGGCCAAACTCAAGTGCTCAAGGTTTGCTGTGCTCTCTAGTGCTCTCAAGCTTTCACTCTCTGAAACCCAACTCAAAGATATTATAAGAATAACGCAATCTCACAAAGAGAGGGTGGGGAGAGCTCAACACGGCTACCAAGCTTTTTTAGGACGACCAGCAAGCAGCAGAAAAATGCCTGGAACAGCAGCCCACCAAGCAGGGGGCTCAAGGGTATAAATAGTTGGGTCCAAAGAAACTAGCCGTTATGTGACAGTTAGAACCCGGAACTTCCGGATTCCTATACCCAGAACTTTAGAGTTTTCAAACCAACTAGCCGTTAATGCCACGTATGCAAAACCCGAAACTTCCGGGTTGGGAAACCCGGAACTTCCGGGTTGCCCTTGTTAGTTCTAACTAGCGTGCATTTGAGGCTTTTGTATCTCTCTCAACACACTTGAGTTACTCGAGCACTGAGACTTAACCTAAACACAATATAATGCATCCCTCTTGATAGTACGACACACCTATACTCAAGATCAAGGATAGATTACATTTCAACCACTTGAGTTTCTCAAAAGTGTACCATGTCGTGCCTTCATCATTCTCAATCTAAGGAGTGCATCCAACTTGGTTTCTATAACTTGAGCACACCTTCCTTGAGCTAGTGACTTGAACCATTACCTTTGAATGAAATCCACTTCTAGTTCAAATCACCATCTTCGCAATAAGATTCTAGAAAGATTGATACTTGCTAATATGAACACCATACATGACCAAGATTATTCAAATTGAATCCAATGAAAGTTTCTTCACCCTAGCGTTGGTGCCTTGGCACAAACTAATTGCCCTTCGCCAAGCTTAGTCCATCGAAACACTATCCCGAATTCCAACTCTTCATCCTTGCATCACGCAGAGTTTCATAAAGGTGTGTATTAGAATTAAATCATCAATGAAATCCATTCTTTATAATTCTTTGCAACTTATATCTTCTATTGATAGATTGTCCATTTCTTCACAAGAAATTTCCTTCTAGTGCTATGACTGTCAACAAGCTTCATTTGGATATGAGAATAAATGGTTATCATCAAACACGTGACTCAATCCATATAGTATTCATTGCTTCTTAATATTGTCACTTTAATCATAGCCTAGTCAGACGTCTTGTCATATGAGCCTTTTATCTTTAGTTTCAATATCTTTCATCACAAATATTCCATTGATATGACAATCAATTCCTGCTCATATGCTCAACAAGATGATTAGTTCTTTAATCGTGGTGTCATTCAATTCACCAAAACCCACTAGGGGTCTAGATGCACTTTCAATCTCCCCTTTTTGGTGATATATGACAACACCGATTAAAGCTTACAAAAGATATGTTAAAGAAGCTTTTGAATTCTCAGATTTAGAATGAGCCCCCCTAAATGTGTGCATTGAATGAATTTCAATAATTTTGGCCTCAAATGCCAATTTGCACATTTTCAAGGAAACATGGAATTCCCCCTAAATCTCAGTATCCGCGGGGTGCAAGACAAGTGTGTAAATAAAATATACGTGATGCATATGACATATTTTCACACAACAGCAGGATAAAAGAAGTTAACTAATTCTGTCGGCCAAACTCTGGAAATCCCGAAATTAAAACTCGGAACCTCCGAGTTTACCAAATATATTAGGCCGAAGGACAAAAATCCGGAACTTTTGCATTGCAAACCCGGAACCTCCGTGTTTGCCAGGCAGAACTAGCTAAAAATGGCATTTCATCAAAACAAACCATTTCAACAAACTACCATGCATCAAATCTTAATTTTAAAGCTTAAACAGGGTTAACCACACAATAGCACACATTACAAATTGTTCTCATATCCACACAAGCTAAAATTGATTTATTACATGGCATGTGGCATACCACACCCAAATCCGGAACTGCCGGATTTGGAAACTCGAAACTTCCGGGTTTGCCAGGCAGAGACATTGATAGAAGTTTTAATCTCAACTTCTTCTCCCCCTTTGTCATCCATCACCAACAAGGGGCTGTGGAGAGTTCAGCTGGAAGCTTCTACTGCTGATCATCATCTTCATCCTCATTTCTACCCCCATATCCATTTGATCCTTGGCCCGGATCACCAAGATGTTGTCCAAATATCCACGATCCAAGACCCTCAGCACTAGTGACATTTGGATGATAAGGAGGATGCTGAGGCATGAATGGAGGTGGCGGAGGCATAAGAGTAGCGGAGGGATCAACAGGAGGTACTAGGAAATGATCCAGTACCATAGAGCTATCCCCAATAATCTTCTTGCTGGTATCTAGCATTTAGTTGCTCTAGATTTTCAGGGTCACTTTTCTATCTTTCGGAGCCAACGGGAGAAGGAGGATCATTTGGACAACTAGCTTCTTGAATTTTCTTTAACCTCAAAGTGTCTTTCTTCCTTCTTTGCCTCTCCTTGTGTACAACATCATTTGTGGATTTGCACATTCCAAATATCATGTTGAGCATCTTTCTTATTGGAGATGGAGGCTTTTTCCAGTTTGGCACCCTAGAGCCACCATGTTCAGAAGATGAGCGAGAAGGAGCATGTGGTGCACTAGGAACATGTGGATGAGCATCTGGGGCAACCACATCATCGCTTCGAGTAGCAGCCTGTTTCCTTGCTTGTATCACTTGAGCTAGACTGGGTCCGGGATGATAATCCTTCTTGATGTTAATAGGAGTATGCACATAATCACACTCAAATCTCTTATTTGTCTTTTGATCAATCAAGTACATGAGATAAGCACCATAACCACAACACTTTTGAAGTGATTTTGAAATAGACTTGATTTCCTCCCAAATGTAGTCAAACCACTCCGGCTCACTAGGACATAGAGCTAGCAATAAATTTCTTCCAAAGGATGAGATGTTGTGAGCATCACCCTGAGCAAGTGTCTTTCGAAAGAACTTGTCGAGATAGCCATAGAATGGAATCAAGACTTTAGGTCACCACCATACTCCCACTCTCTCCCTGGCAAGTACATGTCCTTCATGTCTTCTTTGGGAAGATGTGATCCGATTTGTTGCGCCCATAGTCAGCTCTCCCAAATCCAAACATGGCAACAAACTCAAAATAATTAATCTTGTACCATTTGCCTTCGATCATCCAATGAACTCATCTCACATCTCCGTCCTTCTCAAAATAACAAGTGGCATAGAATTGAGCAATGATCTTATTGTTCTAATCATATTTTAAACCCATTATTTTTTACACATGCTTTGCCCTGCATTGGGACATTATCTCATCAAAGATAGGATCTTGCATGTCCTCAAATTTTTTCCAATCTATATATTGAGAGCGAGCAACCTTGTATTTCTTGCTGAGTATAGCACTCTCATAGAAATCTTGATGAAATTTTGTTTGAAAGCGATATTCTATGCTTCTTCCTCTTCTCATATTCAAAGGATTTCTCTCTCTTTCATTTCTTGCCTTCACTGTCATCCCCCGCTTCATATAGTCAACCTTGACATAGTCATGAGAGACACTAGGCTTTCTCATCACAACCCCGGTCACAAAGACAAGTTGATCGGACTGCATATTCTCATCTTCTTCCTCATCTTCACCATGTTGACCACTACCATTTCCACCACCAGTACCACTGCTAGCACCATGACCACCACCACTGCTGCTTCTCATGAACCTACCACTCCTTTTCAACCCACGAGGAAATATTTTGTAGTTCTCATCACTTTCCTCCCCATCATCACTAGAGGTGTCACTGTCAATGTTTTCTTCCTGAATTTCTGCAGCTGGCTCATCATCAATGTGAAGTGTGCCCCTAGCATGTTGTCTCATTGAGGCCCTTGTTGTTCTTCCTAGAGAAATGTTTGGATTCTTGCTCCTTCTTCGTAGAACAAATCTCTCATCACCTTCAGAGGGGTCTGTGATCATGGCAAGACATCAAGGATTTAGGGCAGGAATGATTTGATCAAGAAAAACTAGAGAATTTGGATGATATGACAAGTTGCATGCTCTCTGTGTAAATCCGGAACTTCCGAGTTGTGAAATCACATACTTTTGAGTTTTACTCAGAGGGACATCCAAAATGCTCAAACATTTGATGATAGATCTCTAAATGATGTAAACTGAGGCATAGTACTACTCCATGAATTTTAAGCATGATTTACTTTGCCAAAGGCCATGAAATAGGGGGTCTCTACAAAATTTGGAACTTCCGTATTGTGAAATCCAAAATTTCCAGGTTCTGCAGAGAAACCCTAGTTCATGTCCCAGCAAAATGAACCATTGAAACTTGAATCCATTACTTGGAGCAGCAACAAGGGTGCAAATGTAGTTGATCTACTAGAGGAATCGAAGAGAGCAAACCTAGATAAGGAGATCGGGTAAAAACATTGATTTTGTACCTTGACTCAAGCTGAAAGGATTCGAAATAGAATCTGAAAGAGGGATCCGGAATCTTTGGATTGGAACCACCAAGAATCGGCCTTCACACCTTGAGATCCTTGGCCAAACCTCCAAATCGCCACCAAGGCGCCTCTCTCAACCAGTATGGTGTCGGGCTGTGTTGTGGAAGAGACAATGAGAGAGGAAGGGGCGAGTCACGGGCCCAACAGGAATATACCCGTTGAAATCTGGAACTTCCGGGTTCACTGTTGATCCTGGGCTATGAACTTAAATTCTGAGAATTGAGTGATATGATAGATTTTTAGAGGTGAGGAAGGTTCCATAGTCTTAGATATCCATTAGAATAGGAACCTTAGCCTAGATTTTGGACTTGCATAAAGATTTGGAGATAAGATAGAGTTTCCAGCATATAGCCCATGAGATAAGATTCAATAAGATCCTATGGACTTGAAAGAGTCTTGTCACTTGAGTTAACCATCAAACAATCAGAGGTAACCATAACCACAATATGACTTGACATGGTCACAAAGACCAATAACCATATAATTTTCCAAAAAGCACACACCTAGCATACTAGTTGGATTTTTGAAAACTCTATCATAAAACACTCCAGCATTTACCAATTCAAGTCAAGCACTATCCTTAGCATATTTAGCTCATACTTTATAGAATTTTAGAGATCACTTGACACTAAGTCAAATAGATGAAGATATCAACCAAATATCTCATGGCACACTAGAGACTTGAAATTGCTTCATGCAAAACATGCACACACTAGCATGTAGAGGGCCTAGATGCAACAAACAATACTTATAAAAAAAATTTACATACCGCGGCCCTTGAGATCCCTTATCCTTCATAATAGAGGGATTTCATATTTAAGCTTGCACTTATGTACCATTCGTGTCACTTGTGATCTCTTCCTTGATAAATCATGAGAAGCTCACAAGGACAAGAGATAACCAATAGTAGCACAAGCTCTGGCTTTATGTTTGATAGCTTTTGAATGTGGAAGGGCATGAGCTACCAAACAATGAAGCCTCATAACATGGACTAAATTCCTCACAAAGGTATGATGAACACATATATATGTGGAAGGCAAGTAATTGTGCATCTTTTGATCAATTAAGACCAAATAAGAAATTTAAGCCATATTATGGAGAGTAGCCACACGTAGAGGTGAACAACCCAAATTAGAGTTCAGAAACACCTTTTCATGTTGGATTGGTGACATTGAAGTCAAGTAGCATACTCACGATAAAACTTCGTTCTTTCAAAAATATATTTCCATTTACTCTACACACATGGAGACTTGAAAGAAAGGTTAAATCTAATGACACAAGATATGAAATTAGCTCCCCCTTAATATTTGCATCAAAGATGGAACACTTGAGATGTTCACTTTCTATCATCTAAGACACTAGAGGAGGCTTATTTCATATTTTGGTCAAGTAAAAAAATATTATGAAAATTGAAGATAAGTCAAGAAATGCTCACTGTGCTTTGTTATATGAATATCAGTCACTGGAGATAAATTTCATTTAAGCACATCACACATTAGCCTTTATTATATCTCAGTCTTGCCCATTATGCAGAATTCGGAACTTTCAGAATTGCAAAACCAGAACTTCCAGGTTTACTGGTACTCCTCACACATGTGATTTGTCGGAAGTTCCGACGTGGGGTTGGAAGTTCCGATGGATAAAATAATTCGACCCGAGGACCCTTGATCGGAACAATGATGATACCTTTGATGGACGTCGGAAGTTCTGACATGGTGTCAGAAGTTCCAACAGTAGCTTATCTTCTCCAAAAAGACTGATTTTGATGATGAATAGGTTTGGAGAATTTGAGAGATAACGCTTGTAGATTCTCCTGTATCATCAAAAAAACACTAGCTCCACCACAGAGCTTGATAAGGGCATCATGTGTCACATTATATAAATTCTTTAATTAACACAAGAGGCTAAGTAGATCCTATACTTGAAATCACACAAAGCAATCTCAGATATAGGAAGCTAGATATCTTTGGGAAAGTACTTGTTACCAGAGATGCATTGAAATATAATATAGATCAATTTGGTTTCAAATTGGCAATTTTTCAAGATGAGGGATGAAGAAACCAAACTTGAGATAATATTAACATGATGAAGCTCTTCTCAAGTTTTGCGAAGTCTTCAATGCCTCTCTAAGTACCTGCTAATTCTCTCAAGCACATTTTGGTACCCAAGTTGTATTGGGTCCACAAAGTTTAGTCAACAAGGATTTAGGAACCCAAATGGCTTTTGGCCGAATAGTTGATGACTTTATCATCCTACCAGCACAAGCGCCATCATGGGACCTCCTAAGTTGTACATGATGATTGTTGACCAAGTTAGGCTTAGAAGTGTTACCATTTGGACAATCCTTAACAACATGTCCTTTTCCTCGATATGTGTAACACATTTTGTGCTTGAGGTTGCTTGCTGGCTTGCTCTCATTATTTCTGACAACCTTCCTCTCCAAGTACCGTGCTTGAGCTCTCTTGAAACCTTTGTTCAGCTTGTAGTGGTGTTGCACAGCCAAATCCGAAACTTCCGGTTTAGCAAACACGAAACATCCGGTTTTGCCAGACAGCACATTTGACTTGCTTCGACAAGTTGCAATTTTGTGTCCCTTTTTGCAGCAGCAAAAGCATCTTCTCTTGGCAAGGCTTCTTTGTTTCTTAGAGAGTGTTTGCTAGCCTTCTAGCTTGATTGATCACATTGAAGCATAATGTCCCATGTTGGAGCACTTGAAACACTTGAAATGATCCAAATTCTTCTTCTTTGCTTGAGGCTTGCTCTTGTTGGATTTGTGTACTTAATTGCATGAGCTTTGCATGGTTGATCCCTTCTCAAGCTTCTTCACCATGGTTTCACGATTATCTTGAGAAGGTTGTACAACACTCTTGCCTTTCATCTTTGTCAAGTCCTTCGAGAGTCTCTCAACCTCTTGCTCGTGCACTTCATTCTCTTGAACCAGGTTATCATTACAATCTTCTATAGTTACTTGCTCAAACCAAGATTGTTTCTCTTTATTGCCATTTTGTGAGCAAGTGTTGTCAATTGGTTGACAAGATTTCATCATTGCGGTCACAACCTCATGAGCTATCTCTAGCGCATCATATGATTCTACAAGCCTTTCATTAGAGCACTTGAGCTCCATATGATAAGCTTGCAGATCCATATACTTGCTAGTGAGCTCATCCACTTGAGCTGTGAGAGCTTGATTCTTCTTTTCTACTAGAGCAAGAGATTTGATTTCTTCATCTCTGTCACTGAGAAGCTTCTCTTGTCTTTCAATCTTTTGATCTTTTGACTTCTATTGCTTATTTTTCTAAGTTCGTCCACAAGTTCTTCATCATCACTATTACTATCCGAATGTAATTCATCTTCATGTATAGCCATGAAACACAGATGATGATCAAGATCTGAACCAGAATGACTAGTAGAGGTGGACTCTTCACTTGGCCGGTGTCTTTCAGTCTCTCTGCCAGATCCGGAACTTCCGGGTTCCATATCTGGAACCTCTGGATATACAACAATAGCAAAGGTGAGGTCTCTGTCTACAGAATATTCCCTTCTTGAATCTTGCTTGCTGTCATTTGAGGTTCAGCTTCTGATGATGTTGTGCAACCCTCAGCAGACTTGCTAACTTCTTGTACTTGAACATCACATTTGGCCTCATCATAAATATCCTTGAGAGTGGCCCGAATAAGATGTGCATCATGATATATTTCTTTCATCTCAAAGATAGCATCCTGAATATCTTCACAAAGAATACACCGCAAGAAGTTAGTAACACAAGCATTGAATTGCGTGCAATCCAACTCCTCTTGAGTGATATTGGCCTAATCAATATGGTCAATATCAAACTTTGGAGGAAGAATGCTAGCAACTAAAATTCGCTCAACAGTTGGACCTATGGTCTTAAAAGCATTAAGTACATGAGCAGACCAAGAAGCGTAGTTGGAACCATTACTTACAAGTGGCTCAAAGAATACCTCATTAGGCGTCGATATCTTTCTTCACAGCGGTTAAGCTTTGACGTGAAGCCTTGCTCTGATACCATTGAAAGGACTGTGATGTCGCCTAGAGGGGGTGAATAGGCGCACCTACAAATTTTCACTCCAAATCAGCGGATAAAATTCACTTCCTGCCAAACCCAAAACTTACGGGTTAGTGAATCTAGAACTTCCGAATTTGAGGAGGGCAGTAGATGAACTCGGAACTTCCGGGTTTTACAAACCAGAACTTCCGGGTTCACACAGCAGAGTGAACACAATAAATTTAGAGCGAGTAAGTTCAAACCCCTGAATGCAGAGTATGCTATGTGAAGTTTCTGAAACAGGTCCACACAGTTCCTGCACACAGAAACACTACCAACCAAATAGATCAACCAATTTCACAAATACCACAAATAGTGCAATGACAAGCAAAAAGGTGAGGGACACGAAGATTTGTTTTACCGAAGTTCGGATTCAGTGCTTGCTACTAAAGCACAGTAAATCCTACTCTACGTTGAGGAACTCTTTAAGATGTGAGTCTATTCCACCTCACTTCCACCGAGTCGGGTCTTCTTCCAACCACTTCCCGAATTCACTAAGCTTACTTCTTCCCTTGCGGAGGCGAAGCGCAACCTGCACAAACTTCCCGCGACAGCCCACACAATTGGGTGCTCGCCAGGCAGCACCTAGCCGCCTAGGAGTCGAAGCTCCAAGAGTAACAAATGTGAAACACATGATTTCGGCCAAACTCAAGTGCTCAAGGTTTGCTGTGCTCTCTAGTGCTCTCAAGCTTTCACTCTCTGAAACCCAACTCAAAGATATTATAAGAATAACGCAATCTCACAAAGAGAGGGTGGGGAGAGCTCAACAAGGCTACCAAGCTTTCTTAGGACGACCAGCAAGCAGCAGAAAAATGCCTGGAACAGCAGCCCACCAAGCAGGGGGCTCAAAGGTATAAATAGTTGGGTCCAAAGAAACTAGCCGTTATGTGACAGTTAGAACCCGGAACTTCCGGATTCCTATACCCAGAACTTCAGAGTTTTCAAACCAACTAGCCGTTAATGCCACGTATGCAAAACCCAAAACTTCCGGGTTGGAAAACCCGGAACTTCCCGGTTGCCCTTGTTAGTTCTAACTAGCGTGCATTTGAGGCTTTTGTGTCTCTCTCAACACACTTGGGTTACTCGAGCACCGAGACTTAACCAAAACACAATATAATGCATCCCTCTTGATAGTACGGCACACCTATACTCAAGATCAAGGATAGATTACATTTCAACCACTTGAGTTTCTCAAAAGTGTACCATGTCATGCCTTCATCATTCTCAATCTGAGGAGTGCATCCAACTTGGTTTCTATAACTTGAGCACACCTTTCTTGAGCTAGTGACTTGAACCATTACCTTTGAATGAAATCCACTTCTAGTTCAAATCACCATCTTTGCAATAAGATTCTAGAAAGATTGATACTTGCTAATATGAACACCATACATGACCAAGATTATTCAAGTTGAATCCAAAGAAAGTTTCTTCACCCTAGCGTTGGTGCATCGGCACAAACCAATTGCCCTTCGCCAAGCTTAGTCCATCGAAACACTATCCCGAATTCCAACTCTTCATCCTTGCGTCACATAGAGTTTCATAAAGGTGTGTATCAGAATTAAATTATCAATGAAATCCATTCTTTATAATTCTTTGCAACTTATATCTTCTATTGATAGATTATCCATTTCTTCACAAGAAATTCCCTTCTAGTGCTATGACTTTGTCAACAAGCTTCATTTGGATATGAGAATAAATGGTTGTCATCAAACACGTGACTCAATCCATATAGTATTCATTGCTTGTCAAATATTGTCACTTTAATCATAGCCTAGTCACACGTCTTGTCATATGAGCCTTTTATCTTTACTTTCAATATCTTTCATCACAAATATTTTATTGATATGACAATCATTCCCGCTCATAAGCTCAACAAGATGATTAGTTCTTTAATCGTGGTGTCATACAATTCACCAAAACCCACTAGGTGCCTAGATGCACTTTCAAGTATCGCCTCTTTTCCCGGCACGATGCCGTGGAACAGCACCCCGGACGACCGAATGTGCGACAGATCGATGCCCATGGCATCCAGAGTCCCCGCATACATGATGTTGAGGTCGCTGCCCCCGTCCATTAGTACCTTGGTGAGGTGCTTCGTGCCGATGATCGGGTCGACGACGAGCGCGCACCTCTCTGGTTGCGGGACGCGGCTCGGATGGTCAGATTGGTCAAAGGTGATGGCTGACTCCAACCACCGGAGAAACGCAGGAGTCACCGGTTCGGCCGCATGGACCTCCTGGCGTGTGAGCTTTTGGCGGCGCCTGGACTCGTACGCAGCTGGGCCTCCGAATATCATGAGGCAGCCATCGGGGTTGGGGATGCCGTCATCCTTCCCCTCGGCGTCGCCCTCCGCCGGCTCGGGCCTCTTCTTCTACTCTCCCTTCCTGGTACCTCCCGACAGGTACGAGGGTACCCCGTTGTTTCTCTTGTTCTTCTTCTTCCTGGGCTGTTTGAGCCGCCATCGCCGGTGCTTTCATCGCGCTTCGCCTTACCCTTGGCACGATTGAAGATCGCCCCGACCGCCTCCTCGCCCGAGGCGTGGTTCTTCACGATGTCAAGGAGCTCCTTGGTGGTTCGCGGGCTCTTGCGTCTCAGCTTGTGAACCAAGGAATCGCAGGTGGTCCCGGTCAGGAACACCCCAATCACGTCAGCGTTAGAGATGTTGAGCAGCACGTTGCACTCCTTGAAGAAGCACTGGATATACTCACGGAGAGTTTCCCTCGGCTTCTGCCGGCAGTTCTTGAGATCCCATGTGTTCCCGGTCCGTGCCGAGTTGGCAAGGGACAAGGGAAAGTTGCGGATGATGAAGTTGTCATCGACCGCTCCTCCTCCCCGGCAAGTGAGCTGGTAGCCCTCGAGCCACAAAGCAGGGTTCGTCTCCCCGGCGTACCTTGTGATGTTTGCCAGAGGGCGGTATCGTGGCAGGAACGGCGCGAAGCGGATACACGCGCGGAAAACCCTGGGACCCGGCGGGTTGGGGCTCGGGCTTCTATCCTCGCTGCTATCGCGGCGTCCACCACGGCGAGGGTGATATCCTTGGCTTGCCACTGCTTGCTCATCCTCGTGCTCACGCCTCCGGGCGTTGATGGTGTGGCATGCGTCGCGGTCGGCGCCGAGGCGTCCCCGAACGGAGGCGTTCGCGGAACCTTCTCCCTCGCGTGGGGCTTGGTGGATGGACACATCCTTGATACCCTGCCTCGCAGGGGGGTGCCGGCCCGCATTTTGCCCACGTCGCCGAGACATCAAGCTCTCAGCCTCTTTTTGCGCCGCGCGCTCGATGAGCGTGCGCAACTTTTGGTGAGTGCGGCGCCCCTCGGCAAAGGCCTCCAAGCAAAGCCGCCACGGCGGTGATGTTTTGGTTTGCCCGAGCGAAGCGCGGGGGACCCTCGTCGTCTTTGAGGATCCTCCGGTTTACATCGCGGGCGGCGGCGCACGCGCGCCTTCCGTCCCTGCGGCGTCCAATCTCTCACTCGAGTATGGTGCACTCCTGTTCTATCTGGAGGCGCGCCTCCTCGATCTCCCTCTGCCGCTCCCGCCGCTGCTCGGGTGGGGCTTGGTTCCTCTCCCTGGCCCCGTCGTTAGGGCCGCTCGGAGGAGTTTCCCCACTGTAGGCATCTTCGACACACCCTTTGGGGACACCCGCCATGAAACACCCCCGCGAGGGATGGTGACTTCCTCCACTGGAAACAGAGTCAGAGATTGCCTCTGATTCCCCCGCAAGGAGATCATGGAAGGATTCCAAGACATAGCCCGTCATCCCCACGAACTCACTGTCTGTGGGGGATGAACCAAAAGGTGCCACGGCGAGGCGACGTGCGTCCTCCGCTGCATTGCACAGGCCAAAAGGAAACCTCATCGTGACACCCCTGACCGGGATCTCCGGGGATAGTGGTTCTCCCCCGGAGAGCTGCGCCGTGATGTTGGCGAGCGAGAAGAGAACGTGGTGCAAGTCCTCATGGGTCGGCTGGGGCCCAAGAAAACGCAGAGCTGACGCCTCAAACTATCGTAGTCGAAGTCGAGGGGCCAACTATCCTCGGACGCGTGATCCTCCAGGGCACGCAGCCGCATCCCCTCGAAAGCCTCGACAATGAGGTCTAGGTTAGCGGTGCGGGTGGGTCGGACCGGAACACGAATCTGCTCCAGTCCCCCTCCTGTTGTGATGATGAAATCTAGGCTCCCGAAGCGCACAAGCGCGCCCGGGGGCCCATCCTCTGGCGTGTTTGGCCATAAGCAGCCTGAAGAGGTCGACGAGACACGCAAAGGCCCCTACCTGGCGCGCCAACTGTCAGTGTCTTGAACCACCGACTAGTGAATTTCGTGATTGCGCGTCTGACCCGGATGGTGTGCAAGAAACACACGAGGGGTTATACTGGTTCGGGCAGAATGTCCCTAAGTCTAGTTCGAGCCGCTTGTGCTCTTGCAGTAAGTTTGCAGTAGGGGTTACAAACGGACGAGAGAGAGAGAGAAGGCTCAAAAGTCTCTTGTGGAGTGTGCGTGTGTGAATGTGAGTCTGAACATTTTTGTCCACCCCATCGGGGGGTCTCCCTTCCCCTTTTATAAGTCAAAGGGACGGGAGTGGATATAGAGAGAGAGAGAGAGAGATCCCCAGGTCCGTGCCGCCTCTCCTCCCCTTCGCATGGGCCCCACTTGCCTTGTAGATGACGATGGAGGTGCTCCCATGTCGTGCCCTGGTGTGACGTGCGGCGTGCGGCCCAATGGAACGGGCGGTACAGGTCTGCCGAGCCGCAGGACGGGCGACGTGCGCCCTGCCGAGATGGCCGGCATGAGCCCTTGGCGCGTTTTACGGCTTGACCCCGGCACGGAGGACGACTGGGGCTTGCCGTAGTTGCCTATCTTTTTTGGAGGTCATGTCATTGCACATCCTTACCTATCTTTACACCAGAGGTTCGTCCCCTGGCGTGGCCTATCACTTCGTGAGGTCCCTGGGGCCCCACGCCTCTAGGGCGTACGTGCCCGACCCCTCACTCTTAGGATCGGGCGAGGCAGACGCGACCGACCCTTCACCGTTGGGGTCGGGCGTGGTGGACACGCCCGATCCCTTACCCTTGGGGTCAGGGATGGCGGTCGTGTCCTTCACCAGTGCCTCACATTGGGCTGTCAATGCCCCTTCCCCTGGTGGGCCGCTTGCGGTCATTTGATAGCCTAGCTGGCCCAAGCCGCGTACTTCGGGGGAGCTAATCCGTGATCAGCTTCCTAAGGAACATTCTTTGGGGATCCATGATATTTGCCCACGACACTTGTACTTTCCTTCACCACTTCTCTCCCACTTGGGGAGGCGCCCCTCTGGGCGGTGCTTTCACATGTAATTCAAAGGTTAGTTCGGGAGTTAGAGTTAGGAGCTATCTTCGGTTCCGATGTTGTCTTCAGGAGTCTAGGTATGAGTTCCATTGTATCTTTACTTTCCTGTAAGACTTTGCCTATTTAATATAGTGGTCTTTATGCATTTAGACCATGTCAAGTATCATTCTGCAGTACTTTACCTATATTAGTACATGAATAGTTGTAGAGCTAAGTAGTTGGGTTGTTCTCTAGCTTCCCTTTCTTTCACGGGATCCCTTGTCGGCGTAGGTAGCAAGTTCTACCTATTTGCGAGTGCTCTCTACCGCAGATCACGGTAGGAGTAAGTAACTAGATTGCTGAGGTATGGTGCTTAGGTTGATAGTTATCTTGGGTTGTGTTCCACCCACGAAACTGTGTGGTCGGTGGCAGGTGGTGACAACCCTGTCTGTCCTTTGTAGTCCACCACGTTTGGGTGCTTTCATAGCAATAGTAGCCGACAGCCGTTGGACTCCCTTCTCACCCCTTTTTGAGTCCTCCCCTGAGGCTGCCAAAGTGAATGAAAGGTGATGCTAGTTTACATGCCAACTGCCTTCGGGTTCTAAAGTAAGCTGTCTCCCTCGCCGCTACTATACCTCTCGAGCAGTGCTATCTTAGCCTAAATTTCCTGCATCTTGGCATGAGAATGACCCATCATAGGAACCGTGCTCCTGACTCGTTTACCTCTCAGCCATCGTTATCCTTGTGGTGAGGATGCGTGTCGTTATCTTTCCCTTCCTTCCATATCATTTGTGTGGAATAGTTGATAACATTTAGATGATTGATAATATAGTATCCATTGCTCAACTGCTTCCCATGGGAGATAGGATACTCCGGAATACTCCTGAGTGAAATGCTACAATGGTGTTCTGTGCTTGCAAAATTATTGTAAAGGCTTAAGAAACGCCAACAAGTATTTCTGGCGCCGTTGTCGAGGAAGCGACGAGCTAGATATTATTTTATCATTTGTCTTTTCCATTCAAAACCACCCATTTTTTCCATCCCCTTAAAAAACATTTTTTTTCTTTTCACACCCTATCTCCCGTATAAAATAAAAAGAAAAAACACACCGCACTCCACCATGATTTGGAATTAGACTATGAATCCTAGTCTAGGATGCTTGGAAAACCCTCTGTGCACTTGCAGGAACATTGGTGCTCATTGTGTGGATTGTTCAGTATGATCGTCTCAAGGGCAAGTATGAGACACAAAGATCATCAACGACCGCATTGCACGAGAGTGAAAGTACCACATTATTAGGAGATGCAAGAAGGAATCAACGCTGCAGCAAGTCCGATAGGTTCTCCGTCCTCAGGATGCTGGCGTCAAACAAAATCAGGTACATGAGAGGTTCTGCTTTTGACCTAAAACTGAGCCCTTCCCAGAGGTCGCCCGAGGTTCGCCATAACTTTGCTCATTTTTATTTCCGTATGAGTTCAGCTCTTCCAAGATCATGCTTCATCCACCTCATATGCTTATAGGCTGATTTAAATTAAGCATAGTGTTTAGGCTAAATAGCCTTCTTTAATCAAATTTGACATGGGGTTGAAAATGGTTAATGAACTGTGAGCAAATTACGTGCACAGATGTTGTGTGTGTATTGGTGTGGACTAACCCATGCAGGAAGCCCATTCGAGCGGGAAGGTCAAGTTCAATTCATTATGGAGATAAAGCAAGGCTGGAGGTCACACTTCATCAACATAGCACGACATATAAGGAGACATGTCATTGTGAGTACATTACGAAAACTCCCCCCCTTTTTTGTAATCAGATACCTCGTGCTGTTGCAGTATGTCCACAGACTTTGTTTTGAAATATGCTAAAAGGGAGAGAGACAAATGGTGAACAATAAAAAAACAATAAAACTATGGCAGCAAATAAGATCCATGCTAACTAAATCTTTGAGGCTAGCATAGGAGCAACTAATCTTTGGTTCATCAAGTTAGATTCCAATATCTACTGGACCTTCGAGTATTTGTTGCTGAATAACCTTTTATAGGAAAGACTGAAGAATAGTGACTTCAACACAACTTAGTTAAGTTGAAAGGAATCTGCACACGTTACTAGACTGAGGCCAACACCCAAAACAACTAAAATTTACCCAGATGGATTCCTCATGATATGCGAGGCACACTGAGAGTTTGGATCACTAGGGCATGACAACCCTATGCACCTAAGAAAGGTTGAATTTTTAAAAAGTCCACCAGGACACCTTCTTCGGAGTTTGGGAACCAAGATGGAACCCAGTGAGTTCGACGGCACAATGGCTCAACCTCTCTTGTGCCGTCAAAAAGGATATCTGTCACTAATAGAGGGCAGCCCTACCCAACACTATCTGAGAAGAGAAGAAGCATCCATGATATACACTGTATCACTCTCAAGACGACCTCATCAGCTTAACAACCCCTTGGGTGATCATGAAGCAATTATCGGCAAACCGCTCGAGATCAAGAATAAGTACAACTAAACTCCCTTGTCCCCACTACAACGTGTCTGGACCTGGTGGACGTGATTAGGTTCGCAACTCCATGAGGACAGTAGAAGATACTCGGTGATCAAGTCCCTTGGCGGCGTGTCTTGCGTATCGCACTCACCGTTAAACGAACAAGATTTGTGCCCACACCAGAATATCTTCATCCCATGGACTTCACATGCTAGACTTGGAGCTACTCCCAAAGACCCCTCTCTGGAGAGCAATCATAAGCACAGCGAATGCGAACAACCTCGTCACGTTGGACATGGATACCGTCCCAATTCTGAGAGACAGTTCCGCAACACTTGGTCGCACGAGTTGGACATGGATACCCTCTCAAATTCGAGAGACAGTTCTGCAGCAAGGCGAAGATAATCAAAGAGTACAGACTGAGAAACTCAGCTTAACATCAATCGAAGGAGGAAGATTGTATTTTCAGCCCAAGGGTGGAGTAGTACTCACAGTCAAAGAGATCATGCCGATGCTTGACACAAGCAACTTTGACATATTCATGAAGGAATCCCTGGCGAAAAAGGCACACCAATGAATACCAAGGAGCACTATGGTGGCCATAGAAGCTTAATCTTCACCAAGATCAAAGCTTGGGGGAGAATCTGCCAGGTAAGTGCCTCAAGTGCCCCGTGCCTTACATTCCTATCATGCTTCCTGCTACCAATGCCTAAAAAAAAGATTTATGTTTCCCTTTCCTGTAATAAAATTAAAAATGGAAAAACATAAAAAAATTGCATAATGAAAAATACCAAAAATATTTGCTGTCAACAAATAAGACACACTCTCATGCTATAATGCTAGAACTTTGTTTATACCCTTGCTTAAAGAAAATGATGAATAGTTGCTCTGTTAATTTTTTGCAAGTACCTCGTTTGCAACTTGATACTCTCCTTGGAAAATTTGATTTGTTGGAATGAGTTGTGATTCTACATAGATTCTTCAACCTTGAGGGTTGCACGTGCCTTAAACCAAGTCTAGATTGTTGTGAAAATGTGAGATAGTCAATATATGAGTTCAATCTGCTTTTGATCCTAGTAAGGAAAATCTCGGAGTTCAACTTTTTGAAAATTTAAATCTTATACAAGTTCGTCGATGGGTTGAAATTTCTACCGGAGCCAAATGATTTACATGATCAAACCCCCTACAAATGCTACGTTTTGTTATGTTGAGTTTTGTCAAACTTAGGGTCCCTATGAGGTAGTGACATTTCAAACCCGATCTTTCTCCTTTGCTTCTACCTTTGACTGCTAGCCTTTCCTCATCTGGTCATGCTAAATTCCAATTCGGATTCTAGCATCCATCTGGCTAGATATTCATCCACCAGACCTAAAACATAGTTCTTTCCTTTGTGTTTCCTTGAACCTATCCACGGATATGGTTTTTCTAAATAAATACCCCACTCATCCATCCATCTTCCACAAATTTCCCAAAAATTCCCTTTGCAAAAGGAGGCATGGAGATCTCAAAAAGAAAGAAAGAAAAAAGAGGTAGCCCTGGAGCTATAGAGCAAAAAAAAACTCAGGAGCTCCATGTCTCTAATGTCTCAAGGGGATCATCCATTCAAAAATAAGGAGTTACAATTAAGACCATATTTCATCCCAAAACTCGAGACAGGATATGCTGGACTCATTTGTATCAGCCTGGGCATAATTACCCAAAATACCCGAAACCCGAACCGAACTACCCAATAACCGAACCGAAATGACCGAAACCGAAAAAATCGGTCACCAATTTGGTCCTAGTTCTTCAGGAACCGAAATAATGATGGTTAGTTTGGTTCTGGACCTCAGGAAACCGGATTAATCGATGTGACCAAATTTACTGAAGGCCCATAGGCCGACTAACTAGCACTACGCAGTCCAGCCCAACAGCAAAAAAGACCTAGCATACTTAAGCATACATCCCTCCCCCGGCCACTCCCCTCTTAACCCTAGCAACCCACTCGTGGGTCATGGCGGCTGCTCTCCTGCCCCTCCCCTCCCCAGGCTCCCACTCCTAGCTGTCGTTGCTTGTGCTTGGATCCACTCCCAGGCGGTAGTTCGGCACTGTGTGGGTGGGTGGGCAGCGGCGCCCTGGCGCGCAGCACGGGCGGCGGCGAAGGCAACGGCGTGGACGGGTGGGCAGTGGCGGCCAGGCGTAGGGTGTGCCGCGGCCAGACGCAGGGTGTGTGGCAGCGGCATGAGCGGCGCAGGCCGTCCGGACTGGTGGTGGCCCAAGCAGCATGGGGTGCTGCACGAGCGGCACAACGCAGGCGGCACAGCGCGACCCGCGGCACTCAGGCAGCGCGGCATAGGCGGCCAGCTCCCGGCAGTAACCGTGCTTCCCCCAGATCCCCCACTCTTTGCGATTTCTATATTTTTTTCATTGTACGTTGGTTAATTCTGTTAGAAACCAAGATCACACCGAATTAACCAAACCCGAATCTACCCGGTCTTGTTTTTTACGAGGAACTGATCGGTTCCTATTTTCCGGGAACCAAATTTTAACAAAAACCAAAGAACCGATTGGTTCGGTTCAGGTAAACCGAATGCCCAGGATGACATTTGTACCACATATCTTGCAATTGTGTTTTTCCTTGGCATGTGTCCATTTTCTCTGAAAACCTCTATTCCAATGATCAGAATTTGATCTGTCATGATCTTCGCTGGGACCAATTTTTGACTTAACAACATACATAGCATAAGAGAGCCTTCCTTATCCCTACCTAAAGCTCCACATAAGCCTTTAGAGTAAAGGGAAAAAGAGTGGCTCAGGGCCTTCGAGAGGGAAGAAATAATCCACTTGAGCGAGTTGAGAGTACCATTAGAGGAACTTGGTGTTTACTTGAAAATTTCTCAAACCTCCAAGAGTTGATCCTGAAACGTGATTCTATTGGGTGACACTCTATTGAGACTATTCGGACTCTCAACCGTCCATGACAAGGTCAGAAGGCCGAGAGCCCCACAGGTATGAGTCAAAAGGTAAGGGTACACTTTGCCAACCTCTTCAATTCATAAACAGTAGAATGTTGGATTGTACTCTTGACGCTTGTAGGGTGATTGACATTGATGGAACTCCTGATCCGCTGGGCCTAAGTCTAAGCTTTGCTCGAGGACGAGCAACGATCTAAGCTTGGGGATGTGTTGATGGTCGTTAATTACAACATCGACCACCAACATCTCGGTGAATAAAGTGGGTATAAGCATAGTTCTATGCATTATTTGCTTTGAACTAATGAATTCCAAAAGTTTTGGTGGTTTGCGATGTTTTGCAGGATTATGCTCAGAATATGCAAGAAACAACACCAGAAGGTGCAGATGCAAGAATGGTGAAATATAGACATAAGATGAAAGCATTAGAAATATTTTCAAATGCCAAATTGGACATTACCATGTTGAAGAGCTCGTTGAGATGATTGAATTGGAAATTTGGTTCACCCAATTCAAAGTCCGGACGCAAAATTTATACAAATCGGAAGTTCCGGACTTGTGTCGTGCACAGGTAGCAGGCCGGCCGGCCCCACACCATTGCCAAGCACATTATACCTTGCCACAAGACCAATAGGGACCCCCTAATAGAGTGTGACACCCTAGGTATTTAAAATGCTAAAATAAGGGTCATGAATTTAGCATCATGCATTTTAAACAAGAACAATTCAAATCATGCATCTCTTTTAGGAATACATGTGCATGTATGTGTGCATATAAGGTTTTCATAAATATGTTCATAACCATCCATGCTCAACTTGTCATAAAAAAAAGTGTAGCATAAAAACACACTCATATTTTAGTACCTTACAAAGTGTACTTCACACACCATTTTGCAAATTCAAATTTTAAACACATGAGATGAATAGGAATTCAAATCCTAGTAGTCTTAAATTTTAAATAACTTCTAAACTAAAGCTCAAATGAACTTTGAGCCAAAACAAAAGTCGTAGAGTTTCAAATTCCCTACAACTTTCATGTTGGCAGATTTCAAAGTTTTATTGCAAACTTTTGAGAAAAATTCATTTGAACCCGGGCCCTCACTCTTTCTCTCTCTTCCTTCACTCTCCTTCTCTCTCTCCCTCCCCTGTTTTGTCCCGTCGAGGGGCAGCGGCCGCTGGCCCCCTGGCCAGCGATGCCTGCCGACGAGCCGCGCCAAAGGGCAGCACCCCGACAGGCCCGCAGCCGAATCTCCCTCCCCTGCCCCGAATCCACCCATGGTCGACACGTGTGCGCCACGCGGTCGTCGATTTCCGACGGCCGAGCCACGACGCGCCGGCGACGCCGCGCCCTTGAAGCGGCCTTGTCCCGGCCGCACCTACCCCTCTTGTGTCGCGCCCAGCTCCACCTCCCCTCTCCCCTCTCCCTTGCTCGCCTATAAAAGGTAGGCCGGCTCCCCCCTGCTCGCTCCCGCCTCACGCAGAGCTGCCACCGCCATGGCCGCCGACTAGCTCCTCCACGCTGAGCCCCCGTCCCCGCACCTCCTCCATCCCAACAGACCCACTGAACCAGTTTCCCTCGTGCCCCTAAAGCTTCCCAGGCCGCAGCCCCACCACTCCAGCCACCACCATTGCCGGAGCACCTGCCGCACCACTACCGGAGCTGCTACTCCAGCGGCCAGCCCATCTCCGACAGCCTCCACCCCCACCAAAAGCCCTCCACGGGTTCGCCTCGACCTCCTCGTGCTCCCCCACCACTTTTCCAAGCCGCCGGTGAGCCTCCTCGCCGGAATTTGACCGCCAACCATGGCAGCCCCGCCCAGGGACTACATTGCAATTGCCAAGTTCTTTTTAGGATCCTTTCTGCTAAATCAAGGGACCTATCTGCGAGAACTCGAGTTAAATTTTATTTTCAAGAGACTATCAATTTTAAAATCAATCTAAAATCATAGAAACATCAGAAAAATGTAAACTAAAATTTGTTGTGACCCTCTTGATGAATCCTACAACTTTTGCACAGAAGGATGACCAGTTACAAACTATAACTTGATCTAAAATTAATTTTGTTTTAAATAGCCCATAAATGTATCTCTTGATCTAGGACAGTGTTGTGGATGATTTTTGGACTGTAAGCTATTCTTGTTAAGACTTGTGTAAAAATCTCAAGGCCAGAACAAGTCTCTACGAGTAGTTCTTGTTGGACCATGTTTGATGTGCTATTTTGCTAGAGTTATTTGTTCCTGTTGTTCTACTGATATGTTAGGGTTGAAACTTTTACAGTAGAGTAACCTTGATGCATAAATGTTATGGACAAAGTTTGGAACTTTTTACTTCTGTCTAACTTGCTCATATGTTTTTAGTTAAGAAAACTACATTAAATCAAATTAACTAGTTCTGGTGCTTAGAAAAATAAGAAACTTTAACTACAGACTACCTTTTAGTAGATTATCATGTTGGAAAAGTTTGAGACACGGAAACTTTGTGGAACTGCCTGTAGAAATAAATCTTGATTAATGTAGATGTATCTTGACTTATTTTTTATGCTCTGTATCTTGCATACTAAACCTGAAAAATTTACAGTAGACTCAACATAAGTTTAGGAGTACTTAGTAAAATGTTGAGCACTAGTTTTTGCATGGTTTGTTCTGTATAAATGGATCTTGATCCTAGCAGTAGTTGTTTAATGTATTTTTCATGATTAATCTGCTGAATGAAAAATGGCTCGAAATTTTACATTGAGTTTGTACGTAAGTAATATGCTCCGCATAAAAATCTCAATACGAGAAACTATCTCTAGTAGTTGTTTTGTTTCTAATCTATGCTTACTTTTGAAAAATGGTCGTTTATGAAATGATACAACAACTCACTTACTTAGTGAAGTTAGTTAATCTAAATACTACTCGATAAATGACTGCCCAAGGAAAATACAATTAAGTGCTTTACAACTTAACTTGAGTTTTGTTGAACTACAACTTTATAGTGAAATAGCTATTTATCTTGTACCATTAAAACAACTCATACATATGCATTCATGTGACACCTCAGGTGTTTAAATTGCTAAACAAGTCTCATTAGCATAATAATATGCATAAATAACTAAGAAAAGTTTAAAGAGATGTATTATAATTTGGTTTTGCATTTATTTTGAAAGTATGTGTATATGTGCATAAGTACATGTACTTTAATCAAACAAATTAAATAACTTTCACATTGATGCAAATATGGCTACGAAATTGAATAGACACATCATCAGTGACATGATAAACAAAAGTCTAGTTGAGACCTCGGAAAGAATATGAAGTTTTGCCCATGAAAAGACATGTCATTCGAATCATGCTTTTTGAGTTTTTAAAATAACTTTTGAACTATAACCCAAATGAACTTTGGCCTGAAACAAAATTTGTAGAATTTTTCATTTTGAACAACTTTCATGTTCAGAGAATTTTGAGTTGCAACACAAAAATGTGAGAAAATATTATTTTTACGACCAGACCCTTAAATTTTATCAAATTCTTGCCTTTCAGTCCCTCCCTCACTTCCCTCCTCTGCTCTGCCCGACCGCTAGCAGAGTCGGCCACCACATCGCCGGTGATGCCTGCAGCCTGCGTCGTGCCAAACCAATGGCTGGCCGCGCCCCTGCCGCACGCGCTCCTCCCCCACGCCGCGAAGCCTGCCCAGCCCGCTGTTGCCACGCGCACGCCGGCAGGGCACCCCTGCTCGCCGCCCAGGGCGGCCAGTACCGCGTGCCGCGCCCCGCCAGTCCCCGCGCTCGCCACCCGGCAAGCCAGCTGCTGCAGCTGCTCGCCCAATCGCGTGCCGCGTGATCTCCTCCTCCCCCACGCCGAATCCCGCTCGCCCAACCCCCGCCGACTCTAGCCGCACGCCACGCCAGCGTCCTACACACCGCCCACGGTGGCCAATGCCGCGCACCCGTGCAGCCCAGGCCGTGCTAACCCTCCCCAGCCTCGCCCGGCCCTCTCCCTCCGTCCTGCAGCCTATAAAAGGCAGCACTGAGCCCTCTCGCGCGCCAGCACCACCCGAACGCTGCCGCCGCTGCCATTGTCGTCGCCGTGCGCCACCCGCCGTGGAGCCCCATCCCCCGACCCTCCTCCACCCGAGCAAAGCCTCGAAACGGGTTCTCCTCGACGCCGCGAAGCTCACCGACCCGCCCCCACCGGCTCTCGCTCGCCGGAGCACTGTCGCCGACGCACAGCACCACCGCCGCCCACCTGCTCCACGCCGACGAGCCACCTCCGGCCATCCCCAACCCCGACCAAGGCCCCCACAAGGTAGCTCTTGCTTCCCTGGTACTCCCCGACCCTTTTTCCATCACCGCCGACTAGCCCCCTCGCCGGAATTTGGCCGGCCGCCATGCCAGCCGCCGCCAAGGACTCAATTGCTTCAATTGAAATCTTTAAAAGGGTCTGCACGCAAGTTTCCAAGGACATATCTGCAAACCAGTGTTTTGACTTTAGATTCAAAAATAGTGAAATTGTAAAATTCATATAAAATCATAGACAAATCGGAAAAATGCAAACTCAATTGTTCTGTAATCTTTAGAAGAACATCTACAACTTTTGATATATGCATTTATTCAGTTGCTTGATATATTTTGCTCTAGACTAAATGGAAGGTTTAAAAGCTTTTATTTGTACCCACTGTTGTAAACAAAATCTGAACTTAATTTTTGAAAAGTGGATTAGTTTCTTGATTTGTAGGTCAGTGTAAAAAGTTCAAGACCAGAACCCAATCCTAGCTAAACTTTTTGTTAAACTTTATTTTGTGCCATGAAGACATATCAATGAATGTTTCCTACTGTTATATTGTGATTTATGTTGTGAAACTTTTTTTGTGATGTTATATTGATACCTAGGTACCACCGAAAAATTTAGAACTTTTTACCTTTCTATAACCTACTTATATAATTTTTGTGGTGGAGAAATGCATTAAATCAAAATAATTAGTTTTTTGCTTGAAAAATGTTCATCTTTTTACTATGGGATACCTTAGGTTAGAACATGCTGTATAAAAAGTTTTATACTCAGAAACCCTGTATAACATCCTATAGAAATTTATCTTTATTAAAATAGGTGTATCTTGTCTTATTTATTATGCTCTGTATCATGCACAATAAAATCTAAAAATTTTACAGTGACACATATATAGATATATTAACATCTTGTAATCTTTTTAGCACCAGTACTTGCATGGGTTGTTCTGTATGAAAATAACTAGGTTCTAGTAGTGGTTGTGTATTACATTTTTCATGATTATTCTGCTGCATAAAAATATCTGAAATTTTTACAGTGATTTTGTCTCTGCATGTTGTGCTCTGCATAAAATTTACATCACCAGAAGTTACCTATATCAGTAGTTGTGTTTAATCTATGTTTGTGCTTAAAAAAAATTAAGTTTCCAATATAACACAACCCCTTCTTGTTTAATGAAGTTAAGTAGTTTAAGATATACTCTATTAACGATTGCCCAAAAAATCTTAACTAAGTAACTTTACAACCAAATCTATGTTTTTGTGGACTGCAACTTTATCATGAAGAAAATAAATATCACGTATCATCACTACAACTCATACTTGTGCATTCATATAGAATCGACTACTCTCGCTGACGGAACGTATGAGCTGGTGCCCGAGTCCAAGAGTGAGCAGCGTGAAGCTCAAGTGAATCTAACTGAAGTTTTCGAAGACCCGAACCCGAGTTCGGAAGAGCCCAAGGCTAGCTTTGCTCAAGAAGGCAAGCCCCGGAGCATGAACCCTATTTTTCAAATTATGCAACTTATTACTCTATATTGCTTGTGCAATAAGTTTATAGAAGTTGAATGGAAACTTCGTTGCATGATCTTAGGTTCCTATGATCTGAACACTAGATATAAGGTTCGATAGAATGTTATGCTAATAGGACTCCAGTAAAAGTCGAGTGATTTCCTGTCACTCGCGAGAATATAGGAGTTGAATGTTTACTACATGCTGCAATCATAAGGTCGACGGACGGGGCTATGGTGCGATGTTCATGTTGGTGATTGAGGCCCCGTCTGTTTAGTGAAAAATGCTAAGGCCGCAGTGTGTGGTAGTGGTGGTTAAGCGTTTGAACGTACTAACCACATGCCGAGAATATGGTAATCGGTAAGCTTAAGTACCTAATCGGACCGGCAAGTGGACAGCACCTCACCCTCCCAACTTCGGTTCCATGCGCTCACATGGTGGGTGCAGAGCCGGGCTCTGTAGTCTCGGATGGTGGCCCTGATCCACAACCCGGGAAGAAAGGGGTAAGGTTGCACGTGTGACTCTGAGAGTAACCACGTGACGTGTGTTTAGGTCTGCCTTGCAAGGTTAAGAAATTCGATTCGAATCGTCCGTTTCTCGCGGTATTGAGAATGTTTGACCCTTTTACCACATAGAGCAAGAAATGGAACAATGATGATGATTAATCTTGTTGGATGCAAATTAATTCTTTCACCATGCATGATATTGGATAGTTGCTTACCTAGAATGGTTAAAGAAAACTAGAATCTGGAGCTAAAATTTGAAAGTAAGGACCTACTTGTATATGCTTTTCGGCAAAACAAACCCCTCAAGCCAAAAGCCTTGCATGTCTAGGAGTCGGCTAAGTATATTCCACTAGTCGGGTAAGCCTTGCTGAGTATTAGTATACTCAGCCTTGCTTGTGGCTTGTTTTCAGGTGGTACTTTTGAGGACATGGTTGCTAGTTTGACTTGGCCGTATACTCTTCCTCCTGGTTGGTCGGTGGAATGGGATGCGTCCCCGGCCGATGATGATAATGCCGAGTGATGTCTCATACGGGCCTCATCGAGACATCATGTATCATTGAGTAGTTTATCGTTGTTTTTCCGCTGCAATGAACTCTGAAGAACTCGTTTACTTTTAAACTCTGAAGTACTTGTTTTACGAATTCGAACATGGTCTGTAATACTAAGTTTATGTGGAACTCTGTAATGTAAAATTTGTGGAATGTTGTATTCTCTGGGCTCACCTTCGTGTGAGTACTTTGTATGTGTTGTTTCGATCGGCAAACCCGTGGTTGTATCGGGAGGTTACCCGACAGACCAATGGATTACTCCGTTTGAAGTGCGAGTTAGCCCCGATTGCCCTCGTGGTGATGGTTAACGCACTTGAGCCGGATTAATTCAGGTGGTTCTGCCACAATTCATATAGAATCAACGACTCTCGCCGATGGAACCTACGAGCTGGTGCCGGAGCCCGAGAGTGAGCAGCGCAAGCTCGGATCAATATAATTGAAGTCATCAAAGACCCGAACCAAAGTTCGGAAGAGCCCAAGGCTAGCTTTGCTCAGGAAGGCAAGCCCCGGAGCATAACCCCTACTTTTAAACTTATGCAACTTTTAATTGTATATGGTATTGTGCATTAAGTTTATAGGAGTTGATTGAAACCCTAGTTGCATGATCCTAGATACCTATGATATGAACACTAGCCTATGTCGGTCGCTAGATTGCCATGCTAATAGGACTCCGGTAAAAGTCGAGTGATTTCCTATCACTCATGAGATATAGGAGTTGCTTGTTTTACTTATGTTGGAATCATAAGATCGACGGACGGGGCTATGTTACAATATTCATGTTGATGATTGAGGCTCTGTTTAGCGAAAATGCTAAGGTCGCGGTGTATGGTAGTGGTGGTAAGTTTTTGAACGTACTAACCACATGATGAGAATATGGTAATCGGTAAGCTTCAGTACCTAATTGGACCAGCGAGTGGACTTTACCCTCACCCTCTTGACGTCGTTCCCATGGGCACATGGTGAGTGCAAGAGCAGCCACGGCCCAGCGTCGTTCCGTGGTTCGTGGACCTCTGTACTCGAGGGGGGTGGCCCTGATCCACAACCCGGGAAGAAAGGGAAAAAGTTGCACATGTGACTCTAGGAGTAACCACGTGATGTGTGTTTAGGTTTCCTGTTGCAAGGTTAAAAAATTCGATTTGAATCGTCCGTTTCTCGCGGACATTGAGACTGCTTAATCCTTTTACCACATAGAGTAAAAAGAGGAACAATGATGATGATTAATCTGGTTGGATGCTCAATTAATTATTTCCACCATGCGTGATTTGGATAGGTGCTTACCTAGAATGGTTAATTAACTAGAAATTGATGCTAAAACTTGAAAGCAAGGACTCACTCTTAGATGTTTTTTGGCAAAAATAACCCTCAGCCAAAAGCCTTGCATGTCTGGGAGTCAGGTAAGTATATACCACTAGTCGGGTAAGCCTTGCTGAGTATACTCAGCCTTGCTTGTGGCTTTGTTTTCAGGTGAGACCTTTGAAGATATGGTTGCTAGTTTGACTTGGCCATGTACTCTTCCTCCTGGTTGGTCGGTGGAATGGGATGCGTCCCCGAGCAACGATGATAACACTGAATAATGTCATGTACGGGCTTCATTATGATATCTTGTATCGTCGTTAGAACTTTCGCTTATTTTCCACTGCACTATTAAACTCTGAAAGTACCTTGTTTTATAATTTAAAACTTTATTTGTAATAATAATTCCTATTGAACTCTAGAATGTAAAACTTGTGGATTGTTGTAATCTCTAGGCTCACCTTCGTGTGGGTTGTATGTATGCATTGTTTCAATCGAAATTCTAGTGGTTGCATCGGGATGTTACCCAACAGACTGTCGTTTTACTCCGTTTTAAGCGCGTGTTAGCCCCGATTGCCCCTATGGTGATGATTAGCGTACTTAAGCTGGATTAATTCAAGCGGTTCTGCAACATGGAGGAACAAGCAAATACAAAGGATATGACCGTAAGGCTTCCACGAAGTATCGGCCGGCCACAACTTGGAGCAAACTCAATCAAATTCAGTGAAATCAAGTGTGGCTGATCCATAATAACCATCCACCACATAATGGAAGTTGGATGGATGGATTTTGTGGAAATCCCAGGTTGGCCGGTGTTGACGGCATTTAATTCACGCCTTGTTCGTCAGCTTCTCGAAAATAAATCAAAGCTTTACACTATGTTCCATACATAATTTGCTTATTTCTAACAAGTTCAACAAGTTTTGGATGAGTTGTGAATACAGGAGCAGGTGAACCAAAAACGAGGCAAATTGGGGAAAATCCCAGGCCGACCGGCCTCCCCTAAACCAGCCGGCCTGGCACTGAACCCAAATGCCACATCACTGATCCAGAGGCAAGGAAACACACCCACAATGCCCCCACGGATCAGTGTCATAGGCGGCAGGTGGTGACAGCCCTGTCCGTCCCTTATAGTTCACCATGTTCGAGTGTTTTCATAGCAGTAGTTGTTGTTTGCCGTTAGACTCCCCTTTCACCCCTTTCTGCAGTCCTTCCTCTCTCTGGCCGCCACCGAAGTAAGCTCTAGGTTCCCCATAACTACTTAGAAGCAGATTTAGTCTAGTGAGGCTAGCTCATTAGTTTAGAAGTATTTTAGAAGTCTTTCTCGCTCGTTGTCCTCCCAGCTGCTACTGCTCTAAGGTTTAGTCTCATGTGTCAGACGGTCATTGCTTGGTCATATCTAGCTTACCCCCGCTAAGTTAATCTACTAAGTTAATTGGTTGATATCTCCGGACGGCCAAATCATGTTGAAAAGCCTAACCAAACGCACCCTCGATCTCCCAGAGATTAGGGATTTTATATCTAACAATAAAGTTTATTGAAAAATAATTAAAATAGGAACTTCACATTCATAATTGTATGTCTTCCGTGTAACTTTGATTTTGATGTAAAATTAGAAGAATGAAGTAATAAGCAGCCCAAATCCTGAACAAAAAGACAACTCTTCCGGTTCTGACTTAGTGACTTGTGACCTGTGGTCCCAACCACCACCAGGTCTCCCCTCATTTTATTACCAACAACTAGCAAGGGGGAAAAGCGGGGAAAACACCTTCCTACATAAAAACACAATCACCATCAAATAGAAAAGAAATATTTTTTAATTATTTTTTGGTTGGTGGTGCCTGCCGTCTGCCGTGTTGAGGGGGAAGAGAGAGGGAAAGGGGAAGAGGCCTGGAGGACGGGGAGCCTGCAGCCACCATGGATTCCGAGCTGTGGATCTCGCGCCTCATGGCCGCCAAGCGGCAGTTCGCGCTGCAGCGCGCCCAGCGCCAGCATGCCGCTCCGGCTTCCCATCACGGTACTTCCTTTTCGTTTCTTCATCCGGCATAGAAATACCCTGGCGATTGTTCCGGCGAGGAAAAAATTGTCAAGATTGGACTGTACCGTTGGCGCGGGCTCTCTATTGGATCTCGATTGACCACTTGAGGGATCGGATGTTTCCGTCCGGACCGATTAATTGCTATTAATTTGAGCGATTTTAGTTGGATTTATGTTCTCTTCGGTGACCGCGTAAGAAACGTTCGATTTGCAGCGGAAATGGATCTTAGTTTTGTTCCCTTTTGTTGCATTTGGGAGCGTAGGAACGGGCAAAAGAGACGGGAAAACGAGAGAAGATTTTGGAGATAGCTGAGCTTCTACGGCTGAAAAAATTATGCTCATATAAATGAACTTCTCGTTCAGCATTTCAATTATCCTCCTTTATGTAAGAATTATTACATTTATCTAAAAGGTTGGGACTAGAACTAAATTGCCTGACATGTGTTATGTTATAATCCTTTTAATACTAGATTTATCTGAAAGTCGTAGTTTGGTCGTCATAGTTCTCAGCAATCTAGAGATGACAGGATTAAATCTCAGAAAAATACAGAATAAATCTACCTAATGTATATTTTAGGGGAACTGTATCTATGATACTTAGACACAAGACGCAGAAACCATACCATTGAACTAGTGATTGGTTGGCACAATCCTAAACTCTGTTCTAAATACTAATGAATTATCACTTGCAGATCGGTTCGATGATATTGAACCAGAGGATGAGGGACACTCGGACTTCCCATGCCCTTACTGCTATGAAGATCATGATATTACATCACTTTGCAGCCATTTGGAGGATGAGCATCCTTTTGAGTCTAAAGTTGTGGTAAGTTCAGTTCTTTGTATTATGTGTGCTTCTTTAATTTGGCTTGCGATATCCAATATGTTTGGAAGGAAATGTAGATTGAATGTTTACAGGACATGTAGATTGAAAGCAATTGAATCCATACTAGTGACATTCTTTGTGACATTCAAGAACTAAGAAGTATAGTTGGTCTTCCATGGCTGTGCTATAAAATATGGTCATATTTAGCTACCAGTTATTTATGCTGCATATTCATATGGTTTGTTTTGTCCATTGTTGTTGGGCACTGTATTAAGTTGGTTGTTCTAATTAATATTTGTTTAATATAATTTGAACGAAATTATATCGTAAGTGTTCACATCAGAATGTTATTTTTATTCAAATATTGCTTATCATTTTTAGATGATGAAACTAATAAGCACTGAAATAACATGGTCTTGACAATATTTTAAATCACTTGCAAGCTTACTCAAACTCAATGGATCTGAGCTCATCTGTTCGTGAACTTGATTGACTAAGAGGTGCATGTAAATACTCCATGATAACTCATCTAGATTTCTTGAGATGATGTCAAGCTTGAAACATAGTTGCGTCATTCTAGCTTAAGTTTTAATTAGGGAATGCATATCAGTTGCTTTTAGGAACATTAGGCAATACACAAGTTGCTTCTAGGAACTTACTACCGGGCCCATGTTCATGGTTGGTAGGCAAGGGATGGTGTTTATCAAGTGTCTGAATGGCCTCCAGCAAGCACTTAGAAGTCACTCTGTACCTATGTGTATAGTCCACGAGCTTATATACTCTGTACCCTGATTTAGATTTTCCTCGTGACACCTAACCTTGAGCATAACCCCGCACCAATCTTTACAGAGCCCCACACTCACATAAATAGTTAAGTGAGTGATAGTTCAAAATAAGCACAATCAGCCATGACGTTCCGGTTTGACCTTCTAGAAAATGCTGACAATGTTTTTGGTTATCTGGCCAAGTACAGCACCCTTGTTGCAGTTAACCTCTTTCTCTACATCTCTAAGCACTGCCACCACTGCACAGTATCACATAGGGGAAGTTTTGACCCGTCATGGTTTAACGTCTATAGGGGAAGTTTTTTTCAATGGTAGTTGCTAAAGTTTTAATCTGTCATACATGTTTAACATCCATGGGGGAAGTTTTGTTCAATGACAATTGCCAATTTTTAATTTCTCCCATTTTTGCTTGGTTTTGACATATAAAATGGCTTTATGGGATTGGATACATTTCATTGCAACTAGCCAATTAGGTTATGCAAATCGGGGTACTTAGAGTACATAAGCACTCAAGCATTAAAGTCACAGCAAGGAAATGTGGGTATGCCAGCCAAGTTTTCCGTTCTTCTCTGTAGTACTGAAATATTCAATGAAAATAATGGAAGATGCTGTAAGATCTTTTGAACTACTGCAAACGCATGTATGAACAATCAAGATATTAGCTTTGTCAGAGTGTCAGTTAAGGTCTTCTGAACATGGGTGGAGCTAAAACTGGTTCAAGTGCTGTAAAATCTTTGGCTGACTGCCTATCTGCTCATGAACATATAATAAGGTGCAATATCAAATATTCATTCTATGTATGAAACCTAAATTTAGTGGAGGTTTGTTATACTTGATAGTTAGCATGCATACAGTTTGTCCAAGTAATTCACATGTTAAACACACTTTTTCCCAAGGTACAATTGCTTATTTGTTTGGTCTAGCATTCACACAATGATATCAGACTGTTTTCTTTTAATTGGGCAAGGACTGTTTCCAATCATATAATGGAAGTAACATTTTCTCATTTTTCTCATCGTCTTCTAAAATTGAGCGTACCATATTATATGTGGCTTATTCTTAGTATAAACTGAAGTTGTTGCCAAACTGATGGACACAAAAGGATGGCTTCGGCTTATGTAGGGGAGTAAGTCGTAGCCTTGACACATGGTCTCTTTCCCAATTCACACACCACCATGCCTTCTACTCAAGTAAATTGGCCTATGGTGCTTTCAGCATAAGCTGCATCAGGTTTGCTCCATCGAATTGTGGTGTGCCATCAGAGCCTTTCGTCGTGGAAAAATTTCTCAAGGGCTTCTCTGCAATGGCTCATTGGTCGTCCCCTTTTATTTTCTGTGGCACGATCGAATGTGAACTAATTCTCTAGGGAATGTGCGTGTGGTGTTTGTCTGTGTGTGAGTGGTGTTGCAGTCTTCTTTAATTAAATGACACGCAGATCTCCCACGTCGTTCGAGAAAAAAATGCACCACCAGGCCTATGAGCAAGACATACATGCCCACAAGGTTGTTAGCCTTTTTACCAAAAACTAGATTCTGTTTGAGGGGCTTATACACTATAAGTTTAGGCCAAATCATATTCTTTTTGTGGGGCTTATACACCATATGCACAGAAGCTAGCTATTGACATTATGAACATCTCAGCCCATTGCATCCATTATATATGTAATATATTTCTACAGTTTCTAACCTCACTTTCATACGCTCCATAGGCTTGCCCAGTTTGCTCAGCCAGGATTTCGAAGGACTTGTTGGAACATATAACTCTTCAGCATGGCTACCTGTTCAAAATATCCTTTTCTTAGATGATTGTCTTTATAGGCAGTTTGCACTGGTGTTGTAGAAGTGTTTTTAACTGTAACTTTCCTATGTTTCCTTAATAATGTGCACTTGCAGAGACATCACAGGTTACGTAGAGTTGCTGGTGCTGGCAGCCACACTCTCTCTTATGCTGGGAGAGATCTTCAAGAGACCTACTTAAAGGTGCTTCTTGGAAATAGCGGTCGAAGCAGCAGTACCACCAATACATCAACTTCAGTCACTGATTCACTGCTATCTTCATTAGTTTTAAATTTATCTTCATCAGAAGCAGAAGACACCTCAAAATCTTCTGCTCCTGCTGTGGCCGAAAATAGTTGGTTTAAAAGATCACTACCTTCAAAGAATTGGAAGATAAGGTACAATCCAATTCTTTTCCTGCCTCTTATCACTATTAGTTTGCTGAGTCTACTTCTGCATGTTATGTGGCTTTTTTTCTTGGTTTCAATGTCAGGTGAAGTTTTTTAGCCTCCTTTGAATGAAAATGTGTATAGCTTAATGTTCGTTGCTAAGCCACAAAACCTGTTTAGGTACACTTAGCTTAAAGCTGTATGAACTATCCACATTAAATTCAGTTTTGCTGTTATATGCAGGTTACAGTCAGCTTAATATCTACCTAGTTAGCTCTCTACTTCTTTTTCTGATTAGACTAAGAACTTGCCTATACTAGATACAATCTGTTGGCCAAGTTATTGCGCTTATAGATTATGAACTAACATCTTTCGAGAAGCTCTTTTGTCATGCTGGAATCCAGTTTGGTACGTGCTGACACAGTTGACTTTGCACTAAATATGCACACTAAAACAAGATTAGTGCTGTATTTGATCTCCCGTCAAGTTATATACCCGTATTTGCACCTATCATGCAAGTTCATGTAACTGTGGTGCAATTTATTCTATGCTGAATGATTTACTTATAGAGGTTCTCTGATAAGCTTGATCCCCTTTTCTACATATAAGCTTAAGTTTGATCAAGCATGTCACTCTGGAGTGTAAATTTATCAGACCTGTTTAATTGTACTGTTCTTCCATTGTGAAATGAAGTTTGCTTCATAAATCATACAACCGACATAAGTGTCTAATTTTGAGAAACAAATGGCGCTATAATTCCTGTACCAGATCCAGCACTGCTGGCTTCATCTAGCCCTGAAGTTATGCTTTTCAGACTGTAGAGGATGTCGATAAATCAAGTCAATGCATATGGCTATGGGTTGAGTAGATTATGCACTTTATCAAATGTTGTAGGCATGCTGAACAAGGTACAAGCATGGATCATAAACTTATCTCTACATAGATGAAATACATTATTATGATGGAATTTTAAACTCCAATAGAGAGAACTGGATGATTTCCAACATCAAGTCTTCTGAGTGCTTGATGAAGTATTAATGCAATTTCTTCTTTTAGTTCTGCTGATTCCAACCTTAGTCATGAAGAGAGGGAGCAGAGGAGGCGGCAAGCTACGGTGAGATCAGCGTTTGTACAGCATATCCTTATCACTACCCTTTTCGATGACTAGCAGAACAACAGAGCTCATGCATTGAAATCATGTGGGCCTTTTGCCCACTCATTTATCTGGATGAATAATGAGCTAATCACCTCCGGTATCTCGAAGTTGTTCATCCAACTGAGGCTGGTACCTGATTCCATGAAGCTCGATGATAAATTGAAGACGCAGAGGGCCTCTTACCTTATATGTTATATATCGAAGCAGCTCTGAACATTTGCTTTCCAGATCAAATTCAGACTGCTAGGCTATTGGCTAGCGTTCTTATAGTAGAGTCTTGATTGTTTTCATTGGATTTCGTTTTGTGCTGCAGAACGTGTTGTACCTTATCCTATGTATTATTACTATGGACATTTGAATGTTGTCTTTCCAGCTTTGGTATATGCATATGAAATCTGTTTGACCCTTGCGTTCATTTATTTCAACAAATTCCACAGTATGTAAATGACAACTCGATTAAATCCATATGGCATTGGTACTCTGTAAACTGTACTTGTTTGTAGTGTGCTTTTCATGAGTCTGGAGGTGTAGGTTTCGTAGCATCCTAGCCTCAGAATGAGCTATCTTTGCAAATGTCTGCCGTCATGACGATTTTCATTCGTAAATTTATGACCTCCAATATGCAACTTTGAACACTATGTTTCAGAGTAACTTGGTAATGAGAAGTTGTAAAGTCACTATGCCATGCCATGAAAGTACATTTTTCATGACTAACCAAATAATATCCTTTCTTCAATCAATAGTCAAAGAGTATTAGGACGGACGTCATGTATTTGTAGAAGTGATCGCCTAGAATTTGGTATCTCTGGTTGTTGGCGTATGCCCCAAATGAGGATCGACCAGGATACTGAGTAGTTGATAAGAGCATCTGTGCTCGTCCACAGATGTAGAGGATGCAATATTGCTATCTAAAAATGCAGGCAATGGGATCTTTTCCTTGCAGAGCGCGGATCCAAGGCCCCAGCGAGTTGCTTATCTTTCATATTTCTGAAAACAGATAATTGTGAATCATTTTGCTCAGACGCTAGGAACTGAGACTTTATGTAACTGTCGCATGTCCATTTGATGCGACAAGTCGCCAACGTGAAACAACAGTACCGAACTGGCAAAGTGACCTTATTTACATGCGCTACAGATATCTCCACAGCGATAGGTATCAATTGGTCGGTGGTATCTGCTATATGTATCCTAGCCAACTATGCTTCAGAAAATAAATCATAATTTCAACACTACACCTGAACTCATCCCAGATAAACTGTTGTAGAAAAACAACTCAGAATGCACCAACATCACAGCATAGCCGTTTCCAGCAGGAACCAAGAATGACACGGCAGAAGGTACATTGAATTATCCTCAAATAAGTCTCACTAACGCACAACCTAAAATACCACATACACCACAGCTACACAACATAGAAGCCCTAACTTATCCAGGAAGTCCCACATCACCTTAACACAGTTCAGTGTCAGACAGTCAGCTAGCGAGAAGATAGCTAGACAAAGTTAAAGCAAAGCTGATACTGTAATATGAATGTGAATGCGACTATTATTTGCCATCCAGATATGGCATAGGCTGCACAACACTGTAAGCTACTTGTTCTGTAAGATACTGACAATCTCTTGAATGTCTTCAGTGCATGCAGTTAAACCTGAGAGGGATAAGTTCTCAATCAGTGGCAACACATAGTATAGCTCTATGCACGGAAGAACTCAAGAAGCCATGGGGAAAGTGGTGGCAGTACCCTTACCCAATGCTGGACGCTTATTGTCCCTCAGACCGTTCATGTTCCAAACCTGTTGATCTATCAAGCTCCCAGTCTCAGTCCTTGTCTTCTTCATACCTATTATTTTCTTCTGCAACAGTGGTATCACCTTTGCAAGATCTGCAGGTTCAGCACAGTTGCGTAGTCATACTTTTGAACCAGGGCTAACTAGATTGACTGGAGGTTGAATTGACAAATGTGTAGATGTTCTATCTAGATTAAAGGTCCATGTCAACTTTGCAATTGACCTCACACATTCCGCAAAACAATATAGATATGTTACAAGACATTCAAATGACAGAACTGATATCCACAATTTAGGTTCGCAAGTTTTTTTGGATCAGTTTTCTTGCTAAAGCTAATGCATGTGACTTCATGAAATGGCCTTATCTCACAGTGTAAAGGAACATAGTTACCATGTCTCAGTGGTCTATTGTCTTACAATGTGAAACAACCATGTGGACGAAAAGAATACTGATTCCTTAACAATTCTAGGTCTTCTCCATAAAAAATGACACCAAGCTGCTAGGCGCAAGCATTGCGAGGAATTGCTATGTGTTATCAAATTGTCAAACAAGTTGATGAAGGGAAATCATTAACAAGGTAGTCTGTTCTCAAATAAACAAATAAATAACGTGAAGGCCTACAGTTATCATAACGTCATAACATAGCACCACTTCTCTAAGGTATGACATCCTCCTGAATTAGTAATGTCCAATGAACAACTGAGCAGTTTGAAGCTCTGATCAGAATGACAAGACAATGAATCCCCAAACTCCTTACTATGTGCATATTAGTTCCAATTTTATCAAAAAGAAAATCTAATAATTTCACATGCTAGAAATGGTGAACAACAAAAGAAAAGTGCAACTATCTCTGGAAATACTGGACAGAACTGATAAATTTAACAAGGATTGAATAGTATATCGAATCTTGTACGCTTCTCTGCTTCTGTTTTTGGGTTAAACTACTAAATACAATGTCATACCTTCAAAATTTTCCTGCACGAATTTGTCTTCAAACAACTTTTGAATCTCAGCAATAGCAGAATCAAGTTTCCTTTTGTACGTAGTTTGCCTTTCTAATGAAGACATCTCTCTTTGAAGATTTTCAGATTCCTTGTTAGCCTAACGGAAAATGAACGAAAACACTGTCATTGTTACAGAAATCTATATATCATAAAATCATGACGACTAAGGTGCTTACACTTTCAAGTTTTCTCCTTAAGGAATCAAGTTCCACATCCAAATCTGAATCAGAAGTCCCAACTTTGTGAGACTCTTTTGCACAAGAATTATCCTGATAAAAGAAAAGACGATCATATATATATATATATATATATACTCATCTGCATTACCATATATTGCAAGATGAGGAAATAAAGTGAATGTGAAACAAAGCATGGTTCCATTCACTTAACAAAACATGTGGAATCAAAGGCTTATTCTGTAGTTGCTGCAACCAATCACAAAAATTAAGGTTAAATGATATTCCACATAGATTGATAATTTTCAAGATCAATGAAAACAATGGTATAACAATTGTTGCATTCACCAGAAATACTGGTTTCAACTTTCAACAACATCAAATTCTCCAGGTCTTTGAGAGATTGGGAGAAACTAAGTTAAAAAAAACTCCAGTATTTCAGTAGTTTAGTAAAATGTCCTATTCAATATTGAATGCGCACATCTTGGCTTTTATGACCGTACAAGAGTGTATGGGCTTCTGTGGTTGAGTGTTTACACCAATAAACTCAAAACATCATATTTCTATACTATGAAACTTCATAAACAGTTTTTTTTGTTCACTTTCATCTATAATGAATGAGCAACGATGAACACAAATCAAATTTTGCTACAGAAGATCAATGATAAATTTGACATGTTCGAGATAAATCTGTTACTTTAGGATATAAGATACGTACATCTTCAGGCACCACAAAACCTTCAGGTATATTGAAGCAATGTTGGAAGCAGTATTTCTCCCAGTTCGACATTCTTTTATCCAGTGCATCCTTTATGACATGGCGAATGGCATTTAATCCCTACAGAGAAAACAAAGAAATGCTTCTACTTATCACAATGGTCCTGCTGGTCCATAAACGAATGAAATAAGAATTTCCGCAATTACTAATGTTATGAGAAGCCTTTTATAAGAAAAGATGTGGTAATGAATGTCAGGACAAGTAAAACAAGTTAGTGTTAAGCAAACTAATGCACATTGTGGAGTATGAAGTACACAGCTGCCTAAGACATTTGAAGCCCCAAAACAGCTAAGTGCAATGCTGCGATTGGACGGTTAGTGCACCATATGTAGTTCATAATCTACTTAATGAAGCCATGTATTTGTGGTCCTATCCTTCACTATACAGCTCTGTAAACAAGCAGAAACTGAAATGATGTAGCCTGTAACAGGCCAGCTAGTGGTCTCCACTACACAAGAAAAATCCAAGACAAAATAAACGTGGCCTAGTGGGAAACGAACCCTATCTGATGATATGTGGTTGTGATATGAATTCTGGTGCATAAGAAAACTTTCATACTCCGTTTTAACCATTCTGGAGTTGCATTTGGTCATTTAAAATTTCGCAGAGCAGAAATTTGTTTATTAAGACATCTTCACACATCAAGGTACTCAAAAGGTTTGTCCCATCGCATAAAAGTTCCAAAATGATCAGCGAAGTGGAATTCACAAGACAGGAACGCGAATCAACTGAGGAAAGGCAGTTAACTAACTATCCACCCCCAAATCTAATCCGCGATTTGGGCTGTATCGAATCATGTTGCCAGAGCCCGTCACTTACCCGCTGGAGCTCCGCAGCCTTCTGGTCCGCCGTGGCGGCGCCGAGGACCCCCGGTGCGGCCGCTTCCCTGGAGAAGAAAAGCAACGGGAAAATGGCATGTTAAACAGGCCTGCCGGTCGGTGGCGAAGGGTTAGAGAGAATACCGAAACAAAAATGGAAATCGAGGCGGGGATTCGCGAGAGAAGGATCCGGAGGGAGCGTAACTGGAGGCAGTACTCGAAGGCCTCGGCGCTGACGTCGGCGATGATGTCGAGGACCTCGTCGACGAAGACCTGTGGGCTCAGCCCCAGCGCCGCCGCCGCTGCGGCGCTCTCGTCGCCGTCTTCCATCGTCCCCCTCCTGATTCCCAAGTATTCTGAGCTTTAGGCTGGTGGGAGGCGGTGGATCGGAGCAGGGATGGTCGTCGGCCGCCGGCGCCCCGGTCGAGGGTTTCAAATTTCGCGCTGTTCACGGTCGCTTTCTTTTTGATGTGCCTATTATCTCGGAAGAGGAAGAAAATGGATGAGCCTCGCGGGCTGATTCTGTTGATGGGATAAATCCTATGGACACGGGCGCATGGACCCTAATCCAAGTTTTGCTTTAGGGCCTGTTTGGAAGCCCGGTTTCAAACCCAAAACCAGTGTAAATTACAGGCCCGGAAACTTTTACAGGCCGAAACGAAAACTGTTGTATTGGATGGTGTTGGGAGCTCAATAATTTTACATCCGGTTTGGACCAAAATAAGAGTGCGTTTGGACGGGATGACTATACATCATCCGTACTATAAATTCCACATCCATTACCTGAAGGATAGTTGAGCAGGCCGAAGAAGCTAATTGGACCAAACAAAATTATTTTAGTTAGCCCACCCACGTACATGCATAGGTAGGAGCGGTGCTCCAGAAAACATACAGTGCCCTTCCGTCTTTTTTTCTGTGCATGGTTGCATGCATATGCACCTCTTCCTTTATTTTCTCTCTTCACTTTTCCTTTCTTTTTTCTCTTTTTCTTTTTATTTAATTTTCCTTTCGTATCCGCTTCATTCTTCATTTTTTTTCTTTATTTATTTTTCCTCTTCTTCCCTTATCTTTTTTATTTAGTTTTCTTTGATTGAGTCCACCACTAGATTTCTTTCTCCTTCTTTTTCCTTTTTCTTTTGAACCCTCGTAACTTTCATCACCTTTTTTCTATATTTATTCTATATTCTTATTTTATCCTTTTCATGACCATGTAAATATTTTTAATTTTCCTATTATATTTTGTTTCCTTCTAATTTCAATCTTTCTTTTCCCTTATAATTCTTATTTGGAATACTTCTCTTAAATATTTTATTTTAATTTGATTTGTTTCTGTGTGAATATGTTTTGTTCACTCTTATAGAATAATTATACATCACACACTAATTTATTTTCCATGCTGACTCATTTGGTACAAGTATATGCTTATAATTCTTCATGTAACATTATTATTTATGTGTAACTGGTTTGTTCATAATTTTAAATATTTGTTCGCTTTGTAAACTAAATTGTTCGGTGGTGTTGACTCATTTGTTCGGATATTTATTTTTTATTATTTATCCTATACAATCAAATGTTCGTGAAGTTTAATATTTTGTTCGTAGTATATTATTATTTGTGCGCTATGTCTAATTTTTTATTCGAAGAAAATAATTATTTGTTCGTTTTGTTAAAATATTTATTCCGAGTAGCCGGAATTAATTATTTAGTACTAAAAATATACTTTAAAAAATATTGTGTAAACATAGGCAAGTGTGGTCTTGTTTTGAAGATCTTATCATAAAAAGATAATGGTGCAATCTAAATTTAATTTTGATGCTCTTTATAGCTTTTTTTATTTCAAATATGCATGCATGTGGTGATGTCATTATAGCTGTCTTCTTTTGCATGCATGAACGAAATCTCTCTCCTGTTAGCTGGCAACATGCATGTACGGGTACATTATTAGGCTGATTTAGCTGGCAACTTGCATGTATGCGTACAATATTAATCTGACGGCCGATCTAATAATGTGCTAATTTATCATATTCAGGTGATAGTTTCTGCTATTGTCGCCTCTGGTGATGCGTAGTCTCACCCACGTTTGGATGCAGTCCAGGGCATGCTGTCCCCACTCCCCCCATCTCGCACGCGTCTCTTCAACTGCGACTGCTGCCCTTTTCTGTGTGGGTTGACAGCTGAATTAGCTTACAAACTGTTGTGCGTATTGAGATCCAGATCTATTTTCTACTCTGTCAATCAACTCACCAAGATCGAAATCTGTTTGTGCGTAGAGTTCACAGCTTATTTGAGATTGGATATGAAATTTGTTGAGCTTGAGCAGCAATTTCATGCTTAGTTTTGAAATTCCAACGCATCATGTAGTGGTCAAGCTCATGCTCACTATGATGCCAGCGATCATCGACATCTTCTTCAAATCACCAGTTTGAGGTTGTTTGCAAACTCAAAATAAATGGAAAAATTGGGCCAATAATTTGGATGCAGCGAAATGCAGTGTATTCTTGTGCAGTAGAACTTACACCAGTGTGCTTGTATTCTTTTTTACCCAAACAGCTGTTTCCAACGGTGAAAAGAAACAACCGTATTCTTTGTGCACTACAATTTACACCTGTAAATCAATTACAGGTCAAGAAAAAAAATACTAGACTGCCAAACGGGTTACACAGTACATTTCTCACCGGTGGTTTCTTACAGGCACTTTGGCAGACTAAAGTGATCGCCATTGCTTGGCTGCAAGAGCCTACGTGTGTTTTTCATGGTCTGTCATGGTCTTCGCCGGTGTGTTTTATAGTGATTTGATTTCTCTAAATTGGAGATGAATTTCAGTTGCCCATACCCCACTGTTCGCCTACACGACCGTTTAGCCCGTGTACACACCGTGTAAACGCTAGCCAGTGGCTAGCCGTGTCCGTTTAATCAACCGTTTACCCCATTTAATAATCATTTAACCCGTTTAAATGGCCATTTAGTCCGAATAAATGGCTAAACAGTATGTGACCGACTGTTCATCGTTTAGCGTTTAGGCTAACACTGTCCATACCTCATTTTATAACATGGCTCAACTTGGCTCATCGAAATGAACTAGTTCTTCAACAGGCCTGGCCAACCATGCAGTATATAGAGGACCTTTAAAAAAAACGTATAAAGAGGGCCCTTGCCTGCATACAAGGCAACCCCCACACACAGCAAAAGTGACACAAATTGCATTAGATGGACCTAAGGATTTACAGGCATCACCAATGCAAAATATTCGTGTAGTTTGATACTTATGGAATGGAATTGAGCATTGATATGATAAAAGAGAAAAAAAGAACACTATGATATCAACACTAAAGAGATTCCATGATGATTTTTAGCCTAAAAAATTAGACGCACGACTGCATGAAGCAACCGGGTTTTCCGCAAAACCAAATGGGATCATTTAACAGCATTTAATCATTGAAACCAAATGCCAACCAATGAACCAAACTTGTACAGCAACTGAGCAACCAATATGAACATTACATTTACAGTACCCAACCGAGTTGCAGGACACGCAAACAGACCAATTGAATCAGACGCCCATCAACTCCAACAAAAGCCAACAATAACATTTTGATGGCCTTGACCTTTCTCTACAAAAGGGGAAAAAATGGAAAACATTTGGTGGCCTTGCGAGGGTTCATCTAAAAACATTATATCCTACCAACTCCAGAAGGCCCCATGTTCACGATTGGAATTTCAGACTTCTAATAGGATGAGATCAAGACACAAAAAAAAGGATCAATAGGACATTAATCAACTGAATATGTTAATTGCAATGTAATGACAATTTTGTCTGTGCCTTGTCCTCAGTTCCCTCCCAAGTCACCTATAGTAGGGCTGTCTGACCCATTTTTCTTGCCTCTATTTGGCCTTCTGGCTCTGGTTCAGAGCAACTAACATCTGCAAGCAGCATGTAATAGAAAACTTATTTAGTATCTCAAAAACAGCATGGATTATTTAATTTTGCGTTGGAACAGAAGAGCACCCTTTACATCACAGATGGATTTATCAGGTTTACCTTGTCGGAGTCATCTGATTCTTTAGTCACATCTCCATTACCAGCTTGAATGTATCCCTGGAGTAGACACAAAATCATACAAAGCATTAGTGATGCCTTTGGTAACACAAAATCATACAAAGTATTTTTACAATCCAGTCGACATTTCTAAACAGATGGTAATATGCTTAAAACAATGCCCTTTGGTAACAGAAGAATGTTCTTTGGACCTCAACATGGACCACAACAAGCAACTTTGACCACTAATAAATCTATAGTGATGTAATTGCAAAACAAAGTAAAACTAGAACATTATGAATATACCATTCAAAACAAATAGACGCAAATACTTATCGAGATAAAAATAACAGAGGTTCAAAATTTTAACTGCAAACATTCAAAATGAAACTCTCTTTATGACCAAAGGGAGCATTTTATCATGTCAAAGAACTACAGTTTAGTTTCCACATCCAGAATCAAAATCTCAGTTAATTAACAGCAAACTTGTTATGTTACTCCTAAACCACCAGAACATTTTTGAATTTTCAAATGTTAACAACCATACTGTTATTAATGAATGTGCATACGCCCTTGTGGTAAGCACCTCAAATGGAGAATGGGTGATCATGATTTCGAGTTAGTAATGGCACTCAAACCTGATGATTAGCAAAGCAACACTAGCGAGTACAGCTATCGTTTTGTACTCTAATCCAAGCATCCTGGTTCAAGTGGCTGGAAAATCAAGAACAGGAACATGCTGTATTGGTTCAATTATAAGTAATGTGATTAAAAGGAGTATCCAACTTGTTCTGCGTGATTCTAATCTATCATCCTTAAAGAGAAACATAAGGAAATGTACTGGTTGTACTATTAAACTATGCCCTGTTTCTTTTCCCTTGGCACGACACACAATAGTGCTTTTTAATTGGTGAACAAATGTTGTAAAAGCATAACATAGTAGGTTACCCCCTTTGATCTACAATGAAACAGAGACCAACACATCATTATTTCCCCCTTAGCCACAACTCACAAGTCACGACACAATGTAAGCTATGACTTGCTGACACAAGATCAATTATTTATAACTAGATCTTATAAGTGTGCACGTGTGCACTTTGGTAGATCCTGAAACCAACAGATCATTTTATCTAAAGCTACATTAGAATGTTCCATGCTAACTGATCTAAAGGAGAACCCATTCAACTATAACGAACATCTGATTCCAATGATCAACAATAACAACAATTAACAGCGCCTGATACATGATATTACCCATACTTGAACCTAACCATAATCATGATCCAAGTGATCGCATCCCATCCCTCAGCAGCCACCACTGCACTGTGCGGGAAGATGTATTCCCAACACAGATAATATATCTTTTTTCTCCACATAACAAAACAATCAAGCTATCCTAGGTGGATATTTCTACCTAGATGCACGCTTTTATGTATGTCTGCTGGCACAAATGGGCATAGTTGAGGCAATACAAAACACAATAAGATAATGGATTGCACCCAACCAAATTCACCCACTCACTCCCAGGATCATCAAAACAACACTACTTAATCCAAGAAAGTAAATCAACAGGTACACTTCAATTCAAGAAGGAAAACAAAATAAAAACAAAATGTGAACCTCAACAAAACATTAAAATGTGCAATCCCTGTACGCAGTATTACTTTTGGTGAAGTGAAACATGTGTATATTCCAGCACTATGGAAAATGACTGTGACACCAAGAATAATGTTTTACTTTATTTTTAATTTTTTGCTAAATAAACTGCTTACCAGTGATATGCTGAGAGAAGGGAGTGATCTGATAACTTGCTTATTTTACAGAGATAATAAGAGCATCCATCATTAATTTTTTGCTACATGGTGCTTCTATTGTATGGTTGTTTATCGAGGAAATGTTTGACAAACACTTAGGGACTGATTTTGAATCCATAGATAGGTGTTTAATAGTGACAATAAAATAATGTTATCACTATAGTTACTTCTGCTGCCCTACATTTTCAGGACAAGTTTGAACAGGGATGGGAGAGATCTGGAGGACAGTTTGGGTTGCTATTGAATTGGAGAAAACAAATGTGATTATACCATGTTGCTGAAGATGCATCAATGTATCAAATTGCTGAAACAGGAGACAAAGGAAATTCCAAGGATTATATTGTCAGATGCATCAGAGGGAAGGATTGCTGCTTCCAGTGATGATGCTGTGTTTGAATCCAGTGTGTGTGGTAGTATGAGCACTGTTGGCATGAGTTCTAAACATATAAATAATCCAATTTTGGCAGCTAGACCCTAGGTGGCTGTTGTTGGGGTAGTAAATCAGCTGAGTCCCTAGTCTGAACATATTCTGCTTGAAGGTATTGGGCCATAAACTGAAAACACTGTGTTGGTTTCATATGCATGGAACTAGGGGGACTGCATTTTTTTCTAATATAAAAAAGCCTTCATTTCTTACTTTTGTCACTAGAGGCATCCTACATTTCTGTAAAAGACATAATTTCTACAAGCAATCCTATCACATAGCTAGATGCAAGCTTCCAGGGAGAGGGAGGTCAGGCAGCACAGTCGAGATACTGATATTACATGACAGTAGCATCGGCATGAAGAGTACTCACTGCTGCTGTTGCTTCTTTCTCCTTAAGCTTCTCCTTTTCCTTGTCTCTCAGCAGTTTGGAGACAAGGCCAGCCCTCCTCTTCCCCTTGGCGATGGCATCCTCCAGTTCAGACACTGCAGAAGGCTTCTTGTCGCGGACCTTCCAGATGTCGCCCCTGCGGATGAGCACCTTGGCAGCTTTCCAGCCGTCGATGCTGGTGTCGATGACGGTGACGTCGGTCTTGCTGGTGCGCTCCCCGTCGGCCTCCGCGGCGCGCTCCGCGCGGCGGCGCTTCTTGGCCTTGGCGATCTTTTCCTTCTTGTCCTTGTGGGAGCGCGGCTGAGGAGGCAGAGCAGAGATCGGCTGGTCGTCGTCGGTCCTCGGGCGGGGCCGGGACTGCTTGCGGAAGGCCTTGGGCGGCGGGGTGCCCGGCGGCGCGGAGGACGGTACCGCGAAGACGTCGGAGATCACGGCGGCGAGCTGCAGATGCTGCTGCGGCGGCGGCGGCCGTGGCTGTGGGGAATTGCTAGAGCTAGGGTTTGGTCGCGAGGGATTGCGTGGCGGGCGGGGCTGCTGCTGCGGCTGCTTGGGCTTAGTGGCGGCCTTGGGAGGCGGCTCCCTGACGACTACGTCGAGGCTGATCTGGTGATGGGAGGAAAGAGGAGGCGGCGGCACGGGCGGGGTCGGGGGCGGGGGAGGCTGCGCCTGTCGGCCCCCATACAGGAGGTCGTCGATGTTGAGGTGGGAGGGGAAGGAGAGGCCCTCTTTGGCGTGCAGCCGGTGGAGCCATACCGGCGTGCTAGCGGCGGCGGCGGCGGCAGCGGTGAGCAACGTTTGGCAGCACGGCATTGCCTTCCGTCCTCTCCCCTCCGGCTGCGGCGGCGGTGGGGACTTGGGGAAGGCTGAAGAAGAGGACGAAAACGGGGGAGGGAAGTGGGGCCCTACACTGAGAAATAAATTTGGGAAAGGACGGGGGCGATTTGCCACATTGATTTGCCGTCTTTATGATTTTTCCAAGTCACTTTTTTCCCACGTAAAAGAAATCATCTTTTTTCCTAGTATTATGCACACAAGTAATGGTACGACCTAAAATTAAAAACAGCAAGAAATCTCCAGCTGGACAATAAATATGCTGTTATTTGAACGCGTTTTCTTCTTTTTTCTTAGGAGAATTTGAACGCGCTTTCTACAACGACTGAATCGGTAAGAAAAGTAATGTGAATTCGCATGGCGGTCATCGGATGACGTGGACGTTGCTCGAGTATATAATGACACAATTAATGGCGATGCCGCTGACATTAGAAATGCAGCAGGGTGGAGAAACTATTAGCATATGCTTGGTTCGGGATTAAGTAGGTTGGGTTAGATCCCTTCTAGATTTTAAGTTGGGTTAAACTCATTTCGTGTTTAGTTGATAAGGATGAATCTGTCCTAATTTTTTTATCTAGTTGTGCAGAGTATGGGATGTAATGGATGACAATCTCATACCGTTAGCAAAGATTATATCCATAACCCAACATGTCATGCCGTGAGGTCCACCTATTATCCTCTTTTATTTTTTTCCTTCCCCTGCTTCCTCGATCTCCATCCGAACCAGGCAACGGACCTTTCAAAGAAAAAAAATAGGCAACGCCCGCCGACGCCAGCCTGTTCGCCCTGCCCCTCGGCCACTGTCGCTGCTCGCCCTCCTTGTCCCTTGCCTAAAAGAATTTGAAAATTGTGAAAATTAACAACTTTTTTATTTTAATAGCCAGTGCTAGTACCACTCTTATCAAAATATGGTCGATCCCACAAGATCAAACAGATCAGAGGTTGATGGGAAAATAACCCCTAGCAAAGGTGTTAGGTTTCGCGTGGGATGCTACAAATAAAATATTTTTTTGAACAACGAACAAGTTAGTTGTACGTGGCCGGCTGCGCCGGTAGGAGAGCGAGGAGAAAAGTTAGATTGATAATATTTTAATTACTTCTTTCATTTTAAAAAGAATGCAACTCTCAACTTCTCGATAAGTTAAATAATTTTAAATTTAATCAAAGTTATAAAAATATTACTAATATTTATCTCCAAATAGATTTAGTATGAAAATATATTACATGATTAATCGAATGATACTTATTTTATAATATAAATATTAATACTATTTTGTATAAATTTGATCAAACTTTAAATTATTTGGCTTCTCGGAAAGCGAGAGCTGCATTCTTTTGAGGACGGAGGGATTAACTAGGTACCAAGGCAAACGCTTCATGCTAGATCAACATGACCTGAACTCAGATGGCTTTGAGAATGGGTGCCTCTGGAACTCTCTCGTCTGCTACAGTTGAGAGAGGCGAAAGGGAGGGTGAGCATCCCGCCGGCGGAGCCAGCGGTCTCTTCCGCCTCCGACGGCCCCCGGGGGCGTCGCGAGGTGGAGGAGACCATTAGCCTCCTACCGACTGTAGTTTTGGTCCTACAGTGTCTAGGTTTAGTTTCCAGGCGGCGCCGTCTGGACTCTTCCTCGCCTTGTCGGCGCTCCACTCCAGCACCAGCGGTGAGTCCATGGAGGAGGGGCTTCGCCAGTGGAGCCCCTGTACAGGAGTTCTTCGGCGGCGGGCTCGTCATCTAGGAGGAGCGTGGTTGCCGGCCTTTTGCTTGGAGGATGTGGAGGAAGCTATGGGCTTTGTGGAAGCGAGGTTGGATCACTCTCGTGTCTCCCGCGGCGGCAGCGTCATCAACGAGGGTGGATCCAAGGTCAAGGGGGCTTGGGGCGTGTCCCCGGCCGATGGGCGTTCAACGACGGCTTCAGCTTGTCCGTCGGGTCGAGTGTCTTGTGCGGCTCTTTCCAAAGCCTTCGTGCGATGGAGTTCACTTTGGCCTGGGTTGCGGCGGCGGCCGGATTTGGTGTTCCCTGCCAGCCGGCGGGGATTCCTGAAGCTTCCAGTCAACAAGGGGTCCAGGGACTTGTTTGCATTTTTCATTTTTCTAGAGGCTCTTTGTGCGAAAAGGATGGGACATCTGTACTCTGTATCCTTCTACAGTGTACTCGTACCTGTACGGGTCTTAGGCCCCGTTTGGTTCCGAAGGGCTAAATTTTAGTCATGTCACATCGAAAAGAACCTTACCATTTAGGAATATTAAATAAAATTTATTTACAAAACATTTTTACAGATGGGTGCTAATTTGCGAGATGAATTTAATGGGCCTAACTAATCTATGATTTTTGCTACAGAAATGCTACAGTAACCATCCACTAATCATGGATTAGTCTATCTCATTAGACTCATCTCGCGAATTGCCTAGTGGTTCTTGAAGGTGCATCTAGGCCCCTAGTGAGTTTTGGTGAATTGAATAATACCAAGATTAAAGAATTAATCATCTTGTTGAGCATATGAGCAGGAATTGATTGTCATATCAATGGAATATTTGTGATGAAAGATATTGAAAGTAAAGATAAATCTTGTTGAGCATATGAGCAGGAATTGATTGTCATATCAATAGAATATTTGTGATGAAAGATATTGAAAGTAAAGATAAAAGGCTCATATGACAGGACTTGTGACTAGGCTATGATTAAAATGATGATATTGACAAGCAATGAATATTATATGGATTGAGTCACGTGTTTGGTGATAACTATTTATTCTCATATCCAAATGAATAAATATCCAAATGAAGCTTGTTGACAAAGTCATAGCACTAAAAGGGAATTTCTTGTGAAGAAATGGACAATCTATCAATAGAAGATATAAGTTGCAAAGAATTATGATGAATGGATTTTATGGATGATTTAACTGTGATACAAACTTCTATGGAACTCTATGTAACGCAAGGATGAAGGGTTGGAATCGTGTTTCGAGGGACTAAGCTTGGAGAAGGGCAATGGGTTTGTGCCGAGGAACCAAAGCTATGGTGAAAAAACTTTTTTTGGATTCAACTTGAAAAATCTTGGTCACATATGATGTTCAAATTAGCAAGTATCAATCTTTCTAGAATCATATTGTGAAGATGGTGATTTGAACTAGAAGTGGATTTCATCCAAAGATGATGGTTCAAGTCATTAGCTCAAGAAATATGTGTTCAAAGAAAAGAAACAGAAATAATTGCACCGCTCAGGTTGAGATTGATCGAGGCACGGCTTGATACACTTTTGAGAAGCTCAAGTGGTTGAAATGCAATCTACCTTTGATCTTGAGTACATGTATGCCGTACTATCAAGAGGGATGCATCATATTGTGTTTTGGTTTAGTCTCAGTGCTCAAGCGGGATGCATCACATTGTGTTCTGGTTTAGTCTCAGTGGTCAAGCAACCCAGGTGAGTTGAGAGAGACACAAAAGCCTCAAGTGCATATTGGTTAGAATTAATAGGGGCAACCTGGAAGTTCCGGGTTTACCAACCCGGAAGTTCCGGATTTTGTATACGTGGCACTAACGGCTAGTTGGTTTGAAAACACGGAAGTTTCGGGTATAGGAATCCGGAAGTTCTGGGTTCTAACTGTCACATAACGGCTAGTTTCTTTGGATCCATCTATATATACCCTTGAGCCCCCTCCTTGGTGGGCTGCTATTACAGATATTGTTTAACTGCTTGCTGGTCGTCCTAAGAAAGCTTGGTAACCTTGTTGAGCTCTCCACAACCTCTCTTTTGTGAGATTGTGTGATTCTTGTAATATCATTGAGTTGGGTTTGAGAGAGACTTCTTGGGATCACTAGAGCACAACAAACCTTGAGCACTTGAGTTTGGCCGAAATCGTGTGTTTCACATGGTTACTCTTGGAGGTCTTGCCTCCTAGACGGTTAAAGGTTGCCCGACGAGCTCCCAATCGTGTGGTGAGCCACGGGGAGTTTGTGCAGGTTGCGCTTTCCCTCCGCAAGGGACGAAGCAAGCTTAGTGAAGTGGGGAAGTGGTTGGAAAAAGACCCGACTCAGTGGAACTGAGGTGGAATAGACTCACATCCTAGAAAGAGTTTCTCAACTGAAAGTAGGATTCACTGTGCTTTAGTAGCAAGCAGTGAATCCAAACCTCGGTAAAACAAATCTTTATGTTCCCCACTATTTTGCTTATCATTCCACTAATTGTGATATTTGTGAAATTGATTGATCTACTCGGTTGTAGTGTTTCTGTGTGCAGGAACTGTGTGGACCTGCTCAAGAAACTTCACCGAGTCTACTCTGCATTTGGGGTTTGATTTTATATTCATTTACTCGCACTAGATTTATATTGTGTTCACTCTGATCTGTGTAAATCCGGAAGTTCCAAGTTCATCTACTGCCCTGCTCAGATTCGGAAGTTCCGGATTTGGAAACCCGAAAGTTTCGGGTTTGGTAGACAGTGAATTTTATCTGTTGCTTTGGAGTAAAAATTTGTAGGTGCGCCTATTCACCCCTTCTAGACGACATCACGGTCCTTTCAGTTCTGCAATTAGTTTTGTAATTAGACTTTATTTAATGCTTTTAAATGACAAGATTCTCTTTGATGTGATAGGGCTAAAGTTTAGCCATCCAAAACAAAACACCCCGATACAGGTATGTTTGTTCGAAAAAAAAGATGACTTGAACTCTACCTCCATGACATATCCTTCATACTGCTTCTTGGAATGAATTTACGCTGCTACTCTAAGGTCGATTTAGTAAATTTCTCCCATGTCATAAGGCAAACATAAATCTCTCATATGCAACTACAAGTGACTATGGAAGCTTCGTGTATCATGGACACAACAATAATATATGAAGGATTATGAATTTTCTCAATGCCATATAAGAAAATCACTCGTCGATTTACTATGGTTCATGTGGTTTGCAAATGAGTGTAAATGATAGGGATACTATCCGTTGTTTAGAGAGGTTAACATCCGTCTGTATCTATGATCGGATATTCATTGTCCGATCCGTATTTGAATTTGGATATTCAAAGTTAGATACATATGGATGTTCAAATCTTATCTGAAGCATCTGACACTTTCCGAATCCAAATTCAAGAAAAAAAGTAACTTATCTGTATTCGTTTCTGCAAGTATCCGTCCATACCTATACTTTCCCAAGGGTAGAAGTTCTATCAAAAGGATTTGAACTTCGTTGTTTTTTTTTTCTGGGTCCCACTAGATCCCTCATTGCTCAAGCTGAAGTGTATCATTTGTCGCTCTTTGCTTATTCTACCACCAAAGATCGAGTATTCGCAGGACTCATTCCCCATAGCCATCCACGGGATGTACATGTATATCGCTCTCTTTTAATAGCATGTTAGTTAGGCTAGCGAACCATTACCACAACGACTCGAGGGTCTAATGTAACGTTGTAATCGGCACGCATACAATTGTTGTAACACATAACTTGTGTTCAATAAAAAAACTGACAAAGAACATAAGCTACAACCTATTCTCTTTCGCGAAAGTCATGTGTATATAGATAGCAAAATTCCAATCCATAGGTCTTGGTTGGTTTCTAGAATTGCATATGCAATGTAGATTGTTAAATGGCACCCCTAGCTAAATTGGTACTCAAAGACCAAAAGCTGACAGGGGACATTACAAACTGCTTGGCCCTGGTGGAAAATGCCAATAAGCAAGATGCTTTTGGACTGCAGGACGCCTTTTCTAGACATGTCCACGTCCACGACTATTATTTTTTAGACCGAAGACCCTTCGGAAAGCAAGATAAGATTTGTTCAGGCTGAGGTTACCAGCTCTTGCAGACAGTGGGTATTAAAAGACTTTACAGAAACATTTTAATGGCCTAAAAGCAAGGAAAAGTGAAGACTCGCTCCAGGCACCCTCTAGAAGAAAACAGTTCTTGTAAGCGAAGCTGAAAGTGGTTTTTGTTAGCCGCCATCACGCCTCCATGCTGATAATCGCGACACCAGCTTCTGCCGAGCTTGGGTTAGGCCGATGCTGTCGTCCTTCTTGGCCAGCACCTCCCATTTCTGCGTAAATGATATAACGCAGAAGAGGACACTAAAACATTCCTAAAGACCAGTGGCGGAACTAGTATAGGTGCATGGTGTACATCTGTACACCCAATAATTTGGACAAAATAATTTCAGAAGGTATGTATATACAATTATACATATAGGTATACAGATAACTAGATTAGATCATGCCTATTTGAGCCCAAATAAGAGAAATAAGTCTGTGGGCCGGCCTGCTTGCTTTGCCTGCTGCCTCACGGTTGCAATCCCCTGCTGAGCCTTGTCGTTTGTTCTTCCGTTGTTTTTCTCCTCTCAACTTCTCATCTTCTGCTGCTGTGCCGCCGCTAGGCGAGGGTTAGCTCGGTCCGCCGGGCGCCGGCGTCTGGCCGAGGAGCGCGAGAGCAGAGGGATCTGCCGCCTACGGTGGCTCGCCGGCCGCTGATCTGATGGAGCCACGGAGGGCGCGTCGACGGCGGCCACGGGACCATGCTTGCTGCTCTTGCAAATCCGGCGACAGAGGCGGCCGGGTGCGCGGCGGCGACGGCGGCGCCGTTTCCACGGAAGCATCGCCGGCCACGGCAGGCACAAATGCGGAGGAGGTAGGGCCCATGGCTGGCGTCGCTCAATCCTATGTACACCCAATCTTGAATTCCTGCGTCCGCCACTGCTAAAGACAAACTCATTTCTAATGAGCCAAAGGCTCCAAGCAATACACCCAAACAGGAACAAAAGAAACTTCTTAGTTTTTCTATCTACTCCCTCTAAGAACTGGTCTTGAAACGACTCTACACTGGTCGGAACAAACGGCCACCCAAAGGCCTCACGACACAAACACCAAGTGAATTGTGCAAGCGCACATCGGAAGATAACGTGGTCTGTAGTCTCGGTTAACCCACACATCTTACAGTTTGCATCACCCGGCCACTTCCTTCTCACCAGCTGATCTGCCGATTGAATTCTGTCATTGCAGACTAACCACAAGAAGATCTTTATTTTTGGAGGGAGATTAGCCTCCCAGATTGCTAACATCTACCTATTCATGACCCCCGGGAAGGTAAGCTCTCCATATAGCGATGCCGTCGTATAGGTCCCTGTTCTTTCAAAAGCCCAGGAGACCCGAGTCTTTTTCTGCAGATAATATTGTGCCATCTAGCATATCCAATAAGGCTCCCCACTCTGCCAGCTCTGTTTCACCAAAAGTCTGTCACGGCCGTGCGGCAGTGAGCGTATAGGATACTCGTGGGAGGTGGCCGGCCGCTGCGCTGCCGGTTTCCTGCCTGTGATGACGGTAGATGTCGCCGAAGTGGCGACGTTCAGCAGGGTGATGAGAACGAGATGGGAATTAGATTGTAATCTGGCTTGCTTTATTCCTTCTCCCTGCGACATATAAATAGTCTAGGTTTACAATGACCAACCGACTCAAACAAACTCTCTTTAACCAATCTCCTAGTATCTTGCTAACAAAAGACTCCTAATCAAAACAAACTAACAAGCCACCAACTAACTTGACGATCTCCTCTTCACGTACTGTCGCTGGAAACCACGCCTGTGGGTCTTGCGCGCCGACGTCGGTACTGAATACCGACCATGACAAAGTCCTTCTGAATGTGAGATTCACCTCCCCATCTCCCAGAACTCGCCTGACTGTATAATTTGTTTGATTGCATATCTCATAGATGTGTCACGTCCATGACTATCCTTTCAGTGAAGATGATTCCAGCGGCACTGCGAGGAGAACAGCATTATTTTAACAAAGTTGGAACAGATACGTCTCTACAACGTTAATAGATTATAGTAGCATCTTTTAAACAAATGCATGGTCCTGATGTGTTTGATCAAGAAATCAACATTACCGATTCAAGCAACATAAAGAAATAGAGAGACTTTATGGGGAACACTAGCAGCATACATGAAAGGATTGCTGACTGATGGAAGGATCATAATGTATGCATGTCATTGCTCCACAGCATTATGACAGAGAGCTTCTATTTCTATTTTTTTTTGCAGAAGACAATAACATACATTAATTCATTGAGCCTATACTTATATTTACAGGTGAAGATGCAATATGATCAGATCTTCCTTACAGAATACTAAATCTTTACTTGAAGAAGGAAAATAACCTTGGTGTTCACAATCCTGTAACATGGCACTTCTCAGTCTTTACTTAATTTTTCTCTGTAACATATTAAGGCACACCATGATCTCTAATGCAAAATAAAAACAGCTCTTAGCTTGCCCAACAAGATGTGTAAAATATTCTAGCCAAGGACTTCCACTTATCAGTAATTGTAAATGGAACATAATGGACTATGCAAGGAAACAATCAGATGCCTGGAGGGGAAAAACATATAGAACTGATCGATAATGGAGATATTCAGCAAAAACAATATGGGTAGTTTTGAACTAATAAGCAGACTGAAATTATATAAGTCAAGCTTCAATAGGATTTGAACTACTCCCTATGTCCCAAATTATTAGTCGTTTTGGCTTTTCTAAGTGCATAGTTTTTGTTATGCATTTTATATCTAGATGCATAACAAAAACTATGCACCTAGAAAAGCCAAAACGACTAATAATTTGGGAAGGAGGGAGTAATAAATATGGGTGGAGATTTTCAATAATTCTTTGAACTGTCCATTAAGCAACATAAGTGAACTAAAGTTAATCAATCTGCAACATTGGAATCTGCAGTGTAACAAGTCATTACAAGAACGAGGATACCGAACTTTCTGGGAATATCACTAAATTTTACGAAGTCAAATTCTCAGTGCAGGCTAGTAAAGCAAAGTAAATGGTAGATATCTAACAATTTAGATGTTATGAACCTTAGTTCATCAAGGAGGTAAACATCAGTAGAGAGGATACCCGGGCGGTGACAACTGCTTAGACTGGGAGCAGACTTAGATTGGGGATTGGGACTAGATTGATTTCTCTTCATTGCTTGCCTTTCATTGATACATCCCCTCCTTATATAGAGAGGCTTACTTGACCCCTAAGCAAGATATCTAATCTTATCTCTAACCCTAACCCAGCCCAGTCGGCCCAGCCGACTGCCCATAACACTAGCATACATCATTTCAGCTAGTCTGTCTGCACTACACAATGTATAGAGTCCATGAAATATTTACCCAAATATTGCTGAGAAGTAAGCGCACCAAAAAAGTAGAAATATATCCTCCATAACAAAAAGAAAAGGCTTGACGAGAAGAGAAAATACCTAGAGACTATGTGCTTTCGAACCTGCAGTAACTAAAAGAAAAACCATTAGATAGAGGTCATTTTAAATTAAATAAAAAATGATGCAGCTAGCATTAGCATTGAATTTTGCAGATCTCATGGATATTTTCCATGTCGAGATAGGCCAGATAACAGATATGTGACTATTTGCTTAGATGTAAAATGATGAGTTCAAGTAAAAAGATATAGGATAAAATGGTAACCTCAGATACTGTATGCAGCTTCCTCTGCAATTTCCTGCGGGACCCAAGTTCTCACATTCATATTCCAGCTGTCTTTTTCCTTTGAACTTTAGAGTTGCATTTCAAATCACAAACAGAGTTAAGAAGAAACAACCAAATTCTGTGCACTTCCATAGTTCAAATCACTATGTTACTAATGTTCTGCTTTTCCACAAGTCACAATGCACAACACATAGCCAACCATCAAAATATGGCGTGTTAATATCTCTTAGAGAGACAATAAATGATCAGATTCGGATCAGACAGGTGCAGGTAGCTCGTTACCCATGACTGAGAGTCTGAGACACAAGCTGGAGATGTACATACATAGTAGCATTGTTTAAAAATTGTCAAACATGTCCCCCCAAAACCTGAGGGAAACTCATAAATACTTACCCTTGGACCTTTCACCATGCTAATTTAGAGATTTAGCTTCATCATGTTTGTGACAGAAAGGCATATAAAACTGCTCTCTGCCTCTCACCAGTCACCAGCCAGCGGAATAGCAAAGATATACCATTCAAACACAAACTGATTATGCTCAGGAGTCAGGATTCAGGAATGCCAACCATTAGCACGACAATAATTGCGTGAGTTAGTAAGTGCTCGTGCATCTTTGACTTTCTTGAACAGATTATATGCGGTCTCAACTTTGTCCATTTCTAACAGCTTGTTGTCCAGTTTGCTGTAAACAATCCTCCCAAGACAGAAGCCATTCCGAAGTGATTCCTCCACCACAGACACAGCTGCATCAACCTTGCCCACATTGCAAAGCCCATTTACAATAAACTCATAAATCTCTTTATCAGGTTGATATCCACACTCTTGCATCTCTTCCCATATGTTCAAAACAATTCCGCTCTTCCCAAATTTAGCAAGCCTTTCGAGCAAAAGCTTGTAAGCTTTCAAGGATATTACACAACCAGCCTTCCTACTCTTTTTGTAAATCATCAAAGCAGCATGAGGCGGTCCAAATGTACACAATGGCTCGATAAATTGTGTTATCACCCCGGTATTTGGCAGAACTCCTCGAGCCAACATGTCCTCAAACATTTGGAGTGCATCAGCCACCCTTCGCTCTTTCAGAAAGGCTTTAATCATCTTGAAGTATGTGTCAATGTTTGGCAGACAATTCTTGTCCAACATATCCTTGTAGTACTTGATGCACATGTCCAAATCCCCAATGGAGATAAAATTGAAAATAAGTGCATTGTAGGCCATAGTAGTTGGACCATATCTCTTATGTACCATATTCTCAAACACCCTGAGTGCATCCTCAGTCCGCCCTGCTCTACCCAAGGCCTCGATAAGATGGCAGTGTGAGACTTCATCTGGCACCAGACCATCCTCCTGCATCTTTGTCCAAATCTCCTGCATCTTATCAACACTCCCGATCCTTGCCAAGCCACCCATCACATCATTGTACACATGGTTATCAAGACCAAGTAACTCCTTTCGAGCAGCTTGCAAGAGCGAACTGGCAAGGCCTACATGTGACCTCCGGCAAAGGCAACCGATGAGGATATTAAGTGCCTCCTTTCTGTAGCAAGCTTTCCCAATTCCAAATCCAAATTGGTCAGTACTGAGCACTTCAACAGCCCTGCTGACATGCCTGGCGGCAATTAGGCTATCCAAAATGATCTCCAGTGTGGTCAGGTCTGGGAAGACGCTATTTCTGCGCATGATTTGCAGGGCATCGTCAATGAAACCGAAGAATTTCTTCCTCCCTAATGCCCTGATGACGATGTTGCAGGTGTGGACGGATGGGCGCGGATTGGAGTTGGTGACCGCCCAGTCAAAGAAGGCGACGGTGGCAGCGCCGCCGAGATCGCCGGCGTTGACGACATCGGCGAGAACCTCCGGCGAGAGCGCAGTGGCGGCATCGAGGCCCGTGGAGGAGAGCGCCCGGTGGAGCGAGGCGCGACTTAGGGGCTTGCGGAGGAATACCCCGCGGAGGCGGTCGGCGGCGGAGAGGAGCAGGGCGGTCGGCGGCGGCGGAGGTGGTGGACAGGGGTCTGGAGGGAGGTCGATACATTGGGGATGAGTGGGGAGTGGAGGTGGGTTGGCAAGGGGAGTGGAAGGGAGGAGGCGGAGGGAGGAGATGACCATGTCCTCGGCGGCGGCGAAGGCGGAGGCGGAGTAGCTGCGACTGTGGAGGAGGAGGAGGCCGCGGGCCGCCATCCGTGCGCCTCCCCCGCGACCGTGCTGCGCTGGAGTGGGGTAGCCGATCCGCCGGACCTTCCTGCGGGATCACTACTCGATGGGCGCGCCTCGTCGCCACCGATGGCGTCCCGGTCTGAACTAGAACCTCCACCGCCGGGAGCTTGGAGGAATCCGTTCACTGCCAGCTTGGAGGAGAGGCTGGGCCAGATCCACAAAACTACAGGAGGGCGTCTCTCGTTACCACTCGCTGCCCAGTGGGCTTGCCGTGTGGTCAGGTTGTGTTTGGTTAACCTGACTAACCATGGGCCAGGCTGAGGTCTTTCCCAAAATCCAGCGGCCCGCGGTACTGCTAAAACCTGTGATTGGTTACCTGACGAGCCACAGGCCTGGCTGCTAGGCTGAGAATTCTAAATTTTAGCCTAGATAATTTAAGGATCAGATATTAAAAAAAATTGAATTTTAATCTTATTTAATTTTAAACTAAATATATATAAAAATCAAATTGGATTGTGAAGAGAGCACTAGAGTCGTGATCCGTTTACCACCCCTACTGGCTGCTGACTTTGGGCTGGATTTTATGAGAACGACCATATATCGCGCATGACAAATTCATCATTTGTCACGCGGGGACGTGAGACTCTAATTCGGCCCATCATCTGATTTTCAGCCCGCTAGGATGGCTGTCAGCCCACAATAACGAGTTCGGTTTGGCCCGACTTAATGTTCTGGGTCTGATCCACAAGGATGACATACAACCTAGTTTTTTTTGTTAAGATATCCCTTGAATTAATGGATAATTATGGTCTCATACCAAAACTACCCCTTAAGGGTCATGGCTATATATAGAAACATGTACGTGATCAATAATAACAGAGAACAAGTTTCATCTACATTCTGTCTCGTCTGTGTCGATCTTGGGTGCTATTGGGAAGGGATATGAGTGATTTTCTACATCTTCCTCACACCACATCTGCTGGGTGAAGGGAAGGAATAGAATCAGGCATCCGCAACAACACCGTTACTCAACACATCATCAACACGCTCTACCACTACTCGTCAACGATGGTATGCTGTTTTTGATCCCTGCTGGATCCATCTCATGGCAGATTGCTTATGGTTTCCAATCTAGATCGGCTGACAATATAGACTAGCATGCTAGATTTGTGTAGATCATATTTTTCCTGGCTAGTTTACACGCTCTAGATCGATCTTTACAGTTTTTTTTGATGAAACCTATACACCATTCTACACCATGCGTAGCATATGCCGCGGTGCGAAAGGCGGTGGCCAGAGGTCGGCCAAACTGGGGGTTCGACCAAACCACCTCTACTTCTCGTCTCTAGCCGCGTTGTGTCGCTCCTTGGAGCCTCCTCTATGTTGGTTACGAGTGATTCCCGTGAAGATAAACGTCCAGAACTGCCTCTAAGACCCTACAAATAGAGAGGTGTGGCATACACTCAAACACACATCAAGAAGCAATCACTTTCTTACTCTTGCAATTAGTCCTTAGGCTAGTACAATTAAGGCTGAAAGTAGCTCTACTCTCGGATTCCCAAGTCCTCTTAAAGAATTATGTATGACTCATGTATTTTTTCTTTCTTATAAAAGACTTAGAGTTACTTAATAGAGTTATCTTCTATATCTATGCTTATGTATGGTTCACACGCTGCTTTGTTAATCATACGTCCCTTCTATAGTTTGTATCTATATCATGTTTAGGCTAGTCAATCTATGCCATGGCATCAGTTCCAGTGATCTTTGCGATTGCTCTATTTCAATGCTTGTTGATCCGAAGGGTCGGAGTTCTGCGCAGGAAATGATGTGGGCATGACACGCACGACCATTCAAGAAGAACATATGATGAGTTTGTTCCTATGGACTTTTAGTAATTTTAGGAATAGATTGCTACCTAAGGAAATTATTATAATTAGGAATAACAAACAGGCCCAAGGAATGTTTGGAGAGAGGCATGGAGGAGAAGAATACCAGCTGGCGTCCAAGCCAAGCGGAAGGCCCACAACATATCAAATTCGACTCCAACTCGGAGTCCTGGATGAGGACGCCTTAAAAATGACGCCCAGGTCGCATACAAAGTCCAAATTCGACATTCTACGTATGCACGGAAAGCTAAGGAGATAAGCTTTCCAATGCCACCAATCCCACGTCATTATCTAATCCGAGTCAAAGGGAATTGTCGAAACAAGTGGACGTCCATAATCTGTCAGGGTGCTGCGCCGCCGTATTTTGAGCCGTTGGACCGTGTATCATGAAACCCTAAACTCGTCCCTAATGAAATCCAACATGATACACAACCCAACGGCCCAAAATATAGCTGCGTGCAACCCTGATAGATTCTTGATGTCCACTTGCTTTGACGATTTCTATTGACTCGGATCAGATAATGATGTGGGACCGGTGGCATTGGAAAGCTTATCTCCTTAGATTTCCGTACATATGCAGAACATCGAATTTGAACTCTGTATGCGATCTGGGCGTCATTTTTAAGGCGGCTTGGTCCAGGACTCCGAGTTGGAGTCAAATTTGATATGTTGTGGGCCTCCCGCTTGGCTGGGACGCCTGAGCTGGTATTCTCCTTCTCCATGCCTCTCTTCAAACACTTATTGGGCTTCTTTATTATTTCTAATTATAATAATTTTTTTAGGTAGCAATCTATTTCTAAAATTACTAAAAGTGCATAGGAACAAGCTCGCCGTATGTTCTTCTTGAATGATCGTATCCATGCGTGTCATGTCCACACCATTATTTAGCAACGCAGGCGTGGTGCCTAGGTTTGCTAAATGCCACTGGATGCGGGTGTGCCCCACGGGCTGTAGAGGTAGGTAGGAGGTGGTGACCATCCATCTTTTATAATCCTCCACGTTCGTGTTCGTGTATGACGTAAGAGTTTATAGGTGGTGACCATCCATCTTTTATAATCCTCCACGTTCGTGTTCGTGTATGACGTAAGAGTTTATAAATTGCCATAATGGGCTGGCAGGTCTCTCGGTAGTGCTCTGATGCCTAGAACTAAGTCCTGGCCATGTATATGTACGTGTGTATAATATGAGCTGTGTAATCTTAGTATAAAAGTACATAAGGATCCTTTTGCTTTCTTTTGCCTATCTCTCCTAGTTATCTTTATCTGAGTCTGGTTGTTCTTGTGTGTGACATTATTCCTTTATTATCGGTTAGTCTTGTTTGGACTTTAGAGTATCAGTTAAGATATAATCATGAACTTAGTAATCCTTATAACTGTTGCCTTCCTTGTGGAAAAATAAATAACGATATCTTAAATACTTACGGGTGTAATCAAGAGTTTCCGTGCGCTTACGAATTTATCTGTGACTGTAACAAAGTGCTTGATTCAAGGGTATATGCGTCTTTTTCGTGTTTGATTAAGTTGTTCTAAAAATCCTTGAAATATTTACATTTATGGATAAAGGGAGTATATAGATATATACAACCTCCGTTACACATAACCTATTAATTGCTATTAGATGTCATAGTTTACTGTTTTTTATCAACAGTAGTTCTAGAAAGTCATCGGTACGGTTGTTGCCTATGCATATTAAGCACACTATAAATGCTATTACTTTAGGTCCACAAAATAGATGCATTACTGTCACTATAAAAGCTTTGGCATTTCATTTCCTTTGTTCACAAGTCAGTGGAACATAAACAAATAACTACTGTTTCCATCATCGCCGTACCATATTAGCTAGTAGTAAGATGAGGGCGACCAGCGTGGCCCTCCTCGTTCTATCATCTAGTGCGTACTTCTGTATCAAAGTTCAATACTATTAATATAAACATCCTTTTGTGATTTAATCTTTCTTTTTATCATCTTCTAAAAATTGCAGATGTGATGGCACAGGCGGTATCAGTACCATGCAGCGCTGCAGATCCAGAATGTCATTGCGTAATTATAGAGGTTCCTCAGCCCTGTGATCACGAGGAATGCAAGATGCAATGCGCCGCCAGGTTTTTTGAGCCAGCCGGTGACTGCCAATGGGTGCAGATGCAAGATGTGTCCCTTGGCCCCTCCAGCGGAGAAAATGATTTAGCAACTCTGAGCTACTAAATATATGATGTTAGTTTGTTCTACACGTCATATATTTAAAATTTCATATATGACATACCATCACCTTTTAGTATTAACATGCATGAATAAAATTTCATTTTGCTCTTCGTTTTGGAGTTATGGGAAATGAAATGTATCTAGGATCTCACGGTTAAGTATAGAACTTGATAACCAATGGATACTTAGACCAGTCCCAATGGAAGTTTTATAGCATTAAATTCTATGCCATATTATCAATTTTGCTGACATGGTGAGGAGAGAGAAGGAGGGAGTTTCATAGAATGAGAGAGGAGTTTCATCCCATGAAACTCAATCGGCGCACAGTTACCTAGTTCTCAGTCTTGGTAACTGTGCTATGAAACTATGCACTAGGACTGACCTTAGTACATAATACAAAGAGGATTATGGGATTCTAAAGATATTTAGTTATTTGTTAGAATCAAGTAAGGCATAAGTACATTTTACGAACCAGACAAATTTAAAGCCCAAGGCTATTTTAGGCGCTCAAGATTATCAGTTGTGAATGCCTTCCAAACCATCCATGACTGGACTACTAAATAAGAGGGGATTTTCAAACACAATCCTAAAAGCTAGTCTCGATTGCAAATATAACACCCTCTAGGTAATGTAGAGTAATCCGCCAAGGGTGCTCATCGACCTCTTTCTTCCTCCTCTTCCTTCTCCACTTCATTCTTTTTATTTTTCTCCCTCTCCATTTTCTTCTTCTTCTTCTTCTTCTTCTTCTTCTTCTTCTTCTTCTTCTTCTTCTTCTTCTTCTTCTTCTTCTTCTTCTTCATTCATGACCAAAACTTGTGTGTGTGTGTGTGTGGGGGGGGGGGGGGGCTATGAGCACATATGTACTGGGGCTGGAACCCATGCCCCTAGTTCTCTTTCAGTTGCAATGCACACATGAGAGTATTTTGTAGAACATATAGGCTGCGGAACCAATAGCAAAATCATACTTGGTTATGCGATGCATATCCTAATCAAAGGGAGATACAAAACCACAAAAAAAACACTTCAAGTACAAATTTCTCATGATCTTACTAGGCTATTAACAATATAATACTCAAAGGGTCATGAAAGATAACTACAACATTGAAAGATAACTAAACATTCTTCCCTAAGATCTAGGTCCACTTGCATATGCTCCCACTACACAAACGGTTCTGTTCTAAGCACTGTACAGTGGCTATGATTCGCTTGGTGTTTTCCCTCCTTCGTATACATAGGGGTAATCGCCTACCTCGCTCATGCACACTATAATAATGTATCCACAGGAATTACACTAACCACCACGGCTACCAGTAACCCTACTAAGACCATATATGGAATTCCAAATCATGGTATATGTATAAAATATGCATTAGTATGAGTATAGTAGCGGCAAAGAATTGTAGTAGTTACATCCCAAGAATAAAAAAGAGTTTACTCCATCATCCTACACATCTTGACCCATATATGGGGTAGGCAGACTCTTGAGAGTGTCGTCAGGGGAGGGGGGCTCGAACACTCTAGGCAGATTAGACTAGAGCCCCATGTGCTGATCGACGCAAGATGGTTCTCCACCTTTCCGAGGTCCTTGCGGTGATCCAATTTATTCTCTTGTGGCAGCGGTTGAATTGTGAGAATGTTGACCATCCTTCTGTATATGAATGCGATATATGTATACTTGCTCTATAAATCCACTTAGCTTGGAGTGCCATCTAGATGAATGGTCGGTTCATGAACCTTCGACTCATCATGGGCTTTTGTTTGTGGGCCTGAGCACTTGATCCAGGACTTGAATGTCTTGGCGAATCAGCAAAGAGGTGCTTGCTTTGATTGGCCCAAGGCTTCTAGGGTCCTTCTAGTGTTTACCTACCTCGTGCATAGGCCTTGCAAATGTTCTAAGTCAGGCCCAAATGAAGTTTGCATAAAAGCAAGCTGTTTATGTCCTATTTCCTAAAATTAAGCCCAAACCCAATGCCATGGCAGCAGCAATAGGAGTTCCTCTATCATTGTTGTTGCATCCGGACTCATTGTCATCCTCTCATCTGAGTCAAGTGTTTCTGGATGAGGAACGAGAGGAGGTGGACCAGCCCCTGTTGGACTCAAAGCCAACATGTTTAAAATGTTTAGAAGGACATCCAGATAATGATTCCATTTGGTTGGAGTCATCAGTGCTAGATGAGGAGGGGAATTGGAGGAGATGAGTGTGGAGGATGATTAGGTGTAGGATGAGGCAGAAGCAACGACGGTGGAGGTCAATTTTGAGCTTAACGAAGATGTTGACCCTAAGGTTATCGCAATGGATGAGCCTACCGTGGTGGCCTTCCTGATGGACGCCATCACTAAGAACCAGTAGGTCATCATGGTGTTGGAGGTGGAGCATGCTAGCAATAGCAGCAGGGTCACCCCTTAACTTGAATGTGGCTAGGGTTTACACTTCTGTGCTTGTGAGTGACATGCACAACATGATTGTGCCCTCGTATTTTGTGAATATCTCAGATTTTTTCCCCTACAAGGTGAACTATTGCACTTACCTACAAAAAATAGGTGAACTATCGCACGACAAGCAAATGTTCACTTCAGCCATCATATTTGTCTAATTTTGACCCCCCTCCTCCCAACTCCAAGATCGTGCTAAAGTTGGTCCCTTAACTATCAAAACTCTAGGAAATTTATATCTTGCACAATGGATTCAAAGTTACATAGTGGTTATCTCAACATGGTATTGAGGGGAAGCGGCACCAACTAAGCCATCAAGTAGCTTGGGTCCACCTGTCATGCCCTCTCTCAATCCCCTCCCCCTTCCTTCTTCCTCCTTTTGTCTTTCCTTAGTAGAAAGGAGGGGATGATACCGTGGGAGCTGACACCGCGGGTAAGAAGCACACCCCATCGTTGGTCTGTGCACCATGAGTGTGTCGGTACACCTACCACCCGATGATGAGCCATGAGGGCCTGCCTTGATCTCATTGCTCCCGTCGCCGTCCGCTACGTTGCCTCCTCCTGATCTTAGGCCTTGGTGGCTGAGCCAATATGGCCGTGCAAGAGCAGCTTCTACTACAGGCTCCATCATGGTGTCCATGCATCCTGCTCTACTCCAGGTGGGGAGAAGGGGAGAGACATCTCTGTCGATCGGTATGAGGATGACATCTCTATCCCCTAGTTCACGGTGACTGCCTGGGAAGGGGCCATGAAGAAGAAGGTTCAGGTCCTCTTTCGCGTACCTTGCCTAGAGTTCTTCCGTGTTGAAACTACCATCAGCCATGGTACCTATTGGTAGTTTTTGGTTTGCAGCTATGAAATCTCAAAATCTCCATCTAATTTCTTATTTTTTGAGAGAGGAGGGGGGGGGGGGGGGGGGGGAGGGGGTGGGGAGTATGGCAGGTGGTGCAGCCACATCATGAATTAGTTATGAACAAAACCGCTACCGCATTGTTGGAAATACCACCAAAACGGGGCTTGGGGGTACAGATTGCCCGGTTTTGATAGTTGTGGGCCAACTTTAGAGGGTTATGAGTTGGGGGCCAAAGTTAGACAAATGTGATAATTGATGTGCCAAGAGTGGACGTTTTCCTTTCTATAAAGACATGTAGATCAGTAGTACTGATAAAATAATTCCTCCTTTATACAATAGAGGAGTTTGGAGCATGTGAACATAAATCTATCACACATTCTTTTTGTCACACCCTAAAATATTTAATTTTGGGATGTGAATGTCTTTTAGAATGTGTTCATCCATCTTTAGGGTTTTTTGAGAAATTTTCAGATTTTTCTGGCAATTATTCTCTTTTTCCGTAGAGTTAAATTCATTTATTGGAAAGTTCTAAAAATCTATTTCTCAAATTCCAAGTATTTTATTTGGATTCCTCGTGTCCCAAATTACCTCTCAAGTTTTCCTCGGAATTTTTGAGATTCTTCTAGATATATTTTTCATGGTTTAAAAGATTTATCTGGACTTTTCTCGATTGATTTTAAGCTTGAAAATATGTTCTGGAGAATGAATTCGTTTTCTTTTCATCTCGAGCTGGACTTCATTCAGTTTTGGTCCAATTCAACCCAAGACCGTAGAACTGTGATGTTGAGCTCGGCCACCGCCGTAATCTCGTCATCTGTCGTGTTTTGTCGACAAAAAGTAAATCAAAAGCTTCTCCTTGAGGTACCGAAGCGAACACCCTTGTTCTCGGCTTTTGTCTTTCCTTTCCGAAGCTAAATAGCTCGTCAAAGGTACCTGACTGACACTCGCCATCGATCATATTTCTTCGCCAAGCTGGAGTTATCTAGAAGCCTTTCCGTTTGCCCTTTCTTTCTTTCTCTGTATAGATCCTAATATCTCATCGTAGTTGGACCAATTTGTTTCTTCAGTATCCATCATGTTTCCTCTATCCTATCCGAGACCATAAGATGCTCCATCGAGCTCCCGATTCTCTAATCTTTCTCCCCCGATCAAATCTCGCTCGAAACGAAGTTGTACTTTGATTTTGGCATTTTCCAGTAATACTCCGTTGTCGTCAACATCAGCACCGGCACCTAGCATCTTAGCTGCCTCTCTCTCTCTCTCTCTTCCATGCTCTCAAACGGACCATCTTCGCTAATTAGCCGAATCTACCTTGACCCAAATCTGATTCGACCTAGTTCGGCCACCACCATCCTCCTCCTTCTCTCCCTTCTTGCACATGTCAGCCATACCGTGCCAATCCCCACTTTCCTATATGTGTGTGCTAGAACTCGTCGATCGAGTCCGGTCTGGCCACGCATGCCCAACCTCATCGTACTGCCGTACACCATCTGCAGCCTGAACTAGCTGCTTGTCATGTGCCTGTTTTGGATTTCATCCGAGACTGGATGACCGGCATTGGATGACCGGCATTGCTATCCTCAGTTTGCGCATCACACAAGCCCAACCATCCGCGTTCAATAAAAAGATTCAGCTCACTTGATCCCTCTTTCTTTTCTATTTCATGCTCTCGAACATCCTGTACGGCTTCGGACAACTCGTTTCTCTTTTCGACCTCGCTCCTCTCCCTGATCCTTCTCTATGACATCACGGCCCCACCTGTCATCTTCTTTTTTTCCCCTTTCATTTTCTGTTCAGGCCCAACCTATGCACGGGGAGAGCTCGGACTCCCCGCACAGCACCCCAACCAGGTCAGCCCGGCGGCATCGGCCTAGGCCCCCGTCCCCGCGTCTCCTGACTCGTCTCATGGACATGACTGGGCTGGCCTGCCTTGCAGCCGCTCAAGTCCAGGAACTGCCCGCACGCTGCCCCAGTTCTTGTGCAGCACGCTTGCATCGGCTGCCGCTGCTTGTGCCAAGGCTTGCGCCCCACGCCAGGGCTCCTGCGCCCCTATAAAACTCACCCGAGATCCTCTGCATCGTTCCCTGCTGTCGCCCCACCTTTTCCTGTGCAACGCCGCCACCAGGAGGCCGAGCGCCCAGGCCTCCCCATTGCCCTCCGCTCGCGACGCCATCTGCTCGCACCCCCCCTGCTGCACGCGAGGCACCATGAGCGCCGCCGCCCTTGGCCCCCCTCCTACCAGCTGCCTGTGTGCCTGCCCAGCGCTGCCCCCCTCCTGCACGCTGCCGCACGTTCCCTTGCCGTAGCCCGGTGCCCCCCACCTGCCTGTGCCCCTCCCTTGTGCTGCACGCGACAACCAGGAGCGCCAGGCCCCCTGCATCACCCCTGCAGCAGCGCCCCCTGCAGCCGCGCCCTCCCCCTGCAAGCCGCCCCTGCCCAGCGCCGCTGCCCAGGAACTCGCCGAGCAGCACACAACCGCTCAGGTCTGCTCGTTTGTTCTGAACCGATGCCACTTCTTCCCGGTCGAAATCCGGTTGCCACGGTGCATCCCCGCCTCCGGTAAGACACAAAACAGAACACCCTCGATCTCCTCTTTCTTTTCCCCCGCTTCCCAAAGCCTATCGTGCCCTAAATCACCGGGATTTCGTGCTACAGTACCCGCAGGTCCTCCTTAGATGCTGTTCCGAGTTTTTTGCGATTTAGCCCCCTAAAGATCCTGTAATTCCTGCAGTTTTCTTGTGTCTTGTGAAATCTGCAGAAAACCCCTAGATCTATTGCATCTTTTTAGTCAAGCCCCACCATGATCTTTTTCAGGTCTAACCCTAACCTTTGCTGCATTTGCGAGGTCAGTTTTCTGAGTGTTGTAAAAATCAGCAGCTAGTCCTTCGCGTCTATAGTTAATCGCGTCTAGGTCCTTGCAACCATGTTTCATGTGTAGTTTCCTCATCTTAGATGCGTTTTGATCTGTTTTTTTTTGCGTTAGTCTTCTAAAATCCTAAGCTATCATTTAATAGTATTGTTGTACCATAGATCCTATTTTAAGATTAAATATAGATTTAATTTGATTAATATCCTTTCATCTAGTTTTTCCAATTAAAATCTAATTAAGTGTTTACTCCGGTTTTCATAATTAATGTAACTTGATTCATATCAACTCAAATATGTTTGTAATTTAATTTATTTAGTTCAACATGAATCATAAAATTATACGCTTAGATGTTCTTACAAGTCTTCTTTGCTAATTAATTATTTAATTAGTGTAATTTATACATAGAGAATTATATATAAAATTTGACTAAGTTGTACTTCGTTTTTATTAATGCAAATATAATATGAGTTAATTATAATCAAGGATATTTTCTTTCAAATATCCTTTACATTTATTTTCCTATTAAAATAAATGAAGCGTATAGTTCTTTTATTTTCTTTTATAACATAAATCTTCCGACAGCTATTTCTTTTTTACCCTAGCTCCGTTTTTGGCGTTTCTTGCGCTCTCGTGACCGTAGCAGCGAGCCTTATCCTTTTGTATGCTCTTTTAAAGCTTTTGTTTTATTTGGTGTATCTGTTCTTAGTTGTTCTTGTTTGTTTGTTGTTGTGCTTGGGCCCGATGCTTGTGTGACGTTAGAAGGAGCGCAATCCAAGTGCTTTGAAGATTAAGAGTTTCGAAAACAAGAGTTGAAGACTCTGAGCAGCTATTCTCTAAAAGAAGGACAAGTATTTCCTTGATCATTCTTTTGTCCTAATAATCATAATAAATACAACTTTTCTTTATGCATGCATGTGTCTTAATTTTGATGGATCATAATTAAGGATATGCCTAGTCTTTATGATCATTCCTTGCTAACTTGGGTTTTACCTTTATGTTGGGTAGCTATTGCTTAGTTGCTATAACTGGTTCCGGTTTAGAAATAATTTATAACCATGATGACAACAATGATGATGCTACACCTGTTTTATCCATATTCATGCTCTTTGTGTTGTTAATCACAAGATCATATGGTTAATCGGAATATGGAGAACCACCCAGGAAAACAGTGCAACCACAATACTATGTGGCTCTGGTCTTGGCTAATTAATTATAAAAACTAGCTTATAACAATCTTACCGAAAGGGCAAGAGGGGTTGCATCGACGGGGTATAGTCGGTCGTCTTGAGGTTTTGATATGTGGTCCTTGGCTAAGGCACTTACTCATTAGGCAGAGTTATAACTACTTTGACTTGAAACCTTAGCGGATTATCATGAGTTAGGGAATCTTTGTAAAGGCCTCATAGTGAATCCTTTGCCACTCACCTCGGAAGTGTTTAAGAGGCTAGCTACCTCGGGCAATCGGGAGATACGAATTATGGGTAAAGTGTACAACCTCTATAGAGTGAAAATTGATATATCAGTCGTGCTCACGGTTAAGAGCGGCTTGAACCCTCACATGATTAATGAACTTGAAGATGAATTAAATCGTGAAACATATTTATGGTTTTGGATATGCTTATGCTATATTTGTTCTCTTTCTTTTAATGTGGATTTTGGTATGAACTTATATCTTAGTAATCAGGTGCTAATAAAACTTGACCAACTAAAATTGCTTATCGCAATAAGCCAATCAGCCTTTCCTTGCTTTTGGCCTTCATGTCATAATTCCCAACACTTGCTGAGTACCAACCATAAGTGTACTCATGCTTGTTATAATAATTTCTCAGAAGAGAAAGTTGCCGTGAAGTATTTTGAAGATGATGCTGAGTTCTAGGCCTACGCAACACGCACTTTTTACATTTTGGCCTTTTTTTTTAAAGAAAATTCACATTTGGACCTCTAGGGGAAGTATTCTCGATTTTGGACCCTGAGGGTCGGTGCCGTAACGCATGGCGCCGAGGTAACACGTCTCAACGTTGTGAGTCATGGCGCCGAGGTTGCAGCCTCCGGTAAACATGGCTGCAGCGGTGGCGCTGATGTGGCAGGGAGCTCGGCGCCAAGATCCGTGGCGCTGAGCTCCCGGCCACGTGGGGTCCCCGGTTCCTCCTTCTCTCCGCGCTCTCTCTCTCACTCCCTTTCGCCATCTCTCTCTCAGCTCTCTCTCTTCCCTCCGCCCTCTCTCTTGGATCTCCGGCGCCACTGCCGCAGCTTTCCCTCATTGTCATCGTCGCCGCCACCGCCGCTTCCGCTGACCAGCGCCGCCGCCGGCTCCGCTTACCGGCGCCGCCGCCGCCTGCGCCCCCTGCGTGGGCCTCGGGGCTGGGGCTCAGCTCCCGCGCCCCCACTCTGCTCATCGCGGGGCTCGTGGCCGCCCTCGGCGGGGAGGCTGCTCCCGCGCCTCCGCTCGGCGCCCGGTGGAAGGGGGGGGGGGGGTGGGATTTTTGAAAGCAGGCTCGGTGCCGAGATCTGTGGCATTGAGCTCGGCGCCATGGCCTATGCCGTCGAGCTCCCTGGCACATCGGCGCCACGTTTACCGGGGGCTGCAATCTCGGCGCCATGACTCACGGCGCCGAGACGTGTTACCTCGGCGCCGCGAGTCACGGCGCCGACCCCCAGGGTCCAAAACCGAGAATACTTCCCCCAGGGGTCCAAATGTGAATTTTCTTCAAAAAAAAGACCAAAATGTAAAAAGTACGGCCTACGCAACTCCTGGTCGATTGCCTGTGAAGTTTGAAGCCTTCGTTTCCAGGATAAGCTGTATAACTCTGATAATCTTTTAATCGTTTATTTCTCTTTTCGTGATATTGTTATTGATTATTCACTGATGAAGTCACTATATGTATGGAATTTGATCCTGGCATACATATAGTTATGCATTCGGTTTTGTCCCTAAAATCGGGTGTGACACTTTTTTAATATATAACCAGTAGGGAAGCTCTCCCTTCCTGTTTCATCAAAAAAAAATGTTCTATGTTTTGCTTTACTATACACTACGAGATACTAATTGCTATGTTATTATCCGTGACAACCCTTTTGTGTCCCTTAATAATTAGAAGACAATGACATATCCATACACAGATTAGGCATGTTTTAATGCTAGTATTAATATGCTACCAGCTATCCGGTTCTCCACTATATGCAGAAATTAAACAGCTTCTAAATAGAAAAGGACTATAAATCTATGCTAATCCACCCCTCAAACACAAACTGGAAAAACTTCATTTTTTTCATCCGTGGCTGCCATTTTACTTTTCACGTTCATAGCAGGCTAACATGAGGATGAAAATCCTAGTTTTGTTGCTACTGAATCTCGCTCTTTTGGTGCTATCGTCAGGTCTTTCTCTATGACATTCTCATTGTTAATAATGCTGAAATCACTTATGTTGATTTGATCCCCAAGTTTATTCAATGACCCTTTCCTGATTCGCAGATTCATTAGAGAAGGTTTCAATACCTAGTAGCTCTGCGGATGCTCCTTCAGTTGTGCCTTGTATTTCAACAATTATCAGGTGGGGTTACTGCGACCCTGTAGGCTGCAAGATTGAATGCAGGTTCTTATCGGGCAGGGAAGATGGCTACTGCGCTCTCCTAGGTTGCTCATGCAAGAGGTGTGGAAATGCTTTTCGTCCAATAATTGATAAGGCAATGTAATACATAGAAGTAGCGCCATCCATCAGAAAAGCAATATACAATATGAACCTATGTCATTCTAGGAGTTTCATAAATAAAAGGCAGGGTGCAACTATATACGCCCTCTTTCCGGAAAAACATGACGTTGAGATTGATAGCTTTTGCGCTTTATGACTGGAGGTAGCATTACAAACAAGAACTTGTAAGGCATAATAGGCATTTTCATCCCTAAACTTTCGCCCAAGGCTCAATTTGGTCCATCAACTATCAAAACGGTCATTTTAGTCCTCAAACTTTCTTTTTAGTCTCAATTTCATCTCTTGTCCTATGTGGCATGTCACGTTGTCACGCTATGTCACCGAAGAGTCCTCCAAGATGAACAAGCACCAAATTGATCCTATTTATACCCCTCCCCTCATTTCTTCTTCGTTAGGATAGGCAGCCTATACATGAGTAAAGACACAACAAGGTAGTCATGCAACTACACTATTTGTCAAACCCGGTGCTACGGGACTGTGCACATAGCATAGAATATTTTGGAATGTGGGATGAGGCATGTCCCATACCTTATATCTGTTGTAACTACTCGTATGCGAGTAGGACTAGTCGGAACAGAAGGAAATTACCCGAGTAGTACTCGGGTAGGACTCCTAAGCTAGTATCGGGCTAGGATTATATGTAACCCTATCCCCCCAAACTATATAAGGGTGGGCAGGGACCCCCTCCAAACAATCATAATCATCCAAGGCAATACAAACCACCATACAAGACGTAGGGTATTACGTACATCATGGCCCGAATCTGTCTAAAGCTTGTGTTGCTTGCAATTCGAGTTTCTGATCTCGACGACACCCTGCCTACATGTCTACTACCTTAGGGTATACCTAGGTAGGCTCGCCGGTAAAACACCGACAGCTGGCACGCTAGGTAGGGGTGCTCATCGAAGATCCACCTGCGAACTCAATGGCATCATTCAACTCCGCTGTTGTACCTGAGGAGGGAGCCACCTTTGTCTTCAGTTCCTTGGTCTGTGTCGCTAATGGTCAACAGTCACGTTGCCAACCCCAGGAAGCCGGAGGCACCATCTCTCATCTTCAACCAAGATGTCAGCACTCTAACCGACGAATCCAGCCAAACTCGACTTTCCGATCTAATCAAAAACTACGCTAGCCGTCTCCGGGCAATCCCTCGTCCCCAGATTAGTAATGGCGATCTAATCGCCAAAATTGATCGTGTGGACCGTAGCATCGCCGGATGCATCGAGCTTGCGGAGGCTGCTCTCCCATGCTCTTGCGACTCAGCTCCAACGACCCAGAACCGCTCTGAGACACAGCGTCCACTTCTCGGTAACACAGGTGATATCTTTTCTGGAATTGATTAGGTCGACCGATCTATTGCCGAGTGCATCAGGAGCGTGGAAGCAACTCTTCAGCACTCTGGCCCTTAGGGACCATGCGCACCCACATCGGCGTTTGATCGCGACTTTGACAACTTCATCAACAAATTTGGCAATTCACTGTTACCTGACCTGCTAGATAAACTCGAGCCCAGTTCCGTTTTCGACTCCAAGTCTCTCTCCGCACTGGAGGAGGACCTGGATCTCCTGCTACAACTTGGAGAAGGAGAAGCCACTGCTTGCTAGGGAGGCTCCCGTATTCGACGACTACTTGGACTTCGATGACCACATCACGCCTTTCTTAGGCGGACACCAGGCCTTGGCAAGGAAATCAAATCAGGTGGATGAGCTTACGCGACGGAAGGGCACAAAACCCTCCAAACCACTTGACATCAACCCACCACGCTACGCCACCGACCTCGACGAACTTCCGTTCTAGGAAGGCAGGCCCCTCAACTCCTTCTACTAAGAAGGAAGTTTGATTAAGCCAAAAGCAGGAAATTTTCCACCTAAGCAAGAAATATTCATGGTTCGCATCGTGGAAATTCAGCCCACGGACGAAGAAGACTCGGAGCATCTCCAATTGGACGACTATTACATCGACGATGACTACATCTGCGATACACCGGGGCAAGATACGGATACGACGATGAAATACGACAATCTAGAACTACCTGATCATGTCCACAACACCGAGGATGTCGTGAAGATTGAAGATGAAGATGGCGTTCAAAGAGAACGACGCAGGATCAGAAACGCCAAACGTGCAAAGCGCAGGAAACACACGATGGAGCGACAACAGCACCAACCCGGCGACCTCTACGACTTCTCCACGACCGACCTCCGCAACATCATCAACATCGGCCGGGATGCTCGCAATATCATCATCGCTCGGCAGCAGGAGCGTGTCAAGGTAGAAGCTTATAGTCCCACCAATTACCACATCCCTCAAGACTACTTGAGCTCAACCCGGAAGAGCAAGACGGATGCCCCTGATGCAACGACGGAATAACCAATTCGAAGTAAGAAGACCTCCACCGCACAAGAATGCTTCGAGAGGGCTCTCCATGGGCGTTGCTCGTGGCATCCGAATGACAGTCACTCTGCCTTTGAATGCCATAACCTCCGCAAAGCCCTGGGAGCCCCGCTGTGACAGAACCGCCTGAATTAATCCGGCTTAAGTGCGCTAACCATCACCATAGAGGCAATCCGGACTAACACGCACTTAAAACGGAGTAAAACGAAAGTCTGTCAGGTAACATTCCGATGCAACCACTGGAATTTTGATCAAAATAATGCATGCATACAACCCACACAATGGTGAGCCTAGAGATTACAACAATCCACAATTTCTCACACCACAGAGTTCAACATGAATTATTATTGCAAACCAAGTTCGAATTCATTCATAAATAGGAACTTTTAGAGTTTAATAGTGCAGCGGAAAATAAACGATAGTTCTAATGACGATACGAGATATCATTATGAAGCCCGTATATGACATCATTCAGCGTTATCATCGTTGGCCGGGGACGCATCCCATTCCACCGACCAACCAGAAGGAAGAGTACACGGCCAAGTCAAACTAGCAACCATGTTCTCAAAGGTCTCACCTGAAAATAAAGCCACAAGCAAGGCTGAATATACTAATACTCAGCAAGGCTTACCCGACTAGTGGTATATACTTAGCCGACTCCTAGACATGCACGGCTTTTGGCTAAAGGTTGTTTTTGCCAAAAAGCTTATAAGAGTGAGTCCTTGCTTTCAAGTTCTAGCATCAAGTTCTAGTTGATTAACCATTCTAGGTAAGCAACTATCCAAATCATGCATGGTGGAAAAAATTAATTGAGCATCCAACCAGATTAATCATTATCATTGTTCCTCTTCTTACTCTATGTGGTAAAAGGGTTAAGCAGTCTCAATAGCCGCGAGAAATGGACGATTCGAATCAAATTTCTTAACCCTGCAAGGGAAATCTGAACACACGTCACGTGGTTACTCACAGAGTCACACGTGCAACTTTTCTCCTTTATTCCCGTTTTATGGAACAGGGCCACCATCCTCAAGTACAGAGGTCCACGAACCACAGTATGGCCCCGGGCGTGGCTGCTCTTGCACTCACCACGTGCCCATGGGAACAACGTCAAGACGGTGGGAGGTATGTTCCAGCTCCGGTTCAATCAGGTACTTAAGCTCACCGATTACCATATTCTCGGCATGTGGTTAGTACGTTCAAAAACTTAACCACCACTACCACACCCCGCGATCTTAGCATTTTCGCTAAACAAACGGGGCCTCAATCATCAACAGGAATATTATAACATAGCCCCGTCCATCGACCTTATGATTCCAACATAAGTAAAACAAGCAACTCATATATCCCGCGAGTGACAGGAAATCACTCGACTTTTACCGGAGTCCTATTAGAATGGCAATCTAGCAACCGACACAGACTAGTGTTCATAACATAGGTACTAGGATTATGCAACTAGGGTTTCAATCAACTCCTACAAACTTAATGCACAATACCATATATAAGTTAAAGTTGCATAAGTTTAAAAATATGGGTTATGCTCCGGGGCTTGCCTTCCTGAGCAAAGCTAGCCTTGGGCTCTTCCGAACTTTGGTTCGGATCTTCAACAACTTCAGTTAGATTAATTTGAGCTTCGCGCTGCTCACTCTTGGACTCCGGCACCAGCTCGTAGGTTCCATCGGCGAGAGTCGTCGGTTCTATATGAATGCATATGTATGCGTTGTTTTAATGGTACAAGATAAATACCTATTTTACTGTAAAGTTGTAATTCAACAAAACTCAAGTTAAGTTGTAAAGCACTTCATTTTCTTTTCCTTGGGTGGTCATTTATCGAGTAGTATCTAGATTAACTAACTTTATTAAGTAAGTGAGGGGTTTTGTCGTTTTATAAACGGCCATTTTTAAAAAGTAAGCATGGATTAAAAACAAAATAACTACTAGAGATAGTTTCTGGTGTTGAGATTTTTAAGCAGAGCACATTACTTAAGTACAAACTCACTGTAAACTTTCCAGCCATTTTTATTTAGCAAATTAATCATGAAAAATACATTAAACAGCTACTGCTAGGATCAAGATCCATTTATACAGAACAAACCATGCAAAAACTGATGCTCAACATTTTACTGAGTACTCCTAAACTTATGGTGAGTCCACTGTAAATTTTTTAGATTTTAGTGTGCAAGATACAGAGTATAGAAAATAAGTCAAGATACATCTACATTAATAAAGTTCCACAAAGTTTCTGTGTCTCAAACTTTTCCAACATGATAATCTACTCAAATTAGTCTCTGGTTAAAATTTCTTATTTTTCTAAGCACCAGAATTAGTTACTTTGATTTAATGTAGTTTTTCTTAACTAAAAATATATGCCCAAGTTAGACAGAAGTAAAAAGTTCCAAACTTTGTCCATAGTATTTATGCATCAAGTTTACTCTACTGTAAAAGTTTCAACCCTAAAATATCAGTAGAACAGCACAAACAAATAGCTCTAGCAAAATAGCACGTCAAACAAGATCCAATAAAAACTACTCATAGAGACTTGTTCTGATCTTGATATTTTTACACAAGTCATAACAAGGAGAGACTAGCTTACAGTCCAAAAATCATCCATGGTACTGTCCTAGATCAAGAGATACATTTATGGGATATTTAAAACAAGATAAATTTTAGATCAAGTTATAGTTTGTAATTGGTCATCCTTCTGTGCAAAAGTTGTTGGAGTCATCAAGAGGGTCACAACAAATTTTAGTTTGTATTTTTCTGATTTTTCTTTGATTTTAGATTGCTCTAACAAGTGACGGCCTCTTCAAAATAAAAGTACTAGAATTCTCGCAGATAGGTCTCTGGATCTAGCAGAAAGGACCCTAAAAAGAACTTGGCGATTGCAATGTAGTCCCTGAGTGGGGCTAGGTGTTTCCCGGCCGAAATTCGGTGAGGAAACTAGTCGGCGGCAAGGGGAAAGGGGTGGGGGAGCACGAGAAAGGCGAGGGAAACCTGTTGGTGTGCTCGGTTGGGGCTGGGGTGGCCGGAGTTAAGCTGCCGGCGGTGAGCAGGAGCTCCGGCGAGGTGCGGGCAGTGGGCGGTAGTGGTCCGGTGAGGGTGGGCGGCTTGGGGAAGTCGGGGAGTACCAGCATGTCGAGGGCGACCCGTTTAGAGCCTCGGTTTGGGCAGAGGAGGAGCGGAAAGTGGGGCTCGACGGCGAGGTCGAGTGGCGACACTAATGGCGCGGTGGTGGTGGTACTCGGACGCGTGTGAGCAGGGGCTCGGTGCATCCGTTTTATAGGTGCACAAGGGAGGAGGGGCTGGGTGGGGCCAAGGTGAGGGAGGTGCGACCGGGACAAGGCTGCGGCAAAAGCGCGGCGTCGCCGGTGTGTCGTGGCTCGGCCGTCGGGAATCGACGGCCGCGTGGCGCGCACGCGTAGGGCATAGGTTGATTCGGGGCAGTTGAGGGCGATTTGGCCTCGGACCGGTCTGGGCCAGTCGAGGCGCTGTCCTTTGGTGGCTTGCAGCCGACAGGCATCGCCGGCCAGGTGGCCGGCGGCCGCTGCCCCTCGACGGGACAAAATAGGGGAGGGGAGAAAAGAAAGGCAGGGATTCAATTTAAATTTTTCTCAAAATTTCAAACAGAAACATGAAAAACTTTGAACATGAAAGTTGTAGGGAATTTGAAAATCTATGACTTTTGCTTTGTATCAAAGTTCATTTGAGCTTTAGTTTAGAAGTTATTTTAAATTTGAGACTACTAGGATTTGAATTCCTATTCTTTTTATGAGTTCAAAATTTAGAATTTGAAAAAGGCCGTTTAAGTAAACTTGTAAGGCACTAAAATATGAGTGTGTTTTTATACTACATTTATTATGAAAAGTGGAGCATGAAAAGGATGTAAACACAGAAGGAAAAAGTCTCACATACACACATACATACACATGCACATACACATTCATACACATGCATATGCACACACATAATTAAATGCATGATGCTATGTTTAGGTTTTCTTGGTTAGGATTGTGAACACCTAGGGTGTTACACCCGCTACTCAAGAGCGTCAAGAAGGAGGACCACGAAGGGAGGCAGCCAAATTACTCGGACGACGAAACACGAAAGAATTAGGACCTAATCTGAGGAGTTTTCTTTGAAGGTTAATTTTTTAGGGAATTTATGTGTATAACCATTATTTTGGAATAGAATTTTTGAAATGAGGGGTTCTTCGCATTTAAACCCTAAAATCCTCTTTGTTCATCGCTTGATCAAGGAATTAAAGTCACATTTTCCCTAAAGTAAAGTGAGAAGCAAATTTAAACTCTCTTGTTCTGACGAGCTAATAAGGACGCATCCGCCACACGATTTTTGCCGAGAACCCTATCACAACCGAACTGCATGACCATCGATCAGAACATTCCTGTCTGAGTGGTCATTCCCTTTGAACATGATTTGTGGAACCTATCAACTAAACACACTATGAACGAGAAATTGACTTCAAAAGTTCGTACGACCATCTATTGATTCCAGTAACAGCTCTGACTACTTGTCTCGTAAAGAAAGTAGCTACGGAAGTAACTTCTGAAGGGGCCATCAAGCTCACATTTCCAGTAACCGCTACGACTACTTGTCTCTTGAAGACAGTAGCCATAAAAGCAACCGCTGAAGGGGTCACTAAGCCTATATTGCCAGTTGGGCTGTGTATATTTAACATAAGCACTAAATACGCCAACTGAAGAGGTCATCAAACCTATAATTCCAAACAAATCAGAGTACCGCGTGATTGAACATTATCTGAAGAGTACCGCGCGATTGGACGTTAACTGATTAGTTTGATGAATTCCTATAAGGAATATGTGATCGAACGACAAGTTATCGACTACATCTAAGTGTTCAATACTTAGAGTAGCGTGACCCAAACGTATCGATTGCATCTAAGACCTACGATCGTCGATACTACAAAGTAGTATCTATAATAGATCACAAGGCAAAAAGTAAATAAATATATTTACAAACATATAATAAAGTGGATTGTTCATAACATCTCAATATTTTTAGTCTTGTTCCACTCTTTCAAATATCCTATGGGCCACTGGTTCAACTTCTTTCAGATAATCTTTGAATTGTTCTTCTGAACAGTCTGCAGCCATGCCGTCTGCCAGTGGTCCACATTGGCCTTTGGCCAGAAGGACTTTATGAGACCAAGCACATGCGCCACGTAGGTCTCGGTGGTCTCGGAGATGTAGCCAGCAATCTTTTGTGGGGCCTCATGAAGATACTCAAGCAAAGTCATGTTGTCGACTACTCCTTCTTCCGAGGGGTCCACCATGTTAACGACTACTTGGGCAGCCTCATGAAGATCTTCAAGTTGCTTTTGCTTCAGCTCTTTTTCTTTGGCCATGGACTTGATTTGCTTCATGCATTGCAACAGTTGCCGGTCTGCAACTTCGAGCAGTTTAGCCAGGCACTCCACATCATCTAATGAACGGTACAAAAGATTCTTCATGTCAATCAGCAGTTCTTCTTTATAGTTTATCAAATTTTTGATTTCTGCGGGCAAAAGACAAGAAAAAGTACTCATGCATGTTCAAAGACCACTTTCCGATTACATTTAATTGGCAAGAGTACTCGGCAGGGAATTACCTTGATGGGCTTTTCTTTGAGCCTTGTTCTTTTCTTCAAGATTTTTTACCTCTTGCTGGAGAAGCCAGACTTCACGAGTGCGCTCCAGTTTTAGTTCATCAAGTTGGCGTTGCACTTCAACTCTCCTGTGGATTTGCTCTTCAATTTGCCTGTCTTTGGCTTGTAACTGGCACAATTTATATTCCACGGCCCTCAAATTGTCTGACTTCAGTCGAGACTGGTTGGCCATCCTTTGTTCAAGTAAAGAAATAAGCAAGTTAATCGGTGATAATATTATGCAACAAAGGCAAGTTATGATATCAAAAAGAAGTCATACCATGGAGAACTTGTATAAATCCTTGAAGGTATCCTGGAAATACTTCAGATTTTCGCTCGTCAGCATCGGATCGTCGATAAGCTCTATTGGCACAACATGTTGCCATCCATGAGGTGTTACCAGGATGGGCCCTGAAGAAGTACCCACATTTTCTGCATCTTCAACATTTAGTTGCTTTTGTCGGGTATCTGCCACCTCACCCGCGGTAATCAGTCAAGCTTTTCGCATATTAGTACCCGAGGGCGGGGGTGGCATGATAGGCTCACCTGTCAACATCTCGGGAGCTGGCTCATTTTTCCCAGACTTGTTTTCCTTGGCTGGCTCAGCACTTGAAGTGTCTCTTTCAGCTTCAGCACTTGACAATGCAGGAGTTTCCTCAGGTACTGACGACTAGACGATGATCGCAGTACCTGGCATGTCGATCAATGCCGCAACATGTGACTTTTTCTCTAACTCGGGGGCTGGACCAGCTGAGGCATGACCGAGCTCATCCAAGCTTAGAATAGAGGATTTCCTATGCACAATGGATAAATTGTCAGATATATTATTAATTATGAGTGCACAAAATTTGCAGGAGAAAAGTACTCAAGTACTCACAATGATGATTTTTTCACATTTAGTTTCTTCACTTTGAGTACTTTAAGTGCTGGAGTGGCACTCGAAGTACTCGAGGTGGCGGGTTCGCCAGCCGAGGCTAAAGTTTGCATCGGTGAAACACCCGATGCATCACCAGCAACATATAATGACGGCCCCGTTACAGCAGAGGGCACGCTCTTCTTTGTTGTAACATCATCGCTAGCAGTTTTGTCATCTGCCCCGTGCTTTGAATGCTTGGGGTCAGAAGCATCAGCACTAGGAGGAAAAAGATAGAAGGGGAGAGTGTTCAAAAACCAGCAAAAGATGAAGTTGAAAACTTATTTGTAATGGTTTGGAAACACTTACCTCGATGGTTCATCATCATCGATAGAGATGACAGTTGCCTTGCGCTTCTGAGCAAAGACCCTTGATTTCTAGGGGTGGTCGGGCACGAGTTCTCAACTAGTCAAGTCTGTACTTTTCTAGGAAGTAGTCGTGTCGGGCTTCTTCATGAGGTCTGCCAGAGAAATATAATCATCGGTATTACCACCTTCTTCATCGGTTAAGGGATCATAGGAAGGACGGTTGATTCAGAGCTGCTGATACGCACTTGGCTTCAAATGGTCAGGGCGGTCAATCTCTGGAAGTAGAGGCGAACTCTAGTACAAGTCTGTGTGTCCCTACAAGGTCAACAACAAACATCAGATACAATATTTGCAAATGTCAAAAGTACTCGGGCAAATAAGTAGCATACCGGTTTTGGCTGGTTCGAAGCACTAAACAGCTCCGGAGCATAAGGTACAGAGTGTACATCCATCAGTACACATTTCACTCGATTCAATGCTTCTCCCGGTTGCGGTTCCTCTGCAGACATCCAGGAGCGATCTTCAGGTCTGAGGTATCAAAACCAGATTGACACCTCTTTTGCAAAGGTTGAACTCGGCGTTCAAAAAATGAGTACATTACTGAAGCACCAGTGACCCCCATCAATTTCAACGCTTGGATTACATCGAGTAGTTGTTCGACTTGTTCCATCTGGGAAGTAGGGGGATTCTAGTACCATTCCATCTGTGGCTTTGGTACTCCTCTAGTTCTCTCAGCCAGGGACGGTTTATGATTTCCAATATAAAACCATAAGTCCTTCTAACCCGAATGACTAGTAGGGAACTTGTACTTGATGTACTTTTCAACCGCTTTCTGCTTTAGTTCAAACCCGGCTCCTCCGATTACACTTTGGTGCTCCAGACTAGGTTGGGGTTTCAAGCGGAAAAGGAATCGGAACAAGGCAAATGGGGTTGGATCCCCAGAAAAGCTTCATACAGTTGAACAGAAAAGTTTGGATTCCGATGACGGATTTGGATTCCATAAAAATAGAGAAGGCCACGAAGGAAACTGGAAGCAGGGAGGCCAATCCCCTTTCAATAAAATGCAGAAAAAGAATGATTTCATCAACATTTTCTTGAGGAAATAGTTGACGGAAAGAAGGATGCCATTGAATAACATCTTGACCCTGAAGAAGACACTCGGCAACAAGGTTTAAGAGGTCATTCCTGGAACACTTACTGTAATTCCAATCGCTGATCACAGACTTGATTTCTTCTTCTCTTGTTCTTGTTTCCCTTGCTGGCGGCTTTCTTGTTCCTCATCCTTGATGTCACGAATGTCTGCACTCACTTAAGCTCGAGGGCTTTATTAACATTTCTTAGCGTCATTACCAGGTTTGTTAGTCCCGGGCAACGTCACCAGAAATGCTCGTTGGTATTTTAATGACTACGAATAAATCCGCAAGTGCACGGATACCATCGTAGCTTTTTCCCGAGAGTATTCCAAGGGTTATCGAATCCAAGGGAACGTGTGTGCACTAACTTCTACTTAGTCAGTCCAAGGACACACCAAGATAAGTGGCGAGGATGGGGAGGATTCCTGAGGTAGTACTAGAGATGAGTTAAAGGTCGATATCTCAGGCAGAATACTCGCTTCGGGCACCGGCTTACCCCTGAAATGGTCAGGAGACTCCGGCCAACAGCTGTATGCTATATCCGAACGTGGAGGATTACGAACGACCAACAGGGCTGTCACCACCTGCGGCCTACCTCTACAAATCGTGGGATATAAGGCAAACGAAGGTAACCCTTAGCTTAGACATCACGTCTATGCTACTGGTTACTACCATAGTCTGACTACGTCTGATATCCAGTAGCCAACTACGTCACTCTATATAAATACAGAGTGATGAATCCACGAGTAAGAGAACTGATCTCACTCAAGTATAAGTACTATGCAAGACAGGAATCACAAATACTAACTTACTTTACTCAGATCCGTAGAGGTACATAAACAGAGCAAAGTGCTAAGGAACTCAGCACTCCTCTAAGCTACTCCCTCCCTCCCTCTCTCTCCCTCTATTTTAAGCACTAGCCTAAGCAGCCCTTCGCCTTGGAGTTGAGCACTACATCTTCAAGTGAAGGTGTTGATCCAAATGGTAGTGTGTGTGAGTGATTGGGAGAGGGCCTCAGGTCTTGAGGAAGAGTAGGGGGCACTCCATGTCAAAGTGTATCTGGATAGGAACCCATCTGGGTTCGGCCGACCCCTGGGTTCGGCCGAACCCAGGTGGAGCTCCCCCAGCTCCTCCTTCCTCTAGCTGACTGTCATGTGGGCCCTGATGTTGATCTTCAGTGATTGGTTCCTTGGCGCGCCCGTTTGGTTTGCCAGTGGGCCTTCTTGTAAGTGTGACGCAGGATGGGATCTTTTGTGTACTTCTGCGTCATCTGCATGTTTTCCTCTTATTTCAGACTTGTATCCCTGAAATGGCTTAGTGGACAATACATCTGTGGAGCTAGGTTAGTGATACAAGTATGTGAGTAAATAAGGGCATTCTTCTTTATTCCTGAGTATAATTGACGGTCGGATTTTGCACTTAAGGACCGTCAACAGGCTTAAGAAGGAGGTGCGAGATGTGATCAAGCAGGGTGCGGATGCGAGGAAGAAGAAGATGAAACTGAGCTAGACCTAGATCCAGATCAGTAAGGGTGGCGGCGGCTTTGAGATGAAGGGTAACTTAACCCTAAGTCACCGCGCGGTTAAATAACCAGTGGGGAACCTAGTTTTACTGTGCAGAAGTTGAAGAGTTTTTATGGGAAATAATTTGTTTTGAGAGGTAGTTTGGATAATTTTGAGGAAGTTATTTGATTAACTATTTTTTAGGGATTTTATTCCGAAAAAGGGGTTTTCTGAATTTTGTTCCATTTTTTCCTATTTTATCATCATCACAAATATATAACATACATTGCAACGTATGCCACGTTCATCTGGATCCTTTTTTCAAAACCTTTTGGGGATTTGGATTCAAGGCTCGGGGGCTGTGGGATACATGTCATCGATGGCGTATTTTTTAAATTCTTTGGAAGATAAAGAAAGAAGATTCAAGACAAATTTGACCCTCATCCTGATTCTTCGATTCAACCTAAGGCACGGGGGCTACTCCATATGGAGTGCGATTTTGATCGCACTCCATATAAAAGAATACTTAAAACTACTTGGGGCATTAGCACCTCACAGCCTCGAAGCAGCCAAGGAAGTACTCGGAAGACACCTCCAAGACGAAGTTCCAGAAGAACTCGAGGATGACTTCAGAAGTACTCAGAAGCCTGCAGTACTCGGCTATGAAGAGCTCGGGGGCTTGTCGGGGCTACGGGACTGCGCACATAGCATAGAATATTCTGGAATAAGGGATGGGGCATATCTGATACCTTATATTTGTTGTAACTACTCGTATGCGAGTAGGACTAGTCAGAACAGAAGGAAATTACCTGAGTAGTAATCGGGTAGGACTCCTAAGCTAGTATCGGATTAGGATTCCATTTAACACTGTCCCCCAAGACTATATAAGGGCGGGCAGGGACCTCTCCAAACAATCATCACACCAATCATCATCCAAGGCAAAAACCACCATACAGGACGTAGGGTATTACGCACATCGCGGCCCGAACCTATCTAAATCTTGTGGTGCTTGCACCTTCGAGTTCCTGATCTCGGCCACACCCTGCCTACAAGTCTACTATCTTAGGGTATACCTAGGTATGCCTGTCGGTAAAAACACCGACACTATTCAATAATATTTTGATTTCATCTTACATATTTCTTCTTGTGCACTTTTAAAACTATCAAACATGTTACTTTTTTGCTCTACCAATAAATTGATGGTCTATTCAGTAAGTAAAATCACACGGCTGCTCCTCTTTTATGCATATAAAATATTGGATCAACAACATCATAGGATTGGTTGCAAGCATACCGAAATAGAATCCCAACAAAATGGGTTCAAAGTGACATGTGCTACATATAGCAGAGTAGAAGGGACATGCATGTACATAGCCACCATGAAACTCTGATGACTTTTTGCTGATGTGGCACAACAACATGGCGTGCCACATAGGATGAGGGACCGAATTGAACCTAATAAACAAAAATGGTCATTTTAATAATTATGGGATCAAATTGAGCCCTGGGAGAAAATTCAAGGATGAAAATGCCTATTTCGTCAACTTGTAAACATATGCACGATTTTCTTAAATGAACTTTCTCTTTACACTTTTAGTCTAATTGCCCACATGGGAAAAACAATCAGTCCCATTAATGATGAACCTCCTAGGGACTAATAAAAAAACATCAAATTGGGGCTATATAATGGGAGAGTCATGAGAAGTTATACTTCATTGAATTAAGACTGGCTACAAGTTTAAGCTAATTTTGATGACTAAATGATCAAAATATCATATCCCCTTTACTAGAGCACCCCCCATAGTATTGCATAGGTCCTGGCTAAGGAGGGGGGGGGGTGTGGAAATCATTTTTGTACTAGTATGATATGTTTTATTTGAAGAATCCAGATTTTGAAGTCTTGTGGGAAGGCATGTGATGAAGTTACACAACCACTCTATTCAATCTCTGAAATGAATATTTGTTTGATGCTTGATGCTGGAGCAAAAATCAGAATCATTTCAATTCGTGACTTATTTGAGTTTCAGAGAGAATCTATAACTAGTAACAACAACAACCGTGCGGAGCTGCGTCTTTTTTTTTTCTTTTGGAGAAGGCATCTCCATGTCTTTGAAAGTTCAAATGTCATCTTTACTTTTTACCTTGGCGGAACAGGAGGGCATTGCGTGCCCCCCCCCCCCCCCCCCCCCCCCAATGCAAGCAAGTCAACTATGGATGGTGGTTGGCACTATGTGGTTCAAACTGCTCAAATAAATGTGATTACCACTCTTTTGATCAGCAACACACGGATCAATTTATAGATCCTATGTAGTTGTTCACGGTTCATTTCTTACTTTTGAGATCAGCATTCTCATGTGATTCAACTCCATGCTCCCAAACCTCATTATCTTCTCCCAATAGAGGGCCACATTTAACAACACAGGGCAACAAGCTATGTAAGACAACAAAGACGATGACCAAGGAGGACGAGGAGGCTAAGGACGTGGATGTGAGGGAAAACCCTTGGTAGTGGTGATCCAAGTGCTTGGGGTGCACACAACTTTGTCCTAGGTCGTTTCCCTGAATTATAATGCTCATGACCTGATAAAAGGTGATGCCACACCCTATGCAAATAGAATTAACTTTTCATGACAATTTTGAGGCACTCTTGGTGCATATTAAGGTGGGACTGTATCTATTAGAAAGCTTATCAATTAAGCTTTCCATCAAGTACTTACATACCATCAATTAAGCTTTAATCGGTATTTTACCGCTGGTAATATTTACCGAATTAAATTCTTTAGCAATTCTAGGTTGGAGAAGACCATCCTAATGGGTCTCTTGCCCATGACCTAGCCTCCCTAGCCGCTGTGAACCATGCTGTACTGGCCATGTTCGGCAGTTGGGGCTACCATGCACAGCTACACAAGCTGCAGTGGCAGTGTAACTGGTACACGATGCTGGATGCTGGAATGAGGACGGCGGACAAGGCCAGTGGAGGATCTCGTCAGCAGAGCTTGGAGGGAAGAGACTCCATTGGCTACCAATTTTCTTGTCGCTTGCTGGTGCAAGGAGCTTATGGAGGCCCGTGATTTGTTGTTCGCTGTGGAAGTGGGGAGAGAGAATGAGAGGAAGAAGATTGATGGTCAGATGGCGGCGGCTACCAGCTACACGCCTGCACATTGACCCACGTAAAAGAGTTAGGGTCCGTTTGGTTCCTCAGAATCACAATGAATTGGAATCGTTTTCTAGCTTGGCTTGCTTGGCCTGCCTCATGAATTGGAAAGTGGGTTTTTGAAACTTTCCATGGCCCCAATTGTTCGCCTGCAACAATTCAGGATCTAAAAGTGGGAAAAGAATTCCATCGACACCTCATCCCCTCCCGACTCGCCTCCACTCCAAGTGCTGCACTGCCACCTCATCGAATTGCTCTGCTCTTGCGCCTCCATGACAACTAGGCTTTCCTAGTGCCGCCCAATCGCCTCGTCCTCCTCCTCCTCCTCCTGCTGCTGCTGCTTCTGCTGAGGTGCCAGCGTCCTCCTCACTCCACTCCACCTGCAAGATCTACCCCACAATGAGCACGGCGAGCCAGCAGCCCTCACCTCTGCCACAGACCGCACCATGCCACAAGAACCACATCATAGCTGCTCCACCTCTAGCACGATGAGCCTGTGGCCCTGACCTCTGTCGCCGCACCTCACCACCACCGGAGATCTGCATGCCACCGCCACCCTACATCAAAAGAGGTATGCCTTCTCCCTTTGGTTCTTCACTATCCGATAATGTTCGAGAGATAGTAGTAGAGGTGTAGCAGTAGCAGTAGCATTATGTACTTGCTATTGCTTCTTCACTGCTAGAGGTATCTATTGCTTTGGTTAGGATCTCGGGTGGCAATAGCAGGTACTTGTAGGGTGCAGATAGTAGTAGAGGTGCAAATTATTCGGATGCAGATAGTAGTAGAGGTGCAAATTATTCGGATGTGGTAGTTATGTCTGTTTTATCTAGTTCAGATGTTCAGATATTAGCAGAGGTTCATATGTGCCAGATTATAACACTAGTATATAGTTCATTTTCCATGGCAGTAATCATCTCTTTTTTTCCCCAGCTTGGTAAATTCTTTGCTGTCTGATCATTGTTTTGCTGTCTGATCATTGTTTTTTATGGACTAATACACAAACTTAGTTCCTACCTAATGTGCTAGCTTTTAACTGTAGCAAAATGTGCTTTGGTAACATGTAAATTGTAGTTCTAGTCCATGGTTGGAACATGGATGCATCTCATCTTGAGGTGTGCAAGGTTTGTTCATTGTGTTGACCTGTAGTTGCTACTTTATATATACTTGTATGTCTGTCCTCAACAAATGCTTTGATATTATAATCTTGCTGGGTACATGAATAATAGGTCAGAATTGAAATCAGTGGACAAACCTAGGAGTAGACCTTTATTACTGTGCCAAGAACTTTTTTTATTACTAATAGCCGAGCTAGTCAAGTGGTTTAGAAATAGATTTAGTTTCTGAGCTCAAGTGTTCTGTTCTAGTTTGTATTAAGTTGGCTACACAAAAAAATAATTCTGTGTTAGAATGAATTTCTGCACTTTAGCCTGAATTTTTGAGTTGTGTGATGCACCTGGTGTTTGCTCTAGTTTTAAAACTCACTTCAGTTATGTTACATGTCTTGAGTTGCCAGTGAGAAAGCCTGTGAACAGCAGTGCAAGTACAGTGACTCCTCTAGTTTCTCCAAAACTATTTTTTTTCATGCATCTTTTAAGTGCAGACATGTAGATAGGCAACCTCCTCATTTCTTATTGTCACTTAATTGTGTTGTTTACCATTTCTTTTTGCATTGCATATCTGCTATAGATGCCTGACAACAACATAGAATTGGTTACAACAAACACAAGAGAAATGAGGAAGAAGCGTAGGAAGAAGAGAAAGAGAGTAGAAGTTCTATTTGTTGCTGCCGTGATGAGCATGATTGCGCATTGATATATCGTAAAAAGACCTAGATATGTTATTGATCCTGACGACGTGGTAGAGAGAGATGTTGCTAGACGGAAACAACTAAGAAATCTATACCAAGGATCAAATGGTTATTGCTATATATGATAGTTTGCGCCTAACTAAGAGATCATTTTGTGACCTATGCGCCATCTAGACCTGGTCGGGTCGGGTAAAAAAAGACCTGGTATTTTTTCTTTGGCCCGAATCAGGCCCAACCCGACCACCGGATTGGAATTTTTGGCCCGAGCCTAACCCGACATGTGGTTGGGTTGGGTTGGGTTCGGATCGGGTTGGGTAAAATCCGATTTCTTGTGTACAAATTTCACTTGGGTCAGGTTTTAGGTCGTAAAATTCAGCCCGTGGCCGACCTGATTTTTATGGTGGGTTGAAAATTTCAGCTCGAGCCCAACCTACATATTGGTCAGTTCGGTTCGGATCATGTTTTTTGGGGCAGGTCGGGTCGGGTTTATCGGGTTGGGCAGCCCATGATTAGGTATAACGCCATCTTACGTGAGAGATTTGATCTCCGTGATACCTTAAATGTGTCAGTAGAAAAGAAGTGGCTATGTTACTGCTTATATATTATATATTGTAGGCTTGGCACTAAGATGATGATTAACAACAAAATCAGCTGTCATTTCAATATGGTGTTGAGAGGTGTTCTGTTGTTATTCCATAAATTTATTTAGCTTTCCGATCCTTCAGTTGTACAACCTGAGGATTCCAAGTGGAGGTGATTTGAAGATTGCACAAATATTGATGTTTTTGTCTGTTGGTGTTTGGTAACAATTATGCAACTGGTGATGCAGCAAAGATAATAGTTGGGAGCTCAAAAGAGATAAGTAAGGGAGAAAGTAGCGTAAACTACTTGTCTTAAGCTCGTATGTTGACCAACGACAGCTCTCCTAATGTTCTCTCCAAATTTCACTCTTTTTTCCATCCACGTGGAGTCAAGAACTCAGAGACTCGTGAGTCGTGACTCTCTTCTCCAATCGGTGTAGTCCTCCTCCCTAGACCACGTGCACCTAGGACACGCTCGCCAACAAATTTGGAATTTGCCATCGTCAAAACTGAGTTTGGCTAGATTGCCATCCCGCAAATGAGTTTCGCTGGTTTGCCATTATGGAACAAGGTCATCACGCTATAATGCCTTTCCCACCTTTTCCATTTCATTTTTCCACTTATTTCTTCATTTGAACGGACCAAACTGCCCCTGGCCTTCTCAGCCTTATCCTTTTCTCTCACGAACAGACCCTCTAATTCGTTTTTCTCTCCGCTCGTTCGGCTGCTCGTATGGCCGCCGCCGCCACCTGCACACCATCGCCCTAGGGCCGGCGCCCCTCCTATTCTGCCTACGCTCAAGCCTCCTCCGCAGCTGCCGCATCAACTCGTTTTAGCCGCCGCAAAGCTGCAGTGCGGCTTGCATTGCGGTTCTGCGGCAGAGGCGAGGTGAGAAGGAGGCAACGCTATGAACTGCAGATAACAAGAGTCCTCCAAGGAAGCTGACACCTAAGAGGCTGAAGACTAATTGAGCTGTGAACTCCAAATCTTAGAAATTTATGTACCTGTGAACTTATATTTGTGATCTAAATGTACCTGTCAACTAAGTATTTGTGAGCTATTTGTGAATCCAGTACCCAGCCCACAATGGCAGCCTTTTCAGAAACAAAGTCAATTTCAGACATTTGTGAAATATCTAATGAAAGTCAAGATATTGCATCACATTGTGAAGTGCAAATTTCAGACAGCACTATCTTCATTGAAACAGAGTCACACTTACATTGAGAACCTGATATTACATTGCTAAAATTTTAGAACCTACATCACTTTACAAGCAGCACTACCACACCAATCAAATTTGGAACACCATTGCGATTAGCTTTTGCACTCAGTTGCTGTTGCTTTGCAGCGAGTACTGACTTGTATTCCTCAAGCCACTTGAAGAAGCCGCATTTATTCAGCACCTGCAACCAAAATTTGTTCAGCACTCCGCTGAGACTGGGCCATCTCCCTTGCTGGCAGCTACAGAATCAAAGAAGCTGGGGTTAGGGGCGCCGGGGAGCCGCACCGAGGAACTGCGACATGCCTGACCCACGCAACTGGGATTGGGGAACTTGCTTGGGAGTAGTTGCCGGCCATCATTGGGAGAGAGGAGGGGAGCCGGGGAGCTGCGCTGAGGGGGCCGAGGTCTGCCGCCGGCGGTGAGCGAGAAGACGATGGGAGGAAAGAGAAGAAGATGAAAGAGAGGAGCCAGCGCAATAAAAAGGCTAGGGGCAGTTTGGTCTGTTCAAATGAAAAAATAATTGAAAAATAATAAAATGAAATGGAAAAGGTGGAAAAAATATTGTAGCACAATGATATTGTTTTATAATGATAAAATGGCGAAAATCATTTGCGGGATAGCAACCTAGCTAACTAATTTTAACGATGGTGAAATCCTAAATTTCTCCAAGCTTGCCCAGGCCCTGCGCGCCGCCCAGGTCACGCGTGACCCGGCAGCGCTTGCCGGTGACGCCCAACCGCGCGCTTGTCGGCCAGAGCATGCCGCGAGTCCGCGACGCTCGGTCCGGCCCTCCGTGCTGCGCCCTAGCTAGCCCAGCTGCCAACCCCTATCCTACCTCCGCGCTCGCGCGCTCGTCCTCCGCTGCTGTCGATTACCTCGTGGATTGATTCAGGCCTTTGGGGAAATTTTTGTGGACTCTCGGTCGGTGGAGTCGGGGGCTGCCGATTTAGGCGCTGTTTGGCATGACTCCAACTTCGGGTGGAACTGCTCCACTCCAGAACTCCAAGTGGAGCCAGCTTTGGGTGGAGTTGGAGCTGTCTGATGAGGGTGTTTGGCTGGAAGGGTGTCTCCCGCTCTAGAAAAGAGGAGTTTGAGGGTAGATTGCCTTTCTTACCCCTGTTCGACCTGAACTACTTATCACAAATATGAAATGAACAAATATGAAATGAAAGTACATGCAGTGAAGTTCAAAATTACCATATCTTGTTGATTTTGTTTCTTCAAATTATTCTAGTCAACTATCCAATATTTTTGCACAAATTTGTAGTCCTATATCCCAACTTGATATGCACAGAAAGTTTAAAGTGATTACTTGATGTTTTGGTGTTTGAAATTAATTTCAAAGTTTGCTAAAAGGAGTAAACTGCATATGACTGAATAATTCAGAATTGGTCATGTTTTTGGCCGATTTCGGGGCTTTATAATTTCTGAACCGTGAATATTTGGACCATATGTCCTTAACAAAAATTTTAGAGATATGTTAGATCTACAACATTGATGTAGATCATTTGAGTAAGTTATATAGAGATTTGTGGAGTTTTGGGCGGTCGAATTCGTGTCCATGTGGCTGCCTGTTCATGTCTGAATCTGTTGTATTGGCGTTCTGTTCAGCCGGGCACTGTGCGGCCCGTCGGACTGTCGCCGACACGCGGCGATGTGGTCCTGCAGCGGCACCACGGCCTCGCCACGAGCCCCTCCCATGCGTTCGCTCTCCAAATCCAACCGGGCCAGCCATCTCCTTCTCCTTCTTTCTGTTCTTTCAGTTTCTGTCAAGCAGACCACCATGAATGCCGGTACAGCTCCGGCCAAATCCGTGAGCCTCCAGCTATAGAAACCAAATCTCCGTCACCCACACCTCCACAACCTTCCTACCTCCCATCTCCCCCACTTGTTCCCCTGAGAAGCGACCTCCATGGTCGGGCATTGAAGATCCCGACCATCAGACCGCTATTGACAGCACCTCCGCCCCTCACCGTCGATCTACTACTATAGCCATCTTTCTCGTCATCCAACCACTTAAATCGATCGCTGGTGAGTCACCGATGCTCGTGCTTTTCTCGTCTCGTTCGTTGTTGGTTTCGCCGGAACGCGGGCATGCCGCTCGTCCGAGCCGCCATGGCACCGCCGTTGCCGTTGAACTGGATTACCGCCAGCGAGTACAGTGCCGCGGCGTGCCCGCCGACCGCCGCCCTCGCCAGCAGCGCCGCGCCGCTGCTCCGGCTTCCGAGCGACGCCGCGTCGGCGCCGGTGGCCGGGGCGGCACAGAGGAGGCCGGCCCTGGAGCAGAGCGCGGGGAGGCGGGCGCAGATGTCGGGCAGCGCGTTCAGGAGGGGAGAAATAAAAGAAAACGAACCGTTTTTTGTGTAATCGATGGCAATGGTGGGTAATTACCCACGAACTCCACGAGGAGGTTCAAAAGTGGGGGTTTTGGAGCAGCAAAAGAGCTGCTCCAAAACTCCACCCCTATTTGCACTACAGCTCCATGGAGTTTTGGAGTTGGGGTGTTTGGCTATTTTTTTTGCTGGAGTCGCTGGAGTTGTGGAGTGGAGCTATGCCAAACAGGGCCTTAGGTGCCTGGTTGAGAGATAAGATTGGATCGTGGGGCCATTTTGTCATTGAAGGAGGGACATCACAGATAATAGAAATTGGAGAATTCCTCTTCAGATTGTGGGCCCACTCAGTCAGTGAGAAACAACTTAACAGTTGCTAACGGAAATGGTAGATAAGGGAAAGAAAATGAAACTAGTGGCAGTGAAGGGAAGCTGAGAATTTAGTACCGGCTGGTAAATGCTCGCCACGAAGGGTGGTTGGGCGGCAAATTAGTACCGACTGGTGTTACCAGCCGGTACTATTTTTTTATTTGTTCGCTTATGTTTCTTTTCTTTTTTTTTCTTTTTAGTTTTAATTCGAATTCATATTCGTATCCGTTTGCGTAGAGCTAGAATTCGTATTCCTATTTGTATCTAGCGTAGCAAAGACTATATATATATATGTATATATATATACAATTTACATAGGCTTCACATATTACAAGTGGCCACATAAAATTTTTCCTTACAAGTACTTCAAATATTACAAGTCATCATAGTCGTCCCTATTTTATCAAGTTGACCCACGCTTATCCTATGATTGGCATAAAATTCTCCGTTGAAATTTATGACCTCATCCAGCAGGAATCCACAGAGCGCTTCTTGAATGGTTCTGACTTTTTCCGGTTCGATGAGGTCTTCTTTCATTTTCCAAATCTGTCACATGCAAACATCATTATTTTAAATCAATACATGTACGGAATTAAATGCAATAAATTGTTATTAATTTTTACGTACATCAAATTTTTTTGCGTCATTTTATTTTCACCGGTAAAGTTGTGGATGAACTCGCACACGTAGTAGCCACATAAGTTATTTTCTTGCTCCTGTCTCAAACACTATATATAGATGGGTTATGAAATATTCATAGTGTTAAAAGAAATGATACTATATGTACAAATTGTATTCATACTGGAAAGTCAAGTTTGATATCAAGATCGCACGGCTTGTCTGTGACGCCTATGTGCCTTTTGATGAAGTGAGCCTATATTTTTTGGAGGATGTCTATGAGGTTTTGATATTCAGTTATTGATTTCCTCATAGAGTCGAATACCACAACTCAGGCTTGATCAATCTCGATACTGAGTAAGATCCAGTAAAATCTGTTGATACACATATACAGATGAAATATCGGATATACTTATTATCAAATTTAAGGGGTGAAAAAAGAGTCGAAGGTCTCACTTGAAGTTGTACGACAACAGAATGAATGTACAAGTATGTTGCTTATCCATGGCCCTAAATATATTATTCTCGGTCCGATTTGGTCATTTGATTACATTATTCTCGTTTATAACATCCGGGTCCAGGAAGCCGATATTATAGTACCCTTTTTTTGGTATTTTTGCACCTTCATCCTACATGATACAAATCAAAAGTGGGGATGAGAAAGCGCAAAAGTAGTAGAGCTAGAATATAGAAATGAGATAGAACACTTATATAACAAATGCACTGACGAGGGACTTGTCTAGGACGTCTTGATGGTATAGAAACTAAAGACTCACAAACTCGATCCATATGTCAGCTAGCCCTCGATGTAAATGGCTATCTTTAACCCGAGCTGTGATCATTATTTTTCCATTTGCAGAGGACCTCATCTACCATTCATACAACTCATGCATAAATCTTCTGTACTTCCAATTTCTCATATTCATCGCCGCGATAGAGGATACAATCACTAGGACATGTGTGAATCTTCTATACTTCCAATCCAAGAGTGCAAACAACTTTTTTTGCTTCATATGTTGTCGAGGGCAGTTCGTTACCCTCGGGAAGCATGTTCTTTACGATTCCCAGTAGCTCCTCAAATCCCTTATCGATAACATCATTTGCTGCCTTCCACTGCAGCAATTCCAGTATGCTACCTAACTTTTTTGTTCCTGCTTGCAATTTGGATACAGTAATTTTTTTATGATCCTCCAACATCTTCTCAAACTTATTTGACTCCTTCATAGTTCGTCATGTGGTTGCTCTTCTGCGGCATTTTCTTCAGCCTCGTTCATTGGTTCATCATCAAAGGCACCCGCTTCATATAAGTGAGCTAAATTTGGAATGTTGTTATCATCATCATCTTCTTCATCGTCTTTCATCAGAACTCCAGGTTCACCGTGTTTGGTCCAAAGACTATATTTATCCATGAAACCCCTTTCAATAAGGCGGACATGTGAGTGCTTCTTATAGAGAATTCCTTATTATTTCTGCAAATGCGGCATGGACAGCACATGAAACCTTTCGATGACCTATGGGCCTTAGCCGCATCAAAAAAAGACTTTGGCCCATTAATCCACGCCATGGTGCACCGGTGGTCGTACATCCATTGTCGGTCCATCTGCAATCATATTTTTCCATTGAGGAACACTTTGGATGAGCAAATTTTTTTATTAAGGAACTATAATTAAAGATGTATGACAAAACGATATTACTATTATAAAGGACCAATCTCTAAATAAATGCATTCTTTACAATATGCTCGTATTCTCAACATCCAGCACAATTTAGTCAACACAACATAAATTCTATTCAAACAAACACAAATATCCCAATAACCAACATGCAACTTAAAAATTCATGCAACAAAACAAAGGTTTTCAACCATCCTTTGGTGGGAAAGCAGAATGCTCTGACGGATTTTTTGCTGGCACAGAAAAAGATGGCGGAGCTGTAACCTCCGAGTTTGGTGTGATGGAGCGTAACGCCGCAACAGATTCTCAAGATCAAAAGGAGGTTCCTCGCCCCTTGCAACATATTCTTCATGTTCTTTTTCCAAATAACGAAGCATTGCTCTCTTAAAAGCTCCCGATTTCTTCGACTTCTCGTGAGGGCCTACTGGAGTTTTGCTCTTCCCTCGAGACGGACAACGATCACCCCACCGGCCCCACTCCCTCCAGCAGCAGAAGCCATATTGATTGAAAAATACTTTTATTTTTTAAAATGTAGCGAAACAGTATTAGTATTACGAAGGACCAAATTTCATTTCTATCATCATATTCTATACTATCTATATTATTTTCCAAATTTCACACTAACATATTAACATAATGAAGGATGGAATTTGATAATAAAATATTAGCATGATAAAAAAATTCATGGATGTAGTTGCAAAACTATTTCTACGGATTAAACAAAATTAAGAATCAATAATAATGGCACACTTGGAAATACACATGGCAAATAAAACCACTTGAATAATATTATTAGCATAATGATACATACACATGTCATTTGAAAATAATTGAAAAAAATCACTCTAAATTTGCCACATGCAAATTATCCAATAAACCTTCTCTCAAATTCAAGTCATCGCTTCTATATATCTCAAATGAATGTATAAATCAAAAAATCATGGTCATTCTCACTCTTTCTAAAAATCACAAATTTCTCTAACTATAAAGCATGAAACGAAGCATAAAGACCATCAAAGAAGAGAGGATGAAGTTGCTAACCTTTTGAGCACTTGGATGAGTAAAATTCCCACAAATCTTGAGAAAAATGGGTAGCACCTTCTTTCTAAAACGCCATGGAGAAGAAGCCCGAGCTCGGTCAAATGGTTGGCTCGGGCTCGGGGAGGAAGAAGGTGTTGATATATAGAAGGTAGATTAGTACCGGCTGGTGGCTCCAGCCGGTGCTAGATCTCTCCACTTAGTACCGGCTGGGGCTACCAGCCGGTACTAAATGTCCTTGGTGCCATTTAGTACCGGCCGGAGCCACCAGCCGGTACTAAGTTGCCGCCGGGGGATCTAGCCGTTGCCCTCCGGCATCTGTGGCGTACTTTAGTGCTAGCTGGTGGCTACAGCCGGTACTAAATGGCTCCCTAAAGCATTGTTCTTTTAGCCCGGTACTTAATGCGTGTGTTAGTACTAACAGCGCAGACGAATGCTCCGTTTTCTGGCAGTGATAGGAGGGAAATATAATAATATAGATATAGATATAGATATATAGAAGGAGGCAGAGATGGAGATGAAGTTAGAGATAGAGATTGAAATTGAGAAGAGATAGAGATTTAATAGGGATGGGTACGACGGAACGTAGTAATACTTGCTTAGACATTGCGATCCATAGGAATAATCAATAGATGGAACATGCAGCTTGTCATATATACAGTTTTCTATATCGGAGATTATTACTGCTCCTGCTTCACCACCTATTCCGATCGACTCTATATATGATTCACTATGGAAGTTTGATATGATGTTGGAAAAAAACACTAAAATCAATTGTCACAGACATCAGCTGACGCCGGCATATAAGTGCAAAAGGCAAAACAGTGCAGAATTCACACTGCATGGGCATGGCCGTGCCCACCTAGATCTTCCTCGAATTATATTCTAGCTATATGCTATATTAATATATAAACATATCTCTTGTAAAAAAGTTTCAGAATAGTAGATTTGAAAACGATAGATCGATTTAAACAAAAATAAACTACGCTACATGCATTGATGCATGGATAACAGCTGCTGTGGCTGCGTGGAGAGAGGCTGGTAGTGGGGACTATTCTATTATAGTCCAGATATAGATGAGCAATGCATTTGGGGTTGTCCGTCATAGGCATAGCTATGAATTTTGTACCTATCTTGATGTTCCTAATATTATATATAGTAAATAAACTTAATTTTGGAGAATAAATATCGATCTATATTAGAAGATTTCACATCACACTATATTACGTACTATATCTGCTCAAGTCTGAAAACAAAAGAAATGTGCTCATGTCCAAGAACAGCTTCTGCTGATTCTTTTTCAATTACTACAGTACATGATAATATCTGGTCCAATATAATGGCATTAATTGATTTTAGTAGTTTTGCATAATCCACACAGCTAGCACTGATCTGTAATGCTATCTGAAGGGTGATATATATCTTACCGGGTATAAAACCCAGACAGTTCATGTATCCTCTCCTTCCAGTACGTGCATGATCCGCTTTATTTCACGGTGGCCATGACAAATCTACTCGTAGCCTACAATGGATTCAAGTTTCAGCAACTTCTTTATACTTCACCCCTTTAAAATTGCATGATGCATTTTGTTTCGTTAAGATAAATCTTTGACCAACTTTTACCATATTAACATATAATTAAACATAATTGCTTATAATTATGATTTTATATCATATAAATGACATTAATTGAGTATGGTCAATCAAAGCCTTGCATTGTCCTAGCAGAATAAGTATGCATTGTAATTTCAAACACAGGGAGAACCATGGCTACTTCAAAGGCAATAGTATAACTGCTTTCTAGACGAAAAAATCCATCACAAACAAGAAGAAAGAAATAAAGAAATTTATTTCAGAAATTATTTGTATCAGCATGTATAATATTTTATTATTGTTTTATTTGATCAAAGGCACATTTGCCCAGCTTTATTGAAAGTTTATCAAAGCAGATGTTACATTCAACCTAAACAGGCTAGGGATTCCAGCTAACCATTACAAGTTCAGCAAAAGGCGCACAGAACCTGCCTAAAACCACCACAAAACTCTTAAGCAGTCATGGTTAACACTCTACCACCACCACACAAACTCTTAAAAGCAACAAAAGCACGAGTGCACGGCTCTCCTAAGACACGCTTAGTGCAGCTCACGCAACCCCAGCACCAATTTAGTTATAACTTCCTCGACCTGCGGCACTTCCTTCTGTGTCGCCAGAGGGCTAGCTCCATTGCTTCATCAGCGGCACCATCCGATGTACCACCATCGTGGGGGAGGAGACGAGCTTGTTGCTGAGAGCACGCATGATCATTCCTGGTCTTCCACAGTACCCAAAATGGCAGCTACCCGTTTTTTGAGTTTTGCTTTGGTGGTCCTTTCTATAAAAAATGCACGAATCTTAAAGCAATTTAATTAATTTCATCTTGGGTATTGTCAGGGCTGAGCCCCTATGTCCATACATATCTCGGCCCCATGTCCACGGTATCAATTTGATCTCATAGTGATATTACCGGCCGGTCACTCAGCGTTCCGCTTGTCCTTGTGCCATGCGGAAAGATGGCGGCGGAAGAACTGAGCGAGCGTGACCTACGGCGGTTGCTATCCAGGGTGTCAATGCCTCCCTGCACCTGCTTCCCATTTCAGCCACTGCGCTTCTCCCTGCACAAGGATCTGAGTGATACAAACGTCACCAGATTTGCATCAACCTGCATGCGTATACATACCTTAAAGCAGTAATAACTGGTTTGGCCATGAATTCAGAGCTTAGTATCAACTGCACCCAGATACACATAGATGTATGGACCCTCTAGCAAATAAAGAATCGGAGAGCAGCATATTGAGGCACACAAATAATAAACCAACTGATTATCCTGCAAACTCGTTTAAATCAAAATGACCTAACTCAAGCAAAAAGTAGGTCCAATTTATGCTCGATATGATATTCTGGATACACGACCTTTGCATGGGTAGGTTCATTACATTTGCCCTTCATCTCCAATATGTTGATGATACCCTGCTCATTGTGAAAGCTGACGCTGCTCAACTCTCATGCTTGAAGGACATTCTGGACTGTTTCTCCTCTTACACAGGATTAGCCATCAACTACGACGAGCAGCTTTGTTCCAATTGGAGTTGATCATGATGTCAGTCGAGGGCTGGCATCCATCTTTTGGTTGTCCTGTTGCATCCTTCCCACAGACGTACCGTGGTTTGCTCGTCACTGTCACCAAGATCAAGCAAAGCGATCTGCAACCGCTCCTACGTGCTCTGGAAGGTTACATCGAGGTGGTGTGGGAGAACTCTCACGCCGAGTGGGTGCACCGTCCTAGTTAACTCCGTTCTGAGTGCCCGTGCAGTGTATCCTATGTGCTCCCTGCTACTGCCGGCCAACACCATTGAAGCTAGACAAAAAGAGACGTGCATTCCTTGGGACTGGTGAATCCACCTGCAATGGTGGACAATGCAAGGTGTCTTGGGAAACTGTATGCCTTGACAAGACACAAGGAGGACTTGGGGTAAAGGACTTGGCAAGCCAAAACAAAGGACTGCTTGCCAAATTCCTCTCCAAGCTACATCAGGAACCGAACTCGACTTGGCAACACTGGTTTCACTGTATGTATGGAAGGGGGGGGGGGGGGGGGGGGGGGGGGGCAGCCATGATCTTGGAGACAAACACTATCTGGACACCCCAACCTGGAGGTCTCTCCTCAGCATTCTACAATACTTCCGGGAATGCACCTTCACCTTCCTTGGTGATGGTGCCACAATCTCCTTCTGGCATGATCGGTGGCTCGGGGAGCAACCATTGGCCACTGCTCTCCAAGCCCTCTATTATTTCTGTCAGTGCCACAATATCGCCATAGCATTGACCTGTGAGAATGGAATTTGGAACATTCCTTTGCAGAACTAGCTTTCTTCTGCTGCTTTGAGTGAACAACAACTCCTTCTGCAGGCTCTCCAATCAGTATTGCCTTCTGTGGGTATCCCTAACCACCGTGGCATTGGTAAGCAGGTCCGACCTTCACGTCCTCAGCCTTCTATTCATGGACCATGGAGAAAGCACCAGTTGAGCCATTCATAGTGTCCATTTGGCATAACTAGGCTACTCCGAGCAAACACTTCATTTGGCTGTTGCATCGTCAAAGACTTCCCGCCAGTAGCCTTCTTCATCGCCGTTGCATTGTGGAACTTCCTTTCTGCGCCCGCTGCAACATGGTGGAAGATCAAGATCACCTTCTCCTACGGTGTGTTGACGCCCGCAGAATTTGGAATGGAATTGGCTGGCGATGTGTGCCGCACCTTGCCTCGTTCAAAGACATCTGGAGCGTCCTGGAACTTCATGAAGGAACTTCCCCACGGTTGACCTCTACAATCATCACTTCGATCCTATGGAACATCTGGAAAGCAAGGAACTCGTTCGTCTTTCGGTTGGAGCAGCTATGGGTGTTCCATGTCATTAGGGCCATTGTTGCAAACCTCCAGAATTGGTCTTCCCGTGTTAAGTCTGATGCTGCTGCTGCTTTGCTCTGGTGGCCGAGCACTTGGGGTCATGTAACCTAGGTCTCAGTGTTGTGCTCTCCCTTTCCCTCCTTTCACAAATCATGTATGCAACAACCACGCATGAATACAAATGTTCAGGCTAGCTCCTTGCCCACCGTAGTTTTCCCTAAAGAACATTTGCCGCCCTTCATTCCAGCCACGAACTAATCTTCTAGTAAGCCAACTAAAGTATCCTAATAACAAACTAATTCTTCTAATTATTCCAATTTTTTCTGGAAACAAAACCGAAGCACCAACTGACACAAGGATAAGTGAAACGCGATGAAATGAACGCCGGTGAAAATGGATTAGAAGAGGCAAAGCTCTGCGCCTGAAACGGGAGGCAATTGCAGGCAGGGCTTGACGCCATGGATAACCGCTGCCATCGGTCATGGTTTATTAGTGCTGCCGCCGCCGCCGTCTTTCCACACGGCACAATAAGTAAAACACGATCGAATTGAACGGTGGTCATCATGAGCAGGGTTCCATTTGGATATGGGCTGGGCTCTATCCCCAAATATAACCCATGAAAAAATTTATTAAAATTAGTTACCTCTTTGCTTTGAGATTCGTGTAATTTTCATGCAAGGGCCCACCGGAGCAAAACTCCCGTTTTTTACCACTTCTGCTTTGCTTCAACGAAACACTCAGCTCGTCACACCCATTCGGGTGCAAATACCATCCCACCAAAATCTCTTTGGTAAAAACCCATAAGAAAATTTCTATAGGGCAGCGAAACATGATTTGGTCTGTGGTTTCATCTTGCCCCCACAGCTTGCAGTCCCCTGGACCTGTCCACCTTCTCTTCTTGAGTTGGATTTTTGACTGAATTTTATCCTAGAAAGTCATCCACAAGAAAATTTATATTTTTAAAGGCACTCTACTTTTCCAGACATCAACCATCAAGGAATCAGTCACACCCCCTATGAGACATGAATTTATATAATGATCTTGTTGTATACTTCCCATTTTTCTCCAGTCCCCTATATATCCCTTCTTCCAACTGTACATTCCTTAACAGATCTTGCATTTCTGTTCACTCTAGCATCTCCATGGGACCAAAAGTTCTTCTGAAGGATGGTCATCCACCTCCCACCTTGCGACAGTAGTGCTTTGGCCACTGAAATTTTTGGGTCTGCACAGCATTTATACAACGTGCTAAACTGGATTTTTAAGGCACTATCCACAAGAACCTGGATAGACAGTGTTTCACCTCTAGCAGTCCTCTCCAGATCTGAGACTGCCCTCTTCTTGCAATCTGAAAAATACTACGTTGTCTCGTATTTTTTCTTCAACAGCTCCCCACAGATTGTATCATCACCTCGTTCCAATCTATCCACCCGTTTTGCTAGCAACAAATATTCATATTTTTCACATACATGAACCCCAAACCTCAAAACTCTTTAGGTCTCTGCAGCCTCCCATTTCACCATATATATGATATTTCTTCTTCTTACCAAACCCTGCCAGAAAAACCTTGATCTCTTATTGTGTCAATTGCCTGTTAGTTGCCTTCATACAGCTTATATATACTACTCCCATTGTATACATAGGGACACTGGACATACATGAATTAATCAACACACTCTTCTCTCCTGATAGCTTAATTGCAGCTTATTTTATCTATTATTGTTGATACATTGAATATATAATAGGGCTCATTTTGGCGGGATGGATTTGGTAGGATATCTTTTGTTCTGAGTTGACTTGATTTACCCATTGGAGCCTATATCATGAACTACAGAGAGCACAAGTCGGCATACTTAGCTTCATTTGGTTAGATTTGTGATGGAACTTTTCGGCTAATTATTCAGCGGCAGGGAACGTGTGTCTGTAGTCTGTAGATGTCTCTTTCAGAGACGTTCATGACGTGAATGTGCATTTTGTGTGTGAGTGTCTCCGCATCTGTACTTTTTTTATAAAGAAAATAGAGGCACAATTATCAGCATGATATCTTCTCTTTTTTTGTACAAACTAGTGTGAAACATTGTAATTGAATGTGCTGCACTCACCATGTGAAAAGAACTTATTAATAGTGATGTGATAATTCAAGTTATTCTTATACATATGAAGTTCGTCAAAAAGTGAGAGCACTACTTGGAACTACATGATAATGATATATAAACTTAGCTCATTTTCATGAGGTAGCCACCGGATACAATAAATGGAAACTATATCAAAGAATTTGTTTCTATAATGCAACATAAGTCAATTACTCCAAGAATTAGAATGGCAGAGACTTAAATAAAGTAGTAACATGCATATTACTGCAAAAGATTGTTTGCACTCAAACTTCAAATAAATATATATCAAAAGAATTTAATTTAGTTTGTAATGATCCTTATATTGATCCAAAACCTGAGCTGTGTGATGCAATAACTCGGTGAACTTAACAAAACTTGCTACACATTATTGTTCAATGATTTGAACACAAATATCAGCTAACCTTGGCTCCATGTTCATATCATACATCAATAGTTCTCATTTTGGTTTGTGATGCCATCATATGTTTTTGTATTTTAAACATATAAGCATAGCATTTCATGTGTTCCTTTAATTTAAATACTTATGAAGTTTGTCTACAAACATATAGTTTAGGAAGTATATGAATCAACTACTCCCTAGAATTAATTTGTAATTAACGAAGGGAAACACGATATCTTTGTTCGAATTATTTTTAACTGTTCACCATTGAATGAAGAGGTTTAATATGCACATAAGTTATACTTATTTGTTGGTGTTGATAGATTTGATTTTCCCTATTTTCTAAATTTTAACCGGGGTATAGATGCAATATGTTTGGATGGATTTCTTTTGGTGCGTAAAAAATCCCATCAATTCACCTTCGTGATTATTTATTGGTTTTTCAAAATGGTTTCGTCCTAGTAAATCACACTTAAAACACTGATTATATAATCTTTCACGATATAACTTCGGTAAAATATGTCCGCTGCGTGAAGAATCATATTAACCAGGTTCCCAAATGATGCCTAGAGAAGATTATTTCTGTTTTGTGTCAACGCAGTTTTCCTGCACCTCGTGGGATACATATAAAGTATATAGTGGCTTTGATGTGAAGCAGTACTAAAGATATAGCTAAAAACTAATCCTGCGTAACCGGAATAGGATCCTTCCGGATCCATGCGATAACTCTATTCGCCATAGTCAGAGAAAGAGCAACGCGGATGCTCATCATACAAGAGTAGGAGACATCGAGATTGCTCAAATAGATGATAGCACTTTTGTTAAAGGTAGCCGAGAGCGGCACTGACTTGGATAGTTTGCTGACTTGCTCATACAGTGAAGAGGACAATTAGCACAAAGCAAACTCATCACCGCGTTCTATAGCAGTCCCTGCAGTGACGGCGTCGCCTAAAATATCTGCTCTTGGGTTTGTGTTTGCGTCATTGTCGGAGGAGGAAGCGCTGGAGAGGTCAAAGCTGAGGCAATGCAATCTGCAGATGTGGAGCCACCGATGGCTCTCGGCAGGGATGGTGCAAAACCTGATCAATTACTATCTGTGTCACACCCGATTCTAGAAAGAACCAGATGCATCTCATATGTGCGCCAGGATCTCGTTCACACACATATGGTAGACGGAAGTGTAATATATCAAAGACAATGCTCAAAAGTAACTAAATAAAGTATTAATCAATATCACACTCCGTATAAAAGAGACACAAATGTCTTTAAACGATAAACCGTTATACCCTATACGAAGTCTCCAACAACTCCGTCTTCCACAGGCGATGACTGGTGAACGCAAGACCTAGAACTCCTCGAAGTCGTCGAAGATCTCCTCTTCAAAGTTCTCTTCTGAACAGCAGGGGGGCAAGGGTGAGTACTCTTATGGTTGGTACTCAGCAAGTGGGGTGAAAATGCAAGGCCATCAAGGATAGGCTGAGGTTTGCAGCAGCGGTTGCTTTTAGTTGGTCAAATATTTATTAACAAGCATCTATTAACTAGGTTTAAGTTTATACCAACCCACTTTAGCAAAATCATAACGGTACCATCAACCATAACATAAACCACGAACCACAATTTAATTAATCTTCAAGTTTCATTATCATGTGAGGGTCCAAGCCACTCTTAACCGTGAGTACGACTGTTATAACAGTTTTACACTCTGCAGAGGTTGTACACTTTACCCACAAATCGTGTTTCCCTGAGTCGCCCGGGTTTGCAAAGCCCTTAAACACTTCCGAGGTGAGTGGCGAGGGTACACTACGAAGCCTTTACAAAGACATGTCGAGAGCTAGGCAGCCCGCTAGAGTTTCAGTAGCGGCACGGTCCATAAACCTCCCTAATGGTCAGCTCCTTAGCAAAGGCAGCTACCCCAAGAGGACCGGACTATGACCCCTATCACCGACCCCCTCCTTGCCCTTTCGGTAAGGCCACCAGCAAACTACACATCTGATTAATTGGCTAAGGTCAGAGCCATATGACTTTGTGGTTGCACTGTTCACTTGGGTGGTTCTCCATGTTCCCATTAAACAAAGTTGATCTTGAACTTATGTGATAACAACAGTATGAAACGTGACCAACGTTGTTAAAAGAGTAAACGAATACCGATCCCAAAGTTTGCAACTAAGCGTAACTACCCAACAAAGTAGTAAACCCAGGTGTTTCAAGGTTTGGGGTAAAAGACTAGGTAAGTCCTTAGCATAGGTAATCCCATCAAGTTTATGCAAGCAATAATAAAGTAAAGTGTATTTTCATGCAGTTGTTGGGTTCAAATAGAATATGCAGAGGGGTAAATCCACTTGCCTTCTTCAAGCAACTGCTGATTCTCTTCCTCGTAAGCTTGCTCTTGGTTTGGCTCGAACGTCACGTTGTCTACGCGATCACACAAACAAATAAGAAACAACACAACAAACAGTACAAACAGAAGGTAAGAAGATACTAAAGTTGCAATTCATGTTGCAAAGATCGGGTGGGCTCAAGAATCGCTGAAATCAGAATTGAAACGATGAAGCTATGGCTAAAACAGTGATCTGGGAACCTAACTGCTAGAGTTTTGAGTCTCCCGAGGCTAGATCTGAAGGATTCAGGGGCCAAAACATAATTAAACCTTATATAGAGGGTCGGGGTGCAAAACTATAAGTTTTGGACGGCGGTTACTAAATCTAGAAAAGTCAGGGGTCGGAACAGAAAAAGAAAGGGCTCAACTCTAATTATTTTCTACTGATCTGGACTGCGGGTTGATTCCTGGAAAACTTAGGGATCTTCCTGCAAAAGTTTCGGGAACGGCTAGGGTCGGGTGAATCTGGTCCGTTGGATCAGAATCGGCGGCGGATCAAACGAATCGGCGGAGTAAGGGTCGGGCGAATCGGCAGTATAAAGAGTGGGTCGGATAAATCGGCTGAGTAAGGAAAAGGTCAGGTAAATCGGCCGTGTAAAGTGAAGATTGATTCTGGTCGTTAGATCTAGATCGAGCGGCAAAGGAAGGGTCGGCTCGGTGGAACGAAAAGGGGTCGGGCGAAGCGGAGTTTAACTGGGCATCGGCGGCGAGCGGTTGCGGCGGCGGACGGCCGAAGCTTCACCGATTCCGGTGTTCCGGGGCTCGATTCAAGCTGGGTTTATGACGGGAAGTGAGTGGGCGGTACGGAGAAAGTGAGGGTGGGTACGGGTTGGCTGTGCGGCGGCTGTAAGCTGGCGGCCACGGCGGTGGGCGGAAACAAGGGTCCGGCGAGAAATCTGGTTTGCGGCGGAGCAAGAGAGAGAGAAATCTGGTGCGGCTTGATACTCACCAACTCGCGGAGCTCTGGCGAGAGTTGATGATGGCGGGGAAGCTGCAGATCGGCGAGTCGACGGAGAATCGGCGACACGGGTCGGCGGCGTTCCTCCGAGGTGCAACTTCCAGCGGCGCGCGACAATGTTGTGTTGAGGAAAAGATTTGAGCTTGGCTCTGGTTGCAAAGCGGGGCTTTGGCAGGATTTTATAGGGGCAGATCGGCCGGGATTAGGAAGGCGGTGCTGCGGAATCGATCAGGACTCGGGTAAGAAGAAAGAAAGAAAGAAAACGGAGCACGAACGACAGCACGGAGTCGTTCCGGACTCTGGGTAAGGAAAGAAGAGAGAAGAAGAAGGCGCCGACAGGTGGGTCCTAGCTGTCGGTGAAAGCAAGGGTGAGGAAATCGGCCACTGGGTTGGCCGCGGAAAAAGAAAAGAAGAAGAGGAAAAGGAATTGGGCTGGCTGAAAGGAAGAAATAGGAGAAGAAAAGAAATAAAGATGCATGCACAATTTTATATTATGATTTTTTTATGAAAATACTTTTAGAAATTTTAGCTCCTATATTTTGGGTGTTACAATCAGACTATTCATATTGCTTTGCACTTAACATAATTTTAAAGGATCTTTCTGTGTTTTATTATATGAATATATTTCCTGGTTACACATGGATGTATAGTTTCAAGCTGTTTATTTTGTGTGTATATGATGTTTATTCAAAATAAAACTAACCTGGAAAGTATACGTTCTGTTTAACATGATGCTGATGTATGGACTACTTGCTAGCTTGAGTACTTTATTTAAGAATTCACCTGGTTGATTATGTTAGTAACAATGCTAGTTATAGAGATTGGTGGGTCTAAATAACAACTTGCATGTAGTATGATTGTATATCTACACAAATTGTTTTGTTGGCTCTAGTGTAGTTTATTATTAAATTGGACTGATGATGATCTATTTCGTATGTATTTCTATTGATCGATTCATTGTTAAGTTCAATCGCTTATATAATTTCCTAAGGAGAGTATTACGCCCCCCCTGTATATTCATGATTAATTTTTTTCTTTAGCACAACATTGACACAGTACACGTATGTCTGATGTAAAGTTCATGATTATTTTTTTTCTTTGGTGCAGTTTTGTTGTCTCTGATAACATTGATCAAACTGACGATGATGAAGATTCTTGAAGGTACTATTGATGAAATATTTTTTGCTTGGGAAATGACATAAAGAATGAAGCTGGGATTGCAAAGCAAACTATCTAGATTGCCTTTGCCGCTTATCCAGTATTATATTCTTGATATTTATTGCTTTATTATATGTAAACTTGAAATGTTGCTGGGCCAATAAAAACCTTGTATTTGCAGTTGTTGAAACTGTGTTCACACATTCTTGGAGAATGCTAGACAGTTTTAATATGATAGGTCGAGGTTGGATTCTGCTATCTGTTGTTTTGTTTATTACTGCTCCATCGTCGTAGCAGCCAATAATATTTTGTGGAAGCACCTTTCGAGTTTTCTCTCTGGACCTGTGTGCTCATGACGGATAGGTGGCAACCCACAAAGCTATTGCATTATTAACCTAAAAATGGATTACAATTGTCAATTGGATGGTCCATTCATCATCTACATCATTACAAGAAATAGAAACTGCAATGATATCAATCTATTCGTTCATAGATCCCATTTAAGTCACTAGTACAGAAATATTATCCCGGTTTTCCAACCGGGACTGCCAATATGGGACTAAAGTCCCCGGCATTTAGTTCCGGGTGAGCCAACCGGGACTAATAGGAGCCTTTAGTCCCGGTTGGTACCCCGCCCCGGCATGGTCAGGTCCAACAATGGCCGGGACTAATGTAAAAAACCAAGGCCCTTTCTGTACTAGTGACTGGGATAAACTTATTGTGGAGCTAAGCTAACATTGTATTGGTTCGTTTCATGCACTTAGAAACATCAAATTTGAATTATTGCTTTACTTCGTTCCTTTGACCCAGTCTGTTTTAACCAAAGCAACAAAGATCAATTATATACATCATTATGAACTCGATGTAATCTCTCCCACTTCAAACATTTGGAATGCATCTTCGTACGTCAACAGCGCATTCCTAAAGATTGGATTAGCTGTGGATGATGTTAATGTGATTTGAACAAAGCTGAGATGAGCTTGGCCTTTAGACTCACTACTAATTTCCCCTTTTATGTGTACCGTTTGTTTCCACTGTCGTCACTTATTTGTGAACTTTGCATTGAAGTTAGTATTTTTTCTCCCGTGAAAGTAACTGTAAATCATGTATGACAAGGATTGGTTGCCACAATCCTACTGTCTTCTGTTAATATGTCCTGCTGGCATTTCTGTTTGAAGTGATTCTGTATATAGTTTTCTCTTCCCTAGCATTATAATAATGTCATTTCCTCATGGTGTCACTATGCTGCAACCAGGAAATCACCAGGCTTCTGCGTGATTTGTACAAAATGATGAGGAATGTGGGTTTGTGTTTTTTAGGGTTGTGCAGTTTCTTAGCTTCTTGCCCTTAAGGCTTGCTAACTTTTAGAGTAGTACAAGTTTCTGTATAGCCATTATTGCCTTTTTTTAAATTTCGTTCATAACTATCCCTGTTTGCCAATCAGATTATTTTATATATTTTAGAAGTTTGATTCGCATAGCTGAGTGCATTCGAAAGATAGTTTTAACTACATTGTCTGAAAATGCAAATTATATAATTTTCTAAGGTCCAACCTGCAGCTCAATTTATTTGACTACATGGATAGGTACAGAATTGCAGTAGCTCGAGCTGTACAGAGTATGATGCAGTGGCTTTTTTGTTTACTGCTCTTTTGAATGTCTCAATTTTAATGGTTCACTGCAGGTTGCCTTGGATCCTGAAATCGATGACGTAACAGTGGATAGTGAAAAGACGCTACATGTATCCGTTTCTCGGTGACCTTAAAAAAAAATGAACTACTTTGGTTGGCTCCTAAAGAGATCATGACATCTTCATTTTTTCCCCTCTTCAGACTACTATTTCTTATTCTAGAATTGCAGGAGTGTAGTTATTATACCAGTTTTTTATTTGTACCTCACATATTCTACCTGTATGTAGTTTACTTTTAGTTTAGATTGCGATTACTTATATTTGAGCTACATCATTTTACTATTTAACTGTGTTCATCCATGATCACCCTTTATGTTTCCCTCACTTTTTAAAGAGTACCATTAATCCCATGTAAAGCATCATTTATTTTTTTAAGGATTTACAAACTCATGTCTTATTATATTCCTGAAGTCAGGATAAAAGTTTCCAATAAGCTTTGCATCAAAGAATACCGAAGTTCCTGATAATCTATTTCGTTAGTTCTTCCATGCTTTATGTTGCTTTGTGTCCCTGTGCTGTTACGGTTTATAAACTGCAAATCTAACAGACTATGGCAATTGGGTATCTTGCATTGGAAGGCATCCATGGTTTACTTCTGTGCTTTCTTCACTGCATCAGGTCATTGTCACGTCTGTTGCTGACGTTATCAAATCATTTATGGCTTTCTGTAAGTTGAACGAAAAGGTAGAATTTCTACTTTGTTTCTAGACTCTGATGATTATTCTTTTAATATTAATGCAGTGAGCTTTTGAATGAAGAATCTGATGGGCTTCAAAGCTCTCTACTGATGAGGCATTGTTGTCAGATCTTGAATTTATGGCATCCCATGGAGTTGAATTACAGTATTTCCTTTAATTTTCTTGATGCGTGTTCACTTCTTCATTTGTTTGTTTGCCTGCCTATGCACATACCATGTGTGTATTGCTCGATAGAAAAAATGTTCCTGACATTGTAATTATATTGTAATTCTACATGGGCACAAACATGCGGGATAAAGTTTGTGGAATGAAAATTTTGCTGCTATACATTTTGTAATGGATTAGTCTTTTCATTAATTTTACATATTTTCATTCACCTTGATTGTTTCTATTTAGATGGTCAACGAACTCATGATAAGGTGCGCAAAGCGCGCCTATTGTTCTAGTGAAAATAGAGAAGGAGGTACATTCGCGTTTTGAGCTGCTGCTTGCCTATGGGGACGAAGAACAAGAAAGAAACTAGCTATTGGGGATTGTTTGCTTGGTGGCGAGAACAATCGAGGAGTGATGATGGCTTGTGCTGCTGCTGTGCTTGGATAGGGGGCAGAGGGAGAAAGAGAACGGAGCCGTCAAGGAGGAAAGCTACTAGTGTGTGTGTGTGGGGCTATACACATGTGTGCTTGATAGGAGCTGGTTTGCTGCGGAAGAAGAAGGGAGCAGATTTCCTCTTCGTTCCAGATGGCTCACTTAGCTGCTGTGATATCTGCTCCTCACCGTGAGCTGGCTTTGTTAGGTCTGTCACCACCTATGGCCAAGCGGCAGACTAGATTTATTTGCTTTTGCTAGGTAATTCAACTGAAATCGATGTGGTTACTATGAGTCTCTGATTCTTTCTTTACTCAATTCGACGTTTCATGTTGAGCGTAAAAGGGATCCTATCTTTTGAAGTAGAAGGTGGATTTTGTCCGATAGAATTCAGGAGAAGTCTTAGCTCTGGGTTACGAGTTTGACATATATTCAGCTTCGTGGGTATCGAGTTCATAGAGAATTAGAAGGGAAAAAAGATGCAACAAGAACTTTGATTCCGTAATCTGTTCAGCGTATCTTTCCTCAGTTTTGCCATTGACGAATTTGTCCAGTGTTGTTCCCATTGATACGGCAGCTTTATTCTTTCTTGGTATGGCTATTTCGGCGCCCAAGCTCGGGCGAAGAAGATGGCAGGGTAGTAGGGGACGGCTTCGGCGCACGCCATTCTTCTGCAGAAGCATCTGAACTGAGCGGTTGATGATTTGAGTGGCTGTGTGCAAGATGGGTACCCAGTGAAGCCGCACATATATATGATCTCAAGCTGACGATCCTTGGCAAGGCCATTGAGGCAATTTGGTGAGCATTGCTGGTTCTTTTTTCTTCTTCCTATTGATTATTGTATATATGATATTTGCTTATGAACGGAATTTTGCATTGGTCCAGGATTGGGAATTTGAAAAATGAAAGTCTTTGTGCGTTTCCCAATTTTAAATATTTGCTTGAAAAACTCACTACTACAGAAGTATTTTTACCATCGCTATTTTCACTACCGGTTTTGAAAAAACTGATGGTGAAATATTTTCACTGCCGGTTCTAAAGTAGGTGGATGTAGTGGAGATCAGAACCGTCGGTGAAAATGATTTCCACCGCCGGTTCGTGGCTACTACCGACGGTGAAAATAGAATTAATTATCAGCACTGATCCAAACTACGGCCCGGCAGTGTAAATAATTTTCACTGGCGGCCCACATTGGGGATGTTGTATAGGGCCGGCAGTGAAAAGGCCCACGTAAAAGCTTGGACACTCCTTTGCCTAGCATTATCCTCTCCCGACGCAGCTTCTTCTCTCTTCCCGACGCGCCGCGGGCCTGCTGCCCTAACGTGCCGCCGGCCGCACCTGATGCGCCGCCGCATGACACCGACCTGCTGGCCCGACGCCCCGCCGCGCCGCGCAGCATCCTGGAAGCTCCTCTGCTCTTCCTGCCGCCCGGGGTTTGTCCCGTCCTCCCACTGGCCCACTGCTGGTCAACAGCCCCGCCGCAGCGAGGCCTACAAATGCTTCTCCCCGCCGCGTCGGTTGTTAAATCGTTCGGTAACAATGCAATCCTCTCCGCTCCTCTTTTTTTCCACACCCCTCTAGCATCCCTGTTGCAGGGTTGTTGATTCATGGGAGGTGAACTTGGCAACAAGCGCCCCAAGTAACCCTGTATTTTTAGCACCGATTATTTGATCTGGTGTGGGAATTTTATCCGTGGTGACTTGAGCCAGTGTTGGGTGATGGTGTGAAGGAAGAGCCAAGCGAGTAATCTGGTTGCAATCGATTTTCAAGGTTAGGCTAGCAACTAGTAGGGGGCAATTAGTGTGGTATTTTTTCCAACGGAAGAACTGAGAGTAAGGTTCTGTTCATGATCCATCTAATTGTTTTGTTCATAAGCATATTCCCTGTCTGCTGGGTTGATTGATTACCAGTTTCTTCGTTGCCTTTTCTTTTAAGCTGCTCGTGGACAGGATGTGCACCATGTGTTCGATTGTTTGTCTCTGCCAGATGAGCTAATCAAATAACCTTCCCGAGGTTTCTGCAGAAATAAGGATTCTTGTGGTTTATCAAGATGTGTGAAGAAGAAATTGAGTTACTGTGCTTGCTTAAGCTAACTGTGCTAACTGGAAGCATGAAACATTTGTAGAGCCAAATGATTTGTAACATTGATGCAAATGTATAATATACAGCGAATAAGCTCTTTGATATTCCTGCTATATAATTCAGGTGGCAAAGCACAGGAGCTGGCACGGGAGTGTGATTATGTGTTAGAAGCAAGTAACCAGAAGTATTACAAAGAATTGCTATCCTATGTTTGTTCCAGGTATTTTGAGCAATTGCTATCTTATGTTTGTTTGATCTATAAGGAAGCTATATTAATGAACTAAAACATGTTAAATATATTTCTAGTATTAACATCAAACTATGCAACATTATTTGATCTGATGTCTTCTGCTGCTCCTTTTCTGTATGAAATTGAGAACCTGTATATTTTGTTGGGATTTGGGAGATCCTAACAGCTGCATCTACCTGTTGGTTTGTACAGGGGATCCTATTGATAAGGTTGCTCAGTTAAGCCAGGAAACCCGCATTATGTTGGTTGTAAACCCGCATTTCTTAGTAATCTATGTATTCATCATATCACTGCAGTTTTTCTTAGTAATATATGTATATTTTGCAGCTGTAGAGAGGAAGTTTTTGCTGGAGCATTAGTTAGAAACAACATTTTGAAAATGACGTTGGAATATTTGAGCCCTCGGTAGAGGGTTATCACTGGCGGCCTGTAACACCAACCGGCAGTGAAAATAGATTATCACCGCCTGCCCGTAATAGGTTATCACCGCCGGCCCGTGTTACAAGCCGGCGGTGATAATACCATTTTCACCGCCGGTTCGTCACAAGGGCCGGCAGTGATAATCTATTTTCACTACCGATATTTCACCACCGACGCATAAAACGGCGGTGAAAATGGGTTTAGGGCCGACAGTGAAAATCGATCTGTAGTAGTGGCTATTAAAGAAATAGATTCCTGGAAGTGTCATTTGTGGTTAACACACATTGTATGGATCATTGACTTATTTTTCTGCTACTCATGCTAGGGTATAGTTTTCCATCCGGCCCGTGGGCCGGCCCATGGCACGACTTTTTGGCCCGGCACGGCACGGAATTAATTGGAGGGCTCGGGCCGGGCCGGCACGCGCCTCGTGCTGTGCCTGGGCCGACGTCTCGGCACGTGGGCCGGCCCGGCACGACACGAATAACCCTCGGCACGTGGGCCTGTGAGGCCCGGGAGCCCGAGCGCCTCCAATTACATAACGGGAGGCGCCCGGTCCCAAAACTCTAACCCTCTAGTCCCCACTCGCCTGGCCGCCTCTTCGCCTCCCCCACTCCCCACGCGCGCCTCCCAACCCCTCCCATCCCGCCACTCCTCGTCTAGATCCGGTGTCCCCCTCCCTTCTCCTCCCCCTCTGCTCGCCGGATCTAGCTCCTTGATGGTCGTCCTCGCCTCCTGAGCCGCTGCTCGGCCAGATCTGATGTCGGGAGCCGCTCTCCTCCCTCACCTATCGCCGGTGAGGGGGATTGAAGAAGGGGAAGGCCGGGCCGCGGGGAAGGCCGAGCGGTAGCAATGCGAGCCAATGCCCAGCGGTGCCAGGGCTGGTTGCTTCCTCTGCTCGCTGGCCTCCTCAGCTCCTCTACTCACCAGATCTAGCTCCTTGGCGGTCCTCCTCGTACTCCTGCGCTGCCAGATCCGACGCCGGCAGCCCTTCTCCTTCCTCTCCTGTGGCCGGTGATGGGGATTGAAGAAGGGGAAGGCGGGGAAGGCCGAGCGGCGGCAACTCGAGCCAGCGGTGCCAGGTCTGGTTGCCTCCTCTGCTCGCCGGCCTCCTTTGCTCCTCTACTCGCCATTAGATCTGCTCCTCCCTCCCTTGTTTTGCTGTTTCTCGACCTTCTTTGCCTTCCTCTTCTCCAATCCCCATCTCCCTCTCCTAGTCTCCGTTGAGGTCGTTGACGGCAACTCCGTTGCTCCGGCCAAAGGTAACTCCGGTGCTCCTCTTGTTTCTTGATTCGTTACTGACTCTTGTTTCTTGCGCAGACTGTCAAGGGATCGGAGGCTGACGATGGCCGACAACCCTACGTCCCATAGCTATTAGTTGCGGGCGATGGGTCTTCACGGAGATGATGAGGACGACCTGGCTGCGGATGTAGAGGAGTTGTTTGGCAGCAATGCTGCCATCGACCTCGATGTAGACATCCATGGACTTCCTCAGGGGCAGACTTCTTAGCCGGTCGAGTCTGAGAGCGTGAGCACCGGTGCTGCCAGTGGCAGTGGTGGTTCCAGGAAGAGTAGGTCGTCCACCTCTAAGGCGTGAAAGGACTTTGAGAAGATCTATGAAGTAATCGATGGTAAGGAACGTCGAACTGGTGCTAATACACTGGTAAATCCACCGATGGTACTGGCCACTCGCTTAAGCACATTTCCATATGCCCTGTTTTGAAAGGTCGTTTTGCCATGACTCAATCTCAGCTTAAGTTCAATCCTGATGGCTTTGTGCACACTTGGGAGTATAGTCCTAATGTTGCTCGTACTCAGTTGTGTAGGTTAATTACACGTCTTGACCTACCTTTATGCTTTGGTGAATCTGATGCTTTTGAAAAATACATTACTACTGCTCATTATTCTTGATTTTGTCATATCTCTAGGCAAACAACCACTAGAGATCGTCATGCACAGCTTGTTGAGTGTGTGAAATCTATCTCCTTTGTTGCTCTTACATCTGATATCGGGTCTGGCAATGCTAAGGAGGATTATCTTAGTGTGGTTGCTTACTATGTGAATGCTGATTGGCAATTAGAGAAGAGGATCATAGGTCTCAGGCTGATTGATGTGTCTCACAATGCTAAGAATATTGCTGAGCATATTGCTCTGTTGTTGCTAATTTTGGATTAACTGATAAAGTATTCTCTATTACATTGGACAATGTTGCTGCTAACACTACGGCTATTAATCAACTTAATCCTATTATGTCTGGTTATGATGGTAGCTTGTTCCTGCATCGGAGATGTGCTTATCATATCATTAATCTTATTGTTAAGGCCGGCCTTGAAGTGTTTAAGCCTATGCTGTCTGCATTTAGAACTGCTATATCATTTTTAAATTCATCTAACCAAGGCATTGCTCCATATAAATCATATTGTATTGCTGTTAATGCAAGATCTCACAAGTTTGGCGTGGACATGGATGTGAGATGGAATTTCACTTATCTCATGTTAAAATATCTCTTGGCTCATAAGAACTCATTCTCTGTTTTGTCACTACTAACCATCCTTTGATTGATGGTCAGCCACTCTTGACAGAACAACACTGGTATGTGGTTGAAAAAATATTTGAATTCCTTGAACAATTCTATGATTCCACTGTTGTTATGTCTGGTGTTTGTTATCCCACATCTCCATTAATATTGCATTATATTCTTGAGATAGCTGGCCATCTAAATATTTATGAAAATGACAGAGATTTAAGAATTGTTGTTGTTCCTATGAAAGCTAAGTTTTTACAATATTGGTGTGACATACCTATGCTTTATGCCTTTGCATTTATATTGGATCCTAGGGCTAAGATGAAAGGTTTCAGCAATGCTCTTAGACTTTTGTCTCAGCTTAAAGGTAATGATTACTCTTGCTACTTAACTGAGGTAAGAGTTAAATTATCTGTTATTTTTGCTAAGTATGATTCAAAGTTGGTGCTGTAAGGTTGCAAAAGGGCTCACAACACAGGTAAGAAAAGGAGTGGGGTAAGATCCTTAGGGGTGATGCTGCTGGTTCTTGTTCTGCTAGTGCTATTGGTCTTGGTGGTTCTTTCTCCTTGCATAGGAGATCATCTGCTAGTGCTTTGCTGCGGGCTGATACTTCTGGTGCTTCTCTAGCTGCTGCTTCTGAACTTTCTGCCTACCTAGATAGTGATACTGTTAATCAGTACGACGATGAATTCAACATTTTGCACTGGTGGCATGAGCATAAACAATTATATCCTGTTCTTTCAATCCTAGCTAGAGATGTTATGACGTTGTCAGTTTCTACAATATCATCAAAATCTGCTTTTAGTACAACTGGCGGGATCATCAAGGAGCGACGACGGCGTCTAGGCCATGAGATTGTGAAGATGCTGGCTCTGGTGAAGGATTGGGAGCTAGGAGATAAAAGACTTCAGCATGCTGTGGAGGATCAAGAACTTGAAGACTCTTTTCAGAACTTGTATCTTGATAAAAAAACTATGTAGTGTGGTGTACTGGTGTGGACATATGGTCCAGAACTTGAACTTGAACTGATGTATTGAACAGTTTAGAGCTGGTTGTACTTTTTTTTCCTTTGTAGGGTTTTATCCTCACGAGGTTTGAGGTTTTACCTACAAAGGTTTTTAATGAGGCAGCAAATAAAATAGCTCAAGTTAATATATGTTGTTCTTTTCAAATTTGTGAATGTGTATGTGCGAATGCTTGATATTTGGATGTCTATGTGTATATGTATGTTTGAATGTCTATGTCTGAATAAAAGTGTTTGAATTTGAAAATGTGTTAAAATTTAACTAAATTTCTTGTCAAATTTGAAATTTCCAGACAATTCTTGATTAATGAAGGGATTCATGGCTATATGGGCTCACGGGCTGGCACGGCATGCAGAGCCGGTATGGGATATCGGGCCGGCCCGGCACGGATAACAGACTTCCGTGCCGTGCCTGGGCCGAGGCCTCAGCACGTGGGCCGGCCCGGCACAACACGAATAAGTAATCGGGCCAATCATGCCGGGCCTAATCGGGCCGGGCCGAGTCGCATGCGGGCCGAGCCGTGCTGGGCGGCCCAAATGGCCAACTGTATGCTAGGGTAATGTTCTACTATGGAACTCCTCAATTATTGTTAAAGAAAGTCATCAGGAGAGACTAGATTAACTTTTTTCTGTTGGCCTGAGTTGGGTTAGTACATGAGTTATAAGGAAGATGTTGGATCCATTTTGCTGATAGAAGGGTGATGTTGGATCCGTTTTGCAGCCAGAGCTGTACTGGCTGTGCATTTATTAAAATAGTGAAATAGAACATTCACCTTTATTTGAAGTTCATGGAATAACAAAGGCAGTATAAAGATTATATCGGGGTTTTGAGGTTCACCCTAAATTTAGCTTTTTATCCTTCAAATAATGATTAGGTGTGATCAAACCAAGGTTGACTCTTTTATTTTTCCATGTTTCAGGGATTACAGAGGAGTGAGCGAACAGAAAATAAATAACACTACAATAATATCCTTAGTTCAGATGCATCTTGATTTTTTTTATACACCTATATTGACGAAAAGATTGGGCGGTACTACTTAAACATCATAGCGTCTTCATTTTTTATACACATATATGGGCTGAAAAGATTAGGCGGTACTACTTAAACATCACATCGTCATTTGGGAATACTCTTCAGGATAACGAACTAATATTCTCTGTTTTTCAGAATTGATCCCTCACCCCAGTGTTGTCTCTTACATGAGGTGTGGCTGTCAACATTTTACATTGATCCCAATTTTGTCACATATGAACTATACAACTGACGTTTAGTTAAGAAGTTCCTAATTGAATGGCACTGCAACTGTGTGCGACTTAATGCTCTAAAAAAATCCTATTATAATGCTGCAAAACAAGCTGTGAATGGGGCTTGAGGCTGCAGTGGAGGCAGCTATTGAGTTCTTAGAAAACATGGCAGAGACATGACTACTCCGGTCCTTCTGTCTATTAATGTATGGCTTGTTTTGTCATAAAAGTGATTCTTGACATATAATTTCTCTTGCAATACATTGTTATTAGTTGCTTAAGGATCAGCATCATATTAAGAGAACTTTTATACAGGCAAAGAGCAAGACAAGATACATGGTGATCAGGAGAGGATCGACGGTTGACGGCAGCCATAGCCAGCACACAACAGTACCGTGGGGAGCCATAAATAAACTTATTTTGAAAGCCTCACTTATATTTTACTTTTATATAATTACTAGCATTAGTTGAGGAAGAGTACATCCATGAAGTCTAAGTGAACCCGGGTTACATCCTGCACCACCTTTTTTTTTTAATGATCACCGGGGGGGAGAGCATCCCCACCTAAATTGTATTCAAATGGTGTGGCAGAGACCACAAATCAACGGCGGCCCCATTTTTAGGGGAAACGAGGCTAAAACCGCGATATGCTACCTAGCTAAACTAGAGCTCAAGCAACAACATGCCCAGCATAAGACAAATTGTGGCATGACCATAAATAACAAAGCGTTCTAGCACAAGGACTCAAATGTGGCATAACCATGGATACAAAAACCACAACACACGACATGTAGCATCACCTTTGAGTTTGGAAGCTGCAATATACTTGATGTGCGAAGGATGGTGGGCACCTCCCTACGCACCGGGCGCAATGCTTTCGCTGCACATCTGTCGTCGCTTCCAAGCATCGGCCAAGTGTTCGCTATGTTTAGGAACTCTGGACAAGTGTAGGAATGGTGGAACCACAATGACGACGCCTCCAAGGAGGTGAATGGCGCCAGGGACGTCATAGTCGTTGAGGCCGGCTAGATTTCCGGCAAGGCTTTCGCCAGCAACTCCACCAACCATGTACCTCGTTGCTTGAGCGCTCAGCTGATCGCGCGATGCAGCGAGGCACACCACCATTGGGCATTACCATGCCCAGGCCGCACCCTCACCACCACAACCGCTGACAAGCGGAGACGACAACGGAGAGCTGGGCAACAGCGAGCCTGATGGCACGGTGGCGCGCGTCCAAGTAGAACATGCCACTCCGCAAAGACGTGCATGCCTAAGGACAACGTCGCGAGATAAGGACAACATCGCGAGATGGCACGCTTCAGCACGACATTGGCCAGCAGACCACCATGGGCTCTGCGCACCCTGCTGCTTGAATCCTGGTGATTCGCAGGAGGAGCAAGGCACAACATCAATTGATGGCCGCCCCCTATTGCTGACATGCACACAACCGCAACCAGCCATTTACCATGTCCAGGTCTGCTGCTTGAGGATGACGCAGAGCAGAAGGCAGGGGACCCCGGTGTCGATCTGCGCGGAAGCACTTCCAAACCGGAGTAGAGCACTAGATCCGGCCGTCGTAGTGCCGGATCCGGCAACAGCCAACTTGCAGGTCCCGGAAGCCACGCTGGCAGTGGCGACTCGACCGCAGAGCCCCCGATCATCCTGCGCGGGTGGGGAGGGAGCGAGATCCGGCCCGGCACGAGGTGAATCTGACCACCACCGGGCCGTGGCGCCGGCATCTCCTAGCCATGCTTGCCGTTGGAAGAAGCTCGGGAGAAAGCGGCCCCGCCGCCGCTGTCCTTGAGCCCCGTCGGACTTCCGCGCGGGGGCACTCTGGCGGTGGCGAGGTGGAAGGAGGGAGGCGAGGGGACTGCAGGGCAGCGGAGGTGATCCACTCGAGTCACCCCTCGGGGTGACGTGAGCAGCCTGGGCAACTGCTGAGATGATTTACATGTGAGCAGAAGGTACAATGTTAAAGGGGTTGTGTGGTTCCTTGGTCCTTGCTCGAGTGGATAGCCTATGAGCTTGCTTGTATTGTCTGCTAATTTTACTGAGCGCTGGGCTGCTCTTGTACCTGAATTCAGTGAGAAGTTGCTTGAGCCTCCACTTATACTTTACTTAAACATCCGAAGGAAAGTATACCATAGCTCTTAAATTTGTACGCATCTCACATTACAATGAGACACTAAGACTTTAGTTGCTGCCCCAACGAATCCAAACCATGCTGACAGTTGTTGTTTGTCCAAAAGGTTTAAAAGAAAAGATTAATTTTGGCCTGTAGATATGTACTATAAAGTTTGTACAGGTTTTAATTTACATGTCATTTGTTAAAAAGCTACCATCTTGCATAAATTATATGTGCCCATTGCAACGTACGGGCCATTACCTAGTTAAATCAATGAAAGGAATGGCTCCTCATTGGGTGTGTTTTGTTGGAGTGATCGATGTACCAGGATGGAATGATCATATATGTTGGTGTTTTACCGCCACGCCCACCGAGGGATACCCCCGAGGTGGTGAGTTTGTAGGTAAGGTGTCGCCGAGATCAGGAACTCGAAAGTGCAAGGAACATAAAGTTTAGACAGGTCGGGCCGCCGAGAGTGTAATACCCTACGTCCTGTGTGGTTTGTATTGCCTTAGGAGTTGATCGGGGTGCTGCATGAGGCATGAGTTGCCCCTCATGATCCTGCTCGAGGAGGGTCCCTGTCTGCCCTTATATAGTCTGGGGGCACAAGGTTACATGGAAATCCTAGCCAGATACGAGCTTAGGAGTCCTACCCGAGTACTTTTCAGGTAGTTTCCTACTATATCCGACTAGTTCTACTACGGTATGAGTAGTTCTACTACGTTACGAGTAGTTACAACTCAAATCAAAACCTTGTTCCCTGAGTGCCGTGTCGTATCCAGCACCCGAGCCTGGGAGCTAGATGAGTCGCACGAGATACACCTAGTAGTCGGTGGCATCAGCCCCCAAGCCTAGGCATTGGCCAAGTTGTCGCTGGATCTTGAATTGTCGATGAAGTCGACTAGTCGGAGTTGATTTTGACTAGTTTTGTAGACGAGACGAGTAGTCGAAGTAGCTGACGACGCGTAAAACTAGTCGGGAACTAGTAAACGCGGTGTATGGGTGCAATACCCTTGTAGTAAACTCCATGTATAACTAGTCGAGAACTAGTAAACGGAGAAGTACTGGAAGTATGGGAGCGAGGCCCCTTCAATAAACTTGCACGTAGTATCAGTCGTGAACTAGTAGAACAGAGTAGTACCGGAAGTATGGGAGCGAAGCCCATTCAGTAACATAGAGTACTAGTTGAGAACTAGTAATCTGAGCGTTACTTGAAATATGGGAGCGATGCCCCTTCAGTAAACTTGCACGTAGTACCAGTCGTGAACCAGTAAACGGAGTAGTACTGGAAGTATGGAAGCAAAGCCCATTCAGTAACATAGAGTACTAGTCGAGAACTAGTAGTCTGAGCATTACTGGAAGTATGGGAGCGATGCCCCTTCAGTAAAATTGCACGTAGTACCAGTCGTGAACAAGTAAACGGAGTAGTACTGGAAGTATGTGAGAGAAGCCCCTTCGGTAACATAGAGTACTAGTCGAGAACTAGTAGTCTGAGCGTTACTTGAAGTATGGGAGCGATGCCCCTTCAGTAACATAGAATACTAGTCGAAAACTAGTAATCTGAGCGTTACTGGAAGTATGGAAGCGAGGCCCCTTCAGTAAACTTGCACGTAGTACCAGTCATGAACCAGTAGAACGGAGTAGTAATGGAAGTGTTGATCTCCAGTCGCCTACTGAAGATGATTCCTTGGGCAGACCATGAGAATTCACATGTTGCCATGCGAAAATGTCACGGTTGCCCCGAAGGAAGTGACGATGAGGTCCTTCACGTGGGTTTGATCAGTTCCTTGGTCGGACCATGATAGGTTGTATGTTGCCATGCGAAGATGTCTTGGTTGGCTAAGCATGAAAACGGCGTAGATGCTCGATATTCAAGGAATTTGGGACCTCCTGACCATCAGGGTACTGTAAGCGATACGACCCTGGTCCTTTAACTTTGTGCACGATGAAAGGTCCCTCTGAAAGGATCTTGGTGATGCCTAGAGGGGGGGTGAATAGGCGTACCTGAAAAATCTGAAAAATTCTTTGCAACAATTAAATGAGTCGGAACTTCCGACACCGGACTGGAACTTCCGACAAAACTAAAGTTCTCATACGAAATTCAAAATTAAACTTAAAACTGCAGAACCTGGCTGAATCAAAAGTTGCACAATGATACTAGGAGACTTCTGCAGGTGATCTTTACAAGCACAACAACTCGAGTACGTAGATCGGCACAAAACAAACTCTAGGTCAATAGGAACTAAATAAATGCAATAACCACAAGACACAAGAGATTTGTTCCCGAAGTTCACTTCCACTAAGGAAGCTACGTCTCCGTTGAGGAGCTCACAAAGAGCCGGGTCTTCCACTAATCCTTTACCTCACTCAATCAACCACAAAGGAGGATTGAGTTACTTACTATAAAATCCACAAAGAATAGGGTAATACAAACTTCCCAGGGCGCACACACACGAGAGGACGGTCCATGGTCGACACCAAACCGTCTAGAAGCAAGCTTCAAGAGTAACAAATGTGAATCGAAGGATGAAGATGCTTCAAGTCAAGTGCTCTTGAGATGAACTTGGTTGCCCTTTCACTTAAAAGGTTGAGTCTCACACCTCAATCTTGCTCTCACTCAAGCCCTAGCTCAAATCAACTAAATGATTAGCTCAAAGAGGGATTGGAGAGGAGTAGTAAATGCTCTTGGAGGTGTTTGTCTCGGGTTGGGCCAGCAGCAAGTGAAGGGGGGCTGAGGGGGTATAAATACCCAAGCCCCAAAAACTAGCCGTTAGTGCACTGGTTAAGTGATTGTCGGAACTTCCAACATAGTGTTAGAACTTCTGACAATTTTAAGACAGCTGGCCGAGGAACACTTGTCGAAGGAATCCAGCTTCTTCCGACAAGTGTCAGAACTTCCGACACACACCGAAACAAACAGAAAACTAGGTGCACAAGTGTGTGATTTTGTGTCTCTCCTTAATGGTTAGCATCTCAAATAAGCACTTTGACACCTTAATGATATCCATTCACATCTCTCTTAATGGTACGGTGTTTCCTAAACTCAAATTCAAAATATAAAATAAGTAAGGATCTTCTTTTAAGACCAACACCATCCTTTAAGCAAATTTGGCGTCTTTTCTTGCTCTATTTCATTTCATTGAATTTTAACCTATCCAAAACTCGATAAACTAATTAGCTCCTTAGTTTTGTATGACATCAACACCAAAACCCACTTAGGGGGCCAAATGCACTTTCAATCTCCCCATTTTTGGTGATTGATGACAACACAATTAAGGCTCACAATAAATTCAGTAAAACATTTTGAATTCAATTATATAGTTGAACTCCCCCTTGATATGTGCATTCATCAAGATAAATTCAAAAATAGCCTCAAATGCTATTTGCACATATTAAGAAAGAATTCTTTTATATAATTGCATTCGTGGGGTGCAACGTGTGATAGATATCAACGTGATGCACATGACAAGATATATCACAACAACAAAGTGAAAATAAGCAAACACCAAGTCATGAGCATCACAAAAGCAATAAGGTTCTAAGATCACACTAGCATAGAGAAACTCAATTAAGTCTTACAACATTAAAAATCTCACTTGGCACACCACATATTACACAAATACAAGTCTCATTTGTCCACAAGCACAAGAGTTTAAGGTTTCAAAAGCTAAGATAGATAAAGCAGCAGCCAGCCACAAAGCCTATGGTGAGCTCACTCCCCCTTTGGCAACAAGCACCAAAAAGGAGAGGCCCTTCCATAGCCACTACTCGTCATCGTCGTCGTCATCTTCTGCATCATCTTCTTCCTCATCTGAGTCCTCGCGCCCACCCAAGTCTTCTTCGATTTCATCCTCATCAACTTGAGGAGCACCAAACATCATGGAAGGTCCACCCATCTCTTCCCAAGGGTTGTAGAAGGTCGGTGGAGGAGGAAAATCCATGGGAGCATGAAGAGGTGAGTGAGGCATGTCATATTTGGCCATGATTTCCTTTTGCCTTGCCTCAATCTTGAGGAGCTGCTCATCAACATGCTTCTTGTGGTCATGGATTTCTTGCGAATTGTGACGACCCACATTGAAGCATGTAAACAGTCCTTGAGAAATGAAATTGAGAATTTCTTTCTTCTTTGGGGCACGAGGAGGAGGACCACGGGAGCTCGAAGGACCTTGAGAGCTAGATGGACCATGAGAACTTGAAGGATGATGAGAGCTTGAAGGACCATGAGAGCTCGAAGGACCATGGGAGGGTCCTTGAGTGGAGCGGCGAGGTGCATGTGCTCCAAGCTTGAGAAGGCGCTCAAGTTGACCTTTCTTAGGCTTGTACACTTGATGGCCCTTGTCGGTCAAAATATTGACACTTGTCACTTCTTTAATCATGGCAAAGATATAGGGTGCATAATGACAGCCTTTCTTTGGTGAGATGGAACAAATGATTATTTCCTCCCAAATGAAGTCAAAGACACTAAACTCATTCTTGTTGGGAGCCATTCTTGCAAGCAAGTTTTTGGAGATGTTTGAGATGTTGTCCGAATCACCACTTTTGGGACACAGAGTGTAGCGGAAGAGTTGGTTGAGAAACTTGTAATGAGGTGTCAAACCATGTATTGTTCCAAATTTAATATCACCATATGCACTGTCATACATGAAGTGAAGTTCTCTATCATCAAGCACATTCTCCTCCTCATGTATCCTCTCTCTAGTAAGATCAGCATTGGAAAAACCAAGAATACTAGCAAAGTAAGCATATTCAACATAGAACGGCTTGCCTTGAATAGTCCAATGGAAGGTCTTGGTTGAGCGGTTGACATAGAGAGTGGAGTAGAACTGAGCAATGATCTCCTCATTCCAATCACAATTGAAGGACATGATTGATGTGAGATGCATCCTTCTACAAGCATCTTGGACTTCTCTCACCACCACCAAGTCAATTTCAAACAGATACTCCCAGTTAATGGATTTCATCTCGGTGGTGGGATGAGACTTGCAAAGAATCACTGACGCATACCAATCTGCATGAAAGTTCATCCAAAATCGAACATCTCCTTGCTGCTCTTTGGCATATTCAGATGGATCATCATATCTCAATGCATAGATATCATGCTTGCCCTTTTTGTAATCCATTGGACAAGTCCCATTGAACTATGAAGCAGTTAGCCTAATTGAGGGCTGCATCCGAAGGATGATCCTCTCAAGATATTCTATCGACTCCAGTATCTGACATGTGAGTTCCTGGAGCAGAAGTGTGCTTCATGCGTGGATGAGCATCATGAGCTGAAGTACCCTGTGGATTAGGTCTTCCACGACCACGAGAGCGCAAAGGAGCCTTGGCCACTGCCTTTCGCTTGCTAGTATGATCAGCCACAGGCAAAGCTTCTTGAGTTGCTTCGGAATCAGAAAGAGAAGATTCAATCTCTGGTGAAGAAGCCCACTGCTTCCCTCTCCTTTCATGAACAACTGAGTATGAAGATGAAAATTAGGACAAACTCGATAGATGTGAACAGACTCAATCAAATGGGACAGTTAAGGCACTTGTCGGAACTTCCGACATGGGGCGGAACTTCCGACGGGGTTGGAACTTCTGACAGGGCCCGAGCAGACCCAAAAGATCATGAATCAAGAGATTTTGCCCACCAAATTTGATAAGGTTCTAGGCATATGATCAATGATGTATCAGGAAGCTATCCCTAAGAAAGAAACATCTAAATCCTTCTAGATTGAGAGATCGGGTGACGGGGATTTTGAATGAAATAGCTTGAAGATTTCCCGCGCTAATCGAAAGAGAGATGATGGGGATCAGATGTTCCGAAGAGTGGAGAATCCAAAGAACTCCAAGGCAATGAAATTCCATGGTTGAATCTTGGTTTCCCTGTAAGATTTTGAGAGGGGAGAGGTGTAGGCGTCGGTGCTGAGTAGGTTAGGGTTTGAGGGAGCTGTCCAACGGGTATATATAGGTTCAAGTGAAGTGTCAGAAGTTCCGATGGGGGGTCGGAAGTTCAGACGAAAAGGAATTTTCGAACCCGAGGACCCCCGGTCGGAAGAATGAAGAAAGTTCCGATGGAGATTGTCAGAAGTTCCGATGGGTGGTTAGAAGTTCCGATGAATATTAAAATGATCTCCCGAGGACCCTTTGTCGGAACAAGCATGATACTTCCGAGAAACGTCGGAAGTTCCGACCTATACTTTTGAGCTCCAAAAAGATAGATTTTGAGAAGAATAAACTTGGAGATATTAAGAGATATGGCCTGTAGACATATGAGAAACTTGAAGCTTAGTGATCAGCCACAAACAACATTACATAACAATGATGACAAGAGTCAAACTTTGATCCAAAGATCAAAATCCAAATATTTTAAAATAACTCAACACAAGTAAATTGATTTTTCGTATCTAAGAAACAATCAAGTATGTGCAACAAGTCAAGCCAAGTTACGAGAATCCAAGATATTTAGTTCACTTCTCAAAGCGCAAAACCTTTGCTCATCTAGAGGCTTAGTGAAGATATCGGTAAGTTGTCGTTCGGTGCTCACGTGACGTAAAACAATATCTCCTTTAGCCTCATGATCCCTTAAGAAATGATGTCTTATATCTATGTGCTTTATTCGGGAGTGTTGCACCGGATTGTTTGCTAGCTTGATAGCGCTCTCATTGTCACAAGAGTGGAATCTTGCTAAACTCACAACCGAAGACACTCAACGTTTGCTTCATCCACAAGAGTTGGGCACAACAAGCACCCGCTGCAACATATTCAGCTTCGGCGGTGGATAAAGCAACCAAATTTTATTTCTTTGAGCTCCACGACACTAGGGACCTTCCAAGAAATTGGCAAGTCCCCGTCGTACTCTTTCTATCTACCTTGCAACCGGCATAATCTGAATCGGAATATCCAAGTAGATCGAAAGTGGAGCCTTTGGGATACCATAAGCCAAGGTTAGGAGTGTGTACCAAATATCTCAAAATTCTCTTAACAACAATTAAGTGACATTCTTTAGGATTGGCTTGAAATCTTGCACACATGCACACACTAAGCATAATATCCGGCCTAGATGCACAAAGGTAAAGAAGAGAGCCAATCATGGAGCGATATACCTTTTGATCAACCGACTTCCCTTCTTCATTGAGATCAAGATGACCATTTAATGTTATGGGTGTCTTGATGGGCTTTGCATTGGCCATGTCAAACTTCTTAAGCATATCCTTTACATACTTGGTTTGATATATGAAAGTCCCTTCCTTCATTTGCTTGACTTGAAATACAGGAAGAACTTCAATTCACCCATCATGGACATCTCAAACCTCTTGGTCATGATCCTACTAAATTCCTCACAAAATTTCTTATCGGTAGAACCAAATATGATGTCATCGACATATATTTGGCAAACAAAAATATCTTTATCAACTTTGTGAGTAAAGAGAGTAGAATCGGCTTTGCCCATTACAAAGTCGTTCTTGAGAAGAAAATCTTTAAGGCGTTCATACCATGCTCTAGGAGCTTGCTTAAGCCCATAGAGCGCCTTATGGAGCTTGTACACATGATTTGGAAATCTTGGATCTTCAAAGCTCGGCGGTTGTTCTACATACACCAACTTGGATAGGGGGCCATTCAAGAATGCACTTTTCACGTCCAATTGATAAAGCTTGAAATCATGGTGAGTGGCATAGGCTAATAGTATACGAATTGATTCAAGCCTAGCTACGGGTGCATAGGTTTCACCAAAATCCAAACCTTCAATTTGTGTGAAACCTTGTGCAACTAACCTTGCCTTGTTTCTTGTGACGACACCATGTTCATCTTGTTTGTTTCGGAAAACCCACTTGGTGCCATCACATTTTGCTTTGGTCTTTACAACAACTCCCATACTTCATTTCTTGTGAAGTTATTCAACTCTTCTTGCATGGCAATGACCCAATCCGGATCATCAAGTGCTTCATCTACCTTGAGAGGTTCTAGAGAAGAGACAAACGAGTAATGTTCACAAAAAGTTGCTAAACGTGAACGAGTAGTTACTCCTCTTTGAATACTTCCAAGAATATTGTCAACGGGATGATCTCGTTGAACACTTTAATGAAGTCTTGGATGCGGTACTTGTGATTGAGGTTGAATGGGTCCATCATCGTCATTTTCAGCGTGTGGAGCATCTTCTTAAGCTTCTCCACCTTGTTCTCCCCCTTGATCAATGTCATGAACTTGATCGTCACCATGAACTTGACTTTGATCTTGAGGTTGTTGAGAGCTTGGAGGTTTAACTCTTGTGGATGATGATGGATCATTGTTTCTTTATTTAATTGGAGTTTGAGCTTGAACTTCAGGAGGCCTCACCTCTCCCAAGCCCATCCTCATGATTGATAGACTCATGGGTTCCTCTTCATCTATAATATTTTTATCAACTTGGTCTACTTGAGAGCCGTTGGATTCACCAAAAGTTACGTCCATCGTGACCTCAACACAACCAATGGTTTTGTTGAAGACATGATAGGCGTGTTCGTTAGTACCATAACCAAGTAGAAAACCTTTGTCAACCTTTGATGCAAACTTTGAGCTTTTAGTTTTCTTGTTAAGTATGAAACACTTACTCCCAAAAACTATAAAGTAGTGCACCTTGGGTTTGTTACTGGTGATTATCTCGTAGGGTGTCTTGCCCAAGTATTTATGGAGGTAGAGACGGTTGATGGCATGACACGCCGTATTGATAGCTTCGGCCCAAAAGATATCCGGAGTCTTGTACTCATCAAGCATTGTTCTTGCGGCTTCAATCAATGTCCTATTTTTCCTCTCAACAGTACCATTTTGTTGAGGTGTGTATGGTGCGGAGAATTCATGTTTGATTCCTTCTTCATCAAGGAATTCTTCAATATTGGTGTTTCGGAATTCCAAACCATTGTCACTTCTTACATTCTTGATTTTTAACTCATATTCATTTTTGAGCTCTTCTAATGAATTTCTTGACAATTCCTTGAGCTTCACTTTTATCTTGCAAAAAAAAAATATCCAAGTGAAACGAGAAAAATCATCAACAATGACAAGACCATATTTGTTACCGCCTATGCTAATATAGGCAATGGGTCCTGTTGACGCCAGATTTTGATACGTTTTGAATCAGCATCAGGGAAGGAGGAAATTGGCCGATGCGGCAGATTTAAAGGCTACAGTTGGGAATCGGCCGATTGGCGCTACAGTTAGGAATCGGCCAATTGGTGCTGCAGTATTTCAGGTGATTGGCGAATGGAGTTGGTGGGGGTTGGCCGATTGAAAGGCTGGAGCGTTTGGGCCAATATGGGCTTGCGCCAAAAGATAAATTATTTATAGAAGGGGGATGAAGCCAATGGAATCCTAAGAGGGGATGTTGAGTCAAGATGATAGAGGATCCCAGTCAAAGATGACATGACATTGGTCAAGGAGCGACACCGACTCGGTCGAGGAGCAATGGAAGGAGTTCGGATTGGACTAGGAGATGGCAGCTGAAGATCCTGCGAGAGTCCGTTTCCTTTAGGAGAGTCTTATAGATATAGTAGTTTTTATATTTAAGTCAAGTTTGTAACGGATCGTGACAGATCAGGAGTCTTAGTCCTAGGGTATAAATAGAAGCAGTCAGGGTTTTGTAAAGGATACAAATCAATCAATACAAACAATCTACTTTTTCATCGTACTTTACTTTCAAGTCGGCGACTTCGCCAATACATCTTCTTCTTTCACGAGTTCGTACGGGTTGGCAGGGCTGCATCGACACGATCTCCAGCCAATTGGTAAGTTCCGTTTATCGAATAATATCTAAGCTTTAACTTCAGGCGCATCACTGTTGTTTCGTTTAGATTTATTCACCACTTATAGATATTTACTAGAATTATAGGTTTTATCTATTGCTCTAGTTTTATCACTAGTTATCCAGCTTGAGATCGAACTGTCGGCTTTATCATTATTTTTTCTTATTTATCGTCATATAGCCAATTAGATCTATTTCAAGTGTTGCATCTGTGGCAATTGTTTAATTTGCTCCAGTAGTTTCTTTGCAATCGCTACGTGATTATCGGCTGATCTATAGCCGGTCATCTTCATAGCAAATCGGCCGATTCGCTGATACGCTTTTCAGGACAGATCGGAACTTCAGCCGATCGAGATCCCCGGAATTTGATATGTTTCTTTCCTTGTCAATCAAAAGGTCAGATTGACTGGCACGCCGCGCGAACCGCACTAGGGCGATCACCCAAACAGGAGTTAAGCAGATTCTCCCGAGTCGTGTGTCCGACGCTGAAGGTCATCGGCCAATTTTTAGCGCCAACACACTTTTGGCACGCCCGGTGGGACCACCTCAATATCCAACATGTCAAAGGCCGCCGAAATCTCTGAAAACAACGTCATCGAGGTTACGGAGGCAGATCTCAAGGACGACCAGAAAGAAGAACTGGCAAGACACCTAGAAGACTACAAGAAGGTATACCTGCAATCTTTCAGTCGTACCAGAAGCGGGGAGACCGTCAAGAAAGCTTCTCTTCCAACTCCTCGCCAGATCACCATCGCTGAGGACTCAGGCAAGATGTCCGATATGATTCAACAGTCCGTTTATCAGGATTTCATCGACCAATCCTCAGTGATGACCAACACGGTATACAATGCCGTCATCAGTTTTCTGGTCAGCGGAGTAGCTCAGGGATATCAGGGGCTAGCATACGCCCCGCCTATTGTAGCTCCAGTCAGAAGCTTATCAGGAACGTCTCACTCGGCTCCTCAGCCAATATCAACACAACACGGAGGATACAACACTTCATTGCCTTCAATGCCTCCAGGATACAATGGTGCGCCATGCTTTCAATCACAAGCGCCGCCTCAGCTTGCCCAGATTTCTTCCGTGCAATCACTGCCCTCAAACTCAGTACCTTGGGGGGCACCAGCAACGGCGGCTGTTCTGGACCAATCAGCCGGTCATGGAGGCTCTCCGATCCAGGCACCATTCCAATCAGCTATCTGGCCGACGGTCCCTCAATACCAACTGGCCACGTCAGAAATCGGCAGGAGGGTAGATGCTGCGGGAACACTCAGAAGTGTGGCGCCGATGATGCGGTACGATGGGACGACAGATTCGCTACGCCACCAGCTGTCAACCGCTCAGCCGGCCACACTGCCGCAAAATCCGCCACACGCTTTGATCCATCACCCGGCCGTCCAACTGCCGATCCATCAACATGTGCCGATCCCCCAACCAGTTGTTCATCAGCAGCAAGTGGATTGGACTGCAAGGATAGCGGAGGTGATTCAAGACCAATTCGGGTTGAAGCCAAAGGTACAAACCTATACGTACAAAACTCCATACCCACCTGCCTACGATCTACTGCTGTTTCCCCATCGGTACAAAGTTCCTGATTTCACCAAGTTTTCGGGGCTGGATGACACCTCAACTTTGGAGCACGTGAATAGATTCATCATCCAGTGCGGGGAGGCCGCCACACAAGATGTTCTAAGGATGCGTCTGTTCTCGTCGTCTCTATCTGGGTCAGCTTTCCAGTGGTTCACTACGCTACCACCCAATTCCATCGTTACTTGGGCCGATCTGGAGAAGCAATTCCACAAGTACTTCTACGTGAGAGTCCACGAGATGAAGCTTTCAGATCTAACCAGTCTCAGGCAGAGGAGCGATGAACCAATAACTAATTACGTACAGAGGTTCAGAGAGGTCAGAAACAAATGCTATACCCTAGCCCTAACTGACACTCAGCTGGCAGATATCGCCTTCCAAGGTCTCCTGCCACACATCAAGGAGAAGTATGCCTCACAGGAGTTTGAAAGTTTAATTCAGATCGTTCACCGATTGGCCGGTCAAGAAGTACGTCCGTTTGATCAACGGAGGAATTTTCAGAAAAAGGTGGAGTATTTAGAGGGATCTGAATCTGAAGAGCAAGCGAAAATCGGCCTAGCAGAATGGATCAACGGGAAGAAGCCGATATCATGCCCTTTCGGGAATAAAGAACCAGAAGCGTTCAGTTTTGACACGTCAAAGGCCGACAAAATCTTCGACTTACTTCTCCAAGAGGGGCAGATCAAGCTCTCACCTGACCACACCATTTTGTCGGCCGAGCAGCTCAAAAAGATGAAATATTGCAAGTGGCACAATGCCATGTCTCACGACACAAACGAGTGCAAAATCTTCCGTCAGCAGATACAGTCGGCTATTGAGCAAGGCAGACTCAAATTCGAAGTCCCGGCGAAGCCAGTAAAACCAATGAAAATTGATCAGCATCCTTTCCCTACTAACATGGTTGACACGGGAAGAAACGCGCTTCAAACTAAGGTGCTGACGTCGGAATCGGCTAAAAGAAGCGGCGCCGTGGACCCCTGAAGTCAGGCTACGATGGATGATGTCAAAGGGAAAAGACAGGTTGAAGACGAGGGCGAAGGATCAGAGCGATCGCGTAGACCCGTCACCTCCCAACTCTTGCTCAACAAATATCAGCGGCAACAGGAAAGTTCGAGACACCGCGAAGAGATGATACGCCGACACGAAGGTCATTGGCGATGCCCGTTCTTCATCCACTGCTGGGAAAATAACCTCAGATTACGATCAGCTGATAATTGCCCTGAGTGTAGCGGACCATATCGCAATGATCGCCCGCTCAAGAGGTCACGCTCCAGAAACAAAGGATCAGAGCCGATCAGCAGAAACTGGCGTGAACAAGAGGATCGGCGCCTTTCAGTGCATGATCGGCTGGGGGGCAGAGTTGACCGGTATGATCGGCCAAAGGGCAGGCTCGAACAGTATGATCGGCCGGGGGGCAGGATCGACCAGCGCAAGCGACCGGGGGGCAGAGCCAGCGCACACGATTGGCTAGAAGAAATGGCCGACGCTAGGGTGTCAGATGAGAACCCCCAGGACGGGAACCAGACTGGGAGCGTGCCAAACCGCTGGCCAAACCAGTGAACCCCAGGTGGTGCCCTGATGGACTGTCCAAATCCCAAAAATGAAGGATCCAACATCTGCGCCAATGGGAACAACAAGAGGAAGAGCAGAGGCAGATGGTAGATAAGAAAGATGACAGGTCTCGACTCTGGCGCCCCAAAAGAAACAACAATGAGGAAGGCGACAATCAAGAATCGGCAGCTGACGTCAGCATGGTGTTCATCTTGCCGATGGAGTTCATGGTGCCCGCCGATCGAGATGACGCGACAAGGATGGAGGAGCAGATGGCGCAATTAGTTTTGGAGCCAATGATAGCCACTTTTGAGAAACCGGAAGACGAAAAACGACAACATCTCAAGGCTCTATTCCTCAGAGGACACGTTAACGGACGACCTATCACCATGCTACTAGTAGACGGAGGCGCTGCAGTCAACATCATGTCGTATGCCATGTTCTGGAAGTTGGGCAAAAGCGACGAAGATCTGACCAAGACGGACATGATGCTCAAAGACTTCGAAGGCAACGTGTCTCCCTCCCGCGGAGCGCTCTGCGTCGACCTCACCATCGGCAGTAAGACCCTTCCCACTACCTTCTTTATTATTAATGGCAAAGGGTCCTACAACATGTTGCTCGGTCACGATTGGATACACGCGAATTGCTGCGTCCCGTCTACAATGCACCAATGCCTCGTACAATGGGTCGGCGACAATACCGAGATAGTCACCACCGATTCCGCCTACAGTGTTGCTGCGGCCGATACGCAACAGTGCAGTTGCGAACACATGAAATGTATATCCGATAGAACTTGGGATACCGATTTCCTGAAAGTGTCCGATTTTTGCCTACAGCCGATCCGAGCAGTCGGCTCTGAAGATTCAGACTAGATGGATCAATTCGTCCGAGAAGATGGGAAGCTTGGGCACGGATTTACGTCGGCCGATTCATTGGAGATGGTGGATTTAGGAGATGGTAGCAAGCCAAGGCCGACGTGTATTAGTGCTAGCTTGGATCCCGAGTACAAGTGTAAATTGACAAGTTTATTAAAAGAATTTAAAGATTGTTTTGCTTGGGAATACCATGAGATGCCTGGTCTAGACCGGTCCATTGTCGAACACCGGTTGCCTGTAAAACCAGGCTATCGGCCGTATCAGCAGCCTGCACGATGATGCAACCCTAAAATTCTACCTGATATAAAGGCCGAGATTACAAGATTGATTGAAGCGAGATTTATTCGGCAGTGCCGTTACGCCGAGTGGATTTCTAATATTGTACCCGTATATAAGAAAAATGGAAAGTTGTGTGTATGCCTCGACTTCAGGAACCTAAATCAGGCTACACCGATGGACGGGTATCCAATGCCGACAGCCGACGTTTTGATAGATGCCGCCGCAGGACATAAGGTCATCAGTTTCATGGACGGTAATGCTGGATACAATCAAATATTAATGGCCGAAGAAGATATTTCAAAAACGGCTTTCAGGTGTCCGGGCCACTCGGTTTATTCGAGTGGGTGGTAATGACCTTTGGATTAAAGAACGCCGGCGCTACATACCAACGGGCTATGAATTATATCTTTCACAAGCTTATTGTTGTATTGGTGGAAATCTATATCGATGATGTTGTGGTCAAGTCAAAAGGTCATCAGGAACATCTGGCTGATTTACGAGAGGTGTTGGAGTGCACAAGGAAGCACGGGTTGAAAATGAACCCGAACAAGTGTGCATTCAGGGTGTCGGCCGGATAATTCCTAGGATTCATGGTCCATGAGCGCGGGATAGAAGTCAACCGGAAGACCATAGCTGCCATCAACAAGGTTGTGACCCCGCAGAATAAAACTGAGCTGCAGTCCCTAATCAGCAAAGTCAACTTTATTAGAAGATTCATATCCAACTTGTCCGGGCGTATTCAAGCTTTCACTCCTTTGTTGAAATTGAAACCCGGTCAGGAATTCGTGTGGGAAGAAGAACAACGCAAAGCATTAGAAGACATCAAGCAATATCTAATTTCGCCACCTGTATTAGTCCCACCACAGGCTGACAAGCCGTTCAAACTATACTTATCGGCCGACGAGCGGGCTATCGGATCGGCGCTGGCACAGGAGTTCGAAGGAAAAGAACGGGTAATATATTATGTCAGCAGAAGACTCCTGGACGCCGAAATGAGATATTCCCCGGTGGAACAGCTGTGCCTATGTCTATATTTCTCGTGTACCAAGCTCAGGCACTACTTGTTGTCGGCAGAGTGCATGGTCGTATGCAAGGATGACGTGGTGAAATACATGCTATCATTGCCAATTTTGAAAGGACGGATTGGAAAGTGGATCCTGGCTCTGTCAGAGTTTGAACTAAGGTACGAATCGGCCAAAGCTATCAAAGGTCAAGTCATGGCCGATTTCGTAGCTCAGCATTGTGGACCGAAAATCGCTGTCGTTGAACCAGTTCAATGGACTCTATACTTCGATGGTTCCTCGTGTGGGGCCGGATCGGGAATCAGCATCATTCTCATATCGCCTCGGGGGGCAAGTTATGATTTCTCTCTGCCGATAGAGGCATCCGCGACCAACAACCAGGCGGAATACCAAGCCGTCCTAAAAGGTATCCAATTGTTAAGAGAAATCAAAGCCGATGCGGTGAAAATTTTTGGAGATTCCATGCTCATTGTGGATCAATTAACGGGGAGATCTGAATGCAAAGATGATGTCTTAAGGATTTACTACGAAGATTGCCTCCAACTGTTAAAGGAATTCAAGTCTGCGGTTATTGAGCACATTCCCAGAAATTACAATTAAGAGGCCAATAGGCTTGCCCAACACGCGTCCGGGTATCGGCCGATTCAAGGCGCCATGACTCTGGAACTTGCAGCCGACGATTGGCGAAAGGAGATTGCCGATTACTTGAAAGATCCGTCCAAGAAAGTGGATCAGTGAGTGCGTTTTCAGGCCACGAAATATGTGTTGCTCGAAGACGATTTGTTTTACCGGACGATTGATGGGGTTCTACTCAAATGCCTGGGAACGGAAGAAGCAAAGGTCCTGATGAAAGAAATCCACGAGGGCGTATGTGGAGCTCATCAATCGGCTCACAAGATGAAGTGGATGATCAGAAACAATAGGTATTATTGGCTGACGATTCTTGAAGATTGTTTTAAATATTATAAAGGTTGTCAAGACTATCACAAGTTTGGCAATGTGCAGCGCGCACCAGCCTCGGCTATGAATCCGATAATCAAACCATGGCCGTTTAGAGGTTGGGGGATAGACCTCATCGGACAGATTTACCCTCCATCAAGCAAAGGGCACAATCTTATATTAGTAGCCATTGACTATTTTACCAAATGGGTGGAGGCAGTTCCGTTAAAGGCCGTGACATCGGCCGCTATGATCGATTTCGTGAGGGACCATATTGTTTATCGGTTCGGCATCCCTCAAACAATCACAACTGATCAAGGAACGATGTTCACCTCAGGAGAGTTCGAAGAATTCATTGCCGATATGGGGATTAAATTGTTGAATTATTCTCCGTATTATGCTCAAGCCAACGGCCAGGCCGAATCGTCCAATAAGGGGATAATCAAGTTGATCAAGAGAAAGATAGAGGAACAACCCAAGAAGTGGCACCTGTCTTTAACCGAATCTCTATGGGCTTACAGGATGGCCTGCCATGGGGCCACTAAGATATCTCCTTATCAGTTGGTATATGGTCACGAGGCAGTATTGCCTTAGGAATTAAGGACGGGGTCAAGGCGCACATCGCTTCAAGATCAGTTGACGGCCGATGACTATTCCCTCCTCATGAAGGGAGAGCTCGACGATTTGGCGGGTCAGCGATTAAGGGCCCTGATCAGCATTGAAGAAAACAAGAAAAGTGTGGCCAAGTGGTACGACAAGAAGGTCAAGGTCAAACAATTCTCCCAAGGAGATTTGATATGGAAGTTGGTACTGCCGATAGGGTCTAAGGATCCTAAATTCGGTAAATAGTCGCCCACTTGGGAAGGGCCGTATAAAATCGGCCGATATGCTCCGGGAAATGCACATATACTAGAAACTATCGAAGGGGAAGAATTCACAAGAGCCTTAAACGAAAGATATATGAAGAGGTACTATCCTAGTATATGGGTGGGTGCATAACTTACGATAGGGTGCATCAAGACAACGTGGCCAACTCTTATTGGGTCCTGTCTATATAGCCGATGCAAAGATAACATCGCCTTAAGGACGAAACATTCGATTAGTCTGACCGATTTATTATTCGGTAAGAACAGCAGGGTACATGGCCGACACGGTACAAGTCGCCCTTAGAACAAAGGTACCAACATATTTATTGACCATGCTTTTTTCTTAATCTCCCTCTCGATCCGGCCTAATTCTATCAAGAGGAGGATTCTCTTTTCCTCCAGACCCTCCATGGCGGCTTCAACCTCGACTTGACCAGGGAGTTGGTGGCTCCTGTCAAGAGGTGGTTGGGATGTCCCCGCCGCAGCATCTGCAAGGGCGACTGGGCGAGGGAGTGGATGACTCCTTTCAATTGGCGGCCGCCTGGAGCAGTTGGCATTTATATGGTCCCAGATCTTCTGAACGTCAGCGGGGACATGATCTTTGAGTTCTTCGTGATGAGCCCTGATCAGATCTTTGTCCACCTGCGACAGTGGTCCGTTTGAATGCATGACTTCAATCACTCGTTCCAGACTAGGGCTAAGGCGTTTCGGCTAAAAGGGGAGCAAACAACCACCCAACATCAGATTGATTGAAATGTCAAGAGAGGGAACAAAGGAAGATTTCGTACTTGGTTGACGGAGAAGGAAGAAGATGAAGAAGACATCTTGGCGTCTAGTCTGGGAGGATGGAGATCAAGTCGTTAGAGGAAAAGAAGACGGGCAATGCGAATGCCTTTGGAAACGATACGGGGCCTCATACTTATAGAAGGAAGTGGGCGAAGGAATGGTAGGATGCGTCCCATCAGAGTAAAAGGGTTAATTAATGAAAAGCTGCCAAAGAGGATGGTCCAAGTTTGAATCCGCACGTCAACGGCAAGAGGACATTAAATGTTTACAGAGCATTCAGTACTTTTACAGTTCACCCGAGGAGGGCATTAATAGCCGCAATCGCTCGTTGCCTAACTTGATCGGCCGAGTCTAAGGTTCTCTGGTCATCATCCCGAGGAGGGCATATGACGATGGATTTTTATTGCTTCGTGGGCCAGGTTCTGCCTCTCCTGCTTCAGCTCGGCGATGACGGATGGGAGGTCTTGGAGTCTTTTGTCTTCAGCAGCTATGGCCTTGGTCACCTGCTCCATCTCCTTGGCTAGCTCTGCCCATCGCCGTTGAAGGCGGTCTATGGCACCGATGATATCTGGGCGAGAGCTGTCAAGGAAGCTGATTCGTTGATGCACCTCTTGAGCTCGATGTTTGTAGTAGTCTTCCTCCTCGCGGGCTTTCGCTAGTTTGGCGCGATCGGCCATATGGCGCAAGGCCCTGAACACTGGAATCCGCATTGACTCTATGTATGCGGCGAGTGCCAGAGCCACATCTGCTTCCTCTGGAACTCGGCCTCTAATTTCACTAAGAAGTTGCCGAATCGGCGAGGCGTCTTCCACTAGTCGGCCGATGTCGTCTTGGAGGAGGGTCCGTATGCTCTCAACCTTGGCACAGATGTCATCAGAGATCGAGCTCAGTGTGACTTGCCGCGAGCCAACGTCTTCATCGTCAGAAAGTGCAACCGCAAAGGAAAAAAGAATAAAAAAATAAAAATACGGATTAGCCGACGGTAAGGGGAAATCGGCTGATTTGGGTAACAAGTTTTTTACCTCTTTGAAGCGGATTTCTTCTGCTTGCGCCAACGGGAGTGCTACCCTCATCTCGGGAACTGGCGCGATTGGTTAATCGGAAGAAGAAGATTCGACGATTATCGGTGCCCTGCTCGTGCCAGCTTCCTGGAAAGGTATGGGAAGCGGATTATTATAAGTATAATGAAAATGATTAAGTCTGATGATATATAATGACTGCCATACCTCTGTGAGTCGTCCGGCCGTTGGTTATTGGAAAGGTACAATCGATGTGCCCAGGGTAGCCTGCATCAAAAATCGGTTAGTTTTTGGTTAAGTATCAAAAAATTGAGTTAAGAGACTCTCTACCTCGGTGGGAGGAATTGCTGGCGTTCCGGTTTCCGCCTGGAATGTAGCCGATTGCTGCGGAGATTGCATTGGGGCGATTTGCGTAGCCTGACAGAAAGAAGAAGTTAATATCGACAGGATACTTAGAAGGATGTGAGGTATGCGAAATTACCTGCACAGCTTCTACTAGCAATGATGCAGCAGCCGCTCCAGCTTCTGTAGCAGCCTGGGGATCGACTTCCTCAATAATCGGCAGAGTTGGCGCAGCTAAAGGTTCAGCCGATGCCGCCACCGACTGATCGGCCGGTTCTATACGGGCACGCACTCGGCGGCTCGTCTTCTTTAAAGAGGGTTTCTTCGGCGTTTGTTCGGATCGGCCGGTGGTGATGTCTTCGATGGTTAGGGCATGGTAGCCGATGAGTGGGCACGGTGTGTATGGGTAGCTATTCTTTATCTGCCTACCACTTCGGCTCCGCGTCGGAGGAAGTCGACTTTCGGACTGAAAAGGGAAATAAGAGTTAGCGGCAAATTTGTAGCATAAAAAGAAATAACATCGAAATCGGCCGAGAAAAGGGCAGTACCGCTGCGTTTGTGTCGATGTTGTCAGGATCCAGATCATTGCAATATGTTGTAGGAGATACACAAAAGAGATGCTGTTTCCATTCTGCCCACCATAACTTGAATTGTTGGACAGCAAAAGGAGCCACTATCCAATTGCTTAGATCAATGGTACTGGAGTCCGGCACTAAATTGCACAACCGATTGTACTCAAGGCCCTTGGTGAGCTCATCTCGGAATTTTGTGCGGCCGGCAAAATAAACTTGAATCGGCAGCTGACAAAGGCCGAACTGCCGTGCTGCAACTGATGGGTTATGAAATTCATAAGTTGGGGAGTCTTTCCCAGAGAAGAAGTTTGCCGGTAAGATTTCTGGTTTGATCAAGGCGTCCGTGAGATCATTATCAAAGGAGTTGGACGTCGAGTCATAGCAGAAGGGAAGCTCAAAAAGTGGCTCTGTTCTTTGGTACGGGTACCAACTAGTAGTTTCTTCACTAAAACCGTTGTAAAAGCATCTGAAATACTCGGCTGTCTGGTTGGCGGTGAACTGGCAATCAGGAAAAGCTGATGCCGCTTCGCCGAAAGAGGTGCATCGTCGTTGTACTGTGGGGTTTTCCTCTGACTCGATGTTGGGGAATATCTTGGTCTCTATCTACTGCTGGGAGATTTTGCTCATGTACAAGTTGAGCCAGAGTATGATGAACCACCAGGGGCCACCAGGGTTACCAATCGGCTCTCCCTTTGACAGTTTGACGCTGATCTGGTGCATCATGTGGTAGGCCGATCCTAGCAGATGCTTCCCGAGAGGGATGGCGGCTCCTCTTGACAGGGCTTCGGCCAGAGCTTGTGTTTTGGAAGAAGGGCCAACCGCTCTGCTGTAGAAGAGGTGCTTCTCTAGCCACATCATCAAGAACGCTGAATATTCTCTCTCCAAAATCGTCCCGGTCCTCATGTTTCTGTTGATATACCCTTTCCACCCGCCGATTCCTTTCATCTCTAGCCGATGGGTCGGCTTGATCAGATAATTAAAGGGTGTATCGTGGGAGGAAATGTTGAGGCCGGTCAGCATCAGGACATCAGCCAGAGTTGGGGTCATGGGTCCGTGCCCAAAGAGAAACGCGTTGAGCGCGTCAGACCAGAAATAGGAGGCTGCTATTACTAGGGGTTCATTCTTCTCCATCTGGGACAAAGATAGATTGATGCACTGGCCGATTTTTAATTCATCCCATTGAACTCTCTTAGAGTTGGCCATTCTTTGGTACCACTCTTTCCAGCCGGAGGTTTCATTCAACCAAGATCTAAAAGTGCCTGACCACTGGTCCAAATCCATAGGTGATTGCTTGAAAGGGATTCTATGGGTTTCTAAGTTAATCAGATCAGTCGGATCTGGATTCCCCATAGGGCCTAAGTAGATCAGACCAGGAGCTTTGGAAAGGCGGATAGTGATTTGGTGTCTGACTGCCTAAAATAGGTAAAAAAGGGAAGAACTAAGAATAGATCTAAAAGATGCATGGGCGGTAAAAAGTAAAAAGGAAAAGTTTCGGATGTTTAACTCCGGGATGAAGCTCATCGTCGCTGATGGAATCGCTGATGGAACCGCCGTCACCGATGGAGTTGCTGGCGAAGCCTCCATGGCTGGTGGAGTTGCTGATGGTGCCGCCATTGAAGGAATGAAGCGGAATGTAGACAAAAGAAGGATCGCCAGAGAATGCAGTTGGAAGCCAAAAGGGCGCTGGGAGAAGATAGAAAAGTGATTCGCCGGGGAGGAAGTTACTGAGTTCGTGGAGAAGAAGCTGCAGGGAACGCCAGTATTTAAAGACGGTCCGAGAGAAGGGGTAAAGGCGGAATTTTTACCGTGCCGTCTGCACGAATTCCGGGGGAACAGTAGTCTCAGGCGCCCAGTTCGAAAAGATTGCAATCATCAGGTAGAAGACCGCGAAACAGAAGGAGATTTTTGCCGCGTTTGCTTTGGAGGAGAGATTAAAAGAAGAATTTCGAAGTAAAGTCATGTTTTACTCCGAAACTGGGGGGCATGTGTTGACGCCAGATTTTGATACGTTTTCAATCGGCGTCAGGGGAGGAAATTGGCCGATGCGGCAAACTTAAAGGCTACAATTGGGAATCGGCCGATTGGCGCTACAGTTAGGAATTGGCCGATTGGTGCTGCAGTGTTTCGGGCGATTGGCGAATGGAGTTGGTGGGGGTCGGCCGATTGAAAGGTTGGAGCGTTTGGGCCAATATGGGCTTGCACCAAAAGATAAATTATTCATAGAAGGGGGATGAAGACAATGGAATCCCAAGAGGGGATGTTGAGTCAAGATGACAGAGGATCCCAGTCAAAGATGACATGACGTTGGTCAAAGAGCGACGCCGACTCGGTTGAGGAGCAATGGAAGGAGTTCGGATTGGACTAGGAGATGGCAGCAGAAGATCCTACGGGAGTCCGTTTCCTTTAGGAGAGTCTTATAGATATAGTAGTTTTTATATTTAAGTCAAGTTTGTAACGGATCGTGACAGATCAGGAGTCTTAGTCCTAGGGTATAAATAGAAGCACTCAGGGTTTTGTAAAGGATACACATCAATCAATACAAACAATCTACTTTTTCATCGTACTTTACTTTCAAGTCGGCGACTTCGCCAATACATCTTCTTCTTTCACGAGTTCGTACGGGTTGGCAGGGCTGCATCTACACGATCTCCGGCCAATTGGTAAGTTCTGTTTATCGAATAATATCTAAGCTTTAACTTCGGGCGCATCGCTGTTGTTTCATTTAGATTTATAAACCAGTTATCAATATTTACTAGAATTATAGGTTTTATCTATTGCTCTAGTTTTATCACCAGTTATCCAGCTTGAGATCGAACTGTCAGCTTTATCATTATTTTTTCTTATTTATCGTTATATAGCCTATTAGTTCTATTTCAAGTGTTGCATCTGTGGCGATTGTTTAATTTGCTCCAGTAGTTTCTTTGCAATCGCTACGTGATTATCGGCTGATCTATAGCCGGTCATCTTCATAGCAAATTGGCCGATTCGCTGATACGCTTTTCGGGACAGATCGGAACTTTAGCCGATCGAGACCCCCAGAGTTTAATATGTTTCTTTCCTTGTCAATCAACAGGTCAGATTGACTGGCACGCCGTGCGAACCGCACCAGGGCGATCACCTGAACAGGAGTTAAGCAGATTCTTCCGGGTCGTGTGTCCGACGCTGAAGGTCATCGGCCGATTTTAGCGCCAACAGGTCCAAACAAATCCATGTGTAGAACCTTCAATGGTCTTGATGTATTTATGATGTTCTTGGCACGGTGTGGAGCACCAACTTGCTTTCCGGCTTGGCATGCGCTACACAACCTATCTTTCTCAAAAACAACATTTGTTAGTCCTAGGATGTGCTCGCCTTTTTGATGTTTGGCCAAGTTCCTCATCCCGACATGGGCTAGTCGGCGATGCCAAAGCCAACCCAAATCAGATTTTGCCACTAAACAAGTCTTGGGCTCAACTGTCTCCTTGAAGAAATCAACAAGATAGACTTTCCCTTTATGCGACCTATAAAAGCAATAGAGGAATCCTCCCTTCTAAAGACGGTCACACCCTCATTAGTAAAGAGACAATTGTAGCCCATCTCATAAAGTTGCGAGACCGACAACAAGTTGTACCCCAAATTTTCAACCAAATAAATATTTGAAATAGAGTTATCATTGGAGAGTGCAATTTTACCCAAACCAATCACATCTCCTTTGCTATTATCTCCAAAGACAATAGTTTCTTTAGGTATATCATGAAGCTCTAGGGATGTGAACAAATCCTTCTCCCCGGTCATATGATTTGAGTATCCACTATCAAGCAACCATGCGGTGCCACCTGAGGAGTAGGCCTACAAAACAAGTTAAGCTTTGAATTTAGGTACCCAAAAAGATTTGGGTCCTTGAGGGTTAGATGGATACACTTTTGGAACCCACACACTTCTAAGGATTGCCCTATTAGTGTAAGCCCCAACATACTTGACCACTATTTTACCATTGTGGTCTATTGCCACCATATAATCCGTAGTGTAGCTTGGTGATGGCTCACGCTTAGTGATATTTGCCTTGATGGGATCATCAATTTTCTTCTTGGCTTGGGAGGGAATGGTGGTCACAACATGTGCAATGTTCATCATGTCCTCAAGATTTCATCCCTTGGTGAACATGACACATTCCTTACCTTTGACTACCTTCCGGTCGTTTACCTTGCCTCCCTTGTAGTGACCAAGCCCATCCTTCTTGTGGGAACGTCTCCCTTCCTTGTACGCAACCTTAGGCTCGGGCTTGGTATCACCTTGATATTCATTTGTTACTAACTTTTTCAACCTCTCAAGTTGAGCATCCTTTGCTTTGATCAAATTTTCTAGCTTTGCCAAGTTAGTAATACAAGCTTGCACATCAATTTTATAACACCTTGAGCATCCTTCACTTGTGGAGATATTTGAGTCAAGAGTTGCTTTAGAATTGGGTTTGGTGCTTTCCCAAAGGGCATTGTAGCTAACTTCAAGACCTTTGTACTTTGTCGTTAAGCATGAGAAGCTTTCTTGAAGTTCACTATGAGTGGCCTTTAGGAAAGCTAGAGATTCATTTATCAAAGTGGTCTCCTTTGACATCCTCCTCTTGAATCATTAGCTAGAGATAAATCGATAGTTAATTTTTCAGCTTTCACCTTTTCTTCGGCAAGAGCCTTCTCTAAAGCAAGGTTTTTCTCCTTCTCAAGGATGAGCAAGTCCTCTTCCCTATTGAGACACTCCTTTTTCTCCAATTTCTCCATAAGTTTTTTAATTTCTTTAAAACCTTTCTTTCCAAATTCTTTTATCATGAATGCTTTATGTTGCTTTTCCTCATCATCAAAATCATTTTGCGAACTACTAGATATTGTAGAAGGATGAGAGGAGGAGGTGGATGATTCTTGTACCTTAGTCCCTCTTGTCATGAGACAAAAGGGTGCGTCATCTTCATCATCGGAGATGTTGTTGAAGAGTTTCCTTGAATTCTTTGGTATGGCTAGAGTTGCCATACCTTCATGGTTGGAGCCTTCATGACTATACTCCCACTCTTGACCAACATGAGCATGCCGTTGATATTTCTTCTTGTAGTCCTTGCTCTTCTCCTTGTACCTCTTCTCTTCCTTTTCTTTGTTCTTCAATTGTGGGCAATCGGCAATGTAGTGACCCACTTCTTTGCACTCATAACATCTTCTTTGTGATGGCTTCTTCTTGTCATCACCACCTTTCTTGTAGTAATTCTTCTTCATGAACTTCTTGAAGTTTCTAAATACCAACGTCATCTCTTCATCGGTGGATCCTTCATCACTTGAATCTTCCTTTCTTGACTTTAGAGCTTTGGGACTTGATTCAACCTTGTCACTTGAGCTAGCATTGAGTGCTACATTCTTGTTCACTTCGTGACTAAGTGACTTGGCCACATCCCTCTCAACCAACTCTTGATGGAGGATTTCACCAAGAAGTTGATTAGGTGTCTTGACCTTGAATTTGGGATCTCTTCTAATCATTGTTGCAAGAGTAGGGTTTCTTGGCGTGAAGGCTCTATGCAACTTCTTTGTCACCTTGGCGTGTCACCTTTTGTATCGGACATTAGATCTCTTGGAAGCACAACACAGAATGGGAAGATCATAAGGTGGTGATGAATGCTGTCTTGATCTGGTCTTCTTCCTTGAGAGCAATCTGAAGGTAACCCGAGTAGCAGTCGAGGAAAGAGAGTAGGACGTAGCCACCCGTAGAGTGATGACTTGGTCGATGCGTGGGAGCGCGAAGGGATCCTTCGGGCAATGTTTGTTGAGATCAGTGTAATCCACACACATCCTCCATTCATTATTGTTAATTTTTTAAGACTAGTACCAGGTTGGCTAACCACTTGGGATGGCAGACTTCTTTAATGAAGCCAGCCGTGAGTCGTTTTTCTAGCTCCTTCTTGATGGCCTCCCTCTTGTCGGGAGTGAAGCGTCGTATTCGCTCTTCAAAGTGGCTTTGGGGTCGAGTTTTAGGCAATGCTCAATCAACTCCTTGGGCACACCTAGCATATCCGCTGGTTTCCACGAGAATATGTCACGGTTATCCCTAAGGAAGCTGACGAGCGCGCTTTCCTATTTGTCACTCAAGCCGCCTCTGATCAAAGCAGTCTTGGACAAGTCGCCTTCTTGCAGTTGTATGGCCTTGATGCCGATGTCGCTGGGGTTGGGTTTTACCCTCGACTGGCTAGGCCTCTGGCTGGAGATCTCCATCTTTGAGTCCGTGAGCTTTTGCGCGGCCGCCAGGACTTCCACAGAAGGTTCTGGCATGAGTGATGTCGCGGCATACTCGATCGCCTCTTGGTCACAGTTGTTCAACTTCTTCAAGTCGCCGCGGAACGTCAGTACACCTCTCTTGCATGACATCTTGAGTAGTAGGTACACGTAGTGAGGCACGGCCATGATATTGGCCAATGCTGGTCTGCCGAGGATGGCGTGGTATGACAACTCGAAGTCAGCCACCTCGAACTTTATGTACTCCGCGTGGTAGTTGTCCTTAATCCCAAAGATGACTGGCAGGACCACCAAACTGAGTGGTGTAGCTGCATTTCCTGGGACGATGTCATAGAACAGAGCTCTACTAGGGGTGAGCATCTTGGAGATGTTCAGGCCCATCTTCTTCAAAGTACTCGCAAAGAGCAGGTTGAGACCGCTCCCGTAGTCGATGAGTACTCGAGTCAGCTGTGAGCCCGCCACGACAAGATCTAGGACGAGCAGGATTTTTCCCGGCTCGGAGAAGCTGGTCCACTGATCATCCCTAGAAAAAGAGATTGAGACCTCGCTGTATCTCAATTTTGTATGGCGGGCTCGTGAGAGAGGATTTCGCGCAGGGTCAGCTTCTGCACGCACTTGGAGGGGAAGCCGCCGTCTTCACCGAATATGGTTGATGACATTCTTCGGGTCTTGGAAATCTTGAGCCTCCGACTTGTCACCCTCGTCGTCGTCCTCCTGATCCTTTCGCTTTCCTTCTTGAGGAAGGGGTGGAGCATTGAGTGACTTGTGGAGGCTGATGCACTCGAAGAGCATAAGCTGTGACTTCGGGTGCATCGGTGTAACACCCAAAATATAGGAGTTGAAACTTCTAAAAAGTATTTTCATAAAAATCATAAATTAAAATTGTGCATGCATCTTTATTTCTTTTCTTCTCCTATTTCTTTCTTACAGCCAGCCCACCTTCTTCTCTTCTCCTTCATTTCTTTTTCCACGGCCAACCCAGCGGCCGATTCCCTCAGCCAACCCTTGCTTTCACCGACAGCTAGGACCCACCTGTCGGCGCCTTCTTCTTCTCTCTTCTTTCCTTACCCAGAGTCCAGAACGACTCCGTGCTGTCGTTCGTGTCCCGTTCTCTTTCTTTCTTCTTACCCGAGTCCTGATCGATTCCGCAGCACCGCCTTCCTAATCCCGGCCGATCCGTCCCTATAAAATCCTGCCAAAGCCCTGCTTTGCAACCTAAGCCAAACTCAAATCTTTTCCTCTACACAACATTGTCGCACGCCGCCGGAAGTTGCACATCAGAGGAACGCCGCCGTCCTGAGTCGCCGATTTTTCGTCGATTCGCCGTTCCGCAGCTTCCCCGCCATCATCAACTCTCGCCAGAGCTCCACGAGTTGGTGAGTATCAAGCTGCACCAGCATCCCCTCTCTCTCTTGCTCCGCCGTCAACCAGATTTCTCGCCGGACCCCTGTTTCCGCCCACCGCCGTGGTTGCCAGTTCACAGCCGCCGCACAGCCAACCCGTGATCACCCTCATTTTGCCGTACCGCCCACTCACTTCCCGGCATAAATCCAGCTTGAATTGAGCCCCGGAACACCGGATTCGGTGAAGCTCCGGCCGTCCGCCGCCGCAATCGCTCACCGCCGACGCCCAGTAAAACTCCGCCTCACCCGACCCTTTTCGTTCTGTCGAGCCGACCCTTCCTCTACCGCTCGATCTAGATCTAACGGCCAGAAACAATCTTCACTTTACACGACCGATTTACCCGACCTTTTCCTTACTCAGCCGATTTATCCGACCCACTCTTCATACCGCCGATTCGCCCGACCCTTACTCCGCCGATTCGTTCGATCCGCCGCCGATTCTGATCCAACGGATTAGATTCACCCGACCCTAGCCGCTCCCAACTTTTGCAGGAAGATCCCTAGGTTTTCCAGGAATCAACCCGCAGTCCAAATCAGTAGAAAATAATTAGAGTTGAGCCCTTTCTTCTTCTGTTCCGACCCCTGACTTTTCTAGAATTAGTACCCGCCGTCCAGAACCTATAGTTTTGCACCCCGACCCTCTGTTTAAGGTTTAATTAGGTTTTGGCCCCTGAATCCTTCAGATCTAGCCTCGGGAGACTTAAAACTCTAGCAGTTAGGTCCCCAGATCGTTGTCTTAGCCATATCTTCATCGTTCCAACCCCGATTTCATCGATTCTTAAGCCCACACGATCCTTGCATCATGAACTACAACTTTAGCATCTTTTCACTTTCTGTTTGTATTGTTTGCTGTATTGTTTCTTATTTGTTTGTGTATGCTTGTTTGTGTGATCGCGTAGACAACGTGTCGTTCGAGCGAAATCAAGAGCAAGCTTATGAGGAAGAGAATCAGCAGTTGCTTGAAGAAGGCAAGTGGATTTCCCCCTCTGCATATTCTATTTGAACCCAAAAACAGCATGATAATTCACTTTACTTTACTGTTGCTTGCATAAACTTGATGGGATTACCTATGCTAAGGACATACCTAGTCTTTTACCCCAAACCTTGAAACACCCGGGTTTACTACTTTGTTTGGTAGTTACGCTTAGTCGCAAACTTTAGGATTGGTATTGGTTTACTCTTTTGCAACGTTGAAAACGTTTTGTGGTTTTATCGCGTAATTTCAAGATCAACTTTGTTTAATGGGAACATGGAGAACCACCCAAGTGAACAGTGCAACCACAAAGTCATATGGCTCTGACCTTAGCCAATTAATCAGATGTGTAGTTTGCTGGTGGCCTTACCGAAAGGGCAAGGAGGGGGTCGGTGAGAGGGGTCATAGTCCGGTCCTCTTGGGGTAGCTGCCTTTGCTAAGGAGCTAACCATTAGGGAGGTTTATGGACCACGCCGCTACTGAAACTCTAGCGGGCTGCCTAGCTCTCGACATGTCTTTGTAAAGGCTTCGTAGTGTACCCTCGCCACTCACCTCGGAAGTGTTTAAGGGCTTTGCAAACCCGGGCGACTCAGGGAAACACGATTTGTGGGTAAAGTGTACAACCTCTGCAGAGTGTAAAACTGTTATAACAGCCGTACTCACGGTTAAGAGTGGCTTGGACCCTCACATGATAATGGAACTTGAAGATTAAATAAATTGTGGTTCGTGGTTAATTCTTATGTTGATGGTATCTTTTTGTTTCTACTAAAGTGGGTTGGTATAAATCTAAACCTAGTTAATAGGTGTTTGCTAATAAATTTTTGACCAACTAAAAGCAACCGCTGCTGCAAACCTTAGCCTATCCTTGAAGGCCTTGCATTTTCACCCCACTTGCTGAGTACCAACTATAAGAGTACTCACCCTTGCCCCCTGTTGTTCAGAAGAGAACTTTGAAGAGGAGATCTTCGACGACTTCGAGGAGTTCTAGGTCCTGCGCTCACCAGTCATCGCCTGTGGAAGACGGAGTTGTTGAAGACTTCGTATAGGGTATAACGGTTTACCGTTTAAAGACAATTGTGTCTCTTTTATACGGAGTGTAATATTGTTAATTATTTTATTTAGTTACTTTTGAGCATTGTCTTTGATATATTACACTTTCCGTCTACCATATGTGTGTGAACGAGATCCTGGCGCACATATGAGATGCATCTGGTTTTTTCTAGAATCGGGTGTGACAGGAGTGGTATCAGAGCTATGTTGACTGTAGGACGCTAGCCTAGTTAGAAATGGTCGAAATTAAGGATTTATCTTCTAGAAAGCCATCTCAGCATCAAAAAAATTTCCTTTTATATTTCCACATAAAAACCTATGTTTACATAAACCTTCTACATTTTTTTCTTTAAAAATAAAAATATCCTGAATTTTACTCCCGCTCTGCCAGATGGTCAGAATTTACCAAACTGCTCGCAAGCGCACCGGAGGTCGCCAAGTCCGCATTGCCCCAGCTGAGCCAACTTCTCCTACCCCAGTTCCAGCCCCTGTTCAAGAGGAGGAAGCTATGGAGGAAGAACCCGAGGAAGTCTATTATTTCGTGGATGGTGAAGATGGTCGCATCATGGCAATTGATGAAGAAGGAAATCAATTCACCCCACCGGCATCACCAGTTGTTGAGAGATCACCACCACCCCCAGTTGTCCCTGCTCCAGCCCCCTCCCCAGCACCGGTTGACGCTGAAGGAAGCCCGAGTAACTTCGAAGATATTAGAAGAGACGACGACGAGGACAACAACAACGACGAAGACAACGATGATCAGAGTGATGAAACTCCAGGGATGAGGCAACTCTGTTGTGTTCGCACTTCGGACAGAGAACCCGGCCACTTGTCTTTGGTGCTACAAGGTGTTCTTCAAGAGTTGGGCAACCGCGTGAGACCTCACTACCACACGCATCACTACACCGACCCTGCGCTCGGCGACTACTACCTCTCTCGTGTCCACATCAGGATGGAAAGTGCCAGAGGCCTGAGGACTCTCACTGCACACGACTCCACCACACCCCACGCTACTTACGACGCCGCCGTCAGCAGTGCCGCCAGGAGAGCTCTATGGTCCATCTGCCACACCTACCGCCAGGAGCTTCAGAACACGGAGTATCGCCACCTTCCTCGCCGCCTCAGTGGAACTGAAGAAACTATGATTACTTTGGGTGAAGTTGATGAAGATCGCCTCAACACTCTTGCTCGAGTCACCGCCGCTCTCAACACTGAGCTGGAAAGCGTCATCACTGAGTTGGACGATACTCAGGACAAGCTATTGGAGGCCCATGAAAAGATCCGCATACTGGAAGCTCGACTGGAGGGAAGAGCGCCGCCACCCCCACAGATGGATGAACCCCGCTTCCCCGCATTGTCACCACCCCGCAAGAAGCTTCGTCGCGGCGATCCCGGCTCCATAACTCGCCCCAAGGAATAGGCATTTAGGCTCTTATGCTAATATCTCTTTAAGTTCTCGTTAGAATCAATTTTTCCCTTGAGAGGACGACGATGTAATGATGATTGCTTGAGAACAAATGTTTGCTTTGAGTGCTATAAGAATTGCTTGGTATAATATATGCATTAATATCAGTTGGAGTCTTATAAATCCATATTTTGTTAAGATATTATCTTCTATCTACCTATATCAAGTACACCTGTCTTATCCTGGGTTTATTCGCTAACGGTCAGATGGTGAACACCAGGACAGGTGGAGGACAGAATATCCCTATCTCTAAGCGTGCTCGCGTAGTCAATCAACAGATTCAGTTGCCAACACCGCCCAATCCAACAATGGAGCAATTCTTGGCAGCACAGATGCAAGTGCTGCAGAACCTCACTGCCACCATCCAGAACATACAAGCTCAGCAGAATCAGCAAGCACCACAGCAAAACCCGCCGCCAAGAGACAAACACAGAGAATTCATGAGCCACCACCCTCCTACCTTTTCTCACTCTGTGGACCCCTTGGACGCTGATGATTGGTTGAAGGTCATCACTAAGAAGCTGGACATCACGCAATGCAGTGACCGTGAGAGGGTCCTGTATGCTGCAGGACGTCTGGAAGGTGCAACCGCTGATTGGTGGGACGCTTTCACTGCTGCCCACACCAACGCCAACACTATCACCTGGGAGGAGTTCAGAACCAACTTCCGCAGCCACCATATCCCAGCAGGACTAATGAAGCTCAAGCAGAAGGAGTTCCTGAACCTGAAGCAAGGTAGCATGACTGTCAGTGAGTACCGGGACAAATTCACTCAGTTGTCTCGTTACGCGCCCCATGAGGTGGATAGTGACGCCAAGAGGCAAGAGCGCTTCTTGGAAGGACAGATAGGGCCCCTCAACTATCAGCTGCACAGTCACACTTTCCCAAACTTCCACACTCTATTAGACAAAGCCATCGGTCTGGAGAGCAAGCGCAAGGAGCTTGGGGAACACAAGCGAAAACTTCAGTCCCAGGGACAATCCAGCAGCAGCATCCGTCCCCGCTACAACACGCCCCAGGGATTTTAGTCGCGCTTTGGAGGACAAGGTGGAGGATATCAGCAGAGTCAACAGAATCAACGAACTCCACAGCAGCCTCAACGCTACAACCAGCAGACTCAGCGCCACTCCAACCCGCAACCGTACCATCCAGGCTATGCCACAGGTGCACCAGTGCGGTCCAACACTCTAGTCACCCCAGTCCAACCTAACGGGTGTTTCAAATGTGGAGAATTGGGTCATTACGCCAACAACTGCCCGAAGCGTAATGCGCAAACTCCTCAGAATCAGAGGAACAGTGGACAGAGGCAGACTCCTCAGCAGCAGCAGCCACGCAACAGCAACCAGACACCACTGGGAAACAAAGGACAACAGAACTGCGTGCGCGAAAAGGTGAATCATGTGGCTGCAGAAACAGCTGAAGAGACTCCCGACGTTGTGCTCGGTACGTTCCTTGTCAATTCTGAACCTGCATCAGTTTTATTTGATTCTGGAGCATCACATTCATTCATTACTGAGCAATTTGCTGCAAAACATAATTTACCAACGAGTCCTATGAAACAAATATTACTAGTAAGCTCCCCGGGCAAGGAATTGAAAGCCAGCCACTTATGCCCAAGGGTCAGCATGAATATTATGGGGATAGAACTCCTAGCCAATCTAATAGACCTAAAGACTAACTGCATCGATGTGATCCTCGGAATGGATTGGTTATCAGGATGTGATGGTGTTATTCAGTGTCGCAAGAGATCAGTGCTCTTGACCAGTCCTCAAGGAGATAAAATAGAGTTTGTGGCATCAGCTTTGCCCAGTGCAGTTGGGACAGTGAACCAAATGAAGGGAATGCCTCTAGAGGATATCAGAGTTATCAGTGAGTATCCCGACGTTTTCCCGGAAGATTTACCAGGTATGCCACCTGTTCGTGACATTGAGTTCAGTATTGATCTTTTACCTGGTACAGCACCTATCTCTAAAAGACCCTATAGAATGGATGTTAAGGATCTAAGTGAACTAAAGAAACAAATAGAAGAGATGTTAGCTAAAGGGTTTATCCGCCCTAGCTCATCCCCGTGGGGAGCACCCGTGATCTTTGTCGATAAGAAAGATGGGAGCAGAAGGATGTGTGTAGACTATAGGTCGCTGAACGACGTGACGATCAAGAATAAGTATCCACTGCCCAGGATTGAAGATTTGTTTGATCAGATGAGAGGAGCCAAAGTTTTCTCCGAGATTGATCTGAGATCAGGATACCATCAGCTAAGGATCCGACCGGAGGATATACCCAAGACAGCCTTCACTACAAGATATGGTCTGTACGAGTTTACTGTGATGTCATTTGGATTGACCAACGCACCAGCATACTTCATGTACCTGATGAACAAGGTTTTCATGGAATACCTTGACAAGTTCGTGGTTGTGTTCATTGATGACATCTTGGTGTATTCGCAGAACGAGGAAGAACATGAAGAGCACTTGAGGATAGTGTTACAGAAACTCCGAGAGAATCAGTTATACGCCAAGCTGAGCAAATGTGACTTTTGGTTGAGAGAAGTTTCTTTCCTTGGACATGTTATCACAGATGGAGGAATTGCAGTAGACCCAAGTAAAGTTCAAGATGTTCTGAATTGGAATCCACCGAAGACTGTGCCTGAAATCAGAAGTTTTCTCGGACTTGCAGGTTACTACCGCAGATTTATTAAAGGCTTCTCAAAGATCGTGAAACCTATGACTTCTTTGTTGGAGAAAGGGAAAGAATTTAAGTGGGATGATACATGCCAGAAGTGTTTTGAAGAGCTGAAGACAAGATTGACCACTGCCCTGTGGCAGAACCACCTGAATTAATCCGGCTCAAGTGTATTAACCATCACCATTAGGGCAATCTCGGTTAACCTTACACTTCAAACGGAGTAATCCACTGGTCTGTCGGGTAACCTCCCGATACAACCACGGTAAAGCGGATCGAAGCCATACATACAAATGCTCATGCGAAGATGAGCCCAGAGAATACCACATTCTAGCAGATATTACAAAAATTATCATAAGTGAATATTACAAAACAAGTTTGAGTTTAGTAACCAAGTACTTCAGTGATCAACCAATAAGTTCTTCAGAGTTTAAGTTACAGCGGAAATAAGATAACGAAAGCTACTCGACGATACGGGATGTCTCGGTGAAGCCCGTACGAGACATCACTCGGCATTATCTCCATTGGCCGGGGGCGTATCCCATTCCACCGACCAACCAGGGGGAAGAGTACACGGCCAGGTCAAGCTAGCAATCGTATCTTCGAAGGTCTCACCTGAAAACGAGCCACAAGCAAGGCTGAGTATATAATACTCAGCAAGACTTACCCGTGTAGTGGAATCTACTCCACCGACTCTAGACATGCAAGGCTTTTTGGCTCAGGGGTTTGTTTTGCCGAAAAGCATATACGAGTGGGTCCTTACTTTCAACTTTTAGCTCAAGATTCTAGTTTCATTAACCATTCTGGATAAGCAGCTATCCAATATCATTCATGGTGAAGCATTAAATTTCATCCAACAAATTTATTCATCATCATTGTTCCTCTTCTTACTCTGCGTGGTAAAAGGGATTAAGCAGTCTCAATAGCCGTGAGAAACGGACGATTCGAATCGAATTTCTTAACCTTGCAAGGGGAAACCTAAACACACGTCACGTGGTTACTCCCAGAGTCACACGTGCAACTTTTCCCCTTTCTTTCCGGGTTGTGGATCGGAGCTACCCTCCGAGAGTACAAGAGCCCCACGCCACGGTTCGGCGCCGGGTCGTGACCACTCGTGCACTCGCCATCTGCACATGGATCGGAGCTACCCTCCGAGAGTACAAGAGCCCCACGCCACGATTCGGCGCCGGGTCGTGACCACTCGTGCACTCGCCATATGCACATGGGACCGAAGTTCAAAGGGTAGGTTGTCGTCCACTTGCCGGGCCAATCAGGTACTTAAGCTTACCGATTACCATATTCTCGGCATGTGGTTAGTATGTTCAAAGACTTAACCACCACTACCACACACTGCGGCCTTAGAATTTTTCACTAAACAGACGGGCCTCAATCGTAAACATCGTACCATAGCCCGTCCGTTGTCCTTATGATTGCAGCGTGTAGTAAACATTCAACTCCTATTTTCTCGCGAGTGACAGGAAATCACTCGGCTTTTACCGGACAACAAAGGACAACAGAACTGCGTGCGCGGAAAGGTGAATCATGTGGCTGCAGAAACAGCTGAAGAGACTCCCGACGTTGTGCTCGGTACGTTCCTTGTCAATTCTGAACCTGCATCAGTTTTATTTGATTCTGGAGCATCACATTCATTCATTACTGAGCAATTTGCTGCAAAACATAATTTACCAACGAGTCCTATGAAACAAATATTACTAGTAAGCTCCCCGGGCAAGGAATTGAAAGCCAGCCACTTATGCCCAAGGGTCAGCATGAATATTATGGGGATAGAACTCCTAGCCAATCTAATAGACCTAAAGACTAACTGCATCGATGTGATCCTCGGAATGGATTGGTTATCAGGATGTGATGGTGTTATTCAGTGTCGCAAGAGATCAGTGCTCTTGACCAGTCCTCAAGGAGATAAAATAGAGTTTGTGGCATCAGCTTTGCCCAGTGCAGTTGGGACAGTGAACCAAATGAAGGGAATGCCTCTAGAGGATATCAGAGTTATCAGTGAGTATCCCGACGTTTTCCCAGAAGATTTACCAGGTATGCCACCTGTTCGTGACATTGAGTTCAGTATTGATCTTTTACCTGGTACAGCACCTATCTCTAAAAGACCCTATAGAATGGATGTTAAGGATCTAAGTGAACTAAAGAAACAAATAGAAGAGATGTTAGCTAAAGGGTTTATCCGCCCTAGCTCATCCCCGTGGGGAGCACCCGTGATCTTTGTCGATAAGAAAGATGGGAGCAGAAGGATGTGTGTAGACTACAGGTCGCTGAACGACGTGACGATCAAGAATAAGTATCCACTGCCCAGGATTGAAGATTTGTTTGATCAGATGAGAGGAGCCAAAGTTTTCTCCGAGATTGATCTGAGATCAGGATACCATCAGCTAAGGATCCGACCGGAGGATATACCCAAGACAGCCTTCACTACTAGATATGGTCTGTACGAGTTTACTGTGATGTCATTTGGATTGACCAACGCACCAGCATACTTCATGTACCTGATGAACAAGGTTTTCATGGAATACCTTGACAAGTTCGTGGTTGTGTTCATTGATGACATCTTGGTGTATTCGCAGAACGAGGAAGAACATGAAGAGCACTTGAGGATAGTGTTACAGAAACTCCGAGAGAATCAGTTATACGCCAAGCTGAGCAAATGTGACTTTTGGTTGAGAGAAGTTTCTTTCCTTGGACATGTTATCACAGATGGAGGAATTGCAGTAGACCCAAGTAAAGTTCAAGATGTTCTGAATTGGAATCCACCGAAGACTGTGCCTGAAATCAGAAGTTTTCTCGGACTTGCAGGTTACTACCGCAGATTTATTAAAGGCTTCTCAAAGATTGTGAAACCTATGACTTCTTTGTTGGAGAAAGGGAAAGAATTTAAGTGGGATGATACATGCCAGAAGTGTTTTGAAGAGCTGAAGACAAGATTGACCACTGCCCTGTGGCAGAACCACCTGAATTAATCCGGCTCAAGTGTATTAACCATCACCATTAGGGTAATCTCGGTTAACCTTACACTTCAAACGGAGTAATCCACTGGTCTGTCGGGTAACCTCCCGATACAACCACGGTAAAGCGGATCGAAGCTATACATACAAATGCTCATGCGAAGATGAGCCCAGAGAATACCACATTCCAGCAGATATTACAAAAATTATCATAAGTGAATATTACAAAACAAGTTTGAGTTTAGTAACCAAGTACTTCAGTGATCAACCAATAAGTTCTTCAGAGTTTAAGTTACAGCGGAAATAAGATAACGAAAGCTACTCGACGATACGGGATGTCTCGGTGAAGCCCGTACGAGACATCACTCGGCATTATCTCCATTGGCCGGGGGCGTATCCCATTCCACCGACCAACCAGGGGGAAGAGTACACGGCCAGGTCAAGCTAGCAATCGTATCTTCGAAGGTCTCACCTGAAAACGAGCCACAAGCAAGGCTAAGTATACTAATACTCAGCAAGACTTACCCGTGTAGTGGAATCTACTCCACCTACTCTAGACATGGAAGGCTTTTTGGCTCAGGGGTTTGTTTTGCCGAAAAGCATATACGAGTGGGTCCTTACTTTCAACTTTTAGCTCAAGATTCTAGTTTCATTAACCATTCTAGATAAGCAGCTATCCAATGTCATTCATGGTCAAGCATTAAATTTCATCCAACAAGTTTATTCATCATCATTGTTCCTCTTCTTACTCTGCGTGGTAAAAGGGATTAAGCAGTCTCAATAGCCGTGAGAAACGGACGATTCGAATCGAATTTCTTAACCTTGCAAGGGGAAACCTAAACACACGTCACGTGGTTACTCCCAGAGTCACACGTGCAACTTTTCCCCTTTCTTTCCGGGTTGTGGATCGGAGCTACCCTCCGAGAGTACAAGAGCCCCACGCCACGGTTCGGCGCCGGGTCGTGACCACTCGTGCACTCGCCATCTGCACATGGATCGGAGCTACCCTCCGAGAGTACAAGAGCCCCACGCCACGGTTCGGCGCCGGGTCGTGACCACTCGTGCACTCGCCATATGCACATGGGACCGAAGTTCAAACGGTAGGTTGTCGTCCACTTGCCGGGCCAATCAGGTACTTAAGCTTACCGATTACCATATTCTCGGCATGTGGTTAGTATGTTCAAAGACTTAACCACCACTACCACACACTGCGGCCTTAGAATTTTTCACTAAATAGACGGGCCTCAATCGTAAACATCGTACCATAGCCCGTCCGTTGTCCTTATGATTGCAGCGTGTAGTAAACATTCAACTCCTATTTTCTCGCGAGTGACAGGAAATCACTCGGCTTTTACCGGACAACAAAGGACAACAGAACTGCGTGCGCGGAAAGGTGAATCATGTGGCTGCAGAAACAGCTGAAGAGACTCCCGACGTTGTGCTCGGTACGTTCCTTGTCAATTCTGAACCTGCATCAGTTTTATTTGATTCTGGAGCATCACATTCATTCATTACTGAGCAATTTGCTGCAAAACATAATTTACCAACGAGTCCTATGAAACAAATATTACTAGTAAGCTCCCCGGGCAAGGAATTGAAAGCCAGCCACTTATGCCCAAGGGTCAGCATGAATATTATGGGGATAGAACTCCTAGCCAATCTAATAGACCTAAAGACTAACTGCATCGATGTGATCCTCGGAATGGATTGGTTATCAGGATGTGATGGTGTTATTCAGTGTCGCAAGAGATCAGTGCTCTTGACCAGTCCTGAAGGAGATAAAATAGAGTTTGTGGCATTAGCTTTGCCCAGTGCAGTTGGGACAGTGAACCAAATGAAGGGAATGCCTCTAGAGGATATCAGAGTTATCAGTGAGTATCCCGACGTTTTCCCGGAGGATTTACCAGGTATGCCACCTGTTCGTGACATTGAGTTCAGTATTGATCTTTTACCTGGTACAGCACCTATCTCTAAAAGACCCTATAGAATGGATGTTAAGGATCTAAGTGAACTAAAGAAACAAATAGAAGAGATGTTAGCTAAAGGGTTTATTCGCCCTAGCTCATCCCCGTGGGGAGCACCCGTGATCTTTGTCGATAAGAAAAATGGGAGCAGAAGGACGTGTGTAGACTACAGGTCGCTGAACGACGTGACGATCAAGAATAAGTATCCACTGCCCAGGATTGAAGATTTGTTTGATCAGATGAGAGGAGCCAAAGTTTTCTCCGAGATTGATCTGAGATCAGGATACCATCAGCTAAGGATCCGACCGGAGGATATACCCAAGACAGCCTTCACTACCAGATATGGTCTGTACGAGTTTACTGTGATGTCATTTGGATTGACCAACGCACCAGCATACTTCATGTACCTGATGAACAAGGTTTTCATGGAATACCTTGACAAGTTCGTGGTTGTGTTCATTGATGACATCTTGGTGTATTCGCAGAACGAGGAAGAACATGAAGAGCACTTGAGGATAGTGTTACAGAAACTCCGAGAGAATCAGTTATACGCCAAGCTGAGCAAATGTGACTTTTGGTTGAGAGAATTTTCTTTCCTTGGACATGTTATCACAGATGGAGGAATTGCAGTAGACCCAAGTAAAGTTCAAGATGTTCTGAATTGGAATCCACCGAAGACTGTGCCTGAAATCAGAAGTTTTCTCGGACTTGCAGGTTACTACCGCAGATTTATTAAAGGCTTCTCAAAGATCGTGAAACCTATGACTTCTTTGTTGGAGAAAGGGAAAGAATTTAAGTGGGATGATACATGCCAGAAGTGTTTTGAAGAGCTGAAGACAAGATTGACCACTGCCCTGTGGCAGAACCACCTGAATTAATCCGGCTCAAGTGTATTAACCATCACCATTAGGGCAATCTCGGTTAACCTTACACTTCAAACGGAGTAATCCACTGGTCTGTCGGGTAACCTCCCGATACAACCACGGTAAAGCGGATCGAAGCCATACATACAAATGCTCATGCGAAGATGAGCCCAGAGAATACCACATTCCAGCAGATATTACAAAAATTATCATAAGTGAATATTACAAAACAAGTTTGAGTTTAGTAACCAAGTACTTCAGTGATCAACCAATAAGTTCTTCAGAGTTTAAGTTACAGCGGAAATAAGATAACGAAAGCTACTCGACGATACGGGATGTCTCGGTGAAGCCCGTACGAGACATCACTCGGCATTATCTCCATTGGCCGGGGGCGTATCCCATTCCACCGACCAACCAGGGGGAAGAGTACACGGCCAGGTCAAGCTAGCAATCGTATCTTCGAAGGTCTCACCTGAAAACGAGCCACAAGCAAGGCTGAGTATATAATACTCAGCAAGACTTACCCGTGTAGTGGAATCTACTCCACCGACTCTAGACATGCAAGGCTTTTTGGCTCAGGGGTTTGTTTTGCCGAAAAGCATATACGAGTGGGTCCTTACTTTCAACTTTTAGCTCAAGATTCTAGTTTCATTAACCATTCTAGATAAGCAGCTATCCAATATCATTCATGGTGAAGCATTAAATTTCATCCAACAAGTTTATTCATCATCATTGTTCCTCTTCTTACTCTGCGTGGTAAAAGGGATTAAGCAGTCTCAATAGCCGTGAGAAACGGACGATTCGAATCGAATTTCTTAACCTTGCAAGGGGAAACCTAAACACGTCACGTGGTTACTCCCAGAGTCACACGTGCAACTTTTCCCCTTTCTTTCCGGGTTGTGGATCGGAGCTACCCTCCGAGAGTACAAGAGCCCCACGCCACGGTTCGGCGTCGGGTCGTGACCACTCGTGCACTCGCCATCTGCACATGGATCGGAGCTACCCTCCGAGAGTACAAGAGCCCCACGCCACGGTTCGGCGCCGGGTCGTGACCACTCGTGCACTCGCCATATGCACATGGGACCGAAGTTCAAAGGGTAGGTTGTCGTCCACTTGTCGGGCCAATCAGGTACTTAAGCTTACCGATTACCATATTCTCGGCATGTGGTTAGTACGTTCAAAGACTTAACCACAACTACCACACACTGCGGCCTTAGCATTTTTCACTAAACAGACGGGCCTCAATCGTAAACATCGTACCATAGCCCGTCCGTTGTCCTTATGATTGCAGCGTGTAGTAAACATTCAACTCCTATTTTCTCGCGAGTGACAGGAAATCACTCGTCTTTTACCGGACAACAAAGGACAACAGAACTGCGTGCGCGGAAAGGTGAATCATGTGGCTGCAGAAACAGCTGAAGAGACTCCCGACGTTGTGCTCGGTACGTTCCTTGTCAATTCTGAACCTGCATCAGTTTTATTTGATTCTGGAGCATCACATTCATTCATTACTGAGCAATTTGCTGCAAAACATAATTTACCAACGAGTCCTATGAAACAAATATTACTAGTAAGCTCCCCGGGCAAGGAATTGAAAGCCAGCCACTTATGCCCAAGGGTCAGCATGAATATTATGGGGATAGAACTCCTAGCCAATCTAATAGACCTAAAGACTAACTGCATCGATGTGATCCTCGGAATGGATTGGTTATCAGGATGTGATGGAGTTATTCAGTGTCGCAAGAGATCAGTGCTCTTGACCAGTCCTCAAGGAGATAAAATAGAGTTTGTGGCATCAGCTTTGCCCAGTGCAGTTGGGACAGTGAACCAAATGAAGGGAATGCCTCTAGAGGATATCAGAGTTATCAGTGAGTATCCCGACGTTTTCCCGGAAGATTTACCAGGTATGCCACCTGTTCGTGACATTGAGTTCAGTATTGATCTGTTACCTGGTACAGCACCTATCTCTAAAAGACCATATAGAATGGATGTTAAGGATCTAAGTGAACTAAAGAAACAAATAGAAGAGATGTTAGCTAAAGGGTTTATCCGCCCTAGCTCATCCCCGTGGGGAGCACCCGTGATCTTTGTCGATAAGAAAGATGGGAGCAGAAGGATGTGTGTAGACTATAGGTCACTGAACAACGTGACGATCAAGAATAAGTATCCACTGCCCAGGATTGAAGATTTGTTTGATCAGATGAGAGGAGCCAAAGTTTTCTCCGAGATTGATCTGAGATCAGGATACCATCAGCTAAGGATCCGACCGGAGGATATACCCAAGACAGCCTTCACTACCAGATATGGTCTGTACGAGTTTACTGTGATGTCATTTGGATTGACCAACGCACCAGCATACTTCATGTACCTGATGAACAAGGTTTTCATGGAATACCTTGACAAGTTCGTGGTTGTGTTCATTGATGACATCTTGGTGTATTCGCAGAACGAGGAAGAACATGAAGAGCACTTGAGGATAGTGTTACAGAAACTCCGAGAGAATCAGTTATACGCCAAGCTGAGCAAATGTGACTTTTGGTTGAGAGAATTTTCTTTCCTTGGACATGTTATCACAGATGGAGGAATTGCAGTAGACCCAAGTAAAGTTCAAGATGTTCTGAATTGGAATCCACCGAAGACTGTGCCTGAAATCAGAAGTTTTCTCGGACTTGCAGGTTACTACCGCAGATTTATTAAAGGCTTCTCAAAGATCGTGAAACCTATGACTTCTTTGTTGGAGAAAGCGAAAGAATTTAAGTGGGATGATACATGCTAGAAGTGTTTTGAAGAGCTGAAGACAAGATTGACCACTGCCCTGTGGCAGAACCACCTGAATTAATCCGGCTCAAGTGTATTAACCATCACCATTAGGGCAATCTCGGTTAACCTTACACTTCAAACGGAGTAATCCACTGGTCTGTCGGGTAACCTCCCGATACAACCACGGTAAAGCGGATCGAAGCCATACATACAAATGCTCATGCGAAGATGAGCCCAGAGAATACCACATTCCAGCAGATATTACAAAAATTATCATAAGTGAATATTACAAAACAAGTTTGAGTTTAGTAACCAAGTACTTCAGTGATCAACCAATAAGTTCTTCAGAGTTTAAGTTACAGCGGAAATAAGATAACGAAAGCTACTCGACGATACGGGATGTCTCGGTGAAGCCCGTACGAGACATCACTCGGCATTATCTCCATTGGCCGGGGGCGTATCCCATTCCACCGACCAACCAGCGGGAAGAGTACACGGCCAGGTCAAGCTAGCAATCGTATCTTCGAAGGTCTCACCTGAAAACGAGCCACAAGCAAGGCTGAGTATACTAATACTCAGCAAGACTTACCCGTGTAGTGGAATCTACTCCACCGACTCTAGACATGCAAGGCTTTTTGGCTCAGGGGTTTGTTTTGCCGAAAAGCATATACGAGTGGGTCCTTACTTTCAACTTTTAGCTCAAGATTCTAGTTTCATTAACCATTCTAGATAAGCAGCTATCCAATATCATTCATGGTGAAGCATTAAATTTCATCCAACAAGTTTATTCATCATCATTGTTCCTGTTCTTACTCTACGTGGTAAAACGGATTAAGCAGTCTCAATAGCCGTGAGAAACAGACGATTCGAATCGAATTTCTTAACCTTGCAAGGGGAAACCTAAACACACGTCACGTGGTTACACGTGCAACTTTTCCCCTTTCTTTCCAGGTTGTGGATCGGAGCTACCCTCCGAGAGTACAAGAGCCCCACGCCACGGTTCGGTGCCGGGTCGTGACCACTCGTGCACTCGCCATCTGCACATGGATCGGAGCTACCCTCCGAGAGTACAAGAGCCCCACGCCACGGTTCGGCGCCGGGTCGTGACCACTCGTTCACTCGCCATATGCACATGGGACCGAAGTTCAAAGGGTAGGTTGTCGTCCACTTGCCGGGCCAATCAGGTACTTAAGCTTACCGATTACAATATTCTCGGCATGTGGTTAGTACGTTCAAAGACTTAACCACCACTACCACACACTGCGGCCTTAGCATTTTTCACTAAACAGACGGGCCTCAATCGTAAACATCGTACCATAGCCCGTCCGTTGTCCTTATGATTGCAGCGTGTAGTAAACATTCAACTCCTATTTTCTCGCGAGTGACAGGAAATCACTCGGCTTTTACCGGAGTCCTATTAGCACAGCATTCTATCGAACCTTACATCTAGTTTTCAAGCATGGGTTCCTAACATCATGCAACTAAGTTTTCATTCAACTCCTATATACTTAATGCACAAGCAAAAGAGTAGTGAGTTGCATAATTTAGGAAAGGAAATGGGTTATGCTCCGGGGCTTGCCTTCTTGTGCAAAGTTAGTCCGGGGATCGTCTGAACGTTGACCCGGGTCTTCAACTGCTTCAGTTAAATTTGCCTGGGCTTCTCGCTTCTCACTCTCGGACTCGGGCACCAGCTCGTAAGTCCCGTCGGCGAGAGTAGTCATTTCTACATGAATGCACAAGTTTAAGTAGTGGTGATGGTAAACGACATGATTTCCTTCACGATAAAGTTGCAGTCTGTAAAACATGAGTTTTGTTGTGAAGTGAGTTACTTTATCATTCGTGGGCAACCTTTATTAGAGTAGAATAGTATAATAAGTAACTTCGTTAAGCAAGGTTGGGTGGGTGTTCATGGGAACTTATGTTCCTCATGGAAACATGATTTAAGTGTAACTTCTACAGTGAGTAGTTTCTGGTCATGAAACCTGGGATCTAGGCACATCAGGGAAAGATAAGCTTACTGTAAATTTTCAGATATTTTCATGCAGCAGATTAATTATGAAAAAATATAATACATGGTTGCTGCTAGATTCTTGTTCTTTTTGTACAGAACAAATGGTGCAAAAACTGAGACTAAGATTTTTACAGGGCTTCCAATTAATCATGCAAGAGCTACTGTAATTTTAATAGGATTTATTATGCAGCTTTCAGAGCATAGTAAATATGACGTTACACACCTAGGTTATTCAAGGATTTATTTTTACAGGATCCTACACAGGGTTTTTGTCCATGAAACTTTTTACATAGCATCCTCTACCACTGAGTATCTTCTAGTAAAAAATATGAGAATTTTCCAAGCTAAGATACTATTTTCTTGATTTAATGTATGTTATTAGCACATAAATCAAATAAATAGGTTCCTGTGAGATAAAAAGTCTCTAAATTTTTCTATAGAAAAGGTTTCTTAAGGTGATTCATAACCTAACTGCAGGGATAATTAATTCTATCCAAACATGGTATGAAACTAAGTTTATTAAACAGTGTAGATAGAGATGGAATTTGGGCCTGATCTTTTTACATTGGCTTATATAACAAGTAAATCTCCTACTGTAAAATTTTCAGGACCAGTACTTGTCTACAACAATGGTTGTGAATAAAGGTCATTAAACAGCCTATTTAATTTAGAGCATAAATTAGCTAGAATCTGAGGAGATGCATGTAACAAAAGTTGTGGAGTTTATCCTAAAGTCTCCAGAGCGGTTGAGTTTGCATTTTTCTGAATTTTCTACGATTTTATACGAATTTTACAAGTTCACTGATTTTGAATCTAAGTTTGAATCTTTCTCTTACATCTGGGTCCTTGGAATCTTACGTGCAGACCCTTCTAAAGATTTCAATTACTGCAATTGGGTCCTTGGGCGGCTCGGGTACGGTGGCCGGCCAAAATTCCGGCGAGGGGCTCGCCGGCGGCGAGGGGTGAGGGCCGGGGAAGGACCAGGGGTGTGAGGGCTACCTCGTGGGGGTCTTGGTCGGGGTGGAGGACGGCCGGGAGTAGCTCGTCGGCGTTGGAGCAGGGGCGGCGGCGGCGGTACGCGTCGACGGCGGTGCTCCGGCGGGCTTGGGGCGGTCTGGTCTGGACGGGGAGCTTCAGTGGCGCGTGGGGAAGCTGCTCCGGTACTTGGCTTGGGCGGAGGAGGTCGGAGTCGAGCTGTCCGTGATGGCCAGGGACGGCGGCGGCGGCGGCGGCGACAGCGCGAGCGGCGGTGCTCCGGCGGTCCTGGGCGGCGTTGAGCGGGTCGGTGAGCTCCGGTGGGATGATGTGGTGGTGGCTGGAACTTCAATTGGGGCAGTGGATGGCTGTAGAGGGCTGTCCACGAGCGGGTGGAGCTCGGCGGCGACAATGGCGGCGGCGGGTGTTCTGGTTGCTGGTAGCTCGCGCGGGCGGCTTGGGGCGGCTTTTATAGGGACAGGAGGGAGGGAGGGGTGCCGGGCGACGCGCGGGGGTGGAGGCACGGTAATGGCGCGGGGTTGGCCGCGGTGGGCGGCTCGGTTCACCGGCGCGGCATGCGGAGGGCGGAGGCGCGTGACTGGGCACCGGGGATTTTGCGTGGGGGAGCGAGGAGATAGCGCGGCACGGGTTTGGAGGGCAGCTGCAGCAGCGACTTGGGCGGGAGGCAAGCTCAGTGACGGGCGGGTCGCGGCGGGCGGTGCGGCACGGCGCGGCGCGGCCGTTGGGCCTGCGGCGGCGAGCAGAGGCGCGGCTGGCATGGCGCGCGTGGCGAGCTAGGGCTGGGCAGCGCGGCGGTGGGGGGGGGGGGGGCAAAGCTGCGCTTGGGGTGAGGGCCGGCAGCCACTGGCCTGGCGGCTTGCGCCGGTCACGCATCGCCGGCCACCTGGCCGGTGTGTCGGGCGGGGAGGGGAGAGAGAGGAGGGAAGAAGGGCCTTTTTGCGAGAATTTGAAAAGTTCCAAGGGGCTGGTTGCAAACAGGATGTTTTCTCCACTTTCTAATTTGAATTTCAAGAACTTTTGAACATGAAGTTGTTCAGAATAAAAAGTTCTACAAGTTTGGTTTCAGGCAACACCTCATTTGGCTTGTGGTTTGAAAGTTAATTTAAAAATTCAAAAGTATTCATATGTGCCCAATTTCAATTTGAATTTGAACTTAACTTGTTCTAATTCTTTTCACCCTTTTATTAGTTGGTTAAGCATAGGGTTGGGCTAATGACATTGCTTTAGAAATGTAATTTATCAGGGTTGTTACATGCCCCTGTGTTAATAATGCCAGATATCCACAAAGGGTTTGACGTGTATTGTGATGCTTCGCGGATGGGACTTGGATGTGTGTTAATGCAAGAAGGCAAGGTTGTGGCCTATGCTTCAAGACAGCTGAGAAAGCATGAGCAGAACTATCCTACCCATGACTTGGAATTGGCTGCCGTCGTGCACGCATTGAAGATTTGGAGGCACTACATGATTGGAAACAAGTGTCAGATCTTCACGGACCATAAGAGTCTGAAGTACATCTTCACGCAACAGGATCTTAACTTAAGACAGCGTCGATGGCTAGAATTAATCAAAGACTATGATTTGGATATTCAGTATCATCCTGGCAAGGCTAATGTTGTGGCAGACGCCCTAAGCCAGAAAGGACAAGCTAATATGATGATTGCTCGATTGATGCCCCAAGAATTATGTTGGGAGATGGCACGTTTGAACATGGGAATTGTCACACAAGCGGAAGCCATAACCATGGAGATGGAACCGACACTAGAACAAGAGATCAGAAAAGGACAGTTGATAGATGCTAAGATCAAAGAAATCAAGATTCAAATTGGTTTAGGCAAGACTAAGGATTTCACCGAAGATGAACAAGGAACTGTTTGGTTCAGAAAAAGGATCTGTGTACCCGAAATTGATCACCTTCGTGAACTTATTTTGAAGGAAGCCCATGATTCTGCTTATTCCATTCATCCTGGAAGCACCAAAATGTATCAAGACTTGAAAGAAAGGTACTGGTGGTATGGATTGAAAAGAGATGTGGCAACTCACGTAGCCTTGTGTGATGTGTGCCAGAGGGTGAAAGCAGAACACCAGAGACCAGCAGGTTTACTCCAGCCTTTGAAAGTACCTGAACGTAAATGGGAAGAGATTGGTATGGATTTCATTGTAGGGTTACCCCGTACGCGTGATGGTTACGACTCGATATGGGTTATTGTGGACAGATTGACAAAAGTCGCACATTTCATCCCAGTCAAAACAACCTACACTGGAGCCAAGTTAGCAGAACTATACATGTCACGAATTGTGTGTTTGCATGGTGTTCCAAAGAAGATAGTGTCTGATCGAGGTACTCAGTTCACGTCGCGTTTCTGGCAGAAATTACATGAATCCATGGATACAAAGCTCAATTTCAGTTCTGCATACCATCCGCAAACAGACGGTCAGACTGAGCGAACAAATCAAGTATTGGAGGATATGTTGAGAGCATGCGCCCTAAAGCATGGAGGTAGTTGGGACAAAAGTTTGCCATATGCAGAATTCTCCTACAACAACAGTTATCAGGCAAGTCTCAAGATGGCCTCATTTGAAGCATTATATGGAAGAAAATGCAGGACACCCTTGTATTGGAACCAGACAGGAGAAAGTCAAGTTTTTGGACTAGAGATTCTTCAAGAGGCGGATAGACAAGTCCAGATAATCAGGTATAATCTCAAGACTGCCCAGTCACGACAGAAAAGTTATGCTGATACATGGAGAAGGGAATTAACATTTGAAGTTGGAGATTTTGTGTATTTGAAGGTATCACCCATCAGAGGTTTACGTAGATTCAAAGTGAAAGGAAAGTTGTCACCACGTTACATTGGACCTTTTCAGATCCTGGAAAGGAAAGGTGAAGTAGCATATCAATTGGAGTTACCGGCACGATTGTCAGATGTCCATGATGTGTTTCACGTATCACAGTTAAAGAAATGTTTGAGAGTGCCAGAGGAGCAAATACCGTTGGAGGAACTTGATGTGCAAGAAGATTTAACTTATGCAGAGCATCCGATTAGAATTTTGGAAACATCTCAGAGGGTTACACGGAACAAGGTGATCAAAATGTGCAGAGTACAGTGGAGTCACCACTCAGAGGATGAAGCTACTTGGGAAAGAGAAGACGAACTGATTGCAGAATTCTCTCAGTTGTTCCCTAATCCTTCCTAATCTCGAGGACGAGATTCTTTTTAAGGGGGGTAGGTTTTGTAACACCCAAAATATAGGAGTTGAAACTTCTAAAAAGTATTTTCATAAAAATCATAAATTAAAATTGTGCATGCATATTTATTTCTTTTCTTCTCCTATTTCTTTCTTACAGCCAGCCCACCTTCTTCTCTTCTCCTTCTTTTCTTTTTCCACGGCCAACCCAGCGGCCGATTCCCTCAGCCGACCCTTGCTTTCACCGACAGCTAGGACCCACCTGTCGGCGCCTTCTTCTTCTCTCTTCTTTCCTTACCCAGAGTCCAGAATGACTCCGTGCTGTCGTTCGTGTCCCGTTCTCTTTCTTTCTTCTTACCCGAGTCCTGATCGATTCCGCAGCACCGCCTTCCTAATCCCGGCCGATCCGTCCCTATAAAATCCTGCCAAAGCCCCGCTTTGCAACTTAAGCCAAACTCAAATCTTTTCCTCTACACAACATTGTCGCACGCCGCCGGAAGTTGCACATCAGAGGAACGTCGCCGTCTTGAGTCGCTGATTTTTCGTCGATTCGCCGTTCCGCAGCTTCCCCGCCATCATCAACTCTCGCCAGAGCTCCACGAGTTGGTGAGTATCAAGCTGCACCAGCATCCCCTCTCTCTCTTGCTCCGCCGTCAACCAGATTTCTCGCCGGACCCCTGTTTCCGCCCACCGCCGTGGTTGACAGTTCACAGCCGCCGCACAGCCAACCCGTGATCACCCTCACTTCACCGTACCGCCCACTCACTTCCCGGCATAAATCCAGCTTGAATTGAGCCCCGGAACACCGGATTCGGTGAAGCTCCGGCCGTCCGCCGCCGCAATCGCCCACCGCCGACGCCCAGTAAAACTCCGCCTCGCCCGACCCTTTTCGTTCTGTCGAGCCGACCCTTCCTCTACCGCTCGATCTAGATCTAACGGCCAGAAACAATCTTCACTTTACACGGCCGATTTACCCGACCTTTTCCTTACTTAGCCGATTTATCCGACCCACTCTTCATACCGCCGATTCGCCCGACCCTTACTCCGCCGATTCGTTCGATCCGCCGCCGATTCTGATCCAACGGATTAGATTCACCCGACCCTAGCCGCTCCCGAAACTTTTGTAGGAAGATCCTTAGGTTTTCCAGGAATCAACCCGCAGTCCAAATTAGTAGAAAATAATTAGAGTTGAGCCCTTTCTTCTTCTGTTCCGACCCCTGACTTTTCTAGAATTAGTACCCGCTGTCCAGAACCTATAGTTTTGCACCCCGACCCTCTGTTTAAGGTTTAATTATGTTTTGGCCCCTGAATCCTTCAGATCTAGCCTCGGGAGACTTAAAACTCTAGCAGTTAGGTCCCCAGATCTTTGTCTTAGCCATATCTTCATCGTTCCAACCCAGATTTCAGCGATTCTTAAGCCCACACGATCCTTGCATCATGAACTACAACTTTAGCATCTTTTCACTTTCTGTTTGTATTGTTTGCTGTAATGTTTCTTATTTGTTTGTGTATGCTTGTTTGTGTGATCGCGTAGACAACGTGTCGTTCGAGCATAATCAAGAGCAAGCTTACGAGGAAGAGAATCAGCAGTTGCTTGAAGAAGGCAAGTGGATTTCCCCCTCTGCATATTCTATTTGAACCCAAAAACAGCATGATAATTCACTTTACATTACTGTTGCTTGCATAAACTTGATGGGATTACCTATGCTAAGGACATACCTAGTCTTTTACCCCAAACCTTGAAACACCCGGGTTTACTACTTTGTTGGGTAGTTACGCTTAGTCGCAAACTTTGGGATTGGTATTGGTTTACTCTTTTGCAACGTTGAAAACGTTTTGTGGTTTTATCGCGTAATTTCAAGATCAACTTTGTTTAATGGGAACATGGAGAACCACCCAAGTGAACAGTGCAACCACAAAGTCATATGGCTCTGACCTTAGCCAATTAATCAGATGTGTAGTTTGCTGGTGGCCTTACCGAAAGGGCAAGGAGGGGGTCGGTGATAGGGGTCATAGTCCGGTCCTCTTGGGGTAGCTGCCTTTGCTAAGGAGCTGACCATTAGGGAGGTTTATGGACCACGCCGCTACTGAAACTCTAGCGGGCTGCCTAGCTCTCGACATGTCTTTGTAAAGGCTTCGTAGTGTACCCTCGCCACTCACCTCGGAAGTGTTTAAGGGCTTTGCAAACCCGGGCGACTCAGGGAAACACGATTTGTGGGTAAAGTGTACAACCTCTGCACAGTGTAAAACTGTTATAACAGTCGTACTCACGGTTAAGAGTGGCTTGGACCCTCACATGATAATGGAACTTGAAGATTAAATAAATTGTGGTTCGTGGTTAATTCTTATGTTGATGGTATCTTTTTGTTTCTACTAAAGTGGGTTGGTATAAATCTAAACCTAGTTAATAGGTGTTTGCTAATAAATTTTTGACCAACTAAAAGCAACCGCTGCTGCAAACCTTAGCCTAATCTTGAAGGCCTTGCATTTTCACCCCACTTGCTGAGTACCAACCATAAGAGTACTCACCCTTGCCCCCTGCTGTTCAGAAGAGAACTTTGAAGAGGAGATCTTCGACGACTTCGAGGAGTTCTAGGTCCTGCGCTCACCAGTCATCGCCTGTGGAAGACGGAGTTGTTGAAGACTTCGTATAGGGTATAACGGTTTATCGTTTAAAGACAATTGTGTCTCTTTTATACGGAGTGTAATATTGTTAATTATTTTATTTAGTTACTTTTGAGCATTGTCTTTGATATATTACACTTTCCGTCTACCATATGTGTGTGAACGAGATCCCGGCGCACATATGAGATGCATCTGGTTCTTTCTAGAATCGGGTGTGACAATCGGGCATTATTTGTGCAGTACATTCTCAAACTGTACTTGATTGCTCCCCGACTTCTTGCCCCGCGGATTGCGCTCAACATCCACGACTTCTTGGTCTGGCTTGCGCTTTCGGGGATTCCCCGAGTTGTTCCGCTGGCCCATGTCGAAGTGGTCGTTGCCGATGCCCTGCTTGTTGTTGTTGCGCTTGGGGAAGCGATAGTTCTCCTCGTCCTCCTGGTCAGCCCACCATGCCATCATGTCGCGCAGTTCCACGGCGGTACTCGGGCAGTTGCGTCGAAAGTCGTGGTACGTCTGCTTCGAGAAGAGGTCGTTCTGGAAGCAGCGGATGACGTCCTCGTCGGTGATGTTGGCGATGGTGGCTCGCATCTCAAAGAAACATTGGGTGTAGGGCTGCAGGGTCTCGTTTCAGCTCCTGCTTGACCTGGGAAAGATTGTGGCGAGTACCCGCTCGAATCATGGATCCCTGGAAGTTGTCGATGAAGGCTCGTTTGAGGTCCTCCTAGTAGTCGATGGAGTTTGGTTTAAGGCTTTCAAGCCAAGTGAGTGGCGCGGATTCCAAAGCTACCGGGAAGTAGAGTGCCTTGGTGGAGTTGGATCCCCCTGAGACCTCGATGGCGACGGAGTAGCAGCGAATCCACTAGCGCGGTTATTGCTTGCCATCGTACTTGGGGATGCCGACTGGTTTAAAATCCTTGGGGTAGGATTTCTCAGTGATGTTGGAGGTGAAGTCGGGGAAGCAGTCGTTATCGTCATCGTCATGGTATCTGTCGGGACGGTCCTTTATCCGTGCCTCGATGATGCACCGCGTGTCGTGACCATTGTTGATCTTCTGCCTAAGATCAATCATGGGAGTGTCCTAGAGGCTGGCCTTGGGTGGAGCTTTGCATTGAGGCCTTGCATCGCGCCGGTTGTGAGGTGGGCGAGTGGATTGTTGCACCTCTTGTTCGACGTTGCCACGCGCAGACTGCTGGCCCTGGGGATTGCCATTGCCGACTGGATTGACCTGGTTGCGCTGGCGATTGTCGTTCCTTCAATTTCCAAGGCCTCCTCCAGGGATGCGACTAATCTGCGCAGAGTCACCATGGTGCTAAGATCTCGAGAGCATGTTCCGCGTTGAGGACACTGGATGTTGCCTATCGAGTTGCACGAGCGCGCGCTGGGTTAGATACTGCAACCTTTGAATCTGGGGGTTGGGTGGTAGTTGTTGAGCTAAGAGCGCTACTTCAGCAATGGCGCCAATCGGTGTACGATATTACTGATCTGCAGCTGCTGCGAAAGCGTTGTTGAGGTTCCTTTGATGCATTGGGTTGCAAGTGCGGTTTTTCGTGTTCCGCCTGCACTGGGCGCGCTTGGCGTTCTTCAACCGCCGGATCCTTCTGTGCTCCTCGTTCTCATCCTGGGGGTGCGTCCGCCGTACGCTCATCGGCAGACACGTCCGTGAGTAGTTCCGCGTCATACTCGGGACTCGGCTCGTCGTCATCCGCATTGCGAAGGGAAGCCATGTAGACTTGACGATCCGGCGAGTTCTCAGCTGTATGGCTGTACTCGACTAGCTCTGTGTTGCCCTCTCCCACTTCCAAGATGGGAGAGAGGGGTTTGCCCTTCTGGAAGGGCAGTCCCAGCGTGAAGGCCACAAGGCGAGAGTCGTACTCGAGTAGTTCAGAGGGCTCTAAGCCCTTCCAGTACATGAAACAGGCTTGCGGCGTAGACGTTATGGTCAAACCTAGATGACTACCCGAAAAGGATTCGGGGTGGTCATCAGGTTGCGAGTGGTTGTCAAGAAAAAGGGCCTCCCAACAAGCGGTGGCTCCCTCGTCCTCGAGTCCTCCTCGGCTCTGACTTGAAGGTGTAGTACTAGTCGATGAATACTTTGCGTCTGAGTCCGAGTAGTTGTCAAAAATGGGGGCCCCCCGACAGGCGGTGGCTCCCTCGTCTTCGAACTTGAGAAGACAATCCAAGTCCTCCTCCATGTCGGGGAGGGACTTGGACTGTGTAGCCTCCTCAGATCGGTTTGAATCCGATCCGAGTAGTCCTGGTGCAGCGCAAGTTGAAGTCACGTCAAAAACGGACATCCTCTCGATCTTCCCGGCGAGATCGGGGAGCAGAAACTCATCGAGGTTGTCGATAAACTCGTTGAGGTTGCTGCATCGAGTTGCTGCAAAGGCCTTCGGCTTCCTAGAGTCAGCTAGGTGGCTGTTGAAGCCACTCGAGCCGTTGGCGATGCAGATCCATGAGCCGAAGATGAAAGTTGTGCCCTCATCGAGCACGGTGCTAGTGAAGCTGAAAGATACCATCGAGTTCTCCGGTGGATGCTCGATGAACACCCCTACCTGGCGTGCCAGCTGTCGGTGTTTTACCGCCATGCCGACCGAGTTGTACCCCCGAGGTGGTGAGTTTGTAGGTAGGGTGTTGCCGAGATCAGGAACTCGGAGATGCAAGGAACACAAAGTTTAGACATGTTGGGGCCGCCAAGAGCGTAATACCCTACGTCTTGTGTGGTTTGTATTGCCTTAGGTGTTGATCGGGGTGATCTCCTGCATGAGGCACGAGTTGTCCCTCATGGTCCTGTTCGAGAAGGGTCCCTGTCCACCCTTATATAGTCTGGGGGGACGGGGTTATATGGAAATCCTAGCCAAATACGAGCTTAGGAGTCCTACCCAAGTACTTTTCAGGTAATTTCCTACTGTCTCCGACTAGTTCTACTACGGTATGAGTAGTTCTACTACGTTACAAGTAGTTACAACTGGTGTAGGGCGTGGCCCATGTCCCACCCCTTATCCTGTAACATGTACGCCATGTGCACAGTCCCGTGGCCCCGGGTCTAACAATATATACTCTAGTTTTCCATGTGTTTGATTGGAGGAGGATGGGGATGGAGTATCTCCCTTAATGAGATCATCCATAAATTTTGCTGGAAGCATCTCACCCACTTGGAAAACGAGGATCATCATGGGCCCAATCTCATAAAAGTGGAATGGAGCATCCCATCCTTAAAAATAGGATAGAGCCATCCCATCTGAAAACTGGGATGGAGCCATCCATCCTATCTTGCTTTCAAAATAGAAACTAAAATCTTAATCCCAGACTCTTGCTACTTTGCACAAATATGAACTAGATCATACTATCTAGATGTGCAACTATATGGTTCAATTAGTGTGCTTGCACCCACCTACAAAGAGTTTTGCAACCTTGAGTAGTAGGTCCTAGCAAGAACTACTCCAAGAAAGTAAAACTACTTAAGTTGGAAGTATGGAATGCAAAAATATAAAGTAGCACTACTGGAAACCATTTTTTTGTGTGTTGTCAACCTTCAGGAAAATAAGGAAAAACTGTCAAAAAAATTAATTCCGTTGGCCTCCCGACAAACATGTCTCGATAGGGATAGATTGAAAGAGAAAAGAAATTTGCCTATCGGTATACCGTCGGAATGTATTATTCTGACGGATTTTCCCTGAGGGTTTCCTCACAGGAATATCCAAGTCGTCAGGTTTTCGAAAAGTGTCAGGAACCGACGGGAGGTGTCCACACAGGGAAAATGCAATAAGAACTAAAAAATTAAAAATCCAATACACAAATTAGATCATTAGCTGACATTGCAAATTCAATTAAACAAACCTGAACATTGCAATGATAGTTATTTTCAGTCAAGACGCTTATATATCTTTACAATCCATAGAAGCAACCATTGTTCTCATTAATTGATCAGCACATATACATCAAATGCAGCCATCTATATTTTAACGTACAGCCCTCATTAATTGATCAGCACACATACATCAAATGCAGCCATCCATTATTTCTCATTGATTGATAAGGTTGGGGAAAGGATAAGGTTGGGGAGAGAAGACGACAGTGTGCGTGAGAGATAAGTGAGGGAGAGACAACGGACGTGAAGAGATAAAACTAGAATGGATGAAAATTTCAGGAACGGACGGGAGGCGTAAGTTCCCTGTGTGCGATTTAGGTGCCGCTCAGAAAAAATTCAAGGTACACAGGGATATTTTTGTTTCCGGTAGTGTAGGTGAGTATGAAGGATGCAAACATGGCATGGTTATCGCATGGTATCAGTAAGCAACTGCCACCATTATTACATTCATGTTAGAGATCCACCAATAATACGATCCGATTAATGAAGTCTCTCCTTATGAATGTCTTGAGCTTTCCACAAAGCCCCACGCCCCCAACCAACCCCAACCCCAAATATTGGTGCCAGTTATAGTAACCTTTTAGGTCCATTATCTTAATATATCTGCTTATTTTTGAAGCATTATTGCTGATTTTAACCTCTGAACCAACAAAATACATTGGCCTGCTATTCTGGACCATCCTACATAATTAGATAAAAGGATAACAAAACAAAGCTATTTTGCAGCTTCTGAAAATCAAATGTTCAAGATCCATTCGCTGGCGAAAAGATGAAGCCAACAGGACCAAGGAGGACTGGGCGCTGCACAGCATTATCGGTGTTATACGGCATAGCTTACCAAATGAGGTACGCGAACTGGTAGATTGTTTGGGATGGGAATCGTGAGATATGTGATCGATAGAAACGCAAGAGCGAAGGACACGAGCCTTTAGCTAGTTTGTGTCGCCGAGATGGCGTAATGTCATATGTCGTATGTTCTAATGGATTGTATTGCGTATTGCATACCACTTAGATTTTTGAAGGGGTCCCTACCCACCTTGTATAGTATGCGGAATATGGTTACAAGTTGCTTATATGTATCCTTGTTGGTTACAAGGCATAAGATCTTATTTCATTACAATAGAACACTTTTCTATCTACTTACTGGAATCTATCCCTAATCTAAGGGATCTTCACAACTCCTTGCAGTATATGCCATCTTGTGCCATGTGCCACACTCTTGGATGTAGCCGACCTAATCCATCCCCACTAGGAGATAAGACGGCCCATCTTGTGGTACTTGGGGGGTCATATCTCCTAGCAGCCCCTGAGCAGTCCATGGCTGAACAACAACCTACTTGTTGAACTCTTCCTACCCACCCTTTGCCACACTACTACGAAAAGGTTTGTAGGGGCGGACAAAAACATATTTTTAGGGGCGGGTGCGGTACCCAGCCCTACTTCTCGCTGCTAAAAATGTGATTTTAGGGGCGGGTAACGCGCCTGAAATAATTTATAGGGGCGGGTGATGGCGTCACCTGCCCCACAAATTGATTTTCAGAAAATCAAAAAAATCAAAAACAGCAAAATAAAAAAGAAAAAAAAATATTGCAGCGTCGTGCGTACCTTCCTCTCCACCATACTACACAGTCACTTGTGACTCTATGGGGTATGTTATTCTTTTATATTAACTCTAAAGTACGGGTGATGCCATCACCCGCCTCTATAAATCGTTTCTAGGGACAGGTGACACCACCACCCGTCCCTAAAAATATTTTTAATTTTATTCCAAAAATTCATTTAAATCTTTACATATAGCAAAATAAATCAAAAAAGTGAAACTTCTACACTATGGTTATTGTGAACTATAGATAAAAAAATATATCAAGTATATTTTAGTGTATATAAAGGTTAAGATTGTTGAAACCTCAAAGTATGACTTCAGTTGTATGACATACTATATAGTCATAACCATATGTAGATTCATAATAATTTTTTGAATAATTAAATGACCTTAAATGAAAAAGTTATCAACTATAAAGTTTTAGATCTAGTTATTCTCTAAAATTTTGATATAAAGGTTGACTTCATCCGAAATTATATGAAAATATTATGAATTTTTTTGCGTGGAACCATTTTTATAGGCGGGTCATGCCATCCCCCGCCCCTAAAAATGCATTTTTAGGGGCGGGTGATGCCATGACCCGCTCCTGAAAATGATGGCCATTTGCAAGGGCAGGTGATGGCGTAACCCGCCCTTAAAAATATTTTTCTAGGGGCGGGTCGGATGCTACAGTACCCCGCTCAATTTTTAGGAGTAGGTTACCCTTTGACCCGTCCTAAAAAAATAGGATGTTGCTATAAATTATTTTTTATAGTGCCAGGTGCTTCTAGCTTGAGTGGTTTGCCTTCTAGTTGCAGTGAAGTTTGGAGAGCTCATCAAAGTGTTCGTTACGCATCACCATGAGGTGAAGCATAAAAGGCTCTAGAAATAGTCTTGAATCTTGTTCCTTTTTGTTGAGAAAATCCATGATTTGTACCGAGTAGGTGCACCCATAGGGTGTCTCCCTCAATCCTCTGATCCATTAGAATAATTGATCAGAGGGTCCAAGAATCTTGCACGGGTCCATCTTGAAGAATCCATGGTGTGCGCCGGATAGGTGCATGCATAGGGTGTAGCTCTCGAGCCTCAAAGCGAGTGATTTATGACTCCGTCCGATGGTATAGAAGCTTGACCAAAGAAACCAAGAAGCAACGATACCCAAATGTTTGGAAGCCTCGATTCTTGAAACTACTTGAAGTTGAGTGCCTTGAAGCGTGAGTGCTTTAAGGATGAGTGCCATCCCTCAAGCCCACCTAGACACATCCGTTAGATTTTCTTAACCAAGTCAAAAGTGGACCTCATGATTATGTCATGAACAATTATTGCAATGGTTATTTCATTTCGCAGGGCCGTTAATGCCATCAGGCTTTCTTCCCTCCACCTAATGTTGTTTCCTTTAAAAGATGAAAAAGGCACGCTTGAACAAGGCTCTCATCATTTTGATCTTCACCCTCTCACCTCCAAAGAAACTGCCACCACCGCAACATCCTGATCTCCTTTGGTTCGTTCCACTATTGATGTTTCTTATGCCCAAAAGAATTGATATTACGCAAGCACATAGAATTACCGCTGTAGCGTTTCACCTTGGAGTATTCCAGGGTATCATAAATTTCCTTGGGGAAGCACTATGATTAAAGAGTATCGAAGAAGCGAATGACAACCTTTACTGTGATATCAGCCAACTAACTTAGCAGAAATAAATAGGATATGATATGATAAGGGTCAAGCGATGACCGTGACATAGGAGACTCTAAAGAGTGGTAGGTACCTAGGATAACAACGAGCGAGAGAGACTCCTAAAATACGTTTAAACTATATGAGCGAGCCTCACTAGACTAGAACCTGCTTCTAACTAGATACCGGGAAACCAGAGCTTACTTCAGGGGTCCATGGAATGGACTCAGATAGGTATAAGAAGGGAGTCCCAAATGATCGGCAACTACTCCTATGAAAACATCCGAATATGGTGGACTACAAAGGACGGACAGAGCTGTCACCATCTGTCGCCTACCATATAGTTCCGTAGGGTGGAATACACTTAAACTAGCACTAAGTCTAGACACCATGTCTATACTTGATGCTAGAATTTCTCTTGAGACCTTCAAGAGAAATCCCCCTCAACCTAGGGAACTGACTTGAACTCCCTAGTTCGAGAGAGAATACCTATAAGGTAAGATCCTGATAAATAAGATAGAAAATAAAGCCTAAGCTAGAGGTAAACACTTCCACACTCAAGTCAAGATAACGATAACTTGGAAAGATAAATAAAGGCACAAAGTAAAGCTGACTTGAAAGATAAAGAAGATAGATTATACTGATAAAATGTCAAAGCGAAAGATACAAGAGCTAATACCAGACTGTTGACGCTTGTTACAGACCGATTTCGACCATCAATTTGGTCAGAAAATTGGGAGAGCTAACATTTTTGCACGTATATTTATTCAAAATAATGTCAATTCCACATGTCCTCTGAAAAATAGTGCTAAGCAGGAATTTGAGCAGAAATGGAGGGAAAACACACCTTTGAATCCAAGGCACAAAACACCGACCAATCACGAGCAAGCATGAGGATTGAACGTGATGGAAATGTGAGGGTGCCCAATCATCCGTCAGGAGAATAACTATTGATTGGTCCACAACACGTCACCTTTGAATCCGGCTTCCGATCAACAAGACCCGAGCCTGCAATCGAGGCACCATGTCGTCTTTTGGTTATCAACCGTGCGCTATTCGGTTGACCTCGCCACGAAGGCTAATCCTTGCCTGCGAGTCAAAGAACACAAGCAAGAATAAAAAGAATGCAACAAAATTGCAAGTGAATGATTAAGCTCACGAATTGGGGTCTCACAAACCGATGAACAACGAGTGTTCTATGATAGATTGAATCTAAGCAAAACCCCCCAAACCCTAACTTGGGTGACTCTACTGAATATAAAGTGTTTAGGGGCATGCAAGTCCCCTGGACGCACCCCTAATGGGCTCCAAGACGATACACGGGCCAAAGGCCCAAAAGACGGCGTCGCAACACCTTGAAAAATTCTTGACGTTCAGTTGTTTCGATGATTCCCATTGACTCGGATCTGATAAGGACATAAGACCGATGGAATTGGAAAGCTTATCTCCTTAGCTTTCCATACATATGTAGAACATCGAATTTGGACTCCGTGTGATCTGGGCGTCGGTTTTAGTCCACGCTGCTCCTGCACTCCGAGGCAGACTCGAACTCGGGATGTTGTGGGCCTCCGGCTTGACTTGGATGCCCCGTCTGATATTTTCCTCCAAGTCTTCCTCCAAATACTTTCTGGTCCTCTCCATTATTCCTAAGTACAATAACATCATTAGGTAGCATACCATTCTCATAATTACTAAATGTACATAGGAACGAGCTCACCTCTTGTTTTAAGCGACATGCACGAGCTCTAATGATTGGTCCTTGCATATCCATGTGAGGAGTGTTGTTTGTATCCAAAGGAGTGATGTCCTCATCAGAAGGACCCACATGACAACCTAAACACACCTCAAGAGCAAGAAAACACACTCTCAATCCAAGGCAACACTTCTCCGACTAATCAGAATGCACCGTTCAGCCTCTCATGGATCAAAAGGCCCACCAAAGCATGCAACTGACGTAGGACTGCGCCAAGCCATCCACCACCGACCGAAGGACCCACTTGGCAGCCACCCTGCAAAAGGCGGTTGCCAAAGGCGATTAAAGTGGTTTGGCTAAACTAGTGGATCGGCAGAACCACCCTGGTGCCGCCTCACCTCCATCTTCCACGTGGCAGCTCCTCATCAGTCCCCAATGTCGGTTCCAGGTGACTTCAGCTGTTTTCCCGACCGAAGCACCCCTGAATAAGGCTATAAATATGAGGGGAGGGGCTCCTAAATGAGACACAGAACACCTTGCTCCCTCTTGAGTTCTCACTCTCACACACGAGCTTTAGGCTCACCTCAGGAGTTTAGCGTTGCCTCAGCGGTGTTAAAAAATAGGAAGAGAGTGAGGAGAAGTTGGGGAAGTGTTGGGTTCATCGGCACTCTTCTCCAGCTTGTACCTTGACAGATGCTTATCAATAGAAGTAAGTCGTGACTTCTTTTGTGCTTTAGTTTCTTAGTTAAGTAATACTTCTAAGTTCCTAGTTGTTTACGGGATCAATAGTTCACTAGTTAGTGGGGTTCTCTAGTCTAATGCCAAAGGCTAGAGTTAGTAAAAGACAGTATAGACATGGTGTCTAGACAAGACTTTACCTGTTGGTTGTGGTATATACCATCATTGGATGAGGTAGGCGGCAGATGGTGACAGCGCTATCCGTCTAGCGTAACCCTCCCCGTTCGGGTATATCCCAATGCCGTATTACTAGAGCAAGTCAGGTTTTATCCACGAGAAGCAACTAGCCCAGAGTAAACAATTTGGACAGATCTATCTTACATCTGATTCTAAGCCTTAGGAATCCTCTCTACCCCATTCCTCTAGCCATTGTAGTGTCCTTGAACGAACCTGAACCTTAGAGAATATATACACGTTCCTCAGTGGTTAAAATACCCTGGAATACTCTTGGGTGAAAGCTACAACAGCATCTGTAACGCTTGCAAATTTATTTGTGATTGTTAAAATACCCAACAAGCTTTCTGGCGCCGTTGCCGGGGAACGGTAGCTATATTCTCTTCGGACCTAGTTCGCCCTCGTATCTTTTTCTTTTCATTGACTCTACATCTACCCCCGCTATCATGGAGCAGCTATCCATTCAACAGCTCTCCTCCCCAAACGGCGAGTTCTTTGAGTCATCAGAATCTTCAAAAAAATCTTTTCACCTAGCTACGAACTCCGTCCTAGCTTTAGCCATGGTTCGAAATCGACCCTTCTCTGGAGCAATTAATGAAAATCCCTGCGATCATTTGCAAGAGTTCGAGGAACTGTGTTCGTGCTTGGTAATACTAGGCATGACATAGGAAACCTTGTGGTGGAAGTTGTTTCCTTTATCTCTCACAGAGAGAGTGGAGCAATGGTACACCCGCACGATGGGGAGTATGAGCGGTGATTGGGAAGAACTTCGAGTTCACTTTTATTACTCATTCTCCCTTACAGAATGCATAGACTCCCTACCGATTTACATCCTCAACTTTGAGCAATTAGAGAAAGAGTCCATAGGTGCAGCATTGGTTAGATTCTCATGCCTTTTGGCATCTAGTCCAGACTTGTCTATACCCGATGATGTATCATTGAACATCTATTACTCGTGTTTAGACATGAAATCTGCCCTAGACCTTGACGTCGCCGCCGGAGGGTTGTTTGCTCACACAACTCCAACGGAAGGGAGAAAAATCTTAGATTGCCTCTTAGAAAACTCTTCCGTCCCTACCAACCATAACAAACCCCACCAAGAGGAATCGAGTCGAGCCATGAGAGTCTTTCAACAGCCAAATCCGAGCTTTCATCTCTCACACCTCAAGATTCGTCTGTTGAGCCCTCTCCCGAACCATGAACACCAAAGGAAGAAGAAATTCATCCTTCGAAGTTCTCTTCCCGATACGAGGATGATCCTTCGGGAAACATTAGAAATACCTCGAATCATCTTAGGCACGAGAAGCCTGACACTTCACCCTTTTCTGCTATGTTTAAAAATTCAAGAAATTTCCCAACAATGACAACCTCAATGTAGTGGGGGAAGCATGCTTTGTAATTTTTCAAAGGATGAAGGACAAATACTTTGACCTCACACTAAAGGATTCCAATAAGGGATGGGCCACAAAATGATTCTACATCAGGAACTAGAAGCTGAGTATTTGAGTGTCCCTGACCACACCAGACATAAGCCCATATTCAAGGCTGACTAGGCCAACTAGGTGGCGACAGGTGACATGGACCAACTTCACAAGCTCATGGAGTTGGTTGCCAAGTTGAAGGAGAATGGGCTAATAGTAGACATCGCTATCAACTTCTGTTGAAGGTTAACTCAGCACATCAAAAGTAGAGTGCACCTGAGTTTGAATATGAAGGGTTTGAAGATCCAATCTAGGAGCAGAGGAGAAAGGAGATCTGGTAGGAAATCCATGATCGGGTGCAGACCTTATTCATTGGGGTGGTACCATGGGCTCAAGCGCGCTGCACGTGAACATATTGATGCTGCTACTGGAGGAGCCTTCTTCTCATTAGAAGTTAGGCCTCCCCAATGTCTAATTGAGAAGATGGCTACGAATCAAGGATGCAGTGATGGCATGGACATGTTGACCGTCAAAATGGATCTTCTCATGAAGACATTAGAAGCCCTGGTGTACGAATCTGTGCAAGCCATTGATCCTCGCATGACGTGCGATGTCTATGGAAATTTGAGCCACTCAGGGAGTGATTTCCCTAATAATCGTGAAGATGCACGCTACATCGGCAATGGCGGGAACAACAACAATGTATTCCGACCAAACAATTACAACAACCAAGACTGGAACTCAAGATCAAACCTCATCTTGAATCGACCCCAAGAAGGTAACAATTTTAATAATCGCAATAATAACTTTAACAACCAGCCATTTGTTGACGGTCGTCAAGTACCAATTTCGACCATCAAAACCTGCAAAAATAATATAAAAGATGAAACACCAACGTTAGTAATAGGGCTTAATTCTAACGATTTCCACAAGTATTGGTGTAAGTTTGTATGTAGGTGAGTTTAGGAAGAAAAGGAGAAAACATAACTCAAATCCAAGGAAACACACTTCCGATCAATTAGATGCAAGCACACAGACTCACGGACCCACAAACATGAGTAAACCGCCTTAATTCTGCATGTATCACCCGTAACCGTCATTGAGGTCCCACTGGGCAGTCACCCAGTCAAAGGCGGTGACAAGAGGGGGTGCCCAGGGTTCAGCTGAACCATCAGTTCCGTCGAACTGCCCCTAGCCCCGCTCATCCCCAGCCACCACATGTCGCTCTCTGGTGACGTCCTGAAGTCGGTTGTAGTGGGTTGGCCGGCAGCTACCGCCTCTACAACCATCTTTGAGTGCAATAAATAGAAGGGAAGGGCTCTCATTCAAGACACACCACGAGAGGAAGAATATAGAAGCTCCACTCCAAAGGTAAAGCGTTGCCTAGTAATCCTTAGAAAATAGGGAGAGACCGAGCGTAAATATAGGCCAACAATTCAGAAATTTTACACAAGACATCCAACGTGGTTGTAATCAGGAACCTCGATGTTGAAGATATAAAGATATTTGAGCTGCTATTTTGTGCTGCCTTTGTGGCTGTTCACAAGCAGTCACCACTTGCATCCAGCTAAGTTTGTAGTGGACTAAGCTATTTTTTGTTGACTATTTGGGTTCATGGAACAGCCGCTAGCATTTAAACCATAGTAATAGACTTAGTTGTTGCCAGTACATTGTAGTAGCATGCACTACATCAGCAGCCCTTTTAGCTATAAAAGGAGGGATACCTCCATAACAGTTGGGTTTTGTTTTAGTTTAGTCTAGCTTTCCATTGTGAAACTATTGCTTGTGCCGTCTATTGAATAAATTAGAGCAACAGATCAACCTCAATTCAAAGCTCCATCTTAACCCTTCAGTGTGCATTTGCATTTTCATATTGCTAGCACCTTGTTCTTACTACTCTTTCCATTCCAAATTATAGGCCATTTTATCTTTTCTAGGTACATAGATTTTTGCTATGCATCTAGATATACATTATGTCTAAGTAAGTAATAAAAAATATGTATCTAGAAAGGCAAAAGAACCTTTAATTTGGAATGGACGAGGTAGTTTTCTTTCATTTCTTGTAGGAACAAACCCTAGTGGTCAGAGCTTGCCTTTGGCAAGGCGGATAATATCTCAACTGTTGGTTGAGTGATTATTTGGCAAATCATACCTCTTGGCCGGTACCCTGGATCGTGAGAGTCACATCCCAAGTTGGAAAGCATCCATCTAATGGGAAGGTCGGGATACTAATGTGTTGAATCATTTGGTAATCAGAGCAAAGGTTGATCCTTGAGAGTGAATTTTTGTTAGTTGTAGTATTCTTTTACTACCTAGAATGCAGAGAAAGCTAAAAAAATAATACTCCCTTTGTCCCATAATATAGCTACTTCTAAAGTTTTTCAGACAGATTAAGGATGGACAGTAAAAGTCTATATTACTCTTCTTTAGTTACCATGAAGAATCATGCACAAATTAAGAGAATAATCATGTCTTTTCTATTTAGTTTGCATGCAAATCTGCATGCCGTAATTAATTTGCATGCAAGCAGGGGCATTTTAGACCTCGCATACCCAAAATCCCACTTGGAAACTTAAAAGTAAATATATTATGAGAAAAAATTTGAATGCTAGAAGTAGTTATATTTTAGGACGGAGGAAGTATGTAGTATTAGCCATCATCTATTCAAACCAATATGGGCTACCTTGCAATCTCTTCTTAGTTTATGCCTCGTTGAATCCCTGGTTTGTATTGTCATGTTGAGTTGCCGGTCATAGTTCTTCAAGTTTCTAGTTGAGATCTATTTGAAAAAAGAAAGAAGAGCAAGCAAATTTATATTTGGCAACCTTATATGGCGTGTGAAAAACTAAATAGGCATAGCAGTTCAGTTATGAAATAGCAATCCAGCTATAAGATTTACCCCCTTTCTATAGATGGCCATTCGGGCCGCCCGGCATGGGGGCCGGGCTGGCCCAGGCATGAACTAACCAGGCTAAGCATGGCACGACCATGATAATAGGTCGGGCCGTGCCACCCGTCGTGCCGCGTCCTTGGACCAAGCACGAGCCCACGGGCCCATTTCATGCTGTGCTGGCCCGGTCCGGCATGGAGATTTTATCGTGCTCGTGCTAACCGAAGCCCGTGCGCTCGAAGGAGACCGTCGCGCCTGTCGGGCGCCGCACCTCCTAGCGCCCCCCCCCCCCCACCCCCGCGCGCATGCCGACGCGCCTGCTACCGCTGGCCGTCGCGCCTGCCAATCCCGCCTACGCCTGCCGACGCAGACGCTGCCCGCCAGCTGCCGCGCCTGCTATTGCCGCAGGCACCTGTTGACGTGGCAGCCCGCCTGCCACCGCACTCGCCGGCCGCCGCGCGTGCCGTCGTTGCCCACAGCCACCGCACTTCTGACTGGATGAAGATGTCGGCGGGAGATGATGTGGGACCGTAGCCTCCCCGGATTTGCGTGGAGATGACGTCGAGGCTGCGCCGCTTAGATCTACGCAGCTGGGAGGGGAGAGCCGAGGGCGATAGGGTGGCGGGATGCGAGAGCTGAGAGGCGAGTGCAGAACAGGCGAACAGTAGAAGGCTGGCGGGCGGGCGGCGGCGTGCGAGAGTGTAACACCCTAGGTGTTTAGAACCCTAAGCAAGAAAATCTAAACATAGCATCATGCATAATAATCGAAATCATTGAAACAATACATTTAATTATGTGTGTGCATATGCATGTGTATGAATGTGTATGTGCATATGTACGTATGTGTCTATGTGAGATTTGTTCCTTTTGTGTTTATAACCTTTTCATGCTCCACATTTCATGACAAATGTAGTATAAAAATACACTCATATTCTAGTATGTTACAGAGCGTACTTCAAACACCATTTGTAAACTCAAAATTTAACACAAGAAATGACTAGTAATTAAAATTCAAGTAGTCCTAAATTTAAAATAACTTTTAAACCGTGGCTCAAATGAACTTTGGGCTAAAACAAAAGTTGTAGATTTTCAAATTTCCGATAACTTTCATGTTTGGAGTTTTTAAGTTTTTGTTTGAAATTTTGAGAAAATTTAATTTGAATCCCGGCCCTACTCTCTCTCTCTTCCTTCCCCTCCCCTGTTTTGTCCCGTCGAGGGGCAGCGGCCGCCGGCCACCTGGCCGACGATGCCTGCCCCGGCAAGCCGCGCCAAGGCGCGACCCCCAACGGGCCTCGACCAGCCACCGACCGAGCCTGCAGCCAGAAATTTGCCGTGCCCTGTATCCCGCCCCAGCCAGCTCGCATGCGCCACGTGGCCGTCGATTCCCGACGACCGAGCCACGATGCGCCGGCGATGCCGCGCCCTTGCCACGACTTAATCCAGCTCACCTCCCTCCGTTGTGTCACGCCCAGCTCCTCCTCCTTCCTCTGTGCGCCTATAAAAGGGCTGCACTGAGCCCCTGCTCACACGCGCCCGAGAACCACCACCACCCCGCCATTAACGCCGCCACCCGACCTCGCCGTCGAGCCCCACATTTCGCTCCTCCTCCGCCCAAACCGAGGCTCTAAATGGGTCGCCCTTGACCTGCTAGTTCTCCCCAACCTCCCCACGCAGCCCTTCCTCGCCGGACCACTGCCCGCATCTCGCCGGAGCTCCTGCTCACAGCTGGCAGCACAACTCCGGCCACCCCAGCCCCAACCGAGCACACCAACAGGTTTCCCTCAACCTCCTCGTGCTCCCCCACCCATTTCCCCTCGCCGCCGACTAGTTCCCTGGCCGGATTTTGGCCGGGAACAGCCCAGCCCCGCCCAAGGACTACATTGCGATCGCCAAGTTCTTTTTAGGGTCCTTTCTGCAAGATTCAGGGACCTATCTGCGAGAACCCGAGTACTTTTGTTTTCAAGAGTCCATCACTTGTAAAATCAATCTAAAATCATAGAAAAATCAGAAAAATGCAAAGGAAAATTTGTTATGACCCTCTTGATAAATCCGACTACTTTTGCGTAGATGGATGACTAGTTACAAACTAAAACTTGATCTAAAATCTATCATGTTTTAAATAGCCCATAAATGTATATCTTGCTATAGGAAAGTATTGTGAATGATTTTTGGATTGTAAGCTAGTCTCTACTTGTTAAGACTTGTGTAAAAATTTCAAGGCCAGAATATGTTTGTACGAGTAATTTTTGTTGGATCTTGTTTGATGTGCTATTTTGCTACACTTATTAGTTAATGCTGTTCTACAGATATTTTCAGGTTGAAACTTTTACAGTAGAGTAAATTTGATGCATAAAATCTATAGATAAAGTTTGGAATCTTTTACTTCTGTCTAACTTGCTCATATATTTTTAGTTAAGAAAAACTATATTAAATCAAAGTAACAAGTTTTGGTGCATAGAAAAATAAGAAATTTTAACCAGATAGTACCTTTGAGTAGTTTATCATGTTGAAAAAGTTTGAGACATACAAAAGTTGTGGAACTACCTATAGAAACAAATCTTGATTAATGTGGATGTATCTTGACTTCTTTTCTATGCTCTGTATCTTGGACATTAAAACCTGAAAAATTTACAGTAGACTCACCATATGTTTAGGAGTACTCAGTAAAATGTTGAGCATCCATTCTTGCGTGGTCTATTCTATATAAATAGATCTTGATCCTAGCAGTAGCTATTTAATGTATTTTTCATAATTAATCTGCTGAATGAAAATGGCTAAAACCTTTACATTAGGTTTGTACTTAAGTAATGTGCCCTGCATAAAAGTCTGAACCCCAGAAACTACTTCTACGAGTAGTTTTGTTTAATCCATGCTTACTGTTGAAAATGACCGTTTATGAAATGACAAAACCACTCACTTACTTAATGAAGTTAGTTAATCCAGATAAGTACTCGATAAATGACTATCCAAGAAAAAGAAAATGAAGTGCTTTACAACTTAACTTGAGTTTTGCTGAATGACTACTTTATAATGAAATAGTTATTTATCTTGTACCATTAAAACCACTCATACATGTGCATTCATATAGAATCGACGACTCTCGCCGACGGAACCTACGAGCTGATGCTCGAGTCCGAGAGTGAGCAGCGCGAAGCTCAAGTTAATCTAACTGAAGTTGCTGAAGATCCGAACCAAAGTTTTGAAGAACCCCTGACTAGTTTTTTCTCAAGAAGGCAAGCCCCGGAGCATAACCCCTATGTTTTTAAACTTATGTAACTTTTATTTATATATGTGTTGACGCCAGATTTTGACACGTGTTGAATCGGCGTCAGGGAAGGAGGAAATTGGCCGATGTGGCAGGCTTAGAGGCTACAATTGGGAATTGGCCGATTGGCGCTACAGTTAGGAATCGGCCGATTGGCGCTGAAGTGTTTCGGGCGATTGGCGAATGGAGTTGGTGGGGGTCGCCGATTGAAAGGCTGGAGCGTTTGGGCCAATATGGGCTTGCGCCAACAGATAAATTATTTATAGAAGGGGGATGAAGCCAATGGAATCCCAAGAGGGGATGTTGAGTCAAGATGACAGAGGATCCTAGTCAAAGATGACATGACATTGGTCAAAGAGCGACGCCGACTCGGTCGAGGAGCAATGGAAGGAGTTCGGATTGGACTAGGAGATGGCAGCAGAAGATCCTGCGGGAGTCCGTTTCCTTTAGGAGAGTATTATAGATATAGTAGTTTTTATATTTAAGTCAAGTTTGTAATGGATCGTGACAGATCAGGAGTCTTAGTCCTAGGGTATAAATAGAAGAAGTCAGGGTTTTGTAAAGGATATACATCAATCAATATAAACAATCTACTTTTTCATCGTACTTTACTTTCAAGTCGGCGACTTCGCCAATACATCTTTTTCTTTCACGAGTTCGTACGGGTTGGCAGGGCTGCATCGACACGATCTCCGGCCAATTGGTAAGTTTCGTTTATCGAATAATATCTAAGCTTTAACTTCGGGTGCATCGCCGTTGTTTCATTTAGATTTATTCACCAGTTATCGATATTTACTAGAATTATAGGTTTTATCTATTTTTCTAGTTTTATCACCAGTTATCCAGCTTGAGATCGAACTGTCGGCTTTATCATTGTTTTTTCTTATTTATCGTCATATAGCCGATTAGATCTATTTCAAGTGTTGCATCTGTGGCGATTGTTTAATTTGCTCCAGTAGTTTCTTTGCAATCGCCACGTGATTATCGGCTGATCTATAGCCGGTTATCTTCATAGCAAATCGGACGATTCGCAGATACGCTTTCCGGGACAGATCTGAACTTTAGCCGATCGAGACCCCCGGAATTTAATACGTTTCTTTCCTTGTTAATCGACGGGTCAGATTGACTGGCACGCTGTGCGAACCGCACCAGGGCGATCACACGAACAGGAGTTAAGCAGATTCTCCCGGATCGTGTGTCCAACGCTGAAGATCATCGGCCGATTTCTAGCGCCAACACACTTTTGGCACGCCCGGTGGGACGACCTCAATATCCAACATGTCAAAGGCTGCCGAAATCTCTGGAGACAGTGTCATCGAGGTTACGGAGGCAGATCTCAAGGACGACCAGAAAGAAGAACTGGCAAGACACCTAGAAGACTACAAGAAGGTATACCTGCAATCTTTCAATCGTACCAGAAGCGGGGAGACCATCAAGAAAGCTCCTCTTCCAACTCCTCGTCAGATCACCATCGCTGAGGACTCGGGCAAGATGTCCGATATGATTCAACAGTCCGTTTATCAGGCTTTCATCGACCAATCCTCAGTGATGACCAACACGGTATACAATGCCGTCATCAGTTCTCTGGTCAGCGGAGTAGCTCAGGGATATCAGGGGCCATCATACGCCCCGCCTATTGTAGCTCCAGTCAGAAGCTTACCAGGCACGTCTCACTCGGCTCCTCAGCCGATATCAACACAACACGGAGGATACAACACTTCATTACCTTCAATGCCTCCAGGATACAACGGTGCGCCATGCTTTCAATCACTAGCGCCGCCTCAGGCTACCCAGATTTCTTCCGTGCAATCACTGCCCTCAAACTCAATGCCTTTGGGGGCACCAGCAACGGCAGCTGTTCTGGACCAATCAGCCGGTCATGGAGGCTCTCCGATCCAGGCACCATTCCAATCGGCTATCCGGCCGACAGTCCCTCAATATCAACCGGCCACGTCAGAAATCGGCAGGCGGGTACATGCTGCGGGAACACTCAGAAGCGCAGCGCCGATGATGCTGTACGATGGGACGGCAGATTCGCTACGCCACCAGCTGTCAACCGCTTAGCCGGTCATGCTGCCGCAAAATCCGCCACACGCTTTGATCCATCACCCGGCTGTCCCACCGCCGATCCATCAACATGTGTTGATCCCCCAACCAGTTGTTCATCAGCAGCAAGTGGATTGGATAGCAAGGATAGCAGAGGTGATTCAAGACCAATTCGGGTTGAAGCCGAAGATACAAACCTATACGTACAAAACACCATACCCACCTGCCTACGATCTACTGTCGTTTCCCCATCGGTACAAAGTTCCTGATTTCACCAAGTTTTTGGGGCTGGATGACACCTCAATTGTGGAGCACGTGAATAGATTCATCATCCAGTGAGGGGAGGCCGCCACACAAGATGCTCTGCGGGTGCATCTGTTCTCGTCATCTCTATCTGGGTCGGCTTTCCAGTGGTTCACTACGCTACCACCAATTCCATCGTTACTTGGGCCGATCTGGAGAAGCAATTCCACAAGTACTTCTACACGGGAGTCCACGAGATGAAGCTTTCAGATCTGACCAGTCTCAGACAGAGAAGCGACGAACCAGTAACTAATTACGTACAGAGGTTCAGAGAGGTCAGAAACAAATGCTATACCTTAGCCCTGACTGACGCCCAGCTGGCCGATATCGTCTTCCAAGGTCTCCTGCCACACATCAAGGAGAAGTACGCCTCACAGGACTTTGAAAGTTTAAGTCAGATCGTTCACCGATTGGCCGTTGATCAGCGGAGGAATTTTCAGAAAAAGGTGGCGTATTTAGAGGGATCTGAATCTGAAGAGGAAGCAGAAATCGGCCTAGCAGAATGGGTCAAAGGGAAGAAGTTGATATCATGCCCTTTCGGGAAGAAAGAACCAGAAGCGTTCGGTTTTGACACGTCAAAGGCCGACAAAATCTTTGACTTACTTCTCCAAGAGGGGCAGATCAAGCTCTCACCTTACCACACCATTCCGTCGGTCGAGCAGCTCAAAAGGATGAAATATTGCAAGTGGCACAATGCCACGTCTCACGACACAAACGAGTGCAAAATCTTCCGTCAGCAGATACAGTCGGCCATTAAGCAAGGCAGACTCAAATTTGAAGTCCCGGCGAAGCCAGTAAAGCCGATGAAAATTGATCAGCATCCTTTCCCTACTAACATGATTGACACGGGAAGAAATGCGCTTCAAACTAAGGTGCTGATGTCGGAATCGGCTAAAAGAAGCGGCGCCGTGGACCCTAGAAATCAGGCTACGATGGACGATGTCAAAGGGAAAAGACGGGTTGAAGATGAGGGCGAAGGATCAGACGATCGCGTAGACCCGTCACCTCCCAATTCTTGCTCAGCAAATATCAGCGGCAGTAGGAAAGATCGAGACACCGCGAAGAGATGATACGCCGACACGAAGATCATTGGCGATGCCTGTTCTTCATCCTGCTGGGAAAATAACCTCAGATTACCATCAGCTGATAATTGCCCTGAGTGCAGCGGACCATATCGCAACGATCGCCCGCTCAAGAGGTCGCACTCCAGAGACAGAGGATCAGAGCCGATCAGCAGAAACTGGCGCGAACAAGAGGATCGGCGCCTTTCAGTGCATGATCGGCTGGGGGGCAGAGTTGACCGGTATGATCGGCCAAGGGGAAGGCTCGAACAGTATGATCGGCCGGGGGGCAGGATCAACCAGCATAAGCGACTGGGGGGCAGAGCCAGCGCACCCGATCGGCTAGAAGAAATGGCCGATGCTAGGGTGTCAGATGAGAACCCCCTAGGATGGCAACCAGACTGGGAGCGTGCCAAACCGCCGGCCAACCCGGTGAACCCCAGGTGGTGCCCTGATGGACTGTCCAAATCTCAAAAACAAAGGATCCAACGTATGCGCCAATGGGAACAACAAGAGGAAGAGCAGAGGCAGATGGTGGATAAGAAAGACAACAGGTCTCGAGTCTGGGGCCCCGAAAGAAACAACAATGAGGAAGGCGACAATCAAGAACCGGCAGCTGATGTCAGCATGGTTTTCATCTTGCCGATGGAGTTCATGGCGCCCGCCGATTGAGACGACGCGACAAGGATGGAGGAGCAGATGGCGCAATTGGTTTTGGAGCCAATGACAGCCACTTTTGAGAAACCGGAAGACGAAAAACGACAACATCTCAAGGCTCTATTCCTCAAAGGACACGTTAACGGACAACCAGTCACCAGGCTACTAGTAAACGGAGGCACTGCAGTCAACATCATGCCGTATGCCATGATCCGGAAATTGGGCAAAAGCGACGAAGATCTGACCAAGACGGACATGATGCTCAAAGATTTCGAAGGCAACATGTCTCCCGCCCACGGAGCGCTCTGCGTCGACCTCACCATCGGCAGTAAGACCTTTCCCACTACTTTCTTTATTATAATTGGCAAAGGGTCCTACAACATGTTGCTCGGTCACGATTGGATACACGCGAATTGCTGCGTCCCATCTACAATGCACCAATGCCTCGTACAGTGGGTCGGCGACAATACTGAGATAGTCACCGCAGATTCTGCCTACAGTGTTGCTGCGGCCGATACGCAACAGTGGAGCTGTGAAAACATCAAGTGTATATCCGGTAGAACTTGGGACACCGATTTCCTGAAAGTGTCCAATTTTGGCCTACAGCCGATCCGAGCAGTCGGTTCTGAAGATTCAGACTAGATGGATCAGTTCGTCCGAGAAGACGGGAAGCTTGGGCACGGATTTACGTCGGCCGATCCATTGGAGATGGTGGATTTAGGAGATGGTAGCAAGCCAAGGCCGACGTATATTAGTGCTTGCTTAGATCCCGAGTACAAGTGTAAATTGACAAGTTTATTAAAAGAATTTAAAGATTGTTTTGCTTGGGAATACCATGAGATGCCTGGTCTAGACCGGTCCATTGCCGAACATCGGTTGCCTATGAAACCAAGATATCGGCCGTATCAGCAGCCTGCACGACGATGCAACCCTAAAATTCTACCTGATATAAAGGCCGAGATTACAAGATTGATTGAAATGTCAAGAGAGGGAACAAAGGAAGATTTCGTACCTGGTTGACGGAGAAGGAAGAAGACGAAGAAGACATCTTGGCGTCTAGTCTGGGAGGATGGAGATCAAGTCGTTAGAGGAAAAGAAGATGGGCCATGCGAACAAGTTTGGAAACGATACGGGGCCTTATACTTATAGAAGGAAGAGGGTGAAGGAATGGTAGGATGCGTCCCATCGGAGTAAAAGGGTTAATAAATGAAAAGTTGCCGAAGAGGATGGTCCAAGTTTGAATCCGCACGTCAACGGCAAGAGCACATTAAATGTTTACAGAGCATTCAGTATTTTTATAGTTCACCCGAGGAGGGCATTAATAGCCGTAATCGCTTGTTGCCTAACTTGATCGGCCGAGTCTAAGGTTCTCTGGTCGTCATCAGCCGATCCAAGGACTTCTGGCGTATGACGATGGATTTTTATTGCTTCGTGGGCCAGGTTCTGCCTCTCCTGCTTCAACTCGGCGATGACGGATGGGAGGTCTTGGAGTCTTTTCTCTTCAGCAGCTATGGCCTTGGTCACCTGCTCCATCTTTTTGGCTAGCTCTGCCCTTCGTCGTTTAAGGCGGTCTATGGCACCGACGATATCTGGACGAGAGCTTTCAAGGAAGCTGATTCGTCGATGCACCTCTTGAGCTCGATGTTTGTAGGAGTCTTCCTCCTCGCGGGCTTTCGCTAGTTTGGCGCGATCGGCCATATGGTGCAAGGCCCTTAATACTGGAATCTGCATTGACTCTATGTATGCGGCGGGTACCAGAGCCTCTTCCGCTTCCTCTAGACCTCGGCCTCTAATTTCACTAAGCAGTTGCCGAATCGGCGAGGCGTCTTCCACTAGTCGGCCGATGTCGTCTTGGAGGAAGGTCCGTATGCTCTCAAGCTTGGCACGGACGTCATCAGGGATCGAGCTCAGTGTGACTTGGCGCGAGGCAACCTCTTCATTGTCAGAAAGTGCAACCGCAAAGGAAAAAAGACTGTTGTTGGGAGTGTCCTGCTCCTGCGAAAGAATAAAAAATAAAAATACGGATTAGCCGACGGTAAGGGGAAATCGATTGATTTGGGTGACAAGTTTCTTACCTCTTTGAAGCGGATTTCTTCTCCTTGCGTCGGCGGGAGTGCTACCCTCATCTCGGGAACTGGCGCGATTGGTTCATCGGAAGAAGAAGATTCGACGATTATCGGTGCCCTGCTCGTGCCAGCGTCCTGGAAAGGTATGGGAAGCGGATTATTATAAGTATAATGAAAATGATTAAGTCTGATGATATATAATGACTGCATACCTCTATGAGTCGTCTGGCCGATGGTTGTTGGAAAGGTACAATCGACGCGCCCATGGTAGCCTGCATCAAAAATCGGTTAGTTTTTGGTTAAGTATCAAAAAATTGAGTTGAGAGACTCTCTACCTCAGTTGGAGGAATTGCTGGCGTTCCGGTTTCCGCCTGGAATGTAGCCGATTGCTGCGAAGATTGCACTGGGGCGATTTGCGCGGCCTGACAGAAAGAAGAAGTTAATATCGATAAAATACTGAGAAGTATGTGAGGTATGTGAAATTACCTGAACAGCTTCTACTAGCAATGATGCAGCAGCCGCTCCAGCTTCCATAGCAGCCTGAGGATCGACTTCCTCAATAATCGGCAGAGTTGGTGCAGCTAAAGGTTCAGCCCATGCCGCCGCCAACTGATCGGCCGGTTCTATATGGGCACGCACTCGGCGGCTCGTCTTCTTTAAAGAGGGTTTCTTCAGCATTTGTTTCGATCGGACGGTGGTGATGTCTTTGATGGTTGGGGCATGGTAGCCGATCAGTGGGAATGGTGTGTATGGGTAGCTATTCTTTATCGGCCTACCACTTCGGCTCCGCGTCGGAGGAAGTAGACTTTCGGACTGAAAAAGGAAATAGGAGTTAGCGGCAAATTTGTAGCATAAAAAGAAATAACATCAAAATCGGCCGAGAAAAGGGCAGTACCGCTACGTTTGGGTCGATGTTGTCAGGATCCAGATCATTGCAATATGTTGCAGGAGATACACAAAAGAGATGCTCCTTCCATTGTGCCCACCATAACTTGAATTGTTGGACAGCAAAAGGAGCCACTATCCAATTGCTTAGATCAATGGTACTGGAGTCCGGCACTAAATTGCACAGCCGACTGTAGTCAAGGCCCTTAGTGAGCTCATCTCGGAATTTCGTGCGGCCGGCAAAATAAACTGGAATCGGCAGCTGACCAAGGCCGAACTGTTGTGCTGCAACTGATGGGTTACAAAATTCATAAGTTGGGAAGCCTTTCCCAGAGAAAAAGTTCGCCGATAAGATCCCTGGTTTGATCAAGGCATCCGTGAGATCATTATAAAAGGAGTTGGACGTCGAGTCATAGCAGAAGGGAAGCTCAAAACGTGGCTCTGTTCTCTGGTATGGGTACCAACTGGTAGTTTCTTCACTAAAGTTGTTGTAAAAGCATCTGAAATACTCGGCTATCTGGGTGGCGATGAACTAGCAATCAGGGAAAGCTGATGCCGCTTCGCCGAAAGAGGTGCACCGTCGTTGTACTGTGGGGTTTTCCTCTGACTCGATGTTGGGGAATGTCTTGGTCTCTATCTGCTGCTGGGAGATTTTGGTCATGTACAAGTTGAGCCAGAGGGTGATGAACCACCAGGGGCCACCAGGGTTACCAATCGGCTCTCCCTTTGACAGTTTGACGTTGATCTGGTGCATCAAGTGGTAGGCCGATCCTAGCAGATGCTTCCCGAGAGGGATGGCGGCTCCTCTTGATAGGGCTTCGGCCAGAGCTTGTGTGTTGGAAGAAGGGCCAACCGCTCTGCCGCAGAAGAGGTGCTTCTCTAGCCACATCATCAAGAACGCTGAATATTCTCTCTCCAAAATTGTCTCGGTCATCATGTTTCTGTTGATATACCCTTTCCACCCGCCGATTCCTTTCATCTCTAGTCGATGGGTCGGCTTGATCAGATAATTAAAGGGTGTATCGGGGGAGGAAATGTTGAGGCCGGTCAGCATCAGGACATCGGCCAGAGTTGGGGTCATGGGTCCGTGCCCAAAGAGAAACGCGTTGAGCGCGTCAGACCAGAAATAGGAGGCTGCTTTTACCAGGGGTTCATTCTTCTCCATCTGGGACAAAGATAGATTGATGCACTGGCCGATTTTTAATTCATCCCATTGAACTCTCTTAGAGTTGGCCATTCTTTGGTACCACTCTTTCCAGCCGGGGGTTTCATTCGGCCAAGATCTAAAAGTGCCTGAACACTGGCCCAAATCCATAGGTGATTGCTTGAAAGGGATTCTATGGGTTTCTAAGTTAATCAGATCAGTCGGATCTGGATTCCCCATAGGGCCTAAGCAGATGAGACCAGGAGCTTCGGAAAGGCGGATAGTGATTTGGTGTCTGACTGCCTAAAAAAGGTAAAAAAGGAAGAACTAAGAATAGATCTAAAAGATGCATGGGCGGTAAAAAGTAAAAAGAAAAAGTTTCGGATGTTTACCTCCGGGATGAAGCTCATCGTCGCTGATGGAATCGCTGATGGAACCGCCGTCGCCGATGGAGTTGCTAGCGGAGCCTCCGTGGCTGGTGGAGTTGCTGATGGTGCCGCCATTGAAAGAATGAAGCAGAATCTAGACGAAAGAAGGATCGCCGGAGAATGCGGTTGGAAGCCAAAAGGGTGCTGGGAGAAGATAGAAAGTGATTCGCCGGGGAGGAAGTTACTGGGCTCGTGGAGAAGAAGCGGCAGGGAACGCCAGTATTTAAAGACAGTCCGAGAGAAGGGGTAAAGGTGGGATTTTTAACGCGCCATCTACATAAATTCCAGGGGAACAGTTGTCTCAGGCGTCCAGTTCGAAAAGATTGCAATCATCATGTAGAAGACCGCGAAACAGAAGGAGATTTTTGCCGCGTTTGTTTTGGAGGAGAGATTAAAAAACAATTTCGAAGTAAAAGTCATGTTTTACTCCGAAACTGGGGGGCATGTGTTGACGCCAGATTTTGACACGTGTTGAATCGGCGTCAGGTAAGGAGGAGATTGGCCAATGCGGCAGGCTTAAAGGCTACAATTGGGAATCGGCCGATTGGCGCTGAAGTATTTCAGGCGATTGGAGAATGGAGTTGGTGGGGGTCGGCCGATTGAAAGGCTGGAGCGTTTGGGCCAATATGGGCTTGCGCCAACAGATAAATTATTTATAGAAGGGGGATGAAGCCAATGGAATCCCAAGAGGGGATGTTGAGTCAAGATGACAGAGGATCCCAGTCAAAGATGACATGACGTTGGTCAAACAGCGACGCCGACTCGCTCGAGGAGCAATGGAAGGAGTTCGAATTGGACTAGGAGATGGCAGCAGAAGATCCTGCGGGAGTCCGTTTCCTTTAGGAGAGTCTTATAGATATAGTAGTTTTTATATTTAAGTCAAGTTTGTAACGGATCATGACAGATCAGGAGTCTTAGTCCTAGGGTATAAATAGAAGAAGTCACGGTTTTGTAAAGGATACACATCAATCAATACAAACAATCTACTTTTTGATCGTACTTTACTTTCAAGTCGGCGACTTCGCCAATACATTCTTTTCTTTCACGAGTTCGTACGGGTTGGCAGGGCTGCATCGACACGATCTCCGGCCAAATGGTAAGTTCCGTTTATCGAATAATATCTAAGCTTTAACTTCGGGCGCATCGCCGTTGTTTCGTTTAGATTTATTCACCAGTTATCGATATTTACTAGACTATTGTTCTAGTTTTATCACCAGTTATCCAGCTTGAGATCGAACTGTCGGCTTTATCATTGTTTTTTCTTATTTATCATCATATAGCCGATTAGATCTATTTCAAGTGTTGCATCTGTGGCGATTGTTTAATTTGCTCCAGTAGTTTCTTTGCAATCGCCACATGATTATCGGCTGATCTATAGCCGGTTATCTTCATAGCAAATCGGCCAATTCGCTGATACGCTTTCCGGGACAGATCGGAACTCTAGCCGATTCAGACCCCCGGAATTTAATACGTTTCTTTCCTTGTCAATCGACAGGTCAGATTGACTGGCACGCCGCGCGAACCGCACTAGGGTGATCACCCGAACAGGAGTTAAGCAGATTCTCCCGGGTCGTGTGTCCGACGCTGAAGATCATCGGCCGATTTCTAGCGCCAACAATATGGTATTGTGCATTAATTTTGTAGAAGTTGATCGAAACCCTAGTTGCATAATCCTAGTACCTATGATATGAACACTAGTCTGTGTTGGTCGCTAGACTGCCATGCTAATAGGACTCCGGTAAAAGTCGAGTGATTTCCTGTCACTCGCGAGATATAGGAGTTGCTTGTTTTACTTATGTTGAAATCATAAGGTTGACGAACGGGGCTATGTTACGATATTCCTGTTGATGATTGAGGCCCCATCTGTTTAGCGAAAATGCTAAGATCGCGATGTGTGGTAGTGGTGGTTAAGTTTTTGAACGCACTAACCACATGCCGAGAATATGGTAATCGGTAAGCTTAAGTACCTGATTGAACCGGTGTGTGGACATACCTCCCACCATCTTGACGTTGTTCCCATGTGCACATGGTGAGTGCAAGGCCAGCCACGGTCCGGCGCCGTACCGTGGTTCGTGGATCTCTGTACTCAAGGACGGTGGCCCTCATCCATGAAATGGGAATAAAGGGGAAAAGTTGCACGTGTGACTCTGTGAGTAACCACGTGGCGTGTGTTTAGGTTTCCCTTGCAAGGTTAAGAAATTCGATTCGAATCGTCCGTTTCTCTCGGCCATTGAGACTGCTTAACCCTTTTACCACATAGAGTAAGAAGAGGAACAATGATGATGATTAATCTGGTTGGATGCTCAGTTAATTAATTTCCACCATGTGTGATCTGGATAGTTGCTTACCTAGAACGGTTAATCAACTAGAACTTGATGCTAAAACTTGAAAGCAAGGACTCACTCTTAGATGCTTTTTGGCAAAAGCTACCCTCAGCCAAAATCCTTGCATGTTTAGGAGTCGGCTAAGTATATACCATTAGTCGGATAAGCCTTGCTGAGTATTAGTATACTCAGCCTTGCTTGTGGCTTTGCTTTCAGGTGAGACCTTTGAGGACATGGTTGCTAGTTTGACTTGGCCCTGTACTCTTCCTGCTGGTTGGTCGGTGGAATGGGATCCGTCCCGGCCAACAATGATAATATTGAATGATGTTATATACGGGCTTCATCATGATATCTTGTATCGTCATTAGAACTATTGTTTATTTTTCGCTGCACTATTAAACTATAAAAGTACTTATTTATGCATGAAATCAAACTTGGTTTGTAACAATAATTTATGTTGAACTCTATGATGTAAAAGTTGTGGATTGTTGTAATCTCTGGGCTCACCTTCGTGTGGGTTGAATGTATGCATTGTTTCGATCGAAATTCCAGTGGTTGCATTGGCATGTTACCCAACAGACTATCATTTTACTCCGTTTTAAGTGCGTGTTAGCCTGGATTGCCTATATGGTGATGGTTAGTGCACTTAAGCCGGATTAATTCGAGCGGTTCTGCCACAGAGAGGGAGGCGGCAAGAGGCGAGCGCGAAAGATTGGCGGGTGAGCGGCGGCGTGCTGCGACCTGCACGAGTGCGGGTGTGTGCATCACGATGGGAGAGGGTACCAGCTAGGGTTCGTGGGTTAGCTGGCCGGAGTTTTACGTGGGTAGTTGGGCTGTTGGGGAGGTTAATGGGCCGTGGCCGGGCCGGCTCTTTTAACCGGGCCGTGGCCTTGCCGCCCGACGGGCGGAGGCATCAGCCCAAGCACGGCACAGTATACCGGGCTGTGCCGACCTGAGCACGCAGGCCATCGGGCCGTGCCATGCTTGGACCGGGCCAAAAAGCCGTGTCTTGTGCCGGGCTATTGGGCCTCAGGTCTTTTGGACATCTATACCCCTTTCAATGTCAGGTTGCAGCACATAAAGCACTATAGCAGAGTAAAAGAAGAGAGGCAGTCATTTCTATGATGTACAGTAGCAAATGTATGGATTATTTTGTTGGTTACAGTAGCAACAGCAAATGTATGGATTTATTCTATTGGTATGTGTTTGGTTCCTTGCCAAAACTGAGTTAGTTATAGCTCGTGATTGTTAGCGAAAAAGGAGAGCCGCACTTAAAAAAAAAGAAATTAGAAGTGCAAGCACCTTAGTAGCCTTGTTCGCTACTTTCCCAGCCCATGTACATGTTAGCTAATTTTCAGTCTACTCTAGGTGGGAAAAATAAAACCACATGTACATGTAACCACATGTCTTATCTCAACCATTGATTTTTTGTTGTCCAACCCTTAATTCACCTCACACCTACTCATGTACAGGTCCGTCCTGAGGCACGTGCAGGTTGTGCGACTGCACAGGCCCCACATGCCAAGGGCCCCCAAATTCCCAAATTAGCCCAACTATTACAGGTATATACAGGCACAAGGTTACAATATCATCCCCAAACTGCATCAGGCGGCCCTTCATCCTTGATTCGTTTCTCGACGGTCCGTTTCCCAATCTGCCGATCGGCTCTTGCGTAGACGCGACGGCGTGTACGCTGTGGCGCCGGCGACGCACCTTACCTTGCCACCCTGCCCTTCCAGTGCTAGCTGTTCAGCTCCGTCCGCTCCCAAATCCAAACGTACTGTAGTGTACTGGCAAGCAAGTAGAGGACTGCAGCGCCAATCACCAACGCCCGCCTGTGCCCCTGCTACCCTGTTCGGCCATGTTGGTTCTTGCCGTCTCGCAGGTCCAACCGTCCAAGCCATCTCATGCATTTTCTTTTCTTTCATGATTTTCGTTTATTTTTGTTAATCTAGTGTTCAAATTTCAAGGAACACTTAAAAAATGTTGCTTTTTCAAGTGAAGATTATGCAGGCACATGATGCTTTTTCAAGTAAAAATTATCAACGCATTTGAGATACTATTCCTGTTCTATCTTATATGTTGCTGTAAACTTATAGTATGAATGGTTTCATTTTAGCACTTAAGTTTAGGCCTTAACTAGGATTTTGCACAGGGCCTCAAAATTCTCGAGGACGGCGCTGCTCGTGCACTTCTTACCTACCCATGATTCATCTCACAATTGATTCAAATTTAAATCGCTCTGGTAGCCCATGCAGTCATATGTACATGTGAAAAATCCATATCTTAGAGCTGTCGCTAGTGAGTTTACTGATTTTGCATCTATTTGGTGGCAAGAATACTATATATAAGTAGAGATGTGCCTACTACTTGGTAGGGTATGAAGAGAGTTATACGAGCCTATTTTGTACCATCATATTACTCTCATGATTTATTAAATAAAGTACAATGATTGAAATAAGGTATCGTAGAAGACTATCATTAGGATTTGCAAATTGGTACGCTACATTGTGGGTCTCAAGAAACAACAGAAGCTAAGATGGCTACATTTTTTGGGAGCTTAAAGGAAACTAAGGCTATATTTAACTATAAAGAAAATAATTCTATCAATTATTTATTTAATCTTGCTTGTAAAGTTGAAAGAGAAGTGCAGGACAGGCAAAGGAGAAAGGGCCCTCTTGGGGTTCTTTCTACAGGTTGGTCAAATCAAAGGCAAGCAAGGACTGCCCCAGCCTCCTCCAATCACACTGTACTTCAACAATCGTGCAGAGTCTATTGCCTCTACTACATCTACACGTGCACGTGAGGCAAGCAAGAGTCCAGCAAGTCTCTTTAGTCAATTCAATAGGAAGATCGTGAGATACACAATGCCATCGCTGCAAGGACTTTGGGCACATGACGCGGGACTGTCCTAGCAAGCGAGCTCTTCTAATCAAAGATAACGGTGAGTACACTGCAGCTATTGATATTGAGGAAGAATATGACATGCTTGCAACCGACCCTGTAGGTAGCCATCATGATAATGAGGACGAGGAAGAGCAATATGACGCTGAAGCAGCAAATAATTATTTGAGAATCAGTGTGCAACATGCATTTAGTGTAATGAAACAAGCTATATAAAGTCAACACCACAATATATTCCAAACTAAAATAAATCATTGATAGGGGAATTTATAACAACTTGGCAAGCCTGGACAGGGTTGAGAAGGTTGGCTTGACCACAAAAAATATCCCGGGGTCCTAGTGTATTCAATGGTTCGTGAGTTGTGTGGTAGCTGAAGTTAACTCGTATCGTGTGGATACACTTTTCACTCATATCGTGATTATACTAATTGTGATGTGGTACCCATACAAGCATGCTCTTTGCTATTAGGCAGACCCATGGAAATATGATAGAAACAAAGTCAACACCAAAATATATTCCAAACTAAATTATTCATCAACTGATCATCCAAGGTGATCATTGATGGGGAATCTATAACAACTTGGACAGCATGGACATGGTTGATCGAGAAGCTTGGTTTGAAAAAAAAATCCTAGGCCCTACTATATACAATGGTTCAACAGTTGTGGTAAGCTAATTGTGATGTGGCACCCATACAAGCTTGCTCTTTGTTATTATAGACCATGGCAATATGATAGAGATACCATGCATCGTGATAGAATTAATCGGTACGCTCTCATGTGTAAAGGAAAGAAAATTACTTTGCTACCCATGTCTCTCAAAGCTATTTGAGAGATGAAATAGAAAGAACAAGGAAAATAGAAAAAGTGAAAAATGAGATTGTAGTTGCAGAACGTGATTCATATAAAAAGAAATAACCTAGTGCTAAGAAGGATGAACCTTGTCGTGGAACAGCGGAAGGGAGGTCAGTTTTTTTCTTTTTATTATTTCAGTCTTTTCTTTTTATTGTGCTGCTCTTGGATTTGGGGAAGCTAGAAAAGTAGAGTGACTAGGAGGCAAGTCAAGGCCTCCTCAATACCATATCACAAGTGGGCCTAATATGCCATGTGCCTTGGTACATCCTTTTACTATTTATTGACTTGCTCATGCTCTGTTAAAATGTTTGATATTGAATAGGAGTAAAATCGCAAAGTTTTTAGAAAGTAGGGACAAATTCACATGGATGTACTTGTATTTCTACAGCTAAAGAATATGGGCAAACTCAGTCTTCAGTTTAAAAAAGCGAGGCAAACTCACAATTAGAATTGGAAACGAGGACAAGAATACATTTGCATCTTTTTTTTTCCAATCATAAAGCGCGAGTTCCTATAAAATTCTGCATGGCATCTTGTCGGCGAGTATTCCATTATTACAGCTTCTTATTAACTGAACTTATGCTAGCAAATATGATGAACAGAACCAGTATCGAGTGAAGACAGCTACATGTTCGTAATCCAAAATAAAGATACAAATGTGGCCATCATTCTCCAAGCGCGAAGGCAGTGGCATCAAAGCTATCAGAGAGTCCGGTGCCGGTCTTGAAGGTGACCTTCTCCGGCGAGGACTCGGGAACGTACACCTCCACCACGCTGAGCCATAGGAATAGCTCTTTGGTCTTGACGCCGGCGATGTTCTTCAGCTTCCCCTTCTCGGCGAAAGCCGTGACCTCGCTGGCGTACGACACGGTCTGCTTGATCTTCTTGAAGGTGTGCTCCACCTTCTTCTTCCTCTGCACCAGCCACATGAACCCATCCCCACGGCTGTAGCCGAACTCCTCGATGTCCTCCAGGGGCAGCAGGCCCTTTGGGAGGCCAAGCTCCTCCAGGAGCTCGACGGACCTCTTCCTGCAGATGGCGTCGCCATTGACGACCTCTGCATCGGCGCGGTGGCTCTCAATTTGTGATGCCATTGGACTATGCCACTATGGTTTCGCGCAAGCTGGCCTGGTGTTTGATTTTGCTGAACTGGCGTGAGTGCAAAATAAGTTGATGGGCTTCTGGTGGTAGAACATGAGATACGGGGAGCACCTTACTTTTATAGATAGACGTACACCATATGCCTGTGCTCCGTTAGCAAGACGCCTATGAAGAACAAAGTCCAAGGGTTGGCCCGTATTAGCACGGCGGCACAGGTCGGCATACCTGACCGATTGGCCGTGCCTGCAAGGTCAAGCACGAAGCCGCTGACCAGGTTGATCCACAGATTACGGACACGGAATCAAGTCGCATCTTTCCATGGTACAAGCAGGACGACGCACACCACGCACGACCCTGCAGCCGGCCAAAGATGACAAACTGGACCAGGTACAGGCAAGGCAGATCTAATCCTGTCCAATAAGTTAGGCTCACACCAAGTCAAACTAAGGCTTCACGCATCACATCTCAAAGTCGCTGCTGCATGCCACACTCGCATTCCTTTTGTATTCGATCTCGATTGTACCTGCAGCTAGAAGCCTCCACACTATAACCAGACTCCCATTGCGTAATTATCAGAGGTATTTAAATGCTAACCAGAAAGACTAAACAGAGGGATCTGCAAAATCGAGAATACACACGACAAGCTTTTCCACTTTATTTATCAGCAAGCAACAGGCACTCTACGAGGGGGGCCTATAGTTTCGGCATAGTAGAAGCTCCTCTGATGCAACGTTCAGAAATACATAGCGCAGCTAATAGAACCACTAGACGTGGAACTGAATATTGTACAGAAACAGTAGTAAATCAGCTGGTCAAAAGAACACTGCTGGCTTCCCTCGATGAGCCATGTGCTGTGACTGTAACGGTGCTGGAAATCTACTCGTCCAGCTCCATTTTCTGTCCTTCATCCTCTTGGCGACTTTCAACTCCTGGGTTGATGTCTGCCTTGCGATACTTCTGATTATAGCGCAGTATTACGAGTGAAACAAAGGCTGCACGACAGAAGTATACATGTGAAATTATTACCACTGAAAAATAAAACTATGCATTAGTTCAACACTTCAAATTGAATTTTGAAGGCTCTCTTAGTGATTCCCCACAAAGTGTGGGAAATGCGAGAAAACAGTGCCTGCAACTATTCCTGCACTTTGCACAAAAGACAAATACTACCTCAGATTAGGAATTAAAAACAGATTTTTGCTACAAACCCTGTTAGTTCAATAATCTTTGGTGTGCTATGTCATAGTCCTTATTTACTGAACAGTAAAACCAGCAATAACATTTTAGTCACAGATTTTGGAATCAATAATTTGACAGATTGCCCTATTTGGTGTCAAAAGTGCATAGCTGGCCTAATGCAGCGGAAAGTATCATGGGCAATTAGTTGGGCCTTTGGGCTGGGATAGTAGTCCAGCCCATTACTGTAGCGCAGTACTGTAGCACCGCGGGTACTGTAGCGCTGGCGGGATTAGGACATTAGGGTTAGGGTTGGTTCTATATAAGTAGAGGTTGTGCATCTATTTGGAATCAAGTAAGATTATCAGGAGACATCCTCATCTAACTCCAGGCCTTGAGATTGGGTGCAGCCGCTGCCAGCGTGCCCGATCTCAAGTGTCTGGTTCAGCGTCCGTTTATCCCTCACAATCCCCCAATTCCCCTAGTTCTGCCAGTTCCCTTATCAGGGCCGTGACAAAAGTATCTACTGTTTTATAAAAATTCTTGGAAAACAATCTTCATTTTCCATCACAATTGGTGTGTGTGCGACCTTTCAGTACCATATGTTTCCTAAATACAAAATTAGCATTGTGTTCCTATTTCCACCCTGTTAGTTCAATAATCTTTGGTGTGCTATGTCATAGTGTTTATTTACTGAAGAGTAAAACCACCAATAACATTTCAGTCACAGATTTTGGAATCAATAATTTGGCAGATTTCCCTATTTCATGTTAAAGTGCATGTAAATATATAATGGGCTGTCCTATTGAAGCGGAAAGTATCTACTGTTTGGTTATTATCTTGGAAAACAAAATGGTTTGTATGACCTTTCAGTGCCATGTTTCATAAATACCGAAATGGTACTGTGTTCCCTATTTACACTTTGTACCGTGTTTGTATTGCTGTAATAAACCATTAATACAAAGAGACAATCAACATCAATCAATCACTAAAAGGCACTGCATATCTGCATTTTGAAATGGGCAAATTATTGGAATTTCAACTCTCTCATCAATCAACATTTTGAATCCACATTTTAGCCAGAATTAAGCATAAACGTGTTCAGTATGCAGTTGGAAACTTTCATTTTTGGTTTCCATGATGCAACTCAATTACTGTATGGTTAAATATTTCTTCACAAGCTAATAAATAAACCTTATGTTGAATAAAACTGCCTTTCAGTAAATGAGATTGACTGAAGAGGTTATTTCAGCTGCCCCAGGAATATCAGTAATATATACCTGCCATGACGCGTGTCTTCACACTAAACATGTTCCAGAACATTGTCACTGCCGTGCCTGCGACAAGTTTCTTGCGCGGGCAAGACTTCCATGCGTCTAGAGCCCGATCTCCCAAAATCCCAACTGAAGTCAACAACAAGTAGAATTCAGCCTTATGCCCCAAAGAATAATACAGACCAAGAAATAAGATAATATCACCAGGGGCAGCTGAATCGCACCTCTTTTATGAATTTGACTTGAATAGCAGCTATATAGCTTTGGGACTGTGAAACTGGTGAAAAATCCTGCAGTTTTCATCAAACACAATAACATTACATTACAAGTCAGTCATGCCAAACTGGCTGCTGCCTGTTCCTTGTGCATCCGATTGTACCTGCAGCTAGAAGCCTCCACACTGTAACCAAACTTCCATATTTAGCACCAAACAAAAGTACAGGCAGTACCTAACATTCCAGCAAACAGAGTCTTAAATAAATCAGGGAGAACGATGTCTGTTGCAGTACTTGGGATCATGAACCAAATCTGAGGCTTACTTTGAGAGTCATTGACGGTTCACCGGAGAAGATCACTTGTGCCGTAGATATCATGGAGTTTGCAATCGGAAGCACAGCTCGGGAAGCACGAAGCAGATCTTCTTCAGTCAACTGGAAGCTTCTCCCCCTCTCCACCTGTGGCCTGTTACCCAATTGCAAACTAATATAACTCTCTGTCCACTCATCCATATGGACAAAAGAAAAATCAAATCACTGATCAATCATACCTCTGAGGAACAGAATCTTTGAAGAACGCTAAGCCCAAGATCATAACACCGAGGTGACAGAGAGCCGAGATTGGGCTGCAAATCATCACCCAAAGCTCATTACAAGATTATAGGGATGAAACATACAGAATATCAGGTAAAGGAGTATCAAATTTCACATGCCTGAAGGTGATCTCTTTTGAAAATGAGCATGAGAAGAAGCACACGGATCCAAACCCGAACCATAGCGACGATTTAGCCACGTTCCTCCACATCAACAAGTCAACAATCCTTTCCCAGAGACCTTCCCACTCAGATTGCTCCACGAAGACAGTTCCTGTATGTCAAAAGAGGAACAGTTACTGTGGAATGCTCAGCAAATTTGAAATAGAACCCCCTATAACCATCAACAGCAGGAGAACAGTAAACACAAGCGAAAGTTCAGAGCAATGATTTCGCCTAGAGCAACAATCTTGTATGAGAAGCTAAGGGGTTGAGAGATCGTTTCGCTCACCGCTGGTAGCATCCGGACAAGCCGGGACCAGAGCCAAGCTCGTATCCTCCTCGTTCACCGCAGCCGCCGCCGCCGCCTTGTCCGCCGCCGCTGCAGCTTTCGGCGCCAGCGCCGCCTTGGTGGACTTCCTCCTGCAGGCCCTCCTGGCGGTGTCCTCCTCTGCCTCGACGTCCTTCTCGAGCCTCCGCCTCGCCCGGCGCCCGTTCCGTGGGGACGCCAGCGCGGGCGCCGCGCACTGCTCCGCCGCCCCGCGCCGCCTCCGCCTGGGCGGCGTCGGCGTGCCCGCCACCACGACCATCTCCAGGCTGTCGTCCACGCCCGTCCCGCCGGCGGCCCCGCGCGTCCTCGACCGGTGCCGGCGCGAGCTCGGCGGTGGGGGGGACAGCAAGAACAACTCGTGCAGCGAGTACCCGGACACCTGCACCGACGGCGACGGCGAGGGGGTTCTCAGCCCCGCACCCGACGCCGCCGGCTTGGGCGGCGGCGTCGCGGGGAGATCAGCAGGAGGGTGGTGGTACGGGGGCTCGGGGAGCGCAGCCCCGGCCGCAGGAGGCGCTGGTGAGGAAGGGTCGGCAGCCATGACCTCCATCTGCTCGACGATTTGCTTCGCTCGGATTTGCTCAGCGGGGTGGGTTTGGGTCTGGCTGCCGTTCGGGATGCTTCGCTTTGTTTTCAATGTTTTCTTCTTTTCTTTTTTTTTGAGGGCCCCTTTGCTTTCAAATGTTTTGGAGATGGGAAAGCGCAAGTGGGAGGGTGCTGATTTCGAGGGCCCACGGGCCAGTAGTTGCGCGTTCGGAATATAACCGTTGGGCGCGAGACGGCGGGGGCTTTTCGAGTTCGTGGTGGCGGCATATGACTTGTCCCAGTGAGGCAGTGCTGCGGGTTGGAGTGTCAGCGGTTTAAAATTTAAAATTTGAATTCTGTTGGTGGTGCAGTCACGTAAGCTTCCTTAGGAAGGTAGCTTGCTTAGAAAGTTAAGATGAATAATAACTCCAGCATATTGATCTCTTTCCCTATAATCTGCCAGCAAAAAGTGTTGAATCCTTTTGTGGCGGTTTGCTCATAATAGCCTAGCGCAGAGAAGAAATTTGGAGATACGTGAAATGAAAATTGATTCACGGTGTGTGATGTGGGGCAGGATTAGAGCAACTCCAAGAGTCTAGGTATAATTCTAGCTAATTTTAAAGTTTTGAAGCTAGCTAATTTTAAAGTTTTGAAGCGCTGTAAAAAAATAGAATACTTTCTAACCGGTGAGGTAAACCAACGGACTCTCTAAATCTTAACTATCCATATTCAAATCAACTCCACGTCGGATCATTTCCCTGATGATCGCGTTTGCTTTTTCCCCTCGGCGCCCGCTGGAGGCCTCGACGCCGCCCTTGTCGCTCGCTCGAGGCCTCGACGCCATTGCGACGCCGTCGCCGCGACATCAACATCGACTGTGCTGCCGCCGCGACGCCTAGACCCTGAACCCCTCGACGCCGCCGCCGCGACATCGATGACCATCCGAGAAGATGAGAAGAAGAATCCTCCTCCGCACAGCGTTAGCGGATGGGAGAAGGTCCCCATTCTCGTTTCCCGCCGAGAAAAGCTGCGGCGGGCGGCGCTGAGCCGGCGAGCCGGAAGCTCGGAACCCCGACCCCGACCCCTCCCGTCACGGGCCGCGCCATCGGGCGCGTCTGGTCCCCAGGATTGAATGTGCAAGCCGAGCCATTGGTGGATGGATGGGGATGCTCCGTTGCTGTCGTTTGTTGATGGATCGTGGAGTGGAGGGTGAAGAAAGCGGCGGCCGATGGCGCGTGAGTGAATTATTGGGTTGTTGCTGCCGCTCCCCCGTGCATCATCCACGCCCTGACGACGCCGAACGCCAGGCTCGGTTCCGGAAGGATGTTCGGATCTCCGGTTCCCAAGGAGACGAGGAGCTACCCTTTGCACAGTTGCACGGCGCGGGAGGAGAAATTGGCGCAGAAGCGCGACGGCTCGAGGGTGGAAGGGCGCGCGGGAGGAGGAAGTGCCGTAGGAAAAGATGAGCGCGCGTAAGGAGGAAGATGGCGAGTCGGAACCGCTCGGCAAAGATGCCTAGCGGAGGGGAGGGGATGCCGAGCCGGATAGAGAAGAAAGAAAGAAGGAGAGGTTGTTGGATCGCTTTTTTCTTAGTGTTTTTCATTTTCATAGATCCGAATAGATTTAGCTAGTTTCTTGGAGTTGCTCCTACAGAGGATGGGGCTCATATGTTCTTTAAATGCAAGTATGTCCAGCGTATATGGGATGAAGTGAGGCTGGCGGAAGAAAGGAGGTTGTTGGCTGATAGCTCTTCAGCAATAGATGTTCAAAATCACATTCTGCATATGGAGGGTGGGGTGCAGATGAAAGTCATTGTACTACTCTGGCAGTGGTGGAATGAAAGGAATCGAGTGAGCGGGGGGGGGGGGGGGGAATGAGAAATGCTGATGATCTGGCATTCGCGATACAACAAAAGTCCGCGGAAGAATTCCTAAATATGAACCGGAAGAAGGAGGCTAAGGTGGCAGGTCCAAATCCGGCCTGGAGCAAACCTCCGAGGGATTTCCTTAAGATAAACTCGGATAGTTCTTTCTCAGCTATTACAGGTCAAGGAGGCTGGGGTTTTGTGATCAGGGATGATGAGGGATCTGTGATCCATGCTGCAGCTGGCAAGTTAGAACGTCTGAGAGATGCCCTACAAGCAGAAGTGATAGCATGTTCTGAAGGTGCAAAGGCTGCAGCAGAAAAGAGAATTTGCAAGGTGATCTTTGAGACCGACTCACTCATTCTGAAGCAAGCTATGGCCGATGACTCTATCAGCTAGCACCAGCTGGAGGGGCGAATTATGAACTTAAGCAGCTGATCGAGGGGAGTTTCTCGTCCTAATCTTTGATTTCGTTCCTAGAACATGTAACAAAGTCGCCCATGCTCTTAAGCGTTAGGGTGTTCATGTCCTTAAGAGTTTGTACTGTCTTGAGATGTTACTCGGAGCTGCATTATGGACGATGTTGAGCCTTTAAGTTAATGGAAAACCCTTTTTTCCTTGCAAAAGAAATAATCTGGTACCAAAAATCTGCTCCAACACATTTCATTTTACAAATCTCTTTTTCCTTTATTTTTTTCTCAATCCCTCTTTCACCCTCCATCTCTCCTTTATAAAGGGGATTTCCCTCTCCCTTTTCCTTTCCCTTTCACTACCGACGCCTACTTTTTCTTCAGCGTATGCTTCTCCCACGAGTCACCTGTAGTGATATTTAACAGTTCAATGTTGCATACATATTGGATCATAGATTATGGGTTTGTTAGGATTCATGCAGCTAATCCGTAACCCTTGGAATTAGTTGGGATGGAAATAATCGGAAACGATCACCGAAACACGTCGAGCACTTTCAGTTTCATATTTTTACACGAAATCAAAATCAAAATTGGGAAAGCTGGCTAGGAAAACAATACCGGATATATCGGAATGTCAAAAATGGGCTATTCCTTCCGAACGTTTTGATACTGGCTGGGAACAGATAATCTGTATTGGGTACATGGACAATAACCCCTAATGTTCCATTAAAGATGACTACGACACTGTAAAACTATACACACAATTTATCCAACATACTTTTTAACAAGGTATTGGCGTAGTCATTTTCTTTTTCCTTATTATTTATATCACCAAGAAATATTTATCACACAAAAGAAAAAGGAAAAGGAAAAGGAAACAAAAGTATGGTTTGATGGACTTATTACATGTTGTTTCCCATGCGCTCGTTCTCTCACACTAGCCACCAGGCCACCATTTAAAGATGGCAATGGGTACCTAAAATCTGATGAGTTTTTATTTCATTAGGGTACAGGTGTGGGTCAATTTTCTTACTATGGATCTGTTAATGGACACAAAGGTCTACACATCAGGTTTGAAGGCACATGTTCGTTCATATAATACCCGATCCTCCAAACCAATGGATTTTTTAAACCTGGTCCAACCACGTCCAAATATTTAATATAAGATTTAGGAAAGTTAAAATAAGAAAATAATATTTTTTTCACCAGTCACAAGGTCGCGCGGGCGACCTGAATCTTTGATATAACTAGCAAGGTGGCCCGCGCATGCCGTTCTTTGATATGGTAATAATTAAGATTATTAATAACATTATATTTATGGCTTTACAGCCTAGATCAACATATGCATCAAAAGATAGGGTGCATACCCACCCTAAAACGTTTGAAAAATTCTTTTAATTGAAAAGGTGATCGTACCAGATGAAGTATAGTTAGTCCGTTTAGGAATATTTGAATGCATGTTCAACACACATGTCTGAGTCTCAACACTACCTGCTTATTACTTACACCTATTGGTTTGAGTCTTTTGTCTAGATCCTCCAAATTATATATTTATTCTCTACGAAACAAACAAGGCATTGCTATAGCCTATAGCCAATAATGGTATTATTTAGATGAAATCCGTCATGTTAACGGAAGACATGTGCCTCATTGCACCATTTGACAGTAACTCCTTGGTGCCACGCATCAAGAACCCCAAAGATTGTAAGCACATAAAAAAGAAACAATTTTATCATTTCGTGTGTTTTGTTTTATCATTTCGTCTCTCAAATACATCATACTGATCCAAACTCCAGCACCATAAAACTCTGCATTTACATTTTCATACCCTAGAATATATTAGAATAAATACTGCCAAACTAATGTTCATGGAAAAAATAGCTATCAACTAATAGATGCGTTCCAAACTCCAAATCGGTCTCAACTGTCAAGCATTACATAGTGTACAAAATGATCTCGGGAATAGTCCCTGCATCAAGGTGTCTCCTCTCGAAGAAAGAGAATCGAAGAGAATGAGGCACCTGAAAACCACCACAAAGAGTCATCATCACATAACCTTTAAGAAATCTAAACTAATATGCATCAGGCTATGCTTGGTTAAATTCTATTGAGAAGTATTTAACTGAAGGGAGTACCTTCCCAGATGGCGGCAAATTCCTGCTACTGAAGGCTCAAAAATAAGTTATTGTCAGATCTCTGGGAGAAGGCCTGACCATGCTAAAAAAAAAATCCAATATGAGAAAACTACCAGCTATGCTTCGATTCTTCATCATTGATATGATTCTTATCTCCATACCAAAATTTAAAAGATCACAACCACGAGGAGTAAATTATTCCCAAATTGGCAAATATATTTAAAACTGAAACACACCTTAAGTTAACATTGAGGCTCGTTCACGTTGGGCTTCTATGGCAGCACGACCGGCAGGGGCTTCACAACTACTGGTGTGGCGGATGACCTCTTTACGTTGCGCCATGCTGATGCAGATGTTGTTCAGCCACCTGTTGGCCCTGTATATATAATCTTTCTTATGAACGGGCTACATATATGCAAAAAAATCTATTCTTTTTTACCAAACTTCAATGCAATGAGATTAATGTTTAACAGTAATGGAATGGGTTTTACTTCACTAAAAGACTGAACCATAGCACTATTCTTAATTGTGCACCAGGTATTTTGCTTCCTTTTGCCATCTTAATTAGACATAAAAATGGCCTCCAAATAGCCTTTATTATTGCTATTTGCAATGACTTTACCAAGTAATTATATTTGACATTGATTCAATTACATGGACTTCTATCTTCTGTAAGAAGCTGCATAGAGCTTTGTTGGGTATTACTTAATTAAAGAAGGAAAGCTCTGAATCTTCACAGAAAGCTTAACCAAACCAAACAACAAGGTTAAATGTTGATAAAAGTTTACATGGCTGAACTTAAACCTCTGTCATTTATGAGATTAAGTAAATAATATGATTGAATAACTGAATTTACCTCGAAAGTAGGTCACACATCATTGTATGTCTCCTAACAATCTTCTGTTCATCAAAGTAACAAGATCGACAAACTTTCTGCGCAGAACAATGCCAGCAAGGAAAGGGCTCCAATGAGAGGCTGGGTTCTTTTGCTTACACCCTATTTTGATTAAACTCCAAAAGACAGCAGCAGTGAGTTAACGTTTAGCAAAACATCACTTGAATTTCTAAACTTAAAATTAATGTTTAACAGTAGATTAGCAGGCTAGCAATCAAATGTGAGGGAAACAAACCTTTTTCTTGGCCTTACTATCATGCAGGCATTTCACCTCTTCCGGGTTAGATGCACATGCATGAAATTTACCTAACTAAAAGGGGTGCAATTTATATTTATATATGGCTTATTGCAACTGCACAGCTACTAATACCAATAGCTGTTGCAAAATGGGAACCTACATTCGGATAGATATGACCATTAGAAAATGCAAATTCTCTGGCAAGGACACACACCGATTCTTGAATTCAGCATATACTGAAAAAACTATAACGTATGATCAAATTTCTGGTGCCTGAAATTCCACCCCTTTTCAAGCCATGAACCTCAGCCCTTGGTAATGAGAAGCCACTTGATGCTTATCAAAACAAATGCCTGAACAAACTAAATGAAAATTTTCCTCAATTCTTCTAATTCACTTCAGTTAGTTTGTCTCGTGGAGACAAACCATCGAGCACATGGTTTGCATCCCAAGCATGTGTGGCATAAACACTGAACAAGAAAGCACTAAAGAAAATGGCGACCAATCAACCCAACGAGCACATGGACAGAACAATTAGATGGATTATTCTCACCACGGGGGAACAGAAGCAGTACCTTGTAGTGGAGGTGAGGCCATTCCTAACCATTTGCTTGGCGCAGCCAATCATCAGAGGGACCTTGGGAAGAATGGCGGCGGGGCATCGAGAAGGCAAGGCGGGCGGCGGCGTGCAGCAGCCCCAAACCGATCCCCGGCAGCGCCATAACCTGCTCGTCCTCAGCTGCGTCGACATGTACGGCCGGAGCCGGAGGCGAGATGCACGGGGAGGCGATGTAGGGCAGCCGCCGCCGCCGCTGTCGCGTCTGGCTCGGGAAGGCGCCAGCTAGTAAGAGGCGACGCCGGCGTCGAGGGTTTGCAGCGCCGGCTCGAAGGAGGAGGATGCGACGGTGATGGTGAGGGATTGCGGGACTGAGGGCGACGTGTCGGCTAGGGTTAGGCGCGGCGCCGTCTTGAGGGAGGCGGTGACAACGGCGATGGATCGGGGGAGGGAGTGACGGCGAGGGCGGGGGCGCCGGCTTGAGGGAGGCAGTGATGACGGCGACGGATCAACGCGGATTGTCTCAGAGGAGGAGGACGCGACGGCGGCGGCGGCGGCGGCCGCGACTCCACAAGGGCAGGACGCCGTGGATGGAAGGAAGGCATCGAGACGGGCTGTTGCCGCCGCTGCATCTACCATGGAAAGGGAGGGAGGGGGTCGCCGCCTCGCTGGGCTAGGCAGGGAGCGGCGGTGTGGATGGATGGGGAGGGAAAGGGTGGCGCGCAGAAGGAAGGAGATTGGGATTGAGGCATCGAGGAGCTGTGATTTCTGCGAGACTGGGAAAGATGAACGCGGGTACTGCGCGGGCGGCTAAGCAGTCGCGCGCGGTGCCAAATTTTTTTGATTTTTGGCGGAATTATTTTAGAACTCCCGATTTCCATCAGTCGCACCGAGTGTGGTACTCCTGTCAGCCGTAGGTGGAGTCATTGCGTGGGGTACGTTAATTTTCGGCGGTAAAATGTGAATTCAAAAATTTTTGATCTTTATAGTATAGATTATTTTCCCACCATTATCTATTTTTATGCTGTTTTCTTTTCATGACTCCAGTTTGGAACCGGCAGCAATTGTTATAACTGCTGATTTAAATCCAGCGACCCTCAAAGGTCCAAACCAGCGGTATGCGAGTTATGAACCGATGATGATTAGATTTGTTTAGTAGTTTATGTAATGTCTAATACACTTCGGACGTGCAATGTCCTATCTGTGCCCTGTAATTCAGCACATAGAAGGCCACCGTAAGCTTGGCGATCTTCACAGCCTGTATTATAAAATTTAAACATTCTTTCGAACGCCACTTTGTGATGACCAATAAAAAGATATAAGCTACCAATACATGGGCTTTGTTTACTTGGGCTCTCGGACAAGTAATTGCTGACACTCAAATTGAATTTTCAGATTTAGGACTAGAATATCCGAATTGGACAGACCGTGAAGATAGAGATGAATGAGCTGGAATTAACCTACAACCTCCCGGCTCAACAAATATGTTCCTTTCCCAAAATCTTTCGTGTTCATACCAACTGTAACCAAGAAAATTTGGCAAACTGTAGCATTTTCTGCAGACACTAGATATTCCACGACCATCTGAGCCAAGCAGGAATATAGTGCACAGATGTAAATGTATGGAAAATCAAATAATCTTCATCATTTTATTGACAACAAGACAATCATTAATTCACAACCTTATGGTGACGCAACGCGTAGTTGCTCACCAGAATGGTGCGACAGCCATGATAAAAGTGATTCAGCACAACAATGTACGGAGTAATAGCTCAATCATCACTGTGCTTATGCTTCCAGTTTAGCATGCCTCTGGCAGAAGGACTTTATCCTTTCAAGGGCATTCTCAAGAGTTGGTATATCCATAGCAAAAGTGATACGAATCCAGTCCTTCATTCCTAATGCACTTCCTGCAAAAATACTCATCAGCGCTGGCTTTTGATCACAGGGTACCAGAACAGTTAGATATATCGGTACTGGTACTACTTTCTCCAAATTATAGTTGTTGCCAGCCAATTTTTTTAGATAATGGAATAAACCAAGTATCCCAGCTTCTACATGTTCTCAGCCATCTAGGAAATAAAGATGGACTCCTCCAATGTGAATTGTAGCTACTGATAACCTTCCGCAAGCTGGTGATGGGTGAAATCGCCTTATTGAGTTCTTCAGTAATTTGTTACAGTGCGAACAGTACCTACTTATATTTTACTGTCTACTCCCTCCATCCCAAAATATAGCTATGTTTAAGTTTACCCTAAGTCAAACATTTTTAACTTTGACCATGAATAGTAGAAAAATCATAAAGATTGACAATGTAAAAATGATGTTAACTGATATCGTGAAAAAAATATCATAACATGTAACTTTTCCTATTTGAAACAAATTATTTTAGAGATATTATTGGCCAAAGATAAATATTTGACTTAGGATAAACTTAAACATTGCTATATTTTGGGGAGGGAGGGAGTATATGATAATGGCACTCATGACGACAAGAAGTGGTGAAGCTAGAACAGCTATATCAACATACAAGAGAATATATATCATGGGCATAATTTGATATTTGAATTATACCACTTCGCCTTATACTAAGTTGACATTACAAATTGAAAGGGCTGCGAAACCAGAAGCATCCAAAGTAGCACATAGACGGAAGTTAAATGTACCTGGTAACACTATTACAGACTCCTCTTTTGCCAACCTGCAGCAGAAGTCCAAATCATCCTGGATGCCATCCAAGCAAGAGAGATCCAACTTTGCCTGAAGATAGAGATCAAAAATTGTATTATGATTGAAAATTTGAAGTCAGGATACAGTGAGCATTTTATCTAAAGCTTATTTGTCACTGAATCTCTTTACCATGACAAACATCGATCCCTCTGGCTTGTGAGGGCATGTAATGCCCCTAGTCTCCTTTATTTTACCGTAACATAAATCTGCCGAATTTCGCAAAAGATTAAGTATTTCATAAAGTAATCTTCCTTGGTGTTGGCTATTATTTGAGGGACTGCACCCTGCATGACATAATTAGTAGAATGTTTGACATCAGCTGAAACATAAACTGCTGTTTTAACAAATATTGTTCAATAAATTGTGTACACATATACCTGGATAAATGTTGCAGGATCATTTGTGATATTAATATAGCTTTCAATCGATTTGTCAACCTGTAAGAGAAATCAATGGTAACAATTAAAACCCAGTCAATAGAATAGGAGCCTCAAAAAAATGAGTTTGATTAATATGACCTGGCAAATCTGGAGCGGCTCAAAAATTATCCAGTATATTATATCACTTAAACTCATATTATATCATTGGCAATTCCAGCTTCCAGGTTCCAACAGTTAATTTAACGTTAGAATAATTAATAGGACAGTTAAACTACTAGGACATAGCATATGTGATTATTTGGCCCAACAACATAGAGTTGTAGATGGCAAAATTAACCTCCCTTGCTTTCAGAGGTTTGATTGATGACATAATCCTAATCCTATCCAGAACGATGTTTCATATTTTATAAGTTACAGTCAAGCATGTTTCTTCAAAAAAGGAAAGTTACAGTCAAGCAGTCAACCTCATCGCAGAGTTTTGGTTTGTTGCATCACCTAAGATTTATCACATCAGCTAATGGCTAGTTTATCAACTTAGATTCACTGATAAAGAATAAGTACATAGACATCAATTTGCTTGTATCGTATGTTTTTAGTGGTTATTCAGTTAAAAGGAAACCCGCTGAGTGTCAAAGTAGTAATGCTCATACATCTATGGAAACTGCAGATCCTATTCCATTATTTATCAACGAAATCCCTGGATCCAAAAAGGGAACCAAGAGAAGTACTGTACTGCTTCAGCATCTATGTCATGATAGATTAGTGCTTACTTTTATCTAAAAAAGGCTCAACCATTTGGAGAGACGTCCCCTTGGCTTCTTAATTTTATCTGCACCTGTGAAAACACCTATACACCCTAGTATTTCTTTACTTTCTTTACATTATCAAGATAACCAGGACAAGAGACTGAATCCATCAACTATTTGTCAGCAGAAATTTCCCAGCCAGAAAATTTTCAGAAGCAACTGACCAGATGTTACAAATTATGCAAATTATACTTTCCATAAAGGATGGACTCTCATGTTATTTCGAATGGGTCACCATTCAACCCCTGCCCAAGGTGCATGGCACATCTCGAATAGGCATAGTGATGTACGGACAGTATTAATTGACAGCCTAAAGAAATGCATGAAAGAAAGATCAATTGATCAAATGTTTACCTTGGCTTCCTTTAAGATGCCATTCAGGTCGCACATTGCTATCCAACCAAGTCGCCAACCAGGCACAAGCCACCTTTTAGATATAGATCCCACGGTGATCACTGGAACTATGTCCGCGAAGATAACCATTGGTATAAAAGGCTTATTCCCAAAAGCCAAATGGTCATATACCTCATCAGCGATAATTATTATTCCAAGTTTCCTTGCTGTCTCTGCAATCTGTTCATTTCCAGTACGAGAATTTCTCATCACGAAACAAATAGGGAACACAACCTAGGAAATATTTGTCTGAGAATATATATACCCACCTTGGCCAAATGATCATGTGAGTACACGCTCCCACAAGGGTTACTGGGATTTACAATAACCATCGCAACCGTGTTCTCATCAGCAAGAGCCTCCACGGACTCCAAGTCAGCCTCCCAGCCTCGGTCAGGAATAAGGTTGAAATGCCGGTCCTCTAGATTACTGAACATGGTCCGGGACTCATATAATGGAAACCCAGGTTTGGGAAGCAAGATGTTGGATCCAGGCTGGGCGAGGATGGAGATCATGACGTCGATAGCTTGGCAGCATCCAGAAGTGAGGTAAATATCATCCGGTGAAAGCTGATAAGGAAGATCCCGTGATAGGTACTCTGCAATAGCACTGCCGATTCAAGGAAAAAGTATATGAGCTATGGTCATGAATTCAGGTTCGAGAACCGAAATTTTAGGGGAAGAAAAAGGTCATGTTACATAGAACAGAGGTATAAGAAACTGAATGTTACAGACAAGAAAGCTTAAAAATTGCAGATTCATAAACACTTTTATGTGAATTAGCAGATTAAACTGTTATGTAGATAGCAACTACAAGAAAGTATTTCCATGAGTAACTCTGCATCTTCCCTCAAAAACCCTGCATCTGAACGCCGCCTTCTGTTTCGGCCTCTCATACTGCAGAAACGCAGTTGACTCTGAAGTGGTGCTTGAGAGTCAGAGGTGGGCGGGAGGCCTGGCCACTCACCGGCGCGCGGAGAGGACCCCGACGGTCGGAGAATACCCGTTATGCTTCCCGGACCGGAGCGCGTCCACTATGGCGTCCTCGGCCTCGGGCGGAGGCCTGAAGGAGGCGCAGGCGGTGGGGTCGCCGCTGCCGAGCGTCAGCACGGGCCGCGGGCCCGAGGCGTCGACCGAGGAGAAGACGCGGCCGAGCACCGCGCGGATGATCATGCTGCCGGCGTCCGCCAGCGGCGCGCCTCGCGCGGACGGCCGGGAGATATGCCATCCCGTCGTGCCGTCACCCTCCATCTCTTGGACCTCCAACTGGACTTGCTCGCCTTCTTTCAACACGGATTTTCACATGTAATGTAATGGTTTTGCATTTGTCCGGCTTCCTTGTTTAAAAGATATCGATCACTCAGTTTGTTGCTGACAAATGAAGAACGGTACTGGGAGCAACTTTTTAGGCAAAGAAATCAACTTTATTCAACAACTATCGTTTTGGAGAGCTACCGCAAGGTTGGTAAACGACGCGGGAATAGTGCAAGGATCAGCCAGGGCATCTTTGCACGGTGGACGTCATTGGCAAAAAAAAAAAAGGGAGGAAAAGTACCCCTGATTTCGTGCTAGATATATATGCTTTTCAAAAAAAAGCCGTGCTAGATATATGCATATTCTGTTCTTCCAGTCGTGCAATTCTTCTCTCCGTGGAATCTTTCCGGCTCCATCAGGTCATCTGTGTTCTTACGCCACTGCCGCTTTCCATTTCTTTTCACGAGTCAACTAGTAGTCGATACTCAGCAGTACTCCACTCTGGAGCCACTGAAAACTGACGGTTTTGGTTATGGGATCAAAAGCTTAAAATGTAGAAACCTGAAAGCGGTGAGAATTTTGAGTTCTGTAATTGCCTAATTGGTGATGGTGATTACTGATTTGGTGGGTCACGGAAGACAAAACTGGCAAATATACTGGTGAAAATTGAATCAGGTATACCGGCAAACATTTCTTTAGGAATACTTGCTGCTTGAGATTAATACACAAATCTATACTTAATCTTCTCCCTCCTCTCCAACTGTCCACCGCCACTAGTATACATTCTGACTTTACAGCTATTAGAAAGAAGAAGCTTCCACCCATCACAAATATACTGGTGAAAATTGAATCAGGTACTAACGCTAACTTTGATATCAGATCTAATTTCTACCCATATATTTGTGGTGGATGGAAAACTCTTGGGATCTATCTTTAGTACCGGTACCAGTTCCTATTACCATCTAATACCTTGCTAACAAATAGACTTTAATATTGGGTGAATTTTAAAACAAAAATATCTCTTCCAATTAAATCTGATATCTAGATGAGATAGTAAGAAAGTACACGCGAGATAATAGATCCTATATTCGAACTTTGTACATTGCATGTGCACATATTTCACGCAAAAAGTCCCGTGTTTTGTGACTCAGCAGCCTTCTCGGCTTCGCCAACACAACTGTAGCTGTCCGTGTTCTAGAGAAATTATCCATACCAAAAGCACCAGTATTTAGGAGTGAATCAATAAGCACTACTAATGTTTGCCCTCTTTTGCTTATTAGTAATGTATAAGTGACACGAGGGGGAGCACTGGAGCAGGGCTGCTAACCGGCGTGCCGGCAGGACGCCGACACATGGGGAGTAACCGTTGTGCTTCCTGAAGCGGAGCGCCTCCACCACGGCCTCCTCGGCCTCGAGCGGAGGCCTGAAGCAGGCGGAGGCGGTGGGGTCGCCGTTGCCGATCGCCAGGACGGGGCGCGGCCCGGAGGCGTCGACGGCAGAGAAGACGCGGTCGAGCACCGCGCGGATGCTCATGCTCCCCGCGGCTGCTAGCGGCGCGCCCGCGGACTGCCGGCAGATGCTCCACGGCCGCCGCGTCCCGCCGCCGGCGGCGCCGTTCCCTTCCATGTCTTCCTGTGGCTCTCTCTCTCTCTCCCCTTTTTTTCTCAAAGAGAATTATCCTAGCTGCTGCTTACTGTGCCCAAGTCTATTTTTTCTCAGAAACGACTTCAAACTTTTTTTTTGGAAAGAAACAAAATCGAAAGCTACAGCAAAGTTTGGTAAATGGTAAAGGACACAGCTTCAGCCACGAAGACCTTTGATTTTTCAAGCCAAGAAAAACTAGCCGGGACTTTAAGGTAGTATTTTCCAGTCTTCCAGTCATCCAACCGCTTGTTATATTGAGTCCTCAGTTACTTATCATATTTCGTAAGCCGACTGACTACTAGTTAGTGCAATATTCAGTGGCTGATAACAGCCGGACGTGGAATCAATTAGCTCTCAGCATTCGATCCAAAAGAAAAGTTTAGGGGGCTGTTTGTTTGTTTCGGATAAACTTTACACTCACATCGAATGTTTGGACATCAATTAGAAGTATTAAATATAGCCTAATTACAAAATCCATTGCATAAATGTAGACTAATTCGCAAGACGAATCCATTAAATCTAATTAGCCTATGATTTGACAATGTTGTGCTGAAGTAAATATGTACTAATGATAGATTAATTAAGCTTAATAGATTGTCTCGTGAATTAGCCCCGGTATGCAAATAGTTTTATAGTTAGCTCATGTTTAGTTCTCCTAATTGGCATCCAAATATTCGATGTGACCCGGACTAAAAGTTAGTCCATGTATTCGAACAGCTCCTTAGTTTCTTTCAAACTAAGGCCGTGTTTGGGAGAGCTCCACTCCAACTTTTCTAGACGCCCCTTTTTTCTTCCCCTCGACACGTCGCCGCCCCTGAAACCCTACCGCTGCTCCCTCCCGTCCCCCTGAGATATCGGCGGCGGCCAGTGATTTGAAGCAAAATGGAGCCTACTGGAGATGACCTTCCTCCCCATCTAGGTATGGATGTGTAATCCCTTGTGAATCTCCTCAATTTCTCTTCTTCTCACTTACAATTTCTTCCAATCCATGGCACCACAGGTTTTGCTCCTTCCTCAGGGGCCCGTGGCCCTTTTATCCCGCCGACCATGGCACCTGCCGCGGCCAGCAAGGTTGCCGGGCGCGGTTGTGGCCAGCCAGCAACCCGCGGGCGTGGCACCGGCCAGGGACGTGGCCCTAGCGCGGCCAACAGGGGCTCTGGCCCAGGCGGCAGGGGGACAGGCACTGCCGGTAGGGGGCTAGCCAAGAAGGTATTGCTGATGCACATGGAGTAGCCGCTGCCGATGAAGATTCTGTCCAAGCCAAGAAACGTGCTGCCGGGAAAAGGAAACAAGAGACTCGGTATGTGCGAAAATTTTCTTTACCATATTTTCAATGTCTTGCAAATTGAGCATGCTGGTAATTTTATTACCATTGTTTCAATGATACAAAATTGAAAAGTAGTGGTGCAAATGCTTGAAATGTTATTTGTAGTATCATGGTCAGGGTGTTGCAATAGATTGGAATGACACGAATCTTTCAATCATATGTTCGTTATTTGCCAAACAAGTTAAGAAGGGCAATAGACCGAACACCCACTTGAACTCAGTAGGTTATGAGGAGGTGTCGGAAAGCTTTTATCAAATGACAGGAATTCATGCAACCAAGCTGCAATTGAAGAATAAATAGGATAAGCTTAAGCCTGATTTAGTGGCATGGCAAAAATTATTGAAGCAAACCGGATTGGGACGGGATGCCTTTGGTGAGATTGTTATGGATGACCAGTGGTGGAAGAAGACAAAGAAGGTGAGATTATTGTTTTTACTAGCCCCATCATTGATCTCTTACTTATTTTTTCTAGCTATGATTGATCTTTTTTTTTAACATTACAGGATATTCCAGTAAGCGGCAAGTTCAAGAAGAGACCATTGCAAAATGAGAAAGATATAAAAATTATGTTCGACGATATCACTAATGATGAATCTGATCATTTGGAATCCTCTGAGTTCTAACCCCATCATACCTCCATCTCAAGATGATATTTATGATGTTCCCGAAAATGGTGATGGTGAGGATGAGATAAACAATGATGGTGCTGTTGGTGATGAGGAGTTTGAGGAGCTTGAAGAGGCTGCCCCTTCTCCTTCCATTATTCTACCAAAGAAAAGAGCACAAGGTGGACCGGACAAATTAAAGAAACCTAGAGTACGCACAACACTTGTCATTCAAGAGGCAGTGACCAAGATATCTGAGTCCGCCACTGCTTTTGCATCAAAAAAGCTTGGTGAAATTACGGTCGCACAAGTCATGGATGTTGTTTTAGAATGTGGCGCAGGCTATGATACGAATGAGCATTACATTGCCACTGAGTTGTTTGTGAAGAAGGATCAAAGGGAAATGTTCATGACCTTTCCGACAAATGAGATTAAATTCAATTAGCTTAGCAGGAAGTACAATGACAAATATGGCAATTGATATCTAGTCATTTTTCTTTTAGTGTTTGGTGTCATTTGAACTATGTTTAGTGTCATTTGAACTATTTTATTTTATCATATTTGGTGTCATTTGAACTATGTATCTAACTTTTTGTGGGAACCAAATCCTTTGTAAGAAACTGTAAGTGACAGTGATGAATCTTCTGATGAAAGCGATCAATATTGGAATCTTATTTTGGGTGCAAGTGAGATTGCACTAAAGTATACTGATCTTTATCTTGCTAAAAATCCACCAAGGACATCGATCCTTAGCAGTATGGGATGGCTTTTGGAGATATTTCGCACTCCAGGTGAATGCCATAGACAGCTTCATATGAGCACGAAAATATTTATGGATCTAAATGATTTATTGGTGCAAAGGTATGGGTTCGAACCTTCTATGCATATGGACACAAAAGAGATGCTTGCAATATTCCTATACACGTGTGGTGGCAATGAGTCAAATTTAAGATGTCAAAATAGATTCAAGCACTCAGGAGAAACCATTAGTAGAAAATTTGATGAGGTTCTGAATGCTTTGATGGCTATGGCGCGAGATTTCATTAGACCAAAAAATCCAAACTTTCCCAATACCCATAAGAGGATAAGAGATGACAGACGTGCTTATCCACACTTCAAAGATTGCATTGGTGCACTTGATGGCACTCATATTCGAGTCTCTCTCTCACCTGAGGATCAAGTTAAATATATTGGGAAAACCGGTGTAGCTACTCAAAATGTTCTAGCAGTATGTGACTTCGACATGCGCTTCACATATGTTTCCACGGGACAGCCGGAAGCTATGCATGACACAAGTGTTCTATACAATGCAATCAAAGTGGACGAAACATTCTTCCCACATCCTCCACAAGGTACCATGTGTTAATCATGATTACAACCATATTTGTTTACAATAATAATGTGTACTAAACTTGTTTTCCTATGTATGTATAGGCAAATACTATGTTGTGGACGCAGGATACCCTAACCGTCCTGGGTACCTCGCTCCGTACAAGGGTGAAAGGTAGGTACCATATGCCGGAATGGCATACAGGTACGGAACCTAAAACTCCAATGGAAAGATTCAATCGTGTGCACTCATCCATCCGGAATGTCATTGAGCGATCATTTGGATTATTAAAAATGAAATGGCTGATTCTCTTCAAGATACCTTCCTATTCTATGTACAAGCAAAAGATGATTGTTGTGGCAACCATGGTCCTACATAATTTCATTCGGGAGCATGGAGGTGAGGACGAAGACTTCGCTCGTTTTGATCGTGATCCTAGTTTCACACCAACAATACCAGAAAGATACAACAAATATACCGTTTCATCATTAGCATCCGATGGGTCAACATCCGCAATCAACGCCCTGACTATGGATGTATTTCGTGATGAGTTGGCCACCACCCTTTCTCTTGCTTGGAACTAGTTTATGTTGGTGTAATTAGTTTTATATTATTTTGTGCGACCTTTATTGGAATATTTTTAATTGGAACAATTCTATTTGGCTCTCCGACATGGTAATTTTCATGAAAAAATAGCTGGAACATTGTAGCATCGTGGTACTGTAGCGACATGGTAATACATCAATGAGGTACTGTAGCACGCGAAAAAAACAGCGAGCCAACAAGCCAAGGGCGAGAAAGACTATTCCAACCAATTTCTATATTTTCTAGAGCTGGAGTCATGCGGGTAGCCAAACATGTTCATCAGCTCCATATTTTTTTGAAGTTGGTGGAGTGGAGCTACAAAAAAGTAGAGTTGGTGGAGTGGAGCTCTCCCAAATAGGCCCTAAATTGGGCATCCAAGCCTGATTTAATAATCTCATACTAGTGAGCAATAAATTATTTTTTTGTCTGTAAAATTCTGTTCATTTTCTATTTTTTTCTTTCATTTACTTCGCTCAGACTGATCAAAATCCAGGGCATCTAAGATTCAGCCTAAACTTTTATTCCATGAGTCAGTACGCTTATTGTTTCTGGTGTATATTTTCTTTATTCTAGGTGTATAAAGTTTTTATCTCCTGAGTTCCATGTGTATAACTTTTTTGTTAGTTCAAAAACTTTAAAAATAATATTTCAAATTGGGAAGAGTCACAAATCACACGTTTTTTGACGCAAACTATATGCACATGCGATGCATAGGATTCGAACTTAGAACCTCTTACATCCCACGTATCCCTTTACCATCTCAACTACACAGTACTTGTGATTGTAAGAGATATGCTTTCCATTTATATTCACCCATAGAGCACTCTTTAGGCCCTTGGACCGATGGCTTGTTTTGTAGTAGTGTCTCTTGGACCATACCGGGTATGACGCTGAGCACCGCCATTGCCTTCCTAGGGAACTAGATGATTTTTCCACAAGCACAACAACGCAGAATCAATGGCTAACACATGTGCCACCGTAGATGCTCCAGAGCTGAAACCCAAACCCACCGTCCACCACCACATGGAGCTACATGGGACGAGGTCTCAGTCTGCAATGGCAAGAGGAGCTACCCTCCCCCCCACCCCCACCCCCATCCCCACCCACCCCACACACAACAATTCCCGACCCACAATGCAGCAACCTCCGTTGCCATATGCACGCGCAGCTCCACCAATTGTAGGAGCAGTGCCCCAAGCTGCCGAAGTCACCCCATCCTGCTCCAGCAACGCTCCACCAAGTTGCGGCAGGCATAGATCTAGGCCCAGACCTTCGGATCCTATCGTGGAGGCAGAACCGCCGCGATCAGCCACTGGTTCAAGGAGAGCCATCGGCAGAGCATGCTTCCACGTGGCGCAGTCCGGCAGCGGCAAGATGGAGCAAACAGGGGTGGGAGGGTGCAGCAATGCGGTGGCTTGGTCTGCAAGTGCTGCCAAGCGAGCGTTGCGGGGCAGGGATGGAAGTAGTTCTTTCTTGGCTTTATTGTTTTCTCTTCAACAAGTTTTTATTTTCATTTTTTTTCCATGTGTCAATTTAGTTTTGTTGCCTTCCCATGTTATAAAGACCAAGAAAGTAATTATTCCTAGGTGTGTGAATTCTGTTGAAATGTAAGTGTGAATTGTTCATCCTTCCCCATTAATTTAAGTTTTGAGTCCAAAGATTTCGAGTTTGAACTCTAGTTGGTCCTATTAGATAAAATAATTGTTAACTACTACATTATCTGAGGCTTGAGGGAGCCTTCCGATGAGGAAAGGATGGACAATCCACTTATACTTTAACAATTCTAAAGTTCACTACTACCATATTCGTCAACATTTGTGGTTAGTGTGCGCAGCGTCTAGGTTACAATCCCATATCAACAATGATTCTACCTTGCCTATGGATCTTAGCAAGCACACATTGACAGGATGTGGATGGACCGGCGGTGGGAGGAGATTGGAATTTGAGGAAAGGAGTATGAGAATGCAATGAATAGAGAGATTTTGTTGGGGAAGGAAGGCCCAATAGGTTGGGTGGCTCAAAGTTGAGCAAAACAAGGGAACATTGTGGGTTGGACAGGTCGGTAACTCAGGTAGAGGTAGAGTGCAAGAGAAGGGAAGGTGGGGACAAGAAAGTGCTGATGAACAATAATGGGACGAGGCATTTTTGACATTTCCTCTGTTCCTCTCTTATTTTACGCTGAAAATGTATACTTCAAGAACGTGGTGTTCACCAGCGCATCATGCCATCACCACACTTTACTGTTCCCCAAATATGATTCTACAATACACTTCATTAATAAAAAAAATAAGACACACTTCGTTGGTTGGAAACTTGCAGTGCATAATTATAGAGACAAAGCTAGTATGAAGTTTGAACTGCATTCCTTGCCATTTCTTATCCGTACTTTCGCATCCATGCACGGCCAAATTAACTTTATTTGTTTCGGAAGAGATTATCCATCCAACTGACGAACAATATGTCATGTATTGAAATATCACGAGGTCACCTGCTTCCTGTTGGGTTTAGCATGCCTAAGGCAGAAAGACCTGAGCCTCTCCAGCCCAGCCTCCAGCAGGGGAGGATCCACCGCAAATGTTACGCGGAGCCAGTTCTTCATCCCCAGACCGCTCCCTGCATTGCACCCACGAAAGTGTTTCCGGTCAAGCCTATGCATCACAGAGACGAAGGACTAAAGCACTCATTCCATATATTAGAATGCCACCAAATGCTGTATTCAAGTATGCTACATCATAATATGTATGCCTTCCATGATGCCCAAAATACCAAACATACTCCATCAAACTATAGTACTCAAAACTCTGTTTTTCTTTTAGCACCGTACCGTTTTGTTGAAAAATGCTTCTTCCTCTGTTCCAAATTATAAATTATCGTAGCTTTTCTAGATATATAATTTATATTATGTATATAAACATTGTCTATCTAGGTGCATAGCAAAAACTATATACATAGAAAAGTCAAAATAACTTATAATTTAGAATAGAGGGTGTAGTCGCTAAATGTTTATCAATGAAAAATACAGGTCTACATGTCTCAAAATTTGTTAAAATTCCAGGACTTCCATTGGTACGTGGATTACATTCAAAATCCCTGCAGCAAAGTATGGGCAAATAATGCTTACGCGAGTTGGTTTTACCTGGGCATATCACCACAGACTCCTCTTTGGCCAACTTTGTGCAGAAGTCGATATCATCGTCTATGCCATCAAAATATGACATGTCCAGCTTTACCTATAGAAATTTCAAACAAGTTAAGGATACATATCACGTTTTAAAATAATGTAGACTAATAAAGATGCCAGAAAAATGGAGTATCTGCAATTCTGCATCAACCATGACAAACATGGATCCCTCTGGTTTGTGAGGACAAGTGAGGCACTCAATGCCCTTCAGTTTCCGGTAGCATATCTCCGCTGCCTCTCTCATCGTGTTCATAGTGTTTTTGAAGAAAACGTCGTCCGTGTTTGCAATTATTTGGGGTATAGCTCCCTGCTCATAATGTTTAACATGGCGTCAGTTAGAACAAATGATGTTAATCTTCTGGGAACCAGCGGTACTCCAAATGCATGCTTCCAACAGGAATTCTGGATACTGACCTGAACAATTGCTGCAGGGTCTACTGAGATGCCACGATAGGGTTATGATGGCCTCAAAAATCTATTGAAAAAAGCAAAATCCGTCCCTAAGCTGATATATAGTAGAGAAAAGAGGGGGCAAAGCCATGCATGCATCACAGGATTGTTTTTGCCACAGAAACTTGATCAAGGCATGATATACCTTCTTCTTCCTGAGGACACCTTTTGGGTCAGCCATTGCGATCCACCCGAGCCGCCAACCGGGCACCATCCATCTCTTAGATATGCCACCGAGTGTCACCACAGGAGCTACCTCTCCAAACACGCCCATCGGCACGAAAGGCTTGCTCCCGAAAGCACAAAGCTCGTAGATTTCATCACTGATAACCATTGCCCCAAGCTTCCTCGCTGTCTCTGCAATCTAGAGAGCTGAATTATTATGATCGAGTTAAGAATTGGGATGTCTATATGACCTAGCCTACATGATTCATCTTCATTGTCAGATTTCAAAAGAATTGATATTCATTAGCCGATATGTACTGTACACAATATGTAGAATAAGACAATTTGTACAGTTCAACTTAATACCAAACTAGCTACAAGCAAGATGATCACATAATAACACTATTTAACATAATAAAATGCATTACACACCAACCTTGGCCGGGTGCTCATAGGAGTAGACGGACCCGCAAGGGTTATTGGGGTTGACCATAACAATAGCAACGGTGTTGTTATCAGCAAGGGCCTCCACACCTTCAATGTCAACCTCCCATCCCTTCTCGTGAAGAAGATTGTAGTGCCGGAACTCAAGCCCACCCAAGGCGGCACGCGCTTCGTACAGTGGGTATCCCGGCCGAGGCAGCAGCACATTTGCGCCCGGCGTGGCGAGGACAGCCATCATGGTCTCGGTGGCATGGTTGCAGCCGGCGGTGAGGACAATGCGCCCGTTGAGAGCTCGTAGGGGAGGTACCGAGACAGGTATGCAGCCACGGCGCTGAATGTGTTCACCGGAAGTATATCGAGAGCACGTTAATTTGCAAGAAAGCTTTTGGAACTCTCATGGGCAAACATATATACTCCCTCTCCTGTGCACATTTTCAACGAGCACAACGTTCAACTTGCTAAGGTTTTTAATTAATCTCATTGGAACATGATGGCCTTCCAACCAATAAGATCAAGCAACCTTTGAACTTGATTTTGAGCTTTGAACTTGATTTTGGCACTTCGATCGAACTCGGCAAGTGACAAACTTTGTACTGATACGGGGAACTTTGAACTGAAGTCTATTTTAAACAAATGAGACTAAACCTTCATCTTGATGTATGCACTAATAATAATTTAAAACGTAAAATCAAGAGAAAATTCTGGTGGACTAATCTCATAGCACATCAAGAAAATGAAATGCTACCTTATGAACGTCTGGTTAGCTGACCAATTAATAAATTAACAACCAGTTGTCGCATGGGGACAAAAAGCTTGCGTGTCAGCACTGATGTTCAGCACATATGTGAGAATCACAGTGGTTTGCAGGATCAGCTGCACACTTAAATACTAAACTACCCCGGCCGGCCCAGTGGTTGCAGGATGTATATTCTTTTACGTATATATAGACTTTGGCTTTGCCTTGTTCTACTCTACAATCAATGTAGTCTGTCTATATATACATTGAACACAGGCTAGTGCTGCATCACTGTTTAAGTCTGACCTCAATTATTCTGCATCTGCCTTCTGAGATCTGACCATGGCTTCTATATGCACACGATGCAACCACCGACAATATTCTGCTCCCCCAATAATATTGATTTTTCTTTAACATGGTGTTGCAGTTTTTATACTAAATCGTTTGTTTTTTCATTAAAATGTCAAGTCTCTTTATTAGGGAGCCCTTGGACACTCATCTGAAGATTTGAAAATAGCATACCAAATATCTATGTACCACTGGCTCATAAAAGAAAGCAAGTCTAATTTGAAATATTTCTAAGGCACTAAGCAAAACGTCGAACTACTGAACAAGGATTTTTCGATTTGCATGCTACCCTCCTCTAGAAATCATCTCTACTGAATTGGTAGAAAAGAAACAAACAAAGAAAACGAAGCAAGGAAGAATTGGCCGATCGAGGGAGAGCAAATGACGACTCGTGCGGAGACGGAGGAGACATAGCAGTCGGGAGAGGCAAGTTTTCTTTTTCATTTTTTTTTGATACGAAATCGGGAGAGGCGAGTTTCCTGCACGTATACCTGCACGCCTCGGTGAGGCCGGCGGCGGTGGGGTAACTGTTGCACTTGCCGGAGGTGGCGGCGGCGGCCACGGCCTCCTCGGCCGTGGCGGTCGTGCGGAAGCACGCGAACGGCGAGGGGTCACCGTGGCCGAGCGGCGCGAGCGGCCTCGGGTCGCTCCTGTCCACGCATCCGAACAACCGATGAACGAGCGCGCGGAGGCTCAGCGCGCTGGCCGCCTCCAGCGATGGGTTCACCGCGCCGAAGCGCCACGCCACCTCGCCGCCGCTGCTGTCCATATATAGGATCGGAGCCTTGGGAGCAGGAGCGTGGGGTAATGGGTGTATGTGTGTCTTCTTCCGTAGTCTTTGGCCAGGTCCATCCTGCTTGCAGGTCGTGTATATATCGTCGCTACGTCCTTCTGCGTGAGTGATAGGAATTCTCATTTTAAAATTTCGATCACACGCTGCTGTTCCGATCCGTAAGGATCCGCACTGCTACAGACATGATTTGCGGAAGCATCTACTTTTTGTTTAGGGTTCCTTCTAAAAAAAATTCACACTTAGAAATGTATTTTTAAAGATGAATCATGGGTTAGACGCCTCTAAAAAAATCCTCACGAGGTACGATAATATCCACCAATCCTAGAAATTAGCATTTCAGGGATGAACGGTGGGGTATACGTATGATGCTGGAGGTTGTAGGTTTGAGTCTTGTAGTAAGACTAAGAGTGAGTGAGTGAGTGAGGTGGTGGTCCAGTGCGGGCTAAACGGATCGGAGGGCAAGCTGGACTGGCAGATATGATGGGCTGAAGGAACAAATGATTATAAATTTGACGAAATTCAAATTCGATCAAACAAAAATAAATGCGATGGTATGGAGGCACGAGACCTAATAAAACCTATATTTCATTTTATTGATTAAGTTATTAACTTTAATTCCCAATAAATGTTTAAAATTAAGATAGATTAAATAAAAGTTTTAAAAAACTGACACAAAAATTTACTATATTTTAATAGGTTTCCATTAATGAAACACAAGAGTGTTACGTTACCTCGCCCGAGGCTGAGCCATCTTTTAAGCTCGATAGCTCTTTCTCGAGCTCGTCTCGCTCGAGAGCTTGGGCTCGGCACTGGGCTGGCTCGGGCTTAGCTCGTTGACAGCCCTGCCCCGCGCCGCGCCAACGAGAGGAAGAAAAAAAAAACGCTGTGCCACGCTCCCTTTAAACCCTAAACCCCTTCTCCCCCACACTCGACATCGGGGACCAGTCCGGCCGCCGGCCCAAATCCACCATACCAGGGCCCCCGATGGCCGGCGCGAGCGGAGGCTTCCTGGCCGGCGTCAACGACCCGTGGCTGAAGCCGCGGCTGCTCCGCGCGGTGGTCGCCGAGCGGCTGCCGCAGCCAGGCGGCGCCGAGCTCCCGCCGGTGGAGCTCGCCTCCGTCCTCGGCGCGGTGCGCACGCACGGTCTGCTCACGGAGGGCCTCCCGGACCGCGCCCCGGAGGACCCCAAGCTCGCCGAGGCGTGGCGCACCGCCGTGGATTCCTGGGTCGAGCGTGTCGTAGCGCTGGTGGAGAGCGACTCGGTATGGTCTCTCTGTTCCATCTGCCCTCTGTGTTGTGAAATTAGTACATTTTGGGGCGAAATCTTCCTCTTTTTCCAAGGATACGGCGTACTGTGTGGTTATTTTTTTCCCTGTAATAGAGAAAACCTCATTTGGATGGTGTGACCGTGTGAGGGGAGTAGTTTAAAACAGATTCAGGTGGAATTAAGTTTGCATATGGTTCAAAAAAAAAGTTTGCATAACTTTGTATGTGAAGCAAATTCAAGGGTCCCTTTGCTCTTCCATTTAAGATTGGAGGACACCAATGAGAATGACTCCAGCTACAGTTTACTGAAGAAGTAGTTCAGAATGAGTGTATTTTAATTGAAATGTGATATTTTTAGAACAAAAACTTCTGCTTCAAAGGCATCATCTTATGAATCATCAGTACCTCACTGTGTTGGTCACTTTGTCTGTTAAATTATTGAACAAGTGATTTACTCAAAAAATTTCTCTACATCCATTAAAAGTGCTATTACTCCGTACAAGAGTATCAGTTTCTAATTGCTCTATCCCACAACTGGTAATGCATCTATGTGAGACGTTTCATCTTAGCCCTATGCTATTTTGATCATGCTAAGCCACAGTTGTGCGCTCTCACATTGTGTGCATCTCTCATCTCCTATCATCCATGTCACCTGCTAGTCCTCAACGCTGTGGCCATCAACCTGTAACATGTCATCACCCTCCCTGTGCTTACCACATGGTCAATTGTGAAACAGCTATATGTATATGTTATAGTTTGCAAAAGCTATTTTACTATTTATTTCTTGTGTCTGGAAAACAGCTGATCCATAGTTATGCCCTTGATGCCTATGCTTTATTGTAAAAGAAAAATGAATCAGAGAACTTATGTGAATATGCTTACCTTTATTTTTGAAAATTCTTTAGGCATACAGTTGCTGGTTGGGTACTTGCTTTCTCGGTGTGACTTTCCAAGAGTGCAGCAATGAGCGCTTTGCAGAATCGTACTCCAATTGGTACGAAAAGATTCTGAGTAACTTGCAGGTAATGCATACAATTTGGTGCAATTTATGTAGAACGTATGCTCACCAATTTATGACTTGTGTCCCCAGAAGCCAGAAGTTAGTCTGCTTGGTTTTTTTTCATTCCTTTCTGTTTCAGATTCTGGGTAATGCCATTATTTAGTTGAAGATGTATTTAGCATCTCACAAATGCTTTCTAGTTAAATTTTAGTTGGACTATAGCCATGAAATTGATACTAGTGTCTTTGGAAGTTATTGAAGTGAACGGCAATTTTTCAGTTATATTCCGCTGAAGTAGACATTGTGCTATGGAGTATGAAAACCTTCTCTTTGATGTCCTTCATGCAATTTGAACTAGTAAATTCCAAACATAGTTTACCTTGGCAGGAGTTTATTGATGTTGTACTTGGTTATTCAAGTGTTTCAGGAATAAAACTATAACCATAGAATCTTGAGATTGACTGTAGCTATGAAAAAGCTCATGCTTCTCTCTTGTAGCACTTCTTGCAAGTAATGCTCATACTGAATTTACTATAGCTTAGGCCTAACTAATTCTTCTTTTGTAGAGAGTCTTGCTTTTTGTTGCTCAGAACACTGTTATGTACATTTTGCTAATTTCTTATGTTTTTTCTTGTTTTCGAATACATATTATTTGTTTTGAAGTTGAGTATAAGACAAAGCACCGACAAAAGAAAAATCTACACCAAAACATGTCAGTCAAACATTTGCTTTCTACTATAAGTTCACAACTGTCTAATCTTGGTCTATCTAGTATCTTTGGATGAAGGATCAATCCATTTAAAACTCCATGTATTTACTACACCACTTCTTTGTAAATTGATGATCTGTTTGAATGCTAATTTATGTTAAAATACCACAATTTTAATGTCCACAAACACAGTAAAATCAGTTTTTGAACTATGGTTCATCTTCATCATGTTATCCCATCCATCTCATTTAGTATCTAGAATGAATAGTTTTAATCAAACAGTACAATTTACAGCAATATTCTCTTTATTTTACCTTTTTTTACCATTTTGTATTTCAGCTGTAACTTTATATAATACCAGCCACCTTTATTTGTTCTAACGATGGTTTTAGGGCAGCTTCTTGTGCTTAATCGCTGATTAGGCCGGCTAAGTGGCCAACTTATGAAAAGTAGGAAAATTCTGTTGTTACGCCTCCCAGGATTTAATCTCATCGTCATTCTCGTTAAACATCTTATATATGTGATTCTTCAGTCTTTCACACATTATTTTTCTACTGATTCTCTTTTCCTTGTAGCAGGAACCATCTTGCTTGCAACTTGTAACTGTTATTTCTTGTACTTCCTTGTCTGATTTATTTGTCAGGTGAGTTACATAAGATCAATGTCCTTTAAGCTGCCAAGTGTAATTTTGGATTATCTATGTTTAACCGTTACATGATTAAATGGATTAAGTTATGAATTTATCAATTGAACCACCACTTGATAATGTTACGTAGTGTTCACAGGGAATTTGTAAGTGGCTCTGATATCTGAATGGAACCTCTTTACTTTTTCTGTTTCTTTATTACTCAGTTAATAAAGTGGACATAATGCATTCAGGTGGATTTTCCATTGCATTTTATATGAATCGGAACAATTTGAATTTGCCTTGTATTGCTTTGTTTAGTAGTTTTCTAATAGGCCATATAATTAGTCCTGAAGTAGCTAAATGACTTGAATTAGACATGGCTCCTGCGACTATTCTGCAGTAAGGCAAATTTTACATGGCTCCTATTTTGAGTACAGTTCCCAACTTCAAGTTCTATGTTTGCAATAGACTCTGCAATTCCAATCTATCTGAGTTCTAAAGTATACCGGCTTTGTAGCTTGGCCGCTTCAGTATTACAGTTTTGATTAAGGAACGCTAAAAATTGTTATTTTATTCTTTGCATTTTTTTCTGTATGTTTTGTTTGTTTACACTGAAAGCAACATGATTCTGATTAGATTGGCAAAGGTTTTGAACTTAAAGAAAGAGGCATCAGCCTTTGCTGGAAGGGTTGTTGAACCGGTGCTGCGGCTTTTAAATGAAAATGGTCTAGTAGCTGTATGTTCTACTCTTTTCATTCTTATTCTTATATGTTTGCCTTGAACCACTCAAGGGGAATATCTTTAATTATATCTAGAGTACTCTTATATCTATTTTTGCAGGACGAAGCAATTGATTTGCTGAGGACAGTTATTAAATTGTACCCATCATCTGTAAATCGGCACTATAACAAAGTATGTCTTATTTTTATGTTCTCATTTCCTATTATGGGTAAATATGCCTTGGTGCCCAGGGAAAAAAGGATGGTTCTTCCAGAATTGCTTAAAAAGAAAAAAGTTTAGCTGTTCGTAACATTTTAATTTTGCTCGTTGACAGGACCGTAGGATTATAGAAGTTGGAATTTCATGCAAGTCTGTTGATGAGCTTCAGAGTCTATATGGATTGCAGAATTGAACTGCTATTGGAGCTTTAGATATTTCCCTGAGCTAGTTCCTATTTTACTAATATTGTAGTTACAGATATATTTGTAAACACAGCGGTTCCACACAAGTTTTCCATTAATGACGGCTGCTGTTTAAGTTCTAATTATAGAATATTTGTAAGGAGACTAATGTATGATGCAGATTTTTCAGAAGTTCACTAATTGCTAGGGTGTATAGAAATACACATGATGTTGTATGTTTATAATACTATTTCTATCACCCTAACTGTTATATTCTTACAGTTTACTTACATTACAAAATTTAGGTTGAATCTGCCATTGTAACAAAGGTTATGAGTACAGAAGTCAATATAAAACCATCTGAGGTGAGAGGAGCCTCGAGCTTTACTTAATTTATCCTTTTGTTTTCTTGTTTTGTGTTATATAATGCCCAGCCCTGACCCATAGTTCCAACACTTCAGAAATTTGCAAGAACCTTAGCATTGTTACCTTCTATCCGAGTATCTGAGGACAGTTGGTCACTGATGATTCGGAGGATATTGATTGTGGTAAACAATCTTTTGAATGATGCTTTCATAGGGCTTGAAGAAGGTAAGATATAACAGCTTGCTGCTAATCATGCTTAAGTCCTACCATTTCAGATAATTTTTAACCATTTTACTGCTGCAGAAAACAATGGCCATGATATTATGTTGCTACTAGTTCCACCTGGAGCTGATCCTCCACCAACATTGGGAGATCAAGTAAGGCCTGGAGCCAATGTACACATCACGAAGAAATTTCGTGTCTGTACTGTTCCTACCATTTCAGCTCTTATGCATTGCTGCAGTGTGATGCTGACTAGTTATTATCCAGTTCAGGTTGGTCAAAATCAGAACATTTCTGTATATTACCTAATGGTGCGCATAACCTGCTGGTGAGAGACACAATTTTATTCTAAGTTTATCTCTTTTTATTGGCAAAAAGGTCAATGTTCCAATGCGTGCTTTGGTGGCTTTGATTCGAAGAGTGCTGTTAGTTGATGGATCACTGCATAAAAAGCTGTTACCTTCAACAACTTCATTGCATCAAGAGCTTATTTGTTTTGAGCTTCCATCATTGCATTCGACTTTTTTGGATTTGCTCAATGCAACTATTAAAGGAATGCGAAGGTAACTTGGCATTGTCTCTTGAAAGGCATAGACCATCTACATTTCTTAACTTGGTCTAGTAAGGGACTGAAAAAAATATCATATGAGAAGCATTATAGGCTATTTAATTGTGACTTATTCTGGAACAAAAATTGAGACATCTAGAATTTCTCTTTCAATTTTTGTTCAAATCTAAGCTAAGATATAAAAGGACTAATTTAGACTATCATCCTGCAGCCAACTTTTACCACATGGTGCTAGTATCATACGGCTTGTAACAGAGTACTTCAAAATGGCGAAGTTACCTACTTTGAGGACAAAAGCTTACAGTATTTTGCAGCTTTTACTGACCTCCATGGGCATTGGTATGTCATTCTTTATTTCTTGCATATTCCATTACAGTTATATGATTTTAGCTTTGAACATAGTAAAATTGATTATAATTTGTTAGTGTAGTTTAGCTTTTGTCATAGTAATACTATTATAGCATCTCAGGCTGCAAGTCTACTTGAATGCCTTTTTTTTGAATTAGCAACATTAATAACAAAAAAGTGCCTTAAAGATTATTGAATATTGGAGACAAATAATCTTGAAATATCTTCAGCATGTTGTTTTAACAAATCTGTAATGACTTCTACTTGTTATGTTGTAACGTCTATAATGCTTTGAAAATGATGTATGTAGCATGCTCAACAGCGTGTTTCTTTAAGCATTGTTTAGGGTGGACAATGTGTATCTTGTATATAGGTCCCAATTGTTTGTTTAACCATTCTTGCAACTCCTCACCTTTAAATACTTTAACTTTACATTGACATTCCATCAGGGCACATACACTTTATGCTTTTCTTTTGGGAATTATTGAGATACCATTTGTTTGCTACACATCTTTGGTTTTGTTTTTTCTTGTCAATTTCCTGTTGCAACCGTTCTTATACAAATGATCTTTTTTTTATCAGGGACATCTCTGCACCTGCTTGAGGCAACAGTCAGCAATGCAATTGCTGATCTGAATGATGATGGTAGAAGTGACATGACTATAATCAGCACAAATCCATCAAAAGTGACAAATGAATCATCATCAAAAATTTATTCGAAGAAGAGGAAGCAAGAACCACAAGTACAAAACTCATTTGTCTCAGGTTCAGAGAAGGCAGCAATCAGCCCAAGGAAAAGAAAAGGTTCTTCTGTACAAATTGCATCGAAGGGAATGGCCCCTGAAACTACAGGAGATGTTAGAATATCAACCCCACTTTCAGTCAAAATAACTGCGCTAGAAACATTGGAAATTCTTCTGAACGTGGTATGCTTAAATCTAACCTATATTTCGTCATCCAATTATTGCTGCATGTATTAATTTTCCTGTTGCCAGATATTTGTTGTTGAATCCTTGTTCTCATATTGGTCTGATTGTCTGAATATGATTATAGCAAGAATGACTTGGCCCAGGTCATTGCAAATACCTTTTTTAAGAAAGTTCAAACCATTTATACTCCTTGTTGAAAAGCAATGAATCAAATTGGATGACAGATAATATATTTTGCAAATTTTAATGATTAAATGGTCAAAATTGTTTTTGAAGCTGGTACCACATTGTACTGTATGATCTAATATCCAAGACACAGACTTCATTCATGGTGCTCATAGATACTTATTTTTCAGACCATAGCTGAAACAGTACTTACAACCATTTTTTAATGATTATATTCTATAGAGAAATTATAAAATGAAAGAAGAATTGAAAGTTCGATTTTCATGGTGAATGGGAAGAAAAACACAATCATGTTATATGAATTGGTTTTGCAACCTGCATGTATTGTGTTATTTTAATTGCCATATCTAGTTAGTGTGTAAATTCAGATTATATGTTTTTCTGAGATGTAACAATAACATTATAACTTATCACCTGGAGCAGGGAGGTTCATTGCGGACGGATCACTGGAGGCCAGAAGTAGACTTGCTCCTAATTAACGTGACTATAAGTGCTTGTGACATGGGAGGGAGTTACAAGCAAAAACCATCCACATTTGGGGGGGCAAGCATATTAGACCTCCAACTTGCTTCATTGAAGGCCCTGCTAGCATCTTTTCTTTCTTCTCCATATGCCCGTCCTCCTTATTTAGCCAAAGGAATCGAACTCTTCACAAAAGGTAATAGTTCCTCTGAACACAAATGAGTTCATCCGGACACGGTTTCCAGTCTGTCACTTTGACTGCAAATATCCATATAAGTATATTATCTTACATAGAAAAGCTTATTTAATAATGAATCTATTAATGTCGACCTTATATAGTCGATCTACATTAGTTTTTACATATTTGTGGTCAAATCTAAAAAGTTTACTTGGGACAAATCTAGATGCACTTGTATTTGTGATCGGATGAAGTGTCTTTTAGCGTGTTATTTAGTGGATTTTGGATGGGGTGTTAGTTCAAAATTAACATCTAGTTAGTTGAATCAAAGATTTGGCTGCAATGGGTATGGCACTGAAAAATTATTAGCTGACAAAAATTGGACCTAGTAATTTGCCGGCATGACTTGTACAAAAACAATTAGTAATGGTATTTGTGTTGGACCATGAGATTAATTTGCCTTACTCTTAGTTACATATTTCGTGCGAGTGGCAACGGTTGGTTTGGATCTGGGCCTTAAAAAAAATCCACCCCAATATTTAATAATTTGTATCTTTTGTTTGTTACAGGGACGTTAGAGATAGGCACTAAGCTTGCAGACTTTTGTTCACGAGCTTTGCTGGCTTTGGATGTCCTTACGCACCCTCAAGCCCTTTCTCTAGAAAAAGCAGTTCCTGTAGGCTCTGGGCTCAATTACAGCGCACGAGGAAAGACAGTTTTTGGCGGTGGAACATACCAGATTTCAGCATACAGAGATCAGCCTCAAGCTATGGAGGTTGAAGACATGTATGATGATTGGTTGGCATCCACCAAGGACGATGAACCAGCAGAGGCTCCCGTGAATGGTAGTGCCGCAGGAACAAGTAAAGCTGGCACAATGTTGGCTGATGGAAGTCAACTCAACCCCATAGCAGAAGATCCAAAAATCAACTCACTCAGAATCACGGCTGCAGCACAAGATGCTCCAGCCTCCAGCAAGAGTGATGTCAATATGGTTGATGCGGCGGCAGGCGAAATTGTCAAGCCAAACACAGTGGATAATTCTTCAAGTTCCAACGCTGTCTCGGCTCCAGTGTACACAACAAATTCTGATTCACAGAAGCATGTCATACCCTCAATTCCTGAGCAGAGGCGCGCTGATGAGGTTAGTCATCTTGAGAACAGAAGCCCAGCTGTCGATGCACCATCTAGCAAGCTGGGAACTTCAGATGAAGTTTCAGACGTTCCAGTTGCTGCTTCAGGCTTCCATCAAGTACCAGAGGGCCGTTCAACCAGCTTTGCAGAATTGTTTGGCTCGGAGTCTGGTGTTGATTCAGAGTCAGATGATTCAGTGCCAGATATTGTTGATGGAGATCCTGACTCTGACTAAAGTTCATAACTGTTTGTGAAATTTTGACCCTTTAAGAATCCTTGGAGTTAAGAGACCAATTAACACAATGGTTGTTATATCTGATCCAGTGAATTTTTTTGTGAATTCTGTGGTGTCTACTTGTTTTGAGTTAAAATTTTGTGATGCCGTCCACTGAGAGATCAGGTAACATTGTCGTGTGCCTGCAGTTTTCACAAATGCACTTCGTTGTCAGCTGCCTGCAGATAGCCTGAAATGAGGTGAATTTCAGCCAAACATTAGTAACTTGAATAAAGGAAGGTTAACTTCAGTGTGTCATGCTACCTCAGTTTTGGTTTTTTTAGGTACAAGATTTTTGCTATGCATCTAGATATATATTATATCTATATAGATATATATTATATCTATATGTCTAAATGCATATAAAATTTATGTATCTAGAAAAGTTAAAACGAGGAGGGAATACTCCACAAACACACAGGCTTATTCATTTTATGTAGACGAGAGAACAAAACTTCATCATTTGACCGTTGGTAACGATAGCACCCCCTAACTTCTGGTTCATTACATGTGCCAACTCATTTGCCCTAACAAGACGCACGGGGAAAAAATATTTACAGTTTTAACAAAATTGTCAGCTTGCATTTAATCAACCTGCGATGAAGAACATACAGTACACCGTTGCAGTTACAATCAAGCTCGGCGCTTGCTAAGGCGCCAAGAGTTGGGCTCGTGGTATCTATCGTACAGGGGTTCAATTCTCTCCTGCCTCTTCCTTTTGCTCATCTTGGTTGGGTCTGCACCCTTGTAAAACCTTGGCGCAAGCTCGACCAGCCATTTCGGATCAATCACAGTCACCTCCCTCATGTACTCCTTGGTCGTCATCACCAGCTCATGATAGATGACCCAGTCTGGCTGCCGCTGGAACAAAGCGCTGCTGGGGTGGATGTACACTGGCTGGTTTTCGACCAAGGTTCTGTATCCCTCCTGGGGATCCTTCCTTGCAGCATGGAAAAAGAAGCCAGCAGTAATCGCTTTCCTTATCTTTGTGAAGTTTTTCCCAGCAGAGACAACATCAAGTTTATATCTGCACAGACAACAGCAACATAGTTTAACATACATCAATCTTGTAAAAGAAAAGGTAACAACAAATAGATCTAACTACAAAAACAGCTGTGCGAACAAGAATTACAAGCATCCGGAGAGATTAACATGATGTACAGAAAGAGCCATTGCTTCTACTATAGGATCCAATCAACAAAATAGCATTCCACGACACTGGCTCAATGTACATATGCTATCCAATAAGTCCTCACTGTACATTGGCCAAGCTTTTCATATTTCGCAACAAAATTGCATGTCTAATTTTGAGCAACTAGTCTACTATTCCAGAAATAAGACTCATACAAATTAGTTGACCTCTGCCCCTGCCCTATCATCAGTATATGCATTAGTACACTAGTTGGATTTTGTATTGTACACAGCTAAATTATATTGAATGCAAGGTTGATGACTACTCACAGTGTGGCACTCTGCCAACCATATCTGATTAAAAATATTTTATTCAGGAAAGGAAAAGGTTGACATATTTAAGCAGACAAATTTTGACATATCGAAGCTTGCTGTGGAAGTATGAAGTAAATCAGTCTAGGCAAAAACAAGTTGAATATATGCAAGAGCAGAAAGAAACATTCCAGGAACAGATACAAGGAAAAGGCAAGAATGTGCTTAGCTAATGCAGATGCTACATGCTTCTAGTCTAGTTAAAACAACTGAAAAATAGCATTTACCTGTCCATGATAGTGAGAAGTTGCTTCCTCACATCCTGTGCTCTCCTCAATGATCTTGATTGAACAAAGTTCTCGAAACACCAGGGACCAGAAAAGTTCTTTGCCTTCCAAGCCTCGTATACAGCAAGCAGAGTAAGATGATCCCCCTCTGGCTGGAAAAATTTAGCCCTTTTTTGATCAGCTTGAGCCTGTTTTTCTCGTGGCCTGTAGAATATGTTCCCTGTTTGAATCATTGCTATGATAGTCAGTATCTCATCACTGCACCCAAGGTCAACACTGGCTAGTAGCATCTTTGAAAGTGGTGGGTCCAATGGGAATTCTGCCATTTTCCTCCCCAGTTTGGTTAGAAGGCCCTCTTCATCAAGAGCACCAAGGCTATACAACTGTTCCATGGCAGAAATCAGTGCTTGAGGTGCTGGGGGATCCATAAAATCAAAGGATAATAGGTCATTTATTCCCATTGCCTTCATATTAAGTACTGTAGACCCCAAGTTGATCCTCTGAATTTCTGGAATGGTCGTGGGGGACATTTCATTACGGTAGGCACTTTCAGTGTATAGACGATAACACTTGCCTGGTCCAGTACGCCCAGCACGCCCTGCTCTCTGTTTCGCAGATGCTTGCGAGATTGGAGTGATAACCAATGAGTCAAGCCCCTGTTTCGAATTGTACACATTGATCTTGGCAAAACCAGGATCCACAACATAGTATATGCCATCGATTGTCAAAGAAGCTTCAGCAATATTGGTGGCCACAACAACTTTCCTCTTGCCAGGCGGAGCTGGGTCAAAGATCTTTGATTGCATCTCACTAGGAAGGGCACTATACACAGGCAAAATTATGAGCTCTGGAACATCCTTGCCTAACCCCTTCATCCTCTCATACAGACATTGGCAGGCGTGGTCAATCTCCTCTTGTCCTGTCAAGAAAAGAAGGATGTCTCCTTCTGGCTCTGTCAAATGAATCTGCAGAACAGTAATCAATGCTGCATCCAAGTAATCGCTCTCAGGTTGTTTTGTGTAGAGTATTTCCACTGGGAATGTTCTTCCAGGAATTGTGAAGATGTTACAATTAAAGAAATATCCTGAGAACTTCTCAGCATCAAGGGTGGCTGAAGTAACAATAAGCCTCATGTCAGATCTGCGCTTAATAAGTTGTTTCAGCAAACCAAAGAGCACATCTGTGTGGATGGTCCTTTCATGGGCTTCATCGAGCATGATAACAGAATATTGGGAAAGGTTCTCATCAACAAGAATCTCACGCAGAAGCATACCATCAGTCATGTATTTTATCACTGTGTCTGGCCCAGTACAGTCCTCAAAACGGATGGCATAGCCAACTTCCTCTCCCAACCGGCACCCAAATTCTTCTGCCACTCTCTTTGCAACAGACATTGCAGCAACCCTCCGAGGCTGAGTGCACCCAATTTTACCCCTGGTGGTATAACCTGCCTCGGCCAAATATTGTGTCACCTGTGTGGTCTTCCCAGAACCTGTCTCTCCAATAACAACCAGAACTTGATTGTCATGTACAGCTTGTATAAGCTCTTTTTTCAACTTGTAGATAGGAAGAGACTGCCTCTGCTCTTGTATTGAAAGCTTTGACCTTTGCCCAAAGGTTAAAGCCTTTCCATACGCCTCCTTCTTCCATTCTGGCATGTCATAAGCTGAAAGGCCAACACCTCTCAGCTCCTGTGCAAGGTGCCGCTCACCTGTATCAGGCATAGGGTCCTCCCATGGTCGATTCAGATCCTTGGGGATCGAATCCAACATGGCTCTCTGCTCCTGCTCTCGGACCTCACGACGCTCCTTTATGAGGGCAGTCTGCAGGGCCGCTGCTCGGCTCAGTGAACCCTCAGGATTCTTGAATATCTTTACAGGTGACATATCAATTGAAAATCTGCTCTGTCCCTGCAAGAATGCTGGTTCATCCTCATTAAGCTCGATCTCAAGCTCTTCTTCTGCACCTTCCTCCTGGTACATCATGCCATCCCCATCCTCATCAAACATTGGGTAATCCCTCACATCCAGAACACCTGAAGCAATCAGCTGCTTTGCCTCCCATCTCTCCGGAGAGCTCATACGCTTGAGCGGACGCCGTGATGTTGGCGCGGCCTCATCCTCCTCCATGATCACAATGCCCGACAGACCCAACCTCCTGCCAGGCCCCATGGCACCGCCACCGCCACCCGATGGGTTCGCCCTTGGCGCATCATCTGCACCACGCTGCATTGGCAGGAGGTCCTTCCCTGTATCCTGATCCACATCCCGCATCGACAAACTCAACTTCTGCCCCTTCACTGATACTACCTTCACATACACCTCCTGGTCACGCTTCACCACCTCCTTCGCATTGACCACCCGCCTGCTCGACATCTGTGAGACATGCACAAGTCCCTCGCGGCCTCCTCGCACATCCTCAAGCCTGACAAAGCACCCAGTGTCCATTACCCGGGTCACCCTCCCTCGGTAAACCTGGTAGAGCTCTGGCTCGCCACTGGGATTCGAAGCAGCAACCTCCCTCCCCCTTCCCCCAACGCCTCTATCCTCCTCTTCCTCCTCATCTTCATACCTCCTGCTCCTCCCCCGATCTCTATCTCTATCCCTCTCCATGTCTCTGTCCCTTCCCCTGTCTCGGTCCCGATACCGATCCCGATCCCCATCACGGTCTCGACCATGGTCCCGGTCCCTGTCACGGCCATACTCACGGTCACGGCCTCGATCCCTGTCCCTGTCCCTGCTGCCGCGGTCATGATCCTGGTCACGGTGGTCACGGCCGCCGCGGTCACGGTCACGGTCACGACCGCCGCGGTCGTAGTCCTGGTCACGGCTTCTCCCGTCGCGGCGGCGGTCGCGGTCGTCCCTGGCGGGGGCGGGGGCGGGGGCGGCCGCACCGGCGTCCCGCTCGAGCTCGAGGCGGAGGTTGCGGGCGTGGTCGGGGTCGTCGGGGCGGGCGAGCCCGGGGAACTTGGACGCCTCCGCGCCGGCGGGGCCCGCGGCGACGGCGGCGGAGCTAGGGTTGGAGGAGGAGGGCGGGAGGATTGCGTGGATGATGGTGAGGAGCGTGCGGACGAAGTAGTCGGGGAAGTCGGCGCCCTTCTCCTTGAGCCGGGAGTCGAACTCGGCGACGGTGGCGGAGTCGCGGCCGAGCTCCGTGATGAACTCGGCCAGCACCTTGTCGCCGACGCCGATGTGGGTCTCGAGCTCGGAGCATACCTTTGAGACGAGGGAGAGGTATTCCAGCTTTCGGAGACCGTCGTCGCCGGGCCCCGCCGCCGCCGCCGGCGCCATGGCTGGAGTGGGGGTGGAGCTAGGGTTTGGTCCGCGGTGATTCGAATCGATTCGGGTTGGGTGGGAACTGCGGCGTCTGAGGGTGGTCGGCTGTTTCGGAGTCGGAGGGTTGGGATGACACGGGTCCAGGCCCGTCCCGCTGTTTTCACTAGGGAGGAGGAACTTCCCGTTTGGTTTACGCAGGAGGATTCCAGATCCCACTGGAAATGGAGGAAGTTTGACTTTTCAAGTCTAGCAAGAACCATAATTCTCAGCTTTCAAGCTTTTTTCTAAAGGAAAAAGTCCACATTACCCTCTAAACATTGTCCAAAGTCTAAAACTCAACCCTGATGTTTGAAACCGGCTAATTAACACCACCAATCTCCTAAAACCAGACGTGAATTGTCCTCTGAGCCCAAATCAGTCTGGTTTACCCGCTCGCATCCAACCTGCCCTTTCTCTCTGTCAGTGGTTCTTTTTCTCCCACCCTCTCTCTCTTTCTCTCACCAGAGCAAGTCCCAGCTCCTAGCGCCGACGAGTTCAGTGGAGAAGATGGGGTCTGACCAAGGAGAATACAAATATAAGAGCATCGATTTGCTCCAAGATGATGAAAAACGGAGTCAAAAGAGAGCTACGTGAACTGGAGGCAGGAACATGAAGGGGAAAGTGGCCATCGGCGTCGAGGGAGAAATAGGGCCGCCGGCGTTGGACCTATTTTAGCCCTTTGCCAACATGGATGCCAGCAGGTTCAAAACCAGACTGGTTTGGGCTCAGGGAATGTTCATGTCTGGTTCTGGTTTTAGGAGATCGTAGGTGTTAATTAGTTGGTTTCAAACACCACAAACATCAGGGTTGAGTTTTAGACTTTGGGCAGAGTTTAGGGGGTTAATATGGACTTTTTTCTTTTCTAAAACTCGTTTTGAAACAAAATGAAGTCAGCGCCATATTTGTCAAGTTCAAACCGTTCCACACCCATTAGTAGCCTGTGTATTATACAAGAATACTACCATGCAACAACTTTTAGCACGCCATGTTATCAACCGTGTCATGGCAACCAAGCAAACTAATCGCATATTAAAATGTGGATAAAGCATGTTTTTGTGATAAAATTGAATAACTCAATTTAATTTATGCTTGATAACATATTATACAAATAATGATTTCACTAAAGCTGGTCTCACAAGGTTGGATATAGCGACCAACTTAATATTTCAGTTAATTCCGTGAACCAAAAAGGGGGGTTGACCATTTTGAAGAACATTAGTAGCAGACAAAGGTATCTAGGTAAATGATTAATAGTTGCTCTTTTATTCTAGCTTTTTGAGAGCAGAAGGAATTTTGTTCTTCATTGTCCAGCTTTTCAATCTCCCAATAAACTAATATATTGGTCAGTTATAGTACATGGGATTGGTCAATTTTGAGAGATGAATAGAAATAGTACTAAAAGGTTCTAATGCATGTGCATACGTATACCAATTTTGAGACATGCACTTTGTAAGTGTTTATCTCATCCATATAGGCAATAGTGCAAACAGCTATGCCCGCCCATATGTATCTTATATATTCTTATGTTAGGAGACTTGCATGAAAAAATTTAGAGTTACATCTTTATTTTGACCCTTGAACTTCCATGCAATTCCACAGCAGCTAAACATAAAAAACAAGAATTGAGAAACAACTTCATCAAGTCAAGGGCCAGTGCCAGATTATCCCGTGTAATAGAAGCCTCGGACGGAATTTTACTGGCGAGGCGATTCCCTAGGAGCGCTCCCCCACCCCTCCCCCATCCCTGTCACTGTTTGGAAGACGGAGGACAGCAAGGGGCAGGCCTAGTGGCAAATAAATTGACACCTGCTATCCACTGCACTGCTAGTAAGAGCCCGTTTGGTGCGGCTCCAACTCCGGCTCCGCCGGCAGCTCTTGCCGGAGCCGCACCAAAATGCCCATATCGGTGGAGCGCTTCTACCGCCCCGGTTGGGAGAGCCGGAGCCCTTTTACACGGCGCACAGGCGGAGCCGGCTGAGCCACAAAACGTAGCTCCACCTGCTCCGGCTCCAGCTCCGCCCTCGCGCGGAGGGCTCCTAAACAAGGCCTAAATTAGCAGCTGCTAATTTTTACATGTTGTACACGAGTAAATTGACAGCTGAGAATTCTAGTACTTCTATGTTAGCTACCAAATTCCATTATGTGTTCTGAATATTTAAACCAGCTAACTAATTTGTGTGGCCCAAGCATGTTGAATCCTGAAATGCTGTAATGATGTTCACTGATGGACAAAGCAAACAGGGGAAGTGTTATCCTTTTGACCATTGGTTAGGTGACAAAGCAATATGTAATTAGCAGTAGCTTCCAATCATAATTGATGGCAACGGAGCCAGGAATATGGCATGAGGGGACCAAACGATCTAAGTATATATAGTGCAGTAAAAATTTCAATTATTATTGGTATTAATCATACCGACATATAGCAAGAAAATTTTCAATATATATTCATATAATTTAAAATCTAACAATTTTGCTGTATTCAAAATCTAATGGTAAGTATATGATTTTACAAAGTGATTCGCCAAAATCTAACGGCAACCAGGCGGTTAGACGCTTAAAACTCAACGCTCACCTCCCATGTGACCAAGAGCTTAGGTTCCAGTAACCGACTATTCGCTCCATGCGATCGGAGGAGGTCCAGCCGGAGGCGAGGAATGATGAGAAGGCGTGGCGAATTTTAGAAAAATGAGAAGGTACGGCCACACAGCAAAGGGACGGCCGAATGCGAAACTTGACGCGCACTCGTCAAAGTGATGCAACCATAGGAGGCAAAACATCGGATCGATGGAATCATTGGAAGGCAAAAATAAAATGGTGCTCATCAGTTATTTTTTCCCATTGTCTAAGCCAATTGACCAGCCCAATAGCTAGTTAGCAAGTTAACTTAGCTTAGGATTAAATATACTAACAAAGGGGGCTAAATTCTTTTTGCCACAATGGGAGCGGCCATGGCCCCTGCCGGCCCCGCTGGCTCTGCCACTTACATGTGAGATCATTAATGCATCTCAAAAAAGCATTATGTAATTACTTATGGATTTTTTATGTTCTTGCCCCTACTTTGAAAGCCAGTTATGATTTTACCCTCAATTTTGCTCCGTTTGTGATTTTACCCCTACCTTTTACAATGAAGACTCCGTTTGCTCGTACAATTAACTTTGTTAGTTGCATCTAGAAATAATAGAATTAAAGAAAAAGAGAAAACTCTTTGTAATAGGGCGAAAAGATGAAGATACCCCTTATCCCTTCAACCATACCGTGGCCTTCCCGACCCTCCCTCTCCCAAACCATCCTCGTGGGATCGAACCCTAGCAGTTAGCAGCGATTCATGCGGCGATTCCGGCCAGGCGCTGCTGGCAGGCATAGGCGCGGCCCCGTGAGTGGCCAGGCGCGGCTAGGCGTTCCGCGGGCAACAGGGCTCCACGGGAGGGCGCGGCCACGGGTGGCGCAGCCCCGCGTGAGGGCTAGCACTTGCCCACCAGCTGCCGCAGGAGGGCGCTGACACGCGCGCCGACCAGGTTCCAGGCACGTGCTGGCCATGGAAGCGGAAGGTGAAGGCAATTCAGTGCTGGATTTGGAGGCTAGGTAAATTACAATCAGGTTCTTTTTCATTGCGTTTGCCTTAAGAAACTATTCTAGGACGAATTAGCTTCAGTCCTTAGGGAGAAATAGCTTATTGTGTGTTTTGTTGCTGTGATTTGTATGTCAAATCACATGGTTCTAAAGCTTGTTGTTAGAGTTCGCTCTTTTTTCAGTTTGCCTGATGGGGGACAAAAACATGGATGCAGAGTAAAACCATGCCAACTCAAATTGTTGAAACACATAACTATAGCCTGCTGCAGTTGGTTAATTTTGTAGTGGAACACTACATGTGGGGTTCAAAGCAGCATATATCTTTTTGGCGTGAATTGGAGAGTGGTTCTATTAAGATAAAATCTGATAAGAATCTTTTTGAGTGGTTTGAACTTAATCTAGATAAGGGAGTAGTTCACATTAATGCTTAGATAAATAATTTTGAGGGTCCATTGCAATGTTCACCAACAAAACGTAGATGTCACCCTTCTGTAAGGAATAAAGTACCCACCACTGAGAGATGCATGAATGAGAGAACCACAACCACAAGTAAAAGATGCACCAATGAGAAAGCCACAAACAAGAAAAAGAGAGGTGGACATGATGATGAGGGTGTAGGAGTTGACGAGGAGGGCATATATTCTGACACTGATTCACTTGTGGCACGAAATGATAGCAGTTATAACAGTGACTTGGATGCATCATCTGACTCTAATGATGATTGCTCTGACCCTGAGTTTGATGCTGATGGGGAAGTAATTGATGATGATGGTGAATATGACCCTCCTCCTTTGTCATACGATGTTGATGATCCAAGTATTGATATAAATGTGGTGTTCCCAGATGTGGATCAGTGCAAGTCTGCAGTTACCCATCACGCAATCTTGAATGATCATGCCTTTGATATTGTAAAAAAGGATAAAACCATATTTAGAGCCATATGCAAGAGAGCCGATAAGGGCTGCAAGTGGAAGTTTTATGCATCTACAAGTAAGAAATACATTGGCTGCAAGGTAACTAGCACATTGTCCTAACTTTTGCATATGTTCCTGTTATTTTCAGCAAGTATTCCTGTCATTTTCAGCAAGTTAAGAGTATTTTTGGTTGCATGTTAAGACTAGTGGATCAAAGCATACTTGTGGCTCATTCAACAATTGTGGTGAAACTATAGCCTCAAACAAGTGGGTTGCTGCAAGAGTTGTGAATTTGTTACGGGATGACCCTAAAATGGGAGCAAAGGAGTTGCACAGTAGGCTCCAGAAGAAGTATTCCATAGATATCATAGAGTTTTCAGAGGCAAACGGAGAGCAATGGACATCATATATGGGAAGTGGGACGACAGTTATGACTTGCTACCTACCTATCAAGCTGAGCTTCTTAGAGTAGCACTTGGTAGCATTGTTGAACTAGACACCGAAGAAGATGAAAATGGTGACAAGTGTTTCAGCAGGTTTTTTATTGCCCTCAAACCATGCATCGATGAATTTTTGCAAGGATGTAGAGCCTACATTGCTATGGATGCCACACATTTAACAAGAAGGTCAAGAGGCCAGTTGGCAGCAGCTATTGCAGTAGATGGTCATAACTGGCTATTTCCCGTGGCTTATGGTGTGATTGAGATCGAGTCTAAGGATAGCTGGACATGATTTGTTAATAACTTGACGAAGGCTTTTGGTACTCTACAGGTTTGGTGATCAGTACAAATGCATGTAAAGGAATAGAGGGGGCTGTAGATGATGTATACCTAGGAGTGGAACATAGAGAATGAATGAGGCACTTGTGGAAAAATATGAAGAAGAATGGGTTCAATAGTGAGGTGTATGGTAAGAATATGTGATCAGACGCTAAAAGCTTCACAACTGATAAGTTCAACTACTTTATGAACAAGATAGAAGAGAAGGATCCTAGTGCACTTGCTTTCTTAGATGATAATCATCCATATGTGTGGAGTAGAAGCAAATTCTTCGAAGACTGCAACAACCTTTTTGAATGCTTCAATAGTTGGGTGTCAAAAACCAAGGATTATCAAATTGTTGATATGCATGACAAGATAAGACAGATGATCATTGAGAAATTTGTTTTGATAGCCAAGATTGCTAGCAACATGTCAGGAAAAATCATTCCAGCTATCACCAATGCTCTAAATGCTAAATCCAAGACGATCAAGGATTATGATGTATTGATATGTGGGGCTGGAACAACTGAAGTAATAGTGAATAGATGGAGGCATGCGGTCAATTTGGAACAAATAACATGTAGTTGTAGGACTTGGCAAGTGACCAGAAAGCCCTACAACCATGTTTTAGCTTTCATTGCTAAGCTTAATAGGTTTAAGAAGGCATATGCATGTAGTTTCAATCCTATAACATCCTAGGATAACTGGCCACATGTTGATTTAGGCTATAAAATCAAGAAGCCTAAACTGAAAAGGAAACTAGGGAGGCCGAGAAATTCTAGGATCAAGTCCTATGACGAGGCAGCTACTAGCAAATAAAGAAAACCATGTTCTGGATGTAATGAACTAGGCCATATAGTCAAGCATTGTCAAGGAGGCCCCGTTGCTAGTCAAAAGAGAAAACTCTCATCTTCATAAAATGGATCATCTTCACAAACATCAGTGTGAGTAATAGAAAGATACTTTTTTTTCATTTGTTTTGCTGATTTAATCATGTTTTATTTAGTCATCATGTTCACCGAACCATTTTTACCCCTCTTGTATGCCTCTTGTATGCAGTGCAAGTGCAAGTGCAAGTGCTGGAGGAAGGGGAGGGGGAAGGGGAAGGGGAAGGGGAAGGGGAAGGGGAAGGAGCAGGGGTAGGGGTAGGGGAAGGGGAAGGGGAACGGCAAGTGTATATGCAAGTGAAATAAGTAAAACAAGAACATAAGGTACTGAAGGAAGGAGAGAGAGAGGAAGAGCAGGAAGAAGAGGAGAGAGATTAGCTGTATTTAGATGCATGAATGTGATGTACTGCTTTTGGACATGCAGTATCTTAATATTAGGTGTTGCTTTTGCTGGACATGTAAGTTTGGATGTGATCTGGTGGTTTATCTCTCTCCTAGTTGTTGCTTTTGTTGGACATATATGATGGGATATTATTTATCTTCATATGCATGTGTCTTTGGACTTACTTTTGTGTCATGGTGCTGTTAAAATTTTGACAAAATTTGTCAAAATCCTTGCTAATATTCTAAATATGTGCCATTGGTTGGAAAATTTCTTTTTGGAATGTTGTCCAAATATTTAGTGTAAAATAAGGGTAATTCATGTAAAGCAGGGGTAAAATCACAAGATTCTTATAAAAGTAGGGGTATATTTGCATTTGCCATGCCAACTTGACACTGTTACATGTTGTTCATAGAAAAGGGGTAATAAGAGTCTTCATTGTAAAAGAGTAGGGTAAAATCACAAACGGAGCAAAAGTGAGGGTAAAATCACAAGTGGATTTCAAAGTAGGGGCAAGAACGTAATAACCCCTTACCTTATCCCTTTACCTTATCGTTAACACATCTGAGGAAAGCTTTACAGGGAGCCTACACTATACTTATAGTCGAGTAGTAGATGTGTGAACCGCAAAGAAGCAATTAAAATTTGACCAAAGCACCCAAGAACAGGGCAGGAGGCAGAGGCATCGCAAGTGAGGAGGCGGAGGCAGCGGCGCAAGTGAGGAGGCGGAGGCGGCGTAAGCACATCGCGAGCAAGCGAGGAGACGAGAGGGAGCGTTACCCGGCCCGATGGGTTGTGGATTTCTTCCCAGCGGAAAACGAAGGGAATCGGGCCGCGAAACCCCATCACGCAGGCTTCCAGATGCTGGGAAAATCTGCACGGGGAAGTTTTGCCCGTGGGCTTCCCGCCTTAGGGAAAAGGCTGAGAACCCGTCGAGGTTTAGAGTTTCCAAACGAAGCCTAAGTGGGAATTCAATTATCCTTGTACATCTTATTGTTTTACACCTATAAACTTTACATATTTTTTTGCCCTCCAGCCTACGTGCACCGCAAATTTATGGTTCTTGGAGGTATGCAATGCAACAATGGTGAAATCAAGATCGAGGATGTCGTGCATGTGGCTATTTTTTTTCAGTGTCACACGATGTGCCTAGTGTCTAACGATAGTGAAGGCATCTAGGGTGATTTTGTGTCAATCTTAATAACTATGTGTCTAGTCTACTATAGATGTTCATATAGGTGTGAACGTGTACGTGCATGAGATGTTTGTATAACCGTCTGCAGTTAAAAAGACTTGCTTTAGGGACTTTGCAATTTTCTGTAAAAAATTCAATTGTTTAAGAATTTGGAAGATGAAAAAAAATACTAATAGAACTCCTACTGTAGGTGATCGCAAAAAAAATACCATGGAAAGTATTATATTCCTTCCATTTTGAAATATAAGATGTATTAATTCTTGATTTAAGTCAAACTTTTCTATCTCTAGAAAAATGCATCAAAATCTACAGCATCAAAATAGTTTTATTAAATTCACCATGAAATAGGTTTTAATAGTGCATTTGTTGATTAGATGTTAAAGGTATTTTTCTATAAACTTGGTTAAGTTAGAGAAGTTTGACTTACGAATAAACTAAAACATATTATATTTTAGAACCAAATAACTCATAAGAAATAATCATGTGATGACAACATCTGTAAGGACTACATATAATTACAATATTCTTTTAATGTTTCTAACAGCCACATTTTGCAAAGGTACATTTTCATCTTCTCTCACAAGAATTTTTGATTCACTATGAGTTCTTCAGTTCGAGATATTATTACCAGTAATTTATTTATACCATCTATAATCTTTTTTTTAGAGGAATTCAACGATTCTTTTGAGGCTTTGAGCAGTTTGTTGAGGACAAACAATCTGTATCTGTAACCAGAAAAAAAGAAGAACAATCTATAGCACAAGAGGCCCGAATTCTGTTTACAGGCTCACCTGGGCCCTGGCCCATCTGGTGACCGTGAATAAGGTTGTCGTCTTCATTTTGGGCGCGGCCACTCTATGGTTTCGCGACTTTGAGCGGGAAAACCCTAGTCGGCAGCGGCATTTTCCGCAACCGACCGTGCGCCGGCGGGGCGAGGACTGCTCCGGCTTGGCTATTCCAGCCGATCAGCCGTCGCGGCGGCCAGACCGTACCGCGGCGAAGAGCATCGGGCGATCTAGCTCCAGAAGACGCGGTTCCGGGCTCCGGTAATCGCTGCGGCGAGCGGCGGCGTGTTGGCAGCACCGGAAATCCGGCTCCGTTGCCAGCACATTGCCCGTGAGTTCTCTACTCTTGATCACTGGGAGTTGTCATTTTAGATTAAAACTCGTATATGTTTTGTGGCGTAGTTTTACTGTCTTATGATTGAATCTTAGGCGGATTCTGAGTTATTAATACTCCCAGATTAGTTTTCAGAAATGAAGCGGTACTACCAGCCTGTGCCCAAAAGGAATTGTGAAAGTGTTGGGGGAATTATTCCAGAACCTCAGATAGAGTTTACCCCAGGAATTGGGGACGAAGTTGGTGCAACAAAGGGTGCTTTCAATAGGGCAAGGCAACATAACAAAGGATTTAACAGTCAAAGGCGAAGTGTGTCGCCTGCACTCGCTTCTGATTGTTCGGAGAGTGGAAACCCTTTTGGAGTCTGTTTGTGTACTTCCTTGGACTGTGCAAGATATCTCTTAAGGCAAGGCATACCTTTTTATCACCTCGATCCATCTTACACATGGGACAGGGGTCATTTTCTGGAGATGGTAGATTGGTACAAAGGCTTCGATGAGAAGGTGAGGCGTGCGTTTGATGAGATGGATCCTGATCGTTGCAGCGAATTGGCTTCTCGAGGGTTTCAGAAGGACCTTGTAAAAGCCTGTGCAGAAGAGGTCATCCAGGTGATTCTGGAAGAGATTGGAGATAGTCGTTTCTCCATACGTATTGATGATACTCATGACGTTACAAGCAAAGAGCATATGGGCATAGTTTTGAGGTTAGTTGTCGCTTTTACCTTTCTATTTATAGCCTTCTATATGCTGTTCCGTTGCTAGGTGCTATCTGAACTCAGTATAATTTCTGTCATGCAGATTTGTGAATAAGAGAGGGAAGGTCACAGAAAGATTTCTCAGTCTTGAGAGGGTCAAAGATATTACACCAACCACAATCAAGGGAAATTTGGTTGCTTTTCTTGTTCGGCATGGTTTATCCATTTCTAGAATATGAGGGCAGGGTTATCACGGACAATCAAACATGAGAGGAGAATTTAATAACGTGCAGAGACAGATACGGGATGAATATCCATATGCTTCCTATGTCCATTGCTTTGCTTGCCAGCTGGAACAGATTTTTGTTTCTGTTTCAAGTTCTTCTTCGTCAGCAATTTCTTATTTCTTCTACAATGTGCCAATAACTGTGAATGCCACAAGTGCACCTTGCATGACGAAGGATGCTTAAAAGTGTCGCCAAGGAATTTTGCATAAGTTGGACAGTGATGAAGTCTCCAAAAGAGACAAGCATCAAAATGTACTAGGAGAGATTAAATGGGGCTCACATCAGACAACCTTGAACCGTATCGACACAATGTGGGACACAGTGCTTGAGGTGCTAATGATTGTGGCTGAACATGGCTGTCGAGATTCCCAAGCATCATTTTCAATAGAAACAATGGAAAGCTTTGAATTTGTCATCTTAAAGATGATGTTAAAATTGTTTGCCACTATGAATGAACTGTCACTTGTTTTACAAAGAAAAGATCAAGACATTATTCAGGCTGTGGGGTTGCTTGTGGATATGAATGAACGCTTGCAAACCTTGAAAGACAATGGTTGGGAGGCCTTGTTTGAAGATGTCAAAAGTTTTTGTGCTGCAAATGAAATTCTAGTGCCAAATATGGATGAACAGATACCAAGTATGGGCCATTCGCGGCTGGATGGCATAACTGTCTCTCAGCTTCATTATTACCGTGTTCAGATTTTCTTTGCTGCTATTGACTCCATTATAACCGAGATTGGTCATCGTTTCAATGATGGTTCTATGGATTTGTTAGTGTGTTTTTCCTGTCTTGATCCAAGGAAGAACTTCTCCCTATTTGATGTGGAGAAAATTGCTCAACTTGCAGATATTTATTCTGAAGATTTCCCTGAGGCTGATCATGCAATTCTTAATGATCAACTTGAAGCCTATATTTGCTATGTGAGAAGACATGTTGAATTTACTTCCTGTCATGATATTGCAAGTTTGGCTGCAAAGATGGTTGAAACCAAGCATCATTTGAATTTTCCATTGGTGTATCGTCTCATTGAGCTAGCATTACTCTTACCAGTTGTGAAGGCATCGGTTGAAAGGATTTCTTCAGCAGTTAACATTATCCCTACTGATCTGTGCAATGAGATTCCTATTGATTGATTGAGTGATTTTGCCGTGTACTACATTGAGGAAGACATATCTAAAGAACTTGATGCTGAAAGAATTTTAGAACGCTTTCAAAGCATTGTAACTCAGAGGATGCAGTAACCTTATATTGGTACTTAGTGCCTCAGTGGTATGTTTGTTGCTTTCCAATATTGACCATTCTGTTACAGTATATTGCTATATGACTAATTTGCAGAACTTTATTTATCTTTCAATGTGCTACTTTGTATTATTATTGGACTTGCGGTTCTCAGTACTGCATAGGTTTTGTTGATGACATGTTTCTTTCGACATATTATGCCTTTACTTCTTAAGTAGATATGTTCAATGCATTTATTGATACCTTCTATCATACTCCCATGCGGTTGGTAATTTGAAATCTGTATTTTGGCTTGTCTGTTAATGCAACCTGTAAAGACTGCCTAGTGGATTAAAATTTCTATGAACAAGTGTTGAGTGAACGGATTCTAATCAACTCTTTGGAACTTTAAATTATCTACATAAGAAAACTTTGAACTATCTACATCATTTCTGTTATGGTTGGAGCTTTAGGTAGCATGGCATTAGCTTATGATGCTGGTGAACTGGCCACCCGTTTTTCTTTTATGTGCATAAACCATTAAAGAAGGCTTGTTTTGTAGCCTTCTTTTGGGTTGGTTACATTCTCTTGTGAAATTCCTGTTCTTTCATGTAGAATTCCCTTCATATAAAATTTAGGTAAGCAAGCCTGATGGTATGCATTTCATTTTCAATTGGAGGCAAGTATTTATTATTTAGGACATTCAGTTTGGTTTGAAACTACCACAAGTTAGTTATCCCACTTCACCTTATGTTGTCATTGAATTTCTGTGAGAACTGAGGCAATCAGCATTTGAAAATCTCTGGCATTTAACTCAAGCAATGTTTCTACCTAATTTCAATTTTGTTTGTATGTTTTGTATCTCATTTTGTTTAAATGTTTAATTGTGTCATTAAATATCCTAAATTCCCTTTGTTGCGTGTATTAGCTGCTATTACTTTTTATCATTCAGGAGATAGGTTTGATCTTAATGTACTTAATTTTCTCTCTAGTTTTGATTTAGGCGAAGACCAAGTTCATCACCTGTAGAAGCTTTACTGAAGATCCTTATGCAGCTTAGAGTCTGAAAGATCGAGTTCTCCATATAATTGTCAGAGAAACATCGTGGGTCCAGGTTCCTTTGAAGCTGGAATGCTCGTAAGTGTCTGTAAGGATGTAACATGTGCAGAACTGTAACTGTATAAAGTCACTCCTTTTGCCTGCGTTTGCTTAAATTTAGAGGAGCTATTTAATTTCTTATAATCTAGCAGTGCTCCCCCCCTCTCTATTGCATCCTTTTACCTGGTTTGTTTGTGCGATTCCTAGTTTTGACCCTGTTTCTTCTCTTCCCAAAGTAGATCCACAGCTATAGCTACTTGCATTGAGTCGATCTGTTTCTCAGACTTCGATGGAGAAAGGTGGTGGTTCATATTTTGCCTCCACTCCAAATTTGTAGTTTGAAAAATTCAAGTAATACTTGCATAATGTGCAGGGTACCTTTGGTACTTCGTAAACTTTTTTGTCTGGTTGAAGAAATGTAACATACCACTAAAACGTCAAGATAAATGGATTAGTATTCAACTTCACTGTTTATCGATAACCATGTCATGTGCTATTTCACCCAGCTTAGTTCATTATCCTAAATCTAGTTTGCTATTAGGGTGTCAACTAGGAGAGAAAAGTTGCCTTGGAGCAACTTGGACTAAGTGAGTGTGTTCATAGGTTCTTGGAGCAACCTCAGCCAAGAAGTGCTGAACCTTGTGAGCTGGGCATCAGTTCTATAAGCTCTTTTATGTCCCCGAGATGAAAAACTTGCATTATTAACTGTGATGTAGGTTTCCAGAACTCTCACGCTTCTATAGTTTTATAGCACCACCTATATGTATTGGCTCTTCTGGTTGTTACCACTCTCTGAAGATCCATCCAGTTATCTGTCATCACAGAGTTCACAACTAAATATATGTAGAAACTCTTCTCTAATTCTAATAATGAGTTAAACTAACATTGCTTATGGCTATCTGAGAATCAGACTGCATCTTTAACTGTATCGTCATCATCATCCTGATTAGTTGCTCTGTGCCTCGGTCCATTTCCTTTGAGCTGCCTTTTCTTTTATGCAGGGTCAGAAGGTATCTTTGTTTTAGTTGCTTTGCTTCAAGTAGAATATTTATCCACTATATTATGATCTCTAATTGAGCTGTTTAGCAGCACTTTGATCTTAGATGGTTCAGCTATCATCCTTGTTGTCTTCTTGTCTCAATTATTCATTGAGCACCAAACTTTTTCCATGCACATAAGCATGTTTATAATAACAACTTTGCTGTTACCATATGAATTTGATAGAGATCACATGCATTTCTCTTTTCCTTTTCGTTGAACAAGACGCAGCCAATGCTATGGGAATTAGGGTGGCTACCACTTGTGATTGCCAACAGTGATATGGGTTCACCAAATTGATGACTGAATGTTTTACTTTTTTTGTGAGGATTTCTAGGACTTTTTTTTTCTAGACACCACAATGGCAGGGTCATCTCCTTATGTAAATAAATAGATGTGCCAGCTAGTAGCATTGCACTGCAGTTATCCCAAATGAACTGTATCCTCCATTGGAATTATGCTGCATAACTGAAACCCTTGTGATGATAATAATGTGGTTAGCACCCTATCTAATAATAGATGCTTGCATGGCTGTCCCTATGTCATTTGACATTCATGCTAGCATTGTTCTAGGTTTATAGTAGTTACATATGCATGGACCTGATTGCCACAACCTTGAACTACTTGGAAGATGTATTATTAAGTTGTCATAACTTGAAATGAGACAAGACTCAAAACAAAGAAAAATGATTGGCTCCCAGTTACGATTATATCATTGTGAGGGAGCAAGCAATGCTGTAGCTGTGACTTACCCCTCTACTCTGATTTTTCGTCTTACTTTTGTTGTTACTAGGTCTCCATCATATAGGTCTGTAATTTTCGGAAAGCATGAAATGTCTCGATAGCTGTCATATTGAAGCTGATATTAAGCACAATTTTACATATTGTTTGACTCTAGGATGTTTTTTTTAAAGTTATACATGTCCTCCTTGAATCTTTTCAAATCTTTTATTGCTTCCTATTGGAACAAATTTTGTGATTGATTAAAGTTAAAACATATAATACTCAAATCACAATACTTGCAGAGATTTTTATTGCTTTGGACATTTAAACTGCCATACTGGTTTAGGCTGGCTATGTTGTATGTGCTAGTTTGATCAGATAGTCATCTAGTCAGGTCTTATCTTCCCAAGAGTTCTTATTCAAAGATGTAGTTTCTCTTATGAACAGAACTTGCATTGAATAATAGCCTCATGGTCATGGAGGCTATATATATCGGACATGAGTGCGAATAGAAAAGGACTCTACTAACAGATACATAGCGGACTCTACTTCTAACACAGCCCTCAGATGCAAGGCTTATGCAATAGCGATGCATTTGAAAGAGTGCGTATAGAAAAGGACTTTACTACATATACATAGAAGGCTCTAATACTCCTAACAGACCTATCAGTTCAGTGTCAGTGCTGTGTTACAGGTACTTGAGCTGAGCTGGCTTGTTATGCATCACAAAAAATGAGTACTGAAGCTTGAACTGTGTACCCTTCTTTTGGTGCTTCTTTTCCTATGTGATCAAATCTACTATTCTATGTAGGCTTCAGTATGGACAAAAAAAGTCTATTGTTGTGCATAATTTGTACTATATATGATGTTTGGAATCAGCATTTCATTAACTGAACCAGAAAGTTGTTAACAAAATGTTCATTTCCCCCCTTTGTCTTTTTAGTAGTTGTATAGAACATTTATAATTTGACGATATCTACATTACAAGGTAAGATGATTTTGAATAACTTATTAGTTTTAGTATTGGGCTGGTGGGCACTAATGATGCCTAATGGTCCGCAAAGGGACATACAAGGTTAGCAGCTGATGCAGATGGAGGTGCAGAAGTACCAAGCATATGACTAAATGTCAGCTCTTATTGTGGTTACATTGGGTACTAGGGAGTCTTTTAATCTTATACACTCAGTTTGAAAAAAATTAGTTAGGTTTGTGTTTGGAATTCGACAGGGATGTTTCTGTGAAAGAGTCCCTGAAAGATGCCGAGCGAGGCTTTTTCTCAACCATTCTTGTTTCTGTGGAGTTTATCCACTTCTTTTAGTTCAATTAGAAGAGTCTTACAAAATACAGTTGTATATGCTTGAAACTTTGCTTTAGCCTCTAACTTCACCTGTTCTAACTAGTTACAAATTAGCAATAATTGGTTAATGTGGTTTTCTATCTTCCTCTGTGCTACTTCTTAAAATGGAAAATTAAGAACAAAATGTCGAAAAAGACATTTTGACACTGAATTACGGGGAAGTAACCGAAGCATGCAATGTCCATACTCCTTGTGACTTCTATGTGGATTATGCTTTTCCAGTATGGTCATAGGAAGCTAGTGGGAACGAGGATTCCATTTTTTTTTTTGTAATGCAGTACAGCCTGTCTAATCTTGTGATGATGGCAATATTTCAGTAGAGGTTGTATTCCAGATAATTAGTCCTTTCAGACCTGGTTGTCTTGGGCTTCCAGATAATGATCAGGCTTTGCAGTCTTATTTGATCTCTTGTCTCAAATGATGCAACTAATATAACACAAACTCAAAGCTCCATCGAGCTACTGCAGATGCATGCCACATTACCTATGCAGGCTCTGTTTGTGATATAGTACACATGTGGATAGCTAAATACTATTGTCATCGTTCTGAAGCCTTTTCTCTATTTTTCTCAAGTATCCTACATTCTTGCAGCACATTACACACTGTTAAATGTCATGATGAGATGCATATGTATCCTTGGCCCATCAAGTAGATCTGTGAGTCAGGGGGCGAAACCAGAAATTACGGCCACCGGGGTCCTCATCATTTTTGGACAGGGTCATCAACACTAAAAACAGTAATGAACAGTAGCTTTACATATGATTATCAGAATTTCGTCGGGGGTCGGCGGACCCCAACAGCTAGCCGTAGCTCCGCCACTGCTGTGAGTTTTATCATGTCTTTTGCCACTGAAATGATTTACGACCGACTTGTTTTCAAGGGTTCCAGTATTGTTGTGGAGTCGCCATTATCCCCTTGAAATTCTTTAACACCTGCTTGTTCTCAAGGGTTCCAATATTGTTGTGGAGAGGCCATTACCCTCTTGAAGTTGTTATTGTGTTTCCATTAGCACTGATTGTGACAAAAAAGTGCTCTCTCTTTCACTCTTTTGCATCGGATCCTACTCAGCGAAAGGTACTTTGCACATTCGTTTGTTTGTTTGGGCTTTACTTTGTAATTCCCATTATTATAACAACCCTTTTTGACATGCAATTCTTGCTTCTGACTTAAGTCTGGCATTTATCCACCATCAATCTGACAAAGTGTGAATTCTCTGTTTCACGGATACAGCGTTCTTAATTGTTGCAATTTCTTTAACCAATAAAAATGTTTGTGGGCAGGGAGTATCTTTCTTAATGCTAAGATGTGTTTTGGATTGTGATTCTTCTAAGGTTGCTGGCATTGATGCAGAAAAGGGGGAGACATTCTATTGTTTCCTTTTGAGCTGAATCCAACTAGAGATCTAGTATCTATTTGACAGCACTTGGAGAAGGATTTGTGTGTTTATGGATGGAAGTGGGATACTGAATTTAACTACTTTTTGCCTAGTCTGCGATGCACTTGAGAGCATTTGGGATGATACTTCCATTTTGGAATTATCATTCTTTTCCTCTGTTCTTGAGAGCTGACTCGAGTCATTGTGGTCCTGAACTCCTGATATTACAAGGGTGACCATCCTTTCTGCTCACCAACCACGCATGTCTTCACACTAGCATACATAATGTCTTTGCTTAGGTAACTCCAGCATGCATAATCCCGCATCAGAGTTTACTCCTACAGTTACTAGAGTCTGATTATACACATGCTGCTTCTGACTTCCTGCATCCCGTTCTTAGCACTCATCCAGATCTCAGGAAAAGCAGGCAGCAGGCATGCGCGCACCTCTAAATGCCACAAGATTTCAGGAAAAGGAGGCATCTCTGAAAGACATGTACTCACCCACAAGATCTCAAGGACCAGGTGCCATGTCCCCCTCGTGATCAACGATGAAAGTCTCATCCAAGGGTCCAATCCAATCCACCCAATGCAAGTTGCCCATGCCAATGATTTCAGAAATAGTGCGTCATACCTACATTGCCAATGAGCTACGCCTAGTTTGGTCAGAGGCTCAGAGCCCGGGGTATGGGGCTCTGCAGAGTGCAGAGACGCTGCACAGCTTTCGTTGTCCAAGTCGCCGATGACGCGTCATCCTTTATTCAGGCCGTTGATGTCTCAACGACTATCCTTGTTCGTCGTCTTCCTTGCCTGGGTGTTTGACATCATGGCGCCCTGCACCCAGACTAACAGAAAAGCTCTTGGTGGCGCACGTTGAGATTCTGCCGTGGCTGGGGCTCGATGTCCGTTTCAGCCACCAGGTTATCTGGTGTGGTGATCCGAATGGCCATGGACATGGACGTCTCGTATAAGGCACGCCCAAGCTCTAGTTGGGGGAGAGAAAGAAATGTAATTTATCGCAGACGCTGCATATGCGGTTTCGGATTTCCTTTTGGGCCATGGGCACGTTGGGTACTGAAATTTGACTCTTGTTTGTATATATTTCATTCATTTGGAGTTGTCCCATCCGAGGTCTGGTGACCTAACATTTTTGTTTAAATATTTTGAGGCAGCAAATGAGGGTGAAACTTTAAGCTGACAACGGAGTGATACTGGGATTAGTCGCTGTATTTTCACTGGCAACACCCTTTTACTTAATCTAATGGAAGGTGGTGTGATGCATCATGCATGTGGCGCACAAGACCTACAAACCACAGGTGCGGTTCTAGTCAACTTGGAAACTAACGTCACTGTCGTGACGTCTGGCGATCTGTTTACACCTCATGCAACTTTCTCTTGGGTCTGTTAGAAAAAAAAGAAAAACTTTCTCTTGCTCTGTTCTTTTGATAAATACAATGTGCTGTTCACTGTTGCGCAAGATGCGAGCACAGTGTCGGCGTGGGATAAGCGTTTGACCGCTGTCTTCGGTGCCTACCTGCTAGGCGCCTGCTGTATGGAGTCTGGATTGCATAAGGATATACATCTGCGCACATGAGAAGACATCCTTACGGAGAGCAAAAGGTTGCTATCCATCTATCCATTGAACTTGTGCTCTTGACTCTGCATTGAATTGATGTACTCTTTCATTTATGAAAAGATTCAAAACTCTTTTGTTTGGAGTGAGGAGCTGAGTTATAGAATATAATTTCATAACACTCTGAGAGTAGTTTCCTGAAAGTAAATGATATGGAAATACCAAATAAATTCATCTCAAGCAACAAGTCAATGAATACTCTCACACCATGGTATCCCAATACCTGTTCAAAACCAATACCAGTAAATTACAACCTAGGAAAAACTAAGATTTTTCTCGTGGCAAATATTTACATATCATTTTCAAATTGTATGAATGGTATAGATGAAATTTGATTTGATATTAATTAACTACAGGAATATAATGTCTATATGTTGGCTCAGAAGTGTATGCATTCTAACTGGTGGTGATAAAACATGTACCACTAATTATAAAAAATAAGTGTATTGGTTAATCAGAAAATTAGGTCGGCATTAAGACAGCACATTACCCAAACCTCTTTTTCCTCATAGCTACTCCGATCCAGCAGGATTATAAAGATTAAAAGAACTGTGTGTGGAAAGTGAAGCCCATTCTGTTTTCCTCATTCTGTTGTACATTTCAACATACTGCAGATTCTAGTGGGGAAGAACTTGATTTCCACTAGAAGCCCTCGCCAACTTATAGACTGTATTTCACCGTCATTGTCTCTCTAATGTGAGCTTTGCCAAGGTCACACATAAGACCACTTGTAAATCTGAGCTTGATTGCAGATTTGAAGATTAATGTTTTGCTTTTGGCAACTCAACCCCCAGCCATTCCTTGGAGAAAGTTGCTAATATGCCGTCGTCTGATGGTTCGCAATCAGAGCTGCATATTGTGCCTGGTCTGTGAGTACCATGCATGAGGTGTCCTGTACTGTCAAGTCAACCAAGTCACATTAACAGAACTTTCCAATCCACTAATAATTTGGTAGCATTAGTAAAGCTTTGCGGGTGACGATTAAAGGTGACGAAGAGTGTTGAGATTATGGGGCTCCAGGGTAAGGTAGTATCAGATTATGGGGCTCCAGCATTAGTCAATCCACTAATAATTAGGACCATTAGTTTGACAAGCCTCTAGTCATATTCATCATGGAGGGGACTACTCTACTCCCTCTAGTTCCTTACCTAATTTGTGGAAGTTTAATTGGTGTTCTGGGCTTACAGTGAACTTGACAAAAGTTAATCTTGACATGCATAGTTTACTCGTGTTTTTTGAAGACAGGAAGTTATTTGAATTTATAAACTGCAAAATAATATTTGAAATTTAGAATGTAATAATATAAGGAGGGCAAGGCAATCCATCTCATATCACTTCCAGTCCTTAAAAGTTCCATCATTTTTCTCGAACGATTTAGTATTTTTCTTAACAGATCATTCATTGGCGTGTAGTTTTATATCAATTACACATCATCAAAAGCTATTGCAAACTTTTTGTGCCAAGATGAAGCTAAAGAACGAAAATTTTAGATGGCTATATCAGATTTTTATTCGGCTAAGACAATACATTTTCCATTTCTAACAAGATTTACTGAACTTCTCATCAGTATAGATTATATACTGCTGCTCTTTCTTCAATATACAGAAACAAAAGTAAAGTGAAGCAAGAACAGAGGAGGAAGTGTGGCCCATCAAGGAGCATCGCACCCGCAGCCCGGCCTTTTCCCATTCAGAGATGGATGCTGGCCTGCTCGGTTGCCTCCCCCAGTTCCAGCCCGCTACGCTGACTAATACGAATTTGCAGCTGATGTATTGGATAAGCATAAAGCAGTCGTACATTACGCGACACGATTAGAGTAATAGTCTGAATCAAAGGCATGCAGGATGATTGTGAGACTGATTAGTAACATGTTGGGTGACAAATGCTTACACATTGACATTGCTTGCTTGCTTGCTTCCCAATAAGTGAATGTCACGCATGTATGACAAAAAAGTGGATGAAACACACGTGTACATGGACCCCAACAAGATCACACTGGTGACTAAAATAACTTGGTGTGAAAGCAAATCATCACAGCACTCTCTCTAGAAGAATAATACCTTCCTTGATTAGATGCAGGTTCGATGGCTAATGACCGGCAGAGTCATGATTATATGTGGGGCCCTGCCTTGTCATACTGATAGCTACACGACGCCACCACCGTTGGATGCTTCTTCCGATCTCATTGGGCGTTGCCTGTTAGACAAAACATTCTTGCATTTCTAGTGTCAGCTGGGAGCTATCAGCATCAGGATCTTTACTGGTGGATTTGGAGTTGACATAAACTAGTAGTCTGGGAAAGCTAATAAACATGTCTAATGCCCAAGGGTTTGTTTAGTGTTAGCATAACCCACATGCGTCATAGAAAGCATATCGTAGCTATATAGTAGCTAGTGGCAGACTGGGACCGTTGTTCCGTGAGTGCACTCTTCCAGCTCCAAGATCTATACGGGATTTGGAGTTTGTAGGATAAAAGAAAACTGGTTTGTGACATGTGTAATGTGTTTAATCCAAATTAATGACAAAATTTCTCAAATAAATTTGTTTAATGTTCCATAGCTCCAGTTCTAAGATGACTAGCGCCAAAAAATCTTGGAGCTGGAGTGTACCAAACAAGAGAAAATTCCGTCCACTTTTATATGAAAATAAGATTTTAATTTTCAAGGAGGTTTTAGGGTGTGTTATTTACTCCAGTGCAACCGGGGAGCCATTACCAATCTGTTAATAAGATCAGGCTTCACGGATGGGTTTATCTTATTTAAATTTACCTGTAAAAGCTAACAGCTAGTGGAGAGTGTTGAGATGTTGCACTAGACAAAACTAGTACGCCAGGAGTTTCTTTATTTCTTTTTAATTTCTTCATGTATTTATATCTACACATGGTATGCCGTGTATTATACATGATGGCACGTGCAAGATATGCCAACATAAGTCCGTTGATGACTGCAGCTTTGGCATACCCAATTAGCAGCATTTCTCTATAACGCTTTTATGAAACATATTTTATTTTAGTGGGAATTATATTCTCATCTAGCGGCATATTGTAACTGTTGGTAAACCACGTTTTACCCATTCTTTTGGAAAAAAGAAAACTTTTCTTTTTGCTGCTGCACATGTCACTCGAATATTATAGCTTGCAAATACTATAGCATGACATGAGATTCGGATAACGCCGGATAACATCTAGCAAATAACCAAACTAATCGATAACAAAGATACAATGTTTTGGGAAAGAAGGAATATATTCTTCAGCGCATTTCTTCGCACACTTTTCATTTTAAAAGTAAAAACTCATATCATTGTCCTTTCTTTAGATATTTTGTTACTTATTGGCCATTTAAACAGTAAAAATATTATAAAAAATGGTTTTTAGGGACGGATAAAAACGTATTTTTAATAGCGGGTGTGGTACCTCCCCTATTTCTCGCAGCTAGAAACTCGTACCAGCCTCATTTTAGAATAAGAAAAGTCCATTTTACTCCCCTCAACAATTCACTTTATCCACTTAACCCCTAAACAAAATTTAGGCTCAAGCTACTGCCCTAAACTATTTTAATTGGTCCAATCTACCCCCTAATGAGATTTCCCTTTTTTATTTCTCCACTTACAAGTGGAATTTTGAACTTTAAATTTTGAAATGTAACTTATAATATGATGCCCTATGCTAGACAAATACTTTATGATTTTTTTCATGAATACTTTTCATGCAGAATTGTATTTTTATGATAAATTTCGTATTAAATATTTCCAAATTATGAAAATAACCATGAAATTTTTTAATGTATTTTTTAACATATGACATCATGTTCTCTATCCATTCACTAAATTTGAACTTAAAATTCAATTCGTACGCGGAGAAACAAAAAAGAGAAATATCATTAGAGGGTAGATTGGACGAATTGGAATTGTTGGGGGAGTAAATTGAGCCTAAATTTTGCTCAGGGGGTTAAGAGGACAAAATAAATTATTGAAGGAAGTAAAATGGACTTTTTCCTTTTAGAATCGAATTCATAGAGTACTTCCAAAAATAAGTATAAATGTAAATGAAGTACTTGACCATAGACAGTAGCATTTTGCAAGGCATAAGATCCGAAATGATTCTAACGGAAACTTTCCTAGCTGCCAACTACTCCCTCCGTCCTAAAAAACAAATCATCGTAGAATTCAAAATTTGTCCAGAAACAAGTCATCTTACCCTATTTAGAAAGTGGATGTGCATGCGAGAATCAATTAGTGCCAAATATGGGTAATAAATAGGGGCAAATATGGTCATTTTACCTTCTTGCTAATTTGTCCTAAAATTCTTAGGATAACTTGTTTTTTGGGACAGAGGGAGTAGAGTCTATCTATATTAGGGCACCTATGCAATACATGCTGACTTGTGCCGTTTGCCGCCGGTCTGGTCTTGTTGAGCTTGGCTCTCCCCTTAGGTGATGGTCCAGGCTCATCTGATCTTCACTATATTTGGTCATATCCCCCATATATAGTGAAGTTTAGAACAAAAAAACAATGCAAACTTAAGAATTTAGTAGCTCCTATAACCCGCCAAAAGTTTAATGTTTTTAGTCCCACACAATATTTTCATTTTTTTTATAACATACTCAACTACAGGCTACATGTGGTTAGTTGTTTTCCTGATGCAAAATTATTAATATCTTTGTTCCCAATTCACCGTATTGGGATTGATAATTTAAATTTCTCTTTGCACAATTAAAGATAGGAAGATTAATGTTTAGCTATATACATCTATCTTACTCCTCACATCTCATTTGTACCCTTTTGTTCTTTTATCCATCCATGCGGTGGAAAGGAAAAACGAATTTGTCCTTTGATAATTGGCCACATTTCCTCTGAAAGCTTGTTGAGTTGTGGGCTGGAGCTCTAGGTTTTCAACAAATGTCCAGGAATCTTGCTAGCTGTTGTTATCTTGATAAGATATAGGAGCTCCAATATAATTATAATCTATGCGGTGAATTTTGCTTTTGAGGTCCCATGCAAGTTAGAATTAATTTAAGCTCTTTTCTTCTATGAGGATTATTTGCGCAAATTGAATTTTAATGTGTCCTTTATGTACCCCTTTTATTTACATAAATATGCCAATGTATATTGTAAAAAATATTATGAAAAATAAAATATTAGTCATTTTCCCTTCTACAAAGCAATTTCAGTATATATTTAGTTACCCTTTTATATATGATGGAGTGCAAGTTTTCGGTATCTGGTGAGCAAATTATTTTTTAGCTATACATACATATATACTATATAAGTAAAGTACTCCCCCATTATAGTATTTGCTATGCATCTTGATATAACGTATGTCCATGTACATAGCAAAATCTATGAACCTAGAAAATAAAAACGACCTACATTTTGAAACAGAGGGAGTATTACCTAATTGGTCAAAAATATTAGCGAGCAGCATAGAGTTTGACCATTCATTTACTTTGGAAATTTAATTGATTCTCGAACATATTTTAGGATGCTATATTGTTTGAAAAATGCTTGTAAGGTAATGTTTGATTACTAAATAAAAAAGTATTCTAAATCATATCATTGCTGATTACAATTCCCTATAATTTTAACATGAACCTAATAGGAATGGTAATTAGATTTTCAATTTACAAAATTGTGGTTGCGTGTGTTAACAGTGAAGCATTAACTTCGCACTAGTTGAAGTAGTAGACCTTTCTTCAAGAATAAAGTGAAAAATGGAACTTGATCATAAGCGGACAAAGAGAAATGCACTTATTACTTCCACTTTTACAGTTACCCACAGAACCTTGGGTGCGTGCATACATGTAGTTCTCTTTTAAAAAAAGAGTTGGTGAAGAATCTTATTCTCCATTAGTTGTACTTCTTTTTTAGTTATGTTGGGAATTCCATCATGAGTGAATACATAATCCGCAACTTTTTTTAGATTATATACTATATAATCTAACAAAGCTATATATACCTACCGAATAATAAAAATCATAGAGTAAATTTATGTTGGATTTGGTTGTTAAATGTCACATCAATTCAAGTATTCAAGTAATTACTGTTTGACTCACTAACCTAACATGTCTTTGTCTGCATGGTTTGTTACGAAGAGTTCTCTACTTTCTCCGTTTTGAAATATAAGATATCGCAAGATTTGAATCGGCCATACGTGGGCTAACTGAGCCATGGGCATGAGATTCAGAGCGAAGCCAATTTTTGGCTGGCATCAAAACAGCACACGTGGCCACGGTCAACGGCAAAATTTGGCTCGGCTTCCGGCAGCCAGCATCCACACGTATCCCTAAGCTGCCCTGCATCAATGTGACTGTGGTGGTATCACTGCCACTGCCACTGGAGTAACAGACTTTGTTCACCGTTCACGTGAACCTCTGCACGATCTAACACTCCCACCATCGCCTCCACCCGCCGGTGCGCTCCTAGCATTTGCGGCAAGGAATGCCCCCATGGCCTCGCTGTCCCACCCGCCGTCTACCACCACCTTCGACCAGGAACTTCCCTGGCGCTCCTTCTACATTTGTGGGTATATGTTAGCCCTCAAACTCCAAAGATGTAACCTCGATTGCTAGTTTAAAACTATCTGATTGGTGGATATGCACAAGATGTTAATCAATTGAAAAGGAGTAAAACTATATTTTTAAAGACATTGAGAGTTAAAGTTTTGAAAAGTTTAGCAGGAAGCTTATCCAAAATGTCATATTTCCATGATAGAAGAGAATACATACCCCCTTGTCCCAAAACGAATGGAATCCTAGAATTCTTCAGACATATTAGGAGTCAATGTAAAAGATCCATGGACAATATTTAATGTTGCATGCATGTATGTAAATAGAGAATGGGATACGAGAGGATGGCGACTAGGATTGCATTCTTTTTCGGATAAAATTTGAATCCTAGAATCGCATTCTTTTTTGATGGAAGGAGTGTACACAACAAATAATTTATTGATTGATGTGATTATTACATTAGTTGTGTTACTGTATGTAACTAATGCAGCTCGACTTGGATGAGGCTGGTAAAGGAGCTCATCTGAACGACGACACATAGGACGGCAAGAACAGGACCCGTCAGCTAGCGCCGGCCAATGCACAGAACATGGAGACGTAGCTAGCAATCTAGCAGATGCTCCCATCACTTTTGCACAGGACCTGTGCGCGCGTCACGACTACATACATCCCCGTGCCGAGAATTGGTGCGCGACGGGAGCGACCCATCTCAATCCGAATACGCTAGCTCGTCCATGGGCATCGATGCCGTGTGCCTACCATGGCCTCACCCTCATCAACTCACGCATGCGTATACGCAGCAGTGGCGCCTCCTTTTGTTTTGCCTTTTGCGGCCTCAATGATCAGCGGGTATCCCCATCATCTCATCCTACAAACCGAATGGTCACTGTGCATCTCCCATCTTTCCATGCCGTCCACATCTTGGAGCAGGTACATGGTGGCTTTGCTGCTCGTAAAGGAAGTGGCCCTAACTATTGCGCGGCATCCATGAAATGACATCCGTTCGAATTTTCGAGTTCAAAGTTTTTGGCGTCAACTACCTTTAATTTCTTCTCCTGTGAATATCGGGTGTGAATTGTGATGTGTACATAAGGGTGGTAAGGGTCTGAAAATTTAGTCTAGAAAATATAAAAGGGCTCAAAAAGAACTGGACTTTTATCTTATATAATTTTGAGCTAAAAGTATATAAGGATCAAGTTGGATCGTGAACCGAGCACTAGATAGGGCCATCCATTACCACCCCTACTGTATATATTTGAGCACGAATAATTCTTGGATAGCGAGCGTCTTTTCTTCTCTCATCAGTAGTTGATCTGTTTAAGGGCAGCAAATTAACTGAAAATTTTCTAAAAGACTAAATGAAAATTATATTGCGAATAGTCTCACCTTACCTGGGGGTAGCGAAGATCAGTAGCACAACTTATAAGTACGAGTGCTCACCCAATACACTAATCATTTAAAGGGGTATTTTCCGGAAATCACTTTGTTGTTGCTCTTATGCCGGGATCAGGCATTCTGGCATCATGCACATACGTAGTACCTGGAGCTAAGTAGTGACCCGGCCCTGCCGTACTCGATCACCAAACCTGCTAGTCTCCAAATAGCAGGGGCACCTAATCAATCATGCACGATGCGCCCGGCAATCCGATCCAACTCCACAACCGTCTGCCGGACCATGTGAGCCAGCCACGCACGGAGATACTCTGCCGGCCGCCCGGACACGCTCTCCCTTTGGGCACTGCGAGACGCAATACGTGCAACGACATGGAGCGTTGGTTCAAGGAAAAGCAGTGCCACATTCTCCCCCTTCCGATCCAAAGCTGGGCACACATTCGTGACTCCCCATCCTTCTCTCCTCGACCGCCTTTTAGACGCAAGCACACATAACTTAGTAAGCTCTTCATTGTTGTCGTCCTCCTCGACCGTACCCTCCTCTCCGTCGCGACCACCACCACGAACCAAAAGCTCACAGAGAAGCTTCTCATGGAAAATATCCTATATGTATCTATCTACGTCTTTAGCGTTGTGGCCGGCACGCCCATCCGGCCTAAATTTGCAGTGGCAGTTGTTGTGGGTGACGGTAACAAACTGTTCACGCGATCCATCGATGGAGGCAGGGAAGAGCACGTACAGCACTACTGCGAGACGGTGCACATGCCCACAGACGCATGGGTCTCGAAACCGTATGATGCACAGGGCTAGGTGTCGTTCAGGCGGCGGATGGACACTGGACAGTGCGATCGATCGGTCGGTGGATGTGAAGGGTCAAGCGGCAAACGAAGCGACGTGTGGCAGAGGGATCAGGGGCGTGTAGTGTGGAACCGCCGGAGGAAGGAGAATCACACAAAGATATCCTGCATCATGCGGTCCTAGATCGATCCATCTTTCTCTGGCAGCATGCCAGCGTGCGTACTTGCCATATTGCCGGTAGGCCAGACTGCTTCCTGACTCTGGCCACCGTAGTTAGTTTCTAGTAGAGGGCACCATCTCCCGGCATGTCGTCAGTTCAAATGCATGTGTCTGTACAAGAATACTTGATAGAAATCACTCTTTACTTCATTATACTGTATCGGTAAAAAATTATAGATCCTTTTAGCTTTTCTATAGATACGTAATTTTTGGTATGCATCTAGATATACACTGTATCTAGATATATATTAAAAATTATATATATTAAAAAGACAAAAACGATGTTAAACGTCGGGAGTAGTAAATATACATGTAAAACTTGTTTCCATTTATTTGTAAAAAATGTTTTGAAATGTTGCGTACATAGTGCTAGATTTATTGTGTATTCGACCCATTAATGAGCCAGTAAATCAAAGAAATTCCTAGGACCAATTTATTGCTATATGCTAATCTCAAATTAATCACATATAAGAAATTTAGAGTAAATAAGCCAAATTATAGAGTGGGCTATTTGTTCTTTTGTTTTGAAGTTGGTAAGGGACAAAAGAAGTATCAGCGCGCTCGCTCTCTGCACCGCGCCCATACCACAGGCCGTGGGCGAGCATGAGACATGATGGGCACGAGTTCAGAGTTGTTCTATGACACATTCTGCAGTTTCCAATCTAACAGTCAATCAGAGATGATTGCTGATCAAATTATCACTTCGTGTACTAAAGTTAATCAAGAATTGATTGCTAATTGAAGTTTATAAGCTAGAATTTATTCAAAGAATTGATTGATGATTGGATGGCTTTAATCCTATAAAATCTGTGGTAAATGACACCAATCCAAGTGTAACCCCCCTCCACTATACATGTTTTGTAGTTTCCAATCTAAGAGTCATTAAAGTGTTGATTTCTGATTGAATTGGTTCCAATATGAGACTCAATCAAGAATTAATTTTATTTTTTGGAAAAGAGTGAAGTCCGTTTTACCCCGTGAACTCGTGACCGAGTTTGGATAACCCACCTAACTAAAAGATCGGATAACTACACACTACTCCAGCAGAGGCAATCACCGACGGTTTGATCCCCGTGGGATCAGGATCGATGGTGATGGGCGAACCTTCACCACCGGGTTCAGAACCGACGGTGGTACCCGTGAAAAAAAAACAAAAATAAAAAAAATAAAAACCACGACGGTCGCCGCCAGCCCCATGCGCCGCAGGTCCTCGTGCCGCCGCATGCCGCTGCCCGGCACACACGTCGGCATGGCCGCCGGCTCCACGCTGCAGGAGAGGACTGGCAAGAGAAGGGGAGGAGGTGTTGCGCCCGGCTCCCATGCGTTGCCCTGCGCTGCCGCCACGCCGCGCCCCCGCGCCACTCCGCACCCGCGTGCTGTGCTGCGTGTTGTCCCGCGCCTTCGTCGGGAGAGTGGGAGGGGAGGGGTGGGGCGGCTTGGAAGCGAGGGTAGGGGAGGTGGAGGAGGAAGGGAGCGGTGGTGGCGGCCGAGGGGAGGGAGGCTGCGCGGCGGGGCAACGACGGCGAGGGAGGGAGGGAGGGCGGCGGTGAGGGAAGGGAGGGATGGAGGGTGGCAGGGGAAGGAAGAGAAGGATCGGACCAGGAGAGGAGGGGAGGTGGGGGAAGAGAGAGAGAAATTAGCGTCTAGAATAATTCAAAATAATTTTTGCTGGTGTAGCATGCAGAACCGATCCATGATATTCTAAGATTTTTCTGTCTCACACTTACCTCAGGTTGAAACCATGGTAACCTTCTTTGGTACCTCTTTATCTCATCGATCGATTAGGTCGCATCTCCGTCGGTACAACCCGAACCAAGTTCGACTAGGGTGTACAGGCAAGCTAGGGGCGCCTGAAATACATGAGGTCTATCTGTACGCCATCATATACGCACGTATACGTAGGTTTATTCCTAGCTAAAGAAAGGCACCATTCGGCACGTATGTATGCTGGTCTCATACCACTGGCAGTTGGTGAACCTGAACGTGTGCGTTCTCGAAGCGCGGGGAGGCCCCCCAACCCGACGTGAGATAGTACAAGCCATGTATAGCCTATCCTAGCTGGTAGTAGCTAGCACTACTCCTTCCTCCATTGCGCAGACTGCATCAGTTGCCGACCTGCAGCCGGGATCGTTGACGCCGGCCGCGTGCATCACCCTACCTTGCAGGCTATACCTTGCGTCCAGACGTGTACGTGCGCCGCATCGTGTTTTCTCGACCTAGCTGCTAGGTATGGATCGATAACATGCATGATACTGCAAGTGGTGCCTACCAGGTGTATGGGCATGTAGGGTTGACAAGCGATGATAAACCAATATTCTCTACGGCACTCCGGTATCTGGCTGTAGCGTCCTGGCAATACTGTTTGATGGTGTCAAGGTGCCGCCTTTGGAATATGTGCCGATCATTTTACTGGTTTCGTCATCCATGGATCGGAGATGTGTTGATGTAACCATAGCAAAAGATCACGGGAATCATTAAGCACGATGATGTACATAGCCAATGCAAGTTGAAACGCAGAAGTATATCTACACTACACCTGATATTATTATGATGGAGTGATCATCAGTGGCAACCGGTTCTAAAAACCGGAAGTAGGAGTCTCTTATCCAATCAATTCACTCGCGTTGTTGACATAGAAATGCGTTGTCACACGAGCACGCAATGTACAGTTACATGATCGAGCCGGCTTGGTGGTGTATCATCCTACTTTTTCTAAAAAAAAGTGCAAAGCAGTTATAAAAAATTTAACTTCGAATTTGGTATCTGGATACCCATAATGATATCTCAGTTACCAAAGTTTTGTACTTCGAAGTGATACTTAGAGGTACCTCTCTATGGATGAAGACTCAACCGAGACGACACGGTTTAGACGCTGTGACGCTGGACCTAATTTGAAAGACAAAAGTAGAATTGGAAATAAAAGATTGATCCATTGGCTTGGCCGCCTGGGCTGCTCCATTTTGTTTCTCTGGGATGGGTCCATGTTGTTAGACCGAGAGAGATAGTACAACAAAAAGGGACACGCTTGTGTGTGTATGAGAGAGAGAACAGATATAAAGCACGAGAGGGAGGGGGAGTCAGATCGAGATAGAGATGGAGGTGAAGGTGGGGCCCAGCGTCCACGGCCGCGGGTCCTGCCACGCGAGGCCAGGGAAGCCATCTCCTCTATTTAAGCTGGCCTCGTTCCCTCGCTCATCACTCATTCACTCACCAAGGAAGTAGAGCACCCAGAGCTTCAGCTCAGCTCATTCGTTTCGTCCGGCTTCCCATCTGGGCTTAGCTAGCGAACGAACAACTCTCTAGAGTTGTCGAGCTAAGCACGCACAGCACCTCCCTGAAGCCAGCGACCATGATCTCCCCGGACACCATCCGCACGGCCATTGGCGTCATCGGTGAGTCGCCCCGCCCGCCGCCCGCCGACTGTGCGGTGGCTACCTGCATGAACGCGTATACTCCGTTTGCACAGAGCAGCTGCAACACGCAGCACAAGTGCTGTCGGTCGCGAGCCTGCCTGTGGTAGATGGCACTAGTTGGTCATGTGTGGTGTGGGGCTCTTTTCATGCTACCTCCTTGCTTCCTTCCTGCGCACCGACGCCCTCCATCCTCTATTTTTTCATCCATCTCTTTTCTCTTCGTTTCTGTTTTGGCAAAGCTTTACATTGCATCACAAGCTTTTGATCCCTGCCAATACAAGGCTTGTTTCCCGGGTTTCCTGGAGAGCTCTAATCATTTTGTTTCTCATGCTTGTTCATAATTTGCTCCAAACCAGTTGGTGATTTTCTGCAAATTGACCTTTGTGTTTCTCTTGTCTATCTTGCAGGCAATGGGACCGCCCTTGTGCTCTTCCTCTCCCCAGTGTAAGAATCAATTCCTTCATTTCTTGATACTTGATAAGGAAACAAATTTGAATGTAGAAAAATGGTACTATCCTAAATTATGGATACAATATTTTTATGAACAGCTGAAAGTACTCGTATGAGACATATACTTATACACACTAATACACTACTATACGCACGTACAGGCCGACGTTCATCCGCATCTGGAAGAAGGGGTCGGTGGAGCAGTACTCGCCGGTGCCCTATGTGGCGACACTCCTCAACTGCATGATGTGGGTGTTGTACGGCCTGCCGCTGGTCCACCCCCACAGCATGCTCGTCATCACCATCAACGGCACCGGCATGGCCATCGAGCTCACCTACGTCACGCTCTTCCTCCTCTACTCCACGGGGCCCGCTCGCCGCAAGGTCGTCCTCCTCCTCGCTGCCGAGGTCGCCTTCGTCGGCGCGGTCGCCGTTCTTGTGCTCAGCCTGGCGCACACGCACGAGCGCAGGTCCATGATCGTCGGCATCCTCTGCGTCCTCTTCGGCACCGGCATGTACGCTGCGCCGCTCTCCGTCATGGTACGTGCCATGGGTACTCTACTTAGTATTGTAGGCGGCTGTCGGTGTCAGGAGATTTTTTCTTATACCAGCTTGAGTGATTGCTACTGCAGATGGAATGGGAGAATTGAATAAGCATAGGGAAAGAAGGGCGGATTATTTTAGCTTTTATTCGATCCACTTTGTTGGGGAATAAAAAACATGTGCACGCACCAATGTTTGGTCCTGTCGGTTCTTCAATTATCTGCTCTTTTTTTGGCCATTTTCTCCATTGGTTTCTCCTTTTCTTGTCTTGTGTTCTTCCACTTTTTATTTCATTCACGGGCCCTGTTTCTGTGAAGACTTTTGGCTTTTATTTATCTTTTTTTATATATATTCTTCACGCGTTGATCCCTCATCCTTATCATGCTAATATTTCTTTTCCTATGTGTGTTCTCCTTTTGTATGGATCAGAAAATGGTGATCCAGACGAAGAGTGTGGAGTACATGCCTCTGTCCCTGTCCCTAGCTTCTCTGGTGAATGGCATCTGCTGGACTGCCTATGCCCTCATCAAATTCGACCTCTACATCACCGTAAGCTGCTACCGATCATTTCATTATGTGTTCTACGCCCAACATCACTTAGTGCTCTCACCAATCAATCAACTTGAATTAACACAATTGCAAAAAGAAAAAGCAGCGTAAATTTAACACTGGTTTAGGGTAGTTAGGCAAAATTTGAACACGTTGCTATTACTTGCTGCTGCCACATCCTACTATTAAGGTTCCAAGTTTGACCTAATCTCACCAAGCCATCGTACGGTGGCAGGTCATAGTTCACGCGCCATGGGCACGACCAGCCGTGAACGCTACGCGTCCATATGCGTGCACGGGCCAGGGACTGCCACCTAATCTGGGGGTCCCTGTCGTGGCCATTGCTTAGGGTCAGCTGAAGATACTAGCGATTAGATAGGGACACTGACGTTTGAATTCCCTGTGTACTGAATTAGCTCCTAATCTGTTTCGTGCAGATCCCCAACGGGCTGGGTGTTCTGTTCGCGGTGGCGCAGGTGGTCCTCTACGCCATCTACTACAAGTCCACCCAGGAGATCATCGAGGCGCGGAAGCGCAAGGCAAACCAGGTTGCCATGACCGAGGTCGTCGTCGACGACGGAAAGACCAACAACAACCACGCCAGCGCCGGCCTTTACTGATGAAGTCATCGATGATACCAGTATTAAGGAAGTGGCAATATAATCAATTATCAAGTTGCCGCCGGGTGTTTGTATTGTGTGATTGTGTTCTTCCCACAAGGGATGAAGGCCACATGTTGTTTTCCAACTGCTTGGGCAGCTGTACGGAGTCACCGGGCCTCATTAGGTGGGAGTGGGATGACTAGGTGGGGGATTTTAGCTAATTCCACCTTTCCACTAGGGTTTAGCTTGATCTAGCTGTTTACCGGCACTCACTAATGGTCTCTTTTCTCAAATTTCTATTGATGACCAAACTCTTTCACACATGCACAAAAGCATGGTCATGAATCATGACCCTTTGGAGCATCCCGTGTCTCTACGTCACTAGCCTTGTGATAGTGCTAAATTCTTTGTTCGGTCATCCGAGGACCTTTGCTCTTCACTTATACGATCATCGGTTGGTCGTTTGCATCACGCTTCACTTGCCTTCATCGCACCATCTTCCATCTTCACTCACAAAGCTGAATCCTCACGACATTTCGTTCCTTACATTGATCTCCCTACACCCCCCTCCTGCCTCCTGGTGTCCAGCATGAGGTTGTCACCCATCATATCAGCTGAGCACCATAGCCAGCGAAGTTACTGAAGTTGGACCTGCTCTCAAAGAAGCTTCACTCGCGCCAATTGTTAGCGAAACAATGCCAACAACACCAGTCAATGACTGACGGTTATCAGACTCCATTGATCAGACAGCTGCCTACGAAGGCTAAGTCACAAAAAAATTAATAAAATGTAAAACTATTTTGATATTCATATTATGGGCCGGGGGTGTATGCCATTTCCTTCCTCATTGCATTGCCCAGCAAAGTGGTTGGACCCTTAAAACCTCATTTATACCAAGTAGGAATGTTATGGGAGGAGTAGTTATTAGAGATACGTATAGAATTGTATTTGTATTCTTGTACAACAAGTCATACATGACTATATATATATATATAGCTCACCCCTCACTATTGGGTGTGCGGTGTCCCTCAATCTTTCCACAAGGTATCACAAGTCCGGGTCAATTAGATCCAACTCTAATCCCCCTCTTTTTTTTTTCTTCCGCTGCTCACGCAAAACCAGCGCCAGCGCTGTCGCTAGCTTCCTCGACGGCGCCCCTACGTGCTGTCTCTGCGTGCACGTACACTACCCCCGTGGCCCCTACGTGCTGCCTGTGTGCACGTACACCACCCCGCGGGCCGTTGCTGCCTGCCTCACGCGCGTCTACGCGTGTCTCCTCCTCTACTGATTCATGTCTACAGATTCATCTACTACGTCGGCGACGAGTCCGTCCCTCGTCAATGGCGTCCTGATGCCCTCGTCGTCCAGCGTCCTCGTCGTCAGCCCCTTCGCCACGGTCTGCGTCAAGTCTCACGTCCCGGTCATACACGAGATGACCAATCCCAACTTCAACAAGTGGGCGTGCTTCTTTCAGGCCATGTGCGGTAAGTTTGGCTTTGCTGTCGCACATCGAGGGCAAGCCGAAACCTGAGCCTGCTGATGCATCTTGGCAGCAGGCGGACTGCTGCGTTCGCTCCTAGCTTTTTGGCTCCGTCTCCGACTCGATTTTTGACCTCGCCATGGAACCGAATCAGACTGCCAGGGACCTCTGGGTCGCCATCGACGGTCTGTTCCAAGCCAACAAGGAGCCGCGCTCCGTCTTCTTGAGCCATGAGTTCCACTCGATGACTCAAGGAGATTTCTCCATCTCCGAGTAGTGCCACCGCATGAAGACTGCCTCCGACGCTCTCCATGACGTCGGCCATCCGATCTCCGAGTCCCAGCTGGTGTTGAATCTACTTTGCGGCCTCAACAAACGCTACTCCAACACCGCTGACAATATCGCCGACAGCCCCAACCTCACCTTCGTGGCTGCTCGCAACACTCTCGTTCTGAAAGAGTTGCGATTAGCAAACGAAGAGAAGGTCGCATCCTCCACGGCACTGTTCGCCTCCGGCTCATCGTCCACAACATGTACATCTACTAGCTGCCGTACCTCGTCCTCCTCTGTTGGGAGTGGCAGGTCTGGCGGCCAGACTCAACAGTAGCATGACTATAGTTAGCCAAATGGACCGCACGGCACGACCCAGCCCTAAACCCTATTCAGCACGGCACGGCTAGGCACGATGCCTTAGTGGTGTCATGCCGTGCTGTGCTGGCACTGCGTGCCTGGCCGGCGACCCACGGCACGGCACGACACAGGGTTAGCCGTGCCGTGCTGGCCCGTCAGCACGGCCAACATGTCGTGCCCATGCCGGCCCAGGCACTAACAGTAAAAAAGCCCTTGATCAACTAAGAACAAGTAGCTGATCTCAAATTTTTGTACAACACACAAGAGCAATACATGCATATCAGTATATCACACAAAAACCAAATTAACACAAAGTTTGAGCTGGTGCAATGGCTGACTCATTAAAAACCTATTTATGTAAAACTCACACCTCATGAGAAACCCTAGATAGGAAAAAAGAGTATAACCCAACTCAATCAATATATAAAGCTTCAATATTACATAGTTCAAGTGTTCCAAGTTACAACACATACATAATCACCCATCAAGATACAAATCATCAAAAGAGGCTTCAAGTTCCTTATCCTCCACAGAATACTGCACTCTTGCGTCACCATCCTCCCAGTCCTTGATGCAGGAGAGCATCTACACCATTTCAGGAGTCAGTCGGTGGCGGCGGCGCTCCTCAATGATCCTGCCAGTAAGACTAAAAGCAGACTCTGAAAAAATAGTAGACACAGGAACACATAAAACATCTTTAGCTAAGATTGAAAGCACTGGATAGGTTTGTTTGTGCTCATGCCACCAATTCAAGATGTTGAAATTATCATCAAACTGGCTGACAGTGTGTTGGCGCTAAAAATCGGCCAGGAATCGGTCGATGACCTTCAGCGTCGGACACGCGACCCGGGAGAATCTGCTTAGCTCCTGTTCGGGTTATTGCCCTGGTGCGGTTCGTGCGGCGTGCCAGTCAATCTGACCTGTTGATTGACAAGGAAATAAGAGTATTAAATTCCGGGCGTTCCGATCTGTCCCGAAGAGCGTGTCGGCGAATCGGCCGATTTGCTATGAAGATGACCGGCTATGGATCAGCCGATAATCACATAATAATTGCAAAGAAAACTGCTGGAGCAACTTAAACAATTATTACAGATGCAACACTTGAAATAGATCTAATCGGCTATATGACGATGAACGAGGAAGAGCGATGATAAAGCCGATAGTTCCAATCTCAAGCTGGATAACTGGTGATAATACTAGAACAGCAGGTAAAACCTATGATTCTAGTAAATATCGATAACTGGTGAATAAATCCAAACGAAACCACAGCGATGCGCCCGAGGTTAAAGCTTATATGTTATTCGATAAGCGGAACCTACCAATTGGCCGGAGATCGAGTCGATGCAGCCCTACCAATCCGTACGAACTTGTGAAAGAAGAAAAAATATTGGCGAAGTCGCCGACTTGAAAGTAAAGTGCTATGAAAAAGTAGATGTGTTTTGTTGATTCATTGGTTCTTTTTTTACAAAGCCCTGATGACTCCTATTTATACCCTAGAACCAGGACTCCTGATCGATTACGACCTGCTACAATCTTATTTTAAACAGAAAAACTACTATATCTATAATTTATTTATAAAGGAAATGGACTCCCGCAGAATCTTCCGCCACCGTCTCCTAATCCAATCAGAACTTTTTTCCATTGCTTCTCGACCGAATCAGCATCGCTCCGTTGACCAACATTAGGCCACTTTTGACCGGGATCCTCTGTTGTGGTTCCAATAGTCTCACTCTCCTTATCAGTTGGCGCAAGTTGCATCGCCAATCGACCGATTCCCAACTGTAGCCTCAATCGGCCGATTCTTTACTGTAGCCTTTAGATCTGCCGCATCCTCCAATCTCTTCTCCTGACGCCGATTCAAATTGTGTCAAAATCTGGCGTCAACACAGTGTCACTGTCCAAGTAGAAAGATAGTTCAGAACCAATACCAAGACCAGCACCAATTGATGTTGCTTGCAGCAATGCACTTGCAGAAGTTCTTATAGACAAAGGGGAAGGGGATAGAGTGGACAAACTACCGGAACCAAAACTGGATGAACCAGCTCCAGCATCAGAAGCATCATTACCAAAAATCTTACCCCAGGGAGGTTTTTTCTTACCAGAACTCACTGGTTGTGAAGACCATTTTGCATTCTTACTGCACCAAACTTCTCATCATATTTGTTAAACACGGTAGAAAGTTGAGCTCTTACCTCAGTTAAATAAGGAGAGTAATCAGTACCAGAGAGGTTACATAACAGAATTAGAGCTTTGTTAAAACCTCTAAGCATAGCTCTAGGATCTATGATGAATGCAATTGAGTAAAGCATAGGTATGTCCCTCCAATACTTAAGAAATTTATCTTTCATAGGAACAACCACTGATCTAAGCAAGTAATCATTTTCATAATTGTTTAGGTGTGCAGCTATCTCAATTATATGATGCAATATTAGTGGAGATGTAGAATCATATACAGTAGACAATGCAACAGTTGAATCATAAAAGAGCTCAAGAAATGTCAACATGTGTTCAGCAACATACCAGTGTGCTTCTGTCAACACCATAGGAGCACCTTCACCCCTAGGGTAGTGAGTCTGAATAAAGACACTAAAGCTCTGCTTATGAGGGACAAGATGCTTAAGCATTAGGTAGGTAGAGTTCCACCTCACATCCATATCTAAACCAAACTTTCTAGGCCTCTCATTGACAGCAACGCAATAAGCTTTGTATGCTGCAATGCGCTAGTTAGAAGAATTCAAGAAAGAGATTGCTGTTCTAAAAGCTTCAAGGTAAGGTGATAACCTCTTCAAACCAGACTTCACAATCAGATTAATTATATGGCAAGCACATCTCTGATGCAAGAACAAAGTACCAACAAAACTAGAAATTTGGGGTGATAAAATGTTCATAGCAGAAGTATTAGAAGAGGCATTGTCCAAAGTAAGAGATACTACTTTGTCAGTTAAACCAAATTCTTCCAACACAGCAAGAATACGCTTAGCAATATTATCACCACTGTGAGAAACATCTATGAGCCTCAACCCTATGATCCGCTTCTCTAATTCCCAATCCGCACTAACAAAATGAACAACCACACTAAGGAAGTCTTCCTTAGCATTACCAGACCAAATGTAAGAGGTCAAAGCAATAGAGGAAGCAGTATCCAAGGTTTCAATAATCTTATTATGACGATCAGTGTAATACTTGACTAGATCTCTAGTGGTGGATTGCCGTGAGACAATAGCAAACCAAGGATTATGTGCAATTTTAGTGTATTCTTCCAATGCATCACATTCACCAAAAGACAGAGGAAGATCAAGTCTAGCAATCAAACAACAAAGCTTTGTAAGTTGTGTACGTGCAACCTCAGGACTGTACTCCCAGTGACCTACACCACCGTCTGAGTTGAACTGGATCAAGGATTGAGATAAACGAGACTTCTTATTCCTAACAGAGCATACGGTCTTATGCCGCTTGAGAGTTCCAGTGCCAAAGTTAGAGGGAGCAGCGTAGACCTTACCACAATGGAGGCACTTAGCTTGGAATCAGATTCTCTTACCATTCTCAAACTTGAAGATCTTCTCGTAGTTGTCCCAAATGTCAGAGGTGCATGGCCGATTTTGCTTGACGCCAGTGCTCTTGGTGTCGGGCTCAACACTAGCACTGGCACCAACACTACTAGAACCGGCACCAGCAGCATCTCCCTCGCCGGCATCAGCAAGGTTGATCGGCGCATGGGCACTGCGGCCAAAGAGCTCCTCCTGTCCCACGAGCAAGTCTTCTTCATCACCTTCGACACCTCCCATCAGCCGAATCTCATCGTTGATGGAGTGCCCGTCGTCCTCCATCGCCGGCGTCTGGTTCCTCGACGGCTCTGCACATCCAGTTGTCAGACCCGAGCACACGGTACTGTCCACATGGCGTACTTCTCCTAGGATACGGGATGGGACATGGCCCACGCCCTACATCTGTTGCAACTACTCGTAGTGCAGTAGGACTACTCATACAGTAGTGAAGCTAGTCGGACACGGTAGGAAACTACCCGAGAAGTACCCGGGTAGGACTCCTGGGCTTGTACCCGACTAGGACTTCCATGTAAATCTGTCCCCCCAGACTATATAAGGGCGGACAAGGATCCCCTCAGGGACAATCACCATCCAAGGCAATACAAACCACACAGGACGTAGGGTATTACGCTCTCAGTGGCCTGAACCTGTCTAAACCTTGTGTTCCTTGCACTTTCGAGTTCCTGATCTCTGCGACACCCTACCTACAAACTCACCACCTCGGGGGTATCCCTCGGTGGGCGTGGTGGTAAAACACCGACAGCTGGCGCGCCAGGTAGGGTGTTCATCGAGCATCCACCGGAGAATTCGATGGCATCCTTCAACTTCACCAGCCCTATGCTCGACGAGGGCACAACTTTTATCTTTAGCTCCTGGATCTACGTCGCCAACGGTTTCGGTGGCTTCAACAACCACCTAGCCAACTCCAGGGAGCCGGAGGTCTCTTCATCAACTCAAAGCAGCAATCTCAACGAGTTCATCGACAACCTCGATGAGCTGTTGCTTCCCGATCTCGCCCTGCAGATCGAAAAGATTTCCGTTTTCGATACGACTTCCACTCATGATGCACTAGATCTAATCGGATCGGACTCAAACCGACCTGAGGGGACCACACAATCTAAATCCCCCCATTTTCGACATCTACTCGGACTCCAACGAAGAGTACTCCCCGCGTAGTACTACAGCTTCAAGCCAGTCCCGAGAAGGACTCGGAGACGAGGGAGCCACCGCCCATCGGGCGGCCCCCGCCTTTGAAATCCACTCGCAACCCGATGGCCACACCGAATTGTTTTTGGGCAGCCATCTGGGTTTAACCATAACATCAATGCCGCAAGGACGTTTCATGTACTGGAAGGACTTTAAGCCCTCCGAACTACTCGATTACGAGTCCCGCCATGTGGCCTTCATGCAGGAACTACCCTTCCAGGAGGGTAGACCTCTCTCTTACATCGCGGAAGAGGGAGAAAGTAGCACAGAGCTACTCGAGTACAGCCTTACGGCTAACCACTCGCCGGATCGTCAAGTCTGCATGGCCTCCCTTCACAACATGGAGGACGACGAGCTAGACCCCCAGTACGACAACGAGCAACTCGCAGACGTCTCAGCCGATAAGCCTACAGCTGATGCTCCCCAGGATGAAGACGAGGAGCACTAAAGGATCCGGTGGGTAAAGAACGCCAAGCGCGCCCAACGCAGGCGCAATGCGTAGAATCGCGCTCGCGAACCAAGGGATCTATACAACGCTTTTGTAGCAGTCGCGGATCGGGAATACTGTACGCCGATTGGCGCCATCGCAGAAGCAGCCCTGTTAGCTCAACAACTCCCACCCAATCCTCAGATACAAAGGCTACATATCTGACCCAGCGCGCGCTCATGCAACTCGATGGGCAACATCCAGTGTCTTCCACTCGGAATCCGCCCTCGAGGTCTGAGCGCCATGGCGAAACCACGCCAGTCAGTCGCACCCCCGGAGGAGGCCCCGAGAGTCGGAGGAACGACAACCGCCAGCGCAACGAGGGCCACCCGTTCGCACGTGGCAACAATGAGCAGGAAGTACAACAATCCACTCACAACCAGCATGGCGCAAGGCATCAAGGCCAAGATCCACTCAAGGCCAGTCTTCACGACGCTCCCACAATCGACCTCAGGCAGAAGATCAACGAAGTCCGCAACACGCGGCGTGTTATCGAATCAAGGAGAAGGGACCGTACCGGCAGGTGCCACGACGGCGACGATAGCGATCGTTTCCCCGCCTTCACCACCAGCATCACCGACAAGTCCTATCCAAAGAACTTCAAACCAGTCGGAATCCCGAAGTACGATGGTAAGCAAGACCCGCGCTAGTGGATTCGATGCTACTCCGTCGCCTTTGAAGTTTCAGGGGGATCCAACTCCACAAAAGCTCTCTACTTCCTGGTGGCTCTGGAGTCTGCACCCCTCACGTGGCTTGAAAGCCTCAAGCCAAACTCCATCGACTTGTGGGAGGACCTCAAACGGGCCTTCATCGACAACTTCCAAGGATCCATGATCAGAGCGGGTACTCGCCATGATTTGTCCCAGGTGATGCAAGAGATGAACGAGAACCTGAGGTCCTACACCCATTGTTTCTTCGAGACGCGCGCCACCATCGTCAACATCACCGATGAGGACGTCATCCGTTGCTTCCAACAGGCTCTTCTCGAAACACATGTACCACGACTTCGGGCACAATCGCCCGACCACTGCTGTAGAGCTGCGTGACATGATGGCATGGCGGGCAGACCAAGAGGACGCGGAGAACGATCACTTCCCCAAGCGCAACCACGACAAGCAAAGCAATGGCAACGGCCACTTCGACAAGAGCCAACGGAACCACTCGGGAAATACTCGAAAGCGCAAGCCAGACCATGAAGTCACGGCTATCGAGCGCAATCTGCGTGGCAAGAAGTCGGGGAACAGCGTCTCGGAATATGAGAAAGTCATGCACAAACAATGCCCGATACACCCGAAGTCTCGACAAACGCTCTTTGAGTGCGTCACTATCCGCAAATCACTCAATGCACCACCCCTCCCTCAAGCAGGAAAGCGAAAAGACAAGGAGGATGATGAGGAAGGTGACAAGTGGGGGGCTCAAGACTTCCAGGATCCGAAGAACATCGTCAACGTCATCTTTGGAGGAGACGGTGGATTCCCCTCCAAGCGCGCGCAGAAGTTGACCTTGCGCGAAATACTCTCTGTGGAGCCGGCCATGAAAAGGCCTCTGAGATACAACGAGGTCCCGATCTCCTTCTCCAGGGAAGATCAATGGACCAGCTTCTCTGAGCCGGGAAAATTCCCGCTCGTCCTAGACCCTGTTGTGGCGGGCTCACAGCTAACCCGAGTACTCATCAACGGCGGGAGCGGCCTCAACCTACTTTTCGCGAGTACTTTGAAGAAGATGGGTCTTGACATCTCCAAGATGCTCACCCCCAGCAGAGCTCCTTTCTATGGCATTGTCTCGGGTAACGCGGCTACACCACTTGGGTCAGTGGTCCTGCCAGTCACCTTTGGGATGAAAGACAACTACCACACCGAGTACATCAAGTTCAAGGTGGCGGATTTCGACTCGTCATATCATGCTATCCTTGGCAGACCGGCACTAGCCAAATTCATGGTCGTGCCCCACTACGTCTACCTGCTACTTAAAATGCCAGGCAAGACAGGCGTACTCACACTCCGTGGTGACCTGAAGAAGTCGTACGACTGTGACCAGGAGGATATCGAGTACGTCATGACATCATGCGTGCCAGAGCCCTCTGCAGAAGTACTCGCGGCCGCGCACAAGCTGACCAACTCAGAGATGGAGATCTCCAACTAGCGGCCTAGCCACTCAAGGGTTAAACCCAACCCCAGCGATGTCGGCATCAAGGCCATCTAGCTGCAAGAAGGCGATCCATCCAAGACTACTTTGATCGGGGGCGGCTTGGGCGAAAAATAGGAAAGCGTGCTCGTCAACTTCCTTAGGGCCAACCGTGACATATTCGCGTGGAAACCAGCGGATATGCCAGGGGTGTCCAAGGAGTTTATCGAGCACTGTCTAGTAGTCAACCCTAAAGCCACTCCAAAGAAGAAACGACTATGACGCTTCGCCCCCGACAAGAGGGAGGCCATCAATAAAGAGCTAGCAAAACTACTCGCGACTGGTTTTATTAAAGAAGTGTACCACCCCGAGTGGTTAGCTAATCCTGTACTAGTATTGAAAAAGAATAACAATGAATGGAGGATGTGTGTGGATTATACTGATCTCAATAAACATTGCCCGAAGGACCACTTTGCGCTCCCACGTATCGACCAAGTCATCGACTCTACGTCTGGCTGCGTCTTGCTCTCCTTCCTCGACTGCTACTCGGGCTACCATCAAATACCTCTCAAGGAGGAAGATCAGATCAAAATGGCGTTCATCACCCCCTTTGGAGCATACGCATACACTACAATGTCATTCGGGTTGAAGAACGCAGGAGCCACCTATCAACGGGCCATCCAACTGTGCCTTGCCGACCAGCTACACCGCAACGTTGAAGCTTACATGGATGACATGGTCATCAAGATAAGATCCCACGACGAGTTCGTTACCGATCTCGAGGAAACGTTCAATAGCTTGTGGAAGTTTCGATGGAAGCTTAACCCGACAAAGTGCGTCTTTGGCGTGCCTCAAGGAAAACTACTCGGGTTCATTGTTAGCCATCGAGGAATTGAAGCCAACCCGGAGAAGATCAACGCCATCACAACCATGGATGCTCCAAGGACGTCCAAAAGCTCACGGGCTGCATGCCAGCCTTGAATCGATTCATCTCTCAACTTGGAGAAAGGGGACTACCCTTCTTCAAGTTACTCAAGCACCACGACAAGTTCCAATAGACCGAGGAGGCAAACCAAGTGCTACAAGATCTCAAGCACCATTTGCAGTCGCCACCCATCCTGACGGCTCCTCAACCAGGCGAGAATATCCTACTCTACATCGCCGCGACTACTCACGTTGTCAGCACGGCAATTGTGGTGGAACGTCAGGAGGACAGCCACACCTTCGGGGTGCGGCAACCAGTCTAGTTCATCAGCAAGGTCCTCTCTGAATCTAAGGTTTGTTAGCCAACGATTCAGAAAATTCTCTACGGTATACTCATCTCTTCCAGGAAGCTTCGCCACTATTTTGACGCATACAATATCCTGGTGATCTCTGACTTCCCATTGGCAGATATCCTCCACAGTCAGGATGCTACCGGGCGCATCTCTAAGTGGGCCGTGGAGCTGGGAGCCCTCACACTCGACTTCGAGCCCCAGACAACCGTCAAGTCGCAGGCACTAGTTGATTTCATGGCGGAGTATCGAGAAAACAAAGTGGAAGCACCAACCAACCAGCCAGAGCATTGGGTCATGTACTTTGACGGCTCACTCAAGCTCGGTGGCGGTGGTGCGGGAGTACTTTTTATCAGCCCAAGAGGAGAACAGCTCAAGTACGTGTTTCAAATACTATTCGAGGTCTCAAACAACGAAGCCGAGTACGAGGCATTATTGCACGGGCTACGCCTGGCAGTCTCCCTGGGCATCAAGCGACTACTCGTCTATGGCAACTCCTTACTGGTAGTTCAACAAGTCAACAACGAGTGGGACATCAACAAGGATACCATGGATGCGTACATTACGGAAATACACAAGCTCGAGAGCAAGTTCTCAGGGTTTAAAATTCACCATGTGATTCACGACAATAATGTGGGCGCAGATGTGCTCTCCAAGCTGGGTTCTGATCGAGCTAACGTCCCACCGGGAGTTTTCGTTCACGAGTTGCATCACCCTTCCATCAGAGCACTAGACTCAAGTTCCATCGCTCAGGGTCCCAAGGAACCCGACCGAGAGGTCTTGATGATCGAGCTCGACTAGAGGGTGGCCTTCATTGACTACATCCAGGAGCACAAACTGCCCCCCGGCGTCGACCCAAAAAGCGCTGAAGCTACTCGCATCCTAAGGCGCAGCAAAGGGTACGTTCTAGTCGGGGGTAACCTGTACAAGCGTGGATCAGCATCAGGCATACTCATGAAGTGTGTCAGCACGGAGGAGGGCAAAGAGATACTCCAAGAGATTCACGAAGGCATGTGCGGGAACCACGCGGCTTCTCGCACACTAGTCGGCAAGGAATTTCGATCTGGTTTCTACTGGCCGACTGCTTTGATAGATGCCGATGCACTCGTTCACCGGTGTACCAACTGCCAATTCTTTGGCAAACAACCTCATGTCCCGGCTCATAACCTCATCACCATACCACCTTCATGGCCGTTTGCATGCTGGGGCCTTGACATGATAGGGCCCTTTACAACTACGCCACGAGGTTTCACACACGTGTTGGTGGCCATCGACAAGTTTACAAAGTGGATCGAGTACAAGCCAATCGCAACGCTCTCTGCGAATCGAGTGGTTACTTTCATCTGCAACATCTTACAACGTTTTGGCTTCCCCAACACTATCATTACAGATCTGGGATCCAATTTCCACTCGCATCGGTTCTTGGATTTCATGAACGCAGTGCCATTGAAGTCAAATATGTTTCAGTGGCTCACCCGCGGGCCAACGGCTAGGTTGAGCGCGCCAACGGCTTGATTCTTAATGGATTGAAGAAAAAACTATGACGAGAACAGCAAAAAGGGTGGCAAGTGGATCGATGAGATCTCATCAGTAGTATGGTGGCTTCACACACAACCAAGCAAAGCCACATGACAGTCATCTTTCTTTCTCGTATACGGGTCTGAAGCTATATTACCAGCTGACGTGACGTGGAAGTCTCCACAATTGGAGATGTTTGAAGAAGGCGAGGCTGACACCGCAAGACATCTCGAGCTTGACTCAGCTGAGGAAATCAGATGCAAAGTCTTGTTCCAGTCGACCCGCTACTTACAGGGAGTTCGTCGCTACCACAACAAGAACGTTCAATGACGCTCTTTTAATGTTGGAGATATGGTTCTTCGACGAATCCAGGATGATACCGGGCTACACAAGCTTAACTCGCGACGGGAAAGGCCTTTCATTGTGCACAAAGTTACAGGCCCTAGATCTTATCACCTACAGTACCCTGATGGCTAGGAGGTTCCTAATTCTTGGAATATCGAGCATCTACGCCGTTTTTATCCTTGATCAATTGGGACATCTTCTATTGGTGGCAGGAGATTAATACTTCTAGTACAACTCCGTTTTACTGGTTTCCGACTGGTATTACGCGCAAGTTTACTGAAGAGGTCTCGCTCCCATACTTCCAGTAACTAATTACTAGTTTTCGACTAGTATCTTGGGTTACTGAAGGGGCCTTGTGCTCATACTCCAGTACAACGCCATTCTACTGGTTTACGACTGGTACTACACGCAAGTTTGCTGAAGAGGCCTCGTTCCCTTATTTCCAGTAACATATTACTTGTTTTCGATCTATACACTATGTTATTGAAGGGGCCTTGCTCCCACGACAAGAGGTTTACTAGTTTACGACTAGTTCCACACCTGTTCGACTACTTCGACTACTCATCTTGACTACAATCCTAGTCGGGATCGACTCCGAATAGATGGCTTCATCGACTATTCAAGACTCAGCGGCTACTTGCCCAAGGCCTGGGCTCGGGGGCTAGCGCAACCGTTTTGCTAATTCTACTTTATGCTTATAATCTGGCTCCTTGGCTCGGGAGCTTGATGGGACAAGGCACCCAGCGTGCCTCAAGGGATAGCTCTCATGCTTACATGCTGGACGCTGTAAAACTACTCGACAATACCCGACCCAAGAGGCTTTTTAAGATTTATCTTGGGTAGATGTTTGTTAACAATTATTTCAGGGATTTTATTCTGAAATAAGGGGTTTGTTCCAATTATTACCCAGAGGTCTTATTTAGTCATTGGCTCAGGGCACAAAGATTGATTTGAGAGGTAATTTTGGGTGTTTGTTGGGGATGTTATTTGTTTAACCATTTTTCAGGGAATTCATCCCGAAAAAAGAGGTTTTTGAATTTACTGAACCGATTTTCCCATGTTCACCATCAAATCGTTACTGTCATATATTGCATGCCATGCTTCTTTGGATCCTTTATTGCAAACCTTGGGGATTTGGAGTCAAGGCTCGGGGGCTGCGGGATATGTGTCATCACCGACTTATTTTTCAAATCTGCTGGAAGATAAGGACAGAAGACTCAAGATTAAATTGACCCTCAGCCTGATTCTACGAGTCAACCTAAGACTCGGGGGCTACTCTATATGGAGTGCGAGTTTAATCGCACCCCATATAAAGAAGACTGGACAACTACTCGGGGCATGAGCACTTCACAGCCTCGACATAGCCAAGGAAGTACTTGGAGGACACCTTCAAGACGAAGCTCGGGAGAACTCAAAGATGCCTTCAGAAGTACTCGGACGCCTGCAGTACTCGGCTACGAAGAGCTCGGGGGCTTGTCAGACCCGGGCACACGGGATTGTCCACGTGGCGTACTTCTCCTAGGATACGGGATGGGACATGACCCATGCCCTACATCTATTGTAACTACTCGTAGCGCAGTAGGACTGCTCGTACAGTAGTGAAACTAGTCGGACACGGTAGGAAACTACCCGAGAAGTACTCGGATAGGACTCCTGTGCTTGTACCCGACTAGGACTTCCATGTAAACCTGTCCTCCCAGACTATATAATGGCGGACAGGGACCCCCTCAGGGACAATCACCATCCAAGGCAATACAAACCACACAGGACGTAGGGTATTACGCTCTCAGTGGCCTGAACCTATCTAAACCTTGTGTTCCTTACATCTTCGAGTTCCTGATCTCTGCGACACCCTACCTACAAACTCACCACCTCGGGGGTATCCCTCGATGGGCGTGGCGGTAAAACACTGACACCGGTGCCAAAGAAACAGAGGAGAGGAAGACATCAGACACAGATCAACAAAGAAAAGAAAGAAAGAAGAAGAAAGAGGAGGAGGTCGAACGTATTTGCGAGTCCGGAGCACCAGAGTCGTCGACGAGGTCGACCAAGTTTGAGTCTGGAGCACCAGAGTCACCGACGAGATCAGAGAAGTGCGAGTCCGGAGAACCAGAGTTGCCGGTGAGGTCAGGGACCCACGGTTCATGTGATCTGGTTCCTCAACGGACTGCGAACCGGAGCACCAGAACCGCCGGCGAGGTAGACGACGGTGGCGGGTAGGACAAGGAGATGATGAGTGGAAGACTAGGCTAGGGTTAGGGTTTTGGGATGGAGTGCCGAGCTGGAGAAGGAGAGGACAGAGGAGGACAAGAGTAGGAGAGGAAGACTCGTGCTGTGCTGGGATGCAGGCCATCGGTGGTGGAGGACCGTCGGCCAGACAGGGAGAAGACGAGGAGCTCTAGATCTAGATGAGGAGAGTGAGGGAGGCAGTGAGGATGGGCGCGAGGGTGTAGGAGACGAGATGGCCCGGGCTGCCGGCCATTAGCGGCCGACGGCAGAGGAGAACCACCTGCCGGAGAGGAGGAAGGCGAAGAGCAAAGGCAAGTCAGAGCACGCGGAGGAGGTGGGGAGGCGAGGTCGCGAGGAGGCGCGGGGGTCGGGGGGGGGGGGGGGGTGGGGCTAGGGTTTGCGGCCGGGGGAGCAGCGCCGGTGGCCAATATAGCTGGCGCCCTCACCGGGCCGTTAACAGGTTGCGGGCCACCCCAACGGCTAGTAGGCCGGGATGAAATACCCATGCCTAATCAGGTTAGGCCCGTTAGTCGTGTTGGGTCCGGGCCGGCACTACGGGCCGAGGTCCCGGCCCAGACACGGCACGGGCTATCGGGTCGAGTCAGCACTGACCTGATTCTTGGTGGGCCAGGTCGGGTTAGTGCCGGGTTTTTTCGTGCCGTGCCTCGTGCGCCCCACCGGATCGAGCCCATTTGGCCAACTATAAGCATGACGGCGGGTCTGGCAGCAAGCGCAACCAACGCGGCGGTGGAACAAACGGGACAGCGGCACCAAATCCCAGTAGCAGCGCCAGGGCAACACTGGGCCACCTCCTGCTGGCCCATGGGTCTGTTTTAACCCGTGGGCCGCCCAACAGGGAGGATGGTCCGGCCAGCCCAGCGCACAGAACTGGGGAGCGGCCTCTCCCGGTGGCTCAGCATGGCGCGTCCCGAGCCAGGGACTCCTGGGTGCACACCCCAGGCGCACACGGCCTTCACTCCGCTTCAGCTACCCCAAGCGGTCCAATGGGATCAAGCTGGTCTTATCGCGGCTCTCCAGCAACTCTCGACCTAAGGAGGTACATGGACACTGGTGCGTCCTCACATATGTCTTCGATGGACTGCTCTCCCGTCTTCCTTGTTCTCATTCATCAATTATAGTAGGCAATGGCACAAAAATTCCCGTCACTTCCTATGGTCATACTATTTTACCCACTGCTTCATCCAATTTTATTTTAAATGATGTCCTTGTTGTGCCGCCTATCGTCAGAAATTTAGTTTCTGTTCGACAATGCATTAGAGACAATCATTGTTCTGTTGAATTTGATGCTTTGGGTTTTTCTATCAAGGACCTTCAGACTCGGCGCGTGATTCTTTAGTGCAATAGCAACGGAGACCTCTACACCATCCCATCTTCAGCCCCCCTGCCACGCATGCCCACCTCGCCGTGTTGTCCTCCCTATAGCATCAGCGTCTTGGTCACCCGGGTTATGCAGTTCTCAATAGCCTCCACCATGATAAGCTTATCTCATGTAATAAAATAGTCCGCTCCATTTGCCATTTATATCAGCTTGGTAAACATGCGCGACTCTCCTTTAGTGTCTCTACTTCCCACACAATTTCTTCTTTTGAACTAGTTCATTATGATGTTTGGACGTCGCCTGTCACTAGTATTTCTGGCTATTCCTATTACCTAGTTTTACTAGATAATTTTACACACTTCTATTGGACCTTTCCCCTCAAGCATAAGTCGGATATGCAGAAACACTTAGTTGAGTTTATCTCATATGCTCGCACTCAATTTGCTCTTCCCGTTAAGTGTTTGTAGGTTGATAATGGCACGGAATTCGTAAACAATACCACGACTACCTTCCTATCCACCAACGGTATCATGTTACGTCTCTCATGTCCCTACACCTCACCACAAAACGGTAAAGCTGAACGAGTCTTGCGTACCGCTAAATAACTCCGTGCACACCCTTCTTATTCATGCTCACATACCTCCTCCATATTGGGCGGAAGCACTTGCAGCTGCCACGTACATCCTAAACAAACGACCCTCCTCCTCCATTAACAATGAAATCCCATACACCCGCCTTCATCGCACAGCTCCGAGCTTTGATCACCGGCGTGTTTCCGGTGTCTATGCTATCCAAACCTGCAGGCCACATCGGCGCATAAACTTGCGCCCCGATCAGCTGCCTGTATCTTCTTGGGATATCCCTCCTCTCGTAAAGGGGTACAGGTGTCTCGACTTGTCTACACGCCGGATAATTATTTCTCGGCATGTCGTCTTCGACGAGTAGACTTTTCCATTCGCCTCTGCCACACCCACCCCGGTACGTTCCTCGTTTGATTTTTTGCTGCCTGATGACTCGGTTGTTGTGCCCTCTTTGCTCTACTAAGCTCCCTCGTTGACCCATGCGGCCGCTCCGTCTCTTGCAGATGTCGAGCAACCGCACTCTCCTCAGGGCGGGCGTGGCCTCGAGCCCCGGTCCTGGCCGGCCTCTCCGACACCTCCACCGGGCGGGCGTGGTCTCGTGCCCCCGCTCTGCAGCATGGCGCCGTCAGCGTCAGGCGATGGCCACGTCCACGCACCGCTGCATGGCGCTGCAGCTCCGGCACCAACGTCGCCCGGGCTGGCTTCCCTGCCCAGAACCAACCCAGCTGCACCGGCACCATCTCAACTGGGCCGGCCTCCCTCGCCCGGCACTGGCCCAGCTGCGGCTTCTCCGTCCCCAGCCGCTGGGCCGTCCCCAGACACTGGGCCTTCTCGCGTGGTTGAGCCTCCAGCTGTACCGGGCCGGTTCGGCCACACATACAGCCGGCGGACTGCTCCGCTGCACGCCCCTGTGCGCGGCTCGGGAGCTCCATCGCGTACAGGCCCACTACGAGCGCCCGACCCTCCGCCAAGGCCGATGACTGGTGCACCGCCCGCACCAATCCTCCAGCGGATGCTGACACGCTCCCAGTCCGGCTCGCTCAAGCCGGTCAACCGCCTGAATCTGTCCGCAACCGCTGCAGCAGTATCACCGGTCCCGGCCAATATCGCAGCGTGCTTGCAGATCAGAACTGGCGAGCAGCTACGATGGATGAGTACCAAGCCATGATCGACAACAACACCTGGCGACTTGTTCCACGATCTCCTGGTGCTAATGTGGTGATCGGCAAGTAGATTTTCAAATATAAATTTCACTCCGACGGCTCTCTTGCTCGCCACAAGGTATCGATGGGTGGTTCGTGGCTTCTCTCAGCACTACGGGATCGACTACGACGAGACATTCAGTCCAGTCATGAATCCGGCGACCATTTGAGTTGTTCTCAGCATTGCCGCATCTCGAGCATGGCCGATACATCAACTCGACGTGAAGAATGCATTTCTTCATGGGCACCTTCAGGACTGCCAGCAGCCACCGGATTTTGTCGATCCATATGCTCCTGACCATGTTTGCCTCCTGCAGCGCTCTTGATATGGTCTGAAGCAGACTCCTTGGGCGTGGTACCAGCGTTTCGCCTCCTACATCTGCCGTCTGGGATTTTGACATCAGAAACATCCGTCTTTATTTAAAGAGGGCCACGACGTTGCCTACTTGCTCCTGTATGTCGACGACATCATCTTGACTGCCTCCTCGTCACAGCTCCTGCAGCGCATCACCGAGCGACTTCACTCTGAGTTTGCCATGATGGATCTTGGTGATCTCCATCACTTTCTTGGAATCTCAGTTTCACGCTCCTCCGACGGCTTGTTTCTGTCTCAGCGACAGTATGCACTGGATCTCCTGCAGCGAGCTGGTATGGCCGAGTGTCACTCCACGGCGAGACCAGTCGACACTCGGGCCAAGCTGTCAGCTAGAGATGGTGCTCCCGTTGCTGATCTGACTCAGTATCGCAGCCTCGCCGGTGCTCTGCAGTACCTCACTCTGACTCGACCGGATTTGGCATATACTGTTCAGCAGGTCTGCCTCTTCATGCATGATCCCCGAGAGCCTCACCTTGCCTTGGTGAAGCACATATTGCGATACGTAAAGGGCACACTTTCTTCCGGGCTTCATTTGGGCGTCAGTCCTGTTGACAGCCTAACTGGTTAACTGGTTATTCAGATGCGGATTGGGCAGGCTGTCCGGATTCTCGACGATCTACCTCCGGCTACTGCATATTCCTCGACGACAATCTGGTATCTTGGTCTTCTAAACGCCAGACTACAGTCTCTCGATCCAGTGCGGAAGCAGAGTATCGTGTTGTTGCTCACGTTGTCCCTGAGTGTTGTTGGCTTCGTCAACTTCTCCAGGAGCTACATCTACCGATTGCTACTGTGACGGTTGTCTATTGCGACAACGTCAGTGCCGTGTACATAACCGCCAACCCAGTACATCACCGTCGTACGAAGCATATCGAGATAGATATTCACTTTGTTCGAGAGAAAGTGGCTTTGGGATAGGTCCGTGTTCTTCATGTTCCGTCGTCACATCAGTTTGCGGACATCATGACCAAAGGCTTGCCTGTACAGTTGTTTACTGAGTTTAGGTCCAGTCTTTGCGTCCGAGATCCTCCCGCTGTAACTACAGGCGGGTATTAGAGATATGTATAGAATTGTATTTGTATTCTTGTACAACAAGTCATACATGACTATATATATAAAACTCACTCCTCCCTATTGGGTGTGTGGTGTCCCTCAATGTTTCCACAGTAGTGATATTATATGAAACTATACATGAACTACGTACACAGCAAGAAACTTAATGATACCATGTGATTTATATATTTGAGATTAAAAAGAATTAAAATTAAAGGAACATGGTCTTTCTACAACAAAAATTCAGAATGAAATGTTTTTGCCTGCAATGGTGCCAACGGGTTCAAAAATTTGTATGTGGGGAAGTGTAGGCATCAAAATTAATGATGATATTGGGTTCCGAACTCAAAAATTTCTCAAGCAAGGAAATCCAATATCGCCCATCCTGTTTAATATAGTGGCCAATATGCTCTCTGTTTTAATTAGGAGAGCTAAGGATGATGTCCAAATCAAGGGCATGATACCTCACTTAGTTGAAGAAGCATTGTCTATTCGGCAATATTCAGATGAGACTATCATTTTCATGGAACATGATTTAGAGCAAGCTAAGAATATGAAGCTATTGCTATGTGTCTTTGAACAATTGTCAGGCTTAAAAATTAACTTTAATAAAAGTGCATTGTTTGTCACGGAGAAGCAAAACAGTACAAGCGAGAGTACACTAAACTATTTGGGTATGGAACAGGACCATATCATTTCGGATACGTGGGAATACCAATGCATCATAATCATCTCCATAATGAAGACTGGAGCATTATTGAGGAAATAATATTTAAACGTAAACAAAGTAGCTGAAAGGCCAAACGTTATCCTATAGTGGGAGACTAATTTTATTAAACTCAGCCCTGAGCAGCCTCCCTATATTCATAATCCTTCTTTGAAATACCGAAGGTGTCCTGAAAATACTAGGTTTGTATATATCGAGATTCTTTTGGCAAAACGCTGATTGTAAATGAAAATATTGCCTAGCCATATGGGAAATACCGTGCAAACCTAAAGATCAAGATCGGCTGGGATACCTAACCTCTGGATCAAAAATATATATTTGCTCAGCAAATGGTTTTTTATCAATTGCCAAACGAGGGTGGAAATAAATATCTGAGTTCAAAATGTCTCACCAAGGTTAAAATAAAATCGAGAGACGCATATTTATAGAAAGGTCTGCTAAATATTAGGTAAGATTTTCCGGGTTGCAGGACTTTAAAAATAAAAGATGGATTATAAACGAGATTTTGATTGGACATATGGATTGACTCTAAATCATTTAAAGAGAAATTTCTCAACCTGTATAATATAGTCTTGTTGACGCTCATTACAGCTCAATTTCGACCATCAAATCCTGCATAAAAGAGGAACAATATCACATGCCAACACTAGAATAGGATGAATTATCTAACAAATTCCACAAGTGCTGGTCTGAATACGTATGCAGGTACATTTGAGCTAAAAATGCAGGAACAGAGCAAGTATGATCCAAGGCTAAGCAGCTCTAACCAATCATAACGCACCATTCAGGCTCACATGGATCAAAGGGCCCACCAGTGCAGGAAACTGACCCAAGAAAATGCCAAGTCACTTACCAGAGACCAGAGGGCCCACCTGCCACCCTCTTGCACAAAGCTGAGGTCGATTGGTGCCCAACCTGGTTTGGCCGAACCAGCCAGGGCACCACCGACTTACCTCTTCCACGTACTGGCTCCTCGTTGGCTCCCAATGGTGGTTCAAGGTGCAACCTGTTGTTTTCCCGGCCGTAGACCCCTGGTGCCACACCTATAAATATGAGGGGAGGGGGTAGGAATAGAAACACACTTCACACTTGCAATTTTTACCTTCTACTCTCCTATTACGAGCTCTAGGCTCTCTCTAGAGGTGTAGCGCTGCCTAGGCGGTGTTAGAAGATAGGAGGAGAGTGAGGGGAAGTAGAGGAAGTGCCGGAGTTGTTGGCACTCTCCTCAAGCTTATACCACGACGGATGCTTATCGAACAAAGTAAGTGTTCGTGACTTCCTTAGTGCTTTAGTTTCATAGCTAAGTAGTAGTTCTAGCTCTTTAGATGTTTGCTGGATCGATAGTTCACTAGCTTAGTGGGTGCTCTAGTCTAAGACTCCTAATAGAGACGTATGTTCTTGGCCGAGGCTAGAGTTAGTAAACGACAATGTAGACGTGGTGTCTAGGCTAGACTTTACCTGTTGGTTGTGGTATATCCCATGGTTTGATGAGGTAGGTGATAGGTGGTGTCAGTCCTGTTTACTCAGCGTAAACTTCCCCGTTAGGGTATATCCCAGTGCCATATTACTAGGGCATCTCGGTTTTATCCAGACGGAACCAGTAGCCTAAAGTAAACAACTAGGATAGTTCTAACTTACCTTTGATTCTCAGCCTTAGAAATCCTCTCCGCTCCTTGCCTCTAGCCAGTGTGGTGTCCTTGGACGAACCTGAACCTAAGAGAGTGTACACATGTTCCTCAGAGGATACGATACCCTGGAATACTCTCGGGTGAAAGCTACAACGGTATTCCATGCGCTTGCGGATTTATCTGTGACGTTAAAAATACCCAACAAGCTTTCTGGCGGCGTTGCTAGGGAACGGTTGCTATATTCTCTCTGGACCCAGTTTGTCCTCGTATCTTTTCTTTTCCTTTGATTCTATCTTTATCTCCGCTATCCATGGAGTAGCCATCCATTCAACAGCTCTCCGCACCTAAGGGCAAGTTTTGTGAGCCACCCTCTCCTGCTGATCCAATTCTTTCATCTGGCTACACAATCAGTCCCGGTTACATAGACAAGGTTTAGGAACATCCCTTCTCAAGATGGGACCATGAATATCCCTACCATCATCTGCGAATTCGAGCAAGTTTGCTCGTGCCTGAAAATTTCAGGCATGACACATGAGGCTCTCAAGTGGAAGTTGTTTCCCTTCCCTCTTATAGAGTCGGTGAATCAATGGTACACAACCAATGTAAGAAGTGCGAACGGGGATTGGAATAATCTTGGAGATAGGTTCTGTCTTGCTTTCTTCCCACTCTCCTGTATCTGCGCCTTACGAGCAGAGATTCTGACCTTTCATTAGAACAAGAACGAATCTATCGTGCCGCTTGGGCCAGGTTGTCCTCTCTAGTCCAATCCGGTCCAGACTTGTCTCTCCCCGATCACTTTTTCAACATCTCTACACAGGGTTGAGCAAGGACGATGCACACTACTTCGATGTCACCTTAGGAGGATCTTTTGCGCACAAGACTCTAACCGAAGGAAGGGAAATCCTAACAAAATCATGGAAAATACCTCCTTCATCTGCACACGCGACCCTCCTCAGGAAAATCCTAAGGTACACCACGAGGAAACTTTAGTAGCCAAATCCCGACCCATAGATACCCAATCTTTAGATTCGACTCCTGAATCCTCCCGTGAATCCGAAACACCAAAGGAAGAGGAACCTCTACCTTTGGAATTCTCACATAGTTTTGAGGAAGATCTTTTTGAAGACTATGGGAACACCTCGAACTATTCTTGTCAAAAGAGACCACTAGTCCCTATCACTCCTCCTGAGCCATGCGAAAAGGAATTCCTTCGAGAGACCATCAAATAGTTGACGACTCTAATGAGCGACGAATGGTTGAGGGAAGGAGAGTTTTCTCTAGAACCACTCCAAATCAAACATCCTTCCTCTTCCATCCGATGCTGCATTAGGGACCAAGATGTGATAGCTCTTTATAACCCCACTGTCGGAGCCAATATCATGTTAGATAACTTCGCACTAGCCTTTCTAGGCAGCGAAGCCTTAGCCCCGGCAGGCAGAACTCTCGGAGGGCCTTCAGGTTCCCTCATGGGCAGTTATGGGGTGATCCAAAATATGTTTGTTTGGCACAAGGATGTTAAGGCAAGCCTCGATTTCCATGTGTTCAAAGTTCCCCACTTCGACATGTTGATAGGGCATCCCATCGAGAAGCTCCTCATAGATCTACCAGATTCAGGGAGCCTTAGCATCAGATTAGGGAATGAATCTCTCACTATCCCACTCACTCGAACAATCAATACAGTAGCGGAGATCTCCTCTATCATAGAGTCAATTGAGGAAGTGTTGGATATCACTCCTATGGACTCACCAGAATCACTCCTCGAGAAAGACGCAGAAGAATTCATCCAGGAAGAGGAATATTCTGATGAGGTCCTAGAACTCCCAGAGTTCGAAAAACCAACACGATCCCCAATTGAGCTAAAACCTCTTCCCTTTGGGCTCCGTTATGCTTTCTTGAACAACGATGTAGAGTCTCCTGTAATCATTAGCGACAAATTCTCAGATGAGGAGACCGCAAAGCTCATCGCTATTCTAGAAAAGCATCGAGCTGTGCTAGGTCATGCCCTCCAGGATCTCAAGGGCATCAGCCCTACTCTTTGCACTCATCGCATCCCTATCGATCCCACCATGGTACCATCTAGGGAACCCTAAAGGAGGTTGAACAATGCGATGCGTGAGGTTGTAAAGGAGGTCCTAAAGCTCCTACACGCCGGGATCATTTATCATGTCTCATTTAGAGAGTGGGTAAGTCCGGTGCAGGTGGTATCCAAGAAAAGAGGCATGATGATCGTGGAAAATAGCAAGAATGAGCTAATTCCGCATCGTACCGTCACAAGATGGAGGATGTGCATTGACTACAAGAAGCTGAACAAGGCCACAAAGAAAGACCACTTCCTACTACCCTTTATTGACGAGATGTTGGAGAGGTTAGCAAAGCACTCTTTCTTTTGCTTCCTTGATGGCTATTCTTGTTATCATCAGATTCCTATCCATCCCGATGATCAAAGCAAGACAACTTTTACATGCCCCTACGGAACCTACGCCTACCGAAGGATGTCATTCGGGTTGTGCAATGCACCCACATTGTTCCAAATGTGCATGATGTCCATCTACACGGACATGATTGAAGATATTATGCAGGTCTTCATGGATGACTTCTCAGTTTATGGTAAGACCTTCGATCATTGCCTCAGAAATTTGGACAAGGTCTTGCAGAGATGCCAAGAAAAGGACTTAGTGCTAAACTGGGAGAAGTGCCATTTCATGGTCCGAGAGGGCATCATTCTCGGACACTTAGTCTCTAAGAGAGGAATAGAGGTGGACAAGGCGAAGATTGAGGTCATCGAATAGCTACCGCCGCACACCAATGTGAAAGAGATCCGAAGCTTCGTAGACCCCTTACGAGCTTACTAGCTAAGGATGTCCCTTTCCACTTTGATGATGAGTTCCTAAAAGCCTTTAACACTCTCAAAGAGGCACTTATCTCAGCTCCAATCATCCAACCCCCAGATTGGAAGTTTCCTTTTGCCGTACTTGGGCAAACTAAGGACAAAAAGCATCACACGATCGCTTATGCTAGCAAGACGCTAACAGGAGCTCAACTTTATTATGCCACAACTGAAAAAGAGCTCCGGGCGGTCATCTTTGCGATAGATAAGTTTAGATCTTACTTAGTAGGGGCAAAGGTCATTGTCTACACAGACCACACTGCTTTGAAGTACCTCCTCACTAAGAAAGATGCTAAACCAAGGCTCAATCCTTCTAGTCCAAGAATTTGACTTGGAAATTAAAGATAGAAAGGGAGTAGAAAACTCAGTAACAGATCATTTATCACGTATGAGTATCACTAACACGCAGGAACTTCCGATAAATGACTTCCTTCGAGACGACATGCTCCTCAAGGTGACGACGTCAAACCCCCGGTATGCAAATATTGTGAATTTCATGGTTTCAGGGTACGTACTACCAGGAGAAAGCAGGAGGAAGTTGGCATATGAGAGCTGACGCTATCTATGGGATGAGTCATATTTATACAGAGTATGTGGAGACAGACTATTGAGAAGATGTGTTCCCACATCAGAAGGGATCAAGATCATTGAGAAGTGCCATGCAACACATATGGAGGACATTATGGTGTATTTCGCACCCAAGCGAAAATCTGACAGAGTGGTTTCTATTGGCTCACAATGTATGAGGACACCTAGGATTTCATTCGAAGGTGTCACAGCTGCCAGAAGCATGGAGGGATCTCAACTCGCGATGCTATACCTCTAACATACAATCTTCAAGTGGAACTCTTTGATGTATGGGGCATCGACTATATGGGACCTTTCCCAAAGTCTCATAACTGCAAGTATATCTTGGTCGCTGTGTATTATGTCTCCAAATGGGTGGAAGCCATGCCATGCAGGGCAGCCGATGCTAAGCACACCCGAAAAATGTTCCAAGAGGTGATCTTTCCAAGGTTTGGAACACCGAGGATGGCGATCAGTGATGGAGGTTCTCATTTCATTGATACAGCCTTAAGAAATTTCCTCAAGGAACTAGGGGCTATGCATAACATCGCAACCCCTTATCATCCCCAAACAAGTGGTCAGGCAGAAACATCTAACAAGCAAATCAAGAACATTCTACAAAAAGACCGTCAATGAGATGGGCAAGGCATGGAGGCCAAAACTAGCAGATGCTTTATGGGCATACCGTACAGCATATAAAACACCCATTGGCATGTCACCCTATCAACTGGTCTACAGGAAAACATGCCATCTACCCATCGAGTTGGAGCACAGAGCACACTGGGCTATGTGGAGATGGAACATGGATCTCAATCAAGCCAAAGAGCACAGAAAATTGCAGATCTTAGAACTGGAGGAATGGAGAGACAAAGCCTATCATAGTGCCTCGATATACAAAGAGAGAACCAAGAGATGGCACGACAAAAGGCTAAAACCGAAGGTCTTCAATCCAGGAGATAAGGTATTGCTTTTCAATTCCAGGGTAAAGCTGTTTGGTCATGGGAAGCTACGGAGAAAGTGGCTAGGACCGTACCTCATCGTCGACACCTCAACCCACGGGGCCATCAGGATCCAAGACAAAGTAGGTAACCTTCATAAGGTAAATGGTCATCGCTTGAAACTCTTCCTAGAGCATGATAAGGTCATTAATGAAGATATAGATGATGAGATAGTTGATCACGAAAATATGCTTGATTAGAGGCCTTACACGCCAAGATCAACAGTAGGCCCCCTGTATATATACCTTCTAGAACTCTCCTTGTGCTACCAAGAAAAGACCTCAGGCCAGCTGGGCCCAGCTTAGTATGGCCGACCCACCCAGATTGGCCGAACCAGGGCAGGTGCCCCAGCCGCCCATCCTTGGCAGGCCCGGACTCTAGCTCGTGCCAGACCCATCTACGGCTGCCACGAGTGTTCTTGATAAGAAGAATTAGGGTTTAACCACATCCCCTTTAAACCATCCATAACCCTTCTTCTTCCTCATCTTTTCCATCTACTCCTGCACCTCCAAAACCACCAAAAACCCTCTTCACCTTCTGCACCTCCATGGCCAGCAAGGAGATCATGCCCTTCGTCAATGACAAGCATCCCATTGAAGCACCTACACCGGAAAATAGCCCAAATTCTCCTCAAACCCTCATGGAGGAGGCCCTCTCGCTCAGCATAGCCCCTTCCATGCTCCCACCGAGTGTTGCGAGGAATGGGAGGCCAAGTTTGCAGGCCGACCGGCCCCACCTAGGCCGGCTGGCCCCACTTGTCAACCGTTGGCCAATGTGTAGCTGTAGGGAAGAGCAAAAAGGATAAGGACTTCAATCAAATAGGCAAACACCCATGAACATGCATGTGCAAGGCATCATGGGTGATTATGCTCCCTTTGCACCGTTCAGGTCCCATCGTGCAACATTCTCGCTTGAGTGCTCATGCATGAATGAGACATGATGAATGAGGAGCGTGCAGGACAAAGCAGAGTGCGAGGAGGTGCAGCACCAGGCCGACCGGCCCCATCATGCCCGGCCAGCCTCCCCCTCGCTAGTGCCGTCCTATCACCACCAAACACGACATTATCACCTGCAAGTCTACACTCAGGAAGATGAGGTGGAGCTCCCAGCGCCGTTGATGAGCCGACTGGCCTAGCCAGGCCGGCCGGCCTGCCTCCTATGCACGCCTATAAAATCTGACGCCCGCGATGTTCATTCTCGCACCCTCAGCTCAAGTACGCATGCTGTCGGTGTTTTACCGCCATGCCCACTAAGGGATACCCTCGAGGTGGTGAGTTTGTAGGTAGGGTGTCGCCGAGATCCGAAACTTGAAGGTGCAAGGAACACAAAGTTTTGATAGGTTCGGGCCGCCGAGAGCGTAATACCCTACGTCCTGTGTGTGGTTTGTATTGCCTTAGGTATTGATCGGGGTGATCTTGTGTGATCTTGTTTGGAGGCACGAGTTGTCCCTCATGGTCCTATTTGAGGAGGGTCCCTGCCCGCCCTTATATAGTCTGGGGGACATGGTTATACGGAAATCCTAGCCAGATACGAGCTTTGGAGTCCTACCCGAGTACTACTTGGGTAGTTTCCTTCTTTTTCAACTAGTTCTACTACGCTCGAGTAGTTCTACTACGGTACGAGTAGTTACAACTGATGTAGGGTGTGGGCCATGTCCCACCCCTTATCCTAGAAGATGTATGCCATGTGCACAGTCCCATGGGCCTGGGTCTAACAAGCCCCCGAGCTCTTCGTAGTCGAGTGCTGCAGGCTTCCGAGTACTTCTGAAGGCGTCTTTGAGTTCTTCTGAATTCCATTTTGAAGGCGTCTTCCGAGTATTTCCTTGGCTGCATTGAGGCTGTGAGGTGCTCATGCCCCGAGTAGTTGTCAAGTCTTCTTTTATATGGGGTGCGATTTAAACTCGCACTCTATTTGGAGTAGCCCCCGAGCCTTAGGTTGACTCGAAGAATCAGGCTAAGGGTTAGTTTAGTCTTGAGTCTTCTATCCTTATCTTCCAAAAGATTTGAAAAATAAGTCGCTGATGACACGTGCCCCGCAGCCCCCGAGACTTGAATCCAAATCCCCAAGGTTTGGAATAAAGGATCCAAGGAATCGTGGCATGCAATATGTGAGGGTAAAGATTTGATGGTTAAGATGGGAAAATTGGTTCAGAAATTTGAAACCGCTTTTTTTGGATTGAATTCCCTGAAAAAATGGTTAAACAAATAACTTCTCCAAAAAGCGCCCTAAATCACCGCTCAAATCAAACCTTGTTCCCTGAGTCAATGGCTAGGTAAGACCTCTGGGTTAAAATTTTGCAAAAACCCCTTATTTTGGAATAAAATTTCTAAAATAATGGTTAAATAATTATCTTCCCAAGATAAATCTTAAAATTCCTCTTGATTCGGGATCTTCCGAGTAGTTTAGCAGCGTCCAGCCTCAAAGGGTGAGAGCTTAAACACTCCGCTGAAAACACACTGAGTGCCGTGTTGAGCCCAGCCCCCGAGCATGGGAGCTAGATTGAGTCGCATGAGATACACCTAGTAGTCGGTGGCACCAGCCCCCGAGCCTAGGCATTGGCCAAGTTGTCGCTGGATCTTGAACTGTCAATGAAGCCGACTAGTCGGAGTCGATTCCGACTAGTTTGGTAGGCGAGACGAATAGTCGAAGTAGTCGCCAGCATGTCACCGAGCAGAGTCGATTCCGACTAGTTCCGTAGGCGATACGAGTAGTCGAAGTAGTAGCCATCCTATCGCCGAGCATTCTTCACGAAGTCGAGTAGTCAAAGTAGTCGCCATCGTGTCGCCGAACATTCTTCAGGAAGTCGAGTAGTCGCTGACAGTTGTTGATGAACCCAACTAATCGGAGTCGAATCCGATTAATTGCAGTCAAGCGATCAGTGTGCCGACAGCGCGAGCAGGAGTCGTTCTGAGTAGTCGACGTAGTAAGCGACGCAAGCTGAAGTTTTGCCGAGTAGTCGTTGTAGTCGGCGACGTGTAGCCGAGCGTTCTTGCGAAGTCGAAGTAGTCGTTGGTGGTTGTTGATGAAGCCAACTAGTCGGAGTCGAATCCGACTCGCCTAGCGGCATAGTCCAGGTCAGGTCCTCTGCAAGGTAAACATAAAAGTATGTTGTAACTGATATACATGATATCGCGTTGGGAGCAAATCCCAGCATTTTAAAATGCATGTAAACTTTTTTTGTTTTGTTCTTGCTGGGTCACATAATTTCCCCGGGTAGGTAGCCTATTATGTTTAAGCATCTGATCCCTGATAGCCATAGACCATAGCGCAGGGAGCATGACCGCATACACACGTAGGAGCATAGACGTACAGAAGAGTCGAGGTTTCACGGATTAAAGCGTGTGCTACCCGGGAATTTTAGCAACCGTTTAAGTGAAAACTAGAGCAGTCGACGCTGCAGGAAAAAAGAGAACGCTCGTGGAGCACACTTATAGGGTGTAACCCAACTACCTATGGTGCAGGGCGGACCGTGCAGGCAATCGGGAACAAGCATGACATGACCTGGTGAAGAGAATCTGCGTTGCCGCAAAAAGTTGGCGGCAAAGCGTAGCTCTAAAGGGTCTCATGCCCATCAAGAGACGTACACAAATAAGTAGTCGATCATGTGAAAAACAAGTCGAAAAAGGTATAAGTGACTTAGCTTGATTCATGGGCGATTTATCGATGAAGTCTACTAGTCAGAGCTGATTCCGACTAGTTGTTGACCGTGCGGAGCTAGTCGCCGAGTAGTTTAAGACCCGCCCCCAACTAGTTTCTAGTCGAGACGAGTAGTTGAGGTAATCGTTGGCGTTGCCGATTTGTCGAAGTAGTCATAGCTACGGCCCGAGCCGAGTAGTCGAGGTCGGTGGCAGTAGCGCGTCGTCGCTGCGGCGCTAGCTGAAGCCGAGCCGCGTCATCAAGGTCGACGATGACGGCGCGTTGATGTTGTGGCACGAGTTGAAGTCGAGCCGCGTCATCGAGGTCGGCGGCAACGGCGTGTCGCCGTTGCGGCGTGAGCAGCAGTCGAGTCGATCAGAAAGTTGGTTTTTGTCAAGATCATTGACGAGTTCGTCAATATCGTGACAGGATGTTGGTGTAGATGTCTTCAGCTTGCTAGTGTCGACGAGGTGACGATAGAAGTTGCCTGCACCGTTTAGCAACGCGGACCCAGGTGCCGAAGACGAATGCCGCGCCTTCTTGGAGTGCGACAGAGAGGTTGAACGATGCCCTCAAGTTCGCCAGCGGATCTTTGATGAACACCCCTACCTGTCGCGCCAGCTGTTGGTGTTTTACCGCCACGCCCACTGAGGGATACCCCCGTGGTGGTGAGTTTGTAGGTAGGGTGTCACCGAGATCAGGAACTCAAAGGTGCAAGGAACACAAAGTTTAGACAGGTTCGGGCCGCCGAGAGCGTAATACCCTACGTCTTGTGTGTGGTTTGTATTGCCTTAGATGTTGATCGGGGTGATCTTATGTGATCTTGTTTGGAGGCACGAGTTGTCCCTCATGGTCCTGTTTGAGGAGGGTCCCTGCCCGCCCTTATATAGTTTGGGGGGACAGGGTTACATGGAAATCCTAGCCATATACGAGCTTAGGAGTTCTACCCGAGTACTACTTGGTAGTTTTCTTCTGTTCCGACTAGTTCTACTACTACTCGAGTAGTTCTACTACGGTATGAGTAGTTACAACTGATGTAGGGTGTGGGCCATGTCCCACCCCTTATCCTAGAAGATGTATGCCATGTGTACAGTCCCGTGGGCCCGGGTCTGACACCGGCATCTCTCTGAATTTGAGTTTCTCTTCTCCCTTCCTAAGTATCCTTGCTCAATTAAGCTCTTGCAGCTAATTAGGCAAAGGTGCTTAGTGCTAGCTCACCCACCAAAAATAGATTAAGTAATAGCTAATAATCACAAAAAAAAATCAATTCTAACTTCTGCTTAGCCAAATTTTTTTCCCCCTTTGAATAAAGCTTGGGCGCGCTTGAAAGACGAACGTTTGTGATGGTTAATTCCCCACAAGGACGACTGACGAATAACAAATTTTTGTTTAGTCCTTCGGGTATTTTGTGTGCGCACTAATCTTTTGTAGGCACCATGTGCACTGCTACGAAGAACAAGCTCAAAAAGCTCAGCTCCTCCTGTTCTAGGCGTTCGCAGAGTTCGGCGTCCTCCTGGGACAACATGTCGGTGGACTCAGGTCACCGAGATAGTGTTTCCCAGGAGGACATGACTCCCGCGGTGTCTAGGAACCGTTTCCGCATTCACATTTGTGTTATGACTACGGTCAATCAGATCATAGCTCGGAACGAATACGAGCGGGAAGCGCTAGAGCTCCTCAAGAAGCAGAGTTTCTGCCACACAAAGATTTTTGAGCCCCTCTTCATCATCAAAACGGGCCTGAAACAAGACATGATCCGTGCCTTTAGCTACGCTGGTTGGTACGACATTGCCAACATCACAAAGACAGGTTCGCAACTCTTAACCATGGAATTCGTTGTGTCTTTTGGCATTGAAGAAATAGCTAAAACAACTAAAATCTATTTCCATTTCTTTGATGAGCAATGTGAGTTAACGGCAAAAGAGCTTAGCGTTGCGCTTCGCTTTAGTAAAAAGTGCTTGCTAGATCCTAATGCTCTCGTAAAAGACTATCCATATGATCGCACAACCCGGTGGAACAAAATTTCTGAAGAGCTTGTTAGCAGTAAAAACCTGGTGTCAATTCATAATCCTACTCTTAGATTGCTAGCAAAATGGCTCTGCTTGGTTGTCCTCCCGCACTCCGACCTGCGACTCTGCAGTCTCCCCGAGCTACAGTGTCTTTTTGCTATGGCTAAAAAGATAATGCTCTCTCCCGTCATGAGCATGTTGGCTCATTGGCAAAGGATGATCGCAGGCAGAGGTCCCATCGACATAACCTCCTTGGTTACGCGCATTGCTGCACATGTCGGTGCGTTGGATAATGCCCAGGTCACTTACGTGCCTTTGACGGAGGCCTTCCAATACCGAGTAGGCCTAGAGCATTTTGTGCAGGGACATATGATGCGCGAGGGGTGAGGTAATTCTCTCTTCATGTGTTACCCCGGGTATGATAGAGAAATCGAGCTCCCATGCCCAAAACTCTCTCTCTACTCGATCAAGCGACTACTCTTACAGATGGAGAAGAAGGAGCCAGCATGTTGCAGTGTTGCCGGTCCGACGACACAAGGACGGGTTCGGCTCAGTACCCAGCAGGAGCAGGCAGGGCCATCACACCAGGTAGGGACTTCCCATATGAACTTCGAGGAGACCTACGAGCAGTACACTCAGAGTGGCACGAGCACTGCCGGAGGCAGCACTGAGTACAATGAAGATCAAGGACCCTACTACCCCCCAGGTATGCAGAGTTCTTATGGTCCGCAGGTGGGTCCATCGAGCTCGGTGCGATACCGTTATGAGAACCCGATCATGCGGGGAATCATGAACCTCACGACCCAGGTCAACACCCTAGGCCAGCAGCAGGACCAGATCCGCGCACAACACCGATCTCACCCAGCAAAGCTGGGGGATGAACACTTCCATGCTCCACGACATCTCCGGCGTCTTCACCCATCTGGGCCTTGGCCCCAACTAGTAGCAGCAACAGCCGCCACAGCAGCATTACCCACAGCTGTACTATCCATACCCGCATCAGCACTACCCGTATCCACCGCCACACTACCCGTACCAGCCGCAGCACCACGACCCCAACCAGCAGAACTGAGCTTCATCTAAGCTTGGGGGTGTATAACCACCAGGTAAGTCATCTGACCCGTCCGTTCGTTCCAAGAATTGCCATTCCTTAACAAGAAAAATAAAATAATAATAATAATAATAATAATAATAATAATAATAAAATCTGATTTTTTTTCATGCTTTGAATAAATGAAACTCCCAACTTATATGTATGGAAATCCATGTGTTCATGCTTTGCAAGTGCCGCATATATAACTTTTTATTCTCCTAGTACTTGATTTTGTTGGCACTTGGTACATGTTTTCATTAAAAATTCATGGTTTGTGGGAGCATGAGCTTGGTTCCCATGTCTAAGTTGTTGGAAAATTTGAGATAGTGAAGCCGGAGCAAAACTGCATGCTCTAGTAAGGAACCTTTTAGAATTTCTTTAAAATAAAATCATGGTAAAGAGATCCCCTTTGAATTATGTGTCCTATCCAGAGCCATAATGTTTTGCTACTTGAGCCATATTATGCTATCTTGAGCTGCTTTGAGCTTTGCCGAATGGTGAGTCCGTTCGAGGAAAGGTACTTATCATCTACCGATCTTTCTCCTTTGTGTACCCATTGTTCTGCTAGCCTCAAAAATATCTGGCTTGTCAATCACCTACTCCGGGTATTGATATCCACCTTCGCCAGATAATCTCCATTCATACCACAACCCAAAATTTCCACAGTGAACCAATCCATCCAAGAAAGGTCTGCTCAAACAAACACTCCCTCTCAATATCCATTGCCTGTCATGAGAATATGGGTCATCTTCAAAAAAAAAGCAAGGCAAAAAGGAGATAAGACCCATATCTCTTCACAATTTCTGAGAATCAAGGGATGAAAATAAAAAGACCAAAATTTCCCAAGTGTGAGTCCATTCTCTCCCTCTCCCCTGAACATCATACCTTCCATAAGATCGGGATTTGATCGGGTACCAATCTCTTGCGAACCACTCTTCAGCTCGGCAACAAAGGTAACCAAGGTATGCAATACTCTTGCTAACTATGAACTCCACATATCAGCCTTAAAAGTAGGAAGAAGATGGTCAATTTGTGACCATGGTGAGGACCATACACCTTGAGCGACTTTGAGAGCACGATTGGGGAATCTTAAGCCATCCTTTTGAAAACTTGCAAAAAAAAAAACTGAGAAAGGAACCCGAATAGGAAGCAGGAAAACTCTGGTGGAAACTATTCAGCTCTCAACCACTCAAGATGAGGGATGAAATGCGGGTAAGCCTCACACTCTGAACCAAGGTACGAGCCAACATTCTCAAGGTACATAAGGGTTAGAGTAATATGTTATGCACAAGGTACCTGCAGGGGGTGAACATTGACGCAACTCCTGATCCGCCGAGCCTAAATTTAAGCTTTGCTCGAGGATGAGAAAAAGTTTAAGCTTGGGGGTGTGTTGACGGCCATTGAATCACACTTTGTCCGTCAACTTCTCGGGAATAAATAGAGCTTTGCATCATGTTCCATACATATTTTGTTTATTCTAGTAAAGTTCCACAAGTTTTGGATGAGTTGTGAATGCAGGGACAGGTGTATCAAAAATGAAGCAAAATGGGAAAAATCCCAGGCCGACCATCCTCACCTAGACCGACCGGCCTGGCACGGGACCCAATCGCCACGTCATCGATCCAGGGGCAAGGAAGCACACTTACCTTGATCCTGAGTCATGCACTTGAAGTCGGTTTGATCAGATGATCCGAAGGCTTCACGCATTGATTGAAGGTTCCACCTGCATGCAAGAGTTGGGAAAAATCCTGAGATTCGCCTCCCCGGACAAAGCACAAGCGTTGATCATCAAGTCAGCAAAACAGAGGGATGAAACACGCCGAGGTCAGGTCGGCCAGCCTTGACCAGGCCGGCCGGCCACTAACTGTCAAACCTCGGACCAAGGCAACTGCCATCGACACCAGGAGAGCATGAGGGACGTCCAGAAAAAGAGCGGCACCAAGTGGCACAAATCTTAGGCCGGCCGGCCTTGGAGAGGCCGGCCGGCCCCACTTTGCAGCCTTTCGAGCTCAACTTTGCGTGGAAGTTACCTCAACTGATGAAGTGGCGTCCAAGCTAAGCATCAACCTCAGCACCGACATGCAAGAGCTATAAATAGAGGGTCACCCATCACTTGTAATACACACCAAGGAGTTCTCATTCATTTCACTTTCTAGAGTTAGGTTTAGTAGTCTGGGAGTTAGAGTCGAGTCGAGCTTGTCTCAGGATTCCGGAGTCGTCATCGGAAGTCTGGTATAATCTCTTGTATCTTTCCCTTTGACATTTATCAATTTAAGTTATCTTCCTTATCTTATCGAGTCAGCTTTACTTTCCGCATTTATTTATCTTTCCAAGTTATTCAACTTGTGTGCAAAAGTTCTATCCTCTAGTGTAACACCCAAAAATATAGGAGTTAAAATTTTTAAAAGTATTTTTATAAAAGTCATAAGATAAAATTGTGCATGCATCTTTATTTCTTTTCTTCTCCTATTCTTTCTTTCAGCCCAGCCCATTCCTTCTTTTCTCTTTCTTTTCTTTTTCTCGCGGCCCAGCTCAGCGGCCCAATCCGCTCACCCGACCCTTTCTTCCACCGACAACTGGGACCCACCTGTCGGCGCCTTCTTTCTTCTTTCCTTTCTTCTTCCTCTGCTCCGCATCGCTCCCGCTCCTCTGTTTCCTTTCTCCCCCGTGACAGCAAGCAGGCGCCACGCTGTCGTCCGCGCTTCTTTCTTTCTTTCTTACTCCGAGTTCGGATCGACTTCGCGCTGTCGCCCGCGTCTCTCTTTCCTTCCTCGCGATGTAGGCTTACCTTACTAGCCGCAGTTCCGCCCTTTCCTTCACAAGAGCCGCCGCCTTCCTTATTCCCGGCCACTCCGCCCCTATAAAATCCTGCCGGAGCCCCGCTTTGCAACCAGAGCCATCCTCAAACCTTTCCTCTACTCAACACCGACGCACGCCGCTGGAAGTCGCACACAGGAGGATCACCGCCACCCCGTGTCGCCGCCTCTCCATCGACTCGCCGTTTCGCAGCTTCTCCGCCGTCTTCAACTCTCGCCAGAGCTCTGCGAGTTGGTGAGCATCAAGCCGCACCAGATTCCCCTCTCTCCCCTGCTCCGCCGCAAAACCGATTTCTCGTCGGACCCCTGTTTCCGCCTACCGCCGTGGCCGCCAGTTTACAGCCGCCGCACAGCTATCCCGTGATCACCCTCACCTTCGCCATGCCGCCCACGCCCTTCCTGGCATAAATCCAGCCTGAACTGTACCCCGGAACACCGGATTCGGTGAAGCTCCGGCCATCCGCCGCCGCACTCGCTCGCCGCCGACGCCCAGCAATGCTCCGATTCGCCCGACCTTTTCCTTACTCCGCCGATTTGCCCGACCTTCACTTTACACTGTCGATTTACCCGACCCTCTCTTCACACTGCCGATTCGCCCGACCCTTACTCCGCCGATTCGCCCGACCCGCCGCTCGATGCTGATCTAACGGATCAGATTCACCCGACCCTAGCCGTCCCCGTAACATTCGCAGAACGACCCCTAGGTTTTCCAGGAATCAACCCGCAGTCCAGATCAGTAGAAAATAATTAGAGTTGAGCCCTTTCTTTTTCTGTTCCGACCCCTGACCTTTCTAGAATTAGTACCCGCCGTCCAAAACCTCTAGTTTTGCAGCCCGACCCTCCGTATAAGGTTTATTTATGTTCTAGCCCCTAATTTCTTCAGATTTAGCCTCGGGAAATTCAAAACTCTCGCAGTTAGGCCCCTAGACCACTGTCTTAGCCATATCTTCATCGTTTCAACTCCGATCTCAGCGATTCTTGCGCCCATGCGATCCTTGCATCGTAAACTACAACTTTAGTATCTTTTTACTTTCTGTTTGTATTGTTTGTTGTATTGTTTCTTATTTGTTTGTGTATGCTTGTTTGTGTGATCGCGTAGACAACGTGACGTTCGAGCAAAATCAAGAGCAAGCTTACGAGGAAGAGAATCAGCAGCTGTTTGAAGAAGGCAAGTGGATTTCCCCCTCTGCATATTCTATTTGATCCCAACAACAGAATAATAAATCACTTTACTTTATTGTTGCTTGCATAAACTTGATGGGTTACCAATGCTAAGGACATACCTAGTCTTTTACCCTAAACCTTGAAACACCTGGGTTTACTATTCATGTTGGGTAGTTACGCTTAGTTGCAAACTTTGGGATTGGTATTGGTTTACTCTTTTAACATCGTTGGTCACATTTTATATTGTTGTTATCGCGTAATTTCAAGATCAACTTTGTTTAATGGGAACATGGAGAACCACCCAAGAAAACAGTGCAACTACAAAGTCATATGGCTCTAACCTTAGCCAATTAATTAGATGTGTAGTTTGCTGGTGGCCTTACCGAATGGGCAAGGAGGGGGTCGGTGATAGGGGTCATAGCCCGGTTCTCTTGGGGTAGCTGCCTTTGCTAAGGAGCTGACCATTAGGGAGGTTTATGGACCACGCCGCTACTGAAACTCTAGCGGGCTGCCTAGCTCTCGACATGTCTTTGTAAAGGCTTCGTAGTGTACCCTCGCCACTCACCTCGGAAGTGTTTAAGGGTCTTGCAAACCCGGGCGACTCAGGGAAATACGATTTGTGGGTAAAGTGTACAACCTCTGCAGAGTGTAAAACTGTTATAACAGCCGTACTCACGGTTAAGAGTGGCTTGGACCCTCACATGATAATAAAACTTGAAGATTAATTAATTTGTGGTCCATGGATTATGATTATGTTGATGGAATCTTTATGATTTTGCTAAAGTGGGTTGGTATAAACTTAAACCTAGTTAATAGGTGCTTGTTAATAAATACTTGACCAACTAAAAGTGACCGCTGCTGCAAACCCTAGCCTATCCTTGATGGCCTTGCATTTTCAGCCCACTTGCTGAGTACCAACCATAAGAGTACTCACCCTTGCCCCCGCTGTTCAGAAGAGAGCTTTGAAGAGGAGATCTTCGACGACTACGAGGAGTTCTAGGTCCTGCGTTCACCAGTCATCGCCTGTGGAAGACGGAGTTGTTGGAGACTTCGTATAGGGTATAACGGTTTATCGTTTAAAGATATTTGTGTCTCTTTCATACGGAGTGTAATATTGTTAAATACTTTATTTAGTTACATTTTGAGCATTGTCTTTGATATATTACACTTTCCGTCTACCATATGTGTGTGAACATGATCCTGGCGCACATATGAGATGCATCTGGTTCTTTCTAGAATCGGGTGTGACAGAAGTGGTATCAGAGCTATGTTGACTGTAGGACGCTAGCCTAGTTAGAATGGTCGAAATTAAGGATTTATCTTCTAGCAAGTCATATCAGCATCAAAAATTCCTGTTTACTTTATATTTCCGTATAAAAACCTATGTTTACATAAAACTTCTATTATTTTCTTTCTTAAAGAAAAATACCCTGAACTTTACTCCCGTTCTGCCAGATGGTCAGGACTTACCAGACTGCTCGCAAGCACACCGGAGGTCGCCAAGTTCGCATTGCCCCAGCCGAGCCAGCTTCTTCTACCCCAGTTCGAGCCCCTGTTGAAGAGGAGGAAGCTACGGAGGAAGAACCCGAGGAGGTCTACTATTTCGTGGATAGTGAAGATGGCCGCATCATGGCAATTGATGAAGAAGGAAATCAGTTCACACCACCGGCATCACCAGTCGTTGAGACATCGCCACCACCCCCAGTTGTCCCCACTCCAGCTCCCTCCCCAGCACCGGTCGTCGCTGAAGGAAGCTCGAGCAACTTCGAAGATATTAGAAGAGATGATGACGAGGACAACAACAACGATGAAGACAACGACGATTAGAGTGATGAAACTCCAGGGATGAGGCAACTCTGCTGTGTTCGCACTTCGGACAGAGAACCCGGCCACTTGTCTCTGGTGCTACAAGGTGTTCTTCAAGAGTTGGGCAACCGCGTGAGACCTCATTACCAGACACACCACTACATCGACCCTGCGCTCGGTGACTACTACCTCTCTCGCGTCCACATCAGGATGGAAAGTGCCAGAGGCCTGAGGACTCTCACTGCACACAACTCCGCCACACCCCATGCTACTTACAACGCCGACGTCAGCAGTGCCGCAGGAGAGCTCTGTGGTCCATCTGCCACACCTACCACCAGGAGCTTCAGAACACGGAGTACTGCCACCTTCCTCGCCGCCTCAGTGGAACTGAAGAGACTGTGATTACTCTGGGTGGAGATGATGAAGACCGCCTCAACACTCTTGCTCAAGTCACCGCCGCTCTCAACACTGAGCTGGAAAGCGTCATCACTGAGCTGGACGATACTCAGGACAAGCTACTAGAGGCCCATGAAAAGATCAGCATACTGGAAGCTCGACTTGAGGGAAGAGCGCCACCACCCCCACAGATGGAGGAACCCCGCTTCCCCGCTTTGTCACCACCCCGCAAGAAGCTTCGTCGTGGTGAACCCGGCTCCATAACTCGCCCCGAGGAATAGGCACTTAGGCTCTTAGGCTAGTATCTCCTAAAGTTCTCTCGTTAGAACCCTTTTCGCTTGAGAGGACGACGATGTAATGATGATTGCTTGAGAACAAATGTTTGCTTTGAGTGCTATAAGAATTGCTTGATATAATCCATACATTAATATTAGTTGGAGCCTTATAAATCCATATTTTGTTAAGATATTATCTTCTGTCTACCTATATCTAGTACACCTGTCTTATCCTGGGTTTATTCCCTAACGGTCAGATGACCAGGACAGGTGGAGGACAGAATATCCCTATCTCTAGGCGTGCTAGCACGGTTAACCGACAGAGTCAGTTGCCACCACCGCCCAATCCAACAATGGAGCAATTCTTGGCAGCACAGATGCAGGTGTTGCAGAACCTCACTGCCACCATCCAGAACATACAAGCTCAGCAGAATCAGCAAGCACCGCAGCAAAACCTGCCACCAAGAGACAAACACAAAGAATTCATGAGCCACCACCCTCCTACCTTTTCTCACTCTGTGGACCCCTTGGATGCTGATGATTGGTTGAAGGTCATCACTAAGAAGCTGGACATCACGCAATGCAGTGACCGTGAAAGGGTCCTGTATGCCGCAGGACGTCTGGAAGGTGCAGCCGCTGATTGGTGGGATGCTTTCACTGCTGCCCACGCCAACGCCAACACTATCACCTGGGAGGAGTTTAGAACCAACTTCCGCAGCCACCATATCCCAGCAGGACTAATGAAGCTTAAGCAGAAGGAGTTCCTGAACCTGAAGCAAGGCAGCATGACTGTCAGCGAATACCGGGATAAATTCACTCAGTTGTCCCGTTACGCGCCCCATGAGGTGGATAGTGACGCAAAGAGGCAGGAGCGCTTCTTGGAAGGTCTGATAGGGCCGCTCAACTATCAGCTGCACAGTCACACTTTCCCAAACTGCCAGACTCTGCTGGACAAAGCCATTGGTCTGGAGAGCAAGCGCAAGGAGCTTGGGGAACACAAGCAAAAACTTCAGTCCTAGGGACAATCCAGCAGCAACACCCATCCCCGCTACAACACACCCCAGGGATTTCAGTCGCGCTTTGGAGGACAAGGTGGAGGATATCTGAAGAATCAACAGAATCAACGAACTCCACAGCAGCCTCAACGCTACAACCAGCAGACTCAGTGCAACTCCAACCCGCAACCGTACCGTCCAGGCTATGCCACAGGTGCACCAGTGCGGACCAACAATCCAGTCACCCCGGTACAACCCAACAGCTGTTTCAAATGTGGAGAATTGGGTCATTACGCTAACAACTGCCCGAAGCATAACGCGCAAACTCCTCAGAATCAGAGGAACAGTGGACAAAGACAGACTCCTCAGCAGCAGCAGCCGCGCAATAGCAACCAGAAACCACCGGGCAACAAAGGACAACAGACTTGCGTGCGCGGAAAGGTGAATCATGTGGCTACAGGAACAACTGAAGAGGCTCCCGATGTTGTGCTTGGTACGTTTCTTGTTAATTCTGAACCTGCATCAGTTTTATTTGATTTTGGAGCATCACATCCATTTATTACTGAGCAATTCGCTGCAAAACATAATTTACCAACGAGTCCTATGAAACAAATATTACTAGTAAGCTCCCCGGGCAAAGAATTAAAAGCCAGCCACTTATGCCCAAGGGTCAGCATGAATATTATGGGGGTAGAATTCCTAGCCAATCTATTAGTCCTAAAGACTAATGGCATCGATGTGATCCTCGGAATGGATTGGTTATCAGGATGTGATGGTGTTATTCAGTGTCGTAAGAGGTCAGTGCTCTTAACCAGCCCTCAAGGAGATAAAATAGAGTTTGTGGCATCAGTTTCACCCAGTGCAGTTGGGACAGTGAACCAAATAAAGGGAATGCCTCTAGAAGATATCAGAGTTATCAGTGAGTACCCTAACGTCTTTCCAGAAGATTTACCAGGTATGCCACCTGTTCGTGACATTGAGTTCAGTATTGATCTTTTATCTGGTACTGCACCTATCTCTAAAAGACCCTATAGAATGGATGTTAAGGATCTAAGTGAACTAAAAAAACAAATAGAAGAAATGTTAGCTAAGGGATTTATCCGTCCTAGCTCATCCCCGTGGGGAGCACCCGTGATCTTTGTCGATAAGAAGGATGGCAGCAGAAGGATGTGCATAGACTACAGGTCGCTGAACGATGTGACGATCAAGAATAAGTATCCACTGCCCAGGATTGAAGATTTGTTTGATCAGATGAGAGGTGCCAAGGTTTTCTCCAAGATTGATTTGAGATTAGGATATCATCAGCTAAGGATCCGACCAGAGGATATACCCAAGACAACCTTCACTACCAGATATGGTCTGTACGAGTTTACTGTGATGTCGTTCGGATTGACCAATGCTCCAGCGTACTTCATGTACCTGATGAACAAGGTTTTCATGGAATATCTTGACAAGTTTGTGGTTGTGTTCATTGATGACATCTTGGTGTATTCACAGAACGAGGAAGAACATGGAGAGCACTTGAGGATAGTGTTACAGAAACTCCGAGAGAATCAGTTATACGCCAAGCTGAGCAAATGTGATTTTTGGTTGAGGGAAGTTTCTTTCCTTGGACATGTTATCACGGACGGAGGAATTGCAGTAGACCCAAGTAAAGTTCAGGATGTTCTGAATTGGAATCCACCGAAAACTGTGCCTGAAATCAGAAGTTTCCTTGGACTTGCAGGCTACTACCGCAGATTTATTGAAGGCTTCTCAAAGATCGTGAAACCTATGACTTCTCTGTTGGAGAAAGGGAAAGAATTTAAGTGGGATGCTACATGCCAAAAGTGTTTTGAAGAGCTGAAAACAAGATTGACCACTGCCCCTGTGTTGATAATGCCAGATATCCACAAAGGGTTTGACGTGTATTGCGACGCTTCACGGATGGGTCTTGGATGTGTGTTAATGCAAGAAGGAAAAGTTGTGGCTTATGCTTCAAGACAGTTGAGAAAGCATGAGCAGAACTATCCTACCCATGATTTGGAATTGGCTGCCGTCGTGCACGCATTGAAGATTTGGAGACACTACATGATCGGAAACAAGTGTCAGATCTTCACGGACCATAAGAGTCTGAAGTACATCTTCACACAACAGGATCTTAACCTAAGACAGCGCAGATGGCTAGAACTAATCAAGGACTATGATTTGGATATTCAGTATCATCCCGGCAAGGCTAATGTCGTGGCAGACGCCCTAAGCCGGAAAGGACAAGCTAATATGATGGTTGCTCGATTGATGCCTCAAGAATTATGTTGGGAGATGGCACGTTTGAACTTGGGAATTGTCACACAAGCGGAAGCCATAACCATGGAGATGGAACCTACATTAGAACAGGAGATCAGAAAAGGACAGTTGAAAGATGCTAAGATCAAAGAGATCAAGATTCAAATCGGTTTAGGCAAGACTAAGGTTTTCACCGAAGATGAACAAGAAACTGTTTGGTTCAGAAAGGGGATCTGTGTACCTGAAATTGATCACCTTCGTGAATTTATTTTGAAGGAGGCACATGATTCCGCTTATTCCATTCATCCTGGAAGTACCAAAATGTATCAAGACTTGAAAGAAAGGTACTGGTGGTATGGTTTGAAAAGAGACGTAGCAACTCACGTAGCTTTGTGTGATGTGTGCCAGAGAGTGAAGGCAGAACACTAGAGACCAGCAGGTTTACTCCAGCCCTTGAAAGTACCTGAATGGAAATGGGAAGAGATTGGTATGGATTTCATTGTAGGGTTACCTCGTACTCGTGATGGTTATGACTCGATATGGGTTATTGTGGACAGATTGACAAAAGTCGCACATTTCATCCCGGTCAAAACAACATACACTGGAGCCAAGTTAGCAGAACTATACATGTCACGAATTCTGTGTCTGCACGGTGTTCCAAAGAAGATAGTGTCTGATTGAGGTACTCAGTTCACATCGCGTTTCTAGCAGAAGTTACATGAATCCATGGATACAAAGCTCAATTTCAGTTCCGCATATCATCCGCAAACAGACGGGCAGACTGAGCGAACGAATCAAGTATTAGAGGATATGTTGAGAGCATGTACCCTCAAGCATGGAGGTAGTTGGGATAAAAGTTTGCCATACGCAGAATTCTTCTACAATAACAGTTACCAAGCAAGTCTCAAGATGGCCCCATTTGAAGCATTATATGGGAGAAAATGCAGGACACCCTTATATTGGAATCAGACAGGAGAAAGTCAGGTTTTTGGACCAGAGATTCTTCAAGAAGCGGATAGACAAGTCCAGATAATCCGGGATAACCTCAAGACTGCCCAGTCACGACAGAAAAGTTATGCTGATATACGAAGAAGGGAATTGACGTTTGAAGTTGGAGATTTTGTGTATTTGAAGGTATCACCCATCAGAGGTTTACGTAGATTCAAAGTGAAAGGAAAGTTGTCACCACATTATATTGGTCCTTTTCAGATTCTGGAAAGGAAAGGTGAAGTGGCATATCAATTGGAGTTACCGGCACGATTGTCAGATGTCCATGATGTGTTTCACGTATCACAGTTAAAGAAATGTTTGAGAGTGCCTGAGGAGCAGTTACCACTGGAGGAACTTGATGTACAAGAAGATTTGACTTATGCAGAACATCCGGTTAAAATATTGGAAACAACTCAGAGGGTTACTCGGAATAAGGTGATCAAAATGTGCAAAGTACAGTGGAGTCACCACTCAGAGGATGAGGCTACTTGGGAAAAAGAAGATGAACTGATTGCAGAATTCCCTCAGCTGTTCCCTAGTCCTTCCAAATCTCGAGGACGAGATTCTCTTTAAGGGGGGTAGGTTTTGTAACACCCAAAAATATAGGAGATAAAATTTTTAAAAGTATTTATATAAAAGTCATAAGATAAAATTGTGCATGCATCTTTATTTCTTTTCTTCTCCTATTCTTTCTTTCAGCCCAGCCCATTCCTTCTTTTCTCTTTCTTTTCTTTTTCTCGCGGCCCAGCTCAGCGGCCCAATCCGCTCACCCGACCCTTTCTTCCACCGACAGCTGGGACCCACCTGTCGGCGCCTTCTTTCTTCTTTCCTTTCTTCTTCCTCTGCTCCGCATCGCTCCCGCTCCTCTGTTTCCTTTCTCCGCCGTGACAGCAAGCAGGCGCCACGCTGTCGTCCGCGCTTCTTTCTTTCTTACTCCGAGTCCGGATCGACTTCGCGCCGTCGCCCGCGTCTCTCTTTCCTTCCTCGCGATGCAGGCTTACCTTACTAGCCGCAGTTCCGCCCTTTCCTTCACAAGAGCCGCCGCCTTCCTTATTCCCGGCCACTCCACCCCTATAAAATCCCGCCGGAGCCCCGCTTTGCAACCAGAGCCATCCTCAAACCTTTCCTCTACTCAACACCGACGCATGCCGCTGGAAGTCGTACACAGGATTTCTGCATTTATTTATCTTTCCAAGTTATTCAACTTGTGTGCAAAAGTTCTGTCCTCTAGCTTAGGCTTTGTTATCTTCCTTGTTTTATCGGGATCTTACCTTACGGGTTTTCTCACCCGGACTAGGGAGCTCAAGTCAGGTCCCTAGGTTGAGGGGGATTTCTCTTGAAGGCCTCAAGAGAAATCCTAACACCAAGTGCAGATGTGGTGTCTAGCTTAGTGTTAGCTAGGAAGTGTGTTCCACCTCACGGAACAGTGTGGTAGGCGGCAGGTGGTGACAGCCCTATCCGTCCCTTGTAGTCCACCACGTTTGGTTGCTTTCATAGCAGTAGTAGCAGGTTGCTGTTGGACTCCCCTCTCACCCCTTTCTGCAGTCCTTCCTCTTCCAGCCGCCAAAGTAAGTTCTTGGTTCCCGATAACCAGTAAGAAGCAAGGTTTAATCTAGAGAGGCTAGCTCGTTAGTCTAGAAGTGTTCTAGGAGTCTTTCTCGCTCGTTGTCCTCCCAGCTGCTTACCGCTCTAAGGTTTAGAGTCTCCTGTGTCAAACGGTCATTGCCTGGCCATTTATTTTATTATATCTTATCTGGCTTACCCCCACTAAATTAGTCGGTGGATTTATCCAGTAGGATTTTATCACTCGTTCATTCGATACTCTTTAGAACCATAGTGCTTCCCCGTGGAAATTTACGATATCCTGGAATACATATTCTACGCGCTTGCAGAATACATATTCTATTGGTCATAAGAAATGCCAACAATCATATCATGCATGGAGGTAGCTCTAAAAGATCAAAGAATTGAAAATGATACTTATGGAAAGGTTTGAACATTGCATACATCCGGGGGGAAATAGTTACCTTGATTGTACCACTTGAAAGAAGTTGTGTGAGAGGCACTTGATACACCAAGAAAGGGTAATGTATGAGCACATAGCTTATGAACTTAGATATAGCATTTAAGTTTGATAGAGCATGACTCAATATGCATTAAGGCACAAAGATTACTCTTATCACGCCTATAGAGTTGTTAATTCACATTAAGAGTGAACAACATTCTCATAGTGTGATTGCATCGGAAAGACACCGTCAAGAGATTACAAAGGATAAGCTTGCAAACTTATTAGTCTCCAAAGTCATAAACCATAGAATGAACTCCACCTAAATGTGTGCATTTAGTGTTTGAATCACCAATCAAATGTATGCACATTGTTTTTGACAACAATGGGAAGCTTATCCTATAGTTTGTGCTCATGGTACAAAATTAAAACACATACCTCATGAAGTTCATGTACCATGAAAGCAAACTCCGTGTAGTTTTTGTACACACTTATGAAACCATGTAGGTTGCTCATGGGTTAGAGCAAGACATAAGCAACCTACCATATGTAGATAACACTAGGAAAAATGCAACGCATGCATACAACCTAGCCAAAGCAATGGAGCTACATGATGCTTGAATTGAAATCTAGCTAACATTACCCCTTTTACCTTATGGGGGACTTGGGCAACATATGTCCAATCTTGTGAGCTTGGCTTCTTTGCTTGATTCTTCTCATCATCTTGTAGGCCAAGCCTCCAAATCTCCCGAAGCCGATCCTTGGGCTTCAAGTCTCCTTTGGAACCGATGCCATTTGAGGCCCCTTCATGTTGGTGATGACTTCCTTGGGCACCCAACTGGAGCGCTCCCAACTCCAATCTGTGGCAGAACCACCTGAATTAATCCGGCTCAAGCACGCTAACCATCACCACAAGGGCAATCAGGGCTAACTCGCACTTCAAACGGAGTAATCCACTGGTCTGTCGGGTAACCTCCCGATACAACCACGGTTTTTGCCGATCGAAACCACACATACATGTACTCACACGAAGGTGAGCCCAGAGGATACAACATTCCACAAATTTTACACCACAGGGATCATCATACATTATTATTACAACTGAGTTCAAATTCGTAAAACAAGGTAATTCAGAGTTCAAAATAATTGAGTTCTTCAGAGTTCAATGCAGCGGAAAAATAACGATAAACTACTCGACGAAACATGATGCCGCGATGAAGCCCGTACAAGACATCACTCGGCATTATCATCGTTGGCCGGGGGCGCATCCCATTCCACCGACCAACCAGGAGGAAGGGTACACGACCAAGTCAAACTAGCGATCATGTCCTCAAATGTATTACCTGAAAACAAGCCACAAGCAAGGCTGAGTATACTAATACTCAGCAAGGCTTACCCAACTAGTGGAATATACTTAGCCGACTCCTAGACATGCAAGGCTTTTGGCTTGAGGGGTTTGTTTCGCCGAAAGGCATATATATAAGTAGGTCCTTACTTTCAAATTTTAGCTCCAAGTTCTAGTTTTCTTTAACCATTCTAGGTAAGCAACTATCCAATATCATACATGGTGGAAGAATTAATTTGCATCCAACAAGATTAATCATCATCATTGTTCCTCTTCTTACTCTATGTGGTAAAAGGGTCAAGCAGTCTCAATAACCGCGAGAAACGGATGATTCGAATCGAATTTCTTAACCTTGCAAGGGAAACCTAAACACACGTCACGTGGCTACTCCTAGAGTCACACGTGCAACTTTTCCCCTTTTTTCCTGGGTTGTGGATCAGGGCCACCATCCAAGACTACAGAGCCTAGCTCTTCACCCACCATGTGCGCGCATGGAACCAAAGTTGAGAGGGTGGGATGCTGTCCACTTGCCGGTCCGATTAGGTACTTAAGCTTACCGATTACCATATTCTCGACATGTGGTTAGTACGTTCAAAGACTTAACCACGACTACAACACACTGCGACCTTAGCATTTTTCACTAAACAGACGGGGCCTCAATCATCAACATAAACATCGTACCATAGCCCCGTCCGTCGACCTTATGATTGCAGCATGTAGTAAACATTCAACTCCTAAATTCGCGAGTGACAGGGAACCACTCGACTTTTACCGGAGTCCTATTAGCATAGTATTCTATCGAACCTTACATCTAGTGTTCAGAGCATGGGTACCTAGGATCATGCAACTAAGTTTTCATCCAACTCCTATAAACTTAATGCACAAGTAGAATAGAGTATTAAGTTGCATAATTTAGAAAAACAGGGTTCATGCTCCGGGGCTTGCCTTCTTGGGTAAAGTTAGCTTGGGGCTCGTTCGAACTCGGGTTCGGGTCTTCGAAAGCTTCAGTTAGATTCACTTGAGCTTCACGCTGCTCACTCTCGGACGCGGGCACCAGGTCGTACGTTCTGTCGGTGAGAGTAGTCGATTCTATATGAATGCACAAGTGTAAGTTGTAGTGATGGTATATGACGATTATTTTCCTTCACGATAAAGTTGCAGTCCTCAAAATATAGTTATGAAGTTACTTAGTTACAATTTTCTTGGGCAATCGTTAATAGAGTACATCTTAAACTAATTAACTCCATTAAACAAGAAGGGGGTTGTGGGTTGTGTTCTTTTGGGGACTAATTTTTCTAAGCACAACATGGATTAAACACAACTTCTAGACTAGGAATCTTCTGGTGATGAAATTTTTATTTAGAGCACATTATGTAGAGACAAAGGCACTATAAAAATTTTAGGCATTTTTATGCAGCAGAATAATTATGAAAAATATAATACACAGCTACTCCTAGAACCTAGTTATTTTTATACAGAACAAACCATTCATTTATTGATGCTAAAACTTTTACAGAGTGTTAACCTATCCATATATGTGTTACTGTAAATGTTTCAGATTTTATTGTGCAAGATACAAGGCATAATAACTAGAACAAGATACACCTATTTTAATAAAGATTAATTTCTACAGGATGTTTTACAGGGTTTCTGTGTATGAAATTTTTTATAGAGCAAGAGCTACTCTAAAGTTTCCCTCAATAAAAAGATGAACATTTATTTAGTGCATTTTTCCCAGCATAAAATTATATAAAAAAGTTACAGGAAGGAAAAAGGTTCTACACTTTTTCCGTGGTATGGAGACATCACTATAACAGCTCTGAAAAATTTCACAGCATGAAACACAATATAACAGCAGTTACAAATTAGTTTTATTATTTCATGACATAAACAAGGTTTAACAAAAAGTTTAGCTAGAGATGGGTTCTGATTCTAACATTTTTACACTGGCCTACAAATCAAGCAACTAATCTACCGTTAAATTTTCAGGTTTAGCCTTTGTCTACAACAGTGGGTATAATTAAAGTCTATTAAACCTTCCATTTAATTTATAGCAAGATTTAGCAAGCAACTGAAGAAATGTATGTAACAAAAGTTGTATATCTTCTTCTAAAGATTACAGAACAGTTGAGTTTGTGTTTTTACAATTTTTCTATGATTTTATATGAATTTTACAAGTTCACTGTTTTTGAAACTAGGTTTAAAACTTTCTTTTGCAGAGGGGTCCCTGGAAACTTGCGTGCAGGCCCCTAGGAAGATTGCAATCAAAGCAATGTGGTCCCTGGCGGCCGGTCGGCGAGCTCGAGCTCGATTCCGGCGAGGAGAGGGGCCGGCGGTGAGGGCAAGGTGGGGGAGGAGCACGGGGAAGGCACGGGCTACCTTGGAGAGGTCTCAGTTGGGGCCGAGGTGGCCGGTGGCGGGCTCGCCATGGTGGAGCAGGGGCGGTGGCGCTTGGGGCTTGGCTCCGATGAGCTCTGGCGATGTGGAGCGGTAGCGCTTGGCTGGGGAGCTTTGGTGGATGGTGGGGGACCGATTTTGGGGGTTGGATTGAGTGGAGGCGGGGCGGAGGGAGGGGCTCAGCGCTGAGCTCCGAGCGGCGGCATCAATGGCAGGCGTCGGCGGGTTTGCACGCGAGCAGGGGCGTGCTTCCCCTTTTATAGCGAGCCAAGGGAGGGGAGAGGGTTGGGGCGGGCCGGGCATGGCAGGGGTGCGCCATTCGGCGCGGCCGGCGGTGACTAGAGCCGTGCGGCATGCGGCACGCCATTGGGCATCGTGGCGGCGGCGTTCTACTGGCCTTGCAGGATGCCTTGTGAGGAAGAAGGAGGACGCGGCCGCGAGTTGGGCGAGCTGGGCGGCGAGCAGAAGCGTTGGGGGATTGGCTTGGCGCGACGCAGCGGCAGGCATCGCTGGCGACGTGGCGGGCGGGTTCTGCTGGGCTGACAGGGCAGAGCAGAGGAGAGATGTGAGGGAGGGACCGAGACGCGAGAATTTGATAAATTTTAAGGGTCTGATCGTAAAACTGATATTTTCTGATATTTCTGTGTTGCAACTCAAAAACCTCTGAACATGAAAGTTGTTCAAAATAAAAAGTTCTACAAGTTTCATTTCAGGCCAAAGTTCAATTGAGTTATAGTTCTGAAGTTATTTTAAAAACTCAGAAAGCAATTTTCGGAGGGCACGTCATTTCCTGGGCAAAAATTTGTATTCTCTCCTAGGCTTCAACTAGACTTTTGTTTATCCTGTCATCGATGGTGTGTCCATTAAATTTTCACAGCCAAGTGCGTTGAAGTGAGAGTTATTTAATTTGTTTGATTAAAGTACATGTATTTATGCACATATACACATCTATTTTCAATTCAAAGCAAAACCAACTCATAATTTATTTCCTTTAAATTTTTCTTGGTTAGTTAAGCATATTGTTACGCTAATGAGGCTTATTTCGTAATTTAAACACCCGAGGTGTTACACAATCTTTGTTCCCAACCTTGAGGGCAACCACCTTGCCATTGCTCTTCTTCTTGATGACATAGGAGGTGCTCTTGCTCTTGTTTCTCCGGTTGGGCTAGGTGTAGATGAGAGAACTCTTGATGGTGAAGCTCTTCTTGTTCTTATCATCCGAAATCATCTTCTTGAGTTGAGGACACTTGTAGGACTTGTGTCCTTCTTGATGACACTTGAAACATGTCACGGTTGCTCCCTTCTCAAGCTTCTTCACTATGTTCTCACGGTTAACTTGAGAAGGTTGGACAATGCTCTTGCCCTTCAATCTTGCCAAGTCCCTCATGAGCCTTTCTACTTCTTGCTCGAGCTCATCATTCACCTTGGCAATGAGATCATCACATGATTCTATAACAACATTCTCATAGCATTTCTCATTGCAAGGATTAGAGTAAGATTCATCAAATCAATGCAAGAAGTTGAAGCATCTACCTTGAAGATAGGGATTGCACAAAGGATAGATTGCTCCATTTCCAATGATTCATTAGTTTTATTCTTAATGGTCTCAATTTTTAATTTGAGCTCTTCATGCTCCTTGCTAATAAATTTGAATTTGCACAAACAAATCATCATAATTTGTAGCAAGAGAAGCATTAAGATCACTAAAAGCATTAAGTTGTTTAATTTCTTTAGCTTGTCTTTTCATGACTCCTTGTTGCTCATGAATCAAGTCAAGAAGATCTTCAAAGGAAGGAGAGTCGGAGTGATCATCACTTACATCGCTTTCCATGCCTTTGGCCATAAGGCACATGTTTGATGATGAAGCGCCGATGTTGGTGCGGGTGGTGAATCTCTTGATCGACTCATCACTTGAGCTTGTGCTTGATTCTTCACCACCGCTTACCCACACTCCGAAGATAGAAAGAGGTTCATGCTTGGGCTTCTTTTTCTTGTACTTGATCCTCTCAACCTTCATAAGTTGATGATGATGCCCATCTTTGAGGAAGACCATGTACCCCATCATGTTGATCTTCTTCAAGCTCTTGTTCATGATCTTGGCTTGCTTGAGGAGCTTGGGGTCCATCTCTTCTTTTTCACTTGAGGAGCTCTTGGCCGCATCCTCTTCTTCCTCATCACTTGAGCTTTCTTGTATCACCATCTTCTTCAACATCTTGGCTTGCTTGCTAGCAAGAGCACTATGTGTTGGCGAAGAAGGTGGCTCTCTTGGCTTGATGCCATTGCGAAGCTCATGGGTGATCACCTTGTTGAGGGCTTGATTTGGTGTCATGGTCTTGAGCACTTTCTCATAGAGAATTGTTGTCACCAAGTCATATTCGGCCTTTGGAGGGAGGTAAGGATCTTACAAATGAGCTCCGTCTCTTCAATCTTCTTGAAATCTAGGGAATTTATCTCATTCACAAGAAGATTCAATCGTGAGTACATTAATGAAGCATCTTCATGATCAAATTGCTTAAAGCTATTAAGCTTATCAATGAGAACATGATATCTTTCATTGGCCACATCCTTTGTGTCACCATGGTTCTCATTGATAGTCTTCCATAGCTCAAAGGAATTTTTACAAGTGAAAACACGATTGAACACACTATCACTAAGAGAAGACAATATTATACTTTTTGGAATAACATCATATTGTATTTATTGGTGCCCATCATTTTTCATGCCTTCACTCACAACTCTCCAAACATTTAGGCCCATTGCTTGGAGAAAAGCTTGCATTAAAACCTTCCAACATTGGAAGCCCGTGCCATCGAACCGCGGAGCCATTTCTAAAGGATCCATACCTTCCCCGACAAGCTAACTCAACTAGGCGGTGAAGCCTAACCGTTCCAATAAGCAGGTTTTCACAATTTGCCAACAGAATTGGCATTTCTTTGTGAAAGGCTCTGATACCACTTGAAAGGAATTTGTGCACGTAGCCTAAGAGGGGGAGGGGGTGAAGTAGGAAATTCTTAAAACCTCAATCTATGGCTCAAACTAGTTAGCACAAAATAAAAGCTAAAACAAATTATCTAGATGTGCAACTAGGGTTCAACTAGTGTGAAAATCTCATCTCAAAGAGTTTTTCAACCTACAGTCAATCCTAGTAAGATACTATACTAAGAATGTAAAGGCACACAAGATTGCAATAAGAAATGCGGAAGCTTAAATGAAGGGGATGAGGTGAAGCAAACTCTCGACACGAAGATTTATCCCGTGGTATCGGTAGGCACAAGATCACCCCTAGTCCACGTTGTTGAAGCACTCACTAAAAGTATTGCTTCCCAGTCACCAAGTCTGTTCCAGAACTCTTCTTGACTCGCCACCAAGGCTTACCCACCAAGGTTGTTGCCAAGTCCCCGGTCACCTCGATGCCGTCTCCACTAAGGAGCTTCTCCTTGAAGGAAGGGGGTCTCCACGTCCCTCGCACAAAGCCGTAAAATGACCCGGGTTAAGGCCTTATATAGGCTGGAGATCCACTCCTAGCCGTTGCTAGCTTTTCTGCCAAAAAGCCTAAATCGTCAGTTAAACCGGTCATAGCCATCGGTTTAACCGGTCACTCTGAATCTGCATACTAGCCGTTGAACGTCTCTCTGCCACGCCTGAGCTTGCTTGCATCATTGCACCAACGCATTTCAGCGATGCACCATTGGTGCAACCGGTGCTGAAAACCTTTTGCTGTTCAACTCCAAAAACCTCTCGGGCAAACTAAACGACCAATGCACCGATGCCTCTTATTGCACCGTCGGTTCAACCGGTGCTACTGACTTCTTCGTCACTTGATCGCGTTGCAACTACCAATGCACCGACCCGTTATATTCTGAGACCGTCGGTTTAACCGGTAGCCCTTTTTCTGCTGTCACTTGTCCAAATCATCACTGCGGTCATTTGGACACCCCAAATATATTCTATCTCTGGGTTTTCACTTCAATTTGAACACCTTGATAGCGATTTGGACTATCTTATATATGGATTGGACTACAACCATGGGACCTAGAAATTCTACAAACTTGAGCTCACAGACTCGTTAGCCCATTGAATATGTTGTCACACAATCACCAAAATCACAATTATGGCCTAATGGGGCCATGTTCCTTACACCCATGGATGGAATGCAAATCATAGCACGAATGCCCAAATTAATTGATCCAAATCACAGCAAGTGCATGTCATAGTAAAATTCCAGAGAGGACAATTCTAGGGCATCCAAATGATATCTGATATTTTCCAAAGTAGAGGATGATCCCACGACATCAAAATTACAAAAAACGGATCAATGCTCGGAGCAGAAAAGCTAACACAACTAGAAACCCCTTGCAGATATGCTGTATTAGAAATGCAGGCTGAAAGCGTCTCGATATCACCATGTAAATATGCTTTTTAACATAATTTTAATAACGTGTAAAAGTGTTATAATATTAGATACACTTATAATGCTGTTTATCTTATAAAGACATCTTTTAACACGCTATTGAAAATGTTTAAAATTAATACAGATTTTGACATGCTTTTAAGCGTCACTATCATCTAGATACGTTGTTAAGCGTATTAGACAATTGTCTATAGGAACATAAATATGCTTTTTGACACGATTCTAAAGACGTATTTTAATGATACAAAATTAGACATGCTTTCAACTGTGAATAGCATGTAGAAACAGTTATCAAGCATAGCAAATGACCATCCATAGGCACCTAAATATGATTTTTAAAATAGGCGAATAAAAATATCAAAATGATACATTCATTCAAAATAGCGACATAAAATGATGGAAAAAGGGTTCAAATGTACGGTGGTTTGAACTGTGATTTGAGAAGCAAATACATAACCCATCCACAGCACTAGAATGAGAAATTACCATATTATTTGTTGGGCTTATGCGACCACTAATAATGATGTAAAAATGGCAAAAAAATGGTGCACAAGTGTACGAACAGTGACCTCTATGAACCAAATAATCAATCCTTCCACTGCACTAGCAATGCTTTTGTGAACATTTATACTATTTATTCATATAAGTTTTCAGTAAGGTCCAACAGGCCTGGAATTCTGAGTTCTGTACCAGTACGCATACGTAGATTTGTTTTGCTACGCCCTTGATGGAGGAAAAAACGTCCGCCTCCTCGCCTCACAGCCCCTGTCGCCGCTGCCATCAAGGAAAAGGAGGTGCGGCGTTTGCGGCCAGCCCCTGCCGTCGCTGCCGCTGAGAAAAGAAGCTGCATCTGCTACCAGCCCCCACCGTCACATGCCCAGGCATTGCCGACGCGCTCATCGCCGTTCCTTGGGGCAGCTGGAGGGCTGCAGCATGGCAGCGTCGCTGATCCAACGACGTTGCGGCAGTCCGGGACGGTGCGGCAAGGACAATCCTTCTATCTGTGGAAGAATCAAGCAGGTCTAATAATTCCCTTCTCGTAATTAGCCTTTGCGATTCTGTTATAGGTATTCACCAATTGATTGTGCTATTGAATACATCAAAATCATGTGCTGATTATGATATGTGGCTTAATTGGATGAGTAGCCTGATAATTTCATATATATCATCAAGGGGCTACCTACATAGATCATGTATGTCATGTTAGTTTCAGGGTTGGAATGATTATGTAGTGTTGCAATTTAATTTTTTTGAATGGTCTAAAATCTGAATGTTCCTTTTTCACCAGTAAGGCACGATGGCGATGATTAGAATTGTAGTCCATACACAAGTTGATGAGTGAGCATATTTTTTTAATATCTGTATGAATATTGTTTGGAGGCCTCATAGAGCAAAAATATCTGTACTTATATTAGCATATCATTAATGTTCATCCATGTGACTACTATGTATTACAAATTAAAGTTGACTTTTTTTCATTTGCACAGCTCACCACAGATGATGGATCGAAGTTGGATGAAAAAAGCAAGAAGCGAGTCTGCATATCAAGATGGTGTTGAATAATTCTTGGCTTTTGCTTACCAGGACCACAAGATAGTAAGATACTTTGTCCGTGTAAAAAGTGCAAGAACAAAATAAACCAGAGCCATAACGAAGTAAGGATACATTTTGCGATGTGATGGTATTCTTCAATTGCGATGTGATGGTATTCTTCAAGGTACATAGGTACATCATGGTGAGGATTATGAGAGACCAGCAATTGCATTTGTTGATGTGCCAAATATCACTAGAAATTTGGCTAATCCAGGTTTGGTACAAGATGGTCAGGATGGCATGCAATAATTGTTACATGCTGCATTTGGAGGGGATGCAAGTATGTCTGAAGGCGCATTAGATGATTTTCAATCAGGAATTCCAGATATGGAATCAAGTGTCAATGAGAAACATGGGAATCCAGTGGAATGTGATGCATTGGGGAGGGAACAAAATATATATGCAAGGTTCTTGAAGGATGCACCTGCAAGGTTGTACCCTGGGTGTAAATATTCTAGGCTATCATTTTTGGTTCATTTATATTATTTGAAGTGCCTACATGGTTGGTCACAAGATTCATTTTCAGCACTACTGGGGCTATTATCTGCTGCACTTCTGAAGCAAATCTCCCTAAGACATATTATGAAGCGAAGAAAATCATCCGTTCATTAGGTCTTGATTATATGAAAATTCATGCTTGCCCCAAGGATTGCATGCTTTTTCGAGGTGACTATGCCAAAAAAGATTTTTGCCATGTGTGTTGTAAGAGGGTCTTAAGGACACAAAAGGTCATATTGATAACAGCCGTGAAGACTCAAATGCCATTGTGTACTCTCCATCAAATGATGTGCAGATATTACAGTACCTACTTTATTTCTAGTATCCTACCATAACAATATTTGAGTTGTTGCTAATGTATTATACAATATGGTTGACGACACTTTGCAATAGCCAACAGTCCAGATAAATAATAGAGAAATAGAAGATCATACATATTTGCCAATTGAGCGAACAATTAAAAAGGTATGCTTGTGCTATTGAGAGCATAGTGAGTGATATAGCATAATGAAGTAGACAAAGCTTTTCTTCCAACACTTAGCTGCATACCTGCTTCTTTGTTTTTTGATTAGAAGTTTTCATGCAAATGACATAAAAAAAACTGAAACTAACATGCATGTAAAAAAGGGCAATTGTTCTCATGGCTGCACAGAACATGGGCTCTCGGTTGGCTGCTGACCTGAAGGAGCTGCTGCATGGCCCTACAGCGGTGCTGCTGGCTGGTTGCCCAAAGCTGCTGTAGAGGCTGCTGCATGTATATTTTCTTTAACTCAGATGTAAAATAAGCTGTTCTCTATGGCTGCAGGGGGCTCATATTCAGAGTTCTAGTCATGCAGATAAGAGTGGTTCAGGCACCAATTTACCAACTGATACATTAATGACCAAAGTGGTATGATTAAGCTGTCATTACAATATTGATTCGTATACATGGCTAAACTTACTTGAGCGATGTTATGTTTTTATTATTAAACTTATGTCTACTGCAGAGATCTCGAAGAGTTAAAGCCTCCGGTGCGAATTTATCAGAGTCGGTATGGTTTTTTTTGCCCTATTTCACTTCAAATAAAATTTATTAAAGATTGAAAGATCATATCTCTATGTTTTGCAAATTGGTAGAGCCAGATGGACATTTATATTATTTCACTGAGAAACAAAGGAAGAGTTGTGGCCAAAGGAAAGTTAGTGACATCTGATAGCAAACGAGTTATTGGAGGAAGCATGCTTGGAAGGGAATTTGTGGGTGTTTATGTCGATTCTCTTGAAAATGTTGGCAGTGGAAATAAAGGAGATGAGGAGTTACCTAGACCACCTTTTGAGATGAGTACACTAGTAGAAGCTGTTGGCTTTGTCATTGCTTGGCCCCGGTCTCATATAAGTTTCATTTTTTCCATTGAGTACTATACAATCCTGTAAAATCTTCAAATTCTATTATTAATCCAACTTCATGCCTCATTGCAGGTGAAAAAAGCTACAAGTTCAATTCAAACCTGAAATAACTTGGTATGTTTTATTTTTTAATTGTTTGATATTTCTGTCAACATTCCTGTCCTCCAACTAACCTCTTACAACATGCCTGTCCTTCTAAACTTGTTTGATGTAATGCACACTTTTAGATTAAACTCAAATTTAGAAAAGATATACCAAACTCTTAAGTGGTACCATAAAAAGATATGCTTGCCCCATTTTACTGTTCTTTGACTGATCAGAATATTGCTCCATGATCGACTATATGCATAAGTTGGCCGATGATATATTTTACTAGTTTAAGGTGCACTTTAATTATGTGTTCAATATATGTGCACATCTGATGGCCTAGTCTGATCAGTATTCCGACATAGCAATTCTTACTTGTTTGCTGTGATGCTGAAATTAAAGCTTGGAAAAAAATAGAACTGCTATTTTAGTTGGCTTCAAAACCATGCTTACTACTTGATTCAAACTCTGGCTTTTCTAATTTCAGGAAATGTTTGAGAAGAACCAAGCACGTGGGAAGAAGGGAAAGGGAAAGAAGGGGCAAGAAAGAAAGTTTTTAGTTGTTAGAGAAAATTTTTAGAAATATGTGTATGGTAATGCCACTTTGTCTATGTTTCTTTATAAACATAATTGTCTTGTTGAGTGTACTTGAATTAATTCACCTGCCACATCATCTGCCACATCACCTGCCATGTGTCACAAACGACATCACCTGACACCTCACCTCCCACATTGTCCAGCATGTAAAAGGCGTCACATATCAGTAGACATGTAATTCAAATGTATCTACAAGACTGTCTCTATTGTGTAGCTAAACCAATAGACACGTTATATAGATGTGTCTAAAAAAATATCAATGTGTGTTCATATATATCTAACTTGTCTACGAAACGTCTTTTCCTTTCATATACGTGTTTAAAGAATTCGTTTCTACAAAACCTGACACGGTGCATATGAAGACGCTCCTAATACGCTTTATAAAAGCGTTCCTACGTTGGTAAAGAGATGAAATAAAGCGTATATACCTTCAAATCAAGCGTGCCTGGGGGTATTCTATTAGTGGAAGATCCAAGTAGAACTGGATGATATGGTACTATATAGAAGCAGCGGATAAATGAGTATTCATCCAGTGCTCTACTCAGTAGCAATAAGGAGTTGGAATCTGGAATCTCTTCAATACTGATCCGGTAGTAGGGTTAGGGCCTTAGGGTCGTCAGACTAAGTACCCGATCGTTATTTAGAGAGCACACCAAGCGACAGAGAGATTTCCCAGCGGAGTCATCAGCACTTGATGAACCGGCACAGTATCAGACAAAGCGTCAAGTCAATGATGCAAGCAAAAGAAGACCATGGGGAGATAGGGGCCAACAGTTATGTGGCTGAAGAGGGGGTGCCGGATGATCCGATACCCACCCTGATGGAGTATTGTTGGGCTATGTATACCCTTTCTTTCTGCTCGTCCAATTGAGGTTGCTGGAGTTTAGAGGAAGGTCATACACACTAAAGAAGACATCCTAGCCACCATAGTGCTAACTGATCATATCAAGCACATGCTTAGAGAGTGTTAGTGCTAGGTTCGGCCTAAAGAAAAAGAGTAAGGTGTTGCTGCCTTGTGTTTGGTTCTTGGAGTGACCAACCTTGTAAGCTTGGTGCGCCGGTCTCTTGGAGTCTTAGTGGCTCGCTAGCAAGTCATCAACCCTATGGGTTGGTGTGGAGCGGCGATGACGCCCATGTATGGGGGTTAGAAGATCACTTCCTTCGTGGAGAAACTGTGTAGTGAAGATGACATTAAGGTGACCTGTGAAAGGGAGTGGTGAGCCTTGCTTTTGTGGCAAGCTTCTCACCTGGCTTGACGAGAGCCTTAGTAGTGAGCCCAATATCTTGACAGGGATGGACTTGGTGATCGGGAGTATATATTTGGTGGAGTTCCAATGTGGACTAGTGGTGGCATTTGCGTATCGATACTATGGAATAAATCGCCGTGACGAGTTTGCATCTCTCTAACCTACTTTTCATTCTTGCAATTTGTATGTCTTTACATTAATAGAGTCATAATTTGTGATGGATTACACACTAGGTGATAATTTGTTGCAAAGTTATTTGCACATCCAGATAACATGATCTAATTTATAATTTGTGCAATTTGTGGTTAAGATTTTTAGTTTGCCTAATTCACACCCTCCTCTTAAGCCACGAGTCCTGATTTCTTTCATACTCTGACACCAATGCCCTACCAACCCGCTATTCACTATTTATTACTTTGCCTAAAAATATTGCACCACAACCCTCAAACAATGGTGGTGGGATAGACTAGGACGTTCCGAATCACCTGTACGTTTGAGGGAAGCAATAAAATATAAAATACAATACCCATCAATTTTCCTCCATAGCAATTATATATAAATCTGCTAATGGAAGCGGAATCTGCAACAAATTCTTGAAACAGAAAAGCACGATTGGGAGGAATGCGAAGGACGTGGCTATACGTTAGCTAGGTTCAGTTTGTTAGTAGGTTAGTTATCTAATAATGCCTAACTATCCACGTCAACTACATGGGCTTGTCTGACAATCTGCTAACATAATGCCTAGAAAAAGCTTCTACTAATGTGACCGAACAGGCAACACCTAACTACATCTTTCAACCAAACACTAGACGCATCAGTCCTAAACGTCCTGCCATCGAACCGGTCATGAATATAGAAGAGCCATGACACCGCCGTGCCGTACTTGTGTAAGCCTCCTGCTTCAGGTCGCCCGAAACAGCAGGGTCTCACCCATCACGACGCGCCGAGCCGTCCGACCCAACTCCAGATCCGACTGCCGGACCATGTGAGCCAGCAGGCACAGATACCTACTGTGGTGCCGGCCGGGCGTGCTCAATCTTTGGGCACCTTCAATTCGACGACATGGTACGTGCAACAGCGACTGTCGTCAGAGAGAGAGCAGCGTGCACCTTCTCCCTCACGGGCGCGACGCACATGCACGCCCCTTCATCCACAATTTAGCTTCGCTTCGCATCGTTCAAAGTATCAATAATAATTCATCTATTTCTGCAAAGCTGTACCCGTCCATCTGACCGAAGTTTGGAGTGACAGTCATGGGCATCGGCAATTGTTCAGGCGAGCCATCGATGGAAGTAGCATGTAGAGCACCATGGCGAGATGGCCTCTGCACATGCCCACACAAACACATGGGCAATGTATGCGCATTGGGTCTTGCCGTCTTGTTTCGTATGATGCACAGAGGAGGCTGTGTCTTTTGGGCGGCCGGACCGTGCAGTGAGATCAATCGGTCGGTGGATGTGGAGCGACGTGTGGCAGAGGAATGTGGAACCGCCGGAGGAAGGAGATGCGCCATGCGGTCCTGGATCGATCTCCACGGGCAGGGGCGCGTGCGTACTTGCCATTGTGCCGGGTAGGCCAGGCTGCTTGAGCAACCACCGCGTAGCTTCCAGAAGCCATCTCTCGGCTTCTGTTGGCATGGGAAAGAATTAGATGTATATGTTTGTATATGAACATTGACTCTAATAATAGTTTCAGAAAAAAGATATACGTCTGGCAAAGTGGGAAAATACATAAGTTTTCTATATGGAATTTACGAATCTTCCATAAAGAGGGCCGGATTGTATGTTCTTTTCCAGCTGAACCAATAAGGCAAGGTAGTAGAGCTAAAACAGCTAGCTGCTGCTGAATGTGTACTTCATGTCGAGAAGACTACGTCTATACGTAAGGGTATGGTTTTAGTATTCTCTTCATAATACAATTCGGTCCTTATATATTTTTAGCTTAAAATTATATAAGATTGGAGCTCGATCCTTTTAGAGCCCAGCTCTTAGATTATCTAAGATCCTTTACCACCCCTATCTGTATGTCTCTGTTTAGTACTGAAATATAATGAACTTCGCCAATTTTAAGTAGTCGACCTCACATAGTGAATCTTAGCTGTTGGTATTTGCGGTGCCCTCCACCGTTGCCTCACATTTCTTATCATCGCTAGCGCCACAACCTTCAACGGCTTACCACTGGCCGTGTGGTATACCATAAAATTCCGTATGACATGATTGCCGACCACTGTCCTCTTTCTGTTCCGTCCCTCCATCCGTCATGACAAAAAGCTGATGTGTCACAAAAGCATTTGCTATATATACAGACAAACGCAGTCATAATTAACATACTCGGGCACACTTTGTTGCACCGCTCCACTAAAATGGTTTTCATTGTACAAGGATACATAATCTCATTTGCTGTTCCATGCACACGGTACGTGTCCTTGTTAGAGAGAGAGAGAGAGTGAGAGAGAGAGAGAGAGTACACCGGATAGAGAATTAGGGATGGAGGTGGTGCCTAATCGACGTCCGCGGGTCCGACCACGCCAGGCCGGGGAGCCCAGGCTGTGCTCCTCTATTTAAGTTGGCCAAGTTCACGCGCTAATCACTTACCAAGAACCCAGAGAGCTTCATTAACTCATCAGTTCATTTGTTTCTTCGTCTTTGTAGCTTGTATCCAGCTTTTGCTTCCGTTGTCACGCCCATACATCTCGATCTTCTTCGTAGAGAGCTATAGCTCGCTAGCTAGCTAGGTACTCTTTCTAGACTTCAGCACCATCTTCTTGAAGGCAGCGATCATGGTCTCCCCGGACACCATCCGCACCGCCATCGGCGTCATCGGTGAGTACTCGATCTCCGCGGCCGCTGCCGGCCACCGCCACCCCCGAGTGGCCCTTACCTGCATGTGCATGTGCAAAGAGATGAATATAAATGGCAAATGATGCACGGAGCACCTGCATCTGCTGTAGTAGATGGCACTAACCGATCATGTGGGGTGTGGCCGTGTGGGACTCTTTTTTTGCTCCTTCCTTCCTTGCTGCACTACCGCGGCCTCCTTGCTTTTGCATGCATTGCATATCTCTTTTTTCTCAAGTTTTTTTTTTTGCCAGGCTAGCTTTAGACATGTCTGGGTCAATGCTAACTTGCAAAGCATGATTCCCCAGAATTCCTGGAGCCCTAATCATTTTGATTCTCATGCTTGTTCATAATTTGCTTCAAATTCTATTGGAGTTTTTCTTGCCACAAATGGAAGGGCTATATAAATTCACTTCTGAATTCTTTTTTTTCTGTGCATCTTGCAGGCAATGGGACTGCCCTGGTGCTCTTTCTCTCCCCAGTGTAAGAATGCTTTCCTTCCTTCATACCCATGTATATCTGTATACAATACATATTTATAAACACACGTATCGGAAAATGTACGTCCAGGCCAACGTTCATCCGCATCTGGAAGAAGGGGTCAGTGGAGCAGTACTCGCCGGTGCCGTACATAGCGACGCTCCTCAACTGCATGATATGGGTGCTGTACGGCCTGCCGCTGGTCCACCCCCACAGCATGCTCGTCATCACCATCAACGGCACCGGCCTGGTCATCGAGCTCACATACGTCACGCTCTTCCTCCACTGCTCCAGGGGGGCCGCCCGCCGCAAGGTCTTCCTCCTCGTCGTCGCCGAGATCGTCTTTGTCGGCGTCGTCGCTGTTCTTGTGCTTAACCTGGCGCACACGTACGAGCGGAGGTCCATGATCGTCGGCATCCTCGGTGTCCTCTTCGGCATCGGCATGTACGCCGCGCCGCTCTCCATCATGGTACGTGCCACGGGTACTACTAGTATTATAGACGGGTGTCGGCGTCACCAGATTTTTTCTTATAGCGTCATTTTTGTCTCGTTGTCTTACGCTTTTAATTTCATTCACTGGCACTGTTTTTGTGAAGACTTTTTACTTTCATTTTTTTTTGCGTTGATCCCTCACCCTTACCATGCTAATATTTCTTTTTTGTGTGTTCTCCTTTTGTATGGAACAGAAAATAGTGATCCAGACGAAGAGTGTGGAGTACATGCCCCTGTCCCTGTCCCTGGCCTCCCTGGTAAACGCCATCTGCTGGACTGCCTACGCCCTCATCAAATTCGACCTCTACATAACCGTAAGATACTGATCATTAGATTATGTGTTCTACGCCCAACATCATTTAGTGCTCTTAGCAACTAATCAACTTGAAATAACACAATTTCGAAAAAAAGCAGCGTGAATTAAACAATGCTTTAGGGTAGTTTGGCAACATTTTTGGACACATTGCTGTTACTGGCTACTGCCACATCGTCTTTATTCTTTGTGTTCTGAATTGGCTCTTAATTTGTTTTTTGCAGATCCCCAATGGGCTAGGGGTGCTCTTCGCAGGGGCGCAGGTGGTCCTGTACGCCATCTACTACAAGTCCACCCAGGAGATCATCGAGGTAAGCAAGCGCAAGGCAAACCAGGTCGCCATGACGGAGGTCGTCGCCAACGATGGCAAGACCAACAACCACGTCGGCGCCAGCCTCTACTGATGAAGTGATCGATGATACCAAGCTTATGGAAGGCATTATGTCTGTAGTGTGTGATTATCAACTATGAACTATCAAGTCACCGCTGGGTGTCTGTACGGTGTGATTGTGTTCTTCCCACAAGGGATGAAGGCCTGTATCTAACCTGTTGTTGCCAAAGCAAACTCCTCGCGCAGCTGGTCGGAGTCATGGGCCTCATTAGCTGGTACAACAAAGATGGGGATTTTAACTAATTCTACCTTCCGACTAAGGTTAGCTTAATTACACTGTTTAGAGGTAGTTATTAATGGTCTCTTGTTGTCTCAAATGAGTCTATTGATCACCAAACTCTTTTAGACATGCACAAAAGTATGCTCAGGAATCACGGCTCCTTGTTTACGTTATGAATTGAATGGATGGAGTTCTCAAATGCTTCTTCTATTCTTTCTCTTTAATTTGCCAACTAGTAATAAGCGATTCTCCCTGGTTATACCAAATGTACCATGTGATACATGTACTTATACTTTCAAATCGTTGACGACTACAATCGATACGATTGAAAAACCTGTCTAACTAGTTTACTAAAATCAGCTACACCGGTTTGGATAATAGTGACAAATCACAAATTGGAGGTCACTATTGTGTACTCCCTCCGCCCCGAAAATAATGCATTTTTACTTTTGTCCTCAGACAAACTGTTATAAGTTTGACCAAAGCTTATAGTATAGTAACGAGTATCAACATTTATGATACTAAATAAGCATCATTAGATTAATCATGATATATATATTCATATATATACCTACTAGATGTTACAAATGTTGATCATATTCTCTATAATTTTGGTCAAACATAAAAAAATTTGACTTTGTCCAAAACTAGAATTGCATTCCTTTTAGGACAAAGCGAGTAGCTCTTATCAAGGCCACAAGTAGATATGTGTTCACACTTGGAGGTGGCACTGTATCCTAGAAAACTTGCAAGCAGACCATAGCAATAAGGTTAACAATAGAAGAACTCATAGCAATACATATCGCCACTGTTGAGGTTGAATGACTTCTGAACTCCTTATGCATTTGCATGTTGTTGAAAATTCGACACTGGCAATTCTAGTAAATTGTCATAATCATATCGTGATTGTTAAGGTAAACAGTGCTAAGGACAATATGAAGTCATCTAGGCATGTGACGATGTGGCTGAAATCTGTTACAAAAATGAGAAACTAACTCAGGAGTATTTGCATTTGACTATGTCCAGACGGCTAAGAATCTGGTAGATCAATTCACAACGGGTCTTTCATGAAATATGATTGACTGTGCATCCAAGGAATTGGTATTGAGACCCTGTGAGTCATCTTGTAGTGGTACCTATCCTATATGATCGGAGATCCTGTGAATCAGGATGGTGAAATATGCTACTGTGTGATTGAGAGAAGAGAACCTTTGAATACGCTCAATTCTTGGTGGGATGCTTTTCTCTTCTAAACTGTATGACAGGTTAGTATCTACCTTAATGTGATTCAAGTGGTTTGAGAAAGTAGAGATGTTGTCCTACAAAATATATTATAAGAATCGTACCTTTATGAGTTCGACTGCTAGTCACATTCTATAAGATTTGGTGATTCTCAGATACTCATGAAGGGCACTAGTCAAACTTGTTCGCACAAAACTGTCAATTCAAGACATTATCCATTGATCAGTTGTGGATGAGTGTGACCAATATTCTAGGTGGATGTTCAACTTAACAGTCTTCACCAAAACACTGGAATATCAAACTAGCAGTGCAACTGAGTGCATTTCTCATGTGCCGTCAAATATTGGTGGAGATTTATTTGAGCTAGGCCCATTTATTGCTAATGAAAACTAAATATTTAAGGCCCACGGGTAATGCAAAGGAGTTCCAAAAGTGGTTAATGTTGGCGGTCGATTTCCTATAATTTTGACGACCAACATTACTCCTGAATTCACGTTTACAAGGCCTATACCAAGATAACTTGATTTAAACTGATCCGTTTCACAAGTTTTGGTGAATATGTGATTTTAGGAACTCAGTGTATAAAATTTGGCTGAAATGGGAGAAATCTCAGGCCGGCCTGCCGGCCTCCCTCAGGCCGGCCTGGCATTGTGGCCAATGAGGGCCAACTTCCTCCTGCATGCAAAGAAACACACCTAGAAGAGATACTGACCGACGAACTTCAAGGTGACGCATCTTACAGTCAAAAGGAGTGTACCTTGGATCCTTGGGCCAACATGTAGCGACTCCACATATTTTCAGGCTCCAAACCGTCGTCCTGGGAATATCCTACACTTTGAGACGAGGAGGCGGTGGAACGAATGGCCCAGAAGTACCAGGACTAGGCTGACCGGCCTAGTAATGACTGGCTGGCCTTGTAACTAAAGAAACCGCTAGCGTTGCAACCATAACTGTCATTAGGAGTCAATCTAGGACATCCACGCCAAAGGCGGTGCCAAGTGGCAACAATCCCAGGCCGGCTGGCCTCCCACTTGGACGCCACATGCCCCCCTTTGGCTGGCAGTTATCTTAACCACCAAGCCTGCATCCAAGCGAAGCAACCGTCCTTGGAGAGCTATAAATAGCTGCCCACACCTCCACCTCTTAGACACACCATTTGGAGAGAAGAAGAGTCTCAAGCAAAGTTGTTCATCCTTAGAGTAGAATATTGAGAGTGCTAGGTGAGAGTCTGGAGGCGAGACGAGTTCTTTGGCTCATCTCCAACTTTTTAGCCTCGAAGGAATGAAGCATTTTTGAAGTGAAGTTCCTCGTCTCTCGTCGTATCTCGCTAGTCTTTCTCTTTACTCAATTACTTGTTTGCTTGTTTCCTTTGATCTGCGGGATCCCTTGACAGCGTAAGTAGCAAGTTCTACTTATTTGCGTATGCTCTTTATATTAACGAGAGATAGGAGTAAGTGACTCGATAGTTTAGGCATGGTGCTTAGACTTGGTTTGGGTTGTGTCCCACCCCACAGAACTGTGTGGTAGGCGGTAGGTGGCGACAGCCCTGTCCGTCCTTTGTAGTCCACCATGTTCGGGTGCTTTCCATAGCAGTAGTTGCAGGTTGCCGTTGGTCTCCCCTCTCACCCCTTTCGGAAGTCCTTCCACTTCCAGCCGCCGAAGCGGATCAAGTTAGCTTAGTAGCAAGTCTAGTGGGTGACGAGTCGGCTAACCGACATTAGACCCTCTACTCACATACCTCTTTCCCCCTAATTGGTCCGGTTGAATTAGTTCTAGGTCTGGTTGCGCTTACCATTTCATGGATTCGATAACCTAGGTAAACTCCCTAGTGAAAGCTACATCGATATTTGTGCGCTTTGCAGATTAATTTGTATAGGCTAAGGAGAACGAACAAGCTTTCTGGCGCTATTGCTAGGGAACGGTAGCAATAGTAGTTAGTTTAGAACGTGTTCAGCAGTACACCTTTCCACACTTCAACCTAGAGTTTACTCCTAGTTATCCAGCAGTTCCATCACGCGAGTATTTGGAACCGCCTCCATCTTGCCACCCCATTTTATCCGATGGTTACGAGATCCGTCCCAATCTCTTTGCCATGATTTGTACATAGTCTTTCTCTAGTAGAAAATACAAAAATCCATGTGCTCACATGTAGGAATTCGAGCAGAATTGCTCTTTACTAACCATACGAGGTATGAACCAAAACACCTTCCAGTGGAAGCTCTTCTTGTTGTCTCTGATGGGAGAAGCTAAAATTTGGTACGACCGGAAGGCAAGGAGAGTTTGAGGCGATTGGATTAAGTTGAAGGATGAGTTTTGCTTATTCTTCTTCCCTGTTACCAAAGTGCTCGCACTTTTTATTCAACTGCTAACATTCAAGCAAGGTGAGCGTGGGAAAGATTTATACTGACATTGACTTCGAGCAGCGTGGGAAAGATTTATGTGGATGGAAAATTCCGGACCATACCATGGTATTCCGGAAGAAATGCTACTGCAGCACTTCATTGGTGGTCTTAAGCCGGAGAGCGCGGCTGAGGAGATTGTTTTGTTTCAATATTTTGTTGAGCGCGGATTGGTCCTCCCCGCATCTGATTTCTTTCACGGTCTTCTCTTCTATTATGGAATCCAACTCCAGCACCTCAACTCCAATTCTAGTTTCCACATTTCTATCTTTGTTCATTTCTGTGAAGCCTTCTTAGGGATAGAACCCCACTTCATCCTCTTCTGCTACCTCTTCCATCTCAGACCACAGCCTAGCGAGAGTTCCATGTATGAAGTCGGTGGTGCCGGATTGCAATTGAGGCAGGGGATGGAAAAGAAGTACAAATTCCCGACTAGTTTGTCTGGGTGGAGGGAGCGTTGGTTCTACATTTGAAACCATCATCCCTCACTTCCCGAAAGGACTGCCAGGGCACTTAGGATCCATGGCTAGTGGACAATGGCATGATGTGACCTGAGCCAAATCGAGGAGCTGCTTGGAATGATCATGAAGCAAAGGGATGCCAGAGTTACTGGGGTATCTGCGATGTACACATGGCTGGGCAGGAGGATCCAGCCTCTGTAGAAGCGCACGCACTTTGTCTTCGAATACTTTGGCGTCTCAGATCCGTCTCAATTTTCTACAGAACGTATTGAGAAAGGTGAAGCCCTGCTGTGAGTAAGCTGGGTGCTCATGGGCGCTGAAACCGTCCCATATGTGCCGAGCCTGTACTCGGCGAAAAATCCTCCCAAACAGGTAGGGGTAAATAATTGTATCATTCATTCGAGTACTTCTGATATCCTTTAATCTGTTTTTGTACTGAAAATTTTTGGAATATTACTGCAGGATGATGTTTATAGGAGTATGCCTCCTATGCCAGACATCGAGTGCCCAAGCCACTTGATGCCTTCCACCCGTCCTCTTACCATCCCAGCATCTAGCAAGGAAGAGGAGGGTGATGAAACTGATTCTGACCACACCCTAGGTGAGATGATCAAGAGTAAATCCATGAAGACCTCCTAGAAGGGCTCAAGGTCTCCTGGTGGTGATCTTTTGCCAGGTCACCCAAAGAAGCCGTGGGTTACTGCCCGGAAACGCAGGGCAAGCGCTTTGCCAGGTGGTGATGATGAAGAAACACCCAGGTAAGAGCTTTTCTTGAACTTGTGAGTACTTTTGCTCAATTTACGGTTGCTGAGTTTTGTTGAATTCTCCCTTTTTCTTGATTCTTCTCAGCTAGCTCCTCAAACCCCAAGCACTCCAAGCGAAGGGTCGAGGATGCTGCCGAGGATGATACTGTGAGGGAGTAGAGCGTGCCCTCCGTCACAGTGGACCTGTTGTCAGGTTCCGCTGGGGCCGTGCCGTGGCAATCACCGCCCGCGGCTGGCCTGAGTTCGTTGGTGACCATTGTGGCTGCCCCGCGGAAGCAAACACCACCCTTGGCGGGCAAAACCGCACCGGCGAGTGCTTTAGGTGTTGTCCCAGCACCTAGACAACTCAAAAGGAAAAAGTTAGGAGTAAACAAGTCCGCACTGTAAGTATCCAAGTGCTTTCACTTGTAAATTGTAGGTTCATTGTCTTAAATGATAGAACATGTTGCTGCTTCTTGTATGTAGTCCTTCCTCTGCTCTTGTCCTGGAGGAGCCTGGCAATGCCATGGAGACTCTAGCCCCCGAGCCAGAGAAGGAGTCGGATGTTGCAGCGTTGAGTGTGGTACCGGCGACAACCATGCTTGTGGAGTCGTTGGTGCTGCGGGAGCCCCAAGAGCCTATCATCGCAGAGGCCAAAGGGGCCAACATTGAACTCGAACCACCCATGGGGGAGAGCACCGAAGCCGAAGAGGAGTCCCTAGAGATTCCCAAGGGTAAGTTGATTTAGCTGCCCTCGCCCGTACGATCTACTTTGCCTAAACTCTTCTGATCGCTACGGGTGAGGTGATAGATATCCCACAGCAGCAGCCTGCACCTCAAGGACAAGGTGCTGCGAGTACTTCTTTAGGTGGCATATTGGTCACTCCATCGAGGTGGCAGTATGCCGTTCCGCTTGAGCTAATTGAAGATTCGATGCTTACATCAGCAACCCTGAAGCAATTCTAGGACACCTTTAAAGATCTATCTAAGTTTTCCACAGTAAGGATCTTGGACTGGAGATGACTGCCTTTGTCAACTAGCTTGATCTTGTCTAATTGTTTCCTTTTGTTGGACAGGAATTGGCCAATCGCTCCAGGAAGAAATCGGGCAAGCTCCGAGCTGTCAAAGATGGGTTCCACCAGTTATAAGAGAAAGATCACCAGATTGGCAAGCAAATTTACAAGAACGCCGACTTGAGGAATCAACTCTGCACCATCAAACGGGAGCATACCCGAGAAGTCTGGCTGCTAAAGAAGGAGATTGAAGATCTCAAGAAAAAAAAATAGAGTGCGAGCCAAGACTCACCGAGGTGATACTCTATCGACTACTTTATCTTGTTTTGACATAGGTGGAAAGTAGTATCTGAACTTGTACTAGTACTTCTTCGTCTCCTCTTGCTCGCAGATCTTAATAATTTCATAAGAAATAAGGATGATGAGATCACGGACTTGAAGAATCTTGTGTACCGTCGTTCAGATAACGCAGAGAAGCTGATCAAAGCGCTCTAAGATGCAGATGTGAAACCCGTAGAGTGTATGACACAGATTAGGGACATGGCCGCTGAGAAGGAGTTGAAAAGTAAAGAACTTGAAGAGCTCAAGGGTGCATCGCAAGTAGTCATAGACATGGTGGATCCTCTAGAAGAGGGGCTAATCAGCGAGAGGATGCTACTGGAGCGACTCCGTGAAGCCCTACAGAAGATTTCTGGATACATCTCGGAGACCACCAAAACTTATGTAGCGCACATCCTTGGGCTCGTAAAGTCCTACTGGCCAAAGGCCAATCTGAGTCCACTGGCAGATGGCATGGTAGTCGATTGCTCTGAGGAGAAATTCTCAGAATTTGTCGAGGAAGCAAAGCCAGTGGCTCAAAGGTTAATAAATAGCTTGGAGCAGGAGTGAACATGATATGTAATCACTGAACAACCTGTCCGTGTATGTAAACATGTATATATGTTTTATTTGTTGTTGCCTCCTGATGTGTTTGGTGTGCTTACTCATAGTGTAATACCAAAAATCATAGGACTTAGATAGAGAATGTGGGACGCCCAATATATAACTGCTCAGAAGGCCACGCTTGTGGAGGTAGTCGATGACTTGGTGTCCAGCGCAAAGTCCCATATAGGGAGAATAAGTGAATCAGGATTTACTCGCACCATGTGATACTCTGGATTGCTTTTATAGGCGTGGGAGCCTCTTCGACATTCTTGCAGTGACTAATGCCGTTGGTTCCTACAAACTATTAGGCTAGTACTCGAAGTAGTCGGAGAATGCGCAGATAGCTTTGCGACTTAGCCAATACCCCTTCAGTAACGGAAGTTGCGCTTAGTACTAGCCGGAAACCAGTACTCGGCGTAGAACTAGTCGATGACCAGAACTCGGTGTGTTACTGGATTATGGGTGTAACGACCCCTTCAATAACAAGTTGCACGTAGAACTAGTCAATGACCAGAACTTGGCGTGTTACTGGAATTATGGGTGTTACGACCCCTTTAGTAACAAGCTGCATGTAGAACTAGTCGATGACCAGAACTCGGCGTGTTACTGGAATTCAGGTGTTAGGACCTCTTCAATAATGAAGCTGCGTGTAGAACTACTCATTGACCAGAACTCGGTGTGTTACTGGATTATGGGTGTAACAACCCCTTCAATAACAAGCTCCACGTAGAACTAGTCGATGGCCAGAACTCGGCGTGTTACTGGAATTATGGGTGTAACGACCCCTTCAGTAACAAGATGCACGTAGAACTAGTCGATGACCAGAATTCGACTTGTTACTGGAATTGTGGGTGCTACGACCCCTTCAGTAACAACTGCACGTAGAACTAGTCAATGACCAGAACTTGGTGTGTTACTGGATTATGGGTGTAACGACCCATTCATTAACAAGCTGCACGTAGAACTAGTCGATGAATAGAACTCAGCGCGGTACTGGAATTATGGGTGTAATAACCCCTTCATTAACAAGCTGCATGTAGAACTAGTCGATGACCAGAACCCGGCGTGTTACTGGAATTATGGGTGTTATGACCCCTTCAGTAACAAGCTGCACGTAGAACTAGTCGATGGCAAGAACTCAGCGTGTTACCGGAATTTAGGTGTAAGGACCTCTTCAATAACGAAGCTGTGCGTAGAACTAGTCGATGATAAGAACTCGGCGTGTTACCGGAATTTAGGTGTAAGGACGTCTTCCGTAACAAAGGCTACATATAGTACTAGTCGGTAACTAGTACTCATAGTGTTACCGGATTAATAGCGAAAAGTGGATGTACACAAAACAATTCCCTGATTAAATGATAAAGAAAAAATCTTTAGGCTTCGAGAACGCTTTTTCCGATACGCGATTACGAAACAATGGTTATATAGATGAACCCTTAAAGATCCTCAAAAAACCTCCTTGAATCGGGACTTAATTTAGGTACATATCGTCGCTCAAGTAGTTCTGTCGCCTTCCTTCATGAGCTTTTTCCAGCCTTTCTTGAGTGGGGGAGCCCCGCCTTTTTTACCTTTTGGGTCTTTTTGTGAAAAAAATTCACATTTGGACCACTGAAGAACGTATTCCCAAATTTGGACCCTGGGGGTCGGTGTCGTGACTCACAACTCCTAGATAACACGTCTTGGCGCCGTGAGCCATGGCGCCGAGGTCCCAGCCCCCCGTTAAACGTGGCGCCGACGTGGCAGGGACCTCGGCGCCACTGACCATGGTGCTGAGCTCGGAGCCAGAGATCTAGGCACCCAGCTCGGCGCCATGGTCTATGGCGCCGAGCCTGCTTGCAAACACTCCCCACACCATTTCTCCTGCCCGAGCCTTCTTCCATTTGTTCTAAGTTCGTCTCGGTTTTTCTCTCTTCCCTACCCGCCAATCCTCAGAAATTGACATATTCAACCTCGAAAACTTTGATTTGATCCATAGATCTTTGAGGGCAAGGTATCCTCTCTCCCTTCCTCATTTTTTACGCGTTGATTTGGTCTATATTGTGTGTATTATTGAACCTTAGGTTCTTCTTTGCTTAGGGATTATGGTTTAGTTAATTTGTGTATTATGCAACTGTAGGATGCCAAGGTGTGGTAAATCTAGCAAACCAAGGGTGATGACGGGAACAGCCTTCACCCGTTTGCCGCTGCCTAGTGGTGTTCCAGTGCCGATGTGTTTCTGCGGTGATGCTTGCAAGGTAGCCAAGTCCGATGAAGAAGAAACATATAACCAGAGGAATTGGATGTGTGACAACTATGTGTTCGATCTCACACCTCGTCAGATCCACATTGGTTTGATGGTAACAATTTTGTTTTTATTTCTCATATGAAATCATGTGTGTGTTATGTGCAATATTATGATTGTGACAATTGCGTTTTTTGCAGACCCCTCCCGCAGTATGTGATTTTGAGCAGTGGATCAACGCTAAGATCAAGGAGGAGGACAAGGAGTATCTGCGTAGTATGAAGCAGTGGGATGCGGATAGGAAGGAGTTGCTGGAGAAGAGACGCCAAGATGAGGCAGCATAAAAGGAGCGCAAAGAAGAGGTGGAAAGGAGGCATGCTGCCGAGCGTAGGGAGGGGAGGGAGCAGAAGCTAGAGGGATTTCGCCGTGCGAAAGCAGCAATGGAGGAGAATCCGGATGCATTGAGAAAGGGGAAGTGGCCTCATTGCATCCAGTAGTCTTGCAGTAACCCTTGTGTTGTCGTATAATGGACTTGATGTTGTTTCAGTGTATTCTCATGTACTCGACTACTCATTATGTCATCTTTTATTGCGTATTCCAGTAGACTAGTGTGTTGTTTTTTTATTCATTGTGGCCATAATATGTATTTCAATACTACAAAGCTATTTAAACACTCCAATGTAATGGAATTAAAGAGTGCTGAAGTAGTTCAGTACATAATTGAACACACACAAGACTTGAACCGGCATGTGAGGACATCTACGAAACAAGGGTAAAGATGTTCGGAGTAAACGTACCATGCCTTAGGTAATTAAACCGAACAACAAACACATGGATGCAACATTTGAATAAGATACGCTACTCCTAATACTGTTCCCACATAGCAAATTGTGTTGACCCTTGTCCATAGTAACCTCCCATTGTAGGCGGTAGTGGCGGTGGCGGTGGCGACGGAGGCCCATTCTTCTTGTGGAAAGGACAGTTGCAATATGGATCACTGCACGGTGCCTCCTATGAACCGGCACCATTGCTGTCTTCATCCTCTTCCAAGTCCTTGTTACCGTCTCTCACTGCCATTTCTAGATCAAAGATACGATTCTGTAGGTAGTAGCTATAGTCTTGATGTGGATGAATAGGTGCAAGATCAACCCACCGAACGAACCCGCAGTTTTCTGGAGCAGCGGAGGACTGGAAGAAATATGTCTTGTTAGTTGCAAAAAAGAAGAGAAACATATTTAACAAATGAATAGTAGGAAGAATCACCCATGCTCCCGGGCATCTGAAAAACCGTCGATCTCCATCGACCCCCTCGGCACACATTTGTACTAAGCAGTCCTCACCATGCATACATTTTGGCTAATCTTCATTGCGGTTATCGTACCCTCTGAGGGGTGCATTCTTGGTGAATTCACTCTTGCTCTCAACTGGAAACTCATACACTGATTCCGGAAAGGAATCAGGCCCAAGAGATCCCTCGTAGACAATGAGAGGTCCCTTCTTTCCTCCCCCAGTGCTGAAACCCTTTCCACTAGATGACCCTCGAGACATTCTTACTTCAGTGTCTCTTGTTTTCAAAGTTAGAAGCAATGCATCCAGCCATGCGTACATATAGACTAATGCAAGTTTACTACCCGTTCTGTGGCATCGTAAATGCACCTGAAAAGCCTACGGGCCTACGGACCTATAACTGAAAAGCCTATATCGAAGGACACTGAAAAGCCTATATGACAACACATTGAAAAGCCTATATGAAAACACACTGAAAAGCCTATTCGAATTTAGACTGCAAAGGCTAGATCCTTTTGCCGATTGGACAACACATGTTGCAATAAATGTACTGGTACGTTCATAATTGCCATAAAATCATGGTATGCGCTTCTATACTATGATGAATGAATCACGGGAAAAATTTGCAAGAGCTTCCCTTGTTTTACAAGCATCCATAGTGAAAATAATACATCACAATATGATACAAACATGTATTCAACCAAATACCACCAATATGTCCACCAAGAACCAGAATATCCACACATGTCAGAAGTATAGTCCATAGTCCATAGTCCATAAGGTTCATACAAACAAATCAGAGACAAAGTCCATACAAGCTAAATAGTCCATACAAGTTGAATAGTCCATACAAACGAATCAAAGACAGTCCATACAAGCTAAATAGTCCATACAAGCTGAATAGTCCATACAGTCCATGAACTAACCCTCACTGCCTCCTAGTCTTACCCTTGCCCTTACCAAGAGCGTCGGTGTCTGGAGGGTAAAGGTCACGTGGATAGCGCTGCCTACGTGCTGCTTGCTGTGAAGGCTGTGTGAAAAGAGCGGCTTCCAGCTGAGACAGTCCAATCTCCTTGCTTTCGTCCTCCATGTCGTTGCCACTATTATCCTCAAAAGAAGTCCTTATTGACCTGGACGACCTCTGTCTTCTGGATCCTCAGCCTCGCTACATTGATGTACTAAGGCCTGCATTGGTGTCAGATAGTCTTGTCAGTGGACCGTGCACATCCATAGCCGTGCTAGTCCTGCAACCACAACGAGCAGCAGCACGGCGTAGGAAACCTTCAAGTCTTTGCATTTGAACAAGTTAGTGCATAAGATTGAATGATAGGTACATGTCCATATCTGTAGTAATTTCAAAAACTTACTCCAAGGAAGTTGTTCGGTGTCGTCTCATCCACTCCTCGCCTTAGAAAACATTCGATGTCAAGTACAGATTGCTTCAATGTGTTTCCCTGCACTCAAACAAGACAAATGGTTAGTCATTATACATGATCATATTATTGCAAGGAATCTAAATTGTTACAGAATAGTAGTGTTAAGCGACCATACCACTCGGTCCAGGATGGGTGCGGCCTCGACCACCGTCCCTTCTCGGGTCGCAAGGTCATAAGACGTATCTTCGTCGTTCGAAGACTGAATGTCCGCGCAGTCCGCTCCTGTCCATTGGCCCTTCAATTTGGTCCGTGTCGCAACTAGGTACCATGATTGATACGCGCGGAAGTTGTAGTCCGTATGCGGCTGGTCGTTTTCAATCACGTTCTCATGAAAAAGGTCCCACGTGTCAATGTGCTCGCAGTGCAGCATCTCAAAATTGGTTCTCTTCTTCTGCTTCTAACAATTTATCCTGTAACAGCAATAATGGCGATAATAGATGAATCATATAGTCAACTAGCTAGCATTAATGGAAATAATAGATGAATTAAGCACTTCACACTTACTTGTGCAACTCCACGGACGTCGAGAATGGCCTTACTGGCCACTCCTGCCTCAAGCCAAACTGGCGTGCAACTCTGTGAGGCAGGTTGTGGCAGAACCACCTGAATTAATCCGGCTCAAGTGTATTAACCATCACCATTAGGGCAATTCCGGTTAACCTTACACTTCAAACGGAGTAATCCACTGGTCTGTCGGGTATAACCTCCCGATACAACCACTGTATTCGGATCGAGCGCCATACATACAAACGCTCATGCGACGATGAGCCCAGAGAATACCACATTCCAGCAAATATTACAACATTAGCATAAGTAAATATTACAGACCAAGTTTTGAGTTTGGAAATCAAGTACTTCAATGATCATAAATAAGTTCTTCAGAGTTTAAGTTGCAGCGGAAAATAAACAATGGGAGCTACTCGACGATACAGGATGTCTCGATGAAGCCCGTACGAGACATCATTCGGCATTATCTCCGTTGGACGGGGGCGTATCCCATTCCACCGACCAACCACGGGGGAGAGTGCAGGGCCAACTCAAGCTAGCAATCATATCTTCGAAGGTCTCACCTGAAAACGAGCCACAAGCAAGGCTGAGTATACTAATACTCAGCAAGACTTACCCGTGTAGTGGAATCTACTCCACCGACTCTAGACATGCAAGGCTTTTTGGCTCAGGGGTTTGTTTTGCCGAAAAGCATCTACAAGTGGGTCCTTACTTTCAACTTTTAGCTCAAGATTCTAGTTTCGTTAACCATTCTAGATAAGCATCTATCCAAAAGCATACATGGTGGAACATTAAGTTTTCATCCAACCAGTTCATTCATCCTCATTGTTCCTCTTCTTACTCTGTGGGTAAAAATGGTCAAGCAGTCTCAATAGCCGTGAGAAACGGACGATTCAAATCGAATTTCTTAACCTTGCAAGGGAAACCCAAACACACGTCACGTGGTTACTCCCTAGAGTCACACGTGCAACTTTTCCCCTATCTTTCCGGGTTGTGGATCGAGGCTACCCTCCGAGAGTACAAGAGCCCCACGCCACGGTTTGGCGCCGGGTCGTGACCACTCTCTGCACTCGCCATATGCACATGGGACCGAAGTTCAAAGGGTAGGTTGCTGTCCACTTGCCGGGCCAATCAGGTACTTAAGCTTACTGATTCCCATAATCTCGGCATGTGTTTAGTACGTTCAAAGACTTAACCATCACTACCACACCCTGCGGCCTTAGCATTTTTCACTAGACAGACGGGCCTCAATCGTAACCATCTTTCCATAGCCCGTCCGTGTCCTTATGATTGCAGCGTGTAGTAGACATTCAACTCCTATTTTCTCGCGAGTGACAGGAAATCACTCGACTTTTACCGGAGTCCTATTAGCACAGCATTCTATCGAACCTTACGTCTAGTTTTCAAGCAAGGGTTCCTGATATCATGCAACTAAGTTTTCATTCAACTCCTATAAACTTAATGCACAAGCAAAGAGTAATGAGTTGCATAATTTCGGAAAGAATGGGTTATGCTCCGGGGCTTGCCTTCGCAGTTCGCTTGGGGCTCTTCCGAACTTGGGCTCGGGTCTTCAAGAGCTTCAGTTAGATTCGCTTGAGCTTCACGCTGCTCACTCTCGGACGCGGGCACCAGCTCGTAAGTTCCGTCGGCGAGAGTCGTCGATTCTACATGAATGCACAAGTTTAAGTCGTGGTAATGGTGCTTGATACGATTTAAGAGTAATTACTACAATGGATAGTTTCTGGTCATGAAATTTTGGATTTAGGCACATCAAGGAAAATATGCTTACTGTAAAATTTTCAGCCAATTTTATGTAACAGATTAATTATGAAAAATATATTACACAGTTGCTGTTAGATCCTTGTTCTTTTTGTACAGAACAATTTGTGCAACAACTGAGTCTAAGATTTTTACAGAGCTTTCACTTAAGCATGCAGACGCTACTGTAATTTTTGTAGGATTTATCATGCAGTATTCAGAGCATAGAAAATATGACATTCTACACCTAGGCTATTCAAGGATTCATTTTTACAGGACCCTACACAGGGTGTTTGTCCCTGGAACGTTTTACACACCAACCTCTACCAAAGTGTATCTCCTAGTAAAAATATGAGAATTTTCCAAGCTAAGATACTATTTTCTTGATTTAATGTATGTTATTAGCACACATATCCAATAAATAGGTTACTGTGAGATAAAAGTCTCCTAATTTTTCTCTGGCTTCTAGGTACCAATATATTAGCATGGAAAAAGTTTCATTGGGTGATTCACCACCTAACCGCAGGGATAAAATATTTTACTTAAACATGGTATGGAACTAAGTTTAATAAAAAGTAAAGCTAAAGTTGGAATTTGGGCCTGATCTTTTTACACAGTCCTAAACATCAAGCAACTAGCTCACTGACCAAAATTTAGGGTCAGCATTGTTCTACAACAGTGGGTACAAAATAAGTACATTAAAGCTTCCATTTAATGTAGAGCAAAATATGTAGAGATTCTGAGAAACTTTCTGTAACAAAAGTGGTAGAGTTTGTTCTAAGGATTCCAGAACAGTTGAGTTTTCATTTTTCTGAATTGTTTACGATTTTATTCGAATTTTACAATTTCACTGAATTTGAATCTAGATTTGAAACTTTCTTTTACAACTAGGTCCTTGAATCTTACGCGCAGACCCTTCTAAAGATTTAAATTCTTGCAATTGGGTCCTCGGGCGGCTCGGGTACGGCGGCCGGCCGAAATTCCGGCGAGGGGTTCGCCGGCGGCGAGGGGTTCGCCGGCGGCGAGGGGCGAGGGTCGGGGAAGGTTCAGGGGTGCGTTGGAGCAGAGTCGGCGGCGGCGCGGCACGCGTCGACGGCGGTGCTCCGGCGGGCTTGGGGCGGTGTGGTCCGGTCGGCGAGCTTCAGTGGCGCGTGGGGAAGCTGCTCAGGGGCTCGGCTTGGACGGAGGGGGTCGGGGTCGTGCTATCCATGGCGAGCAGGGGCGGCGGCGGCGGCGGCAGCGCGGGCGGCGGCGCTCCGGTGGCTCTGGGCGGCGTTGGGCGGGTCGGCGAGCTTCAGTGGGGTGATGTAGTGGTGGCTGGGTGTTTAGTTTGGGCAGTGGGCGGCGGCGGAGGGCTGTCCACGGGCGGGCGGTGCTCGGCGGCGGCAATGGCGACGGCGAGGGCGTTCTGGGTGCTGGGGCTCGCGCGCGTGGCCGGGCGGGGCTTTTATAGGGGCCGGAGGGGGTGCGGAGGGGCCTGGGCAGCGCGCGGGGCGGGGGCACGGCACAACGCGCACTGGGCGCGGCGGGCGGCGGCAGAACGCCGGCGCGACGTGCGGCAGCGCGGGCGCGGTGACTGGGCAGCCGGAGATATGGCGTGGGCGTGGTGGGATAGCGCCGGGCGTGGAGTGGTGAAGCAGCAGCGGCTGCGGCTCGGGCGGAGGGCGGGCGCGGCGACTGGCGGGGCGCGGGGACCGGGGCGGCATGGCGGAGCGAGGCGACTGGGCGGCCGGGCGGCGGGGCTGGACGCGGCTGCGTCGCGTGCACGCGCGGGCGTTCACTGGGCCGCGCGGCATGGGGGCGGGGCAAAGCCGGCCGTGGCGGGGTGGTGCGGCGGCCACTGGCCTGGCGCCTCGCGCCGGTCAGGCGACGCCGGCCACCTGGCGCGCGGCGGTCGGGCGCGGAGGGGAGAGAGGGGGGGGGGGGGCGAGGGGCCTGGATGCAAGAATTCGAAAAGTTTCAGGGGCTGGGTGCAGACAGGGCGTTTTCTCCTCTTTCTGATTTGAATTTCAAAAACTTTTGAATACGAAAGTTGTTCAAAATAAACAGTTCTACAACTTTGGTTTCAGGCAAAATCTCATTTGGCTTATGGTTTGAAAGTTAAATTTAAAAGTTCAAAAGTAACCAAATGTGCTCAATTAAATTTGAATTCCAACTGAACTCGTTTTAATTCTTTCCACCCTTTCATTAGTTGGTTTAAACATACAGTTAGGCTAATGACATTGATTTTGGAAATGTAATTACCAGGGTTGTCACAGCCTTCCCCACTTAACAAGAATCTCGCCCCGAGATTCGGTAATTCTTAGTGTGGGCGTGGGTGCACATACCAGTGGTTGAGATAATAAACCCAGGGAAATGTTGGTTCAGGTAGCTCTCCGTTTCCCAGGTGGCTTCTTCTTCCGTGTGGTGACTCCATTGTACTTTATACATTCTAATTACATTCCTCCTGGTCTCTCTTTCTTTTTGATCCAAAATCTTAACTGGGTGTTCGACATACGAGAGGTCGGGCTCTAACGATATTTCTTGTTGTTCCACAATCTCAGTAGGGACTCGAATACACTTCCTGAGTTGAGATACGTGGAAGACATCATGGGTGGCCGTGAGCTGAGGGGGCAGTTGTAATTTGTAGGCTACGGGTCTGCAGCTCTCAATGATTTCGTAAGGACCAATATAACGGGGAGCTAGTTTGCCTTTGATTCCAAATCTTCGCACTCCCTTGGTTGGTGAAACTCGAAGATAGACATGATTGCCAACTTCGAACTTTAGGGGCTTTCTCCTTTTGTCAGAATAGCTCTTTTGTCGGGCTTGTGCGGCTTTAAGATTTGCTTGTATTACTTTTACTTTCTCCTCTGCCTCGATTACCAGGTCGGGTCCAATTATTTTACGTTCTCCGGTTTGTGACCAGCTCAAAGGAGTTCGACACCTTCGTCCGTACAGGGCCTCAAATGGTGCCATTTTCAAACTCGTTTGATAGCTGTTGTTGTACGAGAACTCTGCTAGGGGTAGGCATTTGTCCCAATTCTTGTCATAATGAATGACACAGGCCCTCAGCATGTCTTCAAGAATTTGGTTTACTCTTTCCGTTTGTCCATCAGTCTGAGGGTGGTATGCTGAGCTGCGAATTAGTTTGGTACCAAGAGATGTTTGCAGTTGTTCCCAAAAGCGGGCTACAAACTGAGTACCACGATCAGAAATAATTGTCTTAGGTATTCCATGTAGGCAAACACTACGATCGAGGTAAATCTCGGCATATTTCTTGGCGGTATAGGTGGTGTGTACCGGAAGAAAATGTGCCGTCTTTGTGAGTCTATCAATGATTACCCATATGGAATCATGTTTCTGGGAAGTGTTTGGTAGTCCAACGATGAAGTCCATACTTATGTCTTCCCATTTCCAGGATGGTATAGGTAACGGTTGAAGTGTACCGGCTACCTTCAAGTGGCTAGCTTTTACTCTCTGGCACGTGTCACATTCTGAGACATACGTAGCAATTTCTCTTTTCATTCTAGTCCACCAGAAGTTTTGCCTTAGGTCTTGATACATTTTGCTACTGCCGGGGTGGATAGAGAATTTGGAAAGGTGTGCCTCATCCAGAATTTGCTTGCGGAGTTCACGATTCTTTGGAACGACTATACGACCTTCGAACCATAGAACTCCCTTATGGTCCTGGCGGAAACATTTGTACTTCTCCTCACCTAGAGAGAGTTTTTGTTTGATGATCTTAACTCCTTCATCCTGTAGTTGTGCCATGACGATTTGGTCGTGAAGAGTGGGCTCAACTGAGATGTGATTTAGAGTGCCTTGGGAAACCATTTCCATGTTAAGCTTCCTCATTTCCGCACACAATGTCTCATGGTAGGACTCCATGGATAAGCAATGGCAATGGGACTTGCGGCTTAGTGCATCCGCGACTACATTAGCCTTGCCGGGGTGATAATGCACTTCAAGGTCATATTCCTTGATTAATTCTAGCCATCTCCGTTGTCTCATATTCAGATCGGCTTGGGTGAAGATGTACTTGAGACTCTTATGATCCGTGTAGATATTGCACTGTGTACCCATGAGATAATGCCTCCATATTTTTAGAGCGTGAATGACGGCTGCAAGCTCAAGGTCATGCGTGGGATAATTCTGTTCGTGGGGCCGAAGGGCTCGTGAGGCATATGCAATCACTCGATTCTCTTGCATAAGCACACATCCTAGACCAGTACCTGATGCGTCACAATACACATCGAATGACTTGGTATTATCTGGTTGAGCTAACACAGGTGCAGTAGTCAGATGCTCTCTGAGAGTGTGGAAAGCTTCTTCACATTTCTCATTCCATACGAACTTTACTTCCTTCTTTAACAGTTCAATCATGGGTTTAGCAATTCGAGAGAAATCCGGGATGAAGCGACGGTAGTAACCGGCTAAGCCGAGAAAACTGCGAATCTGATGAACAGAGGTAGGGGGTTTCCAATCCATCACCTCTTGTACCTTGCTGGGGTCAACAGCTATGCCTTCGCTGGAGATCGTGTGACCTAAGAACTTTACAGTATCCAACCAAAACTCACACTTAGAAAACTTAGCATAGAGCTGATGGTCTCTGAGTCGCTGAAGAACAATATGAAGGTGCTTGGCATGCGCTTCCTCATCCTTGGAATAGATAAGGATGTCATCGATGAACACTACGATGAATTTGTCCAGTTCGGGCATGAATACCGAATTCATGAGATACATGAAGTAGGCAGGGGCATTGGTGAGTCCAAAGGACATGACCAAGAATTCATATAGTCCATAGCGTGTGGAGAAGGCAGTCTTAGGAATATCGCAGGGGCGAATCTTGATTTGATGATATCCTGAACGAAGATCAATCTTTGAGAAGACTCTGGCTCCAGCTAATTGATCGAAGAGTACATCGATGCGAGGAAGGGGGTATTTATTTTTAACTGTTACCGCATTGAGAGGTCGGTAGTCCACACATAATCTCAAACTGTCATCCTACGAATAGGGCTGGACATCCCCAAGGTGACGCGCTAGGGCGAATGAAACCTTTGTCCAGTAGTTCTTGGAGTTGAATTTTCAGCTCGGCCAATTCTTTAGGGGGCATCCTATATGGCCTTTTGGATATAGGTGCAGTGCCTGGTTGTAGTTCAATGATGAACTCAATATCCCTATCTGGTGGCATTCCGGGTAAGTCGTCCGGAAAGACATCGGCATACTCATTTACCACAGGAATATCCTCTAGCTTAAGTCCTTCCATCATGTAAGCACAGGAATTCGTGCAATCCAGGATTGGTAGGTAAAGGGTGGTGGCTCCGTGGCTGGGTGAATTTATTTCCACGACTCGGGACGAGGGGTCTAGTGTGACTTTGTGCAAAACCATCCAATTCATGCCCAAAATAAGATCCATGCTGTCAAGGGGTAAAAGAATCAAGTCTGTGTTGATGGTTTTACTACCCAATTTGACTGGTACTTGTCTGACCATTTGGTTTGAAGCAATTTTACCACCCGGTGTTGATATCATATATGACCCTTTTGTGTGACAAACATCCAAGCCTACTTTTGCACCGAATTTTGCACTTATGAAACTATGCGATGCACCAGAATCAAATAATATAAATGCAGGCTTGTTATGGATAGAGAATGTACCCGACATCACTGGGGCTCCTTCAGGAAGCTCTGCAAGCGTGGTGAAGTTAATCCGTCCTTGCTTGACTTGCAGGGTCTGTCTCTTGCCCCTGTTCTTGGTGTTCGGGTTGGATCCTTGACCTTGGTTGGGCTGTCCCGACTGAGGGCATTCTCGTGCGAAGTGGTTAGAACTCCCGCATTTGAAACAGCGATTCGCGGGGCTAGGTCGAAGAGACTGCTGAAGAATGAGCCTCGGACCATTCTGTGGAGGTATCGGGGGTCGTACCATGCCTGGCTGCTGTGGGGGTCTGGCAATCCATCTCCCAGGTTGAGTGGCCCTTGGTGGAGCTGTGGGTGCGGCATTTTGCACGATGCGATACCTTGGTGGTTGGGCACTTGATGGTCCTGCGGGTGCCTTTCTCTTCTTCTCTGCCCGGTGTGCCATGATACAGTCTTCCTGGGTAATGGCCATATTGACCAATTCGTTGTAGGTGTCAGCCCTGGCTAGGTTCAGACGTTCCTTGAGCTTGGTATTCAGACCTCGGCGGAAACGATCACGCTTCTTGGCATCCGTATCAGCGTGATAGCCCGCATACTGGCATAGGTTGTTGAATGCTTGGGCGTACTGTAGCACGGTGCGGGTGCCCTGGATAAGTGCCAGAAACTCATTCAACTTCCTCTCCATGAGACCCTCGGGGATATGATGTGCCCGGAACGCGGTCTTGAACTCATCCCAGTCGACCACATGGTCAGCCGGGAGCATCGCAGAATAGTGGTCCCACCACAGACGAGCGGTACCGCGAAGCTGTTGCGCGGCAAAACGAGCCTTGTTGGCCTCTGAGCACGGGGCCCCAAGTAGCGTGAACTTGGATTCGATGGTGCGAATCCATGCATCTGCGTCCAGGGGTTCCTCGGTCTTATGGAACAAGGGCGGCTGGGTCCCTAGGAAATCCGTGTATCCTGCAGCTTGGGTTGGTGAGCATTGTGCCCACCCCTCTGCTGGTGTTGTCCTTGCACAATCTGACGCAGCAGCTCGGTTTGAGCGGCCATCACTTCCACCAAACTGGGCGGGGGTGGTGGCGATTGTCGCGAGCGGCTGCCACCGGCACCAAAACCCTCGGGGTTGCCATGGGTTGATCCAACCATCTGAAACGTAAAAGGTTACCATTAGCAACTCGATCCATATTACTTCCTTGATTCATAAATAATTGGTGTAGTCATAGACTTCTGAAGTCACAGCTAGAAGTATGGACAGAATCTCTGTTTGCTACGAGAAAAATCATAGTCTGCTGTGGGTCCATCCAAAATATCTCAAACTTTCGCAGTAGTCAGAGGATTTAGGAATGCACCACTTTGGTATTTAACTTCGGTGCTAGAACTATAGCTAAGGTGGTCCAAAAGCTCGTCCTTTGCCTTGCTGTTTTAGCTGTTTTTCAGCAGATTGATCGGTACGGTTTCGCCTATATCTTAAACTAGCGAGGTCCAATGATGCTGAATTTTTGTGAGAACCCAGATCACAAAATTTAGCACAAGTCTGGTATTCAACACTCAGCCAAGAAATGCAAGGAGACATGGGTAAAAATTCCGACAAGTCTCAGCGATTGTGGATTTCATCGTTTACCAAATTACAACGAAATCACCCAAGTTTATCGCCGTTCCTTACATGCTGAGGGTATCCACATGGTTCAGGTGTACCCAACACAAAAGAGTTACTCAACTCCTAGTTAGCCTATTACAACACTTGCCAAAAGCTAGGCTACCCTATCGAGGAGTATGTGCAAAAGTCCTCCTAGGTCGTCATCTAGAAATCATCCAAGTCGTTGACGGACGACTCGCTGTGAGCAGGGGAGTGAGCTCCCATCTGAGGTGCCTGTGGTACCTCACCCTCGAAATCCATACCGGAGATACCATCAATCTCCTGTGGCTCCTCCTCATCCTCCTTCATGTCGTCCTCATGGGGATGGTCATTCTGATCATGGTGCCACTGAATGTGCTCATTCGCATCCTCCAACTCAAGGCTCAGATCATGGAGCTGCTCCTCCAACTGTGCTATCGTGGCATCTCTCTCACCCATGAGAGTGTCCTGCTCCTGAATTTGGCCCTCGAGTTGGCCAATCTGAGTATCTCTGTCCTCAAGATCCTGACTGAGCTCCTTAATCTGCTCATCCCTGGTATCTGCCATCATATGGTAGGCCTGAGCAAGATCAGTGAGCTGCTCAAGTGCCTGACTCTGGAGAGTCTGAAGTCGGTAGAGTGCACTCATGCACCGCACGGAGGTATGAATAGTTTCTTGGGCGTGAAAGTCTACCAAGTACTGTGCGTGCTGCACCCTGTTGAGCCAAAAGGGGTCGTTGTCCTGGGCAGCAGGAAACAATCCAATGGGAGCGAGTGTGACAACCTCGGGACGCTGCGCACAAAAAGTGGTGAGCGCCCTCATGGCTGCAAGCTCCCAAGTATCGGCCAAACGGCGACCAACAGCCTCAAGCTCCAAGGCGGGCCACTCCGGGTGTAGCGGGTGCGGAAAGATAGTCACGTTGACACGGCACTGGGTAACTCCATTGGAGACACTGCGAGTGTACGCGTCCATCCTCATCCACCATCATATCAACAGGCTCGGCTATCTGAACAAAAGATCAAATGGAGTGAGATAGTGAAAAACTGTGAACAGCATAAGGACAGATTCTGTATAGTGTGCAAAAATAACCATAACTCCCACGGTTCTCATCCAAAAATTCTCAAATTTCACCAGATCACTCCTAAGGTATTTGTGAACAACTTTGCTAGTCAACTCCAGAGCTAGATAGGTCTCTAAGATGGTCTTTCTTTTCAGGTTTTACCTTACTGTCTACCCAGAATTTTCAGTGAACAGAGGGCTAGAGTTTCGTGCACCAGGGAAAATCTACCTAGCCAAAATTTACCAAATTTTAACAGCAGCTACCTGGGTAAATTTTGAACATGTTTCGAGTTGTGCTCTTTTGCAGAAAACCGCAGGAAGGGGGCCTAAAAATTTAAGAGGCAGAAGGGCTTATTCTGGACAGAATTCTGACATTCCAAGGTTTCGGTTATTTCTCACTATCCATAGGTTCAGAATTTTTCGTTTTTGGACAGAAGATAGAACACAAACTTTGGAACAATTTCTTCAACATGAACTTTATCAGGAAAGGTCATTTTCTTTGGCCAATAAATCGCTCTTTTTTGGTAACGGCAGATTTCGGACAGTTTCGCTGGATAGTCCTTATGCAAACCATGCTTTAGATACGCAAGAACCTTACCACTCTCATACAACGCATTTCGATTTCAGATATATGTGGTCATGATGCATGCACGTCCTATTCGTCCTCACAAAATAAAATAATTGCCAAATAGCTTTGGTCTTACGAAGATAGTTTCGGTGGCATACACAATACGGCTCTCCTATAATAGCTAGTCGAGTCTTTCTAATCGTTCCTTAACTTATCGTAATCGCGGTTAGTGTACCTGCAGGAGATTGACAAGCACATATATTTCATGAACCTTTCATGCCAGCACTCATGAAAGCGTCCATATTCATTACCGTTTACTTATAGAAACGATATCTGTACAATTTCCGCCGTACAGACGACGTTAACATACGCTATCACGATAGCGTATTCACGGGGGTACCGTCATGAGACGGGGGTATGAACAGCGATCGCCATACCCTGCGCCAAACCTTCTACTCCCAATATGTTCAACTAACAGTTGGCATATTGGCAGCACCTCAAGTAAGCCACTGCTTGAGGGCAGCGTTCGGTTCGCATCACCGACAGGAAGGCCAAGCTCTCTCAGTTGGCTGAGGATCCTTACCTTCTTACCTTAGCGATGAGTGCGTCGTTACAGAAATTAAGGTCGGCTGTGCATGAAAGTAAGTTTTGACAGAAAGTAATGTGCTGGAAGTCAGTTGATAATATATAGGAGTTCGATAGCCACCTAGTAACTTTCCCATAATCCCTTAGGGCTTTACGAACTAGGCACCATCCTTAACGTACCAACGTATTTCGCAACACATCCTTCTAGTCAAGTTTTAGTCAAACAAGTTTTTAAGGCTTGTCGCGTTCTCTGGCGTATGTATTTTGGCTCTGGCGCCAGCTGTTGCCAGCTGTGGCACCAACTACGGCTCTGATACCAGCTGTGGCAGAACCACCTGAATTAATCCGGCTCAAGTGTATTAACCATCACCATTAGGGCAATTCCGGTTAACCTTACACTTCAAACGGAGTAATCCACTGGTCTGTCGGGTATAACCTCCCGATACAACCACGGTATTCGGATCGAGCGCCATACATACAAACGCTCATGCGACGATGAGCCCAGAGAATACCACATTCCAGCAAATATTACAACATTAGCATAAGTAAATATTACAGACCAAGTTTTGAGTTTAGAAATCAAGTACTTCAATGATCATAAATAAGTTCTTCAGAGTTTAAGTTGCAGCGGAAAATAAACAACGGGAGGTACTCGACGATACAGGATGTCTCGATGAAGCCCGTACGAGACATCATTCGGCATTATCTCCGTTGGACGGGGGCGTATCCCATTCCACCGACCAACCACGGGGGAGAGTGCAGGGCCAAGTCAAGCTAGCAATCATATCTTCGAAGGTCTCACCTGAAAACGAGCCACAAGCAAGGCTGAGTATACTAATACTCAGCAAGACTTACCCCTGTAGTGGAATCTACTCCACCGACTCTAGACATGCAAGGCTTTTTGGCTCAGGGGTTTGTTTTGCCGAAAAGCATCTACAAGTGGGTCCTTACTTTCAACTTTTAGCTCAAGATTCTAGTTTCGTTAACCATTCTAGATAAGCATCTATCCAAAAGCATACATGGTGGAACATTAAGTTTTCATCCAACCAGTTCATTCATCCTCATTGTTCCTCTTCTTACTCTGTGGGTAAAAATGGTCAAGCAGTCTCAATAGCCGTGAGAAACGGACGATTCGAATCGAATTTCTTAACCTTGCAAGGGAAACCCAAACACACGTCACGTGGTTACTCCCTAGAGTCACACGTGCAACTTTTCCCCTTTCTTTCCGGGTTGTGGATCGAGGCTACCCTCCGAGAGTACAAGAGCCCCACGCCACGGTTCGGCGCCGGGTCGTGACCACTCTCTGCACTCGCCATATGCACATGGGACCGAAGTTCAAAGGGTAGGTTGCTGTCCACTTGCCGGGCCAATCAGGTACTTAAGCTTACCGATTCCCATAATCTCGGCATGTGTTTAGTACGTTCAAAGACTTAACCATCACTACCACACCCTGCGGCCTTAGCATTTTTCACTAGACAGACGGGCCTCAATCGTAACCATCTTTCCATAGCCCGTCCGTGTCCTTATGATTGCAGCGTGTAGTAGACATTCAACTCCTATTTTCTCGCGAGTGACAGGAAATCACTCGTCTTTTACCGGAGTCCTATTAGCATAGCATTCTATCGAACCTTACGTCTGCACTGGGTCAGAAAGCCCTCTCCTGAGGAAGGCCTCCACACGACCCCTCCAACCGTTGGGTCTGCACTGGCTGGTGACTAGATGACCTCTAACACCGAGACCAAGAAACTTCTGAGCGTCCTCCAATGTCACTGTCATCTCACCACAAGGAAGGTGGAAACTATGAGTTTCCGGCCTCCACCTATAGAAAAATGCGCAAAACTTATGGTGAGTTACCCCATTGACCTTGGAAAACGAAGACGAAGTGGATTAATCGTTAATGATTGTACCTGTCAACCAAAGTTGTGATTGCCGCGGTGTTTATGACAGGCAACCCATGGCGAACATGGTACGATACGACCTCGAGGCCAGCCCTCTATAGGAGAGGGGTGTACCTGTCGTCGTACCGTATGTCGTGGAACTTGTCATGGGTTCGAGGACGAAGAAGGGGCAGTTCCTGTAGACATTGAATTATTTTGTTAGTACCTCAACATAAATTTTAAAGAGTGGCAGAAACAGATGATGTCATTACCTCCCCTTCCGTAGTGCGTTGTCCTCGGTGGTTCTGCATGTAGTATGGATCGAGCAGGTACGGTGCCTTCATCCTACAAAAATAAGATAGAAATTTAGTGAACAAGTATTAGAAAGAACAAATATGAAAGTGAACTGTCGTCATCAAGATTAACGGATCAAGACTAAGACTAGTACATTCCTTTTATGCGCGTACGGCTTTAGATGGTTGCGCGGGTGACACGGGGTTTAGACTGGTTCAGGCAAGAAGAAGCCCTACGTCCAGTATGAGGAGCTGCTCGTGTTACTCATGCGGGGTCTGTAGTAGGGGTTACAGGAGGGCGAGAGAGGGAACTGGTCCCAAGTCTCTTTGGTGTGCACTGAAGCTCTAATGGTGAGGGTGTGTTCTTCTCGCTGGAGAAGAAGGAGTCCGTGCGAGAGTGAGAGAGAGTGTGCGAGAGAGAGTCTGAGTTTTTTCTCGTCCCCCGTCTCAGGGCCCCCGGCCTTCCCTTTATAGAGCAAGGAGGGCTCGGGGTTACAGGTGAGCCGGGCGAGGGGAGAGAGAAAAAGTAGAATACAGGGGGAAGATTCGAGTCCCCGGGTCGCCGTGCTCGGCTCCGGCTTTCGGCTCCTGTCAGCGCGTCCGCCGGGGGAGGACGGCGTCCTCCGGATCCTGTCGACAATCTCCTCGGGGGCCGGTGCCGTCGGGCGTGCGTGATGATGGCGTTTGGTCGCGGCATCCGTGCCCGTCGAGGAAGATGGATGCCCCTGTTACCCTGCTGACGACTTGTGGGACGCGGACGTCCCATCCCTATCGCCAGATTCGCAGGGCGCGAGGACGGGCAGGCTTCCTCCTGTGCCAGGCGGCGTAGGTCATGAGTGCCGAGTGGCAAATCGGGGAGAACTGTGCCACTGTGCTTGCGCTGTACGGTCGCGCTTGGGTAGTTGTGACGGGTCACGTTGGGGGCGCGGGCGCCTTTCTGTGTGCTAGAGCCGCGGCGCCTTTATGGCAAGACCAGCGGGGAGGGGAGGCCCACGAGATCCGCGCTTGCATCTTCCAGTCTGCGCCCGAGGCAGACACTCGCCGGGTGGGCCCGGGTGAGTCCGACCCCGTACGCCCCGGTGTCGGGCGAGGCGGAACCTTGTGGTGAGGGGTCGGGAGCATCCGACCCCGAGGCGTTTGGTCGGGCGAGGTGGAGTCCGGCCATCGAGGGGTCGGGAGCGTCCGACCCCGCGGGACTTGGTCGGGCGGGGCGGAGCGCTTCTCTCCCACGTTGGGCCGACGGCGGTCGCCGTTGCCGCAGGTGGGCTCGAACCTCCATGATCGTTGTTCTGATGATCATTAGGAGGTCATTAATATTTCCCCTTGACAATAGCCCCCGAGCCTGTGGTGGAGCGGGGACGCTCCTCCGGAGGCTGTCATCGTCGTTCGTCGGGAATTTTTGCTCGTCGTGCAAGCTGCAATTAATCAGGGACGGGAAGCGTTGTCTGTGTCGGCTTGGCCGAGGAAGTTGACTAGACGGAGAGCCCTGTGGATGTCTTGGCGTGAGAGGATCCTCGCTGTTCCGTCGGACGCCTTCCGTTCGGAGACCTTAGGTGATGACCATCCGTGTGGTCATTAGTCGTGAAGCCAGCCCTCGAGCTCCCGCGCGTTGCAGGAGACCGGTCGGGAAGCTAGATCAACTTTTGAACGTTACCCCTCAAGCGTTCGTTCACTGGGACGGAGGGGGTGAGCCGTGCCACGCTATCCTCGTTGGACGAACCATGGTGCTCGTTCAACGGGTCGATTCGAGTGGGGTCCCGGTCCCCGTTCGGGGGGGTCCGGCTCGGGCCAAGCTAGTGGCATCCCCCAGATTCTGGCCGACCAATTCATAGAGTTCCCGAGTCCGTTCGATCGGATCCGGTGGCTTGTTGCCTTTCGTCGGAGAAAAACCATGAACAATGATGCCGGTCCGGACTCGAATGTGAGGTCGGGACGCCCTAGGGTGCTGTGCGCCCGGGTGATGGCTGCTGGCGGCCCGTCCCTTCTCACCCCTCGCTCGGGGTCATCCTGGGCGGCTGTCGAACCCGCGGTGGGCCAGCCTTCGAACCCCTGGATCATGACGGGCCGTAGGAGCGTTTCCAGCCCCGTATCCCTTTTTACCTTTTTGACGAGCCTTGGGCCGGGTGTGGAGGAGGTCGTACGCGCGTACTTCCTGGGAGGCGAAGTGGCGGTAGGTGCCGACCCGCGGAGCAAGGGAGGAGTGGATGTTTCCTGCACGACTTCCAAGAAAAAGGGGCGGGCGTGACGGGGCGTACCTGACGCCGCATTCATTGCGATGGGAGCGTCTGTTCCGCTCCCCACGCGTCCCCTTAAAAGACGGGGGGTCCGCCTCGCTGGTTCCGCCCGCATCCTGTCCCCAAGTCTTTTCGCCTCCTCTCGCACCCTTTGCTTTCTCGCGCGCGCGGCTCATCTTCTTCCGCCCAGCGCTCCAATCTTTCTCGCTTTCCGCCATCGAGCTTTTCATCCCTTCACGATGGCGACTTGGGAGCGCACCAGCTTTGGCGCCTCGCGCGCCGACGGCCTCACAAGGAAGGGCCTCCTCTGCGCGAGGACCGAGAGGGGCGAATGGCGGTTCCCCGGAGCGGAGGAGGTGCCAAGTCCGCCCGCCAGCTACGTCGTGTCGTTCGCCCACTTCCACGAGAGAGGGTTCGCGACCCCGCCGAGCCTTTTCTTCCGCGGGTTGCTGCACTACTACGGGCTCGAGCTGCAGCACCTCAATCCCAACGGGATCCAACACATCGCGGCGTTCGTCGCGCTGTGCGAGGGGTTCCTGGGCATCGGGCCCAACTTCTCGCTGTGGAAGTACTTCTTCACGGTCAGCCTGTACCAGAAGACTGAGAAGAGAGAGAGCCAGCAGCGGGCGACCCCGGTGTCGATTGGGTGCGCCGGAATCCACCTCCGCCATACCTGCGCCAAGGAGTACAAGGCGATGAAGACCGCGGCGTCCCACAAGGGGTGGCATCAGCAGTGGTTCTACGTAAAGAACTACTATGACTCCCCCTTGCCGGAATTTATCGGCCGCGTCATCGAAGTGGCGCCGGAGGTGTGGTCGTACGGCCCGATGGAGAAGGAGAAGAAGAGGATCTCCGGCTTGCTTCAGGCCATCAAGTACCTGAAGGGGAAGGGGCTGACCGGGGCCGGAGTTATCGGGGCGTACCACGCTCGGAGGGTGGCACCGCTGATGCTCCGGGTCTGTTCGCTCGCTGAGATGACTCCCGGCGCACCGACCGAGGGCACCGTCTTTGCGACGGGTGCGCTCCCCGCCTCCGAGATCCGGCAGCGCATCCGGGAGGCGTTGGAAGACAAGGACACCGTTTACCCAGTGCCTGGCCACCTTCCGATGCGCCCGGACAAGGATTTCATCGAGCTGGTGAGGACTTCGCACGCCCGCTACTTTTTCTTGCGTTTCTTGGTTCGTCGCTTTGACGCGGAGATTTCGTGCCTGCAGGGCCTCATGACCAATGTCGTCGGCGCGCGTCCGTCGGTGCCGGAGGATGCCGAGCGGCGGCAGCCGAACCGTCTCCTTGCCGAGAGGCAGAAGCTGCGCAAGGACAAGGAGGCGGCGAGGAAGAAGAGGAGGGCCGCAAAGGAGTTCCAGCGGCGGCGAAGAGGCCCGGTCATATCAGACGACGACGACGACGATGATGACGACGACAACGATGAGGATGAGGAGTTTGTCTCGGCCCCCCGGCCAGGCGCGCTCATCATCCGGGAGCAGCGCTCCCAAACGGCCGCGGGGGACAAACCGAGCGGGCCGCCCGCCCGGGACTCGACCCCGCAAGGTTCTGGGGCCGTGTCCCAGGGGTCAGCACGGGGCGCGCCTCGGGAGTTGATGGGGCCGACCCCCGTCCCTCTGCCTGTGGCCCCGGAGCAGAGGAGCAGTGGCAAGCGGCCGTTGCCAGATGCCCCGAGGTTAGCGTCAGGCTCGGAGGCGAAGCGCACCCGCCATCCTCGCATTGGGGGAGTGTAAGCGGAAATTCCTCGCGCTTATCGCTCCTTTCCTGGTATTGAGCTATTTTTGTTGATGTTGTTTGTTGTCTCGCAGCGCCGCTCCCCGAGGCCGTGTCCCGTTGCTGGAGCTGAGGAAGGTGCTACGGATGTCGTCCACGTCCGCGGGGCTGGCCGCGACCCCGCCGGCGGCAAGAGGCGGTGTCCCCGGGGAGACCACGGAGCCTACCGTGGAGGTGGATCCTGCGGCGGCAGCCGGTGGGGTGGTGCTGCAGCCCGGTACGAGTCAGGGTCCGACCCCTGCTCCACCCTCTGCCTCCTCGGCGGACCCTGCGGGGCGGGGCAGGGCCTTTGGGGGCCCTCTGACCGTGGAGGTGATAGACCTCAACGACGAGGTGGAGGAGGAGCGTGCGGCTCCGACGGTGGCGGCGGAGATGGAGGAGTCCGCCCCCACGGCCTCAACGGGGATAGCGGCGGTAGAGGAGGCGAGGACGCTGCAGCGAATGTAGCGGCGGTGGCGGAGGCGGGGACATCTGCCCGGGAAGCGGTGGCGAAGGCAACAGCGGCGGCGGAAGCGGGGGTGCCTGCTCCGACGACAACGACAGGGGCGGGGACGTCCGCCTCGGTGGTCGCGGCTAAGGTCGCGGTGGCGGCGGATGGATCGGGATGCGTGCCGGTGCCGACGACAGCCACGGTGACCTCGACAAGGACGGCGGCGCATGCGCCGGAAGCGAGGGTGCCTGCTCCGGCGGCGGTGTCGGGGACGGAGGAGCCGGAAGCGGCTAGAGCGGCCTCTACCCTTGTCTCGGTCAGTCCCCTTCCCGAGGCGCGGAGTGGGACTACCCTGCGCTGGACGTCTCCTGACGATCCGCAGGGACTCCTCTTCACGCTGGATGACGCCGAGGAGTGGCGGAAGTGGCAGGCAGTGCAGGGCGGACTTAAAAATGCCCGCACTGCCCTGTCCTCGGCGATGGGGGAGCTGGACGATGTCGTCGCTCCTGTTGGTCGGGTATGACGTTGTCCCTGGCGGTTATTTTCCTCCCGTCGTTCTGTTACTGAGTGTAAATTGTCTTGCAGGCCCTCCGGGAGTGCAGCCGGGGGAAGTCTGATTTCCTCCGGCTTGGGCGGGGGCTCTGGGAGCGCTTCTCTGCGGAGAGGCAGCGGACCGGGGAGCTGGCCGCGCAGGTTGCCGCCGCCCAGCAAGTCATCGACGACCTGCGAAGGCGTGAGCAGGCGGCGCAGGACAAGTTCCAGGCCGTCATCGAGAAGGCTCGCCTTGATTGCGTGGATTTCCAGGCCGCTGTTGGGAAGGCCCGCCTTGATGCCGTGGAGCTCATACGGCTGAAGGGGGAACATGAAGCCCTTCAGAAGACCGCCGAGCGCATCCGCCACGAGCGGTAGAAGGCTTGGCAGGACCGGGACTTCGAGGCGGCCCGGAAGGTCGAGGCCGAGAAGATGGTGGCCGATCTTGGGGCGGAGGTTGGTCAGCTCCGTGCGCGAGTGCAGGAGCTCGGTCGAGAGCGTGAGCTGAGGGCTCGGTCCGAGGGTAAGGCTCTTCTTGTTTCTCTGCCTTTATGGTGTTGTGATGGTTTCTGATTTGGCGGGTTTTTCTGGACGGGTCTTGCAGACGAGCTCGCCCGGTTGAGGGAGGCCCTCGACGTGGAGAGCGCCGAGCACGGCAACCTGCGGGACGCGGTCCGTGCTGGGCGCGCCGAGCACGACAACCTGCGGGACGTGGTCTGTGCTATCTGTGATGGCCTCGGCATGGTCCAAGGGGAAGGGACGACTCGCTGGCGGCTCGTGCCCTTGGGGTGTACCGACGGGCCCGCGAGATCGCCCGGGTGGCGCTTCACGTTGGCGTGAGGCGGGCTTTCGGCGTCTTTGGCTCCCACTACACCGGCATCAACTTCGCCGGGATGAGCGGGGGATACGCCGCTGGCTACTCCGATGCCGAGCTGGACGACATCGATGCGTCGGTGCTCGACCCAGCGGAGGCCTTGGTGAAGCTTTTGGAGGATGAGGCCGTCCCGCCGGAGGACCCAGGGACGAGTTAGCTGCATTGGGCTCAGACGCCCGAGCATGTAAATACGTTAGTTAACTTTGAACTTGTTTTTGCAATGGCCGCGGGGGCCTTTTCTGTAACTTGTCGAAAGACGCTTTCGATCCTCTTCCTTGTCTTTTGGGTTTGGAAAGTTTAGAGTACGGGTCGGACGCGTCAGTAAGCGCTGATGAGCGAGGGCACCGTAGCCGCTGGGGCGTAGGTTTTTTCGCAGTCCGATCAGTCTTGCCTGGGTGTCATTTGCGCACTCTCTCCTTTCCACGCCCAAACATTTAGGAAGGGGATCGGCTCGGAGAAAAGGTATTTTGAGAAGACCTCGGGTGACTTGGGCTGGAGCCCCTGATAGCCCCCGAGGGATATGCGACCCTGAGGCAGGGCCAGGGTCGGATATTCCTGAGCTCGTGACGAGACTCAAACAAGGTCGACTCAAAATTGCCTTTTTCCGTGGACTAGAAAGTTACAGAAGTGTGCGTGTTCAAACTTGGACACAGAATTTAAGGGTAGAAGCGTCTTAGCTGTTCTATGTTCCAGGCATTGTCGAAGATCTGCCCATCAGCGGTCGCCAGCTTGTACGTGCCTGGCCGCAGCACTTGCGCGACGATGAAGGGACCTTCCCATGGTGGGGTCAACTTGTGCCGACCCCTGTTGTCCTAGACGAGGTGAAGCACCAGGTCACCGACGTTGAAGGCTCGGCCTTGCACCTTGCGACTGTGGTATCATCGTAAGGCCTGCTGGTACTTGGCCGAGTGCAGCAGGGCTACATCGCGCGCTTCATCGAGCTGGTCTTGCGCGTCTTTGAGTGACGCCTGGTTCCCTCGTTTGTCATACACCTTGACCCTCGACGATTCGTACTCCAGGTCGGTGGGGAGGATTGCCTCGGACCCGTAGACCATGAAGAACGGGGTGAAGCCAGTCGCCCTACTGGGGGTCGTCCTTAGACTCCATAGGACCGCGAGGAGCTCCGCCACCCACCAGCCGCCGAATTTCTTGAGGCAGTCGAAGATTCGTGGCTTGAGACCCTGGAGTATCATGCCGTTGGCTCGTTCGACCTGCCCATTCGTGCGGGGGTGCGCCACGGCCGACCAGTCCACTCGGATGTGGTGGTCATCGCAGAACCGGAGGAATTTCTTTCCGGTGAACTGCGTGCTATTGTTTGTGATGATGGAGTTGGGGATTCCAAAGCGATGGATGATGTCGGTGAAGAACCATACCGCCTGCTCAGACTTGATCTGCGCGACTGGTCGTGCCTCGATCCACTTGGAGAACTTGTCGACGGCGACAAGCAAGTGGGTGAAGCCCCCGGGCGCTCTTTTGAAGGGTCCGACGAGGTCCAGACCCCAGACCGCGAAGGGCCACGTAATGGGGATGGTCTGGAGCGCCTGTGCGGGCAGATGAGTTTGGCGTGCAAAGAATTGGCACCCTTCGCAGGTGCGGACCACGTGGATGGCGTCGGCGACCGCCATCGGCCAGTAGAAGCCCTGCTGGAAGGCGTTTCAGACGAGGGTTCTTGGCGCGGCGTGGTGGCCGCAAGCTCTGGCGTGGATGTCCTGAATCAGCGTCGTTCCCTGTTCGATTGGGATGCAGCGCTGGAGGATGCCGGTGTGGCTCCGCTTGTAGAGCTCCTGGTCCATGATGACGAAGGATTTGGCGCGGCACGCAATCCTACGTGCCTCCGTCTTGTTCGCCGGGAGCGTCTCGCGGATGAGGTAGTCGAGGTATGGGGCTCTCCAGTCAGGCGGGGGGTCGGGCCTCGCTGCCGGGTCCACATCGATCTCCATGACCTCGGGGTCGGAGGGGGCGGCCTCCGAGTCCAGGACGGGTGGAGCATTACTGACTTCGCCTGGGTCGGTGCCCGAGCCCAAGACAGGTGGTGCGTTGCCGACCTCTCCCGGGTTGACGCTCGAGTCCGGGGCAGGTGGCACGTTGCTGACCCTTTCTGGTTCTTAGTAACGGATCGAGGGCTTGAACTGGCCGCTGACGAAGACGCCGACGGGCACGGGCTTTCGGCCGGATGCCGCCTTTGCCAGTTCGTCAGCCGCCTCGTTGAAACGCCTTGAGACGTGGTTAAGCTCTAGTCCGTCGAACTTGTCCTCGAGCTTGCGGACTTCGTTGCAGTAGGCTACCATCTTGGGGTTGTGGCAGCTCCACTCCTTGATGACTTGTTCGACGACTAGCTGGGAGTCGCCTCGGACATGCAGCCGCCGGATGCCCAGCTCAATGGCGATGCGAAGCCCGTTGAGGAGAGCCTCGTACTCGGCGACATTATTAAATGCAGGAAAATGGAGGCGGATCATGTACCTCATGTGCACGCCGAGAGGAGAGATGAAGACTAGACCCGCTCTGGCGCGAGCCTTCATCAACGACCCGTCAAAGTGCATCGTCCAGTACTCCTGCTTCTCCGGCGTGCGATGGCGTCTGGATCTCCGTCCACTCTGCTACGAAATCGACGAGTACCTGGGATTTGATGGCGGTGCGGGGTGCATAGGCGATGCCCTGATCCATGAGCTCGAGCGCCCACTTCGCGATCTGTCCCGTGGCATCCTGGTTCCGGATCACCTCGCCGAGGGGGAACGACGAAACGACCGTCACCGGGTGGGAGGTGAAGTAGTGGCGCAGCTTCCCCTTCTTGATGAGGACGGCATAGATGAGCTTCTGGATCTGCGGGTAGCGCGCCTTGGACTCGGACAAGACCTCATTGACGAAGTAAACCGGACGCTGCACCTTGAGGGCACGTCCTTCCTCCTCTCGCTCCACCACCAGAGCAGGAGGGGTTCCCCGTCGGTTGGTGGGACTAGGACCGGGGCTTTCGTAAGGAGGTCCTTGAGCCGGTCAAGTGCCTCCTGGGCCTCGGTGGTCCACTCGAAGCGGTCGGTCTTCTTCAGGAGTCGGTAGAGAGGGAGCCCCCGTTCGCCGAGGTGCGAGATGAAGCGGCTCAGGGTTGCCAGGCATCCCGCTACGCGCTGAACTCCCTTTATGTTTCGAATCGGCCCCATGTCGCTGATGGCCGCTATCTTCTCCGGATTGGCTTCGATGCCGTGCACAGAGATGATGAAACCCAGCAGCATGCCCCTCGGAACCCCGAAAACGCACTTTTCAGGATTGAGCTTGATGCGCTTGTCTCTCAGCCTTTCGAAGGCTAGTTCGAGGTTGGGGATGAGCTGGTCGCCCTTCTTGGACTTGACTACAATGTCGTCGACGTACGCCTCAACGGTCCGCCCGATGAGGTCCCCGAAACACTTGAGCATGCATCGCTGGAAGGTAGCCCCCACGTTTTTGAGGCCGAACGGCATCTTAACATAGCAATAGGGTCCGATGAGGGTGATGAAAGAGGTCGCGAGCTGGTCGGACTCTTTCATCGTGATTTGATGGTAGCCGGAGTATGCGTCAAGGAAGCTGAGGGTCTCGCACTCGGCGGTCGAGTCCACTATCTGGTCTATGCGCGGCAAAGGAAACGGATCCTTTGGGATCGCCTTGTTGAGACCGGTATAATCAACACACATCCTCCATTTCCCGTTCTTTTTTCGCACAAGAACAGGGTTAGCGAGCCACACGGGGTGGTAAGCTTCCTTGATGAATCCGGCCGCCAAAAGCTTCTGGAGCTCCTCGCCGATGGCCTTGTGCCTCTCCTCGTCGAAGCGGCGCAGACCTTGCTTCACTGGCTTGGAGCCGGCCTTGATGTTCAAGGAGTGGTTGGCAACTTCCCTCGGAATGCCGGGCATGTCCGAGGGTTTCCACACGAAGACGTCGCTGTTCGCGCGGAGGAAGTCGACGAGCGCGCCTTCCTATTTGGGAGATAGGGTAGTGCTGATCCCTACGGTCTGGCCGTCGGAGCTGCTGGGGTTGAGGGGAACCTCCTTGACGTCTTCGGTGGCCTCAAAGGAGGTGGCCGACTGCTTGGAGTTGGGCTGACCCTCGGCGCTCTCCGCGAGCTGGACCGCCAGATCTTTCGTGACAGTGATGGCTACGGCATATTCGCAACATTCTACGTCGCACTCGTACGCCTTCTGGAAAGACGTGCCGACGGTGATGACCCCGCTGGGCCCCGGCAGCTTGAGCTTGAGGTAGGTGTAGTTGGGGATGGCCATGAAGTTGGCGTAGCTTGGCCGCACCAAGATGGCGTGGTAGGTTCCACGAAATCCCACCACCTCGATGGTGAGGATCTCCTTCGTGTAGTTGGACGGAGTCACGAAAGTGATGGGCAGGTCGATCTGCCCGAGAGGCATTTCCTGCTTCCTCGGCATGATGCCGTGGAATGGCGCCTTGCTGGGGCGGAGGCGGGAGCGGTCGATAACCATGGCGTCGAGAGTCTCAGCGTAGAGGATGTTGAGGCTGCTGCCTCCGTCCATGAGCACCTTGGTGAGGCGCGTCGTGCCGACGATGGGATCGACGACGAGCGGGTAGCGTCCTGGCTGCAGGACGCGCCCCGGGTGGTCGGACCGGTCTAAAGTGATGGCGGATCCCTGACCAATCGAGGAAGGCCGGTGTCGCAGGCTCGGCCGCGTAGACCTCGCGGCGCTCCAGCTTCCGACGGCGCTTGGAATTGTAAGCCGCCGGTCCGCCGAAGATCATGAAGCAGCTGTCCACCTTGGGGAAGCCGCCTTCCTTCTCTTCGCCGTCCTTCTCCTCCTCGTCGGGCTTCCATCTCCGGTCGCCCTTCACCAGGTTGCCTATAAAATACCTATTCATGAGGTTGCAGTCCTTGTAGGCGTGCTTCGCGGGGAACTCGTGGTTCAGGCACGGTCCCTCGAGGAGCTTGTGGAAGAAGCTGAGGCTGCCCTCCGGAGGCGGCTGTCCCCGCTTTCGCTCAGCAGCAGCCACGAGGGGAGCCTCGCGCCGTTGCTTGTTCTTCTTCTTCTGTGGACGGTTGGAGGTGCCCTCATCGGCGTCCTCCTTCCGCTTCGCCTCGCCCTTGGAGCGGTCGAAGATTGCTCCGACGGCCTCCTCGCCCGAGGCGAAGCTGGTGGCGATGTTGAGGAGCTCCTCCATGGTCCGCGGGCCTCGGCGTCCCAGCTTGTGGACGAGGGGTCGGCAGGAAGTTCCTGCCAGGAAAGCCCCTATGACGTCGGCGTCCGCGACGTTGGAGAGCTCGGTGCGCTTCCTGGAGAAGCGCCGGATGTAGTCCCGGAGGGACTCGTCCGACGCCTAGCGGCAGCTCCGGAGGTCCCAGGAATTGCCAGGGCGCATGTACGTGCCCTGGAAGTTTCCCACAAATATCTCCTTTAGGTCGTTCCAACTGCGGATCCGACCTGAAGGGATATGTTCCAGCCAGGCTCGCGCCGAGTCGGCCAGAAAAAGTGGGAGGTTGCGGATGATGAACAGGTCATCGTCCACCCCACCGGCCTGACATGCAAGCCAGTAGTCACTGAGCCATAGCCCAGGGTTCGTCTCCCCGGAGTACATGGCCACGTTGGTTGGCTGCCTGAAGCGCGGCGGGAACGTCGCATTCAGGATACGCCCGGAGAAGGCCTGGGGCCCCGTTGGGTCGGGGCTCGGGCTGCGGTCTTCTTCACTGTCGTAGCGGCCGCCACGGTGGACGTGGTAGCCACGGTCCACCCCCTCCTCCCTGTGCGCACGGGAGCGCCTCCGCGCGTCCAGGGTGTCGCGATCGTCGAGGATGGGACCGACGCGCCGGTGGACGGACAGAGCCCCACCTCCTGCGGGTGGCGGCGTCCGTCGAGCGGGCGCGGCCTGGTTCGCCCTGGGAGGAGGCTGGTGGACAGACTCCCCCTGCCTCTCGGAGGGTGCGGTGGGCGCTGCCCAGCTGGCATTTTGCCCGCGTCGCCGGGACGCGGAGCTCTCCGCCTGCTGGATGGCGGCGCACTCAAGCAGGTCGCGCACCTCTCGGTGCGCCTGACGTTCCTCAGGTGTCACCAGCACGGGGAGTCGTCGAAGTAGGGCCGCTGCTGCGGCGATGTTCTGGCTGGCGTGGGCGAAGAGCTGAGGGCAATGTTCGTCCGCGCAAATGCGCTGCTGGACGTCGCGCGCTCGCTGTCGTGCCCCGCCTTCGTTGCGGGGGCGCTCGACCTCCAGGAAGTCGCCGCGTGCACCTCTGGCTGTCGTGGTCGCACCGTGGGCCGGGCGAGGGCTCCCGTCATAGCCGCGGGCGCGGTGGGGGAGTTCGCTGCCTCCTTCCGGCGCCGTCGCCGTTGGATCCCTCGGAGTGCACGTCAGCCATGAAGCACTCGCGCGAGGGGTGGTGGCTCCTGCTGCTGGAGCCGGCGTCGGAGGTCATCCCCGCCACGCCCGCGAGCTCGTTGCTCGCGGATGGCATGGTCATGGACCGCGCTAGGGAACGACCGTAGGTCACCGCAGCATTGCGCAGCCCAAAAAGCTGCCCCTCCGAAGGAGGCCCCTCGGTGCGCGCCCGGCCGCTCGCCACCGGCCCGGCGGCGGAGCCAGAGATGATGAGGCGAGCAGGCAGGACGAGGAGAAGGATCAACTCGATCCCCTCCCCGGTAGCGAGGAAGTCCAGACTCCCGAAGCGGACCAGGGAGCCGGAGCGAAGCTGGCGTCGTGGATGGCCATCTGGAGCCGGTGATGTACGCACAAAGGTCCCCTACCTGGCGCGCCAACTGTCGTCGTCAAGATTAGCGGATCAAGACTAAGACTAGTAATTTCTTTTATGCGCGTACGGCTTCAGATGGTTGGGCGGGTGACACGGGGTTTAGACTGGTTTGGGCAAGAAGAAGCCCTACGTCCAGTATGAGGAGCTGCTCGTGTTACTCATGCGGGGTCTGTAGTAGAGTTACAGGAGGGCGAGAGAGGGAACTGGTCCCAAGTCTCTTGGGTGTGCACTGAAGCTCTAATGGTGAGGGTGTGTTTTTCTCGCCGGAGAAGAAGGAGTCCGTGTGAGAGTGAGAGAGAGTGTGCGAGAGAGAGTCTGAGTTTTTTCTCGTCCCCTGTCTCAGGGCCCCCGGCCTTCCCTTTATAGCCCAAGCAGGGCTCGGGGTTACAGGTGAGCCGGGCGAGGTGGAGAGAGAAAAGGTAAAATAAAGGGGGAAGATTCGAGTCCCCGGGTCGCCGTGCCCGGCTCCGGCTTTCGGCTCCTGTCAGCGCGTCCGTCGGGGGAGGATGACGTCCTCCGGATCCTGTCGACGATCTCCACGGGGGCCGGTGCCGTCGGGCGTGCGTGATGATGGTGTTTGGTCGCGGCATTCGTGCCCGTCGGGGAACATGGATGCCCCTGTTACCCTGCTGACGGCCTGTGGGACGCGGACGTCCAGTCCCTATCGCCGGATTCGTGGGGCGCGAGGACAGGCGAGCTTCCTCCTGTGCCAGGCGGTGCAGGTATTGAGTGCCTGGCGGCGAATCGGGGAGAACTGTGCCACTGTGCCTGCGCTGTGCGGTCGCGCTTGGGTAGTTGTGACGGGTCACGTCGGGGGCGCGGGCGCCTTTCTGTGTGCCAGAGCCGCGGCGCATTTATGGCAAGACTGGCGGGGGAGGCCCACGAGATCCGCGCTCGCATCTTCCAGTCTGCGCCCGAGGCAGACACTCACCGGGTGGGCCCGGGTGAGTCTGACCCCCTACGCCCCGGGGTCGGGCGAGGCGGAACCTTGTGGCGAGGGGTCGGGAGCATCCGACCCTGAGGCATTTGGTCAGGCGAGGCGGAGTCCGGTCGTTGAGGGGTCGGGAGCGTCCGACCCCGCGGGACTTGGTCGAGCGGGGCGGAGCGCTTCTCTCCCACGTTGGGCCGACGGCGGTCGCCGTTGCCGCAGGTTGGCCCGGACCTCCGTGATCGTCGTTCTGATGGTCATTAGGAGGTCACTAATATTTCCCCCTGACATGAACAATTTAACAATCTCAAATTAAGTAAGACATGCATATACATAAAATGAATTAAACATGAAAACAAAACGGTAGTGTACAACAGTTATTTGCACGTGACTAAGCGGCCAACTGCATGTACGCGTGTTGTGACCAAGTCTGCAACATTTACCACATTTATTTTTGTTGGGGTCAGAAAGAAAGGCGGTTCCTGCGACACCTCAGGTGTTTATTTTCCTAAACAAGTCTTATTAGCATAACAATATGCATAAATAACTAAGAAAAGATTAAAAGAAATGTATTATAATTTTGTTTTGCCTTTATTTTAAAAGTATGTGTATATGTGCATAAGTACATGTACTTTAATCAAACAAATTAAATAACTTTCACACCGATGCAAACATGGCTACAAAATTGAATAGGCACATCATTATTGACATGATAAACAAAAATCTAGTTGAAGCCTAGGGGAGAATATGAAGTTTTGCTCATAAAATGACATATCATCTGAATCATGCTTTTCGAGTTTTTAAAATAACTTATGAACTATAACTCAAATGAACTTTGGCCTAAAACAAAACTTGAAGAACTTTTCATTTTGAACAACTTTCATGTTCAGAGATTTTTGAGTTGAAATATAAAAATGCGAGAAAAATATAGTTTTTCTTTCCAGCCCCTCACTTTTCCTGTATTCTTGCACATCAGCCCCTAGCCTCACCCTCCCCTGTTTCACTCGCCGCGCAGCAGTGGCCGTCGGCCAGCTGGCCGGCGATGCCTGTCACCACTCCGCGCCAAGCCAACCCACGTGCGCCCCCGCAGCTCCCCAACCCGTGCCCGCGTCGCTGGCACACGACGCCGCATCGGCGCTGCCACCGCCCGCCGCGCCCAATGGTGTGACGGCGCCGTGCCGGCCCTCCTCAGTGCTCTGCGCACCGCTCCAGCTCGCCCAATCGCGTGCCGCGCGATCCCTTCCTCCCCACGCCGAATCCTGCACGGCCAACCGCCGCGCCTGCTCAGCTGTGCACGCGCTCTGCGCACTGCCCCGGCGGCCAATAGCCAATGCCTGAGCTCGCTGCGCCCCTGTGCACCGCCCTGACCGCCTAGTGTTGCGGTTTGCTTCACCCCGACGTGCACAGACCCACCCCTTCTCCCTTGCTCACCATAAAAGGGCCAACTCGAGCTCCCCTGCGCGCGTACGGATGCCGCCGCCGCTCGCCGTGGCACCCCCTCATCCGGCCTCCGACTACCCGAACCGACCCCCTAACTCGCTTCCCATTGCCGCAGTGAAGCTTCCCGGCCTGGCCGCGCCCCTCCTCCCACGCCGGAGCACCACCGCCTCGGCACACCACCACCGCCGGCCGCCGCTCGCCGTGGGCACGCTGCCTCCGGCCACCTCCAACCTAACCGAGCACCACCCAAGGTAGCCCATGCCTTCCCCGTGCTCCTCCCCTTTTCCCCCCTCACCGCCGGCCCCTCTCCTCGCCGGAATTGAGCTCAAGCTCGCCGGCCGGCCGCCAAGGACCACATTGCTTTGATTGCATTTTTCCCAGGGGCCTGCACGCAAGATTCCAGGGACCCCTCTGTAAAAGAAAGTTCTACCCCTAGATTCAAAAATAGCGAACTTTGAAAATGCTTTATAAATCGTAGAAAACTCAGTAGAATACAAACTCAACTGTTCTGTAATCCTTAGAAAAAGATCTACAACTTTTGTTACATGCATTGCTTCAGTTGCTTGCTATATTTTGCCCTACATTAAATGGAAGGTTTAATAGCCTTTATTTGTACCCACTGTTGTAGACAAAGGCTGAACCTAATTTTTGGATAGTGGATTGGTTTCTTGATGTGTAGGCCAGTGTAAAAAGTTCAGGACTAGAACCCATCCCAAGGCAGTGGAGCGCCTGTTTCTTAAACTGCAGCGACTCAGCAAGGGATTACAAAAATGGGGGCAGCGAAAGGTTGGCAACATAAAGTCTCAGCTGGAAGTGGCTAAAGAAATTCTCCATCGCCTTGCGATTGAAAGGGACAGCAGGGCACTCTCTGATAATGAGGAATGGCTGCGCAAGAAGCTTAAGCTGCACTGCCTTGGGATGGCTTCGTTGGATCAAACAATTGCTCGCCTTCGATCTAGGCTCCTATACCTCCAGGAGGGTGATGCCAACACTAATTTTTTCCATCAGCAAGCCCATTTCAGGAAAAAGAAAAACTTCATCCCCAAACTGCATGTGGGGAACTTGGTGATGGTCTCACAGGAAGAAAAACAGGCAGCAGTGCTGGATTTCTATGGAAATATTCTTGGAAAAGCTGAGGCAAGAGATTTTACCCTTGATCTTAATGTGCTGGGCATTCACCAACATGATCTGTCTGCACTGGATGCCCCTTTCTCTGAGGAGGAAGTGTGGGCTACCATTAAAGACATGCACTTAGACAAAGCCCCAGGCCCAGATGGTTTTACTAGGCGATTTTATAAGTCTTGCTGGAGCATAATTAAAGGATATATACTGATGGCTCTGGATGCCATTCAGCGAGGGCATGTATTCAAATTTCGTCTCCTCAATACGGCATTCATTACCCTGCTGCCTAAAAAGGTGGATGCTGTGGAGGTTAAAGACTTTCGGCCTATAAGTCTAATTCATAGCTTTGCTAAATTGGTAACCAAACTCATGGCTAACCGGCTAGCCCCAGTGTTACCTTCATTTATCTCCACAAACCAAAGCGCATTTGTCAGAGGGAGGAACATTCATGATAACTTTATATTGGTGCAGCAAATAGTCAAATCACTGTATAAAAAGAAAGAGGCCCATGTTCTCTTGAAGTTGGATATCTCAAAGGCCTTTGACTCGGTTTCATGGTCTTTTCTTTTGGAAGTAATGAGAAGGGTTGGATTTGGACAGCGTTGGCTAGACCTCATATGCTTGATCCTGTCCACTTCCTCTACACAGATATTGGTTAACGGGGAGCCGGGAGATACTATCCTCACCACCGGGGCCTTAGACAAGGAGACCCTCTTTCTCCGATGTTGTTCATACTAGTAATGGATGTTCTAAACTCGTTGGTTGAATATGCCACCAGACAAGGGTTACTACAGCCTCTAGCAATTCAGCAAGCTCGACACTGAGTTTCTTTCTATGCGGATGATGCTGTTATATTCTTGAGGCCCTGCCATGTGGATCTTGTCATCATCAAGCATCTCCTGGATATTTTCGGGCACGCCTCTGGTCTTCAAACCAACATGACCAAAAGCTCAGTTTCTCCAATTCATTGCACTGATGAGGAATTGACAGCCACATCCAATATTCTCTCTTGCACCATCAAGGCCTTTCCCTGTACATATCTTGGTCTCCCGCTCATCATTGGCAAGCCAACTAAGGAGGTGCTGCTGGCTTTAATTGATAAAGTTGCAGATTACCTCCCAGGTTGGAAGGCACCCCTGATGAATAAGGCAGGACGACTGGTTATGGTGAAAGCAGTGTTGACAGCAGCGCCAATTTATTTACTAATAGCCTTGGATTTGCCAAAATGGTTTTTCAAGGCTATTGATAAGAAAAGACGAGGGTTCCTTTGGAAGGGCCATGATCAGGTTAATGGGGGCAATTTTCTGGTAGCTTGGGAGAGGGTACAAAGACCACTGGAGTATGGAGGACTGGGAATTCACAACCTAGAACTTCTTGGCATGGCATTAAGAATACGATGGTTATGGGCACAAAAGACAAATCCAGATAGACCTTGGGCTGGCCTCCCTATTTCTGTTCCCTCAAAAGCCAAGGCCCTCTTTGATGTAGCAGTAGTTGCTATAGTTGGTAATGAGGAAGACATACTGTTTTGGCAAGATCGGTGGGTGGATGGTAAAACCGTGGCTGAAACTGCCCCGAATTTGTTTAAAGCAATTCCCAAGCGAACCGTCAAAAGAAGAACTGTGGCTCAGGGGCTGCAGAACAGGCGATGGGTACAGGATATCAGGGGTGCCCTTGCTGTGGAGGTGTTGTATGATTACCTGCACATTTGGGATTTAGTGGAAAACATTGCCCTACGCCATGATGTACCAGATCACTATGAGTGGAAATTAACACAAAATGGCATTTATAGCAGCAAATCTGCTTATCAGGCCTTCTTTGTGGGTACTATCAAGTTTCAGCCATGGCGTCGAATCTGGAAAACATGGGCACCCCCTGTTGCAAGTTCTTCATATGGTTGGTATATCATGGCCGCGTGTGGACAGCTGATCGCCTGGCCAAGAGGAACTTGCCCCATCCGAAGGCATGTCCTTTTTGTGATCAGGAAGAGGAAACAATTAGCCATCTGTTGACTGGATGTGTTTTTGCTCGGGAGGTCTGTACTATAATATTGCAGCAGCTAGGTTTGATACATCTGGCGCCACAATCTGTGGCTGCCCATTTTTCAAGATGGTGGAAACGAATGATCAGAGCAGCTCCAAAGGAGTCCCGCAAGGGCCTCAATTCCATGGTAATTTTGATGGCTTGGGAGCTGTGGAAACACCGTAATGCCTATATTTTTGAGGGTAGGAGGCTGAGCATTCAGGAAGTGCTCAGGTCAGTCTGTTTAGAAGGGAGCCTGTGGTGTATGGCAGGGGCATCAAAGCTCATGGATTTGATGCCCAGGTCGCTGCCCATCATGGCTTAAAAGCCTGTGTGTTTGTAGGTCGCCACTATAATTCAATCATGGCGAAGTCATAGTTTTGGGAGTGTGTGAGGGGTGCCATTTCTTGGCACCTAGGGTGGTCTGTCTAAACTGTTGTACCTTTTTCTACCTTAATGAAATGACGCGCAGTTCTCCTGCGTGGTTCGAGGAAAAAAAACTTTTTGTTAGACTTTGTTTTATGCCATAAAGGGATAGAACTAATTTTCCCTGCTGTTCTGTGGTGATTCATGTTATGAAACTTTTTCTGTGCTATTATATTGATACCTCGATGCCATAGAAAAAGTTTAGGATTTTTTACATTTCTGTAACGTACTTATATAAATTTTTTGGTGGAGAAATGAATTAAATCAAAGTAATTAGTTTTTGTGTTGGAAAATGTTCATCTTTTTACTATGGGACACTTTAGATTAGATCATGCTGTATAAAATGTTTGATGCACAGAAACCCTGTAGAACCTCCTGTAGAAATTGATCTTTATTAAAGTAGGTGTATATTGTTTTAGTTCTTATGCTCCGTATCATGCACAATAAAATCTGAAAAATTTACAGTAACACATTTATGGTTGTATTAACGCCCTGTAAAGTTTGTAGCATCAATACTTGCATGGTTTGTTCTGTATAAAAATAACTAGGTTCTAGCAGTAGCTTTTTATTAAACTTTTCATATTTAATCTGCTGCACAAAAATATCTATAATTTTTGCAAGGGTTTTGTCTCTGCATATGGTACCCTGAATAAAAGTTTCATCACTAGAAGTTACCTAGTTCAGTAATTGTGTTTAATCCATGTTTGTGCTTAGAAAATTATGTTTCCAATATAACACAACCCCTTCTTGTTTAATGAAGTTAAGTAGTTTAAGATGTACTCTATTAACGATTGCCCAAGAAATCTTAACTAAGTAAGTTTACAATCAAATCTATGTTTTTATGGACTGCAACTTTATCGTGAAGAAAATAAATGTCATATACCATCACTACAACTCATACTTGTGCATTCATATAGAATCTACTACTCTCGCTGACGGAACGTACGAGCTGGTGCCCGAGTCCGAGAGTGAGCAGCGTGAAGCTCAAGTGAATCTAACTGAAGTTTTTGAAGACCTGAACCAATGTTCGGAAGAGCCCAAGGCTAGCTTTGCTCAAGAAGGCAAGCCCCAGAGCATGAACCCTATTTTTCTAAATTATGCAACTTATTACTCTATTTTACTTGTGCATTAAGTTTATAGGAGTTGAATGAAAACTTAGTTGCATGATCCTAGGTACCCATGCTTTGAACACTAGATGTAAGTTTCGATAGAATGCTATGCTAATAGGACCCGGTAAAAGTCGAGTGATTTCCTGTCACTCGCGAGAATATAGGAGTTGAATGTTTACTACATGCTGCAATCATAAGGTCGACGGACGGGGCTATGGTGCGATGTTCATGTTGGTGATTGAGGCCCCGTTTGTTTAGTGAAAAATGCTAAGGCCGTAGTGTGTGGTAGTGGTGGTTAAGCATTTGAACGTACTAAACACATGCCAAGAATATGGTAATCGGTAAGCTTAAGTACCTAATCGGACCGGCAAGTGGACAACACCTCACCCTCACAACTTTGGTTCCATGCGCGCACATGGTGGGTGCAGAGCAGGGCTCTGTAGTCTCGGATGGTGGCCCTGATCCACAACCCGGGAAGAAAGGGGAAAGGTTACACGTGTGACTCTAGGAGTAACCACGTGACGTGTGTTTAGGTCTGCCTTGCAAGGTTAAGAAATTCGATTCGAATCGTCCGTTTCTCGCGGTATTGAGACTGCTTGAACCTTTTACCACAGAGTAAGAAATGGAACAATGATGATGATTAATCCTGTTGGATGCAAATTAATTCTTTCACTATGTATGATATTGGATAGTTGCTTACCTAGAATGGTTAAAGAAAACTAGAATCTGGAGCTAAAATTTGAAGGTAAGGACCTACTTGTATATGCTTTTCGGCAAAACAAACCCCTCAAGCCAAAAACCTTGCATGTCTAGGAGTCGGCTAAGTATATTCCACTAGTCGGGTAAGCCTTGTTGAGTATTAGTATACTCAGCCTTGCTTGTGGCTTGTTTTTAGGTGGTACTTTTGAGGACATGGTTGCTAGTTTGACTTGGCCGTGTACTCTTCCTCCTGGTTGGTCGGTGGAATGGTACGCATTCCCGGCCGATGATGATAATGCCGAGTGATGTCTCGTACGGGCTTCATCGAGACATCATGTATCGTCGAGTAGTTTATCGTTGTTTTTCCACTGCAATGAACTCTGAAGAACTCATTTACTTTTAAACTCTAAAGTACTTGTTTTACGAATTTGAACTTTGTCTGTAATACTAAGTTTATGTGGAACTCTGTAATGTAAAATTTGTGGAATGTTGTATTCTCTGGGCTCACCTTCGTGTGAGTACTTTGTATGTGTTGTTTCGATCGGCAAACCCGTGGTTGTATCGGGAGGTTACTCGACAGACCTATGGATTACTCCGTTTGAAGTGCGAGTTAGCTCTGATTGCCCTCGTGGTGATGGTTAGCGCACTTGAGCTGGATTAATTCAGGTGGTTCTGCCACAGCTGGTATCAGAGCCGAAATGCATACACCAGAGAATGCGGCAAGCCTTAAAAATTCGTTTCATAAAACATGGCCACAAAAATCTGGTTTGCAAAATACGTTGGTTCGTTAAGGATGGTACCAAGTTCGTAAAGCCCTAAGAGATTACGTGAAAGTTACTAGGTGGCTATCTAACTTATGTATATTATCAACTGACTTCCAGCACATTACTTCCTATCAAAACTTACCTATATGCGCAACTGACCTTTAATTTCTGTAACGACGCACTCATCGCTAAGGTAAGAAGGTAAAAATCCTTAGCCAACTGAGAGAGCTTGGCCTTCCTGTCGGTGATGCGAGTCGAACGCTGCCCTCAAGCAGTGGCTTACTTGAGGTGCTGCCAATATACCAACTATTAGTTGATTATATTGGGAGTAGAAGGTTTGGCGCAGGGTATAGCGATCGCTGTTCATGCCCCCGTCTCAAGACGGTACCCCCGTGAATACGCTATCTCGATAGCGTATGTTAACGTCGTCTGTACGGCGGGAATTGTACGGATGCCGTTTCTATAGTGAACGGTAATGATTGTGGATACTTTCATGAGTGCTGGCATGAAAGGTTCAATTGATATATATGTGCTCTGTCAATCTTCTGCAGGTACACTAATCACAATTGAGATAGGTTAAGATCAGTTAGGAATATTCGACTAGATATTATAGTGAGAGACGTATTATGTATGCCACCGAAACTAACTTCGTAAGACCAAAACTTATTGGCAATTATTTTATTTTGTGAGGATGAATAGGGCATGCATGCATCATGACCATATATACCTGAAATTGAAAATGCATTGATTGAGAGTGGTAAGGTTCATGCATGCACAAGATTGTCTTACATAAGGATTATCTAGCAAATTTGTCACATTTCTGACATATCTGGAAAGATGAATTTGTTGAGCATAGAAAATGATCCATTCTGTAGAAGTTCATGTTGAAATTTTTGTTTCAAAATTTATAGTCTACCTCCTGTTTAAATTTGAAAAATTCTGGACATGTAGATAGTGAGAAACAACAGAAACCTTGATACATCAGTTTTCTGTCTAGAATGAGCACTTCTGCCGCATAAATTTTTATGTCCTCTTACTACAGTTTTCTGCAAAAGTGTTCAACACAAAACTCGTTGTAAATGTACTCAAGCAGCGACTGTTAAAAATTGGTAATGTTTGGTTGAGTAGATTTTGCCTGGTGCACAAAATATTTGCTCTCTGTTCACTGAAATTTCTAGGCAGACAGCATGAAAATCTTTAAGGATATGACCATCTTCGAGCCTCATCCAGCCCAAGAGTTGACTAGAAAAGTTGTGCAAAATTCTTCTAGGAATGTTTTGGTGAAGTTTGAGAATTTTTGGATTACTCAATTTAGAGTTATGGAGTTTTGAAGTTGCTTTCAGAAATATTGAACTTCCATTATCCACTTCGTATCCTACAATAGGATATTGTCAAAATTTTGGCCACTCAAAGATGATCCTTCTGGGCAGCAAGTTAAATACCAAAGTTGTCAATAATTTCATATCCTGAAAGCTCACAAAAGTTTAGCACTATTGGACCTTGCTAGTTTGAGTTATAGGCAAAATACTATAACTCGTTCTGCTGAAAAGCAGCCGAAACAGAGAAGCAAAGAATGAATCTTTCGACCATCTTGGCCATCAATTTAGTGTCTGAGTTGAATACCAAAGTTGTACAACTCTAAATTTCCTACTCACTGCTAAAGTATGAGCTATTTTGGATGAACCTACTGAGAGATATGAATTTTCTTGTAGCAAATAGTATTCTGTCCTTGATTCTATCCATGATCTTTTGAGATGGTTGGAGCAACCCGTGGTAACCCGGATTATTTTGTGCTAGTGGTAGCAGATCGCAACGGCCACCACCACCATCCAACCTGACAGAACAAGTGGCTGCCTGTTCACGCCAGATTTTGACACATGTTGAATCGGTGTCAGGAGAAGAGATTGGCCGATGCGGCAGATCTAAAGGCTACAGTAAAGAATCGGCCGATTGAGGCTACAGTTGGGAATCGGCCGATTGGCGATGCAACTTGTGCCAACAGATAAGGAGAGTGAGACTATTGGAACCACAACAGAGGATCCCGGTCAAAAGTGGCCTAATGTTGGTCAACGGAGCGATGCTGATTCGGTCGAGAAGCAATGGAAAAAGTCCTGATTAGATTAGGAGACGGCGGCGGAAGATTCTGCGGGAGTCCGTTTGCTTTATAAATATATTATAGATATAGTAGTTTTTCTGTTTAAAATAAGATTGTAGCAGGTCGTAATCAATCAGGAGTCCTGGTTCTAGGGTATAAATAGGAGTCGTTAGGGCTTTGTAAAAAATATAAATCAATCAATCAACAAAACACATCTAATTTTTTGTAGCACTTTACTTTCAAGTCGGCGACTTCGCCAATACTTTTTCTTCTTTAACGAGTTCGTACGGATTGGCAGGGCTGCATCGACTCGATCTCCGGCCAATTGGTAGGTTCCACTTATCGAATAATATCTGAGCTTTAACTTCGGGCGCATCGCCGTGGTTTCGTTCAGATTTATTCACCAGATATCGATATTTACTAGAATTATAGGTTTTACCTGTTGTTCTAGTATTATCACCAGTTATCCAGCTTGATATTGAAACTATTTCAAGTGTTGTATCTGTAATAATTGTTAGATAGCCGATTAGACCTATTTCAAGTGTTGTATCTGTAATAATTGTTTAAGTTGCTCTAGCAGTTTTCTTTGCAATTATTACGTGATTATCGGCTGATCCATAGCCGGTCATCTTTACAGCAAATCGGTCGATTTGTCGACGCGCTTTTTTCGGGACAGATCGGAACCCCAGCCGATCGGAACGCCCGGAATTTAATACTTTTATTTCCTTGTCAATCAACAGGTCAGATTGACTAGCACGCCGCGCGAACCGCACCAGGGCAATAAACCGAACAGGAGCTAAGCAGATTCTCCCGAGTCATGTGTCCGACGCTGAAGGTCATCGACCGATTCCTGGCCGATTTTAGCGCCAACACTCTTTTGGCACGCCTAGTGGGACCAACCTCAAGATCCAATATGTCAAAGAACGTAGAAGTCTCTGAAAACAACATCATTGAGGTCATAGAAGCAGATCTCAAGGACGACCAGAAAGAAGAACTGGCAAAACATCTGGAGGATTACAAAAGAATGTATCTACAGTCTTTCAGTCGTACCAGAAGTGGGGAGGCAGTCAAGAAAGCTCCTCTTCCAGTTCCCCGCCACATCACCATTGCTGAGGATTCGGGCAAGATGTCCGATATGATCCAACAGTCTGTCTACCAGGCTTTCATCGACCAATCCTCGGTGATGACCAATACGGTGTATAACATCGTCATCAGTTCTCTGGTCAGCGGAGCAGCTCAAGGATATCAGAGGCCAGCATACGCCCCACCTATTGCACCTCAAGCCAGAAGCTCACCAGGCACGTCCCACTCGGCTCCTCAGCCGATATCAACGCAACACGAAGGATACAACACTTCGTTGCCTCCAGTGTCTCCAAGGTACAACGGTGCACCATGTTTCCCATCGCAAGCACCGCTTCAGCCTGTCCAGATTGCCTCTGTGCAATCGCTGCCCACAAACTCAGTGCCTAGGGGGGTATCGGTAACGGCGGCTTTTCCCGATCAATCAACCGGACAAGGGAACTATCCGATCCAGGCGCCGTTCCATTCGGCCGCCCAGCCGACGGTCCCCAGTATCAACCAGTCCCGTCAGAAATCGGCAAGGGGGCAAACGCTGTAGAAGCATTCAGAAGCACGGCGCCGATGACGAAGTACGACGGGGTGGCGGATTCACTTCGCCATCAATTGTCAACTGCTCAGACGGCCATGACGCAACAGAATTCGCTGCATGCTTCAATCCATCACCCGGCCGTACCACCGCCAATCTATCAACACATGCCGGCACCCCGAACAGCTGTTCATCAGCAGCAAGTGGATTGGACGGCAAGAATAGCGGAAGTAATTCAGCACCAATTCGGGTTGAAGCCGAAAGCGCAGACTTATACATACAAGACTCCATACCCATCGGCCTACGACCTACTGCCGTTTCCCCACCGGTACAAGGTTCCTAACTTTACCAAGTTTTCTGGGCTGGACGATACCTCTACCGTGGAGCACATTAACAGATTCATCATCCAGTGCGGGGAAGCCGCTACGCAAGATGCTCTGAGGGTGCGCCTGTTTTCATCGTCTCTGTCTGGATCGGCCTTCCAGTGGTTCACCACTTTACCACCCAATTCCATTGTTACTTGGGCCGATCTAGAAAAGCAATTCCATAAGTACTTCTACGCAGGAGTACATGAGATGAAGCTCTCAGATTTAACCAGCCTCAGGCAGAGAAGCGACGAACCAGTAACTGGATACATACAAAGGTTCAGAGAAATCAGGAAAAAATGCTACAATCTGGCTCTGATCGATGCCCAGTTGGCCGATATCACTTTCCAAGGCCTCTTACCACATATCAAGGAAAGGTATGCCTCACAAGAATTTGAAAGCTTAAGCCAGATCGTCCACCGATTGGCAGGTCAGGAAGTCTGTCCGTTTGAGCAGCGGAGGAATTTTCAGAAAAAGGTGGCATATCTGGAAGGATCTGAATGTGAGGGGGAGGAAGAAATCGGCCTAGCAGAGTGGGTGAAAGGCAAGAAGACAATATCGTGCCCTTTCGGAAAAAAAGAACCAGAGGCATTCGGCTTTGACACATCAAAGGCCGATAAGATTTTCGACTTACTACTCCAGGAAGGGCAAATCAAGCTATCACCATACCATACCATTCCTTCGGCCGATCAGCTCAAAAAGATGAAGTACTGCAAATGGCACAACGCTACATCTCATGATACAAATGAATGTAAGATCTTCCGTCAGCAGATACAGTCGGCCATCGAGCAGGGAAGGCTCAAGTTTGAAACCCCGGCCAAACCGGCAAAGCCGATGAAGATAGACCAGCATCCTTTCCCGGCCAACATGGTTGGCACGGGAAGAAACTCACTTCAAACCACGGTGCAGATGTTGGAATCGGCAAAAAGGAGCGGTGCCGTAGAGCCCAGGAAGCAGGTCACGGTGGATGAAGTCAAAGGGAAAAGGCGGGCTAAAGACAAGGGCGAAGGATCAGAACGATCGTGCAGACCCGTCACCTCCCAATTCTTGCTCAGCAAATATCGGCGGCAGCAGGAACGGTCAAGATACCATGATGAGATGATACGCCGACACGAGGATCACTGGCAATGTCCGTTCTTCGTCCATTGCTGGGAAAATGATCTCCGATTGCCATCAGCCGATAGTTGTCCTGAGTGCAACAGATCAAGCCGCAACGATCACCCGTTCAAAAGATCACGATCCAGAGACAGAGAATCAGAGCCGATCAGCAGAAATTGGCGCGAACAAGAAGGACAGCGCCTTTCAGAGCATGATCGGCTGGGGGGCAGAGTTGACCAGTATCATCGGTCGAAAGGCAGGATCAACCAGCAGGAGCAACTGGGGGGCAAGACCAGCGTACACGATCGGCTGGAAGAGATGGCTGATGATAGGGTGTCGGACGAAAACCCCCTAGGAAGGGAACCAGATTGGGAGCATGCCAAATCGTTGGCCAGACCAGTGAACCTCAGATGGTGCCCTGAAGGATTGTCTAAATCTCAGAAGCGGAGAATCCAACGCCTGCGCCAATGGGAGCAACAAGAAGAAGAGCAGAAGCAGGTGCTGGAAAAGAGAAATGTCAAGTCTCGGGTCTGGCGCCCCAAGAAAAACAACAGCAAGGAAGTTGGCAATCAAGAATCGGCAACTGATGTCAATATGGTGTTCATATTGCCGATGGAGTTCATGGCGCCTGCGGATCGAGACAAGGCAACAAGGATGGAAGAGCAGATGGTACAGTTGGTATTAGAGCCGATGACAGCCACCTTTGAGAAATTAGAAGACGAAAAACGGCAACATCTCAAGGCATTATTTCTCAAAGGGCACGTTAACGGACGACCCGTTATCAGGCTACTAGTGGATGGAGGTGTCGCAGTCAACATCATGCCATATGCCATGTTCCGGAAGTTAGGCAAAAGTGATGAAGACCTGACCAAGACGGACATGATGCTCAAGGACTTCGAAGGCAACGTGTCTCCCGCTCGTGGAGCGCTCTGCGTCGACCTCACCATCGGCAGTAAGACCCTTTCCACTACCTTTTTTATTATTAATGGTAAGGGGTCCTACAACATGTTGCTCGGTCGCGACTGGATACATGCGAATTGCTGTGTCCCATCTACAATGCACCAATGCCTCGTGCAATGGGTCGGCGACGGTACAGAGATAGTCACCGCTGATTCCACCTACAGTGTCGCAGCGGCCGACACGCAACAATGGAGCTGTGAACACGTCAGGTGTATATCCGGCAGGACTTGGGACACTGATTTCCTGAGAGTGTCCGATTATGGTCTACAGCCGATCCAAGCAGTCGGATCTGAAGATTCAGAATAAATGGATCAATTCGTCCAAGAAGACGGAAAGCTTGGGCATGGATTTACGTCGGCCAATTCATTAGAGATGGTGGATTTGGGAGATGGTAGCAAGCCAAGGTCGACGTATATTAGTGCTAGCTTGGATCCTGGATATAAGTGTAAATTGATAAGTTTATTAAAAGAATTCAAGGATTTCTTTGCTTGGGAATACCATGAAATGCCTTGTCTAGACCAATCCATTGTTGAACACCGGTTACCTATAAAATCAGGATATCGGCCATATCAGCAGCCTGCACGACGGTGCAACCCCAAAATTCTAACTGATATAAAGGCCGAGATCACAAGATTGATTGAAGCAGGATTTATTCGGCAGTGCCGTTACGCCGAATTGATTTCTAATATTTTGCCCGTGTATAAGAAGAACGGAAAATTGCGCGTATGCATCGACTTCAGGAACCTAAATCATGCTACACCAATGGATGGATATCCAATGCCAACGGCTGATGTCTTGATAGATGCTGCCGCAGGACACGAAGTCATCAGTTTCATGGATGGTAATGCTGGGTACAATCAAATATTAATGGCCGAAGAAGATATCTCGAAAACGGCTTTCAGGTGTCTGGGTCACCTTGGTCTATTCGAGTGGGTTGTAATGACCTTTGGGTTAAAGAACGCCGGTGCTACATATCAGCGGGCCATGAACTATATCTTTCACAAGCTCATTGGTGCATCGGTGGAAATTTACATCGACGATGTCGTGGTCAAGTCAAAAGGTCATCAGGAACATCTGTCCGATTTACAAGAAGTACTGGAGTGCACAAGGAAGCATGGGTTGAAAATGAACCCGAACAAGTGTGCATTCGGTGTATCGGCCGGGCAATTCTTAGGATTCATGGTCCATGAGCGCGGGATAGAGGTTAACCGGAAGACCATAGACGCCATCAACAAAGTTGTAGCCCCACAGAATAAAACTGAGCTGCAATCCCTCATCGGCAAGGTCAATTTTATCAGAAGATTCATATCCAACCTGTCCGGGCGTATTCGAGCTTTCACCCGTTTGTTGAAATTGAAGCCCAACCAGGAATTCGTGTGGGCAGAAGAACAACACAGAGCGTTAGAAGATATCAAGCAATATCTGATTTCACCTCCGGTGTTAGTCTCGCCACAACCTGGTAAGCCGTTCAAATTATACTTATCGGCTGATGAACAAGCTATTGGATCGGCGTTGGTACAGGAGTTCGAAGGGAAAGAACGGGTGGTATATTATGTCAGCAGAAGACTCCTGGACACCGAAACAAGATATTCCCCGGTGGAACGGCTGTGCCTGTGTTTATACTTCTCGTGTACCAAGCTCAGGCACTATTTGTTATCGGCAGAGTGCATAGTTGTATGCAAATATGATGTGGTGAAGTATATGCTATCACTGCCGATTTTTAAAGGACGGATTGGAAAATGGATCCTGGCTCTGTCAGAGTTTGACTTAAGGTACGAATCGGCCAAAGCTGTCAAAGGTCAAGTCATGGCTGATTTCGTAGCCCAACATTGTGGACCGGAAATTGCTATCGTTGAACCAGTTCCATGGACTCTGTATTTCGATGGTTCTTCGTGTGGGGCCGGATCGGGAATTGGCATCGTTCTTGTATCGCCTCGGGGGGCAAGTTATGATTTCTCTCTGCCGATAGAAGCGTCTGCAACCAATAACCAAGCGGAATACCGAGCCGTCCTCAAGGGTATCCAATTATTAAGGGAAGTCAAGGCTGATGCAGTCGAAATTTTTGGGGATTCCATGCTCATCGTAGATCAGTTAATGGGGAAATCTGAATGCAAAGATGATATCTTAAGGATTTACTATGAAGATTGCCTCCAGACGTTAAAGGAATTCAAGTCTGCAATAATTGAGCGTATCCCTAGAAATTATAATGAAGAGGCCAATAGGTTGGCCCAACACACGTCCGAATATCGGCCGTTTCAAGGAGCTTTGATTTTAGAGCTCGTGGCCGATGATTAGCGAAAGGAGATTGCCGATTACTTGAGGGATCCGTCCTAGAAGGTGGATCGGCGAGTGCGTTTCCATGCCACAAAATATGTGTTACTTGAAGACGATTTGTTTTACCGGACGATTGATGGGGTTCTTCTCAAATGCCTAGGAACGGAAGAAGCAAAGGTCCTGATGGGAGAAATCCATGAAGGCGTATGTGGAGCCCATCAATCGGCTCACAAGATGAAATGGATGATCAGAAATAATGGGTATTACTGGCCAACGATCCTTGAAGATTGTTTCAAATATTATAAAGGTTTCCAAGACTGTCAGAAGTTTGGCAATGTGCAGCGCGCGCCAGCTTCGGCTATGAATCCGGTAATCAAGTCGTGGCCGTTCAGAGGTTGGGGAATAGATCTCATCGGACAGATTCACCCTCCATCGAGCAAAGGGCATAAGTTTATATTGGTAGCCACTGATTATTTCACTAAATGGGTGGAGGCAGTCCCGTTAAGGACCGTGACATCGGCCGATATGATCGAGTTCGTTAAGAACCACATTGTTTATCGATTCGGTATTCCTCAGACTATCACAACTGATCAAGGAACGATGTTCACCTCTGGAGAATTTGGAGAATTCACTGCCGATATGGGGATTAAATTATTGAATTCTTCTCTGTACTATGCTCAAGCCAATGGCCAGGCCGAGTCATCCAATAAGGGGATAATCAAGTTGATCAAGAAGAAGATAGAAGAACAACCCAAGAAGTGGCACATGTCTTTAGCTGAATCTCTATGGGCTTATAGGATGGCTTGCCACGGGGCCACTAAGATATCTCCATATCAGTTGGTATATGGTCACGAGGCAGTTTTGCCTTGGGAATTAAGGATGGGGTCAAGGCGTATATCGCTTCAAGATCAGTTGACGGCCGATGACTATGCCTTCCTCATGAAGGATGAGCTCGATGACTCGGTGGGTCAGCGGTTGAGGGCCCTGATTAGCATCGAAGAAAACATGAAAAGGGTGGCCAGGTGGTATGACAAGAAGGTCAAGGTTAAACAATTCTCCCAAGTAGATTTGGTGTGGAAGTTGGTGCTGCCGATAGGGTCTAAAGATCCCAAATTCGGTAAATGGTCGCCCACTTGGGAAGGGCCGTATAGAATCGGCCGATGTGCTCCGGGAAATGCATACATTCTAGAAACTATCGAAGGGGAAGAATTCCCAAGAGCCTTAAAAGGAAGATATCTGAAGAGGTACTATCCAAGCATTTGGGTAGGTGCATAACTCGCAGTAAGATGCATCAAGACGACGTGGTCGACTTCTATCGGCTTTTGTCTACATAGCCGATGTAAAAATGACATTGCCTTAAGGAGGAAACATTTTGGTTTGGTCTGACCGATTCATTATTCGGTGAAAAAACAGCAGAGTACATGGCCGACGTGGTACAAGTCGCCCTTAGAATAAAAAATACCAATATATCTACTGATCACGCTTTTTCTTGAGCTCTCTCTCAATCCGGCCTAGTTTTATCAGAAGGCGAGTGGTCTTCTCCTTCAGATTCTCCATGGTGGCTTCAGTCTCGACTTGATGAGGGAGTGGATGGCACCTGTCGAGAGGTGGTTAAGGTGTTCCTGCTGCATCTTCAAGGGCAACTGAGCGAGGGAGTGGATGACTCCTTTCAGTTGGCAGTCGCTTGGGGCAGTGAGCGTTTATACGGTCCCAGTACTTCTGGACATCAGCAGGAACATGACCTTTAAGTTCTTCAGAGTGAGCTCTTATTAGATCTATGTCTGCCTACGATAGTGGTTTGTCTGAATGCATAACTTCAATCGCTTGTTCCAGACTGGGACTGAGACGTTTTGGCTAAAGAGAGATAAACAGCTACCCAACATAAGAGCGATTGAGATGTCAAGGGGAGAAATGGAGGGGGGTTCGTACTTGGTTGACAGAGGAGGAGGAAGATGAAGAAGACATCTTGATGTCCAGCTTGGGAGGATAGAGATCCAGTTATTGGAGGGGGAGAAGATGGGTAATGCAGATGCCTCTGGAGACGGTGTGGGATCTCGTACTTATAGAGAGAAGGAGGTAAGGAGATAGTGGGACACGTCCTATCAGAGTAAAAGCGTTCATAAATGCAAATCTGCCAAAGGAAGCGGTCCAAGTTCGAATCGGCGCATCAACATTAAGGGAGCATTAAATGTTTACAAGATTCTTTACAACCCAAGGAGGGCATCTATAGTCGCAATAGCTCATAGCCTAATCTGATCGGCCGAGTCCAGTACTCTTTGATCATCGTCGGCCGATCCGGGAATTTCCGGCATATGGTGATGAAGTCTTATCGCTTCACGGGCTAGGTTCTGTCTTTCTAGCTTCAGCCCGGCGACGACAGATGGAAGCTCTTGAAGTCTCTTTTCTTCAGCAGCTATGTCCTTGCCTGCTCCATCTCTTTAGCTAGCTCTGCCCTCCTCCGTTTGAGGCGATCTATTGTGCCGACGATATCTGGGCGGGAGTTCTCGAGGAAATTGATCCGTTGATGTATTTCTTGAGCTTGGTGTTTGTAAGAATCGGCTTCCTCCCAGGTCTTTGCTAGCTGGGCACGATCGGCCACATGACGCAGGGCCCTGAACACTGAGGTCTGTATCGATTCTATGTATGCAGCAGGTTCTAGAGTCTCTATCGCTTCCTCCGGGATTCGGCCTCTGATGTCATTGAGAAGCCGCCAAATCGGTGAGGCATCTCCCACTAATCGGCCGATATCATCTTGGAGGAGGATCCGCATACTCTCGAGCTTGGCGCGGACATCATCAGGAATTGAGCTCGACGGAACTTGGCGTGAAGCGACTTCTTCATCGTCAGGCAGGGAAACCGCGAAGGAGAAAAGGCTGTTATTGGGAGTGTCTTGTTCCTACGAAAGAATAAAGACAAGGATTAGCAAGCAGTAAAGGGGAATCAGCCGATTCCGGTGATAAGTTCATTACCTCCTTGAAGCGGATCTCTCTTGCTTGCGCCGATGGGAGTGCCACCCTCGTCTCAGGAACCGGTGCAATCAGCTCATCAGAAGACGAGGACTCAACAACTATCAATGCTCTGCTTGGGCCAGCTTTCTAAAAAAGGTATGGGAAATAGATTCTATGAGTATACTGCGGATAATTGAATATGATGATACGAGATACTTGCCATACCTCTATGAGTCTTCCGGCCGATGTTTGTTGAGGGGGTACAATCGATGCACCCAGATCGGTCTGCATCGGAGTCAGTTAGTTTTCTGAATGTCGAGAAATTGAGTTAAGAGATTATCTACCTCGATGAGGAGGGTCGCTGGTGTTTCAGCTTCCGCTTGGGATGGGGCCGATTGCACTGGAGCGGTCTGTGGAGCTTGGCAGAAGGGAGAAGTTAATATTGATAGAGTACTTAAAGATATGTGAAGTATGCGAGGTTACCTGAACAGCTTCCACCAGCAGTGATGCAGCGGCCGCTCCGATTTCTGCGGCAGTTTGGGGATCAACCATCTCGGTAGTCGGCAAGGCTGGAGGAGTTGGGGTTTCAGCCGATACTACCGCCGATTGGTCAGTCGGTCCTATGCGGGCATGCACTCGACGGCTTGTTTTCTTTAAGGTTGGCCTTTTCGGTGTTTGTTTCCACCGGCCGCTAGTGATGTCCTTGATGGTCGGAGCGTGATAGCCGATAAGTGGAAATGATGTATATGGACGATCGCTTTCTATCGGCCTACCACTTCGGCTCCGCATCGGAGGAACTTGGCTTTCAGACTGAAAAGATGAACACAAGTTAACGGTAAGATTGTAGCATGGAAAGAGACAATATTGAAATCGGCTGGGAGAAAGGTCATACCACTTGAATCGATGTTTTCTGGGTCCAAACTGTTGCAATATGTTGATGGAGATAGACAGAAGAGGTATTGCTTCCATTCTGCCCACCACAGTTTGAATTGTTGGACGGCAAAAGGGGCCACCGTCTAGTTGTTCAGGTCGATGGTACTGGAGTCTGGCACTAAGTTGCACAGCCGATTGTAGTCGAGGCGCTTGGTCAGTTCATCTCGAAATTTTGCTTGGCCGGCAAAGTAAACCTGAATCGGCACTTGACCAAAGCCCAGTTGCTTTGCTGCGGCCGATGGATTATAAAACTCATAGGTGGGGGAATCCTTTCCAGAAAAGAAATGGGCCGGTAAAATCCCTGTCTTGATCAGGATATCCATAAGATCACTATCAAAAGTATGGGAGGATGAATCATAGCAGACGGGAAGCTCGAAAATCGGCCCTACTGTCTGATATGGATACCAACTGATAGTCTCTTCACTGAAGCCGTTGTAGAAACATCTGAAGTATTCGTCCATTCGGGTGGCAGTGAATTGACAGCCAGGGAAGGCCGATGCCACTTCTCCAAAAGATGTACAGCGTCGTCGAATGGTGGGGTTTTCCTCTGACTCAATATTGGGAAAAGACTTGGTCTCTATTTGTTGTTGGGAGACCTTGTTCATATATAAGTTGAGCCAGAGGGTGATAAACCACCAGGGACCACCAGGATTGCCAATCGGCTCCCCTTTTGACAGTCTGACGCCGATTTGGTGCATCATATGATAGGCCGATCCTAACAGATGCTTCCCAAGGGGGATGGCCGATCCTAGTGACAGAGCTTCTGCCAGGGCTTGGGTATTAGATGAAGGACCAACTGCTCTGCCACAGAAAAAATGTTTCTCTAGCCACATCATCAGAAACGCCGTATGTTCTCTCTCTGAAATCGTCCCAGTCCTCATATTCTTGTTGATATACCCCTTCCATCCGCTGATTCCTTTGGTTTCTAGCCGATGAGATGGTTTGATCAGATAATCAAAGAGGGTATCAGGAGAGGAGATATCAAGGCCGGTCAACATCAGAACATCGGCCAAGGTTGGAGTCATGGGTCCATGCCCAAAAAGGAACGCGTTGAGCGCGTCGGACCAGAAGTAAGAGGCCGCTATTACTAAGGGCTCGTTTTTCTCCATTTGGGACAGAGAGAGATCAATGCACTGGCAGATTTTTAGTTCATCCCACTGAACTCTCTTAGACTTGGCTACTCTATGGTACCATTCTTTCCAGCCAGGGGTCTCATTCGGCCAAGATCTAAAAGCACCTGCCCACTGACCTAAATTCATGGGCGATTGCTTGAATGGAATTCTGTGGGTTTCTAGGTTGATCAAATCGGTTGGATCTGGATTCCCCATAGGACCTAAGCAGATGAGTTTGGAGGATTCGGAAAGGGGAATAGTAATATGGTGCCTAAATGCCTAAAAAAGAGGGGAAAAGGGGAAAAAACTGAGAATGGGTCTAGAAAATACTTGAGCCGTAAAAGAATAAAAGAGGAAAGTTTCGGATGATTACCTTCGGGATGAAGCTCATCATCACCGATGGAGCCGCCAGTGGAGCCGCCGATGGGGCCGCCGTCGCTGAGGGGGTTGCCGACGGAACCTCCGTGGTTGGAGAAGTTGCCGATGGCGCCGCCATTGGAAGGGTGGAGCAGGTCACAGGCAAGATTGCTGGAGGGAGCGGTTAGAGACCGAGAGGGCACATGAAGAAGATGAACAGTGGTTCGCTGGAGGAGATTACTAGGCTCGTGGAGAAAGGAAGGCGGAGAATGCCGGTACTTAAGAACAATCCGAGAGAGAAGGGGCAAAGGCGGGATTTTTGCCGCGCCGTCTACACGAATTCCAGGAGAACAATTGTCTCGAGCGCCCGGTCCGAGAAAATTGCAATCATTATGTAGAAGACTGCGAAACGGAAGGAGATTTTTACTGCGCCCGTTTCAGAGAAAAAGATTAAAGAAAAGAGTTTCAAAGTAAAAATTATGTTTTACTCCGAAACTGGGGGCATGTGTTGACGCCAGATTTTGACACATGTTGAATCAGCGTCAGGAGAAGAGATTGGCCGATGCGGCAGATCTAAAGGCTACAGTAAAGAATCGGCCGATTGACGCTATAATTGGGAATCGGCCGATTGGCGATGCAACTTGTGCCAACAGATAAGGAGAGTGAGACTATTGGAACCACAACAGAGGATCCCCATCAAAAGTGGCCTAATGTTGGTCAATGGCGATGCTGATTCGGTCGAGAAGCAATGGAAAAAGTCCTGATTAGATTAGGAGACGGCGGCGGAAGATTCTGCGGGAGTCCGTTTCCTTTATAAATATATTATAGATATAGTAGTTTTTCTGTTTAAAATAAGATTGTAGCAGGTCGTAATCAATTAGGAGTCCTGGTTCTAGGGTATAAATAGGAGTCGTCAAAGCTTTGTAAAAAATATAAATCAATCAATCAATAAAACACATCTACTTTTTCATAGCACTTTACTTTCAAGTCGGCGACTTCGCCAATACTTTTTCTTCTTTCACGAGTTCGTATGGATTGGCAGGGCTGCATTGACTCGATCTCCGGCCAATTGGTAGGTTCCGCTTATCGAATAATATCTGAGCTTTAACTTCGGGCGCATCGTCGTGGTTTCGTTCAGATTTATTCACCAGTTATCGATATTTACTAGAATTATAGGTTTTACCTGTTGTTCTAGTATTATCACCAGTTATCCAGCTTGAGATTGAAACTATCGGCTTCGTCATTGCTTTTCCCCGCCCATTGTTATATAGCTGATTAGATCTATTTCAAGTGTTGTATCTGTAATAATTGTTTAAGTTGCTCTAGCAGTTTTCTTTGCAATTATTACGTGATTATCGGCTGATCCATAGCCGGTCATCTTTACAGCAAATCGGCCGATTCGCCGACACGCTTTTTTCGGGACAGATCGGAACCCCAGCCGATCGGAACGCCCGGAATTTAATACTTTTATTTCCTTGTCAATCAACAGGTCAGATTGACTGGCACGCCGCGTGAACCGCACCAGGGCAATAACCCGAACAGGAGATAAGAAGATTCTCCCGGGTCGTGTGTCTGACGCTGAAGGTCATCGGCCGATTCCTGGCTGATTTTAGCGCCAACACGGCCCAGACTAAATTGCTCCGTAAGCTTGTCAAGGGGCAACAAGCGATTTTTCAATTCCTGCAGCAGTAGCACCATCAAGGGGGTGGGTGTAACGTCCACCAACCTCAGGTTGAAGGCTATCCAGAGCTCAATGACAAGATGATGGACACAAGAGACGTTTATTCGGACTCCTTATTGCCCGCATCATAACTTCCAATGAAACTTAAGGATCACCAAGTAAAGTGTCGGACTCTCAAGCATGATCCATGCGACATAGACCTGATTGGATGGAAAATTACCTGCACAGAATTCATCCTACGAGGTCGACATCAAGCTAGCAGAACTACTGACGTCGGCACAGTCCTAAGAACACGAACTCGCTCGCCTGTTCAGGAAAAGATAGACCATGCTAGATGCCCCACACACAAGAAAGGTTCAGTAGATATGCCAGTAGTGACATCTTTAGATAACAAACAGCCCGGTCGTCCAAGTGACACAAACCGTTGCTTCGTTTGTAGAAGTTCTAACCACCTTGCTCAAGAATGCCCCTAGGCCAGGCAGCAAAATCAGGGCCAAGTTTCTAGCCAAACCAATCAGAACGAGCGCAAAAGACAAAGGAACAAGCGTAAAAGATAGAGGAACAAGCGCAAAAGAAAGATTGATCAGCTTGAAGCGCTCCCTGAAGGTGCACCAATAATGACACGTACATTCTCTGTTTAACAACAAGCCTATAGTTATATTGTTTGGTTTTGGTGCATCACATAGTTTTATTAGTGCAAAATTTGGTGGAAAAGTAGGCTTGGATTTTTGTCACACACAAGGGTCGTATATGATATCAACACCGGGTAGTAAAATTGCTTCAAATCAAATGATAAGGCACGTACCAATCAAGTTGGGTAGTAAAACTATCATATCCAACCTTATCCTTCTTGCACTAGAAGGCATAGACATTATTTTGGGAATGGATTGGATGGCTCAACATTGAGTGACATTGGATATTCTTTCAAGGGCCGTTGAAATCAATTCCCCAACTCATGGAGCCACTACTCTTTATTTGCCATTCCGGGAGTGCACAAATTCCTGTGCTTTCGTGATGGAAGGAATCAAACTAGAAGATATGCCAGTGGTATGCGAGTATGCCGATATTTTTCCGGATGACTTGCCAGGAATGCCACCAGATAGGGATATTGAGTTCGTTATTGAACTGCAACCAGGCACTGCACCTATCTTAAAAAGACTATTGAATGGCACCTAAAAAATTGGCCAAACTAAAAATACAACTCCAAGAACTGCTAGACAAGGGCTTCATTCGTCCTAGCGCATCACCTTGGGTTTGTCCCGCCCTATTTGTAAAGAAAAAGGATGACAGTTTGAGGTTATGTGTTGACTACCGACCTCTCAATGCGGTGACCATTAAAAATAAATACCCACTTCCCCGCATTGATGTTCTCTTTGATCAATTATCTGGAGCTAGGGTTTTCTCAAAGATTGATCTTCGTTCTGGATATCATCAGATAAAGATTCATCCATGCAATATTCCTAAAACTGCCTTTTCCACACAATATGGGCTATATGAATTTTTGGTCATGTCTTTTGATCTCACAAATGCTCCTGCCTACTTCATGTATCTCATGAATTCGGTATTCATACCCAAGCTCGACAGGTTCGTCGTGGTTTTCATTGACGACATCCTTATTTATTCCAAGAATGAGGAAGAGCATGCTAAGCACTTGCACATTGTTCTTCAGCGTCTCAGGGACCATCAGCTCTATGCTAAATTTTCTAAGTGCGAATTCTGGTTAAATAGTGTGAAATTCTTGGGTCACACAATTTCCAGCTGTTGACGCCAGATTTTGACACGTGTTGAATCGGCGTCAGGAGGAGAAGATTGGCCGATGCGGCAGATCTGAAAGCTACAGAAAGGAATCGGCCGATTGAAGTAACTATTGGAAATCGGCCGATTGGTGGCGCAGCCTATGCCAACAGGATGGGATTATTCCAGAAGATCCTGGTCAAAAGCTGGTCAACAGGGCATGCCAAGTCGGTCAAGGAGCAATTGAAGGGAATCCTGATTGGATTAGGGAACGGCAGCGGAAGATTCTGCGGGAGTCCGTTTCCTTTAAAAGTTCTTATAGATATAGTAGTTTTCCTGTTTTTTAAATAAGGTTGTAACAAGTCGTGATTGACCAGGAGTCCTAGCTTTAGGGTATAAATAGGAGTCGTCAGGATCTTGCAAAGACATCAATCAATACATCAATCAACAACAGTACTTCTACTTTTCCAGCAATTTACTTTCAAGTCGGCAACTTCGCCAATATTTTCTTCTTCCACGAGTTCGTACGGATTGGCAGGGCTGCATCAACTTGATCTCCGGCCAGTTGGTAGGTTCCGCTTACCGAGTAATATCCGAGCTTTAGCTATGGGCGCATCGCTGTGGCTTCGTTTGGATTTATTCACCAGTTATCGATATTTACTAGAATTGCAAGTTTTACCTGTTATTCTAGTATTATCACCAGTTATCCAGCTTGAGATCAGGATAATCGGCTTCGTCATTGTTCTCCTTCGATTTATTATCTCACAGCCGATTAGATCTATTTCAAGTGTTGTCCTTGCAGTAGTCGTCTAGATCGCTCCAGCAGTTTTCTTTACGATTACTATACGATCATCGGCTGATCTATAGCCGATCATCTCTACAGCAAATCGGCCGATTCGCCGCCGACGCGCTCTTCAGGACAGATCGGAACTCTAGTCGATCGACGCGCCTGGAATTTAATACTCTATTTCCTTGTCAATCAACAGGTCAGATTGACTGGCACGCCGCGCGAATAGCACCAGGGCGATAACCCGAACAGGAGCTAAGCAGATTCTCCCGGGTCGTGTGTCCGACGCTGAAGACCCATCGGTCGATTCCTATCCGGCCGATTTTAGCGCCAACACACTTTTGGCACGCCCAGTGGGACCGTCCAAGATCTAATATGTCGAAGAACGCAGAAATCTCCGACAGCAACATCATTGAGGTCACAGAAGCGGATCTCAAGGACGACCAGAGGGAGGAATTGGCCAAACATCTAGAAGACTACAAGAAGATGTACCTCCAGTCATTCAGTCGTACCAGAAGCGGGGAGGCAGTCAAGAAGGCTCCTATCCTAGCGCCTCGCCACATCACCATTGCTGAGGACTCGGGCAAGATGTCAGAGATGATTCAACAGTCCGTGTATCAAGCATTCATCGACCAATCCTCGGTGATGAGCAACACGGTGTATAACGCCGTCGTCAACTCTCTGGCCAGCGGAGCCGTTCAAGGCTATCAGGGACCGGCATATGCCCCCCCAACTACTCTGCCAGCCAGAAGCCTACCATACACATCCCAATCGGCTCCTCAGCCGATATTGACGCAACGCGAGGGGTACAGCTCTCCACCACCTCCGGCGTCTCCAAGATACAGCGGTGCACCATGTCCCCCGTCGCTAGCGCCGCTCCAACCCGTTCAGATGGCTTCTTTGCAAACACTACCTACAAGCTCAGCGCCTTGGGGGACGTTAGCCACAGCGTATTTTCCCGAGCCAGCGAACGAGCATGGAGGTTATTCAACCCAGGCGCCATACCAATCGGCCGCCCGGCCGACAGTTCCCCAGTATCAGCCGATCTTGTCAGAAATCGGCAGGGGGGCACATACTGTAGAAACATTCAGAGGCACGGCGCCAGCAGTGACGTACGAAGGTGGTGCGGACTCATTTCGCCATCAACTATCGGCCGCTCAGCAAAACTCGCCGATTCATCACCCGGCCATACCAGCCCTTCAGCATATGCCCGCGCCACGAACAGCTGTTCATCAGCAGAAGGTGGACTGGACGGCAAGAATAGCAGAAGTGATCCAGGATCAGTTTGGACTGAAGCCGAAAGTTCAAACTTATACTTACAAGACGCCGTATCCATCGGCCTATGACTCGTTGCTGTTCCCACACCGCTACAAAGTTCCCGATTTCACCAAGTTCTCAGGGACGGACGACACATCCACTGTGGAGCACATCAACAGATTCATCATCCAGTGCGGAGAAGCTGCCACGCAAGATGCTCTGAGGGTGCGTTTATTTTCGTCATCTCTATCCGGATCGGCCTTACAGTGGTTCACCACTTTACCGCCAAATTGTATCGTCACTTGGGCCGATCTGGAGAAACAATTCCACAAATACTTCTATGCAGGAGTACACGAGATGAAGATCTCGGATTTGACCAGTCTCAGGCAGAGGAGCGATGAACCAGTAACGGGGTATATACAGAGGTTCAGAGAAGTCAGGAATAAATGCTACAGTCTGGCTCTGACCGATGCACAGTTGGCCGATATCGCTTTCCAAGGCCTCTTGCCACAGATCAAAGAGAGATATGCTGCCCAAGAGTTTGAAAGCCTGAGCCAAATCGTCCACCGATTATCAGGGCAAGAGGTCCGGCCGTTTGAACAGCGGAGGAACTTCCAAAAGAAGGTGGCATACTTGGAGGGATCTGAATCCGATGCGGAAGAAGAAATCGGCCTGGCAGAGTGGGTAAAAGGAAAAAAGCCAATATCTTGCCCCTTTGGCAAGAAGGAGCCAGAGACATTCAGCTTTGACACGTCAAAGGCCAATAAAATTTTTGATCTACTGCTTCAGGAAGGGCAGATTAAGCTATCTCAACATCACACCATCCCCACGGCCGATCAACTCAAGAAGATGAAATACTGCAAGTGGCACAACGCTACTTCTCATGATACAAATGAATGTAAAGTCTTCCGCCAGCAGATACAATCGGCCATTGAACACGGGCGGTTTAAATTTGAAACTCCAACCAAATCAGCAAAGCCGATGAAGATAGATCAGCATCCCTTCCCGGCCAACACGGTTAACGCTGGAGGAGACTCAAGTCAAACTAAGGTGCTGACGTCAGAATCGGCGAGAAGAGGCGGCGTTGTCGACCCCAGGAGGCAGATCACGACGGAAGAAATCAGAAGAAATAGGCGAGGGCCAGAACGACCACGCAAACCCGTCACCTCCCAATTCTTACTCAGTAAATATCGGCAGCGGCAAGAACAGGCAAGATACCAGGAAGAGACGATACGCCGTCATGAAGATCACTGGCAATGTCCGTTCTTCATCCACTGCTGGGAGAACGATATCAGATTGCCATCTGCCGACAACTGTCCGGAGTGTAACGGATTGAGCCGCAACGATCGCCCGAGGCCACACTCTAGGGACAGAGGATCAGAGCCGATCAACAGAAATCGACGCGAAGAACGGCGCGTTTCGGTGCATGATCGGCTGGGGGGCAGAGTTGACCAGTACAGCAGGTCAAAAAGCAAGATCGGCCAGCGAGATGGACTGGGGGGCAGAATCAGCGCACACGATCGGCTGGAAGAGATGGCCGATGACAAGGTATCAGACGAAGATCCCCTAGGGAGTTAACCGGATTGGGAACACGCCAGATCATCGGCCAAACCAGTGAATCCCAGGTGGTGTCCCGATGGCCTCTCCAGATCCCAGAAGTGAAGGATCCAACGCCTACGCCAGTGGGAGCATCAAGAAGAAGAACAAAGACATGCGCCAGAGAGAAGGAATGTGAAATCTCGAGTTTGGCGCCCAAAGAAAAACGATCAGGAAACGAACAACCAAGAATCGGCAGCCGAAATTGATATGGTATTCATAATGCCGATGGAGTTCATGGCGCCCGACGATTGAGATAAAGTAACAAGAACTGAGGAGGAACAAATGGCACAACTGGTATTAGAGCCGATGACGGCTACGTTTGAGAAACCAGAAGAGGAAAAACGACAGCATCTTAAAGCGCTATTTCTCAAAGGCTATGTCAACGGAAGACCCGTCACCAGATTACTGGTAGATGGAGGCGCGGCAGTTAACATCATGCCGTATGCCATGTTCCGCAAGCTGGGCAAGGGCGATGATGACCTCACCAAGACGGACATGATGCTGAAGGATTTCGAAGGCAACGTGTCACCCGCCCGCGGAGCGCTCTGCGTCGACCTCACCATCGGCAGTAAGACCTCTTTGTTATTAATGGCAAAGGGTCCTATAATATGCTGCTTGGTCGCGACTGGATACACGCAAACTGCTGTGTCCCATCTACAATGCATCAATGCCTTGTGCAATGGGTCGGCGACAGTACAGAGATAGTCGCTGCCGAGTCCGTCTACAGCGTTGCAGCGGCCGACGCGCAACAGTGGAGCTTCGAGCACGTCAAGTGTATATCTGGCAGAACTTGGGACATTGACTTCCTGAGAGTGTCCGATTTCGGTCTACAGCCGATCCAAGCAGTCGGCTCGGAAGATTCAGAATAAATGGATCAGCTCGTCCGAGAAGATGGGAAGCTTGGGCATGGGTTTACGTCGGCCGATTTATTAGAGATGGTAGATTTGGGAGATAGCAGCAAATCAAGGCCGACGTACATTAGTGCCAATTTGGATTCTGAGTACAAATGTAAATTGATAAGTTTATTGAAAGAGTTCAGGGATTGCTTTGCTTGGGAATACCACGAGATGCCAGGACTAGACCGGTCTATTGTTGAACACCGGTTACCTATAAAATCAGGATATCGGCCATATGAGCAACCTGCACGATGGTGTAACCCTAAGATTCTACCTGACATAAAGGCCGAGATTATAAAGTTGATTGAAGCAGGATTTATTCGGCAGTGCCGCTACGCCGAATGGATTTCTAACATTGTGCCTGTATACAAAAAGAATGGAAAATTGCGTGTGTGCATCGATTTCAGAAACTTAAATCAGGCTACGCCGATGGATGGATATCCGATGCCAACGGCCGATATCTTGGTAGATGCTGCCGCAAGCCACAAAGTCATAAGCTTCATGGATGGGAATGCCGGATACAATCAGATATTAATGGCCGAGGAAGATATTTCGAAAACGGCTTTTAGGTGCCCAGGCCATCTTGGTTTATTTGAATGGGTGGTTATGACTTTCGGCTTGAAGAACACCGGCGCTACATATCAACGGGCCATGAACTACATCTTCCACAAGCTCATTGGTTCATCAGTGGAAATTTATATAGATGACGTCGTGGTCAAGTCAAAAGGTCACCAAGATCATCTGGCCGATTTACAGGAAGTGCTGGAGTGCACAAGGAAACATGGGCTGAAGATGAACCCAAACAAGTGTGCATTTGGTGTATCGGCCGGACAGTTCTTAGGATTTATGGTCCATGAGCGCGGGATAGAAGTCAACCGCAAGACCATAGACGCCATCAACAAAGTGGTGGCCCCACAAAATAAAACTGAGCTGCAGTCCCTCATCGGCAAGGTCAATTTCATCAGAAGGTTCATATCCAATCTATCAGGACGTATTCAGGCTTTTACCCCTCTGTTGAAATTAAAGCCCGACCAGGAATTCATATGGGGAGAAGGACAGCGCAAGGCACTGGAGAATATCAAGCAGTATCTGGTTTCACCTCCGGTATTAGCCCCGCCACAGCCTGGTAAGCCGTTCAAGTTATATTTATCGGCTGATGAACAGGCTATTGGATCGGCGTTGGTACAGGAGTTTGAGGGGAAAGAACGAGTGGTATACTACGTCAGCAGAAGACTTTTAGACGCCGAAACAAGATATTCCTCGGTGGAGCGATTATGCTTGTGCTTGTACTTTTCATGTACTAAGCTCAGGCACTATTTGCTATCGGCAGAATGCATAGTCGTGTGCAAGGATGATGTGGTGAAGTATATGCTATCATTGCCGATTTTGAAAGGGCGGATTGGAAAATGGATCCTGGCTTTGTCGGAATTTGATCTAAGGTACGAATCGGCCAAAGCCGTCAAAGGTCAAGTGATGGCCGATTTCGTAGTTCAACATTTTGGACCAGAAATTGCCACCGTCGAACCAGTTCCATGGACTCTATACTTTGATGGTTCTTCGTGTGGGGTCGGATCAGGAATCGGCATTGTTCTTGTGTCGCCTCGGGGGGCAACTTATGATTTCTCTCTGCCGATAGAAGCCTCTGCAACTAATAACCAGGCGGAATATCGAGCTGTTCTAAAAGGCATCCAATTATTAAGGGAAGTTAGAGCTGATGCAGTCGAAATTTTTGGGGATTCCAAGCTCATTGTGGATCAGTTGACGGGGCGATCTGAGTGCAAGGATGATATCTTGAGGATTTATTATGAGGATTGTCTTCAATTTTTAAAAGAGTTCAAGTCTGCAATAATTGAGCATATCCCCAGGGATTATAATGAAGAAGCCAACAGACTGGCCCAACATGCTTCTGGATATCGGCCGATTCAGGGAGCGATGACGCTAGAGCTCGCGGCCGATGACTGGCGAAAGGATATCGCCGATTACCTGAGAAATCCATCCCAAAAGGTGAATCGGCGAACACGTTTTCAGGCTACAAAATACGTGTTGCTTGAGGATGATTTATTTTATCGGACGATTGATGGAGTCCTTCTCAAATGCCTGGGAACGGAAGAGGCAAAGGTTCTGATAGGAGAAATCCATGAAGGCGTGTGTGAAGCTCATCAATCGGCTCACAAAATGAAATGGATGATCAGGAACAATGGATATTACTGGCCGACCATCCTTGAAGATTGTTTCAAGTACTACAAAGAATGCCAAGACTGTCAGAGATTTGGCAATGTGCAGCGCGCACCGGCATCGGCTATGAATCCAATAATTAAGCCGTGGCCGTTCAGAGGTTGGGGAATAGATCTCATCGGACAGATTCATCCTCCATCTAGCAAAGGGCATAAGTTCATATTGGTGGCTACAGATTATTTTACTAAGTGGGTGGAGGCAGTCCCTTTAAGGAACGTGACATCGGCCGATATGATTGGATTTGTTAAAAGCCATATTATATATCGGTTTGGTATTCCTCAAACCATCACAACTGATCAAGGGATAATGTTCACTTCTGGAGAATTCGGAGAGTTCGCCGCCGATATGGGGAATAAATTGTTAAATTCTTCTCCATACTATGCTCAAGCCAATGGCCAAGCAGAGTCGTCTAACAAGGGGATAATCAAGCTAATCAAGAGGAAGATAGAAGAGCAACCCATGAAGTGGCATATATCTTTGGCTGAATCTTTATGGGCGTACAGGATGGCTTGTCATGGGGCCACTAAAATATCCCCCTATCATTTGGTTTATGGTCATGAAGCGGTCTTGCCATGGGAGATAAGGACAGGGTCAAGACGTATATCGCTACAGGATCAGTTAACGGCCGATGACTATTCCTTTCTCATGAAAGATGAACTTGATGATTCGGCGGGTTTACGGTTAAGAGCCCTGATTACTATAGAAGAAAACAAGAAAAGGGTGGTCAGATGGTATGACAAAAAGGTCAAAGTTAAACAGTTCTCTCAGGGAGATCTGGTATGGAAGCTGGTGCTGCCGATAGGATCTAAGGATCCCAAATTCGGTAAATGATCACCCACGTGGGAAGGGCCGTACAGAATCGGCCGATGTGCTCCTGGAAATGCATATATTCTGGAGACAGTCGAAGGGGAGGAATTCCCAAAAGCTTTAAATGGACGATATCTGAAGAGGTACTATCCAAGCATTTGGGTAGACGCATAACTTACAGCAAGATATGTCAAGGTAACATGGCCGATTTATCATAGGTTTTCTGGCTACACATCTGGTGAAGGAAACATTGGGATCCATTATTGAATGGAAATTACAGATTACATGGCCGACATGGTATAAGTCGCCCTTAGAATAAAAATACTGGTGTGTCTACTGATTACGCCTACGCTGGATTTCTCTCTCGATGCGACCTAGTTTTATCATAAGGGTGAGCCTTTTCTCTTTCAAGTCCTCTGCAGTGGCTCCAATTTCAGCTTGGTTGCAGAGTTCTTTCAGCAGGCGGGTCTTCTCCTCTTCCAGATCTTCTATGGCGACTTCAGTTGTAGCTTTACAAGGAAGTGAAGAATTTTTGTTGGAAGATGGTCGCTTGTGGACCAAAAGATGAGCACTTATGAGGTCCGAATATTCCTGGACAGCGGCAGGGACATGATCTCTGAGTTCCTCAGCATGAGTTCTTATCAGATTTCTGTCTGCCTGTGATAATGGCTCTTCTGAATGCATAATTTCTATCGCTCGTTCTAGATCAGAGCTGAGACGGTTTGGCTGAAATAGAGATAAAAGGAGTTACCCAGTATCGGAGCGATTGAGATGCTTAAGAAAAAGGTAGAGGGGGAGTTCATACCTGGTTGACAGAAGAAGAGGATGAGGAGGACGAACAAGACATCTCGCCGTTCAGTTGGGACAGTAAAAGAAGAAGAAGAGATAAGTGATGCGTGTGCCTCTAGAGATGGTGAACGGTCTGCGTATAAATGAAGAGGAGGTAGATGGATGGTGGGACACGTCCTATCGGAGTAAATACGTACATAAATGCAAGGCAGACTGAAGAAGCAGTTCAAAATCAAATCGGCGCAGTGACATTAAAGGAGCAATAATGTTTAACATATTTTTTACAGCCCAAGGAAAGCATCTATAGCTACAATCGCTCGTCGTCTAATTTGATCGGCCGAGTCTACTATTCTCTGATCATTGTCGGCCGATCCTGGTACTTCTGACACGCGGCGACGGAGCTTTATTGTTTCACGGGCTAGATGTTGTCTTTCTTGCTTCAGCTCGCCGATGATGGTTGGAAGTTCTTGGAGCTTTTTCTCTTCAGCGGCTATCTCTCCTCCGTTTCAGCCGATCTATTGCGCCGACGATGTCCGGACGGCAGTTCTCGAGGAAATTGATCCTGTGGTGTACTTCCTGAGTCTGCTGCTTGTACGAGTCGACCTCCTCCTGAGTTTTGGCCATCTGAGCACGATCGGCCATGCATTGCAATGCCCTGGAAACCGGAATCTGCATGCCCTCTATATAGGCAGCATACCCCAAGTCTTGTGACACTTCATCCGGGATGTGATCTTTGACCTCATTGAAAAGTCGTCAGATCGGCGATGCATCTTCCACCAATCGGCCGATGTCACCTTGAAGGAGATTACGAATGCTTTCGAGCTTGGAGCGGACATCGGCGGAGGTAGAGCTCGATGGAACTGCGTGCGAGGCGATTTCTTCTTCATCGGCCAAGGAGACAGCAAAGGAAAAGATGCTATTATTGGGGGTATCTTGCTCCTGTAAGGGAAAAAAGTAAAGGGTAAGCAAGTGGTGAAAAGAGATCGGCCGATTCTGATGGTAAGATTGTTACCTCTTTGAAACGAATCTCCCTTGCCTGCGCCGGTGGAAGTGTCTCCCTTGTTTCAGGGACTGGTGCACTTGGCTCGCCGGAAGAAAAAGATTCGATCATTATCAGTGCTCCACTTGGGCCAGCTTCCTGAGAAAGACATAAATTCCCGTGAAAATACTATGGGAAAATGAAATGAGATGGTAATGGAAATTTGCCATGCCTCTGTGGGTCTCCCGGCCGATGCCTGTTGTGGAGTTACAATCGGCGTACCCAAGCTGACCTGCATCAAAATTGGTTAAGTTTTCTGAATATTAAGGATGCAGGGTAAGAGATCGCGTACCTCGGCAACAGGAGCTGCTGTAATCTCAGTCCCCACTTGAGACGTGGCCGATAGTTGCGGGGACTGCGGTGGGACAACTTGTGCAGCCTGGCAAAGGAATAGAATTGATGTCAGTAGAGGATTTGGAGAATATATGAGGTAAAAAAGATTACCTGAACAGCTTCTACTAATAGTGATGCTGCAGCGGCTCCGGCTTCGGCGGTGACTTGGGGATCGGCCGTCTCGACAACTGGTAGGGGTAAAGGACCTGAAGCCTCGGCGAGTGTCACCTCTACTTGATTGGCCGATCCAACATGGGGAGTTTTGGCCGATACTACTGCCATCTGGCTAGCCGATCTGATGCGAGAGATTTCAGCCGATGCTACTGTCGCCTGATCGGCCGATCCAATGCGAGCTCGCACCCGACGGCTGGTTATCTTTGATGTTGGCCTTTTGGGTGCTCGTCTTGATCGGCCGGTGGAGATATCTCTGACAGATGGAGCGTGGAAGCCGATGAGTGGATACGGCGTGTATTGGTGATGGCTGTCAATCGGCCGGCCGCTTCGGCTCCGCATCGGAGGAACATGGCTTTCAGACTGAAGGGATAAACATAAGTTAACAACAAGATGATAATGCGACATTGGAATCGGCTAAGGAAAAAAGGACATACCGCTGCATTTGGGTCGATGTTCTCTGGGTCCAGAATGTTGCAGTAAGATGATGGAGATTTACAGAAAAGATGCTGCTTCCATTCTGCCCACCATAATTTATGCTGCTGGGTAGCGAAAGAGGCAACTGACCAGCCGTTCAAGTCAATAGTGCTGGAGTCGGGTACTAGATCCCACAACCGGCTGTAGTCAAGACTTGAAGTTAGTCCATCTCTGAATTTTGCCTGGCCGGCGAAATAGACTCGAATCGGCAGTTGGCCAAAACCCAGTTGCCTTGCCGCAGCCGATGGACAGTAGAACTCATAGGTGGGTGAGTCCTTTCCTGAGAAAAAGTTGGCCGGCAGAATTCCCGGCTTGATCAAGACGTCCATTAATTCTCTGTCAAATATATGAGTGGAGAAATCAAAGCATAAGGGCAATTCGAAAATCGGCTTTGCGGTCCGATATGGATGCCAGATGATCATCTCTTCACTAAGGCCATTATAGAAACATCTGAAATATTCGGCTACGCGGGTAGCAGTGAATTGGCAGCCTGGAAAGGCCGATACCGCTTCTCCAAAAGATCTGCAGCGGCGACAGACCGATGGATTCTCCTCTGACTCAATGTTGGGAAAGGTCTTTGTCTCTATCCGCTGCTGAGAGACCTTGCTCATGTGTAGATTAAGCTAGAGGGTGATGAACCACCAAGGACCGCCTGGATTCCCTATCGGCTCTCCTTTCGACAGCTTGACGCCGACTTGGTGCATCAGATGGTATGCCGATCCCAGCAAATGTTTACTGAGGGGGATGGCCGATCCTTGTGCAAGAGACTCTGCCAAAGCTTGAGTGTTGGAAGAGGGGCCGACCGCTCTGCCACAGAAGAAGTGTTTCTCCAGCCACATCATCAAGAAGGCAGTGTGCTCCCTCTGTGAGACTGTCCCTGTCTTCATGTTTTTACTGATGTATCCTTTCCACCCGCCGATTCCTTTGGTCTCCAGCCGATGAGATGGCTTGAACAGATAGTTGAAGGGGGTGTCGGCGGAGGAAACATCTAGGCCAGTCAGCAGCAAGACATCGGCCAAGGTCGGGGTCATGGGTCCGTGTCCAAAAAGGAATGCGTTAAGTGCATCGGACCAGAAGTAAGAGGCTGCCATAACCAAAGGTTCGTTCCTTTCCATCTGAGACAGGGATAAGTCTATGCATTGGCCGATTTTGAGTTCTTCCCATTGAATCTTCCAAGTCCCGGCTACTCTCTGGTACCATTCTCTCCACCCGGGTGTTTCATTCGGCCAGGATCTGAAAGTGCCCACCCAATGATCTAAATCCATGGCTGACTGCTTAAAGGGGATCCTATGAGTCTCTAAACTGATCAGATCCGTTGGATCAGGGCTCCCCATAGGGCCCAGACAGATAAGGTCAGGGGATTCTGAGAGAGGAATGGTGATTCTGTGCCTAAGTGCCTAAAAAAGGGAAAAAGGGAAGAAGCTAAGAAAGGGTCCGGAAAATACTGAAGCAGTAGAAAGGCAAAAAGGGGAAAATTTCGAGCATTTACCTCTGGGATGGAAGCCATCATCGCCGATGACACCGCTGGGGAAGCCGCCGATTGGGCCGCCGCCGCCAAAGGAGCAGCCGATGGAGCCTCTGTAGATGGGGTGGTCGCCGATGGAGACGCCATTGGGGGTCGGAGTAGGCCGCGGATGAGATCGCCGGAAAAGGGGAGCACTTGGAAATCAAAGGAGCTTGGAGGAAGACGAACAGTAATGCGACGGAGAGAATGCTGGATTCGTGGAGAAGGAGAGGCGGAGAAAGCCAGTACTTAAGAGAGATCAAGAGAGCAAGGGCAAAGATGGTATTTTTACCGTGCTGTCTACACGAGTTCTAGGGGAGCGGTCGTTTCGCGCGCCCGGTTCGAGGAGATTGCAATCATTGTGCCGCGGAATGGAAGGAGATTTTTACTGCGCCCATTTCGGAGGAGAGGATTAAAGAAAAGAGTTTCGAAGGAAAAGTTATATTTTACTCCGAAACTGGGGGGCATGTGTGGCAGAACCACCTGAATTAATCCGGCTCAAGTGTATTAACCATCACCATTAGGGCAATCTCGGTTAACCTTACACTTCAAACGGAGTAATCCACTGGTCTGTCGGGTAACCTCCCGATACAACCACGGTAGAGCGGATCGAAGCCATACATACAAATGCCCATGCGAAGATGAGCCCAGAGAATACCACATTCCAGCAGATATTACAAAATTATCATAGGGGAAATATTACAAACCAAGTTTGAGTTTAGAAACCAAGTACTTCAGTGATCATAACTACGAAGTTCTTCAGAGTTTAAGTTGCAGCGGAAAATAAAACAACGAAAGGTACTCGACAATACAGGATGTCTCGGTGAAGCCCGTACGAGACATCACTCGGCATTATCTCCATTGGTCGGGGGCGTATCCCATTCCACCGACCAACCAGGGGGAAGACTACACGGCCAGGTCAAGCTAGCAATCACATCTTCGAAGGTCTCACCTGAAAACGAGCCACAAGCAAGGCTGAGTATACTAATACTCAGCAAGACTTACCCGTGTAGTGGAATCTACTCCACCGACTCTAGACATGCAGGGCTTTTTGGCTCAGGGGTTTGTTTTGCCGAAAAAGCATCTACGAGTGGGTCCTTACTTTCAACTTTTAGCTCAAGATTCTAGTTTCATTAACCATTCTAGATAAGCAGCTATCCAATATCATTCATGGTGAAGCATTAAATTTCATCCAACAAGTTTATTCATCATCATTGTTCCTCTTCTTACTCTGTGGGTAAAGGGGGTTAAGCAGTCTCAATAGCCGTGAGAAACGGACGATTCGAATCGAATTTCTTAACCTTGCAAGGGAAACCTAAACACACGTCACGTGGTTACTCCCAGAGTCACACGTGCAACTTTTCCCCTTTCTTTCCGGGTCGTGGATCGGGGCTACCCTCCGAGAGTACAAGAGCCCCACGCCACGGTTCGGCGCCGGGTCGTGACCACTCTCTGCACTTGCCATATGCACATGGGACCGAAGTTCAAAGGGTAGGATGCCGTCCCCTTGCCGGGCCAATCAGGTACTTAAGCTTACCGATTACCATATTCTCGGCATGTGGTTAGTACGTTCAAAGACTTAACCACCACTACCACACACTGCGGCCTTAGCATTTTTCACTAGACAGACGGGCCTCAATCGTAAACATCATACCATAGCCCGTCCGTTGTCCTTATGATTGCAGCGTGTAGTAAACATTCAACTCCTATATTCTCGCGAGTGACAGGAAATCACTCGGCTTTAACCGGAGTCCTATTAGCACAGCATTCTATCGAACCTTACATCTAGTTTACAAGCACGGGTTCCTAACATCATGCAACTAAGTTTTCGTTCAACTCCTATAAACTTAATGCACAAGCAAAAGAGTAGCGAGTTGCATAATTTAGGAAAGGAAATGGGTTATGCTCCGGGGCTTGCCTTCTTGTGCAAAGTTAGTCCGGGGATCGTCTGAACGTTGACCCGGGTCTTCAACTGCTTCAGTTAAATTCACCTGGGCTTCTCGCTGCTCACTCTCGGACTCGGGCACCAGCTCGTAAGTCCCGTCGGCGAGAGTAGTTGTTTCTACATGAATGCACAAGTTTAAGTAGTGGTGATGGTAAACGACATGATTTCCTTCACGATAAAGTTGCAGTTTGTAAAACACGAGTTTGTTGTGAAGTGAGTTACTTTATCATTCATGGGCAATCGTTAATAGAGTAGAAAGTACAATGAGTAACTTCGTTAAGCAAGGTGGGGTGGGTGTTCATGGGAACTTATGTTCCTCATGGAAACATGATTTAAGTGTAATTAATACAGCGAGTAGTTTCTGGTCATGAAACCTTGGATCTAGGCACATCCGGGAAAGATATGCTTACTGTAAAATTTTTAGATATTTTCATGCACCAGATTAATTATGAAAAATATAATACCTGGGTGCTGCTAGACTTTTGTTCTTTTTGTACAGAACAAATGGTGCAAAAACTGAGTCTAAGATTTTTACAGGGCTGTCATTTAATCATGCAGGAGCTACTGTAATTTTTATAGGATTTATTATGCAGTTTTCAAAGCATAGTAAATATGACATTACACACCTAGGTTAATCAAGGATTTATTTACAGGATCCTGCACGGGGTTTTTGTCCATGAAACTTTTTACACAGCATCCTCTACCACTGTGTATCGTCTAGTAAAAATATGAGAATTTTCCGAGCTAAGATACTATTTTCTTAATTTAATGTATGTTAATAGGACATAAATCAAATAAATAGGTTCCTGGGAGATAAAAAGTCTCCCAATTTTTCTCTGGCATCTAGGTACCATTACACCATTATAGAAAAAGTTTCATTAGGTGATTCATAACCTAACTGCAGGGATAAAAATATTTAGCCACTTATGGTATGAAACTAAGTTTAATAAACAGTGTAGATAGAGATGGAATTTGTGCCTGATCTTTTTACACAGTCCTAAAAATTAAGCAACTAACTTACTGCCCAAAATTTAGGGTCAGAATTGATCCACAACAGTGGGTACAAAAGAAGTCCATTAAAACTTCCATTTAATGTAGAGCAAAATATATTGCGAATCTGAGAAACTTTTCGTAACAAAAGTTGTAGAGTTTCTTCTAAGGATTCCAGAACAGTTTAGTTTGCGTTTTTATGAATTTTCTACGATTTTATACGAATTTTACAAGTTCACTGAATTTGAATCTAGATTTGAAACTTTCTTTTACAACTGGGTCCTTGAATCTTACGTGCAGACCCTTCTAAAGATTTCAATTACTGCAATTGGGTACTCGGGTGGCTCGGGTACGGTGGCCGGCCAAAATTCCGGCGAGGGGCTCGCCGGCGGCGAGGGGTGAGGGTCGGGGAAGGATCAGGGGTGCGAGGGCTACCTCGTGGGGGTCTTGTTCGGGTGGGGGACGGCCGGGAGTAGCTCGCCGGCGTTGGAGTAGGGGCGGCGGCGGCGGCGGCACGCGTCGACGGCGGTGCTCCAGCGGGCTTGGGGCGGCCTGGTCTGGACGGGGAGCTTCAGTGGCGCGTGGGGAAGCTGCTCGGGTGCTTGGCTTGGGCGGAGGAGGTCGGAGTCGAGCTGTCCGCAGTGAGCAGGGGGTGGCGGCGGCGGGTGACAGCGCGGGCGGCGGCGCTCCGGCGGTCCTGGGCGGTGTTGGGCGGGTCGGCGAGCTTCGGTGGGACGATGTAGTGGTGGCTGGCACTTCAATTTGGGCAGGGGGCGGCTGTGGAGGGCTGTCCACAAGCGGGCGGAGCTCGGCGGCGACAATGGCGGCGGCGAGCGTGCTCTGGCTGCTGGTGGCTCGGGCGGCCTGGGGTGGTTTTTATAGGGGCAGGAGGGAGGTAGGGGTGCCGGGCGACGCGCGGGGGCGGATACACGGCAAGGGCGTGCCAGTGGCCACGGTGGGCGGCGTCAGGACGCCGACGCGGCGTGCGGCGGGCGGGAGCACGCGACTGGCGGCCGGGGATTTGCGTGGGGGAGCGAGAGATAGCGCAACACGGGTATTGGGGGGGGGGGGGGCAGCTGCAGCAGCGGCTCGGGCGGAAGGCAAGCGCAGCGACGGGCGGGTCGCGGCGGGCGGGACGGCACGGCGCGGCGCGGCGGTTGGGCAGCGGCGGGCGGCGAGAAGAGGCACGGCACGGCGTGGCGCACGCGCAAGCGCGGACTGGGCAGCGCGGCGGTGGGGGCGAGCAAAGCCGGGCTTGGGGGCGAGGAACGGCGGCCACTGGCCTGGCGGCTCACGCCGGTCAGGCGTCGCCGGCCACCTGGCCGTGCTGTCGGGCGGGGAGGGGAGAGAGAGAGAGGAGCGAAGGACCTTTTTGCGAGAATTTGAAAAGTTCCAGGGGGCTGGGTGCAAACAGGATGTTTTCTCCTCTTTCTAGTTTGAATTTCAAAAACTTTTGAACATGAAAGTTGTTCAGAATAAAAAGTTCTACAAGTTTGGTTTCAGGCAACTTCTCATTTGGCTTATGGTTTGAAAGTTAATTTAAAAATTCAAAAGTATTCATATGTGCCCAATTTCAATTTGAATTTCAACTTAACTTGTTCTAATTCTTTTCACCCTTTTATTAGTTGGTTAAGCATAGGGTTGGGCTAATGATATTGCTTTAGAAATGTAATTTATCAGGGTTGTTACAGCATGTGTTGACGCCAGATTTTGACACGTGTTGAATCGGCGTCAGGAGGAGAAGATTGGCCGATGCGGCAGATCTGAAAGCTACAGAAAGGAATCGGCCGATTGAAGTAACAATTGGAAATCGGCCGATTGGTGGCGCAGCCTATGCCAACAGGATGGGTTTATTCCAGAAGATCCTAGTCAAAAGCTGGTCAACAGGGCACGCCAAGTCGGTCAAGGAGCAATTGAAGGGAATCCTGATTGGATTAGGGAACGACGGCGGAAGATTCTGCGGGAGTCTGTTTCCTTTAAAAGTTCTTATAGATATAGTAGTTTTCCTGTTTTTTAAATAAGGTTGTAACAAGTCGTGATCGACCAGGAGTCCTAGCTTTAGGGTATAAATAGGAGTCGTCAGGATCTTGCAAAGACATCAATCAATACATCAATCAACAACAGTACTTCTACTTTTCCAGCAATTTACTTTCAAGTCGGCGACTTCGCCAATATTTTCTTCTTCCACGAGTTCGTATGGATTGGCAGGGCTGCATCAACTTGATCTCCGGCCAGTTGGTAGGTTCCGCTTACCGAGTAATATCCGAGCTTTAGCTACGGGCGCATCGCTATGGCTTCGTTTGGATTTATTCACCAGTTATCGATATTTACTAGAATTGCAAGTTTTACCAGTATTATCACCAGTTATCCAGCTTGAGATCAGGATAATCAGCTTCGTCATTGTTCTCCTTCGATTTATTATCTCACAGCCGATTAGATCTATTTCAAGTGTTGTCCTTGCAGTAGTCGTCTAGATCGCTCCAGCAGTTTTCTTTATGATTACTATACGATCATCGGCTGATCTATAGCCGATCATCTCTACAGCAAATCGGCCGATTCGCCGCCGACGCGCTCTTCAGGACAGATCGGAACTCCAGCCGATCGACGCGCCTGGAATTTAATACTCTATTTCCTTGTCAATCGACAGGTCAGATTGAATGGCACGCCGCGCGAACTGCACCCGGGCGATAACCCGAACAGGAGCTAAGCAGATTCTCCCGGGTCGTGTGTCCGACGCTGAAGACCCATCGGCCGATTCCTATCCGACCGATTTTAGCGCCAACATCAGCGAAGGCATAGCCGTTGACCCCAGCAAGGTACAAGAGGTGATGGATTGGAAGCCTCCTACCTCTGTTCATCAGATTTGCAGTTTTCTTGGTTTAGCAGGTTACTATCTCCGCTTCATTCCAGATTTCTCCAGAATTGCTAAGCCTATGACTAAACTATTGAAAAAGGGAGTAAAGTTTGTGTGGGATGAAAAATGTGAAGAAGCTTTCCACACTCTTAGAGAACATTTGACTACAGCCCCTGTGTTAGCTCAACCTGATAACACCAAGCCGTTCGATGTTTACTGTGACGCATCTAGCACTGGTCTTTGTTGTGTGCTTATGCAAGATAATCGAGTTATTGCTTATGCCTCACGAGCTGTTCGGCCCCATGAGCAGAATTATCCGACCCATGATCTTGAATTAGCAGCTGTCATTCATGCTCTAAAAATATGGAGACATTTTCTCATGGGTACTCATTGTAATATCTACACCGATCATAAAAGTCTCAAAGATATCTTCACCCAAGCCGATCTGAATATGAGACAGAGAAGATGGCTAGAATTAATCAAGGATTATGACCTCGAGGTGCGCTATCACCCAGGCAAGGCTAATGTAGTCGCGGATGCACTAAGCCGCAAGGCTCATTGCCATTGCCTATCAGTGGAAGTCTATAATGAAACATTATGTTCAGAAATGAGAAAGCTTAGTTTGGAAATGATTCCCCAAGGCACTCTGAATCACATCTCGGTTGAGCCTACTCTCCATGATCAAATCATCATGGCACAACTACATGATGAAGGTGTTAAGATCATCAAAAAAAAACTCTCTCTAGTTGAAGAGAAGTATAAATGTTTCCACCAAGACCACTAGGGAGTTCTATGGTTCAAAAGTCGCATAGTCATTTCGAAGAATCATGAGCTCCGCAAACAAATTCTTGATGAGGCACATCTTTCTAAAATTTCTATTCACCCCGGCAGTAGCAAAATGTATCAAGATCTTAGGCAAAACTTCTGGTGGACTAGAATGAAAAGGGAAATTGCTAAATATATCTCAGAATGTGACACATGTCAGAGAGTAAAAGCTAGCCACTTGAAAGTAGACGGTACACTTCAACCTTTGCCTATACCCTCCTGGAAATGGGAAGACATAAGTATGGATTTCATTGTTGGGTTGCCAAGCACCTCACAGAAACATGATTCCATATCGGTTATCGTTGATAGGCTCACAAAGATGGCACATTTTCTTCGGTGCACACCACCTATACTGCCAAGAAATATGCCGAGATTTATCTCGACCGCAATGTTTGCCTACATGGAATACCTAAGACAATTATTTCCGATCGTGGTACTCAGTTTGTAGCACTCTTTTGGGAACAATTGCAAGCATCTCTTGGTACTAACTTGATTCGAAGCTCAGCCTATCATCCTCAAACTGACGGACAAACTGAAAGAGTGAACCAAATTCTTGAAGACATGCTTAGAGCTTGCGTCATTCACTATGACAAGAGTTGGGACAAATGCCTATCCCTAGCAGAGTTCTCATACAACAATAGCTATCAAGCGTGTTTGAAAATGGCACAATTTGAGGCCTTGTACGGTCAAAGGTGTCGAACTCCTTTGAGCTGGTCACAAACCGGAGAACGCAAAATATTTGGACCGGACTTGGTAATCGAGGCAGAGGAAAAAGTGAGAGTAATACAAGAAAATCTTAGAGCCGCACAATCCAGGCAAAAGAGCTATTTCGACAGAAGGACAAAGCCACTGAAACTTGAAGTTGGTGACCATGTCTACCTTCGGGTTTCACCAACCAAGGGTGTACAATGATTCGGAGTCAAAAGAAAATTAGCTCCCCGATATGTTGGTCCCTATGAAATCATCGAGAACTGTGGACCCGTGGCCTATAGAGTACGACTGCCCCCTCAGCTTACAGCCATCCATGATGTCTTTCACGTGTCTCAACTCAAGAAGTGTGTTCGAGTTCCTACCGAGGTTGTGGAACAACAAGAGATATTGGTAGAACTCGACCTCTCATATGTTGAGTATCCTATCAAAATCATGGATCAAAAAGAAAGAAGCACCAGAAGGAAAGTGATTAAAATGTATAAAATTCAATGGAATTATCACACCGAAGAAAAAGCCACATGGGAAACTGAAAGCTATCTAAACCAAAATTTCCCCGATTTTCTCGACTCTACCAAAGGTTCACACACTATCCATGCTAAGCTTATTGTCCGAATCTCGGGACGAGATTCTTGTTAAGGGGGGAAGGCTGTGACACCTCAGGTGTTTATTTTGCTAAACAAGTCTCATTAGCATAATAATATGCATAAATAACTAAGAAAAGTTTAAAGGAAATGTATTATAATTTGGTTTTGCCTTTATTTTAAAAGTATGTGTATATGTGCATAAGTACATGTACTTTAATCAAACAAATTAAATAACTTTCACATCGATGCAAACATGGCTACGAAATTGAATAGGCACATCATTATTAACATGATAAAAAAAAATCTAGTTGAAGCCTAGGGGAGAATATGAAGTTTTGCCCATAAAATGACGTATCATCTGAATCATCCTTTTCGAGTTTTTAAAATAACTTTTGAACTATAACTCAAATGAACTTTGGCCTGAAACAAAACTTGAAGGACTTTTCATTTTGAACAACTTTCATGTTCAGAGATTTTTGAGTTGAAACATAAAAATACGAGAAAAATATAGTTTTTCTTTTCAGCCCCTCACTTTTCCTATATTCTTACACATCAGCCCCTAGCCTCACCCTCCCCTGTTTCACTCGCCGCCCAGCAGTGGCCGTCGGCCAGCTGGCTGGTGATGCCTGCCACCGCTCCACGCCAAGCCAACCCACGCGCGCCCCTGCAGCTCCCCAACCCGTGCCCGCGTCGCTGGCAAGCGACGCCGACCCGGCGCTGCCACCGCCCGCCGCGCCCAATGGCTAGACGGCGCCGTGCCGATCCTCCTCGGTGCTCTGCGCACCGCCCCAGCTCGCCCAATCGCGTGCCGCGCGATCCCTTCCTCCCCACGCCGAATCCCGCACGGCCAACCGCCTCGCCTGCTCAGCCGTGCACGCGCTCTGCGCACCGCCCCGGCGGCCAATAGCCAATGCCCGAGCTCGCTGCGCCCCTGTGCACCGCCCTGACCGCCCAGTGCCGCGGTTTGCTTCGCCCCGACGTGCACAGACCCAACCCTTCTCCCTTGCTCACCATAAAATATCATTTTTCCTAGGGACTTGCACGCAAGATTTCAGGGACCCCTCTGTAAAAGAAAGTTCTACCTCTAGATTCAAAAACAGCGAACTTTGAAAATGTTCATCTTTTTACTATGGGACACTTTAGATTAGATCATGCTGTATAAAAATTTGATGCACAGAAACCCTGTAGAATATCCTGTACAAATTGATCTTTATTAAAGTAGGTGTATATTGTTTTAATTCTTATGCTCTGTATCATGCACAATAAAATCTGAAAAATTTACAGTAACACATTTATGGATATATTAACACCCTGTAAAATTTGTAGCATCAATACTTGTAGCAGTAGCTGTTTATTACATTTGTCATATTTAATTTGCTGCACAAAAATGTCTGAAATTTTTGCAAGGGTTTTGTCTCTACATGTGGTACTCTGAATAAAAGTTTCATCACCAGAAGTTACCTAGTTCAGTAATTTTGTTTAATCCATGTTTGTGCTTAGAAAATTAAGTTTCCAATATAACACAACCCCTACTTGTTTAATGAAGTTAAGTAGTTTAAGATGTACTCTATTAACGATTACCCAAGAAATCTTAACTAAGTAACTTTACAATCAAATCTATATTTTTGTGGACTGCAACTTTATCGTGAAGAAAATAAATGTCATATACCATCACTACAACTCATACTTGTGCATTCATGTAGAATCGACTACTCTCGCTGACGGAACGTACGAGCTGGTGTCCGAGTCCGAGGGTGAGCAGCGTGAAGCTCAAGTGAATCTAACTGAAGTTTTCGAAGACCCGAACCAAAGTTCGGAGTAGCCCAAGGCTAGCTTTGCTCAAGAAGGCAAGCCCCGGAGCATGAACCCTATTTTTCTAAATTATTCAACTTATTACTCTATTTTACTTGTGCATTAAGTTTATAGGAGTTGAATGAAAACTTAGTTGCATGATCGTAAGTACCCATGCTCCGAACACTAGATGTAAGTTTCGATAGAATGCTATGCTAATAGGACCCGGTAAAAGTCGAGTAATTTCCTGTCACTCGCGAGAATATAGGAGATGAATGTTTACTACATGCTACAATGATAAGGTCGACGGACGGGGCTATGGTTCTGTTTAGTGAAAAATGCTAAGGCCGCAGTGTGTGGTAGTGGTGGTTAAGCGTTTGAACGTACTAACCACATGCCGAGAATATGGTAATCGGTAAGCTTAAGTACCTAATCGGACCAGCAAGTGGACAGCACCTCACCCTCCCAACTTTGGTTCCATGAGCGCACATGGTGGGTGTAGAGTCGGGCTCTGTAGTCTCGGATGGTGGCCCTGATCCACAACCCAAGAAGAAAGGGGAAAGGTTGCACGTGTGACTCTGGGAGTAACCACATGACGTGTGTTTATGTCTGCCTTGCAGGTTAAGTAATTCGATTCGAATCGTCCGTTTCTCACGGTATTGAGACTACTTGACCCTTTTACCACATAGAGTAAGAAATGGAACAATGATGATGATTAATCTTGTTGGATGCAAATTAATTCTTTCACCATGTATGATATTGGATAGTTGCTTACCTAGAATGGTTAAAGAAAACTAGAATCTGGAGCTAAAATTTGAAGGTAAGGACCTACTTGTATATGCTTTTCGGCAAAACAAACCCCTCAAGCCAAAAGCCTTGCATGTCTAGGAGTCGGCTAAGTATATTCCACTAGTCAGGTAAGCCTTGCTGAGTATTAGCATACTCAGCCTTGCTTGTGGCTTGTTTTCAGGTGGTACTTTTGAGGACATGGTTGCTAGTTTGACTTGGCCGTGTACTCTTCCTCCTGGTTGGTCGGTGGAATGGGATGCGTCCCCGGCCGATGATGATAATGCCGAGTGATATCTCGTACTTGCTTCATCGAGACATCATGTATCGTCGAGTAGTTTATCGTTGTTTTTCCGCTGCAATGAACTCTGAAGAACTCGTTTACTTTTAAACTCTGAAGTACTTGTTTTATGAATTCGAACTTGGCCTGTAATACTAAGTTTATGTGGAACTCTGTAATGTAAAATTTGTGGAATGTTGTATTCTCTGGGCTCACCTTCGTGTGAGTACTTTGTATGTGTTGTTTCGATCGGCAAACCCGTGGTTGTATCGGGAGGTTACCCGACAAACCTATGGATTACTCCGTTTGAAGTGCGAGTTAGCCCTGATTGTCCTCGTGGTGATGGTTAGCGCACTTGAGCTGGATTAATTCAAGTGGTTCTACCACAGTTCCTCTCCTCCGTCTAGTTCTTCCTATAACCTGGTCCATGACCATCTTGTATCTCGTCCTCTTCCTTGTTCCAGGCTTTCTCCAACGGGCCCCTAGATCCGCAATGTATTTTGGACCCGTGTACGTTGGCCACTGTCCCTCGTCTAGATAAGGCTCAAACCGTGGAGACCATGTAAGTACAAGGCTGTCAACAGTGAACTCCCGCGGTATCCTGCTCTTGTAGGCATAGTTGTGGTGTCGAGCTGCAGCAACATAATGGGAACATAGAAAGTGGTACTGCCTTGTTCTCCCACACGTGCATGAGAAATCAATCAGTATGACAACATAACTCCTCGACCTCATACTTTCCCGTCGTGTGGTCAAAACATTCAACCTCATGTGTGCGAGCCCTATCCTCTGCCTTAGGAAGATGACACATAGGTTTAGGGGCCCATAGCTGGTTCTCGCTCTGTAGTGCCATTGCTTGTGAGTATCTATCATTGAACCATGCAACCAGCCTGTAGAAGGTGAATGATACGATAGCATTGATGGGCATGGCCCGTATCCCCTTAAGCACACTATTGAATGACTCGGCCATGTTGCTAGTCTGAAACTCGTACCTACGGCCACCATCATCGTACGCCCTTGACCATTTCTCAGGCTCCCTCATCACTCCTCTTAGCCAATGACTACCTACATCGTTTGTTGCCGTTTTTAGCTCCTCCAACTTCTCCTGAAAGAACTGCTCCTCAAGCTAGTGAGCAATATCCTCGAATAGAGTAAAGTTATCCCTGTTCCCATCTGTATCTAGTAAATTCTGGGCCATGTGCCGAGTGCACCAACGGTGGTGCAATGGTGCATATCCTGGAATCTGCTCCTGTACTGCACTGAGTATACCCTGGTGTCTATCAGATATGACACCAACCTCCCTACCAGAGCCTACAACATGTATCCGAACTAGCTGCAAGAACCATCCCCAGCTGGCTTTGTTCTCCCTCTCCACCAAAGCAAAGGCCAAAGGAACCAATGCCCTGTCCGCATCAACTGCAATGGCTATCAATAGCGTGCCCTCATACTTGCCAATCAGAAAAGTACCATCAATGGATAACACCGGACGATAATGACTAAAGGCCTCCACACACTAGGGAAAGCACCAAAAAGCAAAGAAGAAAATCTGCCTCCCGTCCTTCCATTCATTCGGTTTCGGAATGTACTCGTAGTGCATGCCTGGATTAGCTGCTTTCATTGCATTGAATAGTGCAGGTATCTTTTCATACCCCTCCTCCCCGTCCCCATATATCATCTTCCAGGCCCGTTGCTTTGCCCGCCATGCTTTCCCATACTTGATCTTGTAACCAAATATCTTCTCAGCCATATCCATAATTGTCTTCACCTTCAAATTGGGCTGACACTTCAATGTTGAGTACAACTTTCTGGCAATGAGGATAGAGGTCAACTGTCGATGCCTCTGCTGTAGATCTATGTTGGCACAAGTGTGTGGACCTACAATTTTTGTGATTTTCAACTTCCTGTGGTCTTCTGCTTCCGAGCACAGACCCTCCAATTGCAATCGGCCTTCTCGCACACCACTGTGTAGCGCCGCTCCACATAGGAGTGCCTAACCTTGAATGGTCTTTTATGTTTCACAGAATACTCCTGTAACCACCTTCTCAGTATAGACAACTCCTTGAATAGAAGGCCCTTCTTAATTTCCATGCTATCCCCGGCCTCAGGAGCCTCTAGCAGCTCGCCATCTCTTCCTTCTGCATAAGCACTATGAGAACGACTGAGATCGCTGAATTCATAAACTAGTGGATCATGACGAGGACAAAAAAGTCTGATGAGCTCCATATCTTCTTCGCTCAATGCTGCAACTAGGCAGTCATCATCTGAATCAACCGCACTTGCATTCCCACAAGGCTCCTCGTCACCATCTATCTGAACATCCACACTATTAGAAGCCCGTCCTGTATTGGAAGATGGAGGCACAGGGGGAACACCAATATTATCTGGAATATCTACTGCATTAAAACAACAATTAAAGATGGCATTGGGACAAAGGAATGGCATCAAGGGCGAATAACAAAAGAAAATGTGGTGTTACTATGATACATACTTGGATGGTTTTGGGTCAAAGGAACCTCCTGAGGGGTCATACCAACATCATCAATCCAATAATGTGCACCAGCATCAGGACAAATGCCAAACTCATTCGGGCCGGATTGAGCATCAGGGACCCGAACTGCATCTTCCTGATCCATCTCAAGGTTGGGTAATGGAGGGTCAGCAGGTGGCGGATTCTCCTGTTCTTGCAAAAACCCATGACAGGCTAAATGCACATGAGGGGTGGGAGCATTTGTCCACTTCCACACAACCAAATCCAATCATTGATACTCATTCTTCATGACAGTCTTCACATACTTCTCCCATTCAACCTCACATGCAATTGGGACCAGCCGTCTGAAAATCTGATCCGATTTATCAAAGTGAACGAACCATTCAACTGAGATGGCATCCTCATTTGAATTGCATTGAAGCTCATCACGAGCCCTACCAAACACCTCACTAAACAATGGCCGATCATCGAATATCAGAGAGACCCTGTGCATTCCATCAAAAGTAACATTCCCAAACACATCTTCCTCGACACTGCCTCCATGATACAAGGTTATGACGGGCATTGTCTGTGTTTTAACGCCACGCTCACCGAGGGATACCCTCGAGGTTGTGAGTTTGTTGGTAGGGTGTCGCCGAGATCAGGAACTCGAAGGTGCAAGGAACACAAAGTTTAGAGAGCTTCGGGCCGTCGAGCGCGTAATACCCTACGTCCTGTGTGGTTTGTATTGCCTTAGGTGGTGATCAGGTGATCTTCTGTTTGGAGGGGGTCCCTATCCGCGCTTATATAGTCTGGGGGGACAGGATTACATGTAAGTCCTAGTTAGATACGAGCCCAGGAGTCCTACCCAAATACTTATCGGGTAGTTTCCTACTATATCCGACTAGTTTTACTACTGTATGAGTAGTTCTACTATGCTACGACTAGTCAGAATTGGTGTAGGGCGTGGGCCATGTCCCACCCCTTATCCTGTAAGATGTAGGCCATGTGCGCAGTCCCGTGGGCCCTAATCTGACAAGCCCCCGAGCTCTTTGTAGTCGAGTACTACAGGCTTCCGAGTATTTCTGAAGGCGTCTTTGAGTTCTCCTGAACTCCATCTTGAAGGTGTCTTCCGAGTACTTCCTTGGCTGCATCGAGGCTGTGAGGTGCTCATACCCCGAGTAGTTTGTCAAGTCTTCTTTTATATGGGGTGTGATTGAACTCGCACTCCATATGGAGTAGCCCCTGAGCCTTAGGTTGACTCGTAGAATCAGACTGAGGGTCAATTTTGTCTTCCAAAAGATTCAAAAAATAAGTCGCTGATGACATGTGTCCCGCAACCCACGAGCCTTGAATCCAAATTCCCAAGGTTTGGAATAAAGGATCGAAAGAATCATGGCTTGCAATGACGGTAAAAATTTGATGGTTAAGATGGGAAAATTGGTTCAGAAATTCAAAAACCTCTTTTTTCGGGATGAATTCCCTGAAAAAATGGTTAAACAAATAACTTCTCCAAAAAGCGCCCTAAATTACTGCTCAAATCAAACCTTCTTCGCTGAGAGCCGTGTCGTATCTAGCCCCCGAGCTGGGAGCTAGATGAGTCACACAAGAGAAACCTAGTAGTCGGTGGCCCCAGCCCCCGAGCTTAGGCATTGGCCAAGTTGCTGCTGGATCTTGAACTGTTGATGAAGCCGACTAGTCGGAGTCGATTCCGACTAGTTTTGTAGGCAAGACGAGTAGTCGACGACCCGTAAAACTAGTCGGAAACTAGTAAACACAGTGTCATGGGAGCGAGGCCCCTTCAGTAACATAGAGTACTAGTCAAGAACTAATAATCTGCCCATTACTGGAAGCATGGGAGCGAAGCCTCGTCAGTAAACTCCATGTAGTACTAGTCATGAACTAGTAAACGGAGTAGTACTGGTAGTATAGGAGCGATGCCCATGCAGTAAACTGCACGTAGTACCAGTCGTGAACCAGTAAACAGAGTAGTACTAGCAGTATGGGAGCGATGCCCTTGTAGTAAACTGCACGTAGTACCAGTCGTGAATCAGGAAACGGAGTAGTACTTGTAGTATGGGAGCGAGGCCCCTACAGTAAACTGCACGTAGTACCAGTCGTGAACCAGTAAACGGAGTAAAACTTGAAATATTGGGATGAGGCCCCTTTGGTAAACTGCACGTAGTACTAGTCGTGAACCAGTAAACGGAGTAGTACAAGAAGTGTGGGAGCGAGGCCCCTTCAGTAAACTCCACGTAGTACTAGTCGTGAACCAGTAAACGGAGTAGTACTGGAAATACTAGGATGAGGCCCCTTCAGTAAATTGCACGTAGTACTAGTCATGAACCATTAAACGGAGTAGTACTAGAAATAAGGGAGCGAGGCCCCTTCAGTAAACTCTACGTAGTACTGGTCGTGAACAAGTAAACGGAGTTGTACTGGAAATACTGGGATAAGGCCCCTTCAGTAAACTGCACGTAGTACTAGTCGTGAACTAGGCAACTGAGTAGTACTGGAAATATTGGGACGAGACGCCTTTAGTAAACTGCGCGTAGTACTAGTCGTGAACTAGTAAACGGAGTAGTACTGGAAATATTGGGACGAGGCCCCTTCAGTAAACTACACATAGTACTAGTCGTGAACTAGTAAACGGAGTAGTACTAGAAGTGTGGGAGTGATGCTCCTCCAGTAGACCATGCTACGCCGCAGCTGACAACTTGGGATACAAGTTAGCTAAGGGTGAAAACGACATAGGTGCTCGATATTCCAGGAGTTTGGGACTCCTGGCCATCAGGGTACTGTAAGTAATACGACCCTGGTCCTATAACCTTGTGCACGAGGAAGGGTCCCTACCATCGTGAATTAAGCTTGTGCAGCCCGGTTTCGTCTTGGATACGACAAATGATTATATCTCCAACGTTGAAAAAGTGTTGTTGAACGTTCCGGTCGTGGTAATGACGGACTCCTTGTAAGTTGCGGGCCGACTGGAGCAAGATATTGCATCTGATTTCCTCTGCCGAGTCAAGTTCGAGATGTCTTGCGTCATTAGCCTCGCCTTCTTCGTACATCTCCAGTCGAGGAGATTGCCACATGACATCAGCCGGTAATATAGCTTCAGACCCGTAGACGAGAAAGAAAGGTGACTGTCCTGTGGCTTTGCTTAGTTGTGTGCGAAGCCACGAGATTACTGACGAGATCTCATTGATCCACTTGCCACCCTTTTTGCTGTTCTCATCATAGAGTCTTTTCTTCAAGCCATCAAGAATCAATTCGTTGGCGCGCTCAACCGAGCCGTTGGCCCGTGGGCGAGCCACTGAAATGTATTTGACCTCAATGGCACTGCGTTCACAGAAATCCCAGAACTGATGTGAGTGGAAATTGGATCCAGGTCCGTGATGATAGTGTTAGGGAAGCTGAATCGGTGCAAGATGTCGCAGATGAAGCTAACCACTCGATCTGCAGATAGCGTTGTGATTGGTTTGTACTCGATCTACTTCGTAAACTTGTCGATGGCCACCAACACGTGAGTAAAACCACCTAGCGCAGTTATCAAAGGCCCTATCATGTCAAGACCCTAGCATGCAAACGGCCATGAAGGTGGTCTGGTGATAAGGTTGTGAGCCGGGACATGGGGCTGTTTGCTAAAGAACTGACAGTTTGTGTACCGGCGAACGAGTGCTTTGCCATTTGCCAAAGCAGTCGGCTTGCCAAAGCAGTCGGCCAGTAGAAATGATGTGAACTAGGGTTCCTGATCTTCCGAAAGGTTCTGTTAACTCTCGATTTGGTGGAGTCGAGACACAATTCGATCCGGCTTCTGAACAACACGTTCCGAACCCCATGATCGCAGCACCACGTCTCCTCAGGTTATCGACCGGTGTTGCATGGCCGACCTCGCCAAGAAGGCTAATCCTTACCTACGAATCGAAGAACACAAGCAAGAACAAGGAAGAATGCAACCAAATTTGAAGATGTATGATTAACTCACGAACTTGGGGTTTCACAAACCGACAAACAGCGAAACTGTTCTTGACATAATAATCTAAACAAAACCCAAATCCTAACTTGGGTGACTCTACTGAATATAAAGTGTTTAGGGGCGTGCAAGACCCTTGGACACACCCCTAATGGGCTTCAATACGATACATGGGCCAACGGCCCAAAAGACGGCGGCGCAGCACCGAGATAGATTCTAAACGTCCACTTGACTTGACGATTCCCGTTGACTCAGGCATCATTTGGTTGTGGGCCTGGTGCCATTGGAAGCTCTATGAAAATATATTTCCAAGCATATATGGAACGTTGAAATCGAACTCTGTATGTAGCCTGGGCGTCGAATCTAAGGTAGACTGCTCCTGGACTCCGAGGTGGACTTGAAGCTGAGTTGTATTGGGCCTCCAAGTGTCTTGGACGTCGCTTGCTGGCCTTGTCCAACTCCAAGCTCCTTTCCACGCATCCCCTGGTCCTCTTCTTTGTTCCTAATCATAATATAATCATTAGTTAGTAATCTATTCTCAAAATCATAAAAGGAAGAGCTTAGGAACGAGCTCACCTCTAAATTTAATTGTCGCGCGTGAGCTCTAGCGAGACTGCCATGCGTAGCCCGTGCAATAGTGCAACATACTCGGCTTTGTTGTTGGAGACCACAAATAATATTTGGAACAAATACTTGAGTTGTTCTCCTTTTGGACTGATGAAGAGTACTCCCGCCGCACCGCCTCCGAGCCGTCGAAATACATGACCCAATGCTCTGGCTGGTTGGCTGGGGCCTCCACTTGGTTTTCTCGTCATTCCGCCATGAAATTGGCTAGTGCCCGCGACTTGATGGCCATCCGGGGCTTGAAGTCGAGGGTGAGAGCCCCCAGTTCCACTGCCCACTTGGAGATGCGCCCGGTGGCGTCCCGGTTGTGGAGGATATCCGCCAATGGGAAATCAGAGACCACCGAGATGTTGTATGCGTCGAAGTAGTGCGAAGCTTCCTGGAGGTGATGAGTATACCGTAGAGTAGTTTCTGAATTGTCGGGTAACAAACCTTGGATTCAGATAGGACTTCGCTGATGAAGTAGACTGGCCGTTGCACACGAAGGCATGGCCTTCCTCCTGGTGTTCCACCATGATTGTCGTGCTGATGATGTTAGTAGTCGCGGCGATGTAGAGTAGCAGATTCTCGCCTGGTTGTGGAGCCGTTAGGAAGGGGGGCGACTGCAAATGATGCTTGAGATCTTCCAGCGCCTGCTTCGCCTCCTCGGTCCACTGGAACTTGTCGTGGTTCTTGAGCAATTTGAAGAAGGGTAATCGCCGTTCTCCAAGTCGCGAGATAAATCTCTTCCGGGCCGCCATATAGCCTGTGAGCTTCTGGACATCCTTGATCGTCCGTGGAGCGTCCATGTCTGTGATTGCGGTGATCTTCTCCCGGTTTGCTTCAATTTCTCGGTGACTAATGATGAAACCAAGTAGTTTCCCTTGTGGCACGTCGAAGACGCACTTGGTTGGGTGAAGCTTCCATCAAAACTTGCGTAAGCTGTTGAAGGTTTCCTCGAGATTAGGGATGAACTCGTCATGGGATCTGGTCTTGATAACCATGTCGTCCACGTAGGCTTCAATGTTGCGATGTAGCTGATCAGCGAGGCATAATTGGATGGCCCACTGATAGGTGGCTCCTGCATTCTTCAACCGAAGGACATGGTTGTGTAGGGATATGCCCCAAAGGGGGTGATGAATGCTATCTTGATCTGGTCTCCATCCTTGAGAGCAATCTGGTGGTAACCCGAGTAGCAGTCAAGGAAAGAGAGCAGGAGGCAGCCAGCCGTAGAGTCGATGACTTGGTCGATGCGTGGGAGTGCGAAGAGATCCTTCGGGCAGTGTTTGTTGAGATCAGTGTAATCCACACACATCCTCCATTCATTATTGTTCTTTTTCAAGACTAGTACAGGGTTGGCTAACCACTCGTGGTGGTAGACTTCTTTAATGAAACCAGCCGCGAGTAGTTTTGCTAGCTCCTTCTTGATGGCCTCCCTCTTGTCGGGAGCGAAGTGTTGTAGTCGTTGCTTCTTCGGAGTGGCTTTGGGGTCGACCTTTAGGCAATGCTCGATCAACTCCTTGGGCAACCTTGGCATATCCGCTGGTTTCCACGCGAATATGTCTTGGTTAGCCCTAAAAAAGCTGACCAGCACGCTTACCTATTTGTCACTCAAGCCGCCTCCGATCAAAGTAGTCTTGGACGAGTCGCCTTCTTGCAGCAAGATGGCCTTGATGCCGATGTCGTTGGGGTTGGGTTTTACCCTCGATTGGCTAGGCCTCTGGTTTGACATCTCCATCTCTGAGTCAGTGAGCTTTTGCGTAGCCACGAAGACTTCCGCATAAGGTTCAAGCATGTGTGATGTCGCGACGTACTCGATCGCCTCTTGGTCACAGTCGTACGACTTCTTCAGGTCACCACGGAATGTGAGTACGCTTGTCTTTCCTGGCATCTTGAGTAGTAGGTAGATGTAATGAGGCACGGCCATGAATTTGGCCAATGCTGGTCTGCCGAGGATGGCGTGGTATGACAACTCGAAGTCAGCCACCTCGAACTTTATGTACTCCGTGCGGTAGTTGTCCTTCGTCCCAAAGGTGACTGGCAGGACCACTTAACTAAGTGGTGTAGCCACGTTTCCAGGGACGATGCCGTAGAACGGAGCTCTGCTAGGGGTGAGCATCTTGGAAATGTCCAGTCCCATCTTCTTCAAAGTACTTGTTAAGAGCAGGTTGAGGACGCTCCCGCCGTTGATGAGTACTCGGGTCAGCTGTGAGCCCACCATGACAGGATCTAGGACGAGCGGGAATTTTCCTGGCTCGGAGAAGCTGGCCCACTGGTCATCCCTAGAAAAGGAGATCGGGACCTCACTGTATCTTAGAGACTTTTGTATGGTGGGCTCGACATAGCGGATTTCGCGAATGGTCAGCTTCTGCGCGCGCTTGGAGGGGAAGTCGCCCTCTCCACCGAAGATGACATTGATGTCATTCTTCGAGTCTTCGAAATCTTGAGCTCCCGACTTGTCACCCTCATCGTCGTCGTCCTGATCCTTTCGCTTTCCATCTTGAGGAATGGGTGGAGCGTTGAGTGACTTGTGGAGGGTGATGCACTCGAAGAGCGTATGCTGGGACCTCGGGTGCATCGGGCATCGTTTGTGCAGGACTTTTTCAAACTAAGCTTGATTTCTCCCCGGCTTCTTGCCCCACAGATTTCACTCAACACCCGTGACTTCTTGGTCTGGCTTGCGCTTTCAGGGATTCCCCAAGTTGTTCTGCTGGCCCTTGTCGAAGTGGTTGTTGCCGTTGCCCTGCTTGTCGTTGTTGTGCTTGGGGAAGCGATCGTTCTCCTCGTCTTCCTGGTCAGCCCACCGTGCCATCATGTCGCGCAACTCCACAGCAGTAGTCGGGCGGTTGCGTCTGAAGTTGTGGTACGTGTGCTTCGAGAAGAGGCTATTCTGGAACAAGCGGATGACATCCTCGTCGGTGATGTTGGCGATTGTGGCTCGCATCTCGAAGAAACGCCGGGTGTAGGACCTCATGGTCTCGTTCATCTCCTGCTTGACCTAAGACAAATCATGATGAGTACCTGTTCGGATCATGGATCCCTGGAAGTTGTCGATGAAGGCCCGCTTGAGGTCCTCCCAGGAGTCAATGGAGTTTGGTTTAAGCCTTTCAAGCCAAGTGAGGGGTGCGGATTCCAAGGCTACGGGGAAGTAGAGTGCCTTGGTGGAGTTGGATCCCCGTGAGACCTTGATGGCAACGAAGTAGCATCGGATCCATTGACGCGGGTCTTGCTTACCATCATACTTGGGGATCCCGACTGGTTTAAAATACTTCGGGTAGGATTTATCGGTGATGTTGTAGGTGAAGGCGGGGAATTGGTCGCTATCATCATTGCCGTGGTACTTGTCGGGACGGTCCCTTCTTGCCTTGATAATGCGCCGCGCGTCGCAGCCATCATTGATCTTCTGCCTAAGATCAATTGTGGGAGCATCCTGGAGGGTGGCCTCGGGTGGAGCTTCACCTTGAGGCCTTGCATCGCGTCGGTTGCGAGGTGGGCGAGTGGATTGCTGCACCTCCTGTTCAACATTGCCATGCGCGGACTGCTGGCCTTGAGGATTGCCATGGCCGACTGGATTGTCCTAGTTGTGCTGGCGATTGTCGTTCCTCCGGTATACGGGGCCTCCTCTAGGGGTGCGACTAATCAACGCAATGTCACAATGGCGCCCAGATCTCGAGGGCATGTTCCAAGTGGACGACACTGGGTGTTGCCCATCGAGTTGCATGAGCGTGCACTGGGTTAGATACTGCAGCCTTTGTATTTGGGGGTTGGATGGTAGTTGTTTAGCCAGGAGCGCTGCTTCTGCAATGGCGCCAATTGGTGTGCGATATTCCCGATCTGCGGCTGCTGCGAAAGCATTGTCGAGGTTCCTTTGGTGCATTGGGTTGCGTGCACAGTTTTTCGTGTTCTGCCTGCGCTAGGCGCGCTTGGCGTTCTACAACCATCGGATCCTTATGTGCTCCTCGTTCTCATCCTAGGGGGCGTCCGCCGTACGCTCGTCGGCAGGCACGTCTACGAGTAGTTCACCGTCGTACTCGGGACCCGGCTTGTCGTCATCTGCATTGCGAAGGGAAGCCATGTAGACTTGACGATCCGGGTTGTACTCGACTAGCTCTGTGCTACCCTCTCCCTCTTCCGAGATGGGAGAGAGAGGTTTGCCCTCCTGGAAGGGTAATTCTTGCGTGAATGCCATAAGGCGGGAGTCATATTCGAGTTGTTCAGATGGCTCTAAGCCCTTCCAGTACACGAAACAGCCTTGCGGCGTAGATGTTATGGTCAAACCGAGGTGACTACCCGAAAAGGATTCGGGGTGGTCATCAGGATGCGAGTGGTTGTCGAGAACGGGGGCCTCCCGACAAGCGGTGGCTCCCTCATCCTCGAGTCCTCCTCGGCTCTGGCTCGAAGGTGTAGTACTGGTCGACGAGTACTCTTCGTTGGAATCCGAGTAGTTGTCGAAAATGGGGGACCCCCGGCAAGCTGTGGCTACCCGAACCGGGAGGGTTACGCTGGACGGACAGGGCTATCACCACCTGCTGCCTACCTCATCTAACTATGGGATAGAGCCGCATCCGGCAATACTAATTAAACCAGACACCAAGTCTACGTCAAAGAGCGACACTCTAGTATCCCGCGCGGAGCCCCCACCCTCCGGATGGACAGACATCACACTAGAGCAAACATACGAATACCGGAACCGTTGCTGTGGCACTAGATCTACTCTTCTAATCATGCAAGGTATAAGGTGCAAGTATAAACTAAAAATAGCATACATGTCTGACACTGCAGAATATAAACTATATGAATATATAAATCTAGAAGATAACTCTATTGAAGATATCTGAGAATTACATAGGAGAGGAAGAGCTAAACCCATATGGACTACTCCTAGGCGACCTCGGGAACCCAGAGAAGAGCTACTTCCGCCTAAACACCACTATCCTATGGACTAAGTAAGAGAGAAACTTGAGAGAGAACAACTTTAGGTGTGCCTTCATTTGGAGCCCCTACCCTCATATTTATAGCTGTGACCATGGGGTGTTTCGGGCCGGCAAATGAGGGGCTATCACCTGGAACCAACATTGCGAACCAATGGGGGAACTCCACGTGGAAGAGGTAAGTCAGTTGTTCCTAAACTGCTTCGGCCGAACCACTGGTTCGGTCGACCCAGACAGGTCGCCTCTCCTCTTCTCCTATGGCAGGGTGACTGCCTAATGGGCCCTTGGGTCTATCTTGAATGCACCGGCGCTATCCTAAGTCAGTTGCATGATCTCGTGGGCCCTTTGATCCATGTGAGGTTGAACAGTGCATTCTGATTGGTCGATAACTTTTGCCTTGGATTCAAGGGTGTGTTTTCCCTCCATTTCTGCTCAATTTCCTGCATAATACTATTTTCTGATCAAATTGAGGGTCGAAATTGGTCCGTAACGAGCGTCAACACCAGTCGTCAAGAGCGATAAGCTGACAGAGAGCGAGACTTGGTGGCTCATTGCAGTCTTGGAGAAGTACCGATCCATCATTGGGTATTCTCTATGAGACTTGAAAGAAATCAGCCCCAACCTATGCACCCATCGCATTCCAATGGAACCGGACCATAAGCCGTCAAGAAAGAATAAGCGACGACTTAATGATACAATGAGGGAAATAGTTAATAAAGAGGTTCTAAAACTACTACACGCGGGCATCATATACCCTGTGCAAGACAGTGAGTGGGTCAGCCCAGTTCAAGTTGTTCCAAAGAAGGGAGGCATGATAGTTGTCCAGAATAATGAGCTCATACCTCAGAGGATAGTTACCGGATGGTGGATGTGTATCGATTACCGGATGCTCAACAAATCTATCTAGAAAGATCACTTTCATCTCCCCTTCATCAATGAGATGCTTGAATGGTTGGTGAAGCACTCATTCTTCTACTACCTCGACGGATACTTTGGTTATCATCAAATTCCTATTCATCCGGATGACCAAAGTAAGACTACCTTCACCTTTCCCTACGGCACGTTCACCTATCGGCGAATGTCGTTTGGTCTTTGCAATGCACCTGCATCATTTCAATGGTGTATGACAGTAATATTCTCTGACCTGATTAAGAATATTATGGAAGATTTCATGGACGACTTCTCAGTTTATGGGAAAGACTTCGAAGAATGCCCTGCATCATTCCAACTGTGTCCGACGGTGATATTCTCCGACCTGATTGAGAATATTATGGAAGTTTTCATGGATGACTTCTCATTTTATGGGAAACACTTCGAAGAATGCCCTTTGAATTTGGACAAAGTTCTCAAGAGATGACAAGAAACACACTTAGTCCTTAATTGGGAGAATTGTCCTTGGACACCGAGTATCAGAAAGAGGAATAGAAGTGGATCGGGCTGAGATCAAGGTGATCAAATAGTTGCCACCCCCGACAAATGTCAAGGGAGTTCAAAGTTTTCAAGGTCATCAAGCATTTCTCCCATATAGCCAGTCCTTTGACAAGTCTTCTTGCCAAGGAGACTCCCTTCAACTTCAACGAAGATTGCCTCATAGCCTTTTACACCCTCAAGAAAGCACTCGTCTCTGCACCCATCATACAGCCACCCGACTGGAAGCTTCCATTCGAGATCATGTGCGATGCAAGTGACTATGCCATCGGTGCAGTGTTGGGTCAATGCAAGGATAAACAACATTATGCAATATCATATGCAAGTAAGACATTGACCGGACCACTCTCAACTACGCAACAACAGAGAAGGAACTTCTGGTAGTGCTATTCGCCATTGACAAGTTCAGATCCTACTTGGTTCGTGCTAAGGTGATAGTATACACGGATCATGCTGCACCGAAGTACCTCTTGACCAAGAAGGATGCTAAGCCATGACTCATCCATTGAATTCTTCTCCTAAAAAGAGTTTGATCTGGAAATCAGAGATAACAAAGGAGCGGAGAATTGTGTGGCGGGTCATCTCTCAAGGCTGCAAGTTATGGGATCGAACTTACTGATTGATGAATACCTAAGAGATGATACTCTTCTGAAGGTCACCACAGCCAGTCCATGGTATGCAAACATGGTGAATTTCATGGTGACTGGAAAAATACCTCTAGGAGAAGATAAGAAGAAATTGATCCACCTCACCAGAGATCACCTTTGGGATGACCCCTATCGATTCAAGGTCTGTGCTGATGGTTCACTCCACCGCTGCATCCCGCTATGTGAGACCCGCAAGATTCTTGAGAGTTGTCACTCCTTGCCATATGGAGGGCACTACATAGCATTCTGGACCCATGCTAAGGTTTGGCAGAGTGGGTTCTTCTGGCCAACCATGTATGGAGACGCTAAAGAGTTTGTGCGGCGATGCCCAAGATGTCAGAAACATGGGAATATCAAAGCCCGAGACCCTATGCCATTGAAGAGCAATCTTCAAGTGGAAATCTTCGACGTATGGGGAATAAACTTCATTGGTCCTTTCCCTATGTCAGTGCACTGTGAGTACATCTTGGTGGCAGTGGACTACGTGTCCAAATGGGTTGAAGCACTCCACTGCATTGCGGCCGAATCAAAGAACTCAAAGAAGATGTTCCAGGAAATTATATTTCCTCGCTTTCAAGTTTTAGGGTTGTGATTAGCGATGGAGGCTCACACTTCATCGACAAGACATTCAAGAAGTGCTTCAGCGAGTTGGGAGTAGATCACCGGATTGCCACTCCATACTAGTGGCCAAGCAGAAACATCAAACAAACAAATCAAGAACATTCTAAAGAAATAGTTAATGCCATGGGGAAAGGATGGAAGAGCAAGTTACCCGAGGCACTCTGGGCTTATCGAACAGCTTTCAAGATGCTGATAGGAATGACACTGTACCATCTGGTTTATGGAAAAACTTGCCATCTACCAGTTCAACTTGAGTTCAAATCCCACTGGGCGATCAAGAGGTGGAATATGGTTCTCCAATCAGCCGGGTGAAAAGGCAAATCCAATTGGCTGAATTGGATGAATAGAGGGAGAAGGCCTACCATAGCTCCAAGCTCTACAAGGAGCGGACGAAAAGATGGAACGACAAGCGTATCAAGATCAAACACATCAAAGCAGGAGATAAGGTACTACTCTTTAACTCTTGGGTTCATTTATTTTGTCATGGTAAGCTTAGAAGTAAATAGGAAGGGCCTTATCTAGTTCTTAATGCTGCCGATCACGGTGCTGTAACCCTCTAGGACAATGACGGGAATGTTTTCAAGGCCAATGAACAACAATTGAAAATATTCCTCGAGTTCGCCCAAAATAACAGAACTCGAAGAGACAGACGTCTACGAGTTATCCGAGATAGAGCCCTCGTCTATGGTCATTGCCGGACCTTAAACATGTCATATGTTAGACTAGATTTCTTCCCTTTTCCTTTTCTTTCTTCCCTTTCTTTTTTCTAGCCTCGTTGCACCTAAGACCTAGAAATAGAAGTGAAGGAGAGAACTCTTCAGAAGACCGAGACCCACACCTGACAAGGTGGGGCCAGCCTGGTCCCGAGCCCGTTTACGAAAATCCAAATTTGAATGGACTCTATCCGGTCTCCTTTTCTAAATCCCAAGAGACTTGGGGCGAGGAGTGTTGTTTTAAACTGAAAGGCCTCGACTCTTTCTTCCACCATGCCTCTCATTCCTCCTTACTTCCAAATTCCGTGCAACCTTGAGATCCCTAACCATGGCCGAACACACCACTCCCACAACTCCAAAATTGGTTTTCCATGGCCAACAAGTCACCTTTGGCACCCCCCAAATAAAACCAAAGCCACGCATCATCGAGCAGCATCAGGATCATCGAGCTGGTGATAATGGTTGAGGCCATCTCTTCGCCAGCTGAGGGCCAGAGGAGAAAACCTTAGGCTAGCCGGCCTAGTTTAGGCTGGGCAGCCTCGTCTCTGGCCCGATCACGTCCATCTCGCGAGAGGTTGCCCATCCCGAGTCCAGGGAAAGGGGCCAACGCGCGAACTCGCACGCACACGCCGACACGATCGACCATGGTGTTTCTCTCCCCGAGAACGTGATCGGCAAGCGCCTCGTTCCGTCCCCTTTGGGAGGGCGAGTCACACATGTCGTGGCGCTGCAGATGACGGGCACTGGTGCTCGTCTCCAATACGAGCAGCAGCCGCCCTCGCCGGAGTACACGCCCGCCAGCCCAAGTCTGCCACACTATCACGTGCGGGGATGAAAGGTTGGGATCGGGAATGACCTCTCCCCACCGCTAAAGTGGGAGAAGATCAGCCCGATGGAGTCCTTTGACTCTAACCCAAAAACGGTGTGGCGTACCCATTTGCCACCACCAATCCGTGGTCCCCCAAGGACGATGGCGTTCAGCGACGAAGACGATGACATCGCCGTGCTAAGGAGGGAGCTCGCCGCACTCCATCTCAAGTTGAACAACATGGAAGAGCACGTTGCCGAGTCCAAGATCGGGCGCATGGATCTTGATGACAAGGTGGACACCCTTCGCAAGGCCGTTTGTTCAAAGATCAAACACCTCGGGAAGGTGACCGGGAACAAGGAGCTTTACAATCCCGTGGACACAGGGGCTTAGAGGGGCTAGGATAGTTTAGGATTAGGCGCTAGTATAATTTCTTTCAAATTTTATTTTCCAATTTTTCTATTCAGAGCGCCTATTTGAAATTTCATTCGAATTCAATAACGAAAATGTTTACTTCATGCTTTATTGTTGGTTGGTGCACACTTTTGTGCCAACCGACCCCTATTCCAAATTTGCACCAAGTGCGCATAGGAACAACATGAACATCATTGAGACGAACCCCTGGATGAATCGAGCGCGATTCGACGCGACTCGGGGCCGAGCGGCCTCTCTTAGGCCAGCCGACCTACACCCATGCAAAAATGCAACGTTGCAGGGTGCAACTGGACTCTGGAGCCGAGCCTGCAAGCGTGGAACTTGAACTTGACGTTCAAGTCACAAAGGCATGCCGCCCGGCCTAGGTTAGGCTGGTCGGCCCCACATGTCAGCCGTTCTCTATGCCACAACTCGTCATGGAGGTTTGCGATCTCCATCTTCCATTCCTTCCGTGGTATCCATTCAAAAACATGTGCCTGATTAAATAAAATTAATATTTGAATGAAATCCTTGAAACATATGAATTCCTACTTATGCATGTACTTGTTACCTTTGGAACTTACATGATAGAATCACTTGAACCTTTGCTTATTGACCCCTATGATTTAATGAAATGTGAGACATGTTTCTTTCTAATTCAAAGTCTTGGAGATTTTATTTAAAAAATGCTGAACTGAGGCAACTCTTATTCATTCTCAATTTTACCAATACCTATCCAAAGCCATACATGATTAGAGTTGAACCCACATAGCTATCTTTGAACATTTTGAGCTTGATCAAACATTTTTCCCTTCCGAGAAATGTCCTGTTCATCAATATTACTTTGATCATCCACCGTGCACGTCCATCAATAAAGTCCATCAAATGTGGTTCTTCAGCAACTCTCCATCCCATGAAAGAAAAAAAGGGCGAGTGAGGAAATAATCATACTCGAGAAAAAAAAGAGATGAAGGGGAAAGATGGAGAAGCCAAGATCAAACACCACTCAAGGGCATTCATCCCTCACACACACTTGCACTTGACCTAAATCCTAAAGATGACATGATCTTTCAATGACAGATCTTTGATCTTGCAAAACAAATGAAGAGGATATATATGTCCATCCATACCATGAGCTACACAAAGACCTATCTAAAAGTAGGAGAGGTTCCATGAAAAACCTTCGTGAGGATCAAACACAAAGTGAGTGACTAAGAGTGACTTGAGAAGGATGAGAGCATGCCTCTTGTTTTGAAAATCTTGCAAAATCTCCAAGTACTACGAAAAGGAAATGAATCATGCTCTCCGTCAATTTGTTCTGGGGATCAATATCCGAAGGTGAAGATGTTAGCCACCAGGAATCCAAGGGAAGGAAAGCTTAGAAATACATTATGCATACTTTGATTTCATGACCCTGGATTTTGCTTAATCGTATGGATCTATGTTTACCCCTTGCTCGGGGTGAGCAAAGTCTAGGTGTGGGGGCGTATTGGTGGTCGATTTTTGATGATTTGGACCACCAACATTACTCCAGAATTCATGTTTACAAGGCCTATACCAAGACAACTTGATTTAAACTGATGAGTTCCACAAGTTTTAGTGAATATGTGATTTCAGGAACTCAGTGTACAAAATTTGGCTGAAATGGGAGAAATCCTATGCTAGCCGGCCGCCCTCACGCCGGCCGGCCTGGCACTATGACCAACAAGGCCCAACTTCCATCTACATGCAAAGAAACACACCTACAATAGATCCTGACCGATGAACTTCAAGGCAACGCATCCTATGGTTGAAAGGCATGTGCCTCGGATCCTTGGGCCCACATACATTGACTCCACGTATTTTCAGGCTTCAAACCATCATCCTCGGAAAATCCTAAACGTTGAGACGAGGTGGCAGTGGAATGAATGGCCGAGAAGCACCAGGACCAGGCTGACCGACCTAGTGAAGGTTATCCAGCCTTGCAACTAAAGAAACGGCCATGCAACTGAAGAAACAGCCAGCGTTGCAACCATAACCGCCATCAGGAGTCAATCTGGGACTTCCACGCCAAAGGCGGTGCCAAGTGGCAACAATCCCAGGCCGTCCGAACTGGGAGAGGCCGGCCGGCCTCCCACTTGCACTCCACATCCCCAGCTTTAGCTCGAAGTTATCTCAACCACCAAGCCTGCGTCCAAGCCAAGCAACCGTCCTTGGAGAGCTATAAATAGCTGGCCACACCTCCACTCCTAGACACACCATTTGGAGAGAAGAAGAGTCTCAAGCAAAGTTGTTCATCGTTAGAGTAGAATAGGGAGAGTGCAAGGTGAGAGTCTGGAGGTGAGCCGAGTTCTTCGGCTCATCTCCAACTTTGTAGCCTCGGAGGAATGAAGCATCCTTGAAGTGAAGTTCCTCGTCTCTCGTTGGTATCTCACTAGTCTTTCTCTTTACTTCAGCTCTACTTGTTTACTTGTTTCTTTTGATCTGCGAGATCCCATGACGGCGTAAGTAGCAAGTTCTACTTATTTGCGTGTGCTCTTCATCTTAACGTGAGATAGGAGTAAGTGACTCGATAGTTTAGGTGTGGTACTTAGACATGGTTTGTTACCTTGGGTTGTGTTTCACCCTATGGAACTGTGTGGTAGGCGGCAGGTGGTGACAGCCCTGTCCATCCTTTGTAGTCCACCACGTTCGGGTGCATTCATAGCAGTAGTTGCAGGTTGCCATTGGATTTCCCTCACATCCCTTTCTGAAGTCCTTCCTCCTCCAATCGCCAAAGCAGATCAAGTTAGCTTAGTAGCAAGTCTTCTCGTTGACGAGTCCGCTAACCGGCGTTAGACCCTCTACCCACATACCTCTCTTCCCCTGGTGGGTCCGGTTGAATTAATTCTAGGTCTGGTTGTGCTTACCGTTCCTTGCATTCGATATCCTAGGTAATAAACTCCTTGGTGAAAGCTACATCGGTATCCATGCTCTTGCGGATTAATTCGTATAGGCTAAGGAGAGACAACAGTTAATCCCACATGGTTAATTGGAGAGGATCCTAATGAACTTGAAGGGTGAACTATGCGCGCCACTTGTGAAGTTGGTAAAGGGAGCCTGGCATACCACGTGCTCACTCCCTCGCCTCGCCAAGCCGGCCAGCCGTGGCATGGCGTGCTGAACCGAGCCGAGCTGAACCGATATGCATGGAGTCCACAGGTTTCGCAACATTTGAGAGTAATGCTAGGCTGTTAATGGTGTTATTAAAATTAGAGGAATGATGACTAGGCGGGGTGGAGATTGAAATACCACCGCAGGGCTCCGACCAGAAATTTATTTCCATGTGTAAATTTGGCACTAGAATTCAGCCCAACATCAGCCCACGTACGTAGGCAGCATATGTATCTTCCTGAAAACCCTAGCCTTCCAATCCCCTCAACCTTCAGGGTGCGGTGGCCTCCAGCCTGCCATACGCATGGCGTGGAGGCCCTGAGGCTGTCCTCATGCTGCCGGCCTCCTTGCATCGTTGCCAGCTTTCCTCACGCCCCTGCCAGCCTTCCCCTTTGCTAGCCGTCCTCGCGCCACCGCCTTTATCCTCCTCGCGATGTCGCAGTCCATCATGCACCCTCATTGCTTTCCTTATCACGCTACCGCTGACCTCATGCTTTCGTTGCTCCTCCGCGCACCTCACCGACTGTTTTTGAGAGTCGAGGTCGTTGCCCTTGCGGGGCCCGCTGGGGATCGGGGATCCATTAGAGCCGGGGCCGGGGACGGATTTTACCCATTGAGCACAAGGGGGACGGGGCGGGGAATGGGATTCGAGGACTGAAATGGGGACGGGGGCTATGTCACCAACCTCGCCCTGCCCTGTTGCCACCCTGAGTTACCAGCAAGGGATGTCTTAATTCATCTGTTGCCAGTAACTGAAGATTAATTGCCATTGCCGCTGTTGATGCATGTCCAGGTTCATCGTACCGCATAGGCTATATGAGTACTTCTCCCCTTTTGTCTCTTGGCACAACCCTCCTATTTTCGCTGCTGCTGCTGTTTCTCTTCATCCCCAAGGCAAAGTTCTGAATGTACGAGTACCTGCTTTTGAGGAATTCACATCATCAAGTCTCCACTGCAGCGCCTCTATTCAGCTACATCAACTAAGGCCAGCTGAGTAGTTTGTCTACTCCAGTTGGTAATGGCGCATCCAGCTCCGGCCCCACTTAAGGGTACATTTTGAACCTTTTCCGGTTCTTTATATGTTATATTTAATAGATGTTTAAATTTGGACATTTGCAGATATCATGCTGTCATGATATCACAACAAATATACAAGATTTATTTTGTAACATTCGGAATTAAAATATGCCGTAGTTTTCCTAAATTTCTAACAATTTCGTGTTCCGAAAAACAAGCCTGTCGATCGCTGACACTCTTGGAACAGAATTCTTGTTATTGAACGAGTTAACAAATTCTGTATAATGCTTCAAATCAATGGAAAAATAATTGAACACTGTAAAGATAGGCACTGACCTTTGTATTTCTGGCACAGGGATTTTGTTTGCCCCAGTTAGGGGTGGATCACCTGAATAAAACTATCGCTGCATATGATCTCTTGTTTCTTTTGGAAGTAACTTTCACCCATTCATACTTTGGATGGTGATCAATTGATGATCGGGCATTGATGAATCCTTTCTCATTAAACAGATGAAAGAAGACCTTGAATTCTGAGCATGAGAAACTCCTTGGCTCATAGATCATAAAGCCAACATGCTTGGAAGAAACCTAATATTTGAATAAACGATCCTCCAATTTAGATATGCAAAGGCCTAAAGCCCGTACTCCAAGAACACATTGGAAAAGAAGTCCGGCATTCTCAGCAGAGAGACGAAAACGACAGCAATCGAGAAAAAGAAAACGAGGCAGCAACTCGGGTGTTTACCCGGTGAGAGGGAGGCAACAGGGGCCTTCTTGAGAGATCTGATCACCTGTTCGAGAAGGTAGATCCTAGAGAGTTATCTTACACTGAGGGATCCATGGAGTGATCATGGCTGGAAGGGTTTGAAACCAAGGCTTGGGGTGGAGATCAAATGTCGAAAATTCTTTGGGCATCAGGTTGACCGGTTCCATGCTGATCTCACAGAAGTATTTGCTATAAATATATATAAATACAGTAACACACTCATTCGGTCTTCCATATGCACAGGGTACATACGCTGTTACGGGTCAACCAGCCGAATCTAATTTTCCTGAAGCGGGCCCTTGTGTGTGAGAGAGATCGAGAAGGAAAAAGTTTGATGTGCTCATGAGAGTGAGAGAGTTAGATACAGATAGAGATGTAGGTGGAGGTGGGGCCCGACCGACGTGTCCACATGTCCGGCCACGCGAGGCCCGGGAGCCGGGCCTCCTCCTCTATTTAAGCTAGCCTCATTCACTCGCTCGTCACTCACCAAAGAACCCAGAGAGCTTCAGCGCTCAGCTCATTTGTTCAACCCCCTCTCCCCCTTTGTATCCGAACTCTACGCCCTTCCGTCGTCACGCCCATACTTCTCTATCCTCTAAAAGCTAGCCTAGGTACTCTTTCTAGACTTCAGCACCATCTTCTTGAAGGCAGCAATCATGGTCTCCCCGGACACCATCCGCACTGTCATCGGCGTCATCGGTGAGTACTCACCGGCCCTGGAGGTGGCGCCGGCGCCGCCGAGCGGCCCATACCTGCATGTGAATATATACGCAAAGAGAACGATATAAATGACACAGATGATGCACCGAGCAGCTACTGCAACTGATGTGGTAGATGGCACTAACCGGTCATGTGGGGTGTCGGGCGCTTTTCTTGCTCCGATCCTTTCATCCTTGCTGCACACCCACGGCCTCTTTAATCTTTTTTCCAATCTTTTCATACATGTTTGTCAAATGTATACTTGAAAGCATGTTTCCCCACATTTCCAAAGCCCTAATCATTTTCCTTCCCATGCTTGTTCATAATTCCCTCCAAACAAAATTGGAGTTTTTTCTGTCACGTGTGGAAGAAGGTTATATATTCACTTCTGGATTTCCTTTCTGTGCATCTTGCAGGCAATGGAACTGCCCTGGTGCTCTTTCTGTCCCCAGTGTAAGAATTCATTCCTTCCTTTCATTTCCTCTATGTAAAATAAATTAATAATAGTGGCATTAAAATCATCCTGAAATATGGATAACAATAATCATTTTATTCGAAATACATTATCTGATGAACCGATTACAAAAATACGAATACTCATTATAGTCTTAATACGCATGTATATACGTATACAATATATACGTATTTATACACACAAATAAATGTACGTCGCAAAACGTACAGGCCGGTGGAGCAGTACTCGCCGGTGCCGTACGTGGCGACCCTGCTCAACTGCATGATGTGGGTGCTGTACGGCCTGCCGATGGTGCACCTCCACAGCATGCTCGTCATCACCATCAACGGCACCGGCATGGCCATCGAGCTCACCTACGGCACCGCAAGGTCTTCCTCCTCATCGCCGCCGAGGTCGCCTTCGTCGGCGCTGTCGCCGCGCTGGTGCTCAGCCTGGCGCACACGCACGAACGGAGGTCCATGGTCGTCGGCATTCTCTGCGTCCTCTTCGGCACCGGCATGTGCGCGGCGCCGCTGTCCGTCATGGTACGTAATCCATGTGTGGTAATTAGTTAATACTAGTATATTGGTAGAGTAGCTGCATGTGACTAGCTGGTGAGATTTGGCGTGGCTGTCGGCATCACACAAAATTTAATACTTTTCCTTTTCTTTTTAAATGTCGAGTGATCACTACGGTTGGGATGGGAATAAGCATATGAAAAAGAAGAGTAGATTATTTTACCTTTCGGTCGACCTACTTTGTTGGCGAATTAAATATACGTGCACACGCTTGCTTGATCCAGTCGTTTCTTCAATTATATGCATGTTTGAACAGATCATGATCATATATTGCACCTACAAGGTGATTCTGTTCCTTTTCATGCGAATCTTTCTCCTTTCATTTGATGTAACTGTGCCCAATGTTAATGTATTGTGTTGCATGAATCAGAAAATGGTGACCCAGACGAAGAGTGTGGAGTACATGCCCCTGTTCCTGTCCCTGGCCTCTCTCGTGAACGGTATCTGCTGGACTGCATACGCCCTCATCCGCTTCGACCTCTACATCACCGTAAGTTACGACTAATCATTCGTTCTTAATTATTTCCAACTTCGTACTCCCTTTTGAGGTCGATGGTGCGATACCACGCATGGACGCATGGTGACCATGCTTCAATTCAATTTGGTCACCGACCGTGAGCACTAAGCCTACATGCGCGGACGCACCATGCGGCCGTCCAGGCCGAATTGATGGAACAAACCAAGTGCTTTCGCTTTAGGGGGCACCAAATCTGGCCTGGGGTCCCTATCGTCGGTATTCGCCATTGCTTATCGGGCCAAGCTCAAGTTCGTCATAAGATAAGGACGGTTACATGGTAGTAGCAATTCCGCTGTGTGAATGGACCGTGGCAACGGAACGGCCTAGCTATCTGCAGTGCATGCATGTCCTGATCAGAATGACCGAACACTAGCTAGCTTCTCCGGTCCAGCTACCAGCTGTACAAGTAATCCTTTAGCTTTTCTAGATTAATAGATTTTGCTATGCACCTAGATATAATATATAGATGTATAGTAAAGTCTATGAATTTACAAAACCTAAAATGACTAATAATTTAGGATGGAGGGAGTAGATTTGATATCTGCCTAACCTCGCGGTATTTGGACTTGTAGAGTTTGCCCAATTAATCACTAACAACAATATAGCTAAATAGAAGAAGAATCTCCTTTGTGTACTGAATTGTTGGTTCTTTGTTCATCGCATATCCCCAACGGGCTGGGGGTGCTGTTCGCCGTGGCGCAGGTGGTCCTGTACGCCATCTACTACAAGTCCACCCAGGAGATCATGGAGGTCCGAAAGCGCAAGGCGGATCAGGTCGCCATGACCGAGATCGTCGTCGACGGCAAAGAAAACAGCCACACCGGCGCCGGCCGCTACTGATGGATGGTGATACCAAACTACCATGTTATTGTAGCTCGGCGTTATTGCAATGTGTTATTGCCGAGTAGGCTGAAGCGTGATATTGTGTTGCCTAATGAATCGAGCAGCTTTGTTAGGTGGGGGAATTTTAGCTGATTCCACCTTTGATGCGAGTAAGTCGGGTGGCGTTTCTTCAACTAGGAAGGGGAAATGTGGCCTTTTTCTGTTGAATGGATTCAGACAAATCGGGATGCAACACAATTGAAAGAGAAGCATTCATATGTATTGGTGGTCGTTAGTACTGACTGTCTTTCAGCCGGTACTAACGCACATATTTAGTACTGGGCCAGAACAACAGTGCCCCGAGAAGCCATTTAGTATCGGCTGTAGCCACCAGCCGGCACTAAAGTGCACCACAGATGCCGGGGGGCAACGGCTAGATTCCCCCGGCAGCAACTTAGTAATGGCTGGTGGCTCCAACCGATATTAAATGGAGCCGAGGACATTTAATACCGGCTGGTGGCTCCAGCCAATACTAAGTGGAGAGATCTAATACCGGCTGGAGCCACCAGCCGGTACTAATATATCTTCTATAATCAGCATCTTCTTCCTCCCTGAGCCTGAGCCAACCATTTGACCGAGCTCGGGCTTATTCTTCTTCATGGCGTTTTAGAGAGGAGGTGCTACCCATTTTTCTCAAGATCTGTGGAGATTTCACTCATCCACGTGCTCAAAAGGTTAGCAACTCCATCCTCTCTTCTTTGATGGTCTTTATGCTTCGTTTCATACTTTATAGTTAGAGAAATTTGTGAGTTTTAGAAAGAGTGAGAATGAGCACGATTTTTTGATTTATACATTCATTTGAGATATATAGAAGTGATAACTTGAATTTGAGAGAAGGTTTATTGGATAGTTTGCATGTGGCAAATTTAGGATGATTTTTTTCAATTATTTTCTTGTGATATGTGCATATATCATTATGCTAATAATATTGTTCAAGTGGTTTTATTTGCCACATGTATTTCCAAGTGTGCCATTATTGTTTATTCTTAATTTTGTTTAATCTATAGAAATGGTTTTGCAACTACATACATGACTTTTATGATGATGCTAATATTTTATTATCAAATTTCATCCTTCATTATGTTAATATTTTAGTGTGAAATTTGAAAAATAATATAGATAGTATAGAATATGATGATCGAAATGAAATTTGGTCCTTCGTAATACTAATTCTGCTGCTGGAGCGAGTGGGCCCGTGGGGATGATCGTCGTTAGTCTCGAGGGAAGGGTGAAACTACAGTAGGCCTTCACGAGAAGTCGAAGAAACCAGGAGCTTTTAAGAGAGCAATGCTCCGTTATTTGGAAAAAGAACATGAAGAATATGTTGCAAGGGGCGAGGAACCTCCTTTTGATCTTGAGAATCTATTGCGGTGTTACGCTCCATCACCACCAAACCTGAAGGTTCCAGCTCCTCCATCTTCTTCTCCGCCAGCAAAAAATCCGTCAGAGCATTGTGCTTTCTCACCAAAGGATGGTTGAAGACCTTTGTGTTGTCCCATAGATTTTTAAGTTGCATGTTGGTTGTTGGGATATTTATGTTTGTTTGAATGGAATTTATGTTGTGTTGATAAATTGTGCTGGATGTTGAGAATACAAGAATATTCTAAAAAATGCATTTATTTAGAGTAGAGTTTTGTCCTTTGTAATAGTAATATCGTTTCATCATATTAAGGAGCATGTGTGTGACAACCCTGGTAATTTAAAATCCCAAAATCAATGTCATTAGCCTAACTCTGTGTTAAACCAACTAACGAGAGGGTGGAAAGACTTAAAACGGGTTCAGTTGGAATTCAAATTTAATTTGGGCACATTTGGGCACATTTGAAACTTTTAAATTAACTTTAAAACCATAAGCCAAATGAAATTTTGCCTGAAACCAAAGTTGTAGAACATTTTATGTTGAGCAACTTTCGTGTTCAAAAGTTTTTGAAATTCAAATCAGAAAGAGGAGAAAACGCCCTGTTTGCACCCAGCCCCCTGAACTTTTTCGAATTTTTGCATTTCGGTCCCTCGTTTCTCCCCCTCTGCTCTGCCGCGCCGCGCGCGCTCGCCCGCCCGCCGCACGCCAGGTGGCCGGCGTCGCCTGACCGGCGCGAAGCGCCAGGCCAGTGGCCGCCGCACCACCCCGCCACGGCCGGCTTTGCCCCGCCCCGACGCCGCGCGGCCCGTCCCCGCCCGCGCGTGCTGTCGCGCCCAAGCCGCCGCCCGCTCGCGCCAGTAGCCGCGCTCCGCCGTGCCGCCCCGGCCCCCGCGCCCCGCCAGCTGCCGCGCCTGCCCTCCGCCCGAGCCGCTACAGCAGCTGCTCCCCAATCCGCACGCCGCGCTATCTCCTCGCGCCCACGCCACAATCGCGGCCGCCCAGTCGCCCGCGCCCGCTCGCCGCACGCCGCGCTGGCGTTCTGTCGCCGCCCGCCGCGGCCAGTGCCCGCCGCTGCCGCGCTCCGCCCCGCACGCTAACCAGGCCCCTCCTGTCCCTATAAAAGCGCCACCCCCGGCCACGCGCGCGAGCCCCCGGCCACCAGAAAACCTCGCCGTCGCCATCGCCGCCGCCGAGCAACACCCGCCCGTGGACAGCCCACTGCCGCCGCCCACTGCCCAAACTGAGCACCCAGCCACCACTACATCGCCTCACCGCAGCTCGCCGACCCACCCAACGCCACCCAGAGCCACCGGAGCGCCGCCGCCCGCGCTGCCGTCGCCGCCGCCGCCCCTGCTCGCCGTGGACAACACGACTCCGACCCCCTCCGTCCAAGCCGAGCCCCGGAGTAGCTTCCCCACGCGCCACTGAAGCTCACTGGCCGGACCACGCCGCCCCAAGCCCGCCGGAGCACCGCCGTCGACGCGAGCCGCGCCGCCGCCGCCTCTGCTCCAACGCCGGCGAGCCCTTCCCGGCCGTCCCCCACCTGAACAACACCCCCACAAGGTAGCCCTCGCACCCCTGAACCTTCCCCGACCCTCGCCCCTCGCCGCCGGCGAGCCCCCTCGCCGGAATTTCGGCCGGCCGCCGTACCCGAGCCGCCGAGGACCCAATTGCAAGGATTTAAATCTTTAGAAGGGTCTGAGCGTAAGATTCAAGGACCTAGTTGTAAAAGAAAATTCCAAACCTAGATTCAAATTCAGTGAAATTGTAAAATTCGTATAAAATCGTAGAAAATTCAGAAAAATGCAAACTCAACTGTTCTGGAATCCTAAGAACAAAATCTACCACTTTTGTTACAAAAATTTTCTCAGAATCTCAAAATATTTTGCTCTACATTAAATAGAAGCTTTAATGGACATATTTTATACCCACTGTTCTAGAATAATGCTGACCCTGAATTTTGGGCAGTGAACTAGTTGCTGGATGATTAGGACTGTGTAAAAAGATCAGGCCAAAATTCCATCTCTAGATTTACTGTTTGTTAAACTTAGTTTTATATCATGTGTAAGAAGAATGTTTTATCCCTGCAGTTAGGTGGTGAGTCAACCATTGAAATTTTTACTATGCTAATGTATTGGTAACTAGAAGCCAGGGAAAAATTAGGAGACTTTTTATCTCACAGTAACCTATTTATTTGATTTATGTGCTAATAACATACATTAAATCAAGAAAATAGTGTCTTAGCTTGGAAAATCCCCAAATTATTACTGGGAGTTACACTGTTGTAGGGATTGCTGTGTAAAAAGTGTCATGGACAAAAACCCTGTGTAGGGTCCTGTAAAAATGAATCTTTAAAAAGCCTAGGTGTAGAATGTCATAATTTCTATGCTCTAAATACTGCATGATAAATCCTACAAAAATTACAGTAGCTTCTGTATGCTCAACTGAGAGCCCTGTGAAAATCTTAGCCACAATTGTTGCACCAATTGATCTGTACAAAAAGAACAATTATCTAACAGCAACAATGAAATATATTTTTCAGAATTAATCTGTTACATAAAATTGGCTGAAAATTTTACAGTAAGCACACCTTTCCTTGATGTGCCTAAATCCAAAATTTCATGACCAGAAACTATCCCTTGTAGTAATTACTCTCAAATCGTAATCAAGTGCTATTTCCACGACTTAAACTTGTGCACTCATGTAGAATCGACGACTCTCGCTGACGGAACCTACGAGCTGGTGCCCGCGCCCGAGAGTGAGCAGCGTGAAGCTCAAGCAAATCTAACTGAAGCTCTTGAAGACCCGAGCCCAAGTTCGGAAGATCCCCAAGCGAACTGCGAAGGCAAGCCCCGGAGCATAACCCATTCTTTCCGAAATTATGCAACTCATTACTCTTTGCTTGTGCATTAAGTTTATAGGAGTTGGATGAAAACTTAGTTGCATGATGTCAGGAACCCTTGCTTGAAAACTAGATGTAAGGTTCGATAGAATGCTGTGCTAATAGGACTCCGGTAAAAGTCGAGTGATTTCCTGTCACTCGCGAGAAAATAGGAGTTGAATGACTACTACACACTGCAATCATAAGGACACGGACGGGTTATGTAACGATGGTTACGATTGAGCCCCGTCTGTCTAGTGAAAAATGCTAAGGCCGCAGGGTGTGGTAGTGATGGTTAAGTCTTGAACGTACTAAACACATGCCGAGATTATGGGAATCGGTAAGCTTAAGTACCTGATTGGCCCGGCAAGGGGACGGCATCCTACCCTTTGAACTTCGGTCCCATGTGCATATGGCGAGTGCAGAGAGTGGTCACGACCCGGCGCCGAACCGTGGCGTGGGGCTCTTGTACTCTCGGAGGGTAGCCCCGATCCACGACCCGGAAAGAAAGGGGAAAAGTTGCACGTGTGACTCTAGGGAGTAACCACGTGACGTGTGTTTGGGTTTTCCCTTGCAAGGTTAAGAAATTCGATTCGAATCGTCCGTTTCTCACGGCTATTGAGACTGCTTAACCATTTTTACCCACAGAGTAAGAAGAGGAACAATGATGATGAATGAACTGGTTGGATGGAAAACTTAATGCTTCACCATGTATGCATTAGATAGCTGCTTACCTAGACTGGCTAACGAAACTAGAATCTTGAGCTAAAAGTTGAAAGTAAGGACCCACTTGTAGATGCTTTTCGGCAAAACAAACCCCTGAGCCAAAAAGCCTGGCATGTCTAGAGTCGGTGGAGTAGTTTCCACTACACGGGTAAGTCTTGCTGAGTATTAGTATACTCAGCCTTGCTTGTGGCTCATTTCAGGTGAGACCTTCGAAGACATGACTGCTAGCTTGACTTGGCCCTGCACTCTTCCCCCTGGTTGGTCGGTGGAATGGGATGCGCCCCCGTCCAACGGAGATGAGGCCGAGTGATGTCTCGTACGGGCTTCATCGAGACATCCTGTATCGTCGAGTAGTTTCCGTTGTTTATTTCCGCTGCAATTTAACTCTGAAGAACTTATCTATGTTAATTGAAGTACTTGTTTTCTAAACTCAGAACTAGGTCTGTAATATTGACTTATGCAAAGGATGTAATACTTGCTGGAATGTGGTATTCTCTGGGCTCATCGTCGCATGAGCATTTGTATGTACGGCGCTCGATCCGTTCACCGTGGTTGTATCGGGAGGTTATACCCGACAGACCAGTGGATTACTCCGTTTGAAGTGTAAGGTTAACCGAGGATGCCTTAATGGTGATGGTTAATACACTTGAGCCGGATTAATTCAGGTGGTTCTGCCACAATGTGCATCTTTGATTATAGTTCCTTATTAAAAAAGTATGAAGCTCTATCCCATTGACTTAAATTGCTCATCCAAATTGTTCCTCTACGGAAAAATATGATTGCAGATGGACCGACAATGGATGTACGGCGACCGGTGCACCATAGTATGGATTAAGGGTCTAAAATCTTTTCTCAATGCGGCTGAGGCCCACAGGTCATTGAAAGGTTTCATGTGCTATCCATGCTGCATTTGCAGAAATAACAAAAAATTCTTTAGAAGAAGCACTCTACATGTCCACCTTATTGAAAGGGGTTTCATAGATAACTATGCTCTTTGGACCAAGCACGGTGAACCTTGAGTTCTGATAGAAGACAATGAAGAAGATGGTGATGATATCAATATTCCAGACTTGGCTGACTTATATGAAGCGGGTGCCTTTGATGATGAACCAATGGACGAGGCTGAAGAAAATGACGCAGAAGAGCAAGCACATGATGAACTAGGTCAGGTGTTGCTAATGCACAGAAAGATAGTGAAACTATGAAGGAGTCAAGGAAGTTTGAGAAGATGTTGGAGGATCAGAAAAAGTTGTTGTATCTAGATTGCAAACAGGGGCACAAAAAGTTGGGTAGCACACTGGAATTGCTGCAGTGGAAGGCAGCAAATGGTGTTACCGTTAAGGGATTTGTGGAGCTACTGGGAATCGTAAAGAACCTGCTTCCTGAGGGTAACAAACTGCCCTCGACAACATACGAAGCAAAAAAAGGATGTTTGCCCTCTTGGATTCAAAGTACAGAAGATTCATGTATGTCCTAATGATTGTATCCTCTATCGCGGCGATGAATATGAGAAACTGGATGTTTGTCCTGTGTGTGGCGCAAAAGCGGTATAAGATCAAGAAAAATGATAATGGTGATGTCGACGGAGAGACAACCATGAAAAAGAAAATCCCCACTAAGGTTATGTGGTATTTTCCTATAATATGACGTTTGAAGCGCTTGTTCGGAAAAAATGCACACGCTAAGTTGATGCAGTGGCACAAAGAAGAGTGTAAGCAAGATCGGATGCTGAGACACCCCATAGATGGGTCCTGGTGGAGAAACATTGACAGAGAATTCCCAGATTTTGATAAGGACACATGAAACATAAGGTTTGGTTTAAGTGCGGATGAAATGAATCCATTCGGCGAGTGGGCCAGTAGTCACAGTACATGGCCTGTGACTCTATGTATGTTCAACCTTCCTTCTTGGCTATGCATGAAGCAGAAGTACATCATGATGCCGGTGATTATCCAAGGCCCAAAACAACCTGTAAACGACATTGACATGTACCTAAGACCGTTGGTTGATGAACTTTTACTGTTGTGGAAGTAAGAAGGTGTACGTGTGTGGATGAGTACAAATAGGAGACTTTCAACCTCCGAGCAAGGTTTATCGGTGAGAGACTTCTAATTCTTCGCTGTTTTATTTTTCCTATAGTCCAGAAAAGCCAAAAAAAATAGTAGATTAGTTTACCTTCAATCCTATAAACTCGTTTGAGCCTTTGCTAGCACTGCTTAGTTAGGGCTTGTTGAACTTTCGGTTGCATCGGTTGCGTCGAGTTGCTGGTCTTAGTTTTAGTACTTTAGAGTTTCGAGTTCTTGTCACGTTCTAGTCACAACCGTGCGCTACCATACATACTCCGTGTTGGCGGAATCCGAGTCCATATTCATGTTCAAGTCCGAGTTAGATTCTGTGTTGGTTTGTGACCGAATCGCACGCGATGCTGTGATTCGAGTAGGGATCGGTTTCCGAGTCCGAATTGGTTATTGCGCTGTGTTATAAAATTCCATTGCTATTCGCACTTGTACTACATATTTTGTAGCGCTCCAGAAAGGCAGAAGTAGTCTCGGCTTACTCAAACCGCAACTTTGCAACTTTTTTTTACCGGAATACCCCTACCCTTTCGGGAAAAGTTTGTGTGCTGTGTGGCTCTTTTGAAGTATTTTAGGTTATATAATCAGTTTTGAGGATCCCCTGAAAAAAAAAGGAAAAAAAAAGAAAGGAAAAAAAAAGAAAGGCAAAAAAAAGAAAAAAAAAAGAAGAAGAAGAAAAAGAAGGGAAGAAAAAGGGGCTGTTCTTTGTGCATCTTTTTTGTTCTTCGGTGGTGTCTCGTGACTTCATTTGTGTCCAGGCTCGCGTCTCTAGCACGGTCTAGGCTAGGACCAGCATAGTGCCGCCGTTGAACGATTCTTCAGCTTGCTTTTGTAACTAACGTGGTGCTAGTTCATCCTTGCTTCAGCCCACCTATAACTCCACATATCCGACTACAGCTTGACAGGTCCTGTTGTTACGGCACCGATACACTTTATCCCACGGTTGCAGACTTGTTGGTTGTCGTCCCCTCCTGTTGAGCAAGGTAAGAATTGGTAAGAGCTTGTGTAACAGGTTGAGAGTGAGCGCCTTGCAGTAGCTACATCCCATTAGTTATAGGATCTTATTTCTTCACCTATTTTCGTGTTTTCTTTGTTCATCTAACCATGATAGGATCAGAGGGTGATGGGAGTTTAGGTCACTCTCCTCGTACAAAGGGAATCATACAATATTTTGAAAATAAGATGAGAAGGCATGTAGATGGGCTTGCTGAAGATATGCTGGTGTCAAATGATAAGATTGGGCAGTTGGAGGCCACGCAGCTTGCCACCAACACCAAGCTTACAAGGCTGGAGACGTCGGTCGCTCATATTGACCAAAGCCTTGCTGCTCTTTTGAGGCGTTTTGATGAGATGCATGCCAGAACTGCAAATGGGCATGAGGGAGAAAACAAGGATGAGCGTGTCGAGGATAATTGGGATGATTATTTCGCTGATACTGAACTAGATGACCAAGATGCTCCTAGTCGCCGACGATTGCGAACTAATCGGAGAGGTATGGGTGGACATCGACGACGTGAGGTACATAATAATGATGATGCTTTCAGTAAAATAAAATTTAAGATACCTTCTTTCGATGGAAAATACGATCCTGATGCATACATTACTTGGGAAATTGTTGTTGATCAAAAGTTTGCATGTCATGAATTTCCTGAGAATATACGTGTTAGGGCTGCTACTAGTGAATTTACTGATTTTGCCTCTGTTTGGTGGATAGAACATGCTAAGAAAAATCCTAATAATATTCCACAAACCTGGGATGCTTTGAAACGGGTCATGCGGGCTAGATTTGTTCCTTCTTACTATGCGCGTGATCTGTTACATAGATTGCAACAATTGAGACAGGGTAATAAAAGTGTAGAAGAATACTATCAGGAATTACAAATGGGTGTGTTGCGTTGTAATTTAGTGGAGGATGAGGAACCTGCTATGGCTAGATTTTTAGGAGGTTTGAACCGAGAAATTCAGGACATTCTTGCTTATAAAGATTATACTAACGTAACCCGTTTGTTCCATCTTGCTTGTAAAGCTGAAAGGGAAGTGCTGGGACGACGTGCTAGTACAAGAACTAACATTTCTGCAGGAAAACCTTCATCATGGCAGCCGCGCACATCTACCTCATTGACCGGACAAGCTCCTGCACCTTCTACATTCCCGAGTCGGTCGAAAATACCCGCTCCATCCAACGATAAGACACGTGCTCCCCCGACAAATTCAGCAACCACGACTGTCCAGAAACCAGCCACGAGTGCATCTTCGGTTGCCTCCAAGGGAAGGACAAGAGATGTTCAGTGCCATCGATGCAAGGGCTTTGGACACGTGCAACGTGACTGCCCTAACAAGCGCGTTTTGGTGATCAAAGGAGATGGTGGGTATTCCTCTGCTAGTGATTTTGATGAAGATACACTTGCTTTGCTTGCTGCTGACCATGCAGGTACTGAGGAACAACCAGAAGAGCAGATTGGTGCAGAGGATGCAGATCATTAAGAGAGCCTCATTGTGCAGCGTGTACTTAGTGCACAAATGGAAAAGGCGGAGCAAAATCAACGGCATACACTGTTCCAAACAAAGTGTGTTATTAAAGAGCGTTCATGCCATTTGATAATTGATGTAGGTAGCTGCAACAACTTGGCTAGCAGCGATATGTTCGAGAAGCTTGCACTTACAACAAAACCGCACCCACATCCATATCACATTCGGTGGCTCAACAATAGTGGTAAGGTCAAGGTAACGAGATTGGTACGTATTAATTTCGCTATTGGTTCATATCATGATGTTGTTGAATGCGATGTTGTGCCTATGGAAGCTTGTCATATTCTGCTAGGTAGACCATGGCAATTTGATACCGATAGCATGCATCATGGTAGATCAAATCAACATTCTCTTATACATCATGATAAGAAAATCATTTTGCTTTCTATGTCACCTAAATCTATTGTGCGTGATGATGTTGCTAAAGCTAAGAGAACTAAAACTGAGATCGATAAGAATGCCAAATCTGTTAGTAGCAGGAAAGATGAGATAAGATTGAAAGGACATTACTTGTTTGCTACTAAGTCTGATATTAATGAATTGATTGCTTCCACTTCTGTTGCCTATGCTTTGGTGTGTAAGGATGCTTTGATTTCAGTTCACGATATGCAGCATTCTTTGCCCCCGGCTGTTGCTAACCTTTTGTAGGAGTATTCTCATGTGTTCCCAAGTGAGATACCAGCGGGGCTGCCACCAATACGAGGGATTGAGCACCAAATTGACCTTATTCCGGGTGCATCGTTGCCAAACCGTGCGCCATACAGGACAAATCCGGAAGAAACTAAAGAAATTCAGCGACAAGTGCAAGAACTACTCGACAAAGGTTATGTGCGTGAGTCTCTTAGTCCTTGTGCTGTTCCGGTTATTTTAGTGCCTAAAAAGGATGGAACATGGCGTATGTGTGTTGATTGTAGGGCTATTAATAATATCACAATTCGATATCGACACCCTATCCCACGTTTGGATGATATGCTTGATGAATTGAGTGGTGCTGTTGTGTTTTCCAAAGTTGATTTGCGTAGTGGGTACCACCAGATTCGTATGAAATTGGGAGATGAATGGAAAACTGCTTTCAAAACTAAGTTCGGGTTATATGAGTGGTTAGTCATGCCTTTTGGGTTAACTAATGCACCTAGTACTTTCATGAGATTAATGAACGAGGTTCTGCGTGCTTTCATTGGGAAATTTGTTGTTGTCTACTTTGATGATATATTGATTTACAGCAAATCTTTCGATGAACATCTTGATCACTTACGTGCTGTTTTTAATGCTTTACGAGATGCACGTTTATTTGGTAACCTTGAGAAGTGCACCTTTTGCACCGATCGAGTGTCTTTTCTTGGCTATGTCGTGACTCCACAGGGAATCAAGGTTGATCAAGCCAAGGTGGAAGCTATACAGGGATGGCCTATACCGAAGACTATCACGCAAGTGCGGAGTTTCCTAGGACTTGCTGGTTTCTATTGTCATTTTGTGAAGGACTTCAGCACCATTGCCGCGCCTTTGAATGAGCTTACAAAGAAGGGAGTGCCTTTTAGTTGGGGTAAAACACAAGAGAACTCCTTCAACACGCTGAAAGATAAGTTGACACATGCACCTCTCCTCCAACTCCCTGATTTTAATAAAACCTTTGAGCTTGAAGGTGATGCTAGTGGCATTGGTTTGGGTGGTGTTTTGTTACAAGAAGGCAAACCTGTTGCTTATTTCAGTGAAAAATTGAGCGGGCCTGTTCTGAATTATTCTACTTATGATAAGGAATTGTATGCTCTTGTTCGCACATTAGAAACATGGCAGCATTATCTATAGCCCAAAGAGTTTGTTATTCATTCAGATTATGAATCTTTAAAACATATTCGTAGTCAAGGAAAATTGAACCGTAGACATGCTAAGTGGGTTGAATTTATTGAATCTTTTCCTTATGTTATTAAGCACAAGAAAGGGAAAGAGAATATAATTGCTGATGCATTGTCTAGGAGATACACCTTGCTGAACCAACTTGATTACAAAATATTTGGATTGGAAATGATTAAAGATCAATATGTTAATGATGCTGATTTTAAAGATGTGTTGCTGCATTGTAAAGAGGGGAAGGGATGGAACAAATTCATCGTTAGTGATGGGTTTGTCTTTAGAGCTAACAAGCTATGCATTCCAGCTAGCTCCGTTCGCTTGTTATTGTTGCAGGAAGCGCATGGCGGTGGCTTAATGGGGCATTTTGGAGCAAAGAAAACGGAAGATATACTTGCTGGTCATTTCTTTTGGCTAAAGATGAGAAGAGATGTGGAGAGATTTGTTGCTCGCTGCACGACATGTCAAAAGGCTAAATCACGATTGAATCCACACGGTTTGTATTTGCCTCTACCTATTCCTAGTGCTCCTTGGGAAGATATTTCTATGGATTTTGTGTTAGGATTGCCTAGGACTAGGAAGTGACGTGATAGTGTGTTTGTGGTTGTTGATAGATTTTCTAAGATGGCCCATTTCATACCATATCATAAAACTGATGATGCTACTCACATTGCTGATTTGTTCTTTCGGGAAATTGTTCGTTTGCATGGTGTGCCCAACACAATTATTTCTGATCGTGATGCTAAATTTCTTAGTTATTTTTGGAAGACTTTATGGGCTAAATTGGGAACTAAGTTGTTGTTTTCTACTACATGTCATCCGCAAACTGATGGTCAAACTGAAGTGGTTAATAGAACTTTATCTACTATGTTAAGGGCTGTTTTAAAGAAGAACATTAAGATGTGGGAAGATTGTTTGCCTCATATTGAATTCACTTATAATCGATCGCTGCATTCTACTACAAAGATGTGCCCATTTCAGATTGTATATGGTTTCTTGCCTCGTGCTCCTATTGATTTAATGCCTTTGCCATTTTCTGAAAAACTGAATTTTGATGCTACTAAGCGTGCCGAATTGATGTTAAAACTGCATGAAACAACTAAAAAAAACATAAAGCGCATGAATGCTAAATACAAGATTGCTGGTGATAAAGGTAGGAAGGAACTAAAGTTTGAGCCTGGAGATTTAGTTTGGCTGCATTTGAGAAAGGAAAGGTTTCCTGAATTGAGAAAATCTAAATTGCTACCTCGGGCTGATGGACCATTTAAAGTGTTAGAGAAAGTCAATGATAATGCATATAAGCTCGATCTGCCTGCGGATTTTGGGGTTAGTCCCACATTTAACACTGTAGATTTGAAGCCATATTTCGGAGAGGAAGATGAGCTTGAGTCGAGGACGACTCAAATGCAAGAAGGGGAGGATGATGAGGACATCAACACCAACGATACATCCACTCCGATACAAGTACCTATTGCTGGTCCTATTACTCGTGCTCGTGCGCATCAACTTAATCATCAGGTGAGTTCCAATCTAAGCTCATGTACATCATGTTTAGACCATGGAGACCCGTGTACTCTTATTTTGCTTAGGAACCAAGGAGGTGACCGAAAGGGAAACGGATTCGCGCAGGCTGGATTCGGACTGCAGAACAGTACCAACTTGTGACGGACACCACAGTCGCATATAAACTCGGATTGGGGCGTTCAAGTACTTCGTGGAAAGCTTATGAAGTCTTCTTTCAAACGGATCCGGCCTCATATCCATATCTATTACGAGTCGGCTGCAATCGTAAAATTAATACAGAGTCTTTTTCTGCATATGGTGCTGCGTCACCCTGTTTTGGCCCAATGGGCCGTGTATCAAGTTGAGTCCATTACGGACGCGTCCTAGGGTTGGAGTACGACCCCAGCACCCCTGTGGTCGTCCTCCCACGTACTTATACCCCTTAGCCGCCACCAAGGATGCTTGGGTTTTTTTAGATCAAGTTTAGCCTTCACTACTTGCTTGCAAGCGCACGTGCTAGATCAGCCGCCCGTCTTCTTGTCTTCGGAACCCCACCATTATTGAGATTGCACGTGAAACCTTCATTTACATCTAGTAAATTCAGTACTTGTCATACTTGTTCTTGCTAGTTCTTCGATTGCTTGCAGGACGAGTGCCCTAGTGGCCGGGTGCCGCGCTCCACAAGATCGCGACAACCATTGGAGGGGGTGTATTGGTTGCTAAGGCGTAGCTTGGAAGGCTGTAGTCGGGCCGTGAACGTCGCCTCCATCGACCAATCGAGTTATCCACGCCTCTCATCGAAAGATCGGGAATCAAACCCTAGCGGGTCACCATCATTTGGTATCAGAGCTGGGCCCTTGTTTAAGGGGGTGGGAATGATGAGGACATCCTCTACTATTACCCGCTGGCAAAGACACAACAAAGGGGGCCGAGTGGCCTAGTTGTAGTCGGGCGGCCACCGTGTGAGCCTCTGAATAATCCCACCTTGCTTAGCTTGGGAGGAGGAAGCCACCTTAAAAGGGAGAGCCACCCTTCCCCTATTGGACTAGTCTTTTAGGGAGATTAGGCCTTTCCCCGAGTGGGTGTGCCTAAGAACTGTTGGGGTCCAGGCAACCTTAATTTATTGGGCCTCGGCCAACCCCACCTGGGCCGGATGCATCATTACTAATGGCGACCCGCTAGGGTTTGATTCCTGATCTTTCGATGAGAGGCGTGGATAACTCGATTGGTCGATGGAGGCGACGTTCACGGCCGGACTACAGCCTTCCAAGCTGCGCCTTAGCAACCAATACACCCCCTCCAATGGCTGTCACGATCTTGTGGAGCGCGGCACCCGGCCACTAGGGCACTCGTCCTGCAAGCAATCGAAGAACTAGCAAGAACAAGTATGACAAGTACTGAATTTACTAGATGTAAATGAAGGTTTCACGCGCAATCTCAATAATGGTGGGGTTCCGAAGACAAGAAGACGGGCGGCTGATCTAGCACGTGCGCTTGCAAGCAAGTAGTGAAGGCTAAACTTGATCTAAAAAAACCCAAGCATCCTTGGTGGCGGCTAAGGGGTATAAGTACGTGGGAGGACGACCACAGGGGTGCTGGGGTCGTACTCCAACCCTAGGACGCGTCCGTAATGGACTCAACTTGATACACGGCCCATTGGGCCAAAACAGGGTGACGCAGCACCATATGCAGAAAAAGACTCTGTATTAATTTTACGATTGCGGCCGACTCGTAATAGATATGGATATGAGGCCGGATCCGTTTGAAAGAAGACTTCATAAGCTTTCCACGAAGTACTTGAACGCCCCAATCCGAGTTTATATGCGACCGTGGTGTCCGTCACAAGTTGGTACTGTTCTGCAGTCCGAATCCAGCCTGCGCGAATCCGTTTCCCTTTCGGTCGCCTCCTTGGTTCCTAAGCAAAACAAGAGTACACGGGTCTCCATGATCTAAACATGATGTACATGAGCTTAGATTCGAACTCACCTGATGATTAAGTTGATGCGCACGAGCACGAGTAATAGGACCAGCAATAGGTACTTGTATCGGAGTGGATGTATCGTTGGTGTTGATGTCCTCATCACATTGCTTTTCGTAACCATCAATGATTGGCCTGCACTTAGCAACCTGTCGGGACAGTCGAACAAGGATACCAGGCATGCACCCACTGTTTAGATGCAACCGACAGCTTTTATTTGAAAAATTGTTGGAAGGTCGTGTATTTGGGCCATCATCAATTTCTTCCCCTCAATCACCCCTTAAGTGTGAAAGGGAAATATTTTAAAGGGGAACCAGAAACTCATGCTAAGCCTATGTTCTGTGAAGGAAAGCATATTTTCTCGATGATAAAGGATGTGCATGTAGTGTTTGGAAAGGGCCGTGGAAGCCTACAAGTTCCAAATGATGAAAACGGACATGCACCAGTGTGTAAGAAGAAGTCTATATTGTGGGAGCTACTTTATTGGAAAGTCTTGGAGGTCCGCAACGCAATTGTCAGGTTGCACCTGACGAAGAATCTTTGTGTGAACCTGCTAGGTTTTCTGGGTACGTATGGGCAAGCAGAAGATATGATTGAAGCAAGACATGACCTGAAAGAAATGAAACAATGAGAAGACCTACATTCTAAAAAGAAAGACAATGGACAACACTACTTGCGTCCTGCTAGCTACACTCTCAGCAAAGAGGAGAAGGAAAACATGTTTGATTGCTTGAACAGTATGAAGGTCTCGTCCAGGTATTCCTTGAATATACAGGGAAGAATAAATATGAAAGAGAAGAAATTCACAAACCTTAAATCTCATGACCACTACGTCCTGATGACACAATTGCTTCCGGTTGCACTGAGGGGTATTCTACCGAAGAATATAAGATTGGCAATCGTGAAGCTATGTGCCTACCTCAATGAAATTTCGCAAAAGGCAATTGATCCAAATAGTCTAATAAAGCTACAGAATGACGTGGTCCAATGTCTTGTCAGCTTCGAGATGGTGTTTCCACCTTCGTTCTTTAATATTATGACACATCTCCTAGTTCACATTGTGAAAGAGATAACCATTCTGGGCCCTGTATTCCTACACAATATGTTCCCTTTCGAGAGAGGTTCATGGAAGTCCCAAAAAAGTATGTTCGCAATCATTCTCACCCAGAAGGATGCATCGCTAAGGGCTACAGAACAGAGGAGGTCATTGAGTTTCGTGTTGACTTTATTGATGATCTTAGTCCGATCGGGGTCCCCATATCACGCCATGAGGGAAGACTGAAGGGAAAGGGCACACTTGGGAAGAAATCAAATATGAACATCCATGATAAATGAAATCCGCAAAGCAAACTTCACGGTTCTACAGAATTCATCCCTGGTGGCTCCACATATGGAGGAGCACATGAATATTGTACAGCCTGAAAACCCGAGCAAGTGTGAGGCCTGGATCACACATCATCACATAGATACCTTTGATGTTTGGCTTAGACAAACATTCATGGGTGACCACATGATTGATGAAAAACTCTAATGGTTGGCTAGGGGACCATCGATCACAATCATGCAATACCAAGGGTACGAGATAAATGGGTATACATTTTACACGAGAGTCCAAGACGAAAAGAGCATGAGCCAAAATAGTGGTGTGCTTATAGATAAAATAGGCAATGATGGAAAAAGGACAGCTACTATGGTGTCATAGAGGAGATATGGGAACTAGACTATGGACATTTGAAGGTTCCTTTGTTTCGCTGCCAATGGGTGAATCGCGCTGGAGGAGGCGTGACGATAGACCAGTATGGGATGACTGTAGTGGATTTCAAAAAGATTGGATATAAAGATAAACCATTCGTCCTAGCTAAGGATGTGACACAGGTGTTCTATGTGAAGGACATGTCAAGCAAACCTTAGAAGGACATGTCAAGCAAATACAAGAATGATGAGCCAAAACGCCACATAGTTCTTCTAGGAAAAAGAAAAATCATTGGAGTTGAGGATATTTCGGACAAGTCAGAAGACTTTGATCAGTTTGATGACCTTCCTCCATTCTCAGTCAATGTTGACCTAGCATCCTGTTATCCAAAGAGGATGCATAGCTTCGATTGAAGGTGCAATGGCGGCCAGCCAATGACAACAAGAAGCTCCATCAGCTGCTAGAGCAGCCCGGCTCTCATCGCCGTAGCAGCGCCACTTCCACGGAGCACCCAGCCGGAGACCGAACTGAAATGGTTGCGGACAACCCACAACATTACCCTGTGGACAACATCACCGTGAGGACCCCCTGCGAGCTTCTTTATCAGCAAAGGAAAAAGATCAAAGTAGTTGCTCACGGTATTGCTGAAGTATCTATCCAAGGCGGGACAATTCATGGCAGGCCGATTCCTGAAGGTTATGCTAGAGTCATAGTTGATCGTGTCGAGAAAGTATGGGAAGACCTCAACCTCGAGATCCTTGGAGGCGATGGAGAAGAGGAACTACAACATGCTCTCCACACTTGGATCTCTTTTGGAACAAGCGCTACGTAAAATTTCTGCAAGGAACCACAGATTCCGTAGCATCAGCTAAGAACTGAAGGCCAAGAACGCCAACGCCACCAAACAGCATGGATCCGCCGTCACCACCCGCACAAAGGGGCCCCAGCATGGATGTGCCATCACCATCTCCACAAAGGGGTCCTAGCATGGATCCGCCATCACCAGCCGCTGAAAGGGACCCTATCATATGTCCGCCGAGGAAGAACCCACCTAAGAAGGCTTCGGCCCCCTCACCTCCTAAGACGAAGAAGAACCTAGCTATGAAGAAAGAGAAGCCTCCACCTCCAAAGATAGCATACGAAATGGCTGATGAGGAATTGAATGAGCATGTGAGAAAGGAGGTTCGAGAACAATTTGTGCCAAGGAAGCCAAAGCCAAAGCAACCAGTGGATCCAACCGGACAAAAGTTCTTTATAGGCATATACCAGCCAAGGGTGAAAGAAAGACTATCGGACTACATCGTTAAATCACAAAGTCTTATCAGAAGAAGGGTACTCATCGGTCCACCATTCCCCAGCTCGGAGAACAATCCCAACAATCGATACCTCCACTCCAAGTGCTTTCAAAGGAGGATGTAGCTACGGTGGAAACGAAACTCACAAAAGCTCAACTCCGAGGGGAGGATCATATCCCAATTCCCAGGGGCAGGCAGAAAACAATTTGGGGGAACCTCTTATGTGGCCTGAGTTGGTGAAGATGCTACCAACGAGAATGCATGAGTTGCATCAATGGTAAATGAGGGCCTCTGCAGATGGAGACGTAATGTTCGCAACTCGGGTTAAAGATAGCCATTTACATCGGGGGCTAGCTGACATATGGATCGAGTTTGAGAGTCTTTGATTTCTATACCATCAAGATGCCCTAGACAAGTTCCTCATCAGTGCATTTATTATGTAAGTGTTTTATCTCATTTTTGTATTCTAGCTCTACTACTTTTGCACTTTCTCAATCCCTCTTTTATTTTGTATCATGTAGGATGAAGGTGCAAGAATGCCGAAAAAAGGGGTACTATAACATCAGCTTCATGGACCCGGATTTTATAAATGAGAATAGTGTAATTAAATGGCCAAATCGGATGGAGAACAATATATTCAGGGCCATGGATAAGCAACATACTTGTACATTCAATTCTTTTTTCATCCCTTAAATTTGATAATAAGTATATCCAATATTTCATCTGTATACGTGTATCAATAGATTTCACTGGCTCCTGCTTTGTATTGAGATTGATCGAGTCAGAGTTGTGGTGTTCGAGATTTCACTCTATGAGGAAATTAATAATAGAATATTAAAACCTCATAGACATCCTCCAAAGGCCATGGGCTCGCTTCATCAAAAGTCACATATGAGTCATAGACAAGCCGTGTGCGCTTGATATGAAACTTGACTTTCCAGTGTGAATACAATTCGCACATCTAGTGTCATTTCTTTTAACACCATGAATGTTTCATAACCCATCTATATATATTGTTTGAGACAGGAGCAAGGAAATAACTTATATGGCTACTACATATGCGAGTTCATCCATGACTTTACCGGTGCAAAAAAACTAACGCAAAAAAAAATTGATGTACGTAAAAATTAATAACAATTTCTTGCATTTAATTTTGTACATGTATTGAACTAAAATAATGATGCTTGCACGTAATAGATTTGGAAAATGAAAGAAGACCTCGTCGAATCAGAAAGAGTCAGGGCAATTCAAGAAGAACTCCGTGGATTCCTGCTGGATGAGGTCATAAATACCAACGGAGAATTTTATGTCGATCATAGGGTAGGCATGGGTCAACTTGATGAAAACAAGGATGACGATGATGACTTGTAATATTTGAAATACATGTAAATGTGAAGTGTATATAAATTGTGTGTATATATATATATGTTGTCTATTTAGCTCGCGGTGTATTGAATAGTATTTACCGTACCGGCGGAGCGATGTCCAATCTATTAACTACAACCTCGTTCTACAAGACCGCAGCAGTAAAAATACCAATCAAGTAAACAAAATAGGTAGTTTTGCCGCATTTATTGTGGTCATTTGGCTCCCTAATTGGTGGCAATTAATTAGGTACTATTATTTTCTTATATATTAATACTCTCCTCCCTAGTCAAAACTGTTTAGTGAGAACCCATGGATACGATAGCAACGCGGCACTGGTATTTCAAATCCGGCACGACGCGGTGATCCTCGGTGGCTGGATCAAGATGCTTCCATCGCCATCCTCCTCAAGCCAAGGCAGTCAACGGATCCAATGGCGGCGCGGCTTGCTGGACCGGTGAGGCGGCCTCCTCCTCGCGCCTCGCGGAGCCAGCCATGGTCCGGAAGTCTGACTTCTGGCTGCTCATTGGCGTGCTCACCTGCGCGGACCTCACCTGATGTGCATGGTGTACGGGCGCTAGCTCACGCTGGGGTACCTCACGACGCACATGGGCGTGCGCTTCCGTCTTCTGCCCGCTGTAGAAGGACGACCAACGCATGCTGGTGCCGCTCGAATCCTCGCCACGGCGGTTTGATCATCCTCGACGGGTGCGAGGAGAACCTCAACGGCGGCAAGACGTATACGTTCTGACTGCGCTCTACGCCAACGAGTCATACGACTACTTGATGGAGGCCGACGACGATATCTTCTTCCGATTCACTCTGTTGCTTCATATTCTGTATACATTTCAATGACTTTACCATTTATTCTGCACCTAAATTAAACAATGGGTTAACTGATCCCCTTTTTAGGAGTGCAATACAATTGTTTGCTGTTTGCCTGTCAATATGTTTTGGAATATGTGTTGAAACAAACATCACTCGCATTGAGAGTAATACTACTGGATCCTACAGCTCAATTCATATTTGCTACTAACTAGTTTACGTGTTATTTTGCCAGAAAGAAGAATTTGATGGTGTGCATGGTTTCTTGCACAGCTGAGCATCTTCCCACCCGGCTTTGTTGGGAATAGGCAAACGTAGTAATTACCCAATACACAAGGAATAATCTTCTAAGACCAAAGGAGTAATTTTGTAAGGAATAGTTTCTAAAATTGTGTTTATATAGATGAATGGATTAATTGGCCACGTAAGGAATAATCTTTCAGAGACTAAAGGAGTAATGTTGCAGAACAAGGAATAATTGGCTATATACACAAGCAAAAAAAATTGAGACCAAAGCAGTAATCTCGTAGAATAAGGAATAATTTTTAAAACTTACGTTTATATAGACGAACAGAGGAATTCGCCATATACACAAGGACTGATCTGATTTAACAAAGAGTTTCTTTTCATATTTGTATTTTGTACTGAAGATTGCTGATCTAATATTATTGCGAGACTAAGGGGGCGTTTGGTTTGGAGGGGCTTATTATAAGCCCATAAGCCCCTCATATGGAGGGGCTTATTATGAGCCCAAAGTGGTGTTTGGTTGTAGCGGCTTATAAATTCTCTAGTTGGTAATGACCTTTCTATCCCTCATTAATAGGTCCGTAGGTGAGGGAGATAAGGGTAGGAGGAGGAAAGAGGGGATATTTTAGCGGGGCGTATAGAAAATAAGCCCCATAAGCATCCTTTGGAGGGGCTTAGAGGTTTATGGGGCTTATGAGCATAAACCTCACATGTAAGTCTTCATATTTGGATAAAAAGAGGCTTATTAGGAGCTTATTGGCGGGGTTTATAATAAGCCCCTTCAAACCAAACACCCCTAATTCAGCTTTCAATAATTCAGCTTTCAAGAGGCTGGACGCCTAACTGTGATTCCACGTTGAAGAATTTATTTCCAAACCTAAAGAAGTAATTTTACAATAACTTAAACGAAGTAACTTTCATAACTAGAGTAGTATTTTTGTTTTGAAATAGCTATATCAGATCAAGTACCGTATCTTTTGAGCTTTAAAGGTAATATTCAAAACTACTCTTTTATTCAAAAAGAGATTGTGTGCAGCCATCGCATATCGATAGATATGCATGCAAGCAAAGGATGTAAACTAACAATCCTAATTCTACGTTGTTTGCCATATTGACGTAGCCATCCATTTGCATGTAGACGTGCAGAGCAGAAGGGCCGGCCATATTTTGCTGGGTGATACACGCATATACTGCATTTGGAGCATAAGGGTCTCCATGATGTGTTGTGATTTTAAGCCATGGTGACCATGTTGTGCTAAAATTACTTCTATACAAGCAAAGAGAAATTCTACAGGATATTAATCTTCAAATAACCTGAAATTATTCCTAGAACTAACGCGGCCGTGAATGTAACCAAATGAATAGAATATACTAGCACATATACAAGGCATCTGTATTTTACTGCACCCTATAATCACGTTCCGAATGTTGCATCCATGCAAGGATATCTCTCTCCAAAATGGCCTCCAAAAATCCCTCGTGCTGCAATTTTACGGTAACTGCAGATTCAATTCATTCTTTGAATACATAAGGCATGCTTATATTTCTGTCGCAAATCTTGCTCAAACTAATAGGCACGCATGTAGGTTTCAACTGCCTCCTAAAATTTCTCTCCCCTGATGCAATTTGAGGTTAACTTCAATGGAGATTCCTTACATGCCGCATGGACAGCATGCTCAAAAGATTTTGCATGACGACGCATGCACTCCATGGACGAAATAGGTTTTTTATCTGCAGCCCACGTGCAGTTGATTTTTACGGCTGCGGCATAAAATAGATGGATTTTACACAACAATTGTATCAAGGATGATGTGCGAGTTTTACTACTCGCGATGAAAATGAAGTAAAAAGTTGTCCAGAGGGCTGAGCTCGGGCAAAAGTGGCGGCTCATGCTGAATATTACTCTTCGAAACTCATTTTTACGGTTGTAGGATGGATTTACCAATAATTTACGATCACAGGACTTCGTCGGAGCTCTGGGAGCCAGCTGCTCTTAGTTTTTACAGCTGAGACACAAAACAGGTGGTTTTTAAGGTCGCCGAGCTCTAGGATCATGGTGGGTCGCCTTTTTACTCCCTCGACAACGCCACGTAGTAAATACCCAGCTCGTCAGAGTTCCGATGGGTACGCTGCCAACGACCCGGAACTCCCACGACAGTCCGTGTCTGGTTCTTTTACTGATCAATCAGTGTTTATGAACGTGTGCGCCAGTCAATTGTGCATTAAAACAGACACGTGAAAAACCCGAGGCTCCCTGGTCAAGTCTGCATTAAAGCACTTGGGAAGCCGGATTTTACTATCCTTACGGTGTGGCAGAGCAATTCAACCTCGCCGGAGGTCTAGCGGCGCGCCACCGTTTGCTCTAGATTCTTATTCAGCTCTCAGTGAGCTAGCTGAACAGACTGTCCCTATACATGTAGTCTTTGCTATGCTAGATAGTATATAGGAATATAAATACGAATATGAATACGAATGCTAGCTATACGCAAACTGATACGAATATAAATTTGAATTAAAACTAAAAAGAAAAGAAAAGAAACATAAGTAAACAAATAAAATAAAAAAGAATTTAGTACCGGCCGGTACCACCAGCCGGTACTAAACTGCTGCCCCAACTGCCCTGCGTGGCGAGCAGTTTAGTATCGGCTCGTGTTACCAGTGTTACCAGTGCCATTTAGTACCGGGCAATGCGCCTGGTACTAAATGCATACCAATTTAGTACTGAGCAGTCTGTACCGGATGGAGAACCGGTGCTAACCGAGAGTTCCCACCCGCTACTAATGCTCACTTCTCCGGTAGTGGCATCTACGTATATCTGAACCATAATAGCATTTGTCTGAGATTATTGATTATGGGTATACGAGTTTACCTGCGTCTGATGTAGCTACCTGTTTATATAAAATGCGCTTGCAAATAGATGGAAAAAATAGTATATGCATTTCGGTTTTTCGATCAGTTGCCATGATGCCTCCGGAGCAGACGCCTTATCGGTGATCAATCCGGCAGAACTATCACTGCTGGTCAATATTATGATCCGGATGTGATATCTGTGATTTCTCAGTGAAAATTGAAACCCAGCAGTAATGGGATTTTCCCAATTAAACGGCAGTGCTATATATGTTACTACCGTCTTTTATTAAATCGGCAGTGATGAGCCTTCATGGTAATAAAGGCTAACAGTTTCATAGTAGTAAAAAAAAGAAATGTCTGCGTTTTTGTACTTAGTTTGTTGTACTTGATGATACTGTTCATTCAAAAGAGAACAAATACTGTTTCCTATGGTGCGCTTTCGTAGACTGCTGCTTTGCTTGTTTTAATTGTGGGCATACCGAAATCGTTGATATTTTTCAAACATAGTATCAAAATGCACACATATTTAGTGCATGTTCACTGTGAGCTAACGTCAACAATAAGATGGGGCATTTCTAGTTTTCTACCCTACATCATCTTATCCTACCCTTTCCTGTAACGATGGACAGCATAGTAACCACAATCAAATACTGTGACGATGCTGATGTATGTATACTAGTGGCATCATATTGTGCACCGGCAATCGTTTTGGTGGGCCAATTATGTCGTATCTTACTATATGGACTCCAATATTATTGTTGTGGAGAGGCCATTAGCCTTGTGGAGCTGACATTGTCAAGATCTTAATACTGATTGTGACAAAAAAAAGTGCTGCCTCTGGCCTAACAAAAACCATGTTAAGGCAAGCATCCACTTTATGCATCGGATCCTACTCATCGAAGGATACACTGATTGGTTTTTGTAAGTCAATGTGAAAAGTATCATATTCCATGCCCACGTAATTCATATCTTGTATTTGTAAATGGAATAGCTACACTAGGCTTTTACAATTATGTCACTGTCACTATTAATATAAGAGAACTTCCTGGCATGCAATTCATGTTTTTGGGTGTAGTCTGGCATTTATCTACACGAATAATCGAACAAGTGGGAATCTCTACAAAACAAATCCTGCACCAAGCTCGCGCCATTCATTGGGCCACGTCATCGCGCTATGACAGCCGTCCGATCATTAATGGACGGTAAGCACCGTGGGCAGCCGCCGCCCATCTCTCAGGCTGCTTCTCGACCCATCGTACCGCATCGCGTTGTGTCGCCTCCCACAGTCCCAGTCCTCGCGTTGCACGACCGTTGGAGGAGATGGAGGCCGGCGGCCGGCGGCCGGCTGCCGTGGGAGGTCGCCGCCATGACGCGCGGCGACGGGTCTCATAGTCTTCCCAACAATTAAGAGTGCTGGGGCGGGGATCAAATGGCGAGTCCCAGATTGCTTCTACGCAGAGTCCGCCGTCGCGTGAGGATGAGATTAGGGGCGGAGCCAGAAATTAAATTTTGGGAGACCGAGCTAAGTCATATCAAATCAACAGATATTAAATGTATCTGTAATAGCGTCTAGAGGATTGGCGTCAGTAAAGAGCTAAGCCAAATAAATTTTTCCACGGTGAACAGCGGTAAGGACGCGGACTCTAAACAACAAACACGAGAAGAAAGTGAAGCAGCTCTTCCGGACGCACTCATAGAATGCACTGCTGCGTGACACAGTTCCAAACAAGTCCAATAATAATTATGGTAGAAATATATAGTATGATAAAATAATATAGTATGGATAATCATATTTCACCTATGTCAACAGTTGGCTAAAAAAGGAATAAACTGAGTATTTACACAGTTTTAGCATAATGTGTAGTTTATCTACAGAAAAAATAATTTACATGTCTGATAAATATGATAGTAGAATATGACATTTATATCTATAAAAATCGAACAATGCTCGGTCTAAATGATTAAAAGTCCTAATTACTTAAAAAAAATCTAAACGATTAATGATTAGTCTAAATAAGTAATCTAAGCTTATTTATCTAGATTATTAGAGGGGCCGGTATCTTGCCTCCGCCACTGGATGAGATAGTGGTTGGCGGCCACGCGAGGGGTTGTTGCCATTGACGAGCTCCGGGTCAGCATGTGCCGGCGTGTGCGGACGTAGCAGCTTTGTACGCGAGGAAGTGCTCGTCACGGGCGCGAAGTTTGCGGAGGCACGCAGCGGAGAGCATGAGTGCGCTCCAAGTATGGGCAGGGCAGCGTCGAATTGAATGCCCTGTGCGGACTCCAAGAACCACGATCACAAACTCGATGGATGGTGGTTGTGGCGGCTGGCAGGAATGATGGATGGCAGCGACGAGATCCTAAGTTTTAGCCATGTACATATGTGATGGATCGACAGCGAGAGATAGAAGAGATTCGGCTTGGTTTCACGTGTGTTGCCGATTTAGCGGAGCGATGGTGCTCGAACCACACCAGGCGTCATTTGTACGAAGATAAAGTGAACTACAAACAAATGTGCGAACATTGGACCTCCCGGCGAGCTTCTCTATAGTGACAATAAGTTTGGGAAAATAGACAGCGGAGGGAGTGGAGATTAGACAGAGTACCGATTGCCAAATGATGAAAAAATGAGCTCATTTAGTTACTTATTTAACTTGAAATTCTTTCAAACTGGACAAATATGTAGTGTAAGTTGTATGTGTTCCATTTTAAACGCACTCGCATTTACATGTTTGCAGAATTTACTTTGTTCAATTCCTAAAGGAGGCAAGTGTTATCTTTACATTTTTAACAATATTCACATCTTCGGCCTTATAAGAAATAGTAATTGAAGTCCACACTCCACCAAATATTGCGTGTGCACAAATCAACCATAATAGAGTCCATAACAAGTGTTTCAACTTTATGAATATGAATAGGTTTGGAAGTGCACAATTGGAGAAGCACTTAATTTTATGGTAAATACTTTAGAATTAATAACTCCATCGTTGATCAGATTCGTAACAGGTCGTTACCTTAAAAAAAACAAATCTATCCAAAATTAATTGATATAATTACAGGATGACTACTGATTAAAACAACGTATATCTAAAATACATAAAACATAAATATTAAGAGTACCTTATCATGGTAACACTGGCAAAAAAACCAGAGAAAAGCACAGCAAAGCCGCGCTAGAGTTTCTAGTTTTATCTATTTCGCAGGTGTAATGCCATTTGATCTTTGCAAATTGTTTAAACCATAAAAATGTATATGCGGCCGAAATTTGGCATGCATGTTTTAATGATAGCACGTGTTCTGATTGTGATCCTTCATCTAAGATTGCATCATAATCCTGTATTATTTATAGAAAATTTCTAGGTTGTACAGATATGATGCTCAAACAAAATGGGTCTCTTAAACTTTTCCAGAAAGGGGGAGTCCGGTTGTCGTTACCTGTCTGGTTGTCCTTGAGTACACTTCAATCCACCAGCTCACCGAAAATGAGACCCATTTCGACCCTCTTGAGACTGAATTTGTGTTTATGGATTGTTGAATATTGAATCCAACTACTTTCTGATGGTCTAGTCTGTAACGCACTTGTGACCAACTACGAAGAGAGAAGAGAAGCAGTTCCCCCAATAGTGTGACTTCATCAACATGTAGGCAAGAGTATTGCCATGGATGCACCTATGAATCCCACAAGATTTCAGAGACAAGGAGGCACACGCACCTCATGAAGGCTAAAAAAAACCCACAAGATTCGAAGGATTAGGTGCTATGTCTCCCCTCATGATCAGATATCAAAAATCTTATCCAAATATCCAATCCGTCCAATGAAAGTTGCGCGTGCCAATGATTTCAAAAATATATAGTATCATAACAACTTAACTTTACTGTTAAGCTATATGTGACTAATTTTTCATGTATAGCTTGGTCCCACAATACGACCCACGACTTTTGCAACTCAATGAGCGTTAGCATTCTCCTTTGAGAATAATAAAGTAATAATGCAATTTGATCATAAGTGGAGAAATCAAAAGGTGTACTTATTACTTCCACTTTTGCATTAACATATATATGAAGTTTAGGATAGATACATTCATGTATTTCTTTTAATGCCATTCACGTTTCAGAGAGCATCATATTCTCCATTATTTGTACTTATTTTGTAAGTATGTAAGGAATTCCACCATGCATTGATATATATAATCCATAAACTGGGATATATACAATACATATGTGTCGACGTAACAAATCCTCACGCACTGAGTCACAAAATAAAGCATCGGTAGTAAATTAGTTGTGCCATCATGTATCTGTCGAATTTCATGTCACGTCATCAGTTCTGGTAATTACTATTTGACGCACTAATCTTACACAGCTTTTGTGGCCTGCGTTGTTACTTATGACGAAGTGTTCTCTAACTGAAAAAGTGTTACATATGTGCCAACAATTTAAAGATCTCTAGTGAGTACATAATGCAAGTGAGATTTTAGAAGATTTCTTATATATGGACTATATATGGTACTTACTACTTTGACATCTGTGACTCTGTATTTAGATTGGCAAATCGAAATGAAAATTTGCATTTTTTTGTATATTTTTCCTCAACAAATGCTTTGATATTACAATCTTACTTGGTTCATGAATATGTCGTCAGAATAGAAATCAGTGGCCAAACAAAGACCTTTGGCCACGGTAATATTGACTGAAAGTGTGTACTGCCGTACAGGAGAAATGCCTGGGCAAATTTGAGGAATCGGTATGTATTTCCCGCATCAACTTAGTCGATTTCCCAATTATAAATTCGACTAGTAGTTCTGCAATAGGTAGTGGCATATATATGTAGAGCAAATTTACATAACATATACCGTCAAGAAAAATTGTGAGACAAACTACCTGCTCCTTCTAGCTCTCTTCAAGATAAATATGGACCGTCCATTTAGGAGAAATATATATTTATTTAATTTTTTATTTTAAGAAATAGGGGAAATAGGCAAAATATCTTGCCAATTAGATTTATTAGACAAAACTTTTTGCAACATGCATGCCTGATCACGCGTTGTGGATATATATACTCCTATGTAATAAATATTTGTGATAACTTTTAAAAAATATATACGTAACCCTAACCTGCTATAATTTCCCTAACATGATCTAATGTGACACGTATGAACTTGCAAAAAGAAAAGGTTCGGCTAAATTTTCATGGCCGCATGAATGCATATGAACGTTTTGTTTTTTCAAAGAATAACCTCGAGGATGCATACCAGAAACAATTAATTTGAGCCAAACACACGAGTAAGATAAATACATTATTAGATAGTGATCTTCTTATGAACAAACTTAGCATTACATTCTTGACGTATTCCATCCTGCATTATACCTATTAGACAACTTCCCATTTTTTCGCGAAAAAGTAAAATACAAATAAAAGCAAGAGTTTGCCGTTCTCCTCCTGTTCAACAACTCTCCAAGCCCTTATCCCATGCACGATCGAGGCCACTAACTAATTTTCCGACTTATACTATCAGCATGTAACAAACTTGCAATCCTAACTATAAGGGGGGAGTTAGATTTTATCATGCATGTATACATGCAAACATGCATATGCAGCTTCGTGCTAAATCCAAGGGACGGTGTTAACTAGAATATCCAGCTTGTTTCTATTTTTTTCCATTAGTTAATTATTTTATCTCTCCTAATACTTAACGGTGATTTATTTGAACTCACTACGTAAGCGAGGCTCATAGGAGACGCGGTTTGTTCGCATCTTCAAATTTACGTCTCCGATGTGAACTCATAGGAGACGCGAAACATCCGCGTCTCCTATGAGGAACAAGATCGGAGACGTAATTAAACTGCGTCTCCTAAATTCTTTAACAAGCGTCTCCCATTTCCTACATCCGCGTCACCTAAGTTATTTATACAACGTCTCCACTGAACGATATTGGAGACGCGGGATGTAAGCCCGCATAGCCTGTGACAGCCCTGTTAGGAGACGCGGCCTGTAAGACTTGTTATCCGAGATTCTGTTATATCGCGTCTCCTAACTTGCTTATTTCCCGTCTCTTGTAAGCGATATAGGAGACGCGGTTTAGCCACACGCGTCTCCTATATGAGTTTATATGGGAGACGCGGCTTGGTAACACGCGTCTCCTTTGTTGGTAGCTATGGGAGACGCTATTTGAGAACACGTGTCTCCTTTGTGAGTTGTTATGGGAGACGCAATTTGCTACCTTTCCGCGTCTCCTATGGCAGTTGCATGTGTCTCACAAATTTTGCACACACACATACAAAATCACAGCATAGTAGACACATCTCACATATTACAGGCACAAGAAGCTATTTTTCACATATTTAAAAACTTCAAGATTCAACGTTACAATTCAAGTTACAAGAACATCACAGTTATCCAGTTCATCTAAGCCATCACAAGAAGAACATCTAAAACAACATCTAAGAGACAACAACAACGACAACAACATCTAAGAGACATTAGGCCCTGGATTACTGCTGTGGAACTCTCCTTTCTCAGATATCACCTGGTTCATGATGAAGGAGGCAATCTTTTCGCGAATGCCGTGCAACACATCAGTTTCGAGGGGGGTTGTCATCACTTCGAACTCCTGATTGTGAAAAACAAATTAAGCAAGGAAACTTAGCAACTTCCAGAGATAAAAATACCAACATAGATAAAAATATCTGTCGGACCCAGGCACACGGGACTGTCCACGTGGCACACTTCTCCTAGGATACGGGATGGGACATGGCCCACACCCTACATCTGTTGTAACTACTCGTAGCGCAGTAGGACTGCTCGTACAGTAGTGAAACTAGTCGGACACGGTAGGAAACTACCCGAGAAGTACTCGGGTAGGACTCCTGGGCTTGTACCCGACTAGAACTTCCATGTAAACCTGTCCTCCAGACTATATAAGGGTGGACAGGGACCCCCTCGGGGATAATCACCATCAAAGGCAATCCAAACCACAAATGACGTAGGGTATTACGCTCTCGGTGGCCCGAACCTGTCTAAACCTTGTGTTTCTTGCACCTTCGAGTTCCTGATCTCGGTGACACCCTACCTACGAACTCACCACCTCAGGGGTATCCCTCGGTGGGCGTGGCGGTAAAACACCGACAGCTAGCGCACCAGGTAGGGGTGTTCATCGAGCATCCACAGGAGAATTCGATGGCATCTTTCAACTTCACCAGCGCTGTGCTCGACGAGGGCACAACTTTCATCTTCGGCTCCTGGATCTGCGTCGCCAACGGTTTAGGTGGCTTCAACAGCCATCTAGCCAACTCCAAGGAGCCGGAGGCTTCTTCATCAACTCCAAGCAGCGATCTTGACGAGTTCATCGATAACCTCGATGATCTGTTGCTCCCCGATCTGGCTCAACGGATCGAAAAGATGTCCGTTTTCGACGCGACTTCCACTCGTGACACACCAGTTCTAGTTCGGTCGGATTCAAACCAATCTGAAAAGACCACACGATCTAAATCCCTCTCCGACTTGGAGGAGGATTTGGATCTGCTGCTCAAGATCAAGGACATGGGAGCCACCGCTTGCAGGGGGGCCCCCGTTTTCGACATCTACTCGAACTCCAACGAAGAGTACTCCCTGCGCAGTACTACACCTTCAAGCCAGTCCCGAGAAGGACTTGGAGACGAGGGTGCCACCGCCCGTCGGGCGGCTCCCGCCCTTGAAAACCTCTCCCAACCCGACGGCCACACCGAATCGTTTTCGAGCAGCTATCTGGATTTAACCATAACATCAACGCCACAAGGCCGTTTCGTGTACTGGAAGGGCTTTGGGCCCTCTGAACTACTCGATTACAAGTCCCGCCTTGTGGCCTTCACGCAGGAACTACCCTTCCAGGAGGGTAGACCTCTCTCTCCCATCGCGGAAGAGGGAGAATGTAGCATAGAGCTACTCAAGCATAGCCTTACGGCTAACCACTCGCCGGATCGTCAAGTCTGCATGGCCTCCCTTCGCAACACGAAGGACGAGGAGCTGGGCCCCGAGTACGACAACGAGCAACTCGTGGACATCTCAGTCGACGAGCCCATAGCTGATGCTCCCCAGAATGAAGACGAGGAGCACTGAAGGAACCGGCGGGTATAGAACGCCAAGAGCGCCCAACGTAGGCGCAACGCGCAGAATTGCGCCCGCGAACCAAGGGATCTCAACAACACTTTTGCAGCAGTTGCGTATTGGGAGTACCGTATGCCGATTGGCACCATCACAGAAGCAGCACTCTTAGCTCAACAACTCCCACCCAATCCTCAGATTCAAAGGCTGCAATATCTGACTCAGCGCGCACTCGTGCAACTCGATGGGCAACATCCAGTGTCTCCCACTCGATATCTGCCCTCGAGGTCTGAGCGCCATGGCAATACCGCACTGGTCAGTCGCACCCCCGGAGGAGGCCCTGGGAGCCGGAGGAACGACAACCGCCTGCACATCGAGGGCCACCCGTCCGCGCGTGGCAATAGTGAACAAGAGGTACAACAATCCACTCACAACCAGCGTGGTGCAAGGCATCAAGGCCAAGATCCACTCGAGGCTAGCCTTCACGATGCCCCCACGATCGACCTCAGGTAGAAGATCAATGAAGGCCGCGACGCGCGACGTGTTATTGAAGCAAGAAGAAGGGACCGCACCGGCAGGCGCAACGATGACGACGACAGTGAGCGCTTCCCCGCATTCACCACCAGCATCACCGACAAGTCCTACCCAAAGGACTTCAAACCAGTCGGAATCCCCAAGTACGACGGTAAGCAGGACCCATGCCAGTGGATTCGATGCTACTCTGTTGCTATTGAAGTTTCAGGGGGATCCAACTCCACCAAAGCTCTCTACTTCTCGGTGGCTCTGGAGTCCGCACCCCTCACGTGGCTTGAAAGCCTCAAGCCAAACTCCATCGACTCGTGGGAGGACCTCAAGCGGGCCTTCATCGACAACTTCCAGGGATCCATGATCAGGGCAGGCACTCGCCATGACCTGTCCCAGGTGAAGCAAGAGATGAACGAGACTCTGAGGTCCTACACACGGTGTTTCTTCAAGTCGGGGGCCATCATTGCCAACATTACCAACGAAGACGTCATCCGCTGCTTCCAGAATGGGCTCTTCTCGAAGCATACGTACCACGACTTCGTGCGCAATCGCCCAACTATTGCCGTGGAGCTGCGTGACATGATGGCACGGTGGGCTGACCAGGAGGACGTGGAGAACGACCGCTTTCGCAAGCGCAACAACGACAAGCAAGCTAATGGCAACGACCACTTCGACAAGACCCAGCGGAACCACTCGGGGAACACCCGAAAGCGCAAGCCAGACCAAGAAGTCACAGCCGTTGAGCGCAATCCGCGTGGCAAGAAGTCGGGGAACAACCAAACACAATACGAGCAAGTCATGCACAAACAGTGCCCGATACACCCGAAGTCGAGACACACGCTCTTCGAGTGCGTCACCATCCGCAAGTCACTCAATGCATCACTCCTTCCTCAGGAAGGAAAGCGAAAGAACCAGGAGGATGACGAGGGAGGTGACAAGTCGGGGGCTCAATACTTCCAGGATCCGAAGAATGCCGTCAATGTCATCTTCGGCGGAGACAGTGGATTCCCCTCCTAGCGCGCGCAGAAGTTAACCCTGCGCGAAATACTCTCTGTGGAGCCGGCCATGACAAGGCCTCTAAGATACAGCGAGGTCCCGATCTCCTTTTCCAGGGACGATCAATGGACTAGCTTCTCCGAGCCGGGAAAATTCCCGCTCATCCTAGACCCTGTCGAGGCGGGCTCACAGCTAACCCGAGTACTCATTGACGGCGGGAGTGGCCTCAACCTGCTTTTCGCGAGTACTCTGAAGAAGATGGGACTGGACATCTCCAAGATGCTCACCCCCAGCAAAGCTCCTTTCTATGGCATCATCCCGGGTAACACGGCTACACCACTCAGGTCAGTGGTCCTGCTAGTCACCTTTGGAATGAAAGACAACTACCGCACCGAGTACATCAAGTTCGAGGTGGCGGATTTTGACTTGTCATACCATGCCATCCTTGGAAGACCGGCACTAGCCAAATTCATGGCCGTGCCCCACTACGTCTACCTGCTACTCAAAATGCCAGGCACGATAGGCGTACTCACACTCTGTGGCGACCTGAAGAAGTCGTACGACTGCGACCAGAAAGCGTCGAGTACGCCACAACATCACGCGTGCCAGAGCCGTCTGCAGAAGTACTCGCGGCTGCGCAGAAGCTGACCAACTCAGAGATGGAGATCTCCAACCAGCGGCCTAGCCAGTCGAGGGTTAAACCCAACCCCAACAACGTCGGCATCAAGGCCATCCAGCTGCAAGAAGGCGACCCGTCCAAGACTGCTTTGATTGGGGGCGGCTTAGGTGACAAATAGGAGAGCGCGCTCATCAGCTTCCTTAGGGCTAACCGGGACATATTCGCGTGGAAACCAGCGGATATGCCAGGAGTGCCCAAGGAGTTGATTGAGCACTGCCTAAAAGTCGACCCAAAAGGCACTCTGAAGAAGCAAGGACTACGGCGCTTCAGCCCCGACAAGCGGGAGGCCATCAAGAAAGAGCTAGGAAAACTACTCGCGGCTGGTTTTATTAAAGAAGTGTACCACCCCGAGTGGTTAGCTAACCCTGTACTAGCCTTGAAAAAGAATAATAATGACTGGAGGATGTGTGTGGATTATACTAATCTCAATAAACATTGCCCGAAGGACCCCTTCGCGCTCCCACGCATCGACCAAGTCATTGACTCAACAGCCATCTGCGTCTTGCTCTCCTTCCTCGACTGTTACTCGGGCTACCATCAGATAGCTCTTAAGTAGGAAGATTAGATCAAAATGACGTTTATCACCCCCTTTGGAGCATACGCTTACACTACAATGTCATTTGGGTTGAAGAATGCAGGAGCCACCTACCAACGGGCCATCCAACTGTGCCCTTGCGGACCAGCTACACCGCAACGTTGAAGCTTACGTTGATGATGTGGTCATCAAGACCAGATCCCACGATGAGTTCATCACTGATCTCGAGGAGACATTCAACAGCTTGCGACAGTTTTGATGGAAGCTTAACCCGATGAAGTGCGTCTTTGGCGTGCCACAAGGAAAACTACTTGGGTTCATTTTTAGTCACTGAGGAATTGAAGCAAACCCGGAGAAGATCAACGCCATCACGGCCATGGACGCTCCAAGGACGATCAAGGACGTCCAGAAGCTCACAGGTTGCATGGCAGCATTGAATCGATTCATCTCCCGACTTGGAGAAAGAGGACTACCCTTCTTCAAATTGCTTAAGCTCCACGACAAGTTCCAGTGGACCGAGGAGGCAAACCAGGCGCTGCAAGATGTCAAGCACCATTTGCAGTCGCCACCCATCCTGACGGCTCCCCAACCAGGCGAGAATTTGCTACTCTACATCACCGCGACTACTCACGTCGTCAACACGACAATCATGGTGGAACGCCAGGAGGAAGGCCACGCCTTCGGGGTGCAGCGACCAATCTACTTCATCAGCGAAGTCCTCTCTAAATCTAAGGTTCGTTACCCAATGATTCAGAAAATACTTTACGGTATACTCATCACTTCCAGGAAGGTTCGCCACTATTTCGATGCATACAATATCCTGGTGGCCTCCAACTTCCCATTGGCAGATATCCTCCACAATAGGGACGCTACTGGGCGCATCTCCCAGTGGGCCGTGGAGCTAGGAGCCCTCACACTTGACTTCAAGCCTCGGACAGCCATCAAGTTGTAGGCACTAGTCGATTTCATGGCGAAGTGGCAAGAAAACCAAGTGGAACCCCAACCAACCAGTCAGAACATTGGGTCATGTACTTTGACGGCTCACTCAAGCTCGGTGGCAGTGGTGCGGGAGTATTTTCATCAGCCCGAGAGGAGAACAACTCAAGTACATTTTTCAAATACTATTCGAGGTCTCTAACAATGAAGCCGAGTACGAGGCATTATTGCACGAGCTACGCCTGGCAGTCTCCCTGGGCATCAAGCGACTACTCGTCTATGGTGACTCCTTACTGGTGGTTCAACAAGTCAACAAGGAGTGGGACATCAACAAGGATACCTTGGGCATGTATGTTACCAAAATACGCAAGCTCGAGAGTAACTTCTCGGGGTTGGAAATTCATCATGTGATTTGCGATAACAATATGGGTGCAGATGTGCTCTCCAAACTGGGTTCTGATCGAGCTAACGTCCCACCGGGAGTTTTCGTTCATGAGTTACATCACCCTCCCATCAGGGCACCAGACTCAAGTTCCATCGCTCAGGGTCTCATGGAACCCGACCGAGAGGTCTTGATGATCGAGGTTGACTGGAGGGTGGCCTTCATCGACTACATCCAGGACCACAAACTACCCCGCGGCATCGACCCAAAAAGCGCTGAAGCTACTCGCATCCTACGATGCAGCAAAGGGTATGTTCTAGTCGGGTGTAACCTGTACAAGCGTGGATTAGCATCAGGCATACTCATGAAGTGTGTCATCACAGAGGAGGGCAAAGAGATACTCCGAGAGATTCAGGAAGGCGTGTGCGGGAACCACACCGCTTCTCGCACACTAGTCGGCAAGGCATTTCGATCTGGTTTCTACTGGCCGACTGCTTTGGCAGATGCCGAAGCACTCGTTCACCGGTGTGCCAACTGCCAATTTTTTGGCAAACAGCCTTATATTCTGGCTCATAACCTCATCACTATACCACCCTCATGGCTGTTTGCATGCTGGGGCCTGGACATGATAGGGCCCTTAACAACTACGCCAGGAGGTTTCACACACGTGTTGGTGGCCATTGACAAGTTTACCAAGTGGATCGAGTACAAGCCAATCGCAACGCTCTCGACGGATCGAGTGGTTATTTTCATCAGCGACATCTTACATCATTTTGGCTTCCACAACACTATCATTACAGATTTGGGATCCAATTTCCACTCGCATCAGTTCTGGGATTTCTGTGAATGCAGTTCCATTGAAGTCAGATATGTTTCAGTGGCTCACCCGTGGGCCAATGGCCAGGTTGAGCGCGCCAACGGCTTGATTCTTGATGGATTGAAGAAAAGATTTTATGACGAGAACAGCAAAATGGGCGGCAAGTGGATCGATGAGATCTCATCAGTAGTCTGGGGGCTTCGCACACAACCAAGCAAAGCCACAGGACAGTCACCTTTCTTTCTCGTATACGGGTCTGAAGCTATATTACCAGCTGACGTGATGTGGAAGTCTCCACGACTGGAGATGTTTGAAGAGGGTGAGGCTGACACTGCAAGACATCTCAAGCTTGACTCAGCTGAGGAAATCCGATGCAACGTATTGTTTCAGTCGGCCCGCTACTTACAAGCAGTTCATCGTTACCACGATAGAAATGTTCAACGACGCTCTTTCAACGTTGGAGATATGGTTCTTTGACGAATCCAAGATGATATCGGGCTACACAAGCTTAACCCACGATGGAAAGGACCTATCATTGTGCACAAGGTTACAGGCCCTGAATCTTATCGCTTACGGTACCCTGACGGCCAGGAGGTACCAAACTCTTGGAATATTGAGCATCTACATCGTTTTCATCCTTGATCAACTAGGGACATCTTCTATTGGTGCCTGGAGATGCATACTTCCAGTACAACTCCATTTTACTGGTTTCCGACTGGTATTATGCGCAAGTTTACTGAAGGGGCCTCGCTTCCATATTTCCAGTACCTAATTACTAGTTTCCGACTAGTCTTTTGGGTTACTGAAGGGGCCTTGTGCTCGTACTTCTAGTACAACTCCATTTCGCTGGTTTACGACTGGTATTACGTGCAAGTTCACTGAAGGGGCCTCGCTTCCATACTTCCAGTAACTAATTACTAGTTTCCGACTAGTATCTTGGGTTACTAAAGGGGCCTTGTGCTCATATTTCTAGTACAACGCCTTTTCACTGGTTTACGACTGGTACTACGCGCAAGTTTGCTAAAGGGGCCTCGCTCCCTTATTTCGAGTAACATATTACTTGTTTTCGACTTGTACACTATGTTTACTGAAGCGGTCTCATTCCCACGGCAAGAGGTTTACTAGTTTATGACTAGTTCTACACCTGTTCGACTACTTCGACTACTCATCTTGACTACAATCCTAGTCGGGATCGACTCCAACTAGATGGCTTCATCGACTATTCAAGACTCAGCGGTTACCTACCCAATGCCTGAGCTCGGGGGCTAGAACCACCGTTTTGCTACGTCTACTTTATATTTCTCATCTAGCCCCCTGGCTCGGGGGCTCAATGGGACAAGGCACTGAGCGTGCCTCAAGGGATAGCTCTCATGCTTACATGTTGGATGTTGTACAACTTCTCGACAATACCCGAACCTAGAGGATTTTTAAGATCTATCTTGGGTAGATGTTTGTTAAGATCTATCCAGCTTGAGATTGGAATTATCGGCTTTATCATCGCTCTTCCTCGTTCATCGTCATATAGCCGATTAGATCTATTTCAAGTGTTGTATCTGTAATAATTGTTTAAGTTGCTCTAGCAGTTTTCTTTGCAATTATTACGTTATCGGCTGATCTATAGCCGATCATCTTTACAGCAAATTGGCCGATTTGCCGACGCGCTTTTTCTGGACAGATCAGAACCCCAGCCGATCGGAACGCCCGGACTTTAATACTTTTATTTCCTTGTCAATCAACAGTTCAGATTGACTGGCACGCTGCGCGAACCGCACCAGGGCTATAACCCGAACAGGAGCTAAGCAGATTCTCCCGGGTCGTGTGTCCGACGCTGAAGACCATCGGCCGATTCCTGGCCGATGTTTAGCGCCAACACACTTTTGGCACGCCCAGTGGGACCAACTTCAAGATCCAATATGTCAAAGAACGCAGAAGTTTCTGAAAACAACATCATTGAGGTCACAGAAGCAGATCTCAAGGACGACCAGAAAGAAGAACTGGCAAAACATCTGGAGGATTACAAAAGGATGTATTTACAGTCTTTCGATCATACCAGAAGCGGGGAGGCAATCAAGTAAGCTCCTCTTCCAGTTCCCCGCCACATCATCATTGCTGAGGATTCGGGCAAGATGTCCGACATGATCCAACAGTCCATCTACCAGGCTTTCATTGACCAATCCTCGGTGATGACCAACACGGTGTATAACGCCGTCATCAGTTCTCTGGTCAGCGGAGCAGCTCAAGGATATCAGGGGCCAGCATACACCCAACCTGTTGCACCTCCGGCCAGAAGCTCACAAGGCACATCCCACTCGGCTCCTCAGCCGATGTCGATGCAACGCGAAGGATACAACACTTCGTTGCCTCCAGAGTGTCCAAGGTACAACGGTGCACCATGTTTCCTATCGCAAGCACCGCTTCAGCCTATCCAGATTGCTTCTGTGCAATCATTTCCCACAAACTCAGTACCCTGGGGGGCATCAGCAACGGTGGCGTTTCCTGATCAATCAACCGGACATGGGAGTTATCCGATCCAAGCGCCGTTCCATTCGGCCGTTCGGTCGTCGGTCCCTTAGTATCAACCAGCCCCGTCAGAAATCGGCAGGGGGGCAGGCGCTGCAGAAGCACTCAGAAGCACGGCGCCGATGTCGATGTACGATGGGGCGGCGGATTCGCTTCGCCACCAACTGTCAACCGCTCAGATGGCCCTGACGCAACAGAATTCGCCGCATGCTTCGATCCATCAGCCGGCTGTACCGCCACCAACCCTCCAACATATGCCGGCACCTCGAACAGCTGTTCATCAGCAGCAAGTGGATTGGACGACGAGAATAGCGAAGGTAATTTAGGACCAATTCGGGTTGAAGCCGAAAGTGCAGACTTATACATACAAGACGCCATACCCATCGGCCTACGACCTGCTGCCGTTTCCCCACCGGTACAAGGTTCCTGACTTTACCAAGTTTTCGGGGCTGGACGACACCTCTACCGTGGAGCACGTTAACAGATTCATCATCCAGTGCGGAGAAGCCGCCACGCAGGATGCTCTGACGGTGCGCCTATTTTCGTCGTCTCTCTCTAGATTGGCCTTCCAGTGGTTCACCACTTTACCGCCCAATTTCATTGTTACTTGGGCCGATCTTGAAAAGCAATTCCACAAATACTTCTACGCAGGAGTGCATGAGATGAAGCTCTCAGATTTGACCAGCCTCAGGCAGAGGAGCGACGAACCGGTCACTGGATACATACAGAGGTTCAGAGAAATCAGAAACAAATGCTATACCCTGACTCTGACCGTTGCCCAGTTGGCCGATATCGCTTTCCAAGGCTGTCACACCCGATTCTAGAAAGAACCAGATGCATCTCATATGTGCGCTAGGATCTCGTTCACACACATATGGTAGACGGAAAGTGTAATATATCAAAGGCAATGCTCAAGATGTAACTACATAAGTATTTAACAATATTACACTCCGTACAAAAGAGACACAATTGTCTTTAAACGATAAACCGTTATACCCTATACGAAGTCTTCAACAACTCCGTCTTCCACAGGCGATGACTGGTGAACGCAGGACCTAGAACTCCTCGAAGTCGTCGAAGATCTCCTCTTCAAAGTTCTCTTCTGAACAGCAGGGGGCAAGGGTGAGTACTCTTATGGTTGGTACTCAGCAAGTGGGGTGAAAATGCAAGGCCATCAAGGATAGGCTAAGGTTTGCAGCAGCGGTTGCTTTTAGTTGGTCAAATATTTATTATCAAGCACCTATTTACTAGGTTTAAGTTTATACCAACCCAATTTAGTAGAATCATAACAATACCATCAACCATAACATAAACCACGAACCACAATTTAATTAATCTTCAAGTTTAAATTATCATGTGAGGGTCCAAGCCACTCTTAACCGTGAGTACGGCTGTTATAACAGTTTGACACTCTGCAGAGGTTGTACACTTTACCCACAAATCGTGTTTCCCTGAATCGCCCGGGTTTGCAAGGCCCTTAAACACTTCCGAGGTGAGTGGCGACGGTACACTACGAAGCCTTTACAAAGACATGTCGAGAGCTAGGCAGCCCGCTAGAGTTTCAGTAGCGGCGTGGTCCATAATCCTCCCTAATGGTCAGCTCCTTAGCCAAGGCAGCTACCCCAAGAGGACCGGGCTATGACCCCTATCACCGACCCCCTCCTTGCCCTTTCGGTAAGGCCACCAGCAAACTACACATCTAATTAATTGGCTAAGGTCAGAGCCATATGACTTTGTGGTTGCACTGTTCACTTGGGTGGTTCTCCATGTTCCCATTAAACAAAGTTGATCTTGAACTTACGCGATAAAACCACAACATATAACGTGATCAATATTAAAAGAGTAAACCAATACCAATCCCAAAGTTTGCGACTAAGCGTAACTACCCAACAAAGTAGTAAACCCAGGTGTTTAAAGGTTTGGGATAAAAGACTAGGTATGTCCTTAGCATAGGTAATCCCATCAAGTTTATGCAAGCAACAATAAAGTAAAGTGTATTTTCATGCAGTTGTTGGGATCAAATAGAATATGCAGAGGGGGAAATCCACTTGCCTTCGTCAAGCAACTGCTGATTCTCTTCCTCGTAAGCTTGCTCTTGATTTGGCTCGAACGTCACGTTGTCTACGCGATCACACAAACAAGCATACATAAACAAATAAGAAACAGTACAACAAACAATACAAACAGAAGGTGAAAAGATGCTAAAGTTACAGTTCATGGTGCAAAGATCGTGTGGGCTCAAGAATCGCTGAAATCGGAGTTGGAACGATGAAGATATGGTTAAAACAGTGATCTGGGGACCTAACTGCTAGAGCTTTAAGTCTCCCGAGGCTAGATCTGAAGAATTCAGAGGCTAAAATATAATTAAACCTTATACAGAGGGTCGGGATGCAAAACTATAGGTTCTGGACGGCGGGTTCTAATTCTAGAAAAGTCAGGGGTCGGAACCGAAAAAGAAAGGGCTCAACTCTAATTATTTTCTACTGATCTGGACTGCGGGTTGATTCCTGGAAAACTTAGGGATCTTCCTGCAAAAGTTTCGGGAACGGCTAGGGTCGGGTAAATCTGGTCCGTTGGATCAGAATCGGCGGCAGATCAGACGAATCGGCGGAGTTAGGGTCGGGCGAATCGGCTGAGTAAGGAAAAGGTCGGGTAAATCGGCCGGGTAAAGTGAAGATCACTTCTGGCCGTTAGATCTAGATCGAGCGGCAAAGGAAGGGTCGGCTTGACAGAACAAAAGGGGTCGGGCGAGGCGGAGTTTAGCTGGGCATCGGCGATGAGCGATTGCGGCGGCGGTCGGCCGGAGCTTCACCAAATCTGATGTTCCGGGGCTCAATTCAAGCTGGGTTTATGCCGGGGAGTGAGTGGGCGGTACGGTGAAGCTGAGGGTGGGTACGGGTTGGCTGTGCGGCAGCTGTAAACTGGCGGCCACGACGGCGGGCGGAAACAGGGGTCCGGCGAGAAATCTGGCTTGCGGCGGAGCAAAAGACAGAGGGGAATCTAGTGCAGCTTGATGCTCACCAACTTGCGGAGCTCTGGCGAGAGTTGATGATGGCGGGGAAGCTGCGGGACGGTGAGTCGACGGAGAATCGGCGACACGGGTCGGCGGCTTTCCTCCGATGCAACTTCCAGCGGCGCGAAACAATGTTGTGTAGAGGAAAAGATTTGAGTTTGGCTTGGGTTGCAAGGCGGGGCTTTGGCAGGATTTTATAGGGGCGGATCGGCCGAGATTAGGAAGGCGGTGCTGCGGGATCGTTCAGGACTCGGGTAAGAAGAAAGAAAGAGAACGGGGTACGAACAGCAGCTCGGGAGCGATCCGGACTCTGGGTAAGAAGAAAGAAAGAAGAAGAGGGCGCCGACAGGTGGGTCCTAGCTGTCGGTGAAAGCAAAGGTCGGCTGAGGAAATCGGCCACTGGGTCGGCCGCGGGAAAATAAAAAGAAGAAGAAGAAGAAGAGAAGAAGGATTGGGCTGGCTGTAAGAAAGAAATAGGAGAAGAAAAGAAATAAAGATGCATGCACAATTTTTTTTATGATTTTTATGAAAATACTTTTAGAAATTTTAGCTCCTATATTCTGGGTGTTACAAAACCTACCCCCCTTAAAAGGAATCTCGTCCTCGAGATTAGGAAGGACTAGGGAACAACTGAGGGAATTCTGCCATTAGTTCATCTTCTCTTTCCCAAGTAGCTTCATCCTCTGAGTGGTGACTCCACTGTACTCTGCACATTTTGATTACCTTGTTCCGGGTAACCCTCTGAGATGTTTCCAAAATTCTAATCGGATGCTCTGCATAAGTTAAATCTTCTTGCACATCAAGTTCCTCCAACGGTAATTGCTCCTCTGGTACTCTCAAACATTTCTTTAACTGTGATACATGGAACACATCATGGACATCTGACAATCGTGCCGGTAACTCCAATTGATATGCCACTTCACCTTTCCTTTCCAGAATCTGAAAAGGACCAATGTAACGTGGTGACAACTTTCCTTTTACTTTGAATCTACGTAAACCTCTGATGGGTGATACCTTCAAATACACAAAGTCTCCAACTTCAAATGTCAATTCCCTTCTTCGTGTATCGGTATAACTTTTCTGTCGTGACTAGGCAGTCTTGAGATTATCTCGGATTATCTGGACTTGTCTATCTGCTTCTTGAAGAATCTCTGGTCCAAAAACTTGACTTTCTCCTATCTGATTCCAATACAAGGGTGTCCTGCATTTTCTTCCATACAATGCTTCAAATGGGGCCATCTTGAGACTTGCTTGATAACTGTTGTTGTAGGAGAATTCTGCATATGGCAAACTTTTATCCCAACTACCTCCATGTTTGAGGGCACATGCTCTCAACATGTCTTCCAATACTTGATTTGTTCGCTCAGTCTGACCGTCTGTTTGCGGATGATATGCAGAGCTGAAATTGAGCTTTGTATCTATGGATTCATGTAATTTCTGCCAGAAACGCGACGTAAACTGAGTACCTCGATTAGACACTATCTTCTTTGGAACACCGTGCAGACACACAATTCGTGACATGTACAGTTCTGCTAACTTGGCTCCAGTGTGGGTTGTTTTGACTGGGATGAAATGTGCGACTTTTGTCAATCTGTCCACAATAACCCATATCGAGTCGTAACCATCACGAGTACGAGGTAACCCTACAATGAAATCCATACCAATCTCTTCCCATTTCCATTCTGGTACTTTCAAAGGCTGGAGTAAACCGGCTGGTCTCTGGTGTTCTGCTTTCACTCTCTGACATACATCACACAAAGCTACGTGAGTTGCTACGTCTCTTTTCAAACCATACCACCAGTACCTTTCTTTCAAGTCTTGATACATTTTGGTACTTCCAGGGTGAATGGAATAAGCGGAATCATGTGCTTCCTTCAAAATAAGCTCACGAAGGTGATCAATTTCGGGTACACAGATCCTTTTTCTGAACCAAATATTTCCTTGTTCATCTTCGGTGAAATCCTTAGTCTAGCCTAAACCAATTTGAATCTTGATCTCTTTGATCTTAGCATCTGTCAACTGTCCTTTTCTAATCTCTTGTTCTAATGTCGGTTCTATCTCCATAATCATGGCTTCTGCTTGAGTGACAATTCCCAAATTTAAACGTGCCATCTCCCAACATAATTCTTGAGGCATTAATCGAGCAATCATCGTATTGGCTTGTCCTTTCCGGCTTAGGGCGTCTGCCACAACATTAGCCTTGCCAGGATGATACTGGATATCCAAATCGTAGTCCTTGATTAATTCTAGCCATCTTCGTTGTCTTAAGTTAAGATCCTGTTGCGTGAAGATGTACCTCAGACTCTTATGGTCCGTGAAGACCTGACACTTGTTTCCGATCATGTAGTGCCTCAAAATCTTCAATGTGTGCACGGCGGCAGCTAATTCCAAGTCATGGGTAGGATAGTTCTGCTCATGCTTTCTCAGCTGTCTTGAAGCATAGGCCACAACTTTGCCTTCTTGCATTAACACACATCCAAGACCCATCCGTGAAGCGTCGCAATACACGTCAAACCCTTTGTGGATATCTGGCATTATCAACACAGGGGCAGTGGTCAATCTTGTCTTCAGCTCTTCAAAATACTTCTGGCATGTAGCATCCCACTTAAACTCTTTTCCTTTCTCCAACAGAGAAGTCATAGGTTTCACAATCTTCGAGAATCCTTTAATAAATCTGTGGTAGTAGCCTGCGAGTTCGAGAAAACTTCTGATTTCAGGCACAGTCTTTGGTGGATTCCAATTCAGAACATCTTGAACTTTACTTGGGTCTACTGCAATTCCTCCATCTGTGATAACATGTCCAAGGAAAGAAACTTCTCTCAACCAAAAATCACATTTGCTCAGCTTAGCATATAACTGATTCTCTCGAAGTTTCTGTAACACTATCCTCAAATGCTCTTCATGTTCTTCCTCGTTCTGTGAATACACCAAGATGTCATCAATGAACACAACTACAAACTTGTCTAGATATTCCATGAAAACCTTGTTCATTAGGTACATGAAGTATGCTGGTGCGTTGGTCAATCCAAACGACATCACAGTAAACTCGTACAGACCATATCTGGTTGTGAAAGCTGTCTTGGGTATATCCTCCGGTCGGATCCTTAGCTGATGGTATCCTGATCTCAGATCAATCTTGGAGAAAACTTTGGCTCCTCTCATCTGATCAAACAAATCTTCAATCCGGGGCAGTGGATACTTATTCTTGATTGTCACATCGTTCAGCGACCTGTAGTCTACACACATCCTTCTGCTGCCATCTTTCTTATCGACAAAGATCACGGGTGCTCCCCACGGGGATGAGCTAGGACGGATAAATCCCTTAGCTAAAATTTCTTCTATTTGTTTCTTTAGTTCACTTAGATCCTTAACATCCATTCTATAGGGTCTTTTAGAGATAGGTGCTGTACCAGGTAAAAGATCAATACTGAACTCAATGTCACGAACAGGTGGCATACCTGGTAAATCTTCCGGGAAAACGTCGGGATACTCACTGATAACTCTGATATCCTCTAGAGGCATTCTCTTCATTTGGTTCACTGTCCCAACTGCACTGGGTGAACCTGATGCCACAAACTCTATTTTGTCTCCTTGGGAGCTGGTCAAGAGCACTTATCTCTTGCGACACTGAATAACCCCATCACATCCTGATAACCAATCCATTCCGAGGATCACGTCGATGCCGTTAGTCTTTAGGACTATTAGATTGGCTAGGAATTCTATCCCCATAATACTCAAGCTGACCCTTGCCCGGGGAGCTTACTAGTAATATTTGTTTCATAGGGCTCATTGGTAAATTATGTTTTGCAGCAAATTGCTCAGTAATGAATGAATGTGATGCTCCAGAATCAAATAAAACTGATGCAGGTTCAGAATTGACAAGGAACGTACCGAGCACAACGTCGGGAGCCTCTTCAGCTGTTTCTGCAGCCACATGATTCACCTTTCCGCGCACGTAGTTCTGTTGTCCTTTGTTGCCCAGTGGTGTCTGGTTGCTGTTGCGCGGCTGCTGCTGCTGAGGAGTCTACCTTTGTCCACTATTCCTCTAATTCTGAGGAGTTTGCACATTACGCTTTGGGCAGTTGTTAGCGTAATGACCCAGTTCTCCACATTTGAAACATCCGTTAGGTTGGACCGGAGTGACTGGATTGTTGGACCGCACTGGTGCACCTGTGGCGTAGCCTGGATGGTACGGTTGCGGGTTGGAGTTGCGCTGACTCTGCTGGTTGTAGCGTTGAGGTTGCTGTGGAGTTCGTTGATTCTGTTGACTCTGCTGATATCCTCCACCTTGTCCTCCAAAGCGCGACTGATATCCTTGGGGTGTGTTGTAGCGGGGTTGGGTGTTGCTGCTGGATTGTCCTTGGGACTGAAGTTTTCGCTTGTGTTCTCCGAGCTCCTTGCGCTTGCTCTCCAGGCCAATGGCTTTGTCTAACAGGGTTTGGAAGTTTGGAAAAGTGTGACTATGCAGCTGATAGTTGAGTGGCCCTATCAGCCCTTCCAAGAAGCGCTCCTGCCTCTTTGCGTCACTATCCACCTCATGGGGCGCGTATCGAGACAACTGAGTGAATTTGTCCCGGTATTCACTAACAGTCATGCTGCCTTGCTTCAGGTTCAGGAATTCCTTCTGCTTGAGCTTCATCAGTCCTGCTGGGATATGGTGGCTGCGGAAGTTGGTTCTAAACTCCTCCCAAGTGATGGTTGGCATTGGCGTGGGCAGCAGTGAAAGCATCCCACCAATCAGCGGCTGCACCTTCCAAACGTCCTGCAGCATACAGGACCCTTTCACGGTCACTGCATTGTGTGATGTCCAGCTTCTTAGTGATGACCTTCAACCAATCATCAGCGTCCAAGGGGTCCAAAGAGTGAGAAAAGGTAGGAGGGTGATGGCTCATGAATTCTCTGTGTTTGTCTCTAGGTGGCGGGTTTTGCTGTGGTGCTTGCTGATTCTGCTGAGCTTGTATGTTCTGGATGGTGGCAGTGAGGTTCTGCAACACCTGCATCTATGCTGCCAAGAATTGCTCCATTGTTGGATTGGGCTGTGTTGGCAACTGACTCTGTCGGTTGACTACGCGGGCACGCCTAGAGCTAGGGATATTCTGTCCCCCACCTGTCCTGGTGTTCACCATCTGACTGTTAGGGAATAAACCCAGGATAAGACAGGTGTACTAGAGATAGAAAATAATATCTTAACAAAATATGGATTTATAAGACTCCAACTGATATTAATGTATATATTATATCAAGCAATTCTTATAGCACTCAAAGCAAACATTTGTTCTCAAGCAATCATTACATCGTCGTCCTCTCAAAAGAAAATGATTCTAACGAGATCTTCAAGAGATTCTAGCCTAAGAGCCTAAGTGCCTATTCCTCGGGGCGAGTTATGGAGCCGGGTTCGCTGCGACGAAGCTTCTTGCGGGGTGGTGACAAAGCGGGGAAGCTTGGTTCATCCATCTGTGGGGGTGGCGGCGATCTTCCTTCAAGTCGAGCTTCCAGCATGCGGATCTTTTCATGGGCCTCCAGTAGCTTGTCCTGAGTATCGTCCAGCTCAGTGATGACGCTTTCCAGCTCAGTGTTGAGAGCGGCGGTGACTCGAGCAAGAGTGTTGAGGCGGTCTTCATCATCTTCACCTAGAGTAATCATAGTTTCTTCAGTTCCACTGAGGCGGCGAGGAAGGTGGCGATACTCCGTGTTCTGAAGCTCCTGGCGGTAGGTGTGGCAGATGGACCATAGAGCTCTCCTGGCGACACTGCTGACGGCGGCGTCATATGTAGCGTGGGGTGTGGTGGAGTCGTGTGCAGTGAGAGTCCTCAGGCCTCTGGCACATTCCATCCTGATGTGGACGCGAGAGAGGTAGTAGTCGCCGAGCGCAGGGTCGGTGTAGTGATGCGTGTGGTAGTGAGGTCTCACGTGGTTGCCCAACTCTTGAAGAACACCTTGTAGCACCAAAGACAAGTGGCCGGGTTCTCTGTCTGAAGTGCGAACACAGCAAAGTTGCCTCATCTCTGGAGTTTCGTCACTCTGATCATCGCTGTTTTCATCGTTGTTGTTGTCCTCGTCATCGTCCCTTCTAATATCTTCGAAGTTACTCGGGCTTTCTTCCGCGTCAACCGGTGCTGGGGAGGGGGCTGGAGCAGGGACAACTAAGGGTGGTGGTGATCTCTCAATGACTGGTGATGCCGGCGGGGTGTACTGATTTCCTTCTTCATCAACTGCCATGATGTGACCATCTTCACCATCCACGAAGTAATAGACTTCCTCGGGTTCTTCCTCCGTAGCTTCCTCCTCTTCAACAGGGGCTGGGACTGGAGTAGGAGAAGTTGGTTCAGCTGGGGCAATGCGAACTTGGCGACCTCCGGTGCGCTTGCAAGCAGTTTGGTAAATTCTGACCATCTGGCAGAGTGGGAGTAAAATTCAGAATTTTTCTTTTAAGAAGGAAAGTGATAGAAGGTTTTATGTAAACATAGGTTTTTATGTGGAAATAGAACAGGAAATGCTGATATGGCTTTCTAGAAGATAAATCCTTAACTTCGACCATTTCTATCTAGGCTAGCGTCCTACAGTCAACATAACTCTGATACCACTTCTGTCACACCCGATTCTAGAAAGAACCAGATGCATCTCATATGTGCGCCAGGATCTCGTTCACACACATATGGTAGACGGAAAGTGTAATATATCAAAGGCAATGCTCAAGATGTAACTACATAAAGTATTTAACAATATTACACTCCGTATAAAAGAGACACAATTGTCTTTAAACGATAAACCGTTATACCCTATACGAAGTCTTCAACAACTCCGTCTTCCACAGGCCATGACTGGTGAACGCAGGACCTAGAACTCCTCGAAGTCGTCGAAGATCTCCTCTTCAAAGTTCTCTTCTGAACAGCAGGGGACAAGGATGAGTACTCTTATGGTTGGTATTCAGCAAGTGGGGTGAAAATGCAAGGCCATCAAGGATAGGCTAAGGTTTGCAGCAGCGGTTGCTTTTAGTTGGTCAAATATTTATTATCAAGCACCTATTTACTAGGTTCAAGTTTATACCAACCCACTTTAGTAGAATCATAACAGTACCATCAACCATAACATAAACCACGAACCACAATTTAATTAATCTTCAAGTTTAAATTATCATGTGAGGGTCCAAGCCACTCTTAACCGTGAGTACGGCTGTTATAACAGTTTGACACTCTGCAGAGGTTGTACACTTTACCCACAAATCGTGTTTCCCTGAATCGCCCGGGTTTGCAAGGCCCTTAAACACTTCCGAGGTGAGTGGCGAGGGTACACTACGAAGCCTTTACAAAGACATGTCGAGAGCTAGGCAGCCGCTAGAGTTTCAGTAGCGGCGTGGTCCATAATCCTCCCTAATGGTCAGCTCCTTAGCCAAGGCAGCTACCCCAAGAGGACCGGGCTATGACCCCTATCACCGACCACCTCCTTGCCCTTTCGGTAAGGCCACCAGCAAACTACACATCTAATTAATTGGCTAAGGTCAGAGCCATATGACTTTGTGGTTGCACTGTTCACTTGGGTGGTTCTCCATGTTCCCATTAAACAAAGTTGATCTTGAACTTACGCGATAAAACCACAACATATAACGTGATCAATATTAAAAGAGTAAACCAATACCAATCCCAAAGTTTGCGACTAAGCGTAACTACCCAACAAAGTAGTAAACCCAGGGGTTTCAAGGTTTGGGATAAAAGACTAGGTATGTCCTTAGCATAGGTAATCCCATCAAGTTTATGCAAGCAACAATAAAGTAAAGTGTATTTTCATGCAGTTGTTGGGATCAAATAGAATATGCAGAGTGGGAAATCCACTTGCCTTCGTCAAGCAACTGCTGATTCTCTTCCTCGTAAGCTTGCTCTTGATTTGGCTCGAATGTCACGTTGTCTACGCGATCACACAAACAAGCATACATAAACAAATAAGAAACAGTACAACAAACAATACAAACAGAAGGTGAAAAGATGCTAAAGTTGCAGTTCATGGTGCAAAGATCGTGTGGGCTCAAGAATCGCTGAAATCGGAGTTGGAACGATGAAGATATGGTTAAAACAGTGATCTGGGGACCTAACTGCTAGAGCTTTAAGTCTCCCGAGGCTAGATCTGAAGAATTCAGAGGCTAAAATATAATTAAACCCTATACAGAGGGTCGGGATGCAAAACTATAGGTTCTGGACGGCGGGTTCTAATTCTAGAAAAGTCAGGGGTCGGAACCGAAAAAGAAAGGGCTCAACTCTAATTATTTTCTACTGATCTGGACTGCGGGTTGATTCCTGGAAAACTTAGGGATCTTCCTGCAAAAGTTTCGGGAACAGCTAGGGTCGGGTAAATCTGGTCCGTTGGATCAGAATCGGCGGCAGATCAGACGAATCGGCGGAGTAAGGGTCGGGCGAATCGGCTGAGTAAGGAAAAGGTCGGGTAAATCGGCCGGGTAAAGTGAAGATCACTTCTGGCCGTTAGATCTAGATCGAGCAGCAAAGGAAGGGTCGGCTTGACAGAACAAAAGGGGTCGGGCGAGGCGGAGTTTAGCTGGGCATCGGCGATGAGCGATTGCGGCGGCGGACGGCCGGAGCTTCACCAAATCTGGTGTTCCGGGGCTCAATTCAAGCTGGGTTTATGCCGGGGAGTGAGTGGGCGGTACGGTAAAGGTGAGGGTGGGTACGGGTTGGCTGTGCCGCGGCTGTAAACTGGCGGCCACGACGGCGGGCGGAAACAGGGGTCCGGCGAGAAATCTGGCTTGCGGCGGAGCAAAAGAGAGAGAGGGGAATCTAGTGCGGCTTGATGCTCACCAACTTTCGGAGCTCTGGCGAGAGTTGATGATGGCGGGGAAGCTGCGGGACGGCGAGTCGACGGAGAATCGGCGACACGGGTCGGCGGCTTTCCTCCGATGCAATTTCCAGCGGCGCGCAACAATGTTGTGTAGAGGAAAAGATTTGAGTTTGGCTTGGGTTGCAAGGCGGGGCTTTGGCAGGATTTTATAGGGGCGGATCGGCCGAGATTAGGAAGGCGGTGCTGCGGGATCGATCAGGACTCGGGTAAGAAGAAAGAAAGAGAACGGGGTACGAACAGCAGCTCGGGAGCGATCCGGACTCTGGGTAAGAAGAAAGAAAGAAGAAGAGGGCGCCGACAGGTGGGTCCTAGCTGTCGGTGAAAGCAAAGGTCGGCTGAGGAAATCGGCCACTGGGTTGGCCGCGGGAAAATAAAAAGAAGAAGAAGAAGAAGAGAAGAAGGATTGGGCTGGCTGTAAGAAAGAAATAGGAGAAGAAAAGAAATAAAGATGCATGCACAATTTTAATTTATGATTTTTATGAAAATACTTTTAGAAATTTTAGCTCCTATATTCTGAGTGTTACAAAGGCCTCTTGCCACATATCTATGAAAGGTATGCCTCAGAAGAATTCGAAAGTTTAAGCCAGATCGTTCACCGATTGGCCGGTCAGGAAGTTCGTCCGTTTGAGCAGCGGAGGAATTTCCAGAAGAAGGTGGCATACTTAGAAGGATCTGAATCCGATGGAGAGGTAGAAATCGGCCTAGCAGAGTGGGTAAAAGGCAAAAAGCCAATATCATGCCGTTTTGGAAAGAAAGAACCAGAAGCGTTCGGCTTTGACACATCAAAAGCCGATAAGATTTTCGACTTACTACTCCAGGAAGGGCAGATCAAGCTATCACCATATCATACCATCCCTTCAGCCGATCAGCTTAAAAAGATGAAGTACTGCAAGTGGCACAACGCTACATCTCATGACACTAATGAATGCAAGATCTTCTGTCAGCAGATACAGTCGGCCATCGAGCAGGGAAGACTCAAGTTTGAAACCCCGACAAAGCCGGCGAAGCCGATGAAGATTGACCAGCATCCTTTCCCGGCCAACATGGTTGACACGGGAAGAAACTCACTTCAAACCAAGGTGCTGACGTCGGAATCGGCAAGAAGAAGCGGCACCGTAGATCCCAGGAAGCAGGTCACGGTGGATGAAGTCAAAGGGAAAAGGCGGGCTGAAGACAAGGGCGAAGGATCGGGATAATCACATAGACCCATCACTTCCCAATTCTTGCTCAGTGTGACAACCCTGGTAAAAATTTCATTTCTAAAATCAGTATCATTAGCCTAACCCTATGCTTAAACCAACTAAAAAAAGGGTGGAAAGAATTAGAACGAGTTCAGTTGGAATTCAAATTTAATTTGAGCACATTTGGTTACTGTTGAACTTTTAAATTTGACTTTCAAACCATAAGCCAAATGAGATGTTGCCTGAAACCAAACTTGTAGAACTTTTTATTTTGAACAACTTTCGTGTTCAAAAGTTTTTGAAATTCAAATTAGAAAGAGGAGAAAACGCCCGGTTTGCACCCAGCCCCCTGAAGTTTTTCAAATTCTCGCAATCAGGCCCCTCGCGCCCCCCCCCCCCCTCTCTCCTCCCCGCCCGACCGCCGCGCGCCAGGTGGCCGGCGACGCCTGACCGGCGCGAGGCGCCAGGCCAGTGGCCGCCGCGCCACTCCGCCACGGCCGGCTTTGCCCCCTCCCCACGCCGCGCAGCCCAGTAGCCGCCCGCGCGTGCGCAAGCTGCTGCCGCGTCCGCCTCGCCGCCCGCCGCGCCCAACCACCGCACCCCGCCGTGCCGCCCCGGCTCCCGCGCCCCCGCCCGTCACTGCGCCCGCCCTCTGCCCGAGCCGCTGCAGCTGCTGCTCCACCACTCCACGCCCCGCGCTATCCCCTCGCGCCCACGCCAAATCCCGGCCGCCCAGTCGCCCGCGCCCGCTCGCCGCACGCGGCGCCGGCGTTCTGCTGCCACCCCGCCGTGCCCAGTGCCGCGCTGTGCCGTGCCTCCGCCCCGCGCATCGCCCAGGCCCCTCCGCACCCCCTTCTGCCCCTATAAAAGCCGAGCCCCGACCGCCCGCGCGAGCCACGCACCCAGAACGCCCTCGCCGCCGCCATTGCCGCCGCCGAGCGCCGCCCGCCGTGGACAGCCCTCCACCGCCGCCCACCACCCAAATTGAAGCTTCAGCCACCACTACATCATCCCCCTGAAGCTCGCCAACCCGCCCAACGCCGCCCAGAACCACCGGAGCGCCGCCGCTCGCGCTGCCGCCGCCGCCGCCGCCCCTGCTCGCCGTGGACAGCTCGAACCCGACCTCCTCCGTCCAAGCCAAGCCCCTGAGCAGCTTCCCCACGCGCCACTGAAGCTCGCTGACCGGACCAGGCCGCCCCAAGCCCGCCGGAGCACCGCCGTCGACGCGTGCCACGCCGCCGCCGCCTCTTCTCCAACGCCGGCGAGCCCTTCCCGGCCGTCCCCCACCTGAACAACACCCCCACGAGGTAGCCCTCGCACCCCTGAACCTTCCCCGACCCTCACCCCTCGCCGCCGGCGAGCCCCTCGCCGGAATTTCGGCCAGCCGCCGTACCCGAGCCACCCGAGGACCCAATTGCAAGAATTTAAATCTTTAGAAGGGTCTGCACGTAAGATTCAAGGACCCAGTTGTAAAAGAAAGTTTCAAATCTAGATTCAAATTCAGTGAAATTGTAAAATTCGTATAAAATCGTAGAAAATTCAGAAAAATGCAAACTCAACTGTTCTGGAATCCTTAGAATAAACTCTGCAACTTTTGTACCCACTGTTCAATGGAAGCTTCAATGGAAGCTTTAATGGACTTATTTTGTACCCACTGTTGTAGAACAATGCTGACCCTAAATTTTGGGCAGTGAGTTAGTTGCTTGATGTTTATGATTGTGTAAAAAGATCAGGCCCAAATTCCATCTCTAGCTTTACTGTTTATTAAACTTAGTTTCATACCATGTTTAAGTAGAATGTTTTATCCCTGCAGTTAGGTGATGAATCACCTAATGAAACTTTTTCTCTGCTAGTGTATTGGTACCTAGAAGCCAGAGAAAAATTAGGAGACTTTTTATCTCAAAGTAACCTATTTATTTGATTTATGTGCTAATAACATACGTTAAATCAAGAAAATAGTATCTTAGCTTGGAAAATTCTCAAATTTTTACTAGGAGATACACTGTGGTAGAGGTTGCGGTGCAAAAAGTTCCAGGGACAAAAACCCCCTGTAGGGTCCTGTAAAAATGAATCCTTGAATAGCCTAGGTGTGGAATGTCATATTTTCTATGCTCTGAATACTGCATGATAAATCCTACAAAACTTACAGTAGCTTTTGCATGCTTAAGTGAAAGCTCTGTAAAAATCTTAGACTCAGTTGTTGCACCAAATGTTCTGTACGAAAAGAACAAGGATCTAACAGCGACTATGTAATATATTTTTCATAATTAATCGGTTAAATAAAATTGGCTGAAAATTTTACAGTAAGCACATCTTTCCCTGATGTGCCTAAATCCAAAATTTCATGACCAGAAACTATCCATTGTAGTAATTACTCTTAAATCGTATCGATTACCATTACCACGACTTAAACTTGTGCATTCATGTAGAATCGACGACTCTCGCTGACGGAACTTACGAGCTGGTGCCCGCGTCCGAGAGTGAGCAGCGTGAAGCTCAAGTAAATCTAACTGAAGCTCTTGAAGACCCGAGCCCAAATTCGGAAGAGCCCCAAGCTAACTGTGAAGGCAAGCCCCGGAGCATAACCCATTCTTTCCGAAATTATGCAACTCATTACTCTTTGCTTGTGCATTAAGTTTATAGGAGTTGAATGAAAACTTAGTTGCATGATATCAGGAACCCTTGCCTGAAAACTAGACGTAAGGTTCGATAGAATGCTGTGCTAATAGGACTCCGGTAAAAGTCGAGTGATTTCCTGTCACTCGCGAGAAAATAGGAGTTGAATGTCTACTACACGCTGCAATCATAAGGACACGGACGGGCTATGGAACGATGGTTACGATTGAGGCCCGTCTGTCTAGTGAAAAATGCTAAGGCCGCAGGGTGTGGTAGTGATGGTTAAGTCTTTGAACGTACTAAACACATGCCGAGATTATGGGAATCGGTAAGCTTAAGTACCTGATTGGCCCGGCAAGGGGACGACATCCTACCCTTTGAACTTCGGTCCCAAGTGCATATGGCGAGTGCAGAGAGTGGTCACGACCCGGCGTCAAACCGTGGTGTGGGGCTCTTGTACTCTCGGAGGGTAGCCCCGATCCACGACCCGGAAAGAAAGGGGAAAAGTTGCACGTGTGACTCTAGGGAGTAACCACGTGACGTGTGTTTGGGTTTCCCTTGCAAGGTTAAGAAATTCGATTCGAATCGTCCGTTTCTCACGGCTATTGAGACTGCTTAACCATTTTTACCCACAGAGTAAGAAGAGGAACAATGATGATGAATGAACTGGTTGGATGAAAATTTAATGCTTCACCATGTATGCTTTTAGATAGCTGCTTATCTAGAATGGTTAACGAAACTAGAATCTTGAGCTAAAATCTGAAAGTAAGGACCCACATGTAGAAGCTTTTCGGCAAAACAAACCCCTGAGCCAAAAGCCTTGCATATCTAGAGTCGGTGGAGTAGATTCCACTACTCGGGTAAGTCTTGCTGAGTATTAGTATACTCAGCCTTGCTTGTGGCTCGTTTTCAGGTGAGACCTTCGAAGATATGATTGCTAGCCTGACTTGGCCCTGCACTCTTCCCCCTGGTTGGTCGGTGGAATGGGATACGCCCCCGTCCAACGGAGATAATGCCGAGTGATGTCTCGTACGGGCTTCATCGAGACATCCTTATCGTCGAGTAGCTTTCGTTGTTTTATTTTCCGCTGCAACTTAAACTCTGAAGAAACTATTTAGTGATGATCATTGAAGTACTTGGTCTCTAAATTTAAAACTTGGTCTGTAATATTTACTTATGATAATGTTGTAATATTTGCTGGAATGTGGTATTCTCTGGGCTCATCGTCGCGTGAGCATTTGTATGTATGGCGCTCGATCCGATTACCGTGGTTGTATCGGGAGGTTATACCCGACAGACTAGTGGATTACTCCGTTTGAAGTGTAAGGTTAACCGAAATTGCCCTAATGGTGATGGTTAATACACTTGAGCCAGATTAATTCAGGTGGTTCTGCCACACTCAGCAAATATCAGCGGCAGGAGGAACGGTCAAGATGCCACGAGGAGATGATACGCCGACACGAGGATCATTGGCAATGTCCGTTCTTCATCCATTGCTGGGAAAATGACCTCCGATTGCCATCAGCCGATAACTGTCCTGAGTGCAACGGATTAAGCCGCAACAATTGCCCGTTCAAAAGATCACGCTCCAGAGACAGAGAATCAGAGCCGATCAGCAGAAATCAGCGCGAACAAGAAATACGATGCCTTTCAGTGCATGATCGGCTGGGGGTTAGAGTTGACCGGTATCAGCGGTCGAAAGGTAGGATCAACCAGCAGGAGCGATTGGGGGGCAGAACCAGTGTACACGATTGGCTGGAAGAGATGACTGATGACAGGGTGTCGGATGAAAATCCCCGAGGAAGGGAACCAGATTGGGAACACGCCAAATCGTCGGCCAGACTAGTAAACCCCAGGTGGTGCCTTGAAGGATTGTCTAAATCCCAGAAACGGAGGATCCAATGCCTGCGCCAATGGGAGCGAAAAGAAGAAGAGCAGAGGCAGTTGCTGGACAAGAGAAACGTCAAGTCTCGGATCTGGCGCCGCAAGAAAAACAACTGCAAAGAGGTTGAGAATCAAGAATCGGCAGCTGATGTCAATATGGTGTTCATATTGCCGATGGAATTCATGGCGCCTGCGGATCGAGACAAGGCAACAAGAATGGAAGAGCAGATGGCGCAGTTGGTATTAGAGGCGATGACAACCACCTTTGAGAAACCAGAAGACGAAAAACGGCAACATCTCAAGGCATTATTTCTCAAAAGGCATGTTAACGGACGACCCGTTACCAGGCTACTAGTGGATGGAGATGCCGCAGTCAACATCATGCCATATGCCATGTTCCGGAAGTTAGGCAAAAGTGACGAAGACCTGACCAAGACGGACATGATGCTCAAGGACTTCGAAGGCAACGTATCTCCCGCCCGTGGAGCGCTCTGCGTCGACCTCACCATCGGCAATAAGACCCTTCCTACTACCTTTTTTATTATTAATGGTAAGGGGTCCTACAACATGTTGCTCGGTCGTGACTGGATACATGCGAATTGCTGTGTCCCATCTACAATGCATCAATGCCTCGTGCAATTGGTCGGCGACAGTACAGAGATAGTCACCGCCGATTCCACCTACAGCATCCCAGCGGCCGATACGCAATAATGGAGCTGTGAACATGTCAGGTGTATATCCGACAGGACTTGGGACACTGATTTCCTGAAAGTGTCCGATTTTGGTCTACAGCCGATCCAAGCAGTCGACTCTGAAGATTCAGAATAAATGGATCAGTTCGTCCGAGAAGATGGAAAGCTTGGGCATGGGCTTACGTCGGCCGATTCATTAGAGATGGTGGATTTGGGAGATGGTAGCAAACCAAGGCCGACGTATATTAGTGCTAGCTTGGATCCTGGATATAAGTGTAAATTGATAAGTTTATTAAAAGAATTCAAGGATTGCTTTGCTTGGGAATACCATGAGATGCCTGGTTTAGACCGGTCCATTGTTGAACACCGGTTACTTATAAAATCTGGATATCGGCCATATCAGCAGCCTGCACGACGGTGCAACCCCAAAATTCTACATGATATAAAGGCCGAGATCACAAGATTAATCGAAGCAGGATTTATTTGGCAGTGCCGTTACGCCGAATGGATTTCTAATATTGTGCCCGTGTATAAGAAGAACGGAAAATTGCACGTATGCATCGACTTCAGGAACCTAAATCAGGCTACACCAATGGACGGATATCCAATGCCGACGGCTGATGTCTTGATAGATGCTGCCGCAGGACACAAAGTCATCAGTTTCATGGATGGTAATGCTGGGTACAATCAAATATTAATGGCCAAAGAAGATATCTCGAAAACGGCTTTCAGGTGTCCGGGTCACCTTGGTCTATTCGAGTGGGTTGTAATGACCTTTGGGTTAAAGAACGCCGGTGCTACATATTAGCAGGCCATGAACTATATCTTTCACAAGCTCATTGGTGCATCGGTGGAAATTTACATCGATGATGTTGTGGTCAAGTCAAAAGGTCATCAGGAACATCTGGCCGATTTACAAGAAATATTGGAGTGCACAAGGAAGCATGGGTTGAAAATGAACCAGAACAAGTGTGCATTCGGTGTATCGGCGGGGCAATTCTTAGGATTCGTGGTCCATGAGCGCGGGATAGAGGTTAACCGGAAGACCATAGACGCCATCAACAAAGTTGTAGCCCCACAAAATAAAACTGAGCTGCAATCCCTCATCGGCAAGGTCAATTTTATCAGAAGATTCATATCCAACCTGTTCGGGCGTATTCGAGCTTTCACTCCTTTGTTGAAGCCTGACCAGGAATTCGTGTGGGATGAAGAACAACACAGAGCGTTAGAAGATATCAAGCAATATCTGATTTCACCTCCGGTGTTAGTCCCGCCACAGCCTGGTAAGCCGTTCAAATTATACTTATCGGCTGATGAACAAGCTATTGGATTGGCGTTGGTACAGGAGTTCGAAGGGAAAGAACGGGTGATATATTATGTCAGCAGAAGACTCCTGGACGCCGAAACAAGATATTCCCCGGTGGAACGGCTGTGCCTGTGTTTATACTTCTCGTGTACCAAGTTCAGGCACTATTTGTTATCAGCAGAGTGCATAGTTGTATGCAAAGATGATGTGGTGAAGTATATGCTATCACTGCCAATTTTGAAAGGACGGATTGGAAAATGGATCCTGGCTCTGTCAGAGTTTGACTTAAGGTACGAATCGGCCAAAGCTGTCAAAGGTCAAGTCATAGCTGATTTCGTAGCCCAATATTGTGGACCGGAAATTGCTATCGTTGAACCGGTTCCATGGACTCTGTATTTCGATGGTTCTTCGTGTGGGGCCGGATCGGGAATCAGCATCGTTCTTGTATCGCCTCGGGGGGCAAGTTATGATTTCTCTCTGCCGATAGAAGCGTCCGCAACCAATAACCAGGTGGAATACTGAGCCGTCCTAAAGGGTATCCAATTATTAAGGGAAGTCAAGGCTGATGCAGTTGAAATCTTTGGGGATTCCATGCTCATCGTAGATCAGTTAACGGGGAAATCTGAATGCAAAGATGATATCTTAAAGTTTTACTATGAAGATTGCCTCCAGCTATTAAAGGAATTCAAGTCTGCAATAATTGAGCATATCCTCAGAAATTATAATGAAGAGGCCAATAGGCTGGCCCAACATGTGTCCGGATATCGGCTGATTCAAGGAGCTTTGATTTCAGAGCTCGTGGCCGATGATTGGCGAAAGGAGATTGCCGATTACTTGAGGGATCCGTCCTAGAAGGTGGATCGGCGAGTGCGTTTCCAGGCCACAAAATATGTGTTACATGAAGACAATTTGTTTTACCGGATGATTGATGGGGTTATTCTCAAATGCCTGGGAATGGAAGAAGCAAAGGTCCTGATGGGAGAAATCCATGAAGGCGTATGTGGAGCCCATCAATCGGCTCACAAGATAAAATGGATGATCAGAAACAATGGGTATTACTGGCCAACGATCCTTGAAGATTGTTTCAAATATTATAAAGGTTTCCAAGACTGTCAGAAGTTTGGCAATGTATAGCGTGCGCCAGCTTCGGCTATGAATCCGGTAATCAAGCCGTGGTCGTTCAGAGGTTGGGGAATAGATCTCATCGGACAGGTTCACCCTCCATCGAGCAAAGGGCATAAGTTTATATTGGTAGCCACTAATTATTTCACTAAATGGGTAGAGACAGTTCCGTTAAGGACCGTGACATTGGCCAATATGATCGAGTTCGTTAAAAACCACATTGTTTATTGATTCGGTATTCCTCAGACTATCACAACTGATCAAGGAACGATGTTCACCTCTGGAGAATTTGGAGAATTCGCCACCGATATGGGGATTAAATTATTGAATTCTTCTCCGTACTATGCTCAAGCCAATGGCCAGGCCGAGTCGTCCAATAAGGGGATAACCAAGTTGATCAAGAGGAAGATAGAAGAACAACCCAAGAAGTGGCACATGTCTTTAGCTGAATCGCTATGGGCTTATAGGATGGCTTGCCACGGGGCCACTAAGATATCTCCTTATTAGTTGGTATATGGTCACGAGGCAGTTTTGCCTTGGGAATTAAGGACGGGGTCAAGGCGTATATCGCTTCAAGATCAGTTGACGGCCGATGACTATTCCTTCCTCATGAAGGATGAGCTCGATGACTAGGCGGGTCAGCGGTTGAGGGCCCTGATTAGCATCGAAGAAAACAAGAAGAGGGTGGCCAGGTGGTATGACAAGAAGGTCAAGGTTAAACAATTCTCCCAAGGAGATTTGGTGTGGAAGTTGGTGCTGCCAATAGGGTCTAAAGATCCCAAATTCGGTAAATGGTCGCCCACTTGGGAAGGGCCGTATAGAATCGGCCGATGTGCTCCGGGAAATGCATACATTCTAGAAACTATCAAAGGGGAAGAATTCCCAAGAGCCTTAAACGGAAGATATCTGAAGTAGTACTATCCAAGCATTTGGGTAGGTGCATAACTCGCAGTAAGATGCGTCAAGACGACGTGGCCGACTCCTATCGGCTTTTTTCTACATAGCCGATGTAAAAATGACATTGCCTTAAGGAGGAAATATTTTGGTTTGGTCTGACCGATTCATTATTCGATGAAAAAACAGCAGAGTACATGGCCGACGTGGTACAAGTCGCCCTTAGAATGAAAAGTACCAATATATCTACTGATCACGCTTTTTCTTGAGCTCTCTCTCAATCTGGCCTAGTTTTATCAGAAGGTGAGTGGTCTTCTCCTTCAGATTCTCCATGCTGGCTTTAGTCTCGACTTGATGAGGGAGTGGATGGCTCCTGTCGAGAGGTGGTTGAGGTGTTCCTGCCGCATCTTCAAGGGCAACTGAGCGAGGGAGTGGAGGACTCCTTTCAGTTGACAGTCGCTTGAGGCAGTGAGCGTTTGTACGGTCCCAGTACTTCTGGACATCAGCAGGAACATGACCTTTAAGTTCTTCGGAGTGAGCTCTTATCAGATCTATGTCTGCCTGCGACAGTGGTTCATCTGAATGCATAACTTCAATCGCTCGTTCCAGACTGGGATTGAGACGTTTTGGCTAAAGAGAGATAGACAACTACCCAGCATCAGAGCGATTGAGATGTCAAGGGGAGAAATAGAGGGGGGTTCATACCTGGTTGACAGAGGAGGAGGAAGATGAAGAAAACATCTTGATGTCCAGCTTGGGAGGATAGAGATCCAGTTATTGGAGGGGGAGAAGATGAGTAATGCAGATGCCTCTGGAGACGGTGTGGGATCTCGTACTTATAGAGAGAAGGAGGTAAAGAGATAGTGGGATACGTCCTATCAGAGTAAAAGCGCTTATAAATGCAAAGCTGCCAAAGGAAGCGGTCCAAGTTCGAATCGGCGCATCAACATTAAGGGAGCATTAAATGTTTACAAGATTCTTTACAACCCAAGGAGGGCATCTATAGTCGCAATAGCTCGTTGCCTAATCTGATCGACTGAGTCCAGTACTCTTTGATCGTCGTCGGCCGATCCGGGAATTTCTGGCATATGACGATGAAGTCTTATCGCTTCACGGGCCAGGTTCTGTCTTTCTTGCTTCAGCCAGGCGACGACAGATGGAAGCTCTTGAAGTCTCTTTTCTTCAGCAGCTATGTCCTTGGTTACCTGCTCCATCTCTTTGGCTAGCTCTGCCCTCCTCCGTTTGAGGCAATCTATTGTGCCGACGATATCTGGGCGGGAGTTCTCGAGGAAATTGATCCGTTGATGTATTTCTTGAGCTCGGTGTTTGTAAGAATCGGCTTCCTCCCGGGTCTTTGCTAGCTGGGCACGATCGGCCACATGACGCAGGGCCCTGAACACTGAGGTCTGTATCGATTCTATGCATGCAGCAGGTTCTAGAGTCTCTGTCGCTTCCTCCGGGATTCGGCCTCTGATGTCATTGAGAAGCCGCCGAATCGGTGAGGCATCTCCCACTAATCGGCCAATATCATCTTGGAGGAGGATCCGCATACTCTCGAGCTTGGCGCGGACATCATCAGGAATTGGGCTAGACGGAACATGGCGTGAAGCGACTTCTTCATCGTCAGGCAGGGAAACCGCGAAGGAGAAAAGGCTATTATTGGGAGTGTCTTGTTCCTGCGAAAGAATAAAGATAAGGATTAGCAAGCAGTAAAGGGGAATCGGCCGATTCCGGTGATAAGTTTATTACCTCCTTGAAGCGGATCTCTCTTGCTTGCGTCGATGGGAGTGCCACCCTCGTCTCAGGTACCGGTGCAATCGGCTCATCAGAAGAAGAGGACTCAACAACTATCAATGCTCTGCTTGGGCCAGCTTCCTGAAAAGGTATGGGAAATAGATTCTATGAGTATACTGTGGATAATTGAATGTGATGATACGAGATACTTGCCATACCTCTGTGAATCTTCCGGCCGATGTTTGTTGAGGGGGTATAGTCGACGCACCCAGATCGGTCTGCATCAGAGTTAGTTAGTTTTCTGAATGTCGAGAAATTGAGTTAAGAGATTATCTACCTCGATGAGGAGGGTCGCTGGTGTTTCGGCTTTCGCTTGGGATGTGGCTGATTGCTATGGGGATTGCACTGGAGCGGTGTGTGCAGCCTGGCAGAAGAGAGAAGTTAATATTGATAGAGTACTTAAAGATATGTGAAGTATGCGAGGTTACCTGAACAGCTTCCACCAGCAGTGATGCAGCGGCCGCTCCGACTTCTGCGGCAGTTTGGGGATCGACCATCAGGGTGGTCGGCAAGGCTGGAGGAGTTGGGGTTTCAGCCGATACTACCGCCGATTGGTCAGTCGGTCCTATGCGGTCACGCACTCGACGGATTGTTTTCTTTAAGGTTGGCCTTTTCGGCGTTTGTTTCCATCAGCCGCTAGTGATGTCCTTGATGGTCGAAGCATGATAGCCGATAAGTGGAAATGGTGTATATGGACGATCGCTCTCTATCGGCCTACCACTTCGGCTCCGCATCGGAGGAACTTGGCTTTCAGGCTGAAAAGATGAACACAAGTTAACGGTGAGATTGTAGCATGGAAAGAGACAATATTGGAATCGGCTGGGAGAAAGGCCATACCGCTACACTTGAATCGATGTTTTCTGGGTCCAAACTGTTTCAATATGTTGATGGAGATAGACAGAAGAGGTATTGCTTCCATTCTGCCCACCACAGTTTGAATTGTTGGACGGCAAAAGGGGCCACCGTCCAGTTGTTCAGGTCGATGGTATTGTAGTCTGGCACTAAGATGCACAGCCGATTGTAGTCGAGGCTCTTGGTCAGTTCATCTTGAAATTTTGCTTGGCCGGCAAAGTAAACCTGAATCGGCAGTTGACCAAAGCCCAGTTGCCTTGCTGCAGCCGATGGATTATAAAACTCATAGGTGGGGGAATCCTTTCCAGAAAAGAAATTGGCCGGTAAAATCCCTGGCTTGATCAGGATATCTATAAGATCACTATCAAAAGTATGGGAGGATGAATCATAGCAGACGGGAAGCTCGAAAATCGGCCCTACTGTCTGATATGGATACCAACTGATAGTCTCTTCACTGAAGCTGTTGTGGAAATATCTGAAGTATTCGGCCGTTCGGGTGGCAGTGAATTGACAGCCAGGAAAGGCCGATGCCGCTTCTCCAAAAGATGTACAGCGTCGTCGAATGGTGGGGTTTTCCTCTAACTCAATAGTGGGAAAAGTCTTGGTCTCTATTTGTTGCTGGGAGACCTTGCTCATATATAAGTTGAGCCAGAGGGTGATAAACCACCAGTGACCACCAGGATTGCCAATCGGCTCCCCTTGTGACAGTCTGACGTCGATTTGGTGCATCATATGATAGGCCGATCCTAACAGATGCTTCCCAAGGGGGACGGCCGATCCTAGTGACAGAGCTTCTGCCAGGGCTTGGGTATTAGATGAAGGACCAACTGCTCTGCCACAGAAAAAATATTTCTCTAGCCACATCATCAGAAACGCCGTATGTTCTCTCTCTGAAATCGTCCCAGTCCACATATTCTTGCTGATATACCCCTTCCATCCGCCGATTCCTTTGGTTTCTAGCCGATGAGATGGTTTGATCAGATTATCAAAGGGGGTGTCAGGAGAGGAGATATAAAGGCCGGTCAACATCAGAACATCAGCCAAGGTTGGAGTCATGGGTCCATGCCCAAAAAGGAACGCGTTGAGCGCGTCGGACCAAAAGTAAGAGGCCGCTATTACTAAGGGCTCGTTTTTCTCCATTTGGGACATAGAGAGATCAATGCACTGGTCGATTTTCAGTTCATCCCACTGAACTCTTTTAGACTTGGCTACTCTATGGTACCATTCTTTCCAGCCAGGGGTTTCATTTAGCCAAGATCTAAAGGCACCTGCCCACCGACCTAAATCCATGGGCGATTGCTTGAACGGAATTCTGTGGGTTTCTAGGTTGATCAAATCGGTTGGATCTGGATTCCCCATAGGACCTAAGCAGATGAGTTCGGAGGATTCGGAAAGGGGAATAGTAATCTAGTGTCTAAATGCCTAAAAAAGAGGGGAAAAGGGGAAAAAAACTGAGAATGGGTCTAGAAAATACTTGAGCCGTAAAAGAATAAAAGAGGAAAGTTTCGGATGATTACCTCCGGGATGAAGCTCATCGTTGCCGATGGAGCCGCCAGTGGAGCCGCCGATGGGGCCGCCGTCACTGAGGGAGTTGCCGACGGAACCTCCGTGGTTGGAGAAGTTGCCAATGGCGCCGCCATTGGAAGGGTGGAGCAGGTCGCAGGCAAGATTGCTGGAGGGAGTGGTTAGAGATCGAGAGGGCACAGGAAGAAGATGAACAGTGGTTCGCTGGAGGAGATTACTAGGCTCGTGGAGAAAGGAAGGCGGAGAATGCCGGTACTTAAGGACAATCCGAGAGAGAAAGGGCAAAGGCAGGATTTTTGCCACGCCGTCTACACGAATTCCAGGGGAACAGTTGTCTCGAGCGCCCGGTCCGAGAAAATTGCAATCATCATGTAGGAGACTGCGAAACGGAAGGAGATTTTTACTGCGCCCGTTTCGGAGAAAAAGATTAAAGAAAAGAGTTTCGAAGTAAAAATTATGTTTTACTCCAAAACTGGGGGGCATGTGTTGACGCCAGATTTTGACACATGTTGAATCGGCGTCAGGAGAAGAGATTGGCTGATGTGGCAGATCTAAAGGCTACAGTAAAGAATCGGCCGATTGAGGCTACAGTTGGGAATCGGCCGATTGGCGATGCAACTTGCGCTTACAGATAAGGAGAGTGAGACTATTGGAACCACAACAAAGGATCCCGGTCAAAAGTGGCCTAATGTTGGTCAACAGAGCGATGCTGATTCGGTCGAGAAGCAATGGAAAAAGTCCTGATTGGATTAGGAGACGGCGGCGGAAGATTGTGCGGGAGTCCGTTTCCTTTATAAATATATTATAGATATAGTAGTTTTTTTGTTTAAAATAAGATTGTAGCAGGTCATAATCGATCAGGAGTCCTAGATCTAGGGTATAAATAGGAGTCGTCAGGGCTTTGTAAAAGGAGGGAATCAATCAACAAAACACATCTACTTTTTCATAGCACTTTACTTTCAAGTCGGCGACTTCGCCAATACTTTTTCTTCTTTCACGAGTTCGTACGGATTGGCAGGGCTGCATCGACTCGATCTCCGGCCAATTGGTAGGTTCCGCTTATCGAATAACATCTGAGCTTTAACCTCTGGTGCATCGTTGTGGTTTCGTTTGGATTTATTCACCAGTTATCGATATTTACTAGAATCGTAGGTTTTACCTATTGTTCTAGTATTATCACCAGCTATCCAGCTTGAGATTGGAACTATCGGCTTTATCATCGCTCTTCCTCGTTCATCGTCATATAGCTGATTAGATCTATTTCAAGTGTTGTATCTGTAATAATTGTTTAAGTTGCTCTAGCAGTTTTCTTTGCAATTATTACATGATTATCGGCTGATCCATAGCCGGTCATCTTTACAGCAAATCGGCCGATTCGCCGACGCGCTTTTTCGGGACAGATCGGAACCCCAGCCGATTGGAACGCCCGGACTTTAATACTTTTATTTCCTTGTCAATCAACAGGTCAGATTGACTAGCACGCCGCGCGAACCGCACTAGGGCTATAACCCGAACAGGAGCTAAGCAGATTTTCCCGGATCGTGTGTCCGACGTTGAAGACCATCGGCCGATTCCTGGCCGATTTTTAGCGCCAACACCATTATTTCAGGGATTTTATTTGAAATAAGGGGTTTGTTCAATTTATTACCCAGAGGACTTATTTAGTCATTGGCTCAGGGCACAAAAGTTGATTTGAGAGGTAATTTTAGGTGTTTTTTGGGGATGTTATTTGTTTAACCATTTTTTCAGGGAATTCATCCCGAAAAAAGAGGTTCTCATATTTGCTACACAAATTTGTCCATGTTCACCATCAAATCTTTACCGTCATATATTGCGTGCCACGATTCTTTGGATCCTTTATTCCAAAACTTGGGAATTTGGATTCAAGGCTCGGGGGCTGCAGGACACGTGTCATCAGCAACTTATTTTTCAAATATTCTGGAAGATAAGGATAGAAGACTCAAGTTTAAATTGACCCGCAGCCTGATTCTACGAGTCAACCTAAGGCTCGAGGGCTACTCCATATGGAGTGCGAGTTTAATCGCACCCCATATAAAGAAGACTGGACAACTACTCGGGCCATGAGCACCTCACAGCCTCGTCGCAGCCAAGGAAGTACTCAGAGGACACCTTCAAGATGAAGTTCGGGAGAATTCGAAGGCGCCTTCAGAAGTACTCGGACACATGCAGTACTCGGGCACACGGGACTGTCCACATGGCACACTTCTCCTAGGATACGGGATGGGACATGGCCCACGCCCTACATCTGTTGTAACTACTCGTAGCGCAGTAGGACTACTCGTACAATAGTGAAACTAGTCGGACAAGTTAGGAAAGTACCCGAGAAGTACTTGGGTAGGACTCCTGGGCTTGTACCTGACTAGGACTTCGATGTAAACCTATCCCCCCAGACTATATAAGGGCGGACAGGGACCCCCTCGGGAATAATCACCATCAAAGGCAATACAAACCACACAGGACGTAGGGTATTACGCTCTTGGCGGCCCGAACCTGTCTAAACCTTGTGTTCCTTGCACCTTCGTGTTCTTGATCTTGGCGACACCCTACCTACAAACTAACCACCTCGGGACTATCCCTCGGTGGGCGTGGCGGTAAAACACCGACAGACCCGGGGCCACGGGACTGCACACATGGCGTACATTTTCTAGGATAAGGGATGGAACATGGCCCACGCCCTACATCAGTCGTAACTACTCGTACTGTAGTACAACTACTCATATCGTAGTAGAACTAGTCGGAACAGAAGGAAACTACCCGAATAGTACTCGGGTAGGACTCCTGAGCTCGTATCTGGCTAGGATTTTCATGTAACCTTGTCTCCCCAGAATATACAAGGGCGGGCAGGGACCCCCTCTATACAGGATCACCAAGATCACCCCGATCAACACCTAAGGCGATACAAATCACACACAGGACGTAGGGTATTACGCTCTCGGCGGCCCGAAGCTCGTCTAAACTTTGTGTTCCTTGCACCTTCGAGTTCCTGATCTCGGTGACACCCTACCTACAAACTCACCACCTCGGGGGTACCCTCGGTGGGCGTGGCGGTAAAACACCGACAGCTGGCGCGCCAGGTAGTGGTGTTCATCGAGCATCCACTGGAGAACTCGATGACATCTTTCAGCTTCACCAGGACCGTGCTCGATGAGGGCACAATGTTCGTTTTTGGCTCCTGGATCTGTGTCGCCAACGACTCGGGTGGCTTCAACGGCCACCTAGCCAACTCCAGGAAGCCGAAGGTCTCTACACCAAGTCGATGCAATGACCTCGACAAGTTTGTCGGCAACCTCGATGAGCTGCTGCTCCCCGATCACATCGGGGAGATCGAGACAGCATCCATTTTCAACACGACTTTAACTTCTGCTGCACCAGGACTACTCGGATTGGACTCAAACCGATCTAAGGAGGCTACACGGTCTAAGTCCCTCTCTGACATGGAGGAGGACTTAGATCATCTTCTCAAGCTCGCAGACGAGGGAGCCACCGCCTGTCAGGGGGCCCCCATTTTTGACAACTACTCGGACTCAGACAACAAGTACTCATTGACGAAAAGTACCTAATGATGAAAAGTACTCGTTGATGAAAAGTACTCATCGACTAGTACTACACCTTCAAGATGGAGTCTGGAAGAACTCGATGACGAGGGAGCCACCGCCTGTGGGGGGGGGGGGGCCTCGTTATCGACAACTACTCGAACTCAGACGACGACCCTGAATCCTTTTCGGGTAGTCACCAGGGCTTGACCATAACGTCTATGCCGCAAGGCGTCACCTTGCTCGATGTGGGCACAACGATCACCTTTGGCTCCTGGATCCGCGTCGCCAATAGCTTGGGCGGTTTCAACGGCCACCTAGCCGACTCCAGGAAACCGGAGGCCTCCACTTCAGCATCCAGCCGCAACGTCGAGACCTTGCCGATGATCTCAGCGGAATTCAACTTTCCAAACTTATCATAAGCTACGCGAGCCATATTAGGGTGACTCCTCGCCCATTGATCAAATCGGATGATCTGATTGCCGGAATTGATTAGGTGGATGACAACATCACCAAGTGCATCAAACTCGCGGAAGATGCTCTCCAACAACATGGCTCGGCGTCCCCGATTCGGAATCGCTCTGAGGCTCACCACCACCATCCATCACCACCGACGACATCTCCTCCATCATCCATCGAGTCAGCAAAGGTATTGCAGATAGCATTACTCTAGCAGAATCCACGCTTTGGTGTATCAACCCCAGGAGCCTGAAGATTTCGACTATGACTTTGACAACTTCATCGGCAAACTTGAAACCCCCAAGCCATGCCCAGTTCGGTCTGAGGCGGTTCAACCCAGGACCCTCTCCGCATTGGAAGAGGATTTGGATCATCTACTACCACTTGGAGAAGGAGAAGCCACCGCGCATCAGAGGGCTACTATTTCCGACAATGACTCGGATTCAGCTGCTCATATGACACCTATAATAAGTAACCTCCGGGGTCTGGTAAGGGGATCAGATTGGTCAGGCAGGTTTGAGCATTGGAAGGGCATGAAACTCTCTAGGTTTCCCAAATCAGGTCCACCACGATCCATTACCACACTCAGCGAACTCCCTTTTCAAAAAAGGCAAACCCCTCCCTCCTTCCGACGATGAAGACAACGGCCAGGTGGTGCGGAGTGCCAAACGCTTCGCCCTCAATCGAGAAGTGTTCATGATTCACGCCGACGAGGACTGTGAAGGCCTAGAGCAAGTCTAGCTAGACGACTACCTCCTTGATCCACTCGATGAAGATGTGGACGTAACAATGGGTGTTGAATTCCCAGAAAACATCAAGATAGAAGATGCAGATGACATCCACAAGGAACACCGTAAGCTCATCAATGCGAAGCGCACCGAATGCAGGCACCGCGCGGTCGAGACCGACTAGCGGGGGGTGGCAACCTCTACGATTCCTCCATGGGCGATCTTCGCACCATCAACAACGTTGGCCGGGACGCTCGCAATGTCATCATTGCCAGGCAGCAGGAGCGCGAAGAAGTGGAAGCCTACAACCCGACCCATTATCAAATCCCTCTTGACTACCTGGAGACAACTCAGAAGCGCAATCAAGAAGCTTGGGCAGAATCCACCCGTAGAAAGTAGACTCTGAGTTCGAAGGAACGATTCGAGGAACCCTCAACGGGCGATGCCCGTGGCACCCGAAGAGCAAGCATTCCGTGTTTGAATGTCAAACTCTCCGAAGGGCCCTTGGAGCTCCGCAATTCTACGGGAAGTTGAGTGATGACTTATTTATAAACAAGGACCCGATTCAAAGAGGAAGGCAGGCCCCAAAAAAGCTCCTCACCGGATCGCGAGGGCTCTTATTTTTTTTGACAAAATCCCATTCACGGATGCAACCCACCGATGACTACTTCGACTACAAAACTAGTTGGGAGCGGGACTCACTCCATCAGTGACTAGTCAGAATTGATTCCGACTAGTCGGGTCTCATCAACAAACCATCGCAGCTTTGTCGACGAGTGATACGGTTTCGTCGGCAATCACCCACAAATCTAGATCGACAACTATCCACGCTCATCTGGTTCCTACGCTCGGGGGCTGGGCGTGACAAGGCACTCGGTGTGCTTTCCGAAGCTTCGCCAGGTCTCAGGCTTGGGGGCTGGACGCCGCGCAACTCGGACGGCTGCCCACGTGAAGACTGAGTCCCGATTCAAGGAGGTTTTCCGGAAATCTAGGGAATTTATTAAATCATTGTCTTGAGTTTTATCTCGAAACAAGGGGTTTTTTTCTCAAAGAACCTGTTCAATGACTCGGTCTAGGAATCAATGAATTTACACAAAAAATGGCCTTTGTCCGTTCATCTACATTTTAGTGCCGTCTTGGCCCCCAAGGATTACCTTCGGGCCAACCGAGTCATTTTCGCATGACGACCACTTCCGTAACAATGCATGTGAAGGATTGCGTAATCTATTCCTTCAGGCCAATCGAGACATCTTCGCATGGTAACATACGGCCTGTCTTGGCCCACCCAACGAACTGATCAAAATCACGTGAAGGACCACGTCGTCACTTCCTTCGGGCCAACCATGACATTTTCGCATGGCAACGTGTGAATTCTGATGACCCGCCCAAGGAATCGACTAAGCTACCGGGAAGATTTATTTCTCCTTTGCCAATTGATCTCCAGTCACCTATCCCATACTTCTAGTAACACTCCGTTTACTAGTTCTCGACTAGTACTACGTGTAGTTTATTAAAGGGGACTTGCTCCCATACTTCCAGTACTACTCCCTTTACTAGTTCTCGACTAGTACTACGTAGAGTTTACTGAAAGGACCTCACTCCCATACTTCTAGTACTACTCAGTTTACTAGTTCATAGTTTACTGAAGATGACTCGCTCCCATACTTCCAGTACTACTCGGTTTACTAGTTCTCGACTAGTACTACGTGGAGTTTACTAAAGGGGCATATTTCCTACATTTCCAGTACTACTGTGTTTACTAGTTCTCGACTAGTACTACGTAGAGTTTACTGTAGGGGCCTCGCTCCCATACTATCACTAACACTCCGTTTACTAGTTCTTGACTAGTACTACGTGTAGTTTACTGAAGGGGACTCGCTCCCATACTACCAGTAACACTTCGTTTACTAGTTCTCGACTAGTACTATATGCAGTTTACTGAAGAGGCATTGTTCCCATACTTCCAGTACTATTCCATTTACTAGTTCTCAACTAGTGCTACGTGCAGTTTACTAAAGGGGCATCGTTCCCATACTTCCAGTACTACTCCGTTTACTAGTTCTCGACTAGTCCTACTTGCAGTTTACTGAAGGGGCCTCATTCCCATATTTCCAGTACTACTCCGTTTACTAGTTCTCAACTAGTACTACGTGGAGTTTACTGAATGGGCCTCATTCCCATACTTCGAATACTACTCCGTTTACTAGTTCTCGACTAGTACTGTCAGGGGGAAATATTAACGACCTCTGAATGACCATTAAAACAACAGTCATGAAGGCCCAGGCCCACCTGCGGCAATGGCGGCCGCCGTTGGCCTAACTTGGGAGGGGGGGTCCTCGACAGCCAGACTCCGCCTCGCCCGACCAAGTGCCTCGGGGTCGGACCCTCCCGACCCCTCGATGGCCAGACTCCGCCTCGCCCGACCAAGTGCCTCGGGGTCGGACTCTCCCGACCACTCGACGGCCAGACTCCGCCTCGCCCGACCCAGGGCGTAGGGGGGCGGACTCACATGGGCCCACAAGGCGAGTATCCGCCTCGGGCGCAGACGAGAAGATAGGAGTGCGGATCTCGTGGGCCCCCTGCCGATCTCACCATAAATGCGCCGCGGCTCTGGCACGCAGAAAGGCGCCCGCGCCCCCGAGGTGACCCGTCACAGGCACCCAAGCACAACCGCACAGCGCAAGCTACAGTGGCCGCAACTTTCCCTGATTCGCTACAGGGCACTCATGGCCTGCGCCGCCCGGCAAAGGAGGAAGCCCAGCCCATCCTCGCGCCCCGCGAATCCGGTGACAAGGACGGGACGTCCGCGTCCCACGGGCCGTCAGCAAGGCAACAGGGTCAGCCGTCTTCCCCGACGGGCACGGATGCCGCGACCGAACGCCATCATCACGCCTGGCGGCAACGGCCCCCAAGGAGATTGTCGACAGGATCTGGAGGCAGCCGCCTTCCTCCGGTGGACGCGCTGACAAGAGCCGAAGGCCGGAGCAGGGGGCGGTGACCCGGGGGCTTGGTCCTTCCCCTTGTATTCTATATTTTACTCTCTCCTCACGCCTGGCTCATCGGTAACCCTGAGCTTCCCTTGCGCTATAAAGGGAAGACCGGGGGCCCTGAGACAGGGGACATTCTCTCTCGCACACTCTCTCTGGGAGACGAACTCTGACTGGGACGGACTCTCTCTCTTCTCCGGCGAGAAGGACACACACACCCTCACCATTAGAGCACCAGCGCACACCCAAGAGACTTGGGACCAGCTCCCTCTCTCGTCCTCCTGTAACCCCTACTACAGACCTCGCGTGGGCAACACGAGCAGCTCCTCATACTGGACGTAGGGCTTCTCCTTGCTCGAACCAGTCTAAGCCCCGTGTCTCCCACGCCACCATCCGAAGCCTTACGCGCATAAAAGAAATTTACTAGTCTTAGTCTTGATCCGCTAATCTTGACGACGACAGTTGGCGCGCCAGGTAGGGGACCTTTGCGCGTATATCACCGGCTTCAGATGGCCAACCACGACGCCAGCTTCGCTCCGGACTCCCTAGTCCGCTTCGGGAGTCTGGACTTCCTCGCCACCAGGGAGGGGATCGAGTTGATCCCTCTCCTTGTCTTGCCCGCTCGCCTCATCATCTCCGACTCCGCCGCCGGGATGGTGGCGAGTGTAGCGAGGACGACCTCCTACGCCGGCTCCAACAATGGGAGCCACCACCCCTCGCGCGCGTGCTTCATGGCTGACGTGCACTCTGAGGGATCCAATGACGATGGCACCCGAAGAAGGCAGCGGACTCCCCCACCGCGCGCCGCAGCTACGACTAGAGCCCTTGCCCGGGCCCCGGTGCGACCACGACAGCCAGAGGCTCGCGCGGCGCCCCGCCAGGAGGTCAAGCGCCCCCGCAACGAAGGCGGGGCATGACAGCGAGCGCGCGACGTCCAGCAGCGCATTTGCGCAGACGAAGATCGCCCTCAGCTCTTCCCCGGCGCCAGCCAAAACATCGCCGCAGCGGCAGATCTACTCCGACGACTCCCCGAGCCGGCGACGCCCGAGGAACGTCAGGCCCACCGAGAGGTGCGCGACCTGCTCGAGTGCGCCGCCGTCCAGCAGGCGGAGAGCTCCGCATCCCGGCGACGCGGGCAAAATGCCAGCAGGGCAGCGCCCACCACACCCCCCGAGGGGCAGGGGGAGTCTGTCCACCAGCCTCCTCCTAGGGCGAACCAGGCCGTGCCCGCTCGACGGACACTGCCGCCCGCAGGAGGCGGGGCTCAGTCCGTTCACCGGTGCGTCGGTCCCATCCGCGACGCCCGCGAAACCCTGGACGCGCGGAGGCGCTCCCGCGCGGACAGGGAGGAGGGGGTGGACCGCGGCTACCACGTCCATCGTGGCGGCCGCAACAACAGCGAAGAACACCGCAGCTCGAGCCCCGAACCGGCGGGGCCCCGGGCCTTCTCCGCACGTATCCTGAACGCGCCGTTCCCGCCGTGCTTCAGGCAGCCAACGAACGTGGCCAAATACTCCAGGGAGACGAACTCCGGGCTGTGGCTCAGCGACTACCGGCTTGCATGTCAGGCCGGTGGGGCAGACGATGACCTCTTCATCATCCGCAACCTTCCACTCTTTCTGGCCGACTCGGTGCGAGCCTGGCTGGAACATATCCCTTCGGGTCGAATCCGCAGCTGGAATGACCTGAAGGAGATATTCGTGGGAAACTTCCAAGGCACGTACATGCGCCCTGGCAATTCCTGGGACCTCCGGAGCTGCCGCCAGGCGTCGGACGAGTCCCTCCGGGACTACATCCGACGCTTCTCTAGGAAGCGCACTGAGCTCTCCAACGTCGCGGACGCCGACGTCATAGGGGCTTTCGTGGCAGAAACTTCCTGCCGCCTCCTCGTCCACGAGCTGGGGCGCCGAGGCCCGCGGACCACGGAGGAGCTCCTCAACATTGTCACCAGCTTCGCCTCGAACGAGGAGGCCGTCAGAGCAATATTCAACCGCTCCAAGGGCGAGGCAAAGCGGAAGGAGGACGCCGACGAGGGCACCTCCAACCGTCAACAGAAGAAGAAGAACAAGCAACGGCGCGAGGCTCCCCTCATGGCCGCTGTTGAGCGCAAGCGGGGATAGCCGCCCCCAGAGGGCACCCCCGGCTTCTTCGACAAGCTGCTCGAGGGACCATGCCCGAACCACGAGTTCCCCGCGAAGCACGCCTACAAAGACTGCAACCTCATGAAGAGGTATTTTGTAAGCAACCCGGTGAAGGGCGACCGGAGACGGAAGCCCGACGAGGAGAAGAAGGACGGTGAAGAGGAGAAAGACGGCTTCCCCAAGGTGGACGGCTGCTTCATGATCTTCGGCGGACCGGCGGCTTACGACTCCAAGCGCCGCCGGAAGCTGGAGCGCCGCGAGGTCTACACGGCTGAGCCTGCAACACCAGCCTTCCTCAACTAGTCGGGATCCGCCATCACCTTCGACCGGTCCGACCACCCGGGGCGCGTCCTACAGCCAGGACGCTACCCGCTCGTCATCAATCCCATCGTCGGCACGACGTGCCTCACCAAGGTGCTCATGGACGGAGGCAGCGGCCTCAACATCCTCTACGCCGAGACTCTCGACGCCATGGGGATCAACCGCTCCCGCCTCCACCCCAGCAAGGCGCCATTCCACGGCATCGTGCCGGGGAAACAGGCAATGCCTCTCGGGCAGATCGACCTGCCCATCACTTTCGGGACTCCGTCCAACTACAGGAAGGAGATCCTCACCTTCGAGGTGGTGGGCTTCCGTGGAACCTACCACGCCATCCTGAGGCAGCCGAGCTACGCCAAGTTCATGGCCATCCCCAACTACACCTACCTGGAGCTCAAGCTGCCGGGGCCCAACGGGGTCATCACCGTCGGCACGTCTTTCCAGAAGGCGTTCGAGTGCGACGTAGAGTGCTGCGAATACGCCGCAGCCATCACCTTCACGGAGGATCCGGCGGTCCAGCTCGCGGAGAGCGCCGAGGATCAGCCCGACTCCAAGCAGTCGACCACCTCCTTCAAGGCCACCGAAGGCGTCAAGGAGGTCCCCCTCGACCCCAGCAGCTCCGTACGCGGCATCGAAGCCAATCCGGAGAAGATAGCGGCCATAAGCGACATGGGGCCGATTCGAAACATAAAGGGACTTCAACGCATCGCGGGATGCCTGGCGGCCCTGAGCCGCTTCATCTCGCGCCTCGGCGAGCGTGGGCTCCCTCTCTACCGACTCCTGAAGAAGCCGACCGCTTCGAGTGGACCGCCGAGGCCCAGGAGGTGCTTAACCAGCTCAAGGACCTCCTGAAGAAAGCCCCGGTCCTAGTCCCGCCAACTGACGGGGAGCCCCTCCTGCTCTACATCGCAGCGACCACCCAGGTAGTCAGCGCAGCTCTGGTGGTGGAGCGAGAGGAGGAGGGACACGCCCTCAAGGTGCAGCGCCCGGTATACTTCGTCAGTGAGGTCTTGTCCGAGTCCAAGGCGCGCTACCCGCAGATCCAGAAGCTCATCTACGCCATCCTCATCACGAAGAGGAAGCTGCGCCACTACTTCACCTCCCACCCGGTGACGGTCGTTTCGTCGTTCCCCCTCGGCGAAGTGATCCGGTACCAGGACGCCACAGGACGGATCGCAAAGTGGGCGCTCGAGCTCATGGACCAGGGCATCACCTATGCCCCCCGCACCGCCGTCAAATCCCTGGTACTCGCCGTTTTTGTAGCAGAGTGCACGGAGATCCAGATGCCATCGGCGCCGGAGAAGGAGTACTGGACGATGTACTTCGACGGGTCGTTGATGAAGGCTCGCGCCGGAGTGGGTCTAGTCTTCATCTCTCCTCTCGGCATGCGCATGAGGTACATGATCCGCCTCCACTTTCCTGCATGTAATAATGTCGCCGAGTACGAGCCTCTCCTCCACGGGCTTCGCATCGCCATCGAGCTGGGCATCCGGCGACTGGACATCCGAGGCGACTCCCAGATACTCGTTGAACAAGTCATGAAGGAGTGGAGCTGCCACGACCCCAAGATGGCAGCCTACTGCAACAAAGTCCGCAAGCTCGAAGACAAGTTCGACGGACTAGAGCTAAACCACGTCAAAAGGCGTTTCAACGAGGCGGCCGATGAACTGGCAAAGGCGGCATCCGGCCGAAAGCCCGTACCCGACGGCATCTTCGTCAGCGACCAGTTCAAGCCCTTGATCCGTTACCAGGAACCGGGGAGGGTCGGCGACGCGCCACCTGCCCCGGACCCGAGCGTCGACCCAGGAGAGGTCAGCAACGCGCCACCTTTCCCGGACTCGGGCGCCAACCTAGGCGAGGTCGGCGATGCTCCACCTGTCCTGGACTCAGAGGCCAACCCCGAGATCATGGAGATTGATGCGAACCTAGCAGCGGGGCCCGACCCCCAGCCCGACTGGAGAGCCCCATACCTCGACTATCTCATCCGCGAGACGCTCCCGGCGAACAAGACGGAGGCACGTAGGATTGCGCGCCGCGCCAAATCCTTCGTCATCATTGACTAGGACCTCTACAAGCAGAGCCACACCGGCATCCTCCAGCGCTACATCCCCATCGAACAGGGAAAGGCGCTGATTCAGGACACCCACGCCGGAGCCTGCGGCCACCACGCCGCACCAAGGGCTTTCCGGCAGGGCTTCTACTGGCCGACGGCGGTCGCCGACGCCACCCACATGGTCTGCACCTGTGAAGGGTGCCAATTCTTCGCGCGCCAAACTCATCTGCCCGCACAGGCACTCCAGACCATCCCCATTACGTGGCCCTTCGCGGTCTGGGGTCTGGACCTCGTCGGGCCCTTCAAGAAAGCGCCCGAGGGCTTCACCCACCTGCTTGTCGCCGTCGACAAGTTCTCCAAGTGGATCGAGGCGCGATCGGTCGCGCAGATCAAGTCCGAGCAGGCGGTACGGTTCTTCACCGACATCATCCATCGCTTCGGAATCCCCAACTCCATCATCACGGACAACGGCACCCAGTTCACCGGGAAGAAATTCCTCCAGTTCTGCGACGACCACCACATCCGAGTGGACTGGTCGGTCGTGGCGCACCCCCGCACAAATGGGCAGGTTGAACGAGCCAACGGCATGATACTCCAGGGTCTCAAACCACGGATCTTCGACCGCCTCAAAAAGTTCGGCGGCCAGTGGATCGCGGAGCTCAACGCGGTCCTATGGAGTCTAAGGACGACCCCTAGTAGGGCGACTGACTTCACCCCGTTCTTCATGGTCTACGGGTCCGAGGCAATCCTCCCCACCGACCTGGAGTATGGATCGCCGAGGGTCAAGGCGTACGACGAATAAAGGAACCAGGCATCACTCAAAGACGCGCAAGACCAGCTCGATGAAGCACGCGATGTGGCCCTGCTACGCTCGGCCAAGTACCAGCAGGCCTTACCACGATACCACATTCGCAAGGTGCAAGGCCAAGCCATCAACGTTTGCGACCTGGTGCTTCGCCTCGTCCAGGACAACAGGGGTCGGCACAAGCTGACCCCTCCATGGGAAGGTCCCTTCATCGTCGCGCAAGTACTGCGACCAGGCACGTACAAGCTGGCAACCCCTGATGGGCAAATCTTCGACAACGCTTGGAACATAGAACAGCTAAGACGCTTCTACCCTTAACTTTTGTTTCAAAGTTTGTACATACATACTTCTGTAACTTCTTGGTCCACGGAAAAAGGCAATTTTGAGTCAACCTCGTTCGAGTCTCATCCCGAGCTCAGGGATATCCGACCCTAGCCCTGCCTCAGGGTCGCATATCCCTCGGGGGCTATCAGAGGCTCCGGCCCAAGTCACTCGAGGTCTTCTCAAAACACCTTTTCTCCGAACCGACCCTCTTCCAAAACGTTTGGGCATGAAAAGGAGAGAGTGCGCAAACGACGCCCAGGCAAGACTGATCGGACTGCGAAAAAACCTACGACCCAGCGGCTATGGTGCCCTCGCTCATCAGCGCTTACCGACGCGTCTGACCCGCACTCTAAACTTTCCAAACCCAACAAACAAGAAAGAGGATCGAAAACGTCTCTCGACAAATTATAGAAAAGATCCCCGCGGCCATCACAAAAACCAGTTCAAAGTTAACTGACATATTTACATTCTGGGGCGTCTAAGCCCGATGCAGCTAACCCATCCCTGGGTCCTCCGGCGGGACGGCCTCATCCTCCAGAAGCTTCGCCAAGGCCTCCGCTGGGTTGAGCACCGACGCATTGATGTCGTCCAGCTCGGCCTCGGAGTAGCCGGAGGCGTATCCCCCGCTCATCCCGGCAAAGTTGATGCCGGAGTAGTGGGAGCCGAAGACGCCGAAAGCTCGCCTCACGCCGAGAAGCGCTTCCCGAGCGATCTTGCGGGCCCGCCGGTACACCCGAAGGGCATGAGCCGCCAACGAGCTCGTCCCTTCCTCCTGGACCACGCCGAGGCCATCGCAGACAACACGGACCGCGTCCCGCAGGTTGCCGTGCTCGGCGCTCCGCGTCGAGGACCTCCCTCAGCAGGGCGAGTTCGTCTGCAAGGCCCGTCCAGAAAAACCCGCCAAATCAGAAACCATCACAACACCACAAAGGCAAAGAAACAAGAAGAGCCTTACCGTTGGACCGAGCCTTCAGCTCACGCTCCCGGTCGAGCCCCTAGGCCAAGGCGGTCTGAAGCCCCTGCACTCGCGCATGGAGCTGACCGACCTCCGCCCCGAGCTCGGCCACCATCTTCTCGGCCTCGTTCTTCCGGACCGCCTCGAAGTCCCAGTCCTGCCAAGCCTTCTGCCGCTCGTGCCGGATGCGCTCGGCGGTTTTCTGAAGGGCTTCATGTTCCCCCTTCAGCCGTACGAGCTCCTCGGCATCAAGGCGGGCCTTCGCAGCAGCGGCCTGGAACTCCTCACGATCGAGGCGAGCCTTCTCGATGACGGCCTGGAACTTGTCCTCCGCCCGCCGCGCGTCCTCCCGCGCCGCCTGCTCGCACCTTTGCAGGTCGTTGATGACTTGCTGGGCGGCGGCAATCTGCGCGGTCAGCTCCCCGGTCTGCTGCCTCTCCGCAGAGAAGCGTTCCCAGAGCCCCCGCTCAAGCCGGAGCAAATCGGATTTCCCTCGGCTGCACTCCTGGAGGGCCTACAAGACAATTTATACTCAGTAACAAAGCAACGGGAGGAAAATAACGGCCAGGGAGAACACCATACCTGGCCACCGGGAACGACGACGCCGTCCAGCTCCCCCATCACCGAGGATAGGGCAGCGCGGACGTTGGCAAGTCCGCCCTGCACTGCCTGCCACTTGCCCCATTCCTCGGCGTCATCCAGCGTGAAGAGGGGTCTCTACGGGTCATCGCGGGACATCCAGCGCAGGGTAGTCCCACTCCACGCCTCGGGAACGGGATTGATCGAGACAAGGGTAGAGGCAGCACCACCCCACCAGTCGTCGCCGCAGGAGGCACCTCCGCGGTAGGCTCCGCGATCTCCTCGGCGACACCGCCTCTCGCTGCCGGCGGGGTCGCGGTCCGCCCCGCGGAGGTGGACGACACCCGTAGCACTTTCTTCGGCGCCAGCGGCGGGACTAAGCCTCAAGGAGCGGTGCTGTGAGACAACAAACAACATCAGCAAAAATGACTCGATGCCAGGAAAGGAACGAGACGCGCGAGGAATTTCCACTTACACTCCCCCAGCGCAAGGACGGAGGGTACATTTCGCCTCCGAGCCTGACGCCGACCCCGGGGCATCTGGCAACAGCCGCTTGCCGCTGCTTCTCTGCTCCTGGGCCACAGGAAGAGGGACGGGAGTCAGCTCTGACGACTCCTGAGGCGCGCCCCGCGCCGGCCCCTGGGGTCGAGTCCCGGGCGGGCGGCCCGCTCGGTTTGTCCCCAGCGGCCGTTTGGGAGCGCTGCTCCCGGATGTCGAGCGCGCCCGGCCGGGGGGCCGGAACGAACTCCTCCTCCTCTTCCTCCTCCTCCTCCTCCTCGTAGTCGTCGTCATCATCATCGTCTGATACGACCTGGCCCTTCCACCGCCGATGGAACTCCTTGGCGGCCCTTCTTTTCTTCCTCGCCGCCTCCTTGTCCTTGCGCTGCTTCTGCTTTTCGGCAAGGAGACGGTTCTGCTGCCGCCGCTCGGCGTCCTCCGGCACCAGCGGACGCGAGCCGACGACATTAGTCATGTGGCCCTGCAGGCACGAAAGCTCCATGTCAAAAGCGACGAATGAAGGAACGCAGGAAAAAGAAACGGGCGCTCGAAGTCCTCACCAGATCGACAAAATCCTTGTCCGGGCGCATCGGAGGGTGGCCAGGCACCGGGTAAATGGCGTCCTTATCCTCCAGCGCCTCCCGGACTCGCTGCCGGATCTCGGAGGCGGGGAGCGCACCCGTCGCAAGGACGGTGCCCTCGGTCGGTGCGCCGGGAGCCATCTCGGCGAGCGAGCGGACTCGGAGCATCAGCAGCGCCACCCTCCGAGCATTGTACGCCCCGATAACTCCGGCCCCGGTCAGCCCCTTTCCCTTCAGGTACTCGATGGCCTGAAGCAAGCCGGAGATCCGTTTCTTCTCCTTCTCCACCGAGCCATATGACCACAGCTCCGGCGCCACTTCAATGACGCAGTCGGTAAATTCCGGCAAGGGGGAGTCAGAGTAGTTCTTCACATAGAACCACTACTTATGCCAACCCTTGTGGGACGCCGCAGTCTTCATCGCCATGTACTCCTTGGCGCGGGTATGGCGGAGGTGGATTCCGGCGCACACTATCGACACCGGGGTTGCCCGCTGCTGGCTCCCTCTCTTCTCGGCCTTCTGGTACAGGCTGACCGCAAAGAAATACTTCCAAAGCGAGAAGTTGGGCTCGATGCCCAGGAACCCCTCGCATAGCGCGACGAACACCGCGATGTGTTGGATCCCGTTGGGATTAAGGTGCTGCAGCTCGAGCCCGTAGTAGTGCAGCAGCCCGCGGAAGAAAGGGCTCGGCGGGGTCGCGAACCCTCTCTCTTGGAAGTGGGCGAATGACACAACGTAGCCGGCGGGCGGACTCGGCACCTCCTCCATTCTGGGGAGCTGCCATTCGCCCCTTTCGGTCCTCTCAAAGAGGAAGCCCTTCCTCGTGAGGTCGTCGGCGCGCGAGGTGCCAAAGCTGGTGCGCTCCCAGGTTGCCATCGCTAAGGGGTGAAAAGCTCGACGGCAGAAGGCGAGGAAGGTTGGAGCGTTGGGTGGAGGAAGACGAACGGCGCGCAAGAAAGCTAAGGGCGCGCGAGGAGGTGAAAAGACTTGGGAGCAGATTGCGGGCGGAACCGGCGAGGCGGACTCCCCGTCTTATGGGAGGGCGCGTGGGAAGCAGAACAGACGCCCCCATCGCAATGAATGCGGCGCCAGGTACGCCCCGTCATGCCCGCCCCTTTTTTGGAAATCATGCGCACGACCTGCTGCAGGAAATATCCACTCCTGCCTCGTTTCGCGGGTCGACGCCTTCCGCCACTTCGCCTCCCAGAGAGTACGCGCGCACAACCTCCTCCGCATCCGGCCCAAGGCTCACCAAAAAGGTAAAAAAGGGATACGGGGCTAAAAACGCCCCTACGACCCGTTATGATCCAGGGGTTCGAAGGCTGGCCCACCGTGGGTTCGACAGCCGCCCCAGGATAACCCCGAGCGAGGGGTGAGAAGAGACGGGTCCGCTAGCGGCCATCAATCGGGCGCACGACAGCCTAGGGCGCCCCGACCTCACATTTGAGTCCGAACCGGCATCAGAGTTCATGGTTTTTCCCCGAAGAAAGGCAACGAGCCACCGGATCTGATCGAACGGACTCGGGAACTATATGAAGCCGGCCGGAATCTGGGGTACGCCACCAGCTTGGCCCGAGCCAGAACCCCCCCCCCCCCCCCCGAACGGGGACCGGGACCCCACTCGAATCGACCCGTTTGCAACTCAACGAGCACCACGATTCGTCCAGCGAGGATAGCGTGGCACGGCTCACCCCCTCTGTCTCAGCGAACGGACGCTTGAGGGTAACGTTCAAAAGTCGATCTGGCCTCCCGACCAGTCTCCTGCAACGCGCGGGAGCTCGGGGGCTGGCTTCGCAACCAATGACCACACGGATGGTCACGACCTAAGGTTTCCGGATGGAAGGCGTCCTACGGAACAACGAGAATCTTCTCGTGCCAAGACATCCACAGGGCTCTCTGTCTAGTCAACTTCCCCAGCCAAGCCGAACAAACAACGCTTCCCGTCACTCATTAACTGCAGAGCAGAAATTCCCGACGAACGACGATAACAGCCTCCGGAGGAGCGTCCCCGCTCCACCACAGGCTCGGGGGCTACTATCATGGGGAAATATTAACGACCTCCTAATGACCGTTAAAACAACAGTCATGAAGGCCCAGGCCCACCTGCGGCAATGGTGGCCGCCGTTGGCCTAACTTGGGAGGGGGGCGCCCCGCTCCGCCTCGCCCGACCAAGTGCCTCGGGGTCGAACTCTCCCGGCCCCTCCGTGGCCCGACTCCGCCTCGCCCGACCAAGTGCCTCGGGGTCGGACGTTCCCGGCCCCTCGACGGCCAGACTCCGCCTCGCCCGACCAAGTGCCTCGGGGTCGGACGCTCCCGACCCGTCGACGGCCAGACTCCGCCTCGCCCAACCAAGTGCCTCGGGGTCGGACGCTCCCGACCACTCGACGGCCAGACTCCGCCTCACCCGACCCGGGGTGTAGGGAGTCGGACTCACCTGGGCCCACAAGGCGAGTATCCACCTCAGGCGCAGATGGGAAGATAGGAGTGCGGATCTCGTGGGCCCCCCGCCGATCTCGCCATAAATGCACTGCGGCTCTGGCACGCAGAAAGGCTCCCGCGCCCCCGAGGTGACCCGTCACAGGCACCCAAGCACGACCGCACAGCGCAGGCTACAGTGGCCGCAACTTTCCCTGATTCGCTACAGGGCACTCATGGCCTGCGCCGCCAGGCACAGGAGGAAGCCTAGCCCATCCTCGCGCCCCTCGAATCCGGTGACAGGGATGGGACGTCCGCGTCCCACGGGCCGTCAGCAAGGCAACAGGGTCAGCCACCTTCCCCGACGGGCACGGATGCCGCGACCGAACACCATCATCACGCCTGGCGGCAACGGCCCCCAAGGAGATCGTCAACAGGATCTGGAGGTAGCCGCCCTCCTCCGGTGGACGCGCTGACAAGAGCCGAAGGCCGGAGCAGGGGGCGGCGACCCGGGGGCTTGGTCCTTCCCCTTGTATTCTATATTTTACTCTCTCCTCACGCCTGGCTCATCGTTAACCCTGAGCTTCCCTTGCGCTATAAAGGGAAGACCGGGGGCCCTGAGACAGGGGACATTCTCTCTCGCACTCTATCTTGGAGATGAACTCTGACTGGGACGGACTCTCTCTCTTCTCCGGCGAGAAGGACACACACACTCTCACCATTACAGCACCAGCGCACACCCAAGAGACTTGGGACCAGCTCCCTCTCTCGTCCTCCTGTAACCCCTACTACAGACCCCGCGTGGGCAACACGAGCAGCTCCTCATACTGGACGTAGGGCTTCTTCTTGCCCGAATCAGTCTAAACCCCGTGTCTCCCACGCCACCATCCAAAACCTTACGCGCATAAAAGAAATTTACTAGTCTTAGTCTTGATCCGCTAATCTTGACGACGACAAGTACTACGTGGAGTCTACTGAAGGGGTCACGCACCCATTCTTACAGTACTACTCCATTTAGTAGTTTTCGACTAGTACTACGTGCAGTTTACTGAAGGGGTCTCGTTCCCATACTTCCAGTACTAGTCCATTTACTAGTTCCCCACTAGTACTACGTGTAGTTTACTGAAGGGGCCTCGCTCCCATACTTCCAGTACTACTCCATTTACTAGTTCTCGACTAGTACTACGTGCAGTTTACTCAAGGGGCCTCATTCCCATACTTCCAGTACAACTCCATTTACTAGTTCTCCACTAGTACTACGTGGAGTTTACTGAAGGGGCCTCGCACCCATTCTTCCAATACTACTCCGTTTAATAGTTCTCGACTAGTACTACATGGAGTTTACTGAAGTGGCCTCGCACCCATTCTTCCAGTACTACTCTGTTTACTAGTTCTCGACTACTACTATCTGGAGTTTACTGAAGGGGCCTCACACCCATACTTCCAGCTCTCCTCCGTTTACTAGTTCTCGACTAGTACTACGGGCAGTTTATTGAAGGGGCCTCGTTCCCATACTTTCAGTAGTACTCCATTTACTAGTTATCACTAGTACTACGTAGAGTTTACTGAAGGGGACTCGCTCCCATAACACTGCGTTTACTAGTTCCCGACTAGTTTTACGCGTCGTCAGCTACCTTGATTCCTTGTCTCGACTACAAACAAGACATTCTGAGTGCTTTTGACGCATTGCTCTAGCTCCCATGCTCGGGTCTGGGGTCGACAGGGCACTTAGCGTGCTTTCGGCGGATCGTTTAAGCTCTCACACTTGGAAGCTGGACGCTGCAAAACTACTCAGAAGATTCGTGGAAGAACCGGATTTAACAGGCTTTTGAAGATTTATCTCGGGAAGATAATTGTTTAACCATTATTTCAGGGATTTTTATCCCAAAATAAGGGGGTTTTAAAAATTTTAACCTAGAGGTCTTATCTAGCCATTGTCTTAAGGAAAAGGGTTTGATTTGAGAAGTTATTTGTTTAACCATTTTTTTTAGGAAATTCATCCCGAAAAAAGTGGTTTTCGAATTTCTGAACCAATTTGCCCATCTTATCCATCAAATTCGTACCGTCATATATTGCATGCCACGATTCATTGGATCCTTTTTATTAAAACCTTGGGGATTTGGATTCAAGGCTCGGGGGCTGCAGGGACACGTGTCATCAATGACTTATTTTTCAAATCTTTTGGAAGATAAGGATAGAAGATTCAAAACTAATTTGACCCTAGCCTGATTCTTCGAGGCAACGTAAGGCTCGGGGGCTACTCCATATGGAGTCTAATCGCACCCCATATAAAAGAAGACTTGGCAACTACTCGGGGCATGAGCACCTCACAGCCTCGATGCAGCCAAGGAAGTACTCGGAAGACACCATCAAGATGGAGTTCAGGAGAACTCGAAGATGCCTTCAGAACTACTTGGAAGCCTACAGTACTCGACTACGAAGAGCTCGGGGGCTTGTCAGAGCCGGTGCTGCAGGACTGCGCACATGACAAACATTTTCTAGGATAAGGGATGGGACATGGCCCACGCCCTACATCAGTTGTAACTACTCATATTGTAGTAGAACTACTGATACCATAGTAGAACTAGTCGGAATAGAAGGAAACTACCTGAATAGTACTCGGGCAGGACTCCTAAGCTCGTATCTGGCTAGGATTTCCATGTAACCCTGTCCTCCTAGATTATATAAGGGTGGGCAGGGACCCCGTCCAAACAGAATCACCAAGATCATCCCGATCAACACCTAAGGCAATAAAAATCACATACAGGACGTAGGGTATTACGCTCTCGACGGCCCAAACCTATCTAAACTTTGTGTTCCTTGCACCTTCGAGTTCCTGATCACGGAGACACCCTACCTACAAACTCAACACCTCGGGGGTATCCCTCAGTGGGCGTGGCGGTAAAACACCGACAATGTCCAAAAAAGAAAAGGAGCATATTTCTGAATTTCAAAAAGCAGCAATTCAGTTCTAAATCAGTCCATGCCATATTTCTGAATTTCAGAGTAGATAACTAACAGAAATTCAGGGCTAACTTAAGGGCTAAAATAGAGTATTCATGCCACATATTTCTAAATTTCAGAGTAGACTGCTATCAGAAATTCAGTTCTATGTCATGTTATAGATTACTCATGCCATCATTTTAGATAATACATCCATAACTCTACTTGCACATTCAGAATACTACAGAGAACCTAGGCATGGAAAAAAGGAGTGATCACTGCATGTGTCTTAAATTGGGAGATATACCTCAGGATCACCATCCATACTTAGTAATTCCATTGATTTCATCATATGATTGACAGTATAGAAGCCACATGCGTTGCCAGGAGGTTGCTGGTGGCACCACAAAAAATAAATAGATCAGAAATAGTGAGAAGAAAGAAATTACATGGCTTCATTACAAGTTTTCACAGCAATGTACCATACCGGGAACTTTGGGACATGTTCCAAGCTGCTACTATTGTCCATCTTCTTCATTGTGTAGTATGAAATAAAATCCCTACAACAACACAACCATGGAACATTATGTTAGTTCATTGTCAACACAGCCATGGAACTGTACAGAGATTATTTTTGGAATTAGTTGAAGGTTATGAAAGAACTCACTCATTAAGCACCTCTTTCAACACACTATGATCACGCACCTTGGACCTTTGTGAATCAAAGTACAAGGCCTTTTTCCACATTGGAATAATAACCACTGAAATCCAGTGGCCATTTGTGTTATGCGCAAACATGATAAGTTTCTTATCCCACCAAATAAGATCTGTCTGAACTTATGGTAGCCAAGGACATCAACTCCGGATCAAGGAAGCCCACAAGCACAGACTTTGCCTTTGTTTCCATAATCATGGACCTAAAGTTAAGAAGAAAAAATAGTGTCAAGACAACTACATGGTACAAATGAACTAATATAAAGCACAATTATCAAGCTATATCCAACAAATGATTACTGAGAAGCAGATTAGAGCAACTTACAGTGTGAAGTAGCGGATAAGTGACACATCCAATGCATCGACATTAAAAAGGTCATATAAGTCATTAAAACCCACAATTAACACTCTATGTCCTGCGATCGCTGAAAATGACAACGATTGTACTGGACCAATATAGCTTTCTTCTTTGCAGCACAACCTTTCAAGTAGTGATTATGGAGTGAAGTGCTTGCAGGTCCGGCGCTCTTAAGTTCATCAACTGTCAACATTAGCACTCCATATCTGTAATGTGGGTTGTTCTGAGTCCATGCTGATGCTGCACCTTTCTTCTTAGGCTGGTGCTTAGAGCTTTTCATGGGCTACTGTTGCTTCTTTGAACCCTCCCCAGGAGCCTTCTTTGAACTCTCGTCCATTTTCCGCTTCTCTAGCCTACTATTGGCAGCAACATTCTTGCCTACACTAATTGCATCATCACTTGCACTCTTGGCTGCAATCATCACCTGTACTCTCGGTTGCAGCAGTGATGGGACAACTCTTGGCTACAACAGTGATCAGAGAACTATTGGGAGCACCAGCAGGTTCCTTTGAAGGAAAAATGATCTTGGCTGCATTAGTAATCGGAGCACTCTTCTTTGCACCAGCAGGTTCCTTTAGAGGACTAACAATATCACTCTTGGCTGCAGCAGTAGGTTCCTTTGAAGGAACAATGGTCTTGGTTGCATAGCACTCTTTCTTTGCACCAACAGGTTCCTTTGGAGGACTAACAGTATCACTCTTGGCTGCAGCAGCAGGTTCCTTTGAAGGAATAATGATCTTGGCTGCATCTGAAGCACTCTTTGTAATGTCCTTTGCCACAGTTTGTGAAGAAGCTTGCTGTGGCCTAACAACAACATCACGCCACCACCATTGTATCCTTTGCAAGAGAGCTTGTCCAAGTTTTGAGATCTCATCATTAGGAGGAAATGAAAGCACAATATCAGGCCACTCACTTACAAGCTCCACTTTGACCACTACACATTCTTCGTGAATCAGAACTATATGTAGCTCAAATTGCCTTGGATAAACCTGACCCCATGCAACCTCAGCTCGGTAACCACCAACTATTTGTATTAGGGCACAAGGTGTGGGCTCACTCAAGCCACTTATAGTATCATGGTCAAGGTCTGGACCATGATCTCCCACCATCTGCTCTAGATCTTCATCTCATTCATTAAAGGACCATTATTGTTATCCGTAGCTGCAGAGGCGAACACACAGCTGCTCCTCCGTCCGGGTGCGGGGCTTGTGTTCCTAGAAACTAACACTATCTACAATCCTTGTGATGCAAGCATGGACATGAGGTCCTGTGTCAACTCAGCCCTGAGTTCTTCCTTTGTTGCCCGCAAGTCTGCTGAGCTGGCCTTTCTCCTCTTGCTATACATACTCGAGTGCTCAGGCCATGCATCCTTCCAGCCATTGTAGCTGGAGACGCCATGCACGCAACCAGATTGCTCGGGTTCCAAACATTGAGTTAGCACATCCTGCTCCCTGACCCAAGAGATGTCTGAGGATTGTGCATATGCTTGCTTTTCTTTGATTAATTCAAAACGTCGCCTAGTTGCCTCTGTCTTGCACTGAATATGAGCAACACCTTCTGATATCTCCGGCTTATTCCTTGCTCGTAGCCAACTCCTAGGATGCCCTTCAGGGAAGGCCTCATATGGATTGGGGATCCCTAGAGTAGTTAACTAGCTGTCCTCTTCATCCCATTGTGCAGTGCTCATGCTTGTATTTCTCTCGAAGCGCCTTGAATCTTTCACTCTCTTTTAAGGCTTCTTCAGATTCTATCATCCTGATGAACAATTGCCAGTCGTCCAGTTTGATATATGGGTGCTTCCCAAATGGAGTCAGTCCTGTCTTGATATAATTTGTCTTAAGCTTGCTTTTGTGGGTTCTGCATGCCTTTGATGTTGTCTTCATGACCTTCTTAAACCCAGACGGCTTCATCTCTACCGGGACCTCCAAAAAAGGTTGCACCAATTTATCGAACAAGGACCACTTGTCTTTGTCACTTAGGGATTTGAAACCTGGCATAACTAGAGAGAGCCTCTATCTAGCAATGAGACCAGCAAGCGTCCGTAACCTCAACTTCTACCTCGTTTCTTTTGGCATCCCCCCTCGATCAATCCCAGTTACTATAATCATGTCCTTTGGCCACTTTGTAGATGTCCTGGCTTTCTTCGCCACAGACCTATCATGCCGCAGCTCTTCATCATTGGTGTCGCAATCCTCAGCTTCTTCCTCTGATTTAGAACCGTCTTCACCAAAATGTGACCATTCATCGGATGAGGCCGGCGAATTAACAATCAAGAAATTAGACATCCATCATAATATTAAGAAACTTCAATAATACTGATATGTACTTGTAGGTGATAGGCAATCTTACCTTTTTGATGCGGTAGAGGTTGGCAGCCTAGGAGGTTGATGTAGGAGTTGTTCAGCTTCAATAAGAATGAAGTACATGTAATGGGCACATGGAACAAGACCATCGGGTGTCAGTTTATGATTATGACAGCAAACAACTATAATATCAAAGCAACCTACAAACAATGGTGGGTGCTGAGTTTGCATCCAGGGGGGACCGAATACCACAAACCTGCTCCGTTGGATTTTCGGCAACCCCAAATAAAGACTTATGCATTCAACACCCACCACACAAAGTTACTGGTTGCAATTTTTATGTTCCAAAAAATAAATGCATTACCACATATATAAGTTAATAAACACTGAAAAAAAGACTCCCATACACTGAAGCTGAACAAAAATACTCTAAGTTAATTGACCAAGAACACACTATCATCATGCAAGCATTATAACAAGAACAATGATTACGCTGATTTTAACACCACAAAGACTTGAACAACAATGCAATTCACTTAAGCAGGAGCTAGAGAAGAAAAAATTGGCATTTAGCCATTCAATCTTAACCCTAAGCATTTCACATTCCGCCATTCAATCCATAATCATTGTAAACCCTAACCAACAGCTAAATACTACTTCCCTAAGCATTAGTCTAAACCATAAATATCAATCTAAACCCTAAGCATTCAGTCTAAACCCTAGACTACTTCCCTAAGCAGATAGAGAAGGTGCCACTAACCTCTATTGCCATTGAGCAACAGCTTGATGAAGTAGACGTTGGCGGTGCCAGTGGTGGCCCATTTGTCGTCGTCGCCGGACCTGAGGTGGCCGGGTCGTCGTCGCCTGGGCCCTTGCTGGCAGGCGCAGCGCGGCGGGGAGGAGGGGTGCGGTGCGAGGGGCACGGCGTGGCGGGCACGAGGGGAAGAAGAGAGGCGCGGAGCGGTGAGCGGGGAGGGGTATGGTGCAAGGGGCATGGCTTGGCTTGCGCAAGGGGAAGGCGCGACAGGCGGTGAGGGGAAGGCGCGACGCGGTAGGGAGGAGGGGCGCGGCGTGGCAGGCGGGGAGGAGGGGTGCGGCGCGGCGGGCGGGGACTGCGAGAGAGGCGGGCGGGGAGTGCGAGAACCCTAGCCTAGTAGTCCTTCTCCTGTTGGGCCTTTTGGGCCTCTTCTCTTGCCACCCCAAAAAAGAATGAACAAACTCGCCGGCCCAAATAAAAAAGGGGCAAAAATAGTGCGTGAGTCGGAATCGAACTCACGACCTCACACTTCCAAACAGAAAGACAGACCATTCAATTACACTAGAATTTTAGTTCTATAGCCATATGTTTTTGTATCTAAAATTACTACATTCGCAAATCAATAAACACCTGCAAGAGGTGGCCTCTCCGCTCCCAAACCACATCGTGAAGCCACCTACAATCCCTAAACCTAACTGTTGATGCGCTGGAGAGGGAGGCAAATCGGGAGGCGACCGGTGCGGTAGGCCGGGAAAGATGGCCGGCAGGAGGTCCTACAAGCGCGATTGGTGCGGGAGGTTCTACGCCAGCCAGCCGTAGTGCCGGGAAGACGAAGCTGCCGTGAAGCATGGCCATGGGGAGAAGAAGGCCGTCGAACAGAACTCCGGTGGGAAGAAGCCTGGCTAGGCGGCGTACAAGAGGAACACCAGTGGGAGGTTGTTCCGCACTTCCCCATCAGTGCAGCCTCGCACTCCAGCGGAATCATCAACGCCGCACTCGCAGATCGAGGTCCCGCCGCCTCCGGGTGCGTACATTAACCTCATCGACTCTGACTCAGGAGACAACTCCGGAGGCCACGGCGGCGGCGACCTCGGGCAGCACGGTGACGGCAACCAAGGACACCATGGCAGCGACGACCCCAGACACCAAGGCAGTGGCGACGACTCCAGCCGTGGCTCCGGCTACGAAGACTCCAGCAACGACTCGGACAGCCCTAAGGCAAGTTGCCCTGAACCTTACTCTTATTTTTCTTAGAAACCATGCAACGACTTGGACATTTTCCTTGTCCTTGAAGAACCACTATTTCTCCTTCCCCAGGAGGGAGAAAGGAAACAGACGAAGCCTAATGACGTCAGCTGCGATCCCCCGTATCACTACGGTTTCACACAGCTCAAGGAAGTTCTGGAGATGTACGTTAGCGTCCTCGTTTGGCTTGCCGCAGAATAGGCTAGCCTGCACAATGTTAATGAGACTCGATTTGAGTTCAAAGTTCATGTCCCCGACGTCGACGTTGGGTCCGGTGGCCACGTTGGTGGCTGAGGGGACGGAGAAGTCATGAAGAGTCTTTTCAGCCATAACGGTTGATGGTGCTTGAATGACTGGTTCGGTTGCCAAGAGAACGATTTGAGGAGGGATGAAGCGAGGTCGGACCCTTCTAATGAGCTTCTCTGGATTTTCAACGAAGTTTGTCGGCAAAGAGAAACTAGTCGTACACTACCCTATTTTCATCCAATCAGGAGAGAAAAAAGCAACATTAGCCTGTATAAGAAATAGCTATTTCTTAAACATATTGCCAAGATCATGTATGAGTAAATCTTTTAATCAATGCCATCCCCGGCAACAATGCCAAAAATGCTTGTTGGCATTTCCTAACATCATCACCAGGATTTAGTCCTTAGCGATGGCACCAAGAAACGTCGTGGTGGTATGTCTTAATGATTACAGATTGGATCCGCAAGCCCACGGATATACCGCTGTAGCATTTCACCCGGAGAGTATTCGGGTATTGTTATTTATAATTTCCCGTGGGATGGCATGAGTAAAAGAGTTTACTAGGTACATAACCAGGATGATACAAATAAGATATAGACTATATTTCATACAGGGGTAAATTATGATAAATGATAATGAGGGTAATGTGACACACACACTCGTGTCAATCTCAAGATAAAGAATAACGAATAAACCAAAGGTTAGTGGGAGCATAGGCATACAAAGAATTTCCTAAAAGCATCTATTCATACAAGCAAGGGTTACACAAGATACATGGTTAGGGCTTAGAGCTAAGGCTCGGGATACCAGGGAGAATGTCCTGCACTGGAGTACATCCAGTCCCGTTACATCTTTCAGAACTCCTACACCATACCCGAACGTGGGGGGCTACACTAACCACCTACCGTCTACCCCTACAACACCGTGGAGCATGGTCATATCCGAAGGATCCCAGATACCCGGGCACCACGCCTATGTACGAGGTCACTACCCTAGCGTCCTCGGGTCTCCCACCCTTTGGATGGATAAGTAAAGAGCTAAGGCAGGCCCAAAGGCAAAACGAACCGATAGCCTTACTTAGAACATCTGGCCTAACCACATATAAAGCATAACTTATGGAAGAACAAGCCATGGTATGATAAACTATCAAGATAGCATAGCAACCATGACTAAGCTCTGCATTATGAACAGGATAATGACGAGTTGAATACAAAGCCATACCCAAGGCCGAGGATTGCTCAACAACCCCGAGGACGAATATGATTAGCTAAAGAGAAGAACTAATCTAGCTCCACTACCCTAAGGAGTACAAGTCACAAGAATGCGAGAGGGAGAGAGGCTCCAAGTTGTGGTTTGTGTTGAATCAGGGGGAGAGGGCCTCCTTTTATAGCCTCCTGGGGCGAGGTATACATGAAAACCTAGAAAACCGTCTTGAGGAAGAGTGGGGGGCACTCCACGCCAAAGATCTGGCAGCCGGGAAGCTGTCCAGGTTCAGCCGAACCTGAGGGTTGGCTGAACCCAGATGGCCCTCCCCTGTGTCTGCCTTCCTCTGGACGGCTGACAGGTGGGCCCTGGTGTTGATCCTCTTTGATTTGTGCCTTGGCGCGCCCATTTGCTCTGGTTTGTAGGCCCTCCAATCTTGTGTGGTGCAGCGAACGATCTTCTGTGCTCTGGTTTGTAGGCCCTCCAGACTTGCATCCCTGAAATGGCTTGAAAGGAAAAATAGCTGTGGAACTAGGTTAGTGATACAAATATGCGAGTAAGAGGTATGGTTTTCCTTTATTTGTAAGTATAGTTGACGGTCGGATTTCGCATTTAAGGACCGTCAACAACTACTTTGATATATCAGCAAATCCAACCCGCGGATGACTACTTCGACTACTCGTCTCCACTAAGAAACTAGTCGGGAGCGGGCCTCACTTCGTCGGCAACTGGTCATGGACTAGTTCCGACTAGTCAGTTTTATGAACAAACTCCCGCAACTCCACCGACGACCGCCACGGTTTCGTCGACAATCATCCACAAATCAAGCTAAGCCACTTATACCTTTTTCGACTTGTTCTTCACAGGATCGACTACTATTTTGGGTACGCCTCTTGACGGGAGTTACCCTCGGGGGGCTACACCATGATCGACTACTTCTAAGGTTTGCTGACTAACAGTCCACGCGCTTGGTACACCGAGTTGTGTCGGGCTCACAGCGGCTACACCCTACGGATATGCACGTTCCAACACGCGCTCTCGCCGACTACTTTATGCGCAACGCGCATTCTTTTTGTCGCCTGCCGACTACATAATTCTGCATTCATTGTCTTCTCTCAACGGTTGCTAAAGTACTTAGGTAGCACACGCCTTAATCCGTGAAACCTTGATTCTTCTGTATGCCTATGTTCCTACGCGTGCACTTGATCAGCTCCCTGCGCTATGGGCTACGGCTATCAGTGATCAGGTGCCTAAACGTAATAGGCTAACTACTTGGGGAAAATACATGGCCTGACAAGAGCAAGTTGCGATTTTTTATCATGCATTTTACATTGCTGGGATTCACTCCTGACTCGATATCATGTATATTAGTTACAACATATTTTTATGTTTACCTTGCAGGGGACCAGACCTGGACCATGCCGCTGAGTGAGGTATGCTCCCGAGAGCTGCCATACTCGGCCATCACTTCATCGGCACAGACCACTCGGTGTGCTAGCTGAGACTTGGCCGACTCTCAGGCTCGGAGGCTGGCGCCGCTGACCATGTGGCGTATCTCCTTTGATTTGGCCGATACCTACGCTACTCGGCGTACCTTCGGTGGCTCGTCTAGCTCCCATGCTCAGGGGCTGGGCGCGACAAGGTGCTCGGCGTACCTTCGGTGGCTCGTCTAGCTCCCATGCTCAGGGGCTGGGCGCAACAAGGCACTCAGCGTACCTTCGGCGGCTCATCTAGCTCCCGTGCTCGGGGACTGGGCGCAACAGGGCACTCAGCGTGCTTTCGGCGGCTCGTCTAGCTCCCATGCTTGGGGCTGGGTGTCACACCCCAGGTATCAAAATAATTAAAGCAAGTTAATTAAGCATAATCTCATGTATGTAGAGCCATGAAAAACTTAAACAAAAACCTCATAGGTTGCTCTTGCAAATAAATGTATACATGTATATGTATATGCACATTTATTTATGCACATTAACAAGAAACTTGTATAACTTTCAAACCGTTTCAAATATGCTCATGAATTTGAATAGGCATATCAATCATACCATAATAAACAAAAATCCAGTTGAACTCAAGAGGTAAAAGTGAAAAATCACACATGAAATGATCAGATGTTTAATAAATAAGTGGTTTTCGAAAATTAAAATTATCTTTCAAACAAGAGCTCAAATGAAATTTTACCCAACATGAAAGTTGTAGGATTTTCAATTGTCAAACTTTTTTGTATTCACAAGTTTTTGAGCTGAGGCTTGGCGGGAGGTTAAAATTTTTAGTTTTACGCTGCAGACCCTGAAATTCTTTCTATTTCTATATAAAGTCCCTCTCCTCCTCAGCCCCCTGCCTCCCTGTCGCACGACCGCGGCGCCACTTGGCCTCACCTAGCCCGACCGCTCGATCCCTGAATCCTCCCCACCCCAGTTCGCATTGGCCACGCGGCAGGCTGCCCCCAATCACGTGCCACGAGGACCGCCGGCCGACCGAGCCGCTGCTGCGCTCCCCCACCACCCGACCGGCCCTTCCCTTCGCCCTTAAGGCAGCGCCAGCTGCCCAGCTTGTTTCTCCTCCCCTCACCCTGCCTATAAAAGGGGCAGCCGAGCCCCTTCCTGCACGCACGTCCGAACAGCCCGCCATTGCCGCCGGCAAGCTCGAGTTCATCGTGGAGCTCCCACCCCTAACCTCCCTCTGCCCAAATTGACCCTCCAGTGAGCTTCCCCACATCCCACTAGAGCATCCAAGCCCAGCCACGCCACCCTGCCCCGCCGGAATAGTGCCAGCACCGCCACCGCCTACTGTCCACCGTGGAGGACCCGACTCCGGCCGTCCCCGAGCCCCAGCAATGCCACAAATCGGTGCACCCTGGCCCCCTCTCCATTTCCCCCACCTTCCCCCTCGCCGCCATGGCCCGAGATGGCTGGATTTTTGCCGGCAAGGCACTGTCCCCGTCCCCAATTCCGTCCAAGGACCCAATTGCGTTTTAGTTTCTGATTTCAGGGTCCTCAGTGCAAGTTTCAGGGACCTGAACGTAAAAACTGAAACTAGATCCTAGATCCAAAACAGTGAATTAGAAAATGCATAACAATTCATAGAAACATTCTTAAAATGCAAACTAAAATGTTCTGGAATCCTTGAACAAGCTCTACAACTTTGTAAAAGAACCTTGGACTGTTTCTGTATATTTTTAGCTCTAGGATTAAATCAAGTTTAAATGGCACTTAATTGTTCTAAGAGTTACAGTGATGAACGGCTCATGATTTTTGGAGGGTAACATCTGTACTAGGTCTAGGGTCTTACATCTAATTTTCAGAGCTATATCACATTCATGGCTATAGTTCTTGAGTAGATCTTGTTCTAGGTTTATTTGTCTAAATTTATTTGCTTCTGATGCTTAATGGCTAAGTTAGTGCTCAAGTCTTTACAGTAGCTTTATTTTGGTCCATATATGCCATGGAAAAAGTACAGAACCTAGTACTCTAGTATAACATGCTCATGCCATTTTTATTAAAGGAAATGACAGTAAATAAAAGTAAATAGTTATGTTACTTAGAAAATACTGATATTTTAACTAGAGGAACCATCTGAGTAGATTACCATGTTGGTAAAATTTGAGATACAAAAACTCTATAGAACTCTATGTAGAATTAAACTTTTATTTTTATAGATGCATCTTGACTTATTTTCCATGCTCTGTGTGTTGTACAATAAATCCTAAAAATTTTACAGTACAATCCACATAGAACTAGGAACACTCAGTAAACTTTGGAGCAATAGTAAGAGTTGTTCAGTATAAAATGATCTTGATTCTAGAAGTAGTTGTTTAATATATTTTTCATGATTAATATGCTGAATGAAAATATCTGAAAATTTTACAATAAGTTTGTTTCTAAGTAAAGTACTCTGCGTAAAAGTCTCAACACCAAAAACTATCTTAAACAGCAGTTATGAATAATCCATGTTTGATCTTGAAAAATAGCACTTTTGAAATAATAAAAACTCCACTTACTTAATTAAGTTAATTACCTTAACTTGTAGTCTATAAATGATTGCCCAAGGATTTGTAAAATATGTGTTTCACAACAAAAATTGAGTTTTGTTGAATTGCAACTTTATCGTGAAGTTATTAAATCTTTACCATCACAATAAATCATACATGTGCATTTCATATAGATTCGGCTACTCTCGCTGACGGAACGTACAAGGTGGTGCTCGAGTCCGTAAAGGAGCAGCAAGAAGCTCAAGCTATGCTAACTGAAGCCGCCGAAGACCCGAATCAACATTCGGAAGAGCCCAAGGCTAAGTTTGCCCAGAAAGGGTAGCCCCGGAGCAAAACCCATATTTCAAAGTTATTCAATGTGGTTATATTATTTATTTGTGCATTAAGTTTTAGGAGTTGAATGCAACCTTAGATGCATGATTCTAGGTACCCGTGCTATGAATACTAGTTGAAAGGTATGATAGTTGTCATGCTAATAGGTTCGGTAAAAGTCGAGTGATTGCCTGTCACTCGCGAGAAATAGGAGTTGCTTGTTTACTTTATGTTGGAATCATAAGGTCGACGGGCGGGGCGGTGTTATGATATTCATGTTCATGTTGAGGCCCCATCTGTATAGCGAAAATGGCTAAGGTCACAGTGTGTAGTAGTGGTGGTTAAGCGTTTGAACGTACTAACCACATGCCGAGAATATGGTAATCGGTAAGCTGAGTAACTGATCGGCCCGACAAGTGGACTTTACATTCACCCACTGTATTTTTTTGACATGCGACAGATGCAGAGCTGGGCTCTGGAGTCGTGGGGGGTGACCCTGATCCACGACCCAGAAAGAAAAGCAAAAGGTTGCTTGGGGTGACCCTCCGGTGCTCCAGGCATGTGTGTTAGGTTTCCCTTGCAAGGTTAAGAAATTCGATTCGAATTGTTCATTTCTCGCGGCCATTGAGACTGCTTAATACTTTTACCACATAGAGAAAGAAGTGGAACAATGATGATGATGAATATGGTTGGATGCAAAATTAATTCTTTCCACCATGTGTGATGTTGGATAGTTGCTCACTTAGAATGGTTAACTAAACTAGAAAATTTGAAGCTAAAACTTGAAAGCAAGGACTCACTCTTAGTTGCTTTTCGGCAAAACAAACCCCTCAAGCCAAAAGCCTTGCATGTCTAGGAGTCGGCTAAGTATATTCCACTAGTTGGGTAAGCCTTGCTGAGTATTAGTATACTCAGCCTTGCTCGTGGCATTGCTTTCAGGTGTGTCCTTTGAAGATATGATAGCGGGTTTGACTTGGCCATGTATTTTGTTGCCTGGTTGGTCCGTGGAATGGGATCCGTCCCCGGCCAACAATGACTCTACCGAGTGATGCTACGTACGGGTTTCATCGTGGCATCCGAATCGATGATAGATCATTTCTGCTGCTTATGAACTCCAAATAAATCTTTCATATTTAAACTCTAAAGTATTTTCTCAATTCAAACTTGGTTTGTAATTATAAATTCATGTCAGACTCTGTGATGTAAAATTTATGGAATGTTGTAATCTCTGGACTCACCTTCGTGTGGGTTTAATGTATGTAATGTTTCGATCGAAGTCTCAGTGGTTGCATCGGGATTTTACCCGACAGACTGTCCAGTTACTCCATTTGAAGTGCGAGTTAGCCCTGATTACCCTAGTGGTGATGGTTAGCGCACTTGAGCCGGATTAATTCGAACGGTTCTACCACACTAGGCGCAGGAAATAACTCGGCGTATCACTGTGCAGAAGCTGAAGAGTTCATATTTAAGATTTGTTTTGAGCGGTAATTTTGGGTTACTTTGGAAAGTTATTTGCTTAACCATTTTTTCAGGGATGCTATCGCAAAATAAGGGGTTTTTGAATTTCTAAATCAATTTACTCATTTTAACAATCAACTCAAATTCTTAATTTTTTGCACAATCCATGCCATGACTCTTTGGGATTTGGATTCAAGGCTCGGGGGCTGCGGGACACGTGTCATCGATGGTTTATTTTTCAAATTTTTGGAAGATAAGAGCAGAAGATTCAAGACTAATTTGACCCTCAGCCTGAATCTTTGATTCAACCTAAGGCTCGGGGGCTACTCCATATGGAGTGCGAGTTTCAACGCACCCCATATAAAAGAAGACTTGAACACTACTCGGGGCATGAGCACCTCACAGTCTCGAAGCAGCCAAGAAAGTACTCGGAAGATATCTTCAAGATGAAGTTCAGAAGAACACGTAGACGCCTTCAGAAGTACTTGAAAACCTGTAGTACTCGATTACAAAGAGCTCGGGAGCTTATCAGACCCGGGGCCACGGGACTGCGCACATGGCGTACATATTCTAAGATAAGGGATGGGTCATGGCCCATACCCTACACCAATTGTAACTAGTCGGATAGGAGTAGGACTAGTCGGAACTGAAGGAAACTACCCGGATGATGAGATGAGCGTGCACATGCATCGAAGTTGAGAACTTTCTCACATTCTCACAATCAATGCATGGACAACACATGGCAGACAGGCGTCGATTCAATTTGTCCACCTCTGCTGCGCTCATGAATGACTTTAGACCACTAAAGTACTCTTCACAAGTACGGTTCTCAAGATACATCCACGTTCGGTCCACCATCTGCATTATTGTTAAACAAGAAACTTATCAATATCCAACTAAAATGAATACAAGTCATGACAATAAAATGGGCCTAAAATAGCATTTGGACCTCAAATGGGCCTAAAATACTAGGACGTGAACAAATGGGTCTAAAATTGCATTTGGACATCAAATAGGCCTAAAATACTAGAACATGAACAAATGGGCCTAAAATTGCATTTGGACCTCAATTATGAAAAGAAAAGCCTCACCTTCTTACGGCCTGTTTGGCACAACTCCAACTCTGCCTGGAGCGGCTCCACTCCAAAAACTCCAGGTGGAGCTAGCTCTAGTTGGAGTTGGAGTTGTCTAGGTGTTTGGCAAGAAGAGTACCCCCAGCTCCAAAAAAGAGGGTTTTCAGGGTGAATTACCATTATTACCCCCAACTCATGGCCCCACATGTCATCGTCTCGATCCACATCTTCTTCTTCCTCAGGACGCTCAACTGTTGCTGCTCGGGGATAGAGGCGGCTTGAAGCGAAGAAAGCATAGGGTAGTGACCGCCTGCCTGCACACGGCTCGCCATGGCCGTCGCGAGGCTGGTGGCTGCAGCGGCGGCTCCAATCCCGGTGCACCAGCGCGCGCGTGGCGGTGGAGGAGACCTGTTGCCGACGAGGGAGCACGACAGCGGAGGGAGCCAAGGCCGGCGAGGGAGCCGCAGCGGCGGAGGAGAGCTGCAGGCGGCGGCGGCGAGGAGGCAGGCGCGACGGCGGAGGAGAGCTGCGAGCGGCGGCGGCGAGGAGGGAGGCACGACGGGGGGAGGGGGCGATGGCCGGCGAGGGAGCGCGGCGGTGGAGGAAGCTGCGGCCGGCGAGGGCGAGCGGTGGCAGAGGGAGCTGCGATCGGTGAGGGAGGCACAGCGGCCGGCGAGGGAGCGCGACAGCGGAAGGAGCTGTGGCTGGCAAGGCAGGCGCGACGGCGGAAGGAGCGGCGGCCGAGGAGGAAAGGCACGAGCGCCGACGGCGGGAATGGTGTGCGGCGGGGGAGGGAGGAGCGGTCGAGAGGGGAGGCATGCGGCGGGGCTGTGGAAAGAAAAACGAAACATTTTTTTGTGTAAAGAGTGGCAATGGTGGGTAATTACTCCACAACTCCACGTTTAGGGCCATATTCGAGCTTCCTGGAGTTGCAAAAGAGGTGCTCCTAAACTCCAAGTACATTTGTACTACAGCTGCAGAGTTGGGGGCGCCCCATGGAGTTTTGGAGCTGAGGTGTTTGGCTAGAAAATTTGTTGGAGTTTGTGGAGTTCAGCTCCAGAGCCATGCCAAACAGGCCCTTAGCTTCCGGAGCACCCGCCGTGAGGGTAGAACAACGTGCAAACGAGTCAACCACTTAAGCTTCAGAGAGTAGTGGTGGAGCCATTGCATCTAGGTCCAACAGGATGGCTTTGAGCTCGAGCATGGTGGCTGGCTGGCGGACTTCATCACAAGCTTAACATGTTCATCAATTCTGCACACACACACACACAGAATGGAATCGAATTAAACACATAGACACAAGGAATTTCAAGCATGATCGAGCTGGCTGTAGGTAGAGCCTCACCTTCTTGGCAACCCTGCAAGACCCGACGACGGCGGATGAGGAGGCCGGGATGCCGGCGGTGGCGCAAGAGGAGGTCGGGATGCTTGCAGCAGCCCTGTACAAGCTAGAATGACGACGGCCCCGGGCGAGCGACAGCAGAGCTCTCATTGAGCGTGGACACCGAGGAGCGAGGCGTGCGGGCAGTAGTGTAACTGTGCCACACCAGCGAGGAGCGAGGGGCAGTATGTGCCTCCAGCAGCCGCAGCACGCACGCACATACGACGGCGACGAGGAGCGAGGGAGGAGGAGGTGTGTGCCGCCAGCCACAGCACGCCCAACGTGGCGAGGAGCGAGGAGCGAGCAGGAGCGCTCGCTACGCCGGTGATGAGCGAGGGGCGGAGGAGGTGTGACTCCGGCCGGCACACAAGGACACACACGAGCTAGTGCTGCCGGCCGGTTGACAGACGACGGCGGAGGGCGCGGCCTGGAGAAAGCTGCAAAAGGAGACAGAGGAACAGTGTCTCCTGTAGTAGAGGCTAAAGGAGACATGTGTTGCCCAGCCGCGTCTCCTTTCAAGCACATATAGGAGACGAGGATTAACAAGCCGCGTCGCCTTTACCTCACATGATATAGGAGACGTGGGTTCTAAAACCGCGTCTCCTATTACAGGAGACATTGGAGACGCAGATTGTAAAAGGAGACGCGGGTTCTGAAACCGAGTCTCCATTTACAAGACATATATGAGACATCTAGGAGACGCATCCCCTATAGTTCGGGAGACACGGCTTGTATCAGATATGGGGCTACGGGACTGCGCATATGGCATAGACTTGGGGCATGTCTCATACCTTATACATGCTGTAAACTACTCGTGGTTGAGTACTAGTCGGAACAGAAGGAAACTACCCGAGTAGCACTAGGCAGGACTCCTAAGCTCATATCTGGCTAGGATTCTTTGTAACCCTATGCCCCAGACTATATAGGGGCGAGCAGGGACGCCCTCCAAATGAATCAACCCACATCAAACAATAAGGTAATACAAACCACCATACGGGACGTAGGGTATTATGCTCTTTGCAACCCGAATCTGTCTAAATCTTGTGTTCTTTGCATCTTCGAGTTCCTAATCTCGGTGGCACCTCACCTAAAACTTACCACCTCGAGGTATCCCTCGGTGGGCTTGGAGGTAAAACACCGATAACTTGTATACTCGCATCTCCTATGTGGGTACATAGGAGACAAGGGTGGTCCTCCGGTGCTGGGAACGCACTTATAGGAGACACAACTTGTCAACCCGAGTCTCCTATTTGTGATAGGAGGCGCGGGTTCATCCCGCGTCTTCTATGAGTGTGTCTTCTTTGTTGGTTTGTTACATAGTGACTCTTACCTCCTAGGAGGTAATTGAAGTACCATAGCAAAGGTCAATTCTCAATCAGTGGACCTATTGAACAGTAACAAAAGATTAATGCGAAATCCGCAAAAAAATTGATCAGTGCATCCCATCTTCTAACTAAACCAATGCAGCTCATGCAAGTAATGGGCATCTAACTCAGACGAGCGACACATAGCATGGCACGAACAGGACCCGTCACGTCACTGGCCGGGCCAATGCATATACATGCATATACAGATGCTCCCGTCACTTTTGGTCAGAATATGTGCGTCCCTACTCTCCCCTGCTGAAATGGAGGCAGGTCGAGAGATCGGCATGATCGCCGATGATCCAGAGCGCGATACGCTGACGGCTGACCCGTCGTCCGTGTGGGCATCGATACCCCTTGTGCATATGCGAGGCAGTCTTTACGTATCGTCTTTCGCCACTTCAATGATCAGCGGACGGGTACCAGGCCACCACTATCGTGTTTTGATTCCGTGTGCCAGATGTATCGGCGAGCAGTCACTCCTCTCCACTGTGCGTCGTCCATCTTTCCAATGCGTCCACATCTTGGTCCAGTGCAGCAGGCATGGCGTGGTGGATGCCCAGCAAAGGAGGAGAGCGACGTACTGCCCTAACTGTGCATAGGCGTCCCGGAATCACATGCGTATACAGATCATCAGGATAGGAGATTGGTTTCAAGATTTCGAGCTGAATAAAGGTTAGAGGTCCTAGCTAGATGGCGATGTGTATGGTACACCTGTTACTCTTTTTTTTCTTCAATTTGATTGAATAAAGGGTACGGTATATCATATATGCAAACTTTAAAAAGGGCCAGGATTCGAGAGAACACTATAAGGTCACCGCGATTTTTCAATAGCATTATTTGCAAGCTGCTAAAGGATAGCATCTTTTCCCAACGGTCAAAATAAAGGTGTTTATATAGTAGAAATAGTAAGTTCCCCTTTTTCATATAAAAGAGCGCATCCCCTTCTTTTGCAATACGAATGAGTAAATACAGCATCTCTTTTTTTTTTCTTACTGCCACTTTACTAAATTCAAGTGGTGAACAGTATATATGTTACTTTTGATCTCAAACCTCCTGGTAGGTATGTTTGTGATATGCTGAGAAACATAGGTTGGAGCAAGTGCTCGATTTGGCTTACCCTTAATGATAACAGTTTTGAAGCACCAATTAACTCCATGAACATAATTAATTTTCAAGGTCGCCAATTGGATCAGCTACGTATTAGTCACTGCTATAAAATCTATTCAATATTTTGCATGTTGGAGGACAAAAATTGTAACAAAACGAACTGAAAATGTGAGGTTTTAATATGTGTGTTAATAATTAGGGATTTTTTCCTAGCTATACGTACCTGAATCAAGGTTACTAAGAGAACAAAAAAAAATTATCACAGCTTTCAGGAATTTTACTCATGGGCATCGAAACGAACTAAACATTCTTCTGAAAGACATTATTAGCTAGCAACATGAAAGAGATGCATGTATATTTTACCAAGTATTATCATCTATCCATCACCCGTGCCGTACTCGATCTTATTATTACCAGGCCGAGCTAAGCACTTCCAGACTTCCAGCCCGTCCCAACCCCAGAACCGTCTGCCGATTAGTGCTAAAATTTAGCACTTTTAAGCATTAGCATTTGGATCCAAATATTTTTTTAATTTTACCACAGTTGTCTTCTAAAGGCGACGCGCCTACCGCTGAAAGGACAACACCATTAAATCTTAGATAATTTGCTCCCACAGGGAGTCGAACCCAGGACCTAAGGTGGCATTGAGGCTCTTATAACCACTAGGCTACAACCCTTTTACATTTGGTATACTGATAAATATATTTATATGACTTCCCGTAGTACTCGGCATATTTGCTAGTTAATTGAAAAATAATAATAGCACTAATTGAAACTAGAAGTGTCAAAATACCTTCGAGAAACAGAGGTATAGTATCTTATTTTCTTTCCAAAGAACATCTCGTACAAATGCGTAGGGATACATAGGTTCTGACCCGGCCGGTCTTTAAACCATGCATATCCGGCACGCCGCATACACGCGCGTGACGTACTCGATCGAGAAGATTGTTGGTGGAGCGTTGACAAACTTGATCGAACCGCCTCGAGGCGCGGGAAACACGGGTCGGACCGGAGTCAAGCCATGTACGCGTGCATCCACCATGCCGTCGGTGGAATAATCCCCAGCCGGCCATTATCCTAGCTGTAGCTATCTCCTGCATGACGCCCTGCAGTGCTGGGTCGTCGTCTTCCTCCAATCTGCAGGATCCAGCTCTATTAGTAGAGATAGAGATACAGAGTTCGTCTCTCAGCTGCAATTGAATTCAGCTGTTTTTTGAAATCTGTCCCCTATGACGGGCGCTGGCTGGCTAGCAACTAGGGTTCTCGTTAGCGGCATTGAATCCCGTGCCATACCTTTCCAGACGCAGGCGGCCCTAGCAGCAGCTAGGACAAATTTTCCACGTAATCGTGATGTGCAGGGTTGACAAGTGATGCTGAACCAAGCAATATTCCTACGCTACTCAAGTTGACCTGAGTCGTTCGTTCGTCGTCGCGTGGCACGGCACCATGTACGTATACGTATACTGGCTCATGATGTCCATGTGGATCGGATGGACCACGCTTTTGACCGGCCGATTATTATTTGCATTGATTCCGTTAGATGCACTAGCGGAAGCTCAGGCAACGTGATGCATCTATCTTTACATCGTCAAGGAAGATGATGTGCATATCCAAGTCGAGCGAGTGGTAATTATTTTTTTTTAATCAAGGGCTCCCCCGTTGTATTCAATCTCGGAGATAAAACGCACAAGTTCAAAGCATTCACGTATTTGAAGCGCGCCCGCTCAGCACAGTTAAAAAAAAAACTCACGCACACTTTTCGCACGATCAGTTAACACGATGAGCTACGCCAAAATTTGATGAATCTCCCAGTGGAGCCTAAGTCTCCCAGCTTTGCTCCTGTGTCATTGAGTCCAGCCATCGAAGACTCATTAGTTCTCTTGCCTTTTGTTGACGCCAAATTTTACAGGTATAATTTTTGTGAGTGAAATCAGAGCCGGTGAAGGATTTGAAGAGGGTTGATGCCCGTTCAGCTTGAAGTAAAAGGGGTCTAGTCAAAACCATCAGAAGCCACAGTCAAAGATGACGTGGCATCAATCAAAAGTCAAGCGGGGTTCGGTCAAAAAGGCACGTAGGGGGAGTTTGAATCGGACGGGAAGATGACGTCAGCAGAAGATCTTACGGGGGTCCGGTTTCCTTCTGTTTTATCTTATCGCCTACACGGCTGTTTAGCCCGTGTACACGCCACACAGTGACTAGCTCTGTCCGTTTAATCACCCATTTACCTTATTTAATAACCGTTTAACCCGTTTAAATATCTATTTAGTCCGAATAAATAGCTAAACAATAGGTAATCGACTGTTTAGCGTTTACCATTTAGGCTAACACTGTTTGTAGCTATGGTAGTTTTTACTTTCTAGTCATGTTTGTAACCGGTTGTGTTCGACCTGGAGTCTTAGTGCCAGGCTATAAATAGCAGACCTTAGGGTTTTGTAAAGGATCATCAATTCAACAAAATAACTTTTTCGGCACTTCGCCAAAACCCTAGGAGTAGAAGTAGAAGTAATTTCTCGCCAAATTCTTCAGCAAGTAGGGCTGCATCGGATCGATCTCCGGCCTGTTGGTAAGTTCGCGTTTATCATATTCTCTAAGGTTTAGCTACCGGTGTATTGCTGTAGTTTCGTTATAGATTTCACAATTTATCCTATGGTAATCATCAGGTTATCAGCTTTATCTAATCTTTTCTGCAGAATCTCTATAGTCAATCTCTTTGTTTATTACAGCTGCGACCGCTAAGTTATCCGCAATCGTGAACTTCGTTGCGACGGTTAGATCGGCTGATTTGTTTGCGCTAACATTATCATCTCAGGCTGTCTCGGTTAGGTCCGATCCTTGAGTGATGGTGCTAGGTCAAATCCTACCGGTCCGATGTGCCCGCCGGTTAATGACGGCATGATTAGGGTAGCCCAGTGGTTTCCGTCGGCCTCATGGCCGATCGTGGGCTCAACGCTAAGACTAAATTCCAACATAATTCAGTGTGCCGGTTATTTATGCTTGATTTATCATCCTACTGTTAGTGCTGTCTCGGTTGAGTCCGATCCGACTAATGGTTATGGTGGATCTAGTTTAATTAAATGTGTGCATTTAAATACAAGGTCTTTACTTCTTAATTTGATTTTATCACGGATTTAGCTTCATAGCCGATAAGCAGATCTATATATCGGATACTTTAGCTGATGCGCTTTTCGGAACTATTCAGAACTTTAGCCGATGTGTTCCCTGTTGTTTTACTAATTAAATTTCTTTTCTCTTGTCAATTGTAGGTCAAATTGACTGGCACGCCCTAAACTGGATTTGCAGGACCTGCACTAGAGATAAGCAGAGCTCCCTGGCCTTAGCGTGTCATGCTCCACAAGATTCACTGTCTGATTTTTGCGGCAACACCTGTCCTCCAGCTTTGCCACCAGAACATCCACCTGTAGCACCACCTGCTCCTTACAAAGGACTTTCCATCTTCTCAGCATGCCTGCTATCATGTACAGCATCACCGGCACGTCCGACCACACCTGTACACGAAAACACATAGCGTTTCTCAGTTTCCATAAAGCCTAAAAAGCAGAGGAAGAACACATGTTAGTAATTACATGCTTTATTTTGGCTTAGCCAAAAGCCAGCAACCGACTCAAAGTTGTTGTTTAGTTGTGTTCCTAGTAGCTCGGAGCAGACCTGCCACACATAATAAGAAGCCACACAACAATCGAAAAAAAGATGGTGAACAGTTTCTTTCTCGGCACAGAGTAAGCAGGTTTTGTCCTCCACATGTTTACTCTTGTTCAAATTATCTCTAGTAAGCAGCCTATTATTAGACAAAGACCATAGAAAGACCTGCACCCTGGGGGGCACACAGATTTTCCAAACAGCTGGATGTGTACCTGCATGACCCCCCCCCCCCCCCCCCCCCCCCCAAACTAATCATCACATATAAAGAATGATCAGAGTAAGTGCCATTGGAAGTTAGCTTCCAGAGAATAGCATCCTCCTCCTCTGAAAAGGAGATGGATTCAGCAATAGCTAGAACCTCATGCCACATGTTCATGACATGTTGTGAGACTGTCCTCCTGAAGGAGAATTTCAGGTCAACCCCATCCCATGCTTCAGCTGTAGAGATGTTTTTCTCATTCACAATCATGTAAAGGGGCCAATATTGTATAGAAAGGCTGGAATTTCCAAACCAGTGATCTTCCCAAAATCTAATATTGTTACCATTACCAACCTGCCATTTATATCTAATTGTGCAGCTCTACTTGCCTACATAACACCCTTCCAAAAAGGTGAAGAGCCAACATCAGGACAACAAAACACATTAGGGTTCTGTGTATGATATTTGTAGTCAATTATAGTTCTCCAAATACTATTATCACTCAAGTGATACCTAGCAATCCAAGAAGATTGCAAGCACATATTAGTCAGCTGAAGGTCTGGAAGACCCAGACCTCCATGATCTTTTTCCTGGGACACTAGCTGCCAATTGGCCAAGTGGTATTTGCCTTCACCCCCTCTCCCCATGGTTATTCCATAGGAAGTGAGCCATCTGAGAATTAATTGCCTCAATGGCCCATTTGGGGAACTTAGTGACCGAGAGGAGGTGAGTGGGAATACTTGCTAAGCATGACTTGTGTAAGGTCAGCCTCCCCGGTATGATAGCAATTCCCCCCTCCAACCTGCCACTCTTTTGATAATTTTGTCCACAATAGGTTGGATATCTTCCCTTTTCAACTTACGATAATATAAGGAAACGCCGAGGTAGGTAAAGGGGAAGTCTCCTATTTTACAACAGAAGAGCCTCGCAAAATCATTTTTCTCGTTGTCCTCCAAGCCTACACACATCAAGTCACTTTTCTCATAGTTAATTTTCATTCCTGACATATGCTCGAAGCATGTCAGGATCCATTTAAAGTTTCTGGCCTTTTTCAAATTCTTTTCTAAGAAAAGAAGTGTATCGTCAGCATATTGGAGGCTAATAATTACTCCATCAAAAAGCTCCGGGAGTAGCCCAGAAATGAAGCTATGATCAGCTGCTTTCATCAACATTCTAGAAAACACGTCAGCTACCAAGTTAAAGAGGAGGGGAGAGAGAGGATCTCCTTGCCGGAGCCTCTTCCCCGTCTTAAAATAACCACTATCCTCCTCATTAAGTCTGATACAGAGAGAACCATTTCTCACCACAGACCTAGTCCAGTTGATCCATAGGAGTCACAGAGAACTCGGGTGCGCTTTATATCAAAACGGACTTTCCGGTATGAATACAATTCGCACATCTAGTTCCATTTCTTTAAACACCATTAATATTTCATAACCCATATATATATGTGTATATATATATAGTTGTTGGCGCTAAAATCGGCCGGGTAAGAATCGGCCGATGGGTCTTCAGCGTCGGACACACGACCCGGGAGAATCTGCTTAGCTCCTGTTCGGGTTATCGCCCTGGTGCGGTTCGCGCGGCGTGCCAGTCAATCTGACCTGTTGATTGACAAGGAAATAGAGTATCAAATTCCAGGCGCGTCGATCGGCTGGATTTCCGATCTGTCCTGAGGAGCGCGTCGGCGGCAAATCGGCCGATTTGCTGTAGAGATGATCGGCTATGGGTCAGCCGATGATCGTATAGTAATTGTAAAGAGAACTGCTGGAGCAATCTAAACAATTACTATAGAAGCAACACTTGAAACAGATCTAATCGGCTGTATGGCGATGAATCGAAGGAGAACAATGACGAAGCCGATTACCCTGATCTCAAGCTGGATAACTAGTGATAATACTAGAATAACAGGTAAAACTTGCAATTCTAGTAAATATCGATAACTTGTGAATAAATCCAAACGAAACCACAGCGATGCGCCCGTAGTTAAAGCTCGGATATTACTCGATAAGCGAAACTTACCAATTGGCCGGAGATCAGGTTGATGCAGCCCTGCCAATCCGTACGAACTCGTGGAAGAAGAAAATATTGGCGAAGTCGCCGACTTGAAAAGTAAAGTACTGGTAAAAAGTAGAAGTGTTTTGTTGATTGATTTGATTGTTTTTTGCAAAGCCCTAGCGACTCCTATTTATACCCTGAAACTAAGACTCCTGGTCGATTACGACTTGTTACAACCTTATTTAAAACAGGAAAACTACTATATCTATAATAACTTTAAAAAGGAAACGGACTCCCGCAGAATCTTCCGCCGCCGCTTCCTAATCCAGTCAGAACCTCTTCAATTGCTTTTCGGTCGTCTTAGCATACCTCGTTGACCAGATTTTGACCAGGATCTTCTGGAATAATCCTATCCTGTCGGTATGGGCTGCGCCACCAATCGGCCGATTTTCAACTGTTACCCCGATCGGCCGATTCCTTACTGTAGCTTTCAGATCCGCTTCATCGGCCAATCTTCTCCTCCTGACGCCGATTCAATACGTGTCAAAATCTGGCGTCAACACATGCCCCCCAGTTTCGGAGTAAAATATAACTTTTCCTTCGAAACTCCTTCTTTAATCCTCTTCTCCGAAACGGGCGCAGTAAAAATCTTCTTCTGTTCCGCGGCACAATCATTGCAATTTCCTCGATCCGAGCACGTGAAACGACCGCTCCCCTGGAACTCGCGTAGACGGTGCGGTAAAAATACCATCTTTGCCCTTGCCCCCTTTATCTTTCTTAAGTACTGGTTTTCTCCGCCTCTCCTCCTCCACGAATCCAGCATCCTTCCTGCCGCACTACTGTTCATCTTCCTCCAAGTCCTTTCGATCTCCAAGCGTTCCCCCTTCTCCGGCGACCTCGTCCGCAGCTTGCTCCGACCCCAATGGCGTCTCCGTCAGCGACCACCCCATCTACAGAGGCTCCATCGGCTGCTCCTTTGGCGGCGGCGGCCCAATCGGCGGCTTCTCCAGCAGCGTCATCGGCGACAATGGCCTCCATCCCAGAGGTGAATGTCTGAAAAATCCTTTCCTTTTCGCCTAGCTGCTTCAGTATTTTCCGATCCCTTTCTTAGTTTCTTCCCTTTTTTTTTCTTTCTTTTTAGGCCCTTAGGCACAGGATCACCATTCCTCTCTCAGAGTCTCCTGACCTCATCTGTCTAGGCCCTATGGGGAGTCCTGATCCAACGGATCTAATCAGTTTAGAAACTCACAGAATCCCCTTTAAGCAGTCACCCATGGATTTAGATCACTGGGTAGGCGCATTCAGATCCTGGCCGAACGAAACACCCAGGTGGAGAGAGTGGTACCAGAGGGTAGCCGGGTCTTGGAAAGTCCAATGGGAAGAACTTAAAATCGGCCAGTGCATAGATTTGTCCCTGTCTCAGATGGAGAAGAACGAACCTTTGGTTATGGCAGCCTCTTACTTCTGGTCCGATGCACTTAACGCATTTCTTTTTGGACACGGACCCATGACCCCGACCTTGGCCGATGTCTTGCTGCTGACTGGCCTAGATGTTTCCTCCGCCGATACCCCCTTTAATTACCTGTTCAAGCCATCTCATCGGCTAGACACCAAAGGAATCGGCGGGTGGAAAGGATACATCAGTAAGAACATGAAGACAGGAACAGTCTCACAGAGAGAGCACACCGCCTTCTTGATGATGTGGCTGGAGAAACACCTCTTCTGTGGCAGAGCGGTCGGTCCCTCTTCCAACACTCAAGCTCTGGCAGAGTCCCTTGCACAAGGATCGGTCGTCCCTCTGGGTAAACATTTGCTGGGATCGGCATACCATATGATGCATCAAATCGGCGCCAAGCTGTCGAAAGGAGAGCCGATAGGGAATCCAGGCGGTCCCTGGTGGTTCATCACCCTCTGGCTCAATCTACACATGAGCAAGGTCTCTCAGCAGAGGATAGAGACAAAGACCTTTCCCAACATTGAGTCAGAGGAGAATCCATTGGTCCGTCGCCGCTGCAGATCTGTCGGAGAGGCGGCATCGGCCTTTCCTGGCTGCCAGTTCACCGCTACCCCGGGTAGCCGAATATTTCAGATGCTTCTATAATGAACTTAGCGAGGAGATGATCACCTGGTATCCATATCAAACCGTGGAGCCGATTTTTGAATTGCCTATATGCTTCGACTTCTCCACCCACACATTTGACAGAGAGTTGATGGATGTCTTGATTAAGCCGGGAATTCTGCCGGCTAACTTCTTCTCGGGGAAGGACTCACCCACTTATGAGTTCTACTGCCCGTCAGCTGCAGCAAGGCAACTAGGTTTTGGCCAATTGCCGATTCGAGTCTATTTCGCCGGCCAAGCAAAATTCTGAGATAGATTAACCTATAGTCTCGACTACAGCCGATTGTGCGATTTAGTACCTGACTCCAGCACCATTGACTTGAACGGCTGGTCAGTTGCCTCTTTCGCCACCCAACAGTACAAATTATGGTGGGCAGAATGGAAGCAGCATCTTTTCTGTAAATCCCCATCAATTTACTGCAACATTCTGGACCCAGAGAACATCGACCCAAATGCTGCGGTATGTCCTTTTCTTTTCAGCCGATTTCAATGTTGCATTATCATCTTGCTGTTAACTTATGTTTACCTCTTCAATCTGAAAGCCATGCTCCCCCAACACGGAGCCGAAGCGGCCGGCCGATTGATAGCCATCATCAATACACAATGCAGCCACTCATCGGCTTCCATGCTCCATCTATCAGAGATATCTCCACCGGCCGATCAAGACGAGCGCCCAAGAGACCAACACCGAAGATATCCAGCCGTCGGATGCGGGCCCGCATTGAATCGGTCGATCGGACGACAATAACATCAGCTGAAATTTCCTGTATCGGATCGGCTAGCCAGATGGCAGCAATATCGGCCGAGATTCCCCGTGTTGGATCGGCCGATCAGATGGGAGTGATACGCGCCGAGACCCCAGATCCTTCACCTTCACCAGTGGTCGAGACGGCCGATCCCCAAGTCACCGCCGAAGCCGGGGCTGCTGCAGCATCGCTCTTAGTAGAGGTTGTCCAGGTAACTTTATTTATCTCATGTATTCCCCAAATCTCCTGCTGACATCAATTTCATCCCTTTGCCAGGCTGCACAGGTTGTCCCACCACAATCTCCACGACTATCGGCCACGTCCCAAGTAGGGACTGAGACTACAGCAGCTCCTGTTGCCGAGGTATATGATCTCTTACCCTGCATCCTTAATATTCAGGACATTTAACCAATTTTGATGCAGGCCGACTTGGGTACGCCGATTGTAACTCCACAGCAGGAATCGGCCGGAGGACCCGCAGAGGCATGGCAAATTCCCATTACTATCTTATATCATTTTCCCATAGTATTCTCACGAGCATTTATATCTTTCTCAGGAAGCTGGCCCAAGCGGAGCACCAATAATGATCGAATCTTCTTCTTCTGGTGAACCTAGTGCACCAATCCCTGAAACAAGGGAAATACTTCCACCGGCGCAGGCAAGAGAGATTCGTTTCAAAGAGGTGACAATCTTACCATCAGAATCGGCCGATTTCCTTTCACTACCTGCTTACCCTTTGCTTCGTTCCCTTACAGGAGCAAGATTCTCCCAACAATAGTATCTTTTCTTTCGCTGTCTCCTTGGACGATGAAGAAGAAACCGCCTCACATGCGGTTCCACCGAGTTCCGCCTCCGACGATGTCCGCTCTAAGCTCGAGAGCATCCGTACTCTCCTCCAAGGTGACATCGGCCGACTGGTGAAAGATGCATCGCCGATCCGACAACTTTTCAATGAGGTCGTAGATCACATCCCAGAAGAAGTGTCAGAAGACTTGGGGTATGCTGCCTATATAGAGGGTATGCGGATTCCGGTCTCGCGGGCGCTGCAACGTATGGCCGATCACGCTCAGATGGCCAAAACTCAGGAGGAGGTTGACTCGTACAAGCACCAGGCCCAGGAAGTACATCACAAAATCAACTTCCTCGAGAACTGTCGTCCGGACATCGTTGGCACAATAGATCGGCTGAAACGGAGGAGAGCAGAACTAGCCAAGGAGATGGAACAGATAACCAAAGAGATAGCCGCTGAAGAGAAAAAGCTCCAAGAACTCCCAACCATGATCAGCGAGCTGAAGCAAAAAAGACAACATCTGGCCCGTGAAGCAATAAGACTCCGTCGCCGCGTATCAGAAGTGTCAGGATCGGCCGAAAGTGATCAGAGGATAGTAGAATCGGCCGATCAAATTAGACAACGAGCGATTGTAGCCATAGATACTTTCCTTGGGCTGTAAACAACATGTTAAACATTATTGTTCCTTAATGCCACCGCGCCGATTTGGTTTTGAACTGCTTCATGTAATCCGTAATTTCCACTTAATAATGAATCCCAATATCTCTTTTTGTGCTCAGAATCCCAATCGGTACCAACGTGCGTCGGCCTTGATCTGATACTATCTCTCGAATTTCCCATCTCTAATGAATTGGCCGACGTGAACCCATGCCTCAGCTTCTCAACCTTTCGAACGAGCTGAATCCTCAGAGCCGACTGCTTGGATCGGCTGTAGACCGAAATCGGATACTTTCAGGAAGTCAGTGTCCCAAGTCCTGCCAGATATACACTTGACGTGCTCGCAGCTCCACTGTTGTGTGTCGGCCGCTGCAACGCTATAAACAGAATCGGCAGCTACTATCTTTGTACTGTCGCCGACCCATTGCACAAGGCATTGATGCATAGTAGATGGGACACAGCAGTTGCATGTATCCAGTCGCGACCAAGCAGCATATTATAGGACCCTTTGCCATTAATGACGAAGAAAGTAGTGGGGAGGGTCTTACTGCCGATGGTGAGGTCGACGCAGAATGCCCCACGGGCAGGCGACATGTTGCCTTCGAAATCCTTCAGCATCATGTCCGTCTTGGTGAGGTCGTCATCGCCCTTGCCCAGCTTGCGGAACATGGCATACGGCATGATGTTGACTGCCGCGCCTCCATCTACCAGTAGTCTGGTGACGGGTCTTCCGTTGACATAGCCCTTGAGAAACAGCGCTTTGAGGTGCTGTCGTTTTTCTTCTTCTGGCTTCTCAAACATAGCCGTCATCGGCTCTAATACCAGTTGTGCCATTTGCTCTTCCTCTATATTTGTCACTTTGTCCCGATCACTTGGCGCCATGAACTCCATCGGCAGTATGAAAACCATATCAATCTCGGCTGCCGATTCTTGGTTATCCGTTTCTTGATCGCTTTTCTTTGGGCGCCAAATTCGAGATTTCACGTTCCTTCTCTCTGGCACGTGTCTTTGCTCTTCTTCTTGATGCTCTAACTGGCGTAGGCGTTGGATTCTCCGCTTTTGGGATCTGGATAAGCCATCGGGACACCACCTGGGATTCATTGGTTTGGCCGATGATCTGGCGTGTTCCCAGTCTGGTTCCCTACCTAGGGGGTCTTCGTCTGACACCCTATCATCGGCCATCTCTTTCAGCCGATTGTGTACGCTGATCCTGCCCCCCAGTCCATCTTGCTGGCCGATCTTGGTTTTTGACCTGCCGTACTGGTCAACTCTGCCCCCCAGCCGATCATGCACCGAAACGCGCCATTCTTCGCGCCGATTTCTGTTGATCGGCTCTGGTCCTTTATCCCTAGAGTGTAGCCTCGGCGATCGTTGTGGTTTGATCCGTTACACTCCGGACAGTTATCGGCGGATGGCAATCTGATATCATTCTCCCAGCAGTGGATGAAGAAGGGACACTGCCAGTGATCTTCGCGCCGGCGTATCGTCTCTTCCTGGTGTTGTGCTTGTCCTTGCTGCCGCCGATATTTACTGAGTAGAAATCGGGAGGTGACAGGCCTGTGTGGTCGTTCTGGTCCTCGCCTGTTCCTTCTGATTTCTTCCGTCGTGATCTGCCTCCTGGGATCGACAACGCCGCCTCTTCTCGCCGATTCTGACGTCAGCGCCTTGGTTTGACTTGAGTCTTCTCCAGCGTTGACCGTGTTGGCCGGGAAGGGATGCTGATCTATCTTCATCGGCACTGCCGATTTGGTTGGAGTTTCAAATCTGAGCCGCCCCTGTTCGATGGCCGATTGTATCTGCTGGCGGAAGACTTTACATTTATTGGTGTCATGAGAAGTAGCGTTGTGCCACTTGCAGTACTTCATCTTCTTCAGCTGATCGGCCGTAGGGATGGTGTGATGTTGCGACAGCTTAATCTGTCCCTCCTGAAGCAGTAGATCAAAAATTTTATCGGCTTTTGACATGTCAAAGCCGAATGTCTCTGGCTCCTTCTTGCCAAAGGGGCAGGATATTGGTTTTTTCCCTTTTACCCATTCCGCCAGGCCGATTTCTTCCTCTGCGTCAGATTCAGATCCCTCCAAGTATGCCACCTTCTTCTGGAAGCTTCTCCGCTGTTCAAGCGGTCGGATCTCCTGCCCTGACAATCGGTGGGCGATTTGACTTAGGCTCTCAAACTCTTGGGCGGCATATCTCTCTCTGATTTGCGGTAAGAGGCCCTGGAAAGCGATATCGGCCAACTGTGCATCGGTCAGAGCCAGGCTGTAGCACTTGTTTTTGATTTCTCTGAACCTCTGTATATACCCTGTCACCGGCTCATCGCTCCTCTGCCTGAGGCTGGTTAGATCCGAAATCTTCATCTCGTGTACTCCTGCATAGAAGTACTTGTGGAATTGTTTCTCCAGATCGGCCCACGTGACGATAGAATTTGGCGGTAAAGTGGTGAACCACTGGAAGGCCGATCCGGATAGAGATGATGAAAATAACCGTACCCTCAGAGCGTCTTGTGTGGCAGCTTCTCCGCACTGGATGATGAATCTGTTGATGTGCTCCACAGTGGATGTGTCATCCGTCCCTGAGAACTTGGTGAAATCAGGAACCTTGTAGCGGTGTGGGAACGGCAACGAGTCATAGGCCGATGGATACGGTGTCTTGTAAGTATAAGTTTGAACTTTCGGCTTCAGTCCAAACTGATCCTGGATTACTTCTGCTATTTTTGCCGTCCAGTCCACCTGCTGCTGATGAACAGTTGTTCGCGGCGCGGGCACGTGTTGAAGGGCTGGTTCGGCCAGGTGATGAATCGGCGAAGTTTGCTGAGCGGCCGATAACTGCTGACGAAACGCGTCCGCGCCTCCTTCGTACATCGTTGCTGGCGCCGTGCCTCTGAATGCTTCCACAGTGCTTGCCCCCCTGCCGATTTCTGGTAAAATCGGCTGGTACTGGGAGACCGTCGGCCGGACGGCCGATTGGTACGGCACCTGGAACGGATAAGTGCCACACCCGTTCGCTGGCTCGGGGAAATGCGCCGTGGCTGGTGCCCCCCAAGGCACTGAGCTTGTAGGTAGTGTTTGCACGGAAGCCATCTGGACGGGTTGAAGCGGCGCTCGCGATGGGAGATAAGGTGCACCGCTGTATCTTGGAGACGCCGGAAGTGGTGCAGAGCTGTATCCCTCGCGCTGCGTCAATATCGGCTGAGAAGCCAATTGGGATGTATACGGTAAGCTTCTGGCTGGCAGAGTAGTTGGAGGGGCATATGCCGGTCCCTGATAACCTTGGACGGCTCCGCTGGCCAGAGAGTTGACGACGGCGTTGTACACCGTGTTGCTCATCACCGAGGACTGGTCAATGAATGCTTGATACACGGACTGTTGAATCATCTCTGACATCTTGCCCGAGTCTTCAGCAATGGTGATGTGGCGAGGTGCTGGAATAGGAGCCTTCCTAACCGCTTCCCCGCTTCTGGTACGACTGAACGACTGGAGGTATATCTTCTTGTAATCTTCTAGATGTTTGGCCAATTCCTCCCTCTGGTCGTCCTTCAGATCAGCTTCTGTGACCCCAATGATGTTGCTGTCAGAGATTTCTGCGTTGTTCGACATATCAGGTCTTGGATGGTCCCACCGGGCGTGCCAAAAGTGTGTTGGCGCTAAAATCGGCCGGGTAAGAATCGGCCGATGGGTCTTCAGCGTCGGACACACGACCCGGGAGAATCTGCTTAGCTCCTGTTCGGGTTATCGCCCTGGTGCGGTTCGCGCGGCGTGCCAGTCAATCTGACCTGTTGATTGACAAGGAAATAGAGTATCAAATTCCAGGCGCGTCGATCGGCTGGATTTCCGATCTGTCCTGAGGAGCGCGTCGGCGGCAAATCGGCCGATTTGCTGTAGAGATGATCGGCTATGGGTCAGCCGATGATCGTATAGTAATTGTAAAGAGAACTGCTGGAGCAATCTAAACAATTACTATAGAAGCAACACTTGAAACAGATCTAATCGGCTGTATGGCGATGAATCGAAGGAGAACAATGACGAAGCCGATTACCCTGATCTCAAGCTGGATAACTAGTGATAATACTAGAATAACAGGTAAAACTTGCAATTCTAGTAAATATCGATAACTTGTGAATAAATCCAAACGAAACCACAGCGATGCGCCCGTAGTTAAAGCTCGGATATTACTCGATAAGCGGAACCTACCAATTGACCGGAGATCAGGTTGATGCAGCCCTGCCAATCCGTACGAACTCGTGGAAGAAGAAAATATTGGCGAAGTCGCCGACTTGAAAAGTAAAGTACTGGTAAAAAGTAGAAGTGTTTTGTTGATTGATTTGTTTGTTTTTTGCAAAGCCCTAGCGACTCCTATTTATACCCTGAAACTAAGACTCCTGGTCGATTACGACTTGTTACAACCTTATTTAAAACAGGAAAACTACTATATCTATAATAACTTTAAAAAGGAAACGGACTCCCGCAGAATCTTCCGCCGCCGCTTCCTAATCCAGTCAGAACCTCTTCAATTGCTTTTCGGCCGTCTTAGCATACCTCGTTGACCAGCTTTTGACCAGGATCTTCTAGAATAATCCTATCCTGTCGGTATGGGCTGCGCCACCAATCGGCCGATTTTCAACTGTTACCCCGATCGGCCGATTCCTTACTGTAGCTTTTAGATCCGCTTCATCGGCCAATCTTCTCCTCCTGACGCCGATTCAATACGTGTCAAAATCTGGCGTCAACAATAGTGTTTGAGACAGGCGGAAGGAAATAACCTACGCGGGTACTATGTATGTGAGTTCATCCATGTTTTGTGGTCCAAAGAAAATGACGCAAAAGAATTCGATGTACGTAAAGAATTAAGAACAGTTTCTTTCATTTAATTTCGTACATGTATTGATTAAAAGAATGATGTTTGCATGTGACAAATCTTGCCAATGAAAGACGACCTCATCAAACCGGAAAGAATTAGGGCAATTCAAGAAGCACCCTGTGGATTCCTGCTCGACGAGGTCATAAATTCCAAGAAAGAATTTTATGTAGATCATAGGATAAGCGTGGGTCAACTTGATCCAAACAGGGCTGACGACGATGATGAAGACCATTAATGTTTGAAGTACTTGTAAGGAAACAACTTGTGTGGCTACTTATAATATTAAAGTGTATATAAACTGTGTATCTATAATATATATGTAGTCGTCTTTGCTATGATAGATACGAATACAAATATGAGTACGAATAAGAATGCTAGCCATACACAAACAGATACGAATACGGTTACGAATTCGAATTAAAACTAAAAAGGAAAAGAAACATAAAAAGAAAAAGAAACATAAGCAAACAAATAGAAAAACAAAACAAAGAAGTTATGCACTGCGTGGCAAACAGTTTAGTAACGGGCATTGCGCCCGGTACGAAATGCATATGCATGCCAGTGTAGTACCGCCCAGCCAGTACCAGGCGGGGAACCGGTGCTGTGATCTCTGGCTGTGGACCTTCCTTTGCGTTCACACTGTTCGAGTGTTCGTGTTTGCAATTTCTTTCTACATTTGTACTCTTTGTGGTCGAAGTCCATTTATTTACATCGTGTTTGGTTGGCAGGGTCAATATATCCGATCCCGGACGACGTCGTCTGGTACCTTTTTAAGAGACGACCTGATGAGGAGAAATTGATTAATTGCTTCCTTCTGCCGAAAGACTGCACACGATGCCGGACGGCACTGTCCCGTACGTGATGCAATCCAAACGAAAGGACTAGGCTCGGATGATTCCGGATCAACAGGTGATGCAAACCAAACAGACCTTATTGTTCATTGATGTCTAGGAGAAGGCACACGATCCAATATCTGTAATCTGTGTGTCCAAATAATTAATGCAATACATGCATCAAGATTTGGTTTCCATAATTTAATCCATTTCTAAACATACTGTCACAATCAGTGCGCATTTAATACTTTCATTATCTTCCATGGTGACAGGATATATAATTGCTGGATATCCAGTGATATTCAAAGATATAAACTCAACCTTGCTGATCTGGATACACCCTTCAATGCAGTGAAATCCACGTATGGATAGCTGACAATATAGCTGAAAGGGGGAAAAAAAGCTTTACCACAAAAGATGCGCCAAAAGTCAACTCTAATCAAGCATGGATACCAGCAAGGCCACGGATGCGTTGCAGCTACTAATGGAATCCTAATCCTTCAAAAGGGAAGAACCAACGATGATACGAAACTGCTCTAGGCATCCGTTGCTCCCATCTGCGCCGTCGATTGACCATCGGAAGGTCTAACCGCTCCAGAGAATGCGGTCATGGAGACAAGTGGACGGTTACCACGCATAGAGTACACTCGATCGAGTACAAGAGCAAAGATTGCACGCACACGGTACTCAGACGCCGCTGCGAAGCTTCGCCGCAACGATATGAACTTGGACCTAAAATAAACACAAAACGAAACCGAAACCAGAAAAAATGGAAAAGAAAACGAGAAAGGAAGAGGGAAAAGGTGGCCTAGCGAGCCCCACGGCCGGCCGACTGGCTCCGCTTTCCGATTCCCTGAGCTGCTAGAGATAGAGAGAGAGGAGCGGACCAAAAACGACGCGCTAGGGCTAGAGAGAGAGAGAGAGAGGCTGGATTGGAGAGAGGGAGTGTGTTTGTTAGATAGAGATAGAGATGACGGAGCCGTGGCCCGTGGAGGTGGGGCCACGGCGAGGCCTGCGTGCTCCCCCCCCTCCGCCCGCCTATTTAAGCGGCTGGCTCGGTGCCTTCTGGAGGCCACATTCACTCGCCCGCTCCTGTCACTCACCAAGAACCGAGGGAGAGGGAGGGGTGGAGCTCAGCTCTTTCGTTTCTTCCTCCTCCGATCCGTCCCGGCTCCAGCCACCGCATTTCCTCCCCACCTCCCTCGTCGCCTGCGGAGAGCTCGAGCTTCACCGGCGGGCGCAAGCGAGCGAGCTCCGTCCCCGCCGAAGCCGGAGAGCTCGCCACCGTACCGACCATGGTCACGGCCGACACCATCCGCACGGCCATCGGCGTCATCGGTGAGTCTCTTCGCGTGCTCTGACGAGCAACACCTGCCGCTGCGCACGCAGCACGTTCGCCTCACATCAAGTGGTAGCTGAACTGCGCCCGTGCGGTGTGGAGCCTGGTGCCGGCGGCAGACGCCTTCTTGCAACTTCCCTTTCCACCCATCCTCCTCCTCTGATTTCCCTTCTCCGTATCTCTGGTGTTTCGTCTCTCTCTTTGTTCTCCTTTGGCCTGCTGCCCAAAGCCGTTACAGACATACTATCTTGGTGAAAATAGTATCTAGGCTTCATGTCAACTCCTCTTTAATTTGTAGCTGCAATCATTAATTTATACAACGATTAAATTTTGGTCCAAATTAACAAAATTGGAATAACAAGTACTGAGATGCATGCTTCAAATCTTGTGGGTATCTTGCAGGCAATGGGACCGCCCTCGTGCTCTTCCTCTCCCCGGTGTAAGAATCCATCCATCCATCTATCATCACTGCTAGCTGCTCATCTACCACCAGACAAATAAGCATGCATCCTCCAAATTAAATGCTAATTAGCCTCCCTGCTGATGACACACACGCCGCATGCAGGCCGACGTTCTACCGCATCTGGAAGAAGGGGTCGGTGGAGCAGTACTCGGCGATCCCGTACGTGGCGACGCTGCTCAACTGCATGATGTGGGTGCTGTACGGCCTCCCCGTGGTGCACCCCCACAGCATGCTCGTCATCACCATCAACGGCACCGGCATGGCCATCCAGCTCACCTACGTCACCCTCTTCCTCCTCTACTCCGCGGGGGCCGCCCGCCGCAAGGTCCTCCTCCTGCTCGCCGCCGAGGTCGCCTTCGTCGGCGCCGTCGCCGCCATGGTGCTCACCCTCGCGCACTCGCACGAGCGCAGGTCCATGGTCGTCGGCGTCCTCTGCGTCCTCTTCGGAACCGGCATGTACGCCGCGCCGCTCGCCGTCATGGTACGTGCCGTCCGTGCGTACAGCATGTGACTTGTGTGCTTAATTAATTTCGAGTGATTATTTAATTAGGAAGTTTTTTTGTTAGTACTGTGGTGGTGTTGTAGGTGGCTGTCGGCGTCAAGGGGTTACGTCTTTGTTTGTTTTTTCTTTGATTTGCCGGTTGATTAAATTACTGCAGCAGGAATGAGAAACCAGTGCTGGACAGCCGATGCAGTTTGTTCCTCCTACTTTTCCTTTGGCGCTGTTGAAAAACCAGTGCTCTGTTTACCGGGGCTTGTGTTCATGCAACGTCCCCTGCCCTGTTGCTGCTCTTCCACGTGTTGTGATGTCATGTTCTCCTATGTTTCTTTCATATACTAATTTGTCTCTTTGTTCCTGCGCGTTTCCTTTCCTCTTGCACGGATCAGAAAATGGTGATCCAGACGAAGAGCGTGGAGTACATGCCCCTGTTCCTGTCGCTGGCGTCCCTGGTGAACGGCATCTGCTGGACCGCCTACGCCCTCATCAAATTCGACCTCTACATCACCGTAAGCAGCTACAACCGGCATGTGAAATTTCAAAGTTTATTCACTTCAGTCCGGTCCACCGTATCATTAGAACGGCAACACTAGCACTACCACTACCAGTAGGAATCTGTATACAAAGACCGTGACCAAAAATCCCCTCCTGCACCGCAGCAGGGAGAGCCATGTGCTCTAGCAGTGACAAACAGAGCAACTTTTATAGCAGAACGGGGTTCTAGAACCGTACTCCATTGCGAGACTAGCATCCATCAGTGTTGCAACAAACCACACCACCGGATGCCCGGCCACATGGGTGCTCAGCCGGCAGCCTTTTTCCCCTTCGCGGCCTCCTCCCGTCCCCCCGGCTTGGTTCAGGGGCACATGCGCGTAGCACGTAACCGCCCGTGTACGGTTGCGCAGGGGCAGCGCGCGCACGGTGTGACAGGCGGAGTCGTTCCGTGACTAGGCCTGGCGCCGGGCTCTTGCTCCTGGAGCAGAGGTTGGCATGGAGCCAAGTTGGTACTGATGTCGGGTGTCCAATTTGAGCCCTTGGCTTTTCCTCCAAATTCAGGCAACGACACTGGGTACCTGTGTGACTCGTGTGCTGGGGGAGCCGGGCCAGGCCGAGCCTGAACAAAACCCAACCCCGTGAAGGATCAATGATGGCCGGATGGGCCCTCCTGTCGAAACACGTCTTGACCGGACTTGACCCTCAGGTACGCGGCCGCCGGCGCGGGGGAGGGCGGTGCTCGCGGCCGGGTGGGTCGGTCACGGCGAGCGAACGAGGCGGCCGAGACCGACGGGTGTGCGGCGCTGGCGTCGGTTTCGCCACCGGACGGGGCCGGCGGTTGCGTGCTTGGGCGCCGGGGATTGTCTGCGTCCTCGCGGTCGATCCATCATCGCGCAACCGTATCATCTGCGCGTCGCCGTCGGAGAGCAACGGAACAGTCTCAATCAGTCCGCGACGGTCTTCAGAGCCGTTGAAGTTGAAGCCGCTCGGTCGTCAGGGTCGCGCCGGCGGCCAGGGACCACGGGCGATCGCGCGCCTCCTCCTATCGAGGGCACCACTAGTCCTACCACCTACTCCACCTCTAGTACGCAAGCAGCGTCTGCCGTGCTGGATGCAGACGAGTCCACGAGTCCATCAATCATCTCCGTCCTGGACGTAGCGGCCGGGCACTGCCACAGCACACGGGTCGATCGGACGATCGATGTTCCCAATGCGCGCGCCTTCAATTCAATCAACTTGCATCGCATTCATCATCTTCTGGTCCCGTCGATCCATCCACCACCAAAAGCTGCACAGGTGGGTCCGTATCTGACGGCTGCGGCACGGTGCCCAACGCTGCAGCCGCGGTGTACACGGCACCATCTTATCCGTATCCTCTAGGACACGGGCAAGTCCTACTCCTACAGCCCACGCTACAGTCCAGCCTCCTGCGCTGACATCAGGCTACCGCACTTGTAATTGAACAGTAGTACTCTCCTACCAACTGGTTCTTGGATCCTTTCTTCTATTGATTGGGCGCGCACCAAACCAACATCCACAACACCAGTCTTGATAATTACCAGTTCAATGTTGAAAAAATGATTACATTTGGATCAGTCGGCATGTACTTAATCAGCTAATCCACTAATTTTAATTGCAGATCCCCAACGGGTTGGGCGTGCTCTTCGCGGTGGCGCAGCTGGTCCTCTACGCCATCTACTACAAGTCCACGCAGCAGATCATCGAGGCGCGCAAGCGCAAGGCCGACCAGGTCGCCATGACCGAGGTCGTCGTCGACGCCGCCAGAGCCGGCTCCAACACCAACACCGGCGGCTACTGATGCCGGCGGGGGGGCACCGGCGGGGACCGGGAGAGTTAAGCAGCGGCGGCCACCGTCCTTCTCTCTCCTTCCCGAAGGGATGGATCGATCGATGCCTTACGCATCCTATGATAAATGTGCTTCTGTCGCCGTCGTCCTCGCCGCGCTGATTTTAGATTTTGCTTCCTACTACTAGTAACCGAGAAGAAGAGGGGAAAAAACAAGAGAGAACTGCAGAACAAGGGCTGCACTGCACCTGCTGCGCTCACCTTTTAATCGTTTATGATCATCTTCCTGGTGCGGTGTTACAGCTGCTGCTATTCGAGGGCCTTTTGCTTGTTCTCACGCAGCCTCTAGCTGCTCCATCAGTTTTTCGAGTCGTTTTTTCAGTACTATTCGAATGCTCTGCCTTTTTTTTACCTGTCTTTTTCCTTTTTTTCCCCCTTTCCTCTCTTCTATGCTGTAAATCCGAGCATGGTGCTCGCTGAGGATTAAAAAAATATTTTGTGCCAAAACAAAAACATGCTGTTCCCCTGTCCTGCACTGCACTCTGTTGGGGACATGCCTAGTAGTACTCCTACTAGTAAAAGAGAAGGGATGATGTCTTCCATTCAGCGTACTGATTAGCCAGTGATGACTTAATCGTAGGGGTCGTCATTGACTTTGTTTTCTGTTGCGACGATGTTCAGACATTGAATACGGCTCAGCGAAATAAAATGGTAGCTTCCCTTCATTCCTCCCAAGTCGGATTTTCTAGAGGAGTAAGTAGCCATGCCCCATTGGCACGTACTACTCTCTCCAGTCATAGATACGTTATGTATATTCTACACAAGGGTGCTCTAGATGGTTTCCAAGTTTGATCACCAATATTTCTCATAATATTTGGACGTCGAAACCATGTCAAGATTTGTCTAGATTAGTACGTTCATAGAGTCACAATTTTCCTTTCGTTCTATATAAGTATTTTTTTAATATTAAAAGAGGAGTCTTTGATTAGGATATGACCTTGACAACATGTCTTTAATCAACTGAGGAAACACAGCTTGATTAGGATATGACTTCGGCCACATGCATGTGCTTAATCAGTTGACTAGTATTTTACTGGAGGGTTCTGCATGCAAAATTATTGCCCTGCTTCGTGCCTGTAATTTAGTTTTTGCTTTCCTCGTCAGCTGCAGTGTTAGTGCTGCTGTTATTGGAGGTTCCAGCCTCCAGGGCTGGCCTTGCTTGTTCCTACTTCCTCCTACGCAGCCTGCCAGCCTCTAGCGGCCTAGCTGCTTTATTTTCTTGTGACTTTTGAGTATACTGTTCTAAATGATCTGTTTCTTTTCTTTTCGTTTTTTTCTTTTTGGCTCTCTCTTCTATGTATTAAATCGGAGGATGGTGCTTGCTAAGGATGATTTAACCCGGAAAACAAAAAGAAAATAATTGTTGTTCCCCTGTTCCGCACTCTGCAAATTCCTCTGTTTCACCTTTTTTTTTCCTTAAAACATAGTACTGCTTTCTTGAAGGCATCGACAATGATATCGTCCATTCTGAAAAAATGGAGTCGTCAAATTTGGAGAAAGCTAACCTGGCAAATATGTTCTTCACTCAATTTACTGACGTCAAATCCGTAAGAAAAAGTAGTCGTGGGAAATCGGCGCTGCTTCTCCTACTAGTCATAAACGCATTATATTTTGGAATGATTCGTTTAAACATTGAACAGCAACACGTCTTAGACATTTTTGTACTGGAATAGTGAAAATCCCATGTATAGTTTTGCCTTGAGCAGTAGTTTCAAATTTTCACAGCTTACACTATTTTTAAGTGCCTTAAAAAATAAAATATGCATGTAGTGCTCGTGACAGGAGTCGTCGATAAGAACATGACCTTGAAACATGTATTTAATAATCAACTGCAACCACCATTTGATTAGGATATGACCTAGGCTAAATGAGCTTGGTCGGTTGATTACTATTTAACTATGACATGACCATGGCAACTGTACAGGTAGTACTATTGTAATGCAAGGTCTTTTATTTGTTTTTTTTGCTTCTTCGCTGTTGTAACTTGAAAGACGCTGCTGAGGATAGTTAATTCAGAACAAATAAAGACGAAAAACTAATCTGGCTCATGTGTTCTGCTTTCAACACATTGACAGGTGATGACTTTCTACGGACTTTTACTGTTGTACATCAGTTCTGTTCTTGTTGTGACCACCTGGCGAACGGTGAGAGCAACGCGTGGAGGTGACAGGTGAGGTGAAAGTGAAACAAAGATGCTGGCCGCCCTGATTCCCAGGTCAAATTCGCGAGGAAACCGGCCACGACCACACTCCCCTGACCGTGACATGGCCTCGAGTCCAAGGTGAGCTTCACCTGCCGCGACACTTGTGTCCAGTAGGCTCTAGTCTCTCTCTGGCCTGTACTCCGCCTGGTATACAAGCCAAGACCACCGCTGCTCCGATCGCGCGTGCTTCGTGGTGGTCGGCTGATGGCGATGACTAGCGCGGGCGGCTCGTGTTTCTTGAAAGCTCATCCCGTGAAGAAACTTGTGGGAGAGCAGCCGTGCCAGGACCGGCCTTCACCGATCCGGCAACGCCGCAACCCGTCCAGACAAAAGGGAACTTAACAGACGTGTATGAGATGCCGGCCAAAGACGAATTGGGATTCGTTACCTGCTGCTGCCAAGAGTCATGGACGTCCACGGCTATGGCTTCGCAACTGAAATAGATGTTCGTTTTTTGTCAACCAGTCAACCTGCTGACTGTCGCTTCGAATGTCGATCGTTGGGAACACAGTGTTGGACAATTTAATAGGTGCTCGTAGCCTAAGAGGAGTGAACTAGGCAAATATAAAATCTTAATCTATGGCTCAAACTAGTTAGCACAAGGCATAAGCTAAAACATATTATCTAGATGTGCAACTAGGGTTCAACTAGTGTGAAAATTTTATCCTAAAATTTTTTTGCAACCTATAGTCAATCCTAACAAGATACTACACTAAGAATGTAAAGGCACACAAGATTGCAATAAAAATACGGAATCTTTAAAGGAAGAGGATGAGGGGAACTAAACTCTCGACACGAAGATTTATCATGTGGTATCGGTAGGCACGAATCCACTCCTAGTCCACGTTGTTTAAGCACTCACTAAGAGTATTACTTCCCGGTCACCGAATCTTTTCCGGGACTTTTCTAAACTCGCCACCAAGGCTTAGCCACCAAAGCTCTCGCCAAGTCCCCGGTCACTTCGATGTTGTCTCCACTAAGGAGCTTCTCCATTAAGGAAGGGGGTCTCCACGTCCCCCGCATAAAGCCGTCGTCGCCTCTCCACACCAAGCCGGAGGGTCGATGACCTGCCGGCGAGCCACCAAAACTCCAAAGGGCCGGCACACCGAGATACAACTTGTGGTTCACTCAAGAACCAACACACAAGGCACCAATGTCTTGCTCTCTCACTCTCTCTAGAGCTAATTCTAGCATTAATACTCTCAAAACTTGTGCTAAACCTAAGGATGTGATCAATAAGCTCTTGGGTGCCTTGGAGAACTTCTTTAGAGTGTGGGTAGCTTCTCACGAACTCCAGCAGCCTCCCCGGGGTGAGGCCTTATATAGGCTAGAGATGCACTTCTAGCCGTTACATGTTTTTATCCTGAAAAGCTAAAGCGTCGGTTAAACCGGTCGCCACCGTCGGTTTAACCGGTCACACACAGCCTGCCCACTAGCCGTTGAACTCCAACTGTGAACTTCTGCTGACGTCATTGCACGACGCCTTGCACCGACGCTCGTCGGTTCAACCGGTACTGAAGACTTTGCTTAGGAACCCTTCTGGAACCAAATAAAATGCGTACTGAGTAACCACAACACGCTTGCACCGACGCTTTCTTTTGCACCGTCATTTTAACCAGTGCTTCTGTTATTTCTTTACTTGATTGTCATGTCATCTCCTCATTGCACCGACGCCTCTATTCTTATAGCGTCGGTTCAACCTGTGCTGCTGTGATTTCTTCACTTGATCGCCATATCAACTCACCAAAGCACCGACCCATTATAAGTTCATGTCGTCGGTTTAACCGACGCATGTAATCATGTTGAACCTTGTCCAAATCATCTCGGCTTTCATTTCGATATCTTGACAGCGATTTGTACCATCTTGTATATGGATTGAACTCCATCAAACTCGTTAGAAATCCTTCAAACTTAGCTCACAAACTCGTTAGTCTCAATGACTATGATGTGACAATCACCAAAATCACAATCATGACCTAATGCCTAATGGGACCATATTCCTTACACAGAGACTATGAATTGTGCAAGGTCTTATTTGTTTCTTTTTCTCGTCTTTCAGAACTGTGTCTGTGCTTTGACGATGAGCCTCATCAACTTCTCCATCGAGCTTTAGATATAATCCACGATTTTCATTAAAAAGCGCAGATTCTGACTAACTAACAACACATAGCATCTTTCGTTCAAAAGCAAGGTGCCAGAGAATATTGGGTTCATCTGTATTATGGGAGATAATTGTTGATCTTGGGAATGGGCATTTTCTTCTTCTTTCGTTGCCTCATGACATTTGTTTGAATTTGGTGGAATTATTACGTTACCATGCACTACTGGAAACAAAACCGCGAGGAAGAAACATGGAGAAGATTTAAGTAGCGCTCCCTCTGGTTGTCAAAGCATGTCATTTCCGACCAGCTTTGCTTAACGAGTTGAAATGGCCTGCTAGCTCCGGTCGGAATGACATGGTTTGCCTACTCCAGTTACTCCAACTTTGTTGATGGATTATTGTTGTGTATACAGTGGGAGACCCAGCAATTGAGCTCGCCATGGCGACTGATCTTGCTTGAAGACATCTGCGCTGTGCGTGCACGACGCGTTGTATCGCAGGACACCGCTGAGCACGGGTGGTCATGCTGAAAGCTGCCTAACATGTTCGTGCGTGTATCATCAGTGGCTAGCCGTTGAACATTGCGCTAGTACTACAGGAAGTCACTGTCCGTCCGTCTGGTAGACAATGCGAAGACTACTGCGTTCACTCGCTTGTTGCCCCTGCGGTGGCCGGATGGTGGGATGTGGCCATGGCAGCGTAGCTGTCTTCAATCAGGATGATACTAAGAGACTATGGACAATTCATTTAGATAGATCTTAATGATTATTATCATATATTCGAAGGTACGAGTAGCTACACGCGCTAGAAACGATTTTTTCTGTATTATTATATTTATTTATTTATTTCAAATTTAAAAATAGCACAAGTTGGGAAAGAACCACCATATATATCATAGCTAGAAAAATGGACATTCACGCACGTCAATACCGGTTAACTTTTGATCCGGTACTATTTTGCTACGGAGCTATTTTAGTACCGGGTTAGAATTTGAAAGCCCGCGGAGGACCATTTAGTACCGGACCAAGACAACACCCATACTAAATGTCACCCTTTAGTACGGGTGGTGTTTTGATTCGGTACTAAAATAGCGCGGCCATTTAGTACCGGTCAATGCCACCACCCGGTACTAAAAGGTGTCATTTAGTACCGGGTGATGTCTTGGCCCGGTACTAAATGGTCCTCCACGGGTTATTTTGAAAGGAAAGCATCTCCCACTCAGTTAAATGTGATGCATAGGTGGGATGGTAAGAAAGCTACGCGTGAGGCCGGAGGTCGTGGGTTCGAATCCTCACGGCTGCGCACGCGTATTTACGTGTGGAAAATTCACGTGACTTGTGAAATTTTTTCTGGGTTCGTAATATTTTTTTTTGTTTTTTCTGGATGGCGCGTTTAGTATCGGTTGTTGTGACCGGTACTAAATGATCCTCCATTTAGTACCGGCCAGGCGGTACCGGTCAGCCCGACCGGTACTAAACACGCTCTATGCCCGGTACTAATGCTTTGTCTAGCAGTGTATGAAATCTAACTGGCTAACCCAATCTAACATGACGCATGCTGATGACAAAAATATCGAAGTGTTAGGTTCCCTAACCTGAAGAACTTGAAAAATGTCGCAACGTTGTATAAGTGATATGGTAAAATCACAGGAAAAAAAGTAATGAAGCGGGATTTTGCTACAATCAGATGATATCTGATCCGATAGGAAACGTGATAGGTCCAATCAAAATTTGCCATATATTAATTTTTTAAAGACGCACAATATTTTTCTAGAAAACAATGTACGTGACATTTGATGATTTTTGAATGAGATGACAAACTAATTTTGAAGTAGCTGGATTTTTCTCTATCTACCAATACGCCCGTGCCTTGCTTAGAGGCAAAGCCATATAAATATCCTCTTAACATTCTATGCGATAAAAGTGATATTGTAAAAAGTATGATATTTTATACACTATATGTATTTGGTAATGATATTTTTATTATAACTAGTAGGGTAATAACTCAATACGCGTCGGTTGAGAACTTCGATGTCTCCCGATTTTACTTGCCAAATGCTAATTGTACATGATTTTGGACCTTCAACTTGGTTATTGCGCCCTTCAATACCAAATCCATCTATCAGTGGCACATGATGGACAAAAGTCAAATGATAAAAATAAATAGTCCACTTTTTAGAAATATGAAATTTCATCAATTAATATTTCCAAGTCCTAATGAGACACATATTAGAATATTTTTTGTTCACTTTATAGTTTTGTACACGAAAGGTGCCAATGTGCCATGTACGATTAGAATATGACCTAGGCCACATGAGCTTACTCAGTTGACTGCTATTTGACTATTACATGACCAAGGCTACATGAGCTCAATCAATTGCATAGTCATGATTAGAGTATGACTTTCACAAAGTACCCTAATCAACTGGAACACTTGACTTAGATATGACGTAAGCCACATGAGCTTAATCAGTTGACTACTATTTGACTATTATTATATGACCATGGGCTATATACATGAGCTTAATCAACAGCAATTTGGATCCCCTTGTTACTTTAGTATTATTGTAATTCTCTGAGTTTTATTTATTTATTATGTTTCGTTTTTCTAATCTGTTGTAACCTGAAAGACGGTGCTGAAAATAGTTCAGAACAAATGAAGAATTGAAGATTGGTAAAGAAAAATTAATCTGTCTCATATGTTCTGTGTTCAACACATTGACAGGTGCTGACTTTCTACGGACTTATACATCAGTTGTATTCTTGTTGTGACACCACCTGGTGAACGGTGATAGCAGCCCATACAGATACAGGTGAGGTGAACGTGAAACAGAGATGTGGGCCGCCCTGATTCCCAGGTCAAATTCGCAAGGAAACTGGTCACGACCACACTCCCTGATTCTGATGGCGACATGGGATTGAGTCCAAGGTGAGTGAGCTTCACCAGTCGATCAGTTTCAACCACGGCACTGTCCGAATAGGATCCGACCGACCTTGACGACAACATCTGCTTAAGCTTAACCAATAATTGACGCCTCTTGGACGCTGCCGAGACACTTCTCTGTCCTGTGGTCGCTGTCTCTGGCCTGTACTCCGACTGGTACACAAGCCAAGAGCAACACTGCTCCGGTCACTCGGCTCGTGCCGCGCAGTGGTCGGCCGACGGCGATGACTAGGCGCATGATATGGCGCGTGTTTCCTAAGCTAGCTCATCGCGTCGAGAAACTGATGGGGAGAGCAGCCGTGTCACGACCGGCCTTCACCGATCCGGCAACGCCGCAACCGTCCAGACTAAAGGGGACGAGGAGGCGTGCATGAGGTGGGAGAGCCGGCCAAAGACGAATCGGGATTCTGTTACCTGCTGCTGCCGAGAGCGATTGAGCCTCCATGGCTATTGTTTTCTGCAATCGGTCAGTCAGTCTGCTCTGCTGAGCCCAAAACGGATCTCGCTGCCATCTCTATGCCTGTCGCTTGGAAGCTCGATGGTTGGGAACATGGTAGCGTGTGCATCAGTTCAGCATAGGGAGTAGAGCAGGCAAGGATGTTCGCCTGTTCCCATTGACCAATCATCCGTCAGTCAGGCTGTTTCCAATTATTATTGCAATGAGAGATCCTGCAAATGATGCCCTCAGCTCGCCTCGGCGAGCGATCTTGCTTGGAAGCAGACGGCTCTCTGGTCTTCAGGCTGTCTGCCCGGCCCGTGACCCTGCTCTGCGCTGCGCGTGCACGGCGCGTTGTGTTGTAGGACTCCGGCGTACTGACCTGAACACGTTTGGTCTTTGCTGAAAGCTACCTAACAATCGTGTGTGTGTCATCGTCAGTGGCTCTTGAGCCTTGCTATGCTACAGGACTACACAGGAGGCCACTGCTGCGATCGCTCGCTTCGTGCCGCAGCGCAGTGGTCGGCTGGTGGCGGTGACTGGCATGTCATGGTGCTTGTTCTCTTGCTCCTTCCCACGTCAAGATACTGACAGAACAGCCGTGCCAGGATCTAGGCTTTACGGATTTGGCAAGGCCATTAGCATCGAGACAGAAGAAAAGAAGCGTACGTGCATGCATCTGGAACAGCAAAGACTGAATATTAGGGAATGTACCAAGGGTGTGTGGTGTTTCCCAATTGTTTCTACACTGAATGAAGGTCGAAATGAAGCGTCGTTCAACATGGCTTTGGATCTCCGTCGAGGACTTCTTTTCATTTTTAATGGTTGATGAGGCGTTGAGTTAGATATCCTGTTGATTTGCTACTACAAAAAAAAAACTTCCGCTTTACGCAAATGACAGTACCTTGCCCTGCCGATACATTCTACTCTCTCCGTTCACTTTTGTACGATGTATTTTGTTTCATTATGACAAGACTTCTACTAATGATTATATAATTTGATGAGAAAAATATTCTTAGATTTATACTAAAAAAATACTTGATTATGTGTTAGGACTGTGGTCTTGCCAAGCCCGTGAATCATGCGTGCACACTTGAGCCTGCCTGGTCGCGGTGGGTAGGACGTACACGGGGACAAGGACGCCGACCTACGCGTGATGCTTAGCTAGCTGCCGCCGGGAATTTGTTCTGCAATATATGTGGAAAGATGACTTGATACCCTCACACTACCAGGCAGCTTTGGATGATGACCACGGCGCATCCTAAGCATGGAGGAGAATTCTACCTGGCTTTCCACGGCACTCACACGGAATGTCGGATGCAACTCAGTCCGTTGGTTGTGGATAACTCGCACAAGGTCGGATCAAATGGCACTCTCTTCATCTCCCAAAAACTCCAGCTGATGTGATTATTGTTCAACGGCAAAGTGCTACACTTTCAGTGTCCGTCCACTGGATTTGTTTCTCTTTATTAGTGAAAAGCATGTGCGAAAGTGTATCGGATCTGCATTGTTGTAGGATAATTGTTGGTTTTGGCAAAGCATGTTTTTTGTACGTACGTCTGCATGTGGCCATGGTCGAGAAGATGTCTTCAATGAGCATGATACTATTTCATTAGCTAGCAGGATATTGCCTTGTCAACGTGATCTCAATCAGCAGACGACTACTATTTCATTGCTGATGGATTCACACATCATATGTATTCAGTTGCCAGACCAGGTGGTCAACTGTGATTATAACCCATGGGGGTCGTGGTAACCAGTCAAATTTTTGCAAGAAAACTGGTCATGGAAACGCTGCTCGATCATGATAGGAGCCGAGATCAGGATACGACGTCGACATGTCACCTGTCTGATAATGATTGGCTGGGCTTAGATTTCGCGGTCAGAGTCGCTCTCCGTGTGGGCAATGGGAGCACTGCTCCCCTTCACTCACCTTGTGCTAGGCAGGTCAGCTGATGGCGATGACTAACATGCTTCTCGTTCTCTCCCACTCCACATCATGAAGTCGATACAGCATGTTCTGCTTTTCCGTTTTGGCAACACCCCCGCCGTCCAGTCCAAAAGAATCTAAGACAGGCGTAGACGCATGAGGGTCCCCGAAGGCGATTCGGCGCTCTGTTCGGAATGATGATGCTTTGATGGATCGGTTTCACAAGCAAGACTGAATAAGTTCCACCCGTGCAATCAGTCTGAAGATTCTGAACCCGGAAGGAGCTGTGGGGCTCTACCTCAACTTGCTGATATTTCTGATTGTTAGTTAGACATGGAACCCAGTAATCAAGCCTACCACTACCACCACCAATAATCGTGGTTGAACACTTGAATCCGGAGATGACGACGTCGCCTGCCTGCGCACCGCGGGGAATTTGTTCTGCGCACAATGTTCAGAGAAAGCTGGCGTGACAGCCGGACCACCTCGATCATGAGCCTTTGGAATTCAGGAGGAAACCTTCAGCTTGCTACGCTGCATAGACGGAGCGTATGAAATCTTTGAAGTGTCTCAGACATGTCTGGGGCTGGTTGTGAATGGCCGACTGTCACTGAAAATGGATTCATGCTGCATAATTGAAAGGCAAGCATGTGTGTAGGACTCCATGGCTCATGGCTTGTCCCATTAAATTTTTGCTCAAAAGCAAGGTGTGGTGCAATACTGGATTTTTTGGTCCCGGGACCGCGAGGCATATTTCGTCTGATCTTTGGTGCCTTCTATCATTGGCACGAAATAATGGGACCTTTTGTTTTCCATGTGGCAGCAGCATCAAATTCTTCAACAGGAACTAGTAGAAGGGATCTAGTAGAGTGGTGGCATTCCAATTTCCGAGATTGTGGAGTCATGTCGATGTTGGGATGTTTTCATCGAATCACACCTGATTCCCTGTAGCACCTGCATCAGTCCAGTTTAGCTCTATCACATGTCTGCCATCAATTGGCCATTACAGACAATATCTCGCCCACAACCGCAATATTGATGGATAATTGGGAATTTTGCATGTGTTTGGACTGACGTTGAGAAAAAGTTAACCGGTGGTAACTCTATGGGATATTACCATCAATTTTACTTGGAAAAACATAAAAACAAGAGGAGTTGAAAAATAGCATGCCAGTGAAGTCTGTTCAGTATGCCTATATGGATTGTGGCTTCAAGCGCCAGGAAATGAAAATTAATCTGGCTCATAGCATGGTCTGAGTCAATCAGAAAGACTACCTCGCAAAAAAAAAAACCAGAAAGACTAGATTTGGGATTCGGTTGACCAGGTTTCCAATTTCGGTGAAATTTTGCCCAGATTTCATGAGTCCCGGTAAGTTCAGTGGTGACTTAAAGAAAGAAAAAAAGAAACTTACTATTAAACCAGGTATGTGCTTTATTGTAAACACATTATTCTACATTGATAATTTCTACAGTTTTTTTTTTGTTGCATATTCTTCAAGTCAATAGATTTATAGCCATAATCATGCTTATCATTTGTTTAGATAAAAATTAGAAAATAATATATTCGGTGATAATTCTAAAAACATTTCGGTGAAATTTCACAAATTTCGGTGGTGGCTGGAAAATAAATCCGTAACAAAAATTGAAAACTCTGGGGTTGAACACATTTCCATTATGTTCTGAGTTCTCACCACCTAGTCATCGCCATGGACGTGAGGTGAGATGATAGCGTCACGTGCAATAATCCACCACTTGCCAAATCTTCAAGGAAATCGGTTCCACTACAATGCCTTTTTTTGGAATTGAAAATGATGAAGAAGCCTAGAGGGGCGAAAGGTTAGTTAGTACAAACATAACGGAGGAGCGTTCATCTGTCGTTTCAACCTTTGATCAGCATGTGGTAAATCTCGGCTTTTTTATTTTCCGTTGAGACATGAGGTTGGTTGGTATAATCTCAGTTTAACCCTGTCTCAGGTCTTTCAAAGTGATATTATCATCAATTGAAATATTTGGTCTACAATAATGAGCCACAACCTCATTAGAAAGGTTAGTCACTACAATGCTTAACTACTATATGACCTTTTGTAGAACATGAACCGATCGATTTCATTTGTAGACAGGGGCGGAGCCAGCGCGTGCTGCAGCACGGGCCCAGCTTAGGTGCTCCATTGTACATCATGTAGTATTTAGGTCAAAAATACTAGCATCCGGCTCGTTTTTATTAACCTAACATTTGCTCACTTATTTTAGCCCGGGCTGCGAGGCTATTCTGGCTCCGTCCTGTTTGTAGAACTATTCGATCGAGGTATGACCTCGTCGGCGCGAGACTAAAGACCTCCTATCTCGTGTTCATAAACAGGTCTTGGTTGGGTTCAGTCACAGTCTGTCCGTCTGGTATACAGAGGGAAGTTTGGAACATTGCTGCCTTCAGTCACCTCGTGCTGCTGGCAGAGTGGTCGCCTGATGGGTGGTGACTAACCTGGTGCTTGTTTCTTCTACTCCACATCAATAATTTGATAGCACAGCCGTGTCAAGATCAGCTTTACAGATTTGGCAGCACCACAACCGTCCAGCCTATATTTTTCCATTTTCTTAAATCAACTGTTCATCCAAAAGAAAACCGGCTTATATGCATCAACAGCATGGAAAACATTAGGAAAGCTTAGCATAGCAGTAGCAGGGATCGACCCATCTCTGACAGTGCTCGCCTGAAATCATACCAATCAAGGCTACCAGTACAACTTCCACCATCATCCTTTGGGAGGTTGCGAAGTGATCATGATTCATCAGAACCCGCATGGAAGGGCATTGTGATCTTGAGGTCATAAACAGGCAAGATAGTCCACTTGTGATAGACTCAAACTAGTTAAGATTTGAAAAAATAGATCAGAAATCTTAAAACATTTTCAAGATGTTTTTTTTACTTACATGGTTGGATTATTTGTGGCAATACAGTCCCTCCAGTCACAAATACTTGTCATTTCGGAGTCTGGACATGCTTCCTCTCAAACTAGTCCCTCCAGTACTGTATACCGTAAAAGACCCTCTCCAAATTTTGACTGCAAATATACTATTATAAGTGTAACTATGGAAGTCCTTTTTATGTTTGTGTTGAAAAAGGTTCAATTATTACAACTCTATTTGTTTAATAATTGTACTTGAGTAAAAATAGTGGTCAAAGCTAAGACCTTTCTTTTTTCAAAGAACTGGCAGGAGAAGCTAAACCGTTTTTTCTCCAAGACATCGTGTATGTAACCGAAGAGTATTTGGTTAGGATATGAGCTTGGCAACACGATCTTAAGTATACTGACTCGTTTGATTAGGGCATGACTTTTTGGACCATAAGCTTAGCCAATTCTAAGCAGAACAATTGAAGGCTGCTGAAAATCAATCTGGCTCATATGCTGTTTATTCAGGACATTGACTGGTCTCCACAGCTTTGAGTCACATCAATGGTGAGAGTAACCCATGGAGGTGAGGTGAAATGACAATGTGAGCCACCCTCATCCCCAACTCAAATTTGTTAGGAAGAAACTGGGCGTGACAACATTGCTTGATTAGGATGTGACCTTTTTTCGAAATTCAGTACAACATGTGAACTTGAACAATCAATTTCAAGCGCACCAGTGTTCGATTAGGTTTATGACCGTGATAGCACGGGCCTTTTTCCTTAGTGAAGCAAAATTTTATTCTGGCCTCATAACCGTTCCCATGGAACCCCCAAGTCACGTTGTCGGTACTAGCATTTCATAGTCCAGCCACTGTCTTTCCGGTGTATAATGGCAGTACTTACTTCTGCTCTCCATCCACTTACGTTGCAATTGATACAACAATTGTGTCAAGATCAGATTACTGATATGGCAATGCTGCAACCATCCAGACGGAAAAAGGGTGCACATGCATGTGTAAGGACAGCAAAGGTGAATTGGCATCTGCTCTACTGAGAGAAGGCTTAGGTTTCGTGGAGAAATTGAAGTTCTTCAAGCGCAATCAGCCTGAATCCAGAAATGAACTGTAGAGTGTAGACCCATCGAAAAGTGTGGCCAACTTTTCTTTTTCTTCACGTCACCCCACATAACTCACAGAAACAAATGTAAAGAAGGAATTAAGAAAGTCCTGCAATCGAAAGATTCAGATTCTTAATAACGAACCGACAAAGCCTACTATTGTCCACTACCAAGAGCTTTGCATCAAATTCTGACAATCTAAGAAAGTCCTTGGCCTGCAAGCAAGAAATACCAAGACAAGAACGCCTACTATGCATGATATTGGTTGACACATATAATATGTTCTCCAATATATGCCGAGAGGTGAGCTGACAACCGCACACCTGGCGGCTTTGAGATATGCGGGCGCACGTCTTCCGTGTATGAAGCATGGATGCAATTCCACCAGATTGGATACTCTCATGCTTCCCCTGAAATTCAAACAACTGACAGGAATTTTCATGCTATGTTCAACGATAAAGTAGTACACTGTGAACGGCTGCCACCAGATTTCATTTTCTTTAGTGAAAAGCAAAGTGCAAGAGAGTATTGGATCTGCATTACTGTAGGATAATTCTTGGTTTCGGTAAGGCATATTTTTGTAGGAATTGGAGAAGGAAATAAAGCAGTCGAGCTTTTGTTTGGATGAGGCGAGAGCATAAGCATCACATTTCTCTCATAGGAGGAATGCTAGGAGCAGTCAGCAGAGGTCCTGTTTGGTTGGTTCCGACTTCGTGGAATCATGGAAGGACGCCTGCATCCGGGGTCAGGCAGCCCCTATGTGACATGCTTGTATTTCCAGCCCGGCGGCATCCCTGCAGCCTTTTCCTGATCCTCTCCAAGGAGAATAGGTGTTGTTCTGCTTTTTCTCTGAGCATGCATTTACTGAACACGCTTGTTTTTGCTGAAAGATACTGAACGAGCGCATGTATCTTCTCTTGAAGATGGCGTATCATGCGCTGTGGTCACAACTTATACGGGCCTGTGTGCATTGTCAGCGGCCTCTGGCCGCACACCACAGGTCCATATTGATGTCTTTTCTGTGGTGACTACCTGGCAGTCTGGTACTAATGGTGAGAGTAACCCATGGATTCAGATTTCAGACATTACATGCATGGGACCCGGAGAGAAAAATCTGGCTCGAAAGCTCTGTATCCAACACACCAACTAGACTCTTTCTCAGGTGAAGGGTGAGGGTCATAATGCCACGGAACGGAAGTGAGAACAAATAACAATACCCCTGCCTAGTCTTCTCCAAGTCAAATTTGCAAGGAAGTTGGATACGATCGTACCGACAACTACGTGAGCTGAATCAATCAATCAATCAGTTTCAACTGCGGCACTGTTCCGATCCAGATATGACCTTGATGGCCCCTTTTAGGAAGCACAATACTACCACATAGTAGTAGTATGTACTGTAGAAAAGATTCAACCATCCATTACAAGAGGTAAGATTATCATTAGTAACTTAATATAAATTAAGAATAATTTTTATAATTTTTTGCAATTTTGTCTATTACAACCATTTTTAGCATATTGCAACACTTTTAGGCCGTTGCATTAGGGGTGAAACCTTATAGTGAAATGATTTTTTCCATATTACCCTTATACTACCTGTACACCTAGATATACTACCTCGTACTACTAATCAATACTAATCAATATTTCAGTGGTATAGAAAAATCTGAAATATCCGATGTTTATTCAGACAGTAGTATATGATCATATTGTGCGCCGTAAAACTCCTCTCGATATCCCAGATCACGTGTCTATTGGCATGCTGATGCTTAACGGTCCATTCCAGCCACTGTCTGATCTGTTATGCAATAGAAGCACTGCGGCTTCCACACACATTGCACTGCACATTGGTCGGCTGATGGCAATGGCCGACGACCAACATGGCGCTTCTTCTCTTATACGCACATTAAGAAATCGATAGGACAGTCGTGTCATGAAAAGATTAGCTTTACTATTTGGCAACACCACAACCGTCTAGGCTAAAATATACAACCACAATACGACCATATACTACTATCTAAAAAGGACTCATATATAAATATCGGACGGTTAAGATTTATTCTATATCATTAAAATATTGATTAGTAGTAAAAGATAGTATAGCTAGTATAAGGGCAAAAGATGATTATTGACATCACCTCTTTTATTTTTATTATTTTTCTTTCTCTTTCTTTTCGTTTTCATTTATTCTCTATCCATTCCCCATTCTCACGAGCCCCTAGCAGAACGCTCGGCTCAGCGCCTAGAGTTTCTTTGCCCGACGGTGATTCCGGCGGTCACCGCCGGTGAGGCGGCGCGTGCCGCGCCCGACGCCCAGCCCCTAGCAGGACAAGGGGCAGCGGATGCCTCTGTGGCAGCAGCTCGGCCCCCGCTCGTCGATCACCGTCGGGGCGGCGGATCGGCCCCCGCTCGTTGCTCACCGCCGCGGTCGTGGCTCGCCCTACGGCCGTCCCCTGGGATGAGGGATGGCAGGAGGTTGTAACACCCTAATTTTCAATTCAGAAACCTGAATAAATTTTGCTAGATTTTTGTAGAATCGATAAGGTTTTTATTCAATCTCATTTGATTTTAGAACATTTACAGCGAATTATAAATAATTTACTTAGCCATAAAAAGAAATATAAGGAAAATAGGCATTGTGCATTTCATGCTGCATTGCATTATTTTATTGTTTGAGTTCAGTTGAATTTAAATTCCAAATTTAAATTCAAGTGAAGTGGTTGCCTCTTTCTTCTTTCTTCCTTTCTTTCTTTTTCTCCACAAGGAGCCCAACCCAACTGGCCCACCTCCTGCACCCGGCCTGCTCTGCCCCTCTCTTTTCCTTCTCCTTCTCTTTCCTTCTCCCTTTCCGCACGGCCCAGTCTCCCGCCCGATTCCTTTCCTGTACCCGGCGTCTCTTCTCTCTCTCCCTTGCTGCCAGGCGGGCGCTGCCCGTCGGGTCCGTCACCCACCTCGAGCCAGGCTCAGACTTAGGCCAGGGTCGGACTCACGCCTCCCCGTGCCGCCTTGGCCCGCACGCCAAGGACCCTCGGCCGCCCTATAAAAGCAGCAGCCAGGACCCCCCTTGACCCCCGTCGACCGCAACCGCTGCTTCGTGCCTCTTAACCCTAGCTCGCGCCGCTGCCTTCTCGGTCGAGCTCAGGAGCATTGCCGCGTCACCGTTCCGCCGCCTTCCTTCGACGACCGTGCTCCGCGTGGTGGTGAGGAACCCCTCAGCCGCTTTTCCCCCCTCTCTCGCGCCTCCTCGCCACGGCTATTGCTCACCGGAGCAATAATGTCGCGCCCCCCGCCGCGAGCCCTTCTCCAACCACCGCACCACCCTCTGGACCCCGCCAACGCGTTCCCGACCTCGCTCTCTCTCTCTCTCCCAGGCCAAACCCGAGCCAAAGCCGTGAACAGAATCACATTTACGGGATTCTCCGGTGAGCCCGCCGCCATGCGCTGCCGTGGGCCCCCGCCAGCGCTGTCGACCGAGCCCCCCAGCCGCATCGAGCCGCTCGATCTAGATCCTACGGTCTAGATCTAATCTAGACCGGAGTCAGCCCAACCCATACCGGTCAACCCTAGAATGTCTTGCAAAATAGCCCTTCAGTTTTCTTGAAATCAACCCGCAGTCCGCTGCAGTTCAAAAGTATTTGCAAAACAGACCTTTTTCTTTTGCTTTAACCTCTGGACTTTTCTAATATAACCTGCCGTCGAAATCTCTCTATTTTCAAATCTAAACCCTAGATTTTAGGTTTATTTATGTTTTAGCCCTATGTTTCTTCGTTCAGAGCCCCTTTAGTTTCAAATCTTTTACAAATAAATCCTTGAAACCATGTTTTAGCCATAACTTCTCCGTTTTCACCCCGTTTTCATTGATTCTTGCGCTCATGCGATCCTTGCAACGTGTACAGTAGCTTTATAACCATGTTTTGTTCCATTTACATTTTTTGGTATACTGTTTCTTATTTGTTGTACTTGTTTGCTTGTACGAACTTGTGTGGTGCGATAGACGGTGCGCAGTTCGAGGATCCACAAGAGCAAGGCTTTGAAGACACCCTTGAGCAGCAGCAGTGCTTTGAGAAAGGCAAGTGGTCCTTGATCATATTCCGATCCCAATAATTTTCAATATACACACATTTACTTTATATGCACGCATGTGTCTATAACATGATGGATCCCAAACTAAGGACATGCCTAGTTTCTATTGTACTTCCTTGATTAAACTTGGGTTTTACTTTAAGTTGTAGCTATGCTAGTTGCTCATCTACTTAGACTATGGTTGGTTAACTTGGAAACAATGCTACACCTATTTTTACTTCATGTTCTGGAATACCTTTATGGTGATAACTATAAGATCATTGCATTAATTGGAACATGGAGAAACACCCAGGAAAACAATGCAACCACAATATTGCATAGCTCTTGAAATGAACCGGATTCCCAAATCGAGAATCCGACTCCCTATATCATTGTGATAGTCCTTGGATCAAGCGCTATCACATACAGAACTCATTCCAATCATAATATCACAGTCATAATTCGCATAAGGTCAATCACGGGTTCAATTATTACATAAATCCATAGGATTTGTAGTACGAAATGCATTACAAGCCTCTCGGCTAGAGCGAACAAGCAGAAAACGGAAAACGATAGCTAGGCTTCTGGCCGTCCTTCATCTTCTGGAACCTCCTCCACAGGCAACTCGAGCGTAGCACGGGCTTCAGTCGTACCAACCGTCATTGTTGGGGTCGAACTCCGGATTGGATCCTGCATCATACCAGGCTATCCCCAAGGTATGGGATAGGTTCATGTCACCATCCGAATGCAAGCTTTAAAGTGGACTATACTAAAGGTATAACAAAGTTAAAGGGATTAAGCTGGGATTTTCTATGCATGCGCAACAACATATATAAGTATATAACTTCTTCCAACTTTGACTCGGGCCCTTCCGGCATTCTGGACTCCCGATCCAATACACACCTTCCAAATCCACCAAGTCGATGCGAGGACTCCCTCTCCTCGCATCTCAACTGCCCCTGGGAGGAAGTCATCTCTAGAGGGAGCTAGAAATCATGAGTAACACTAACTAATAAGAGCAACAGAAGAGTAGGGTTATCCATAACCGATGACACGGCTATACGTATAGTTTTCACCCTTCAGGGGTTGTACACCTGGACCCACCCGAATTGACGCCAGCTGGGGATCAGCCGACTGAGCGACGAAACACCGGTCTACTGAAACAGGACTAGGAGCCATGGCACCATCTGGCTTTCCCGGGTCTTGGGCGCATCCTCCCGTAAGAGGTCGCCCCGGGACTATGAAGCCTCCCTTGCATCTCGGGGAACGTGAGGTCAACACCTCCTTTCCCTGCACCGATACTCGATCCTCGTACCGGCTTGGTACCGCACTTGCTAGCCCCGAATCGGGCCCACCCTCAGAATAGGTAAGTGGTGTGCACGCTTAACATAGTCCCACTAATCATAGTTCCTCTCACACGGTCCTCAATTGTCGAAGCGGGCATCTTCGTCATATGCGTCTCCACCGCAATGGTCCGCAACTGCACCCTTTACGGGCGCCCCAACACCTCAACCAAGTAACCAACAAGTTGTACCCTCCACAGGTACTCCGTAGAGTGTGCCAAGATACACACTCCAAGCCCTCGATTCACGATCGAGTTAAGTTCGCCCACTCCTGGCTAAAAGCCCTATTCACCAACTCCTGGATAGTGTATCTCCACTCACGCCAAGACTATCCATCCATTCCCACACATACACATGCCAAGCAATAGCAGGGCATTTCATATAATATTCAAGTGTGATAGGATTGCAAGGAGTACAGGTAAATAAATAGGCTATGCAAGTTCATCTCATAGTAATACATCATGTAGCAGTAGCATATCTAGCGAGCAATGCCTAATAGGTAATCATATCATAGATGGGCGTGAACCTGACGGTTCTTCGAAGTCCTCCTGGGCTTTCGGGTGGTCCTGGCCGTCGGTCAACTCCTCGTAGTCGGATCCTATTCGTAAATACGAGTAAGGGCAAGGACCAAAATGCAAAAGTGCACAAAAGTCACCAAATAAGATTCAAGTCACCACAAAACTTACTCTAACAGGTAGTTCATGAATTTAGAAGAATTATAGCACTCATTTCATAATTTTCGGAGGTTCGGTTGATTTATTATGAATTTTCTAAGGAAAAACCTATTTCTGAAATTAATAAAGGAATTTCGGAAAAGAAAGTGACACGTGACAGCACCAGAGAGCGCCACGTGGCATGCTGACGTCAGCAGTGGGCCCTGCTGACGTCAGCGTTGTCCGATCAACGCTGACCGGTCAACGGTCAACGGTCAACAGGGTCAGTGGGACCCACTGGTCAGCCTCACCACCGAGGCTGACGGGTGGGGCCCTCGGTCAGGCCGGCTAAAAGAAAAAGAAAAGGGGCTCAGCTTCGGTTTTTGGGCCGAAAGCGGTTGGGCCGGCTCAAGGTCTAACTCGGCCTGGCTTCGCTTAAACGGGTCAGCTCGGCCTGCGGCTCAGCAGGACGGCCCAGGCTCACAAGCTCGCTAGGCGTGGTAGCCCGGTTCGGCTCAGCAATCCGGCCCACGGTCCATCTCCTCCCCCTCTCTCTCTGATAGAGCGGGCCCAGGGGGCAGCGACCCTTGCTCCCCCCCTGACAAGCGGGGCCCTCTTGTCGGTCTTCCATGGGATCTGGTGTGGCGGCCTGATCCGGTGCTGCTCGAGCTCGTGCGGTTCTGTGTGCACGTGGGTCGGTGTGTGTGTGACGTGCGCCCAAGGCATGTTCGATCAAATGCCCGAAAGGCTTGGCCGCGATGCGAACGCGACGTCGCGGCGACACTGGGGTGGTGATCGCATTGCGGAACCGTGGCACGGCAGGCATGGCGAGGCGGGCGCGGCCTGGCTCGGTCAAGGGCAAAGGCACTGCCTTGCGGGGGTTTAGGGGTGCATGCGCGTGCGCGAGCAAGGACAAGACGGCGAGGTGCGTGCGCGCGGGCGCGCGCGTCCGGTGCAGCCGTGGCATGGCACGGTGGGGGCGTGGCAAAGCGGCGGCGCGGCGAGTCGGAGCTGAAAGGTCCAGCCTTGACCGCCGGCCGTAGGTGTGCGCCCATGCGCGGCATCTGGCATCCGAGGGCTGCAGCATGGCTGCCCGTGCTCGCGGGACTCCGGCATCCCGGGCCCGCGGCATGGCACGACGGAGAATGAGGGGCGACGGCGGGTTGCGGGGAACACGGCGGCGCATCGGGTTTCCTGCAGAAGATCGGGTTAGGGTGGTCCTGGGCTGGCTAAGGGAGGGCTCATCGACGGCCGTAGCACGTCGGCAGCAACAAGGAGGGAGGACGGGAAAGGGCGGCGGCGCTCACCGGTCGGGCTCGCAGGCGAGGGTCTTGGTGCGGTGGCGGGTTGACGTGGGCGAGATGAAGCCGTGCCGTCCGTGCGACAGCGCTGGTGTAGGCGTACGGGTGCAGGCTCGGTGAAGCTCCCCCGGATGGCGGCGACGGCGGCCTCCTCCTCCTCGCGCTCCTCACGTGCACGTCTTGCCACACGATGGCGCAGCCCCTCCCCCGCGCCTCGCGCTCGAGCTCCGCGGACTTGGCGAGGAGGAGGTCCTGCGTGGTGAGACCGTCGCGCGGGGCGGCGCGGCTGGGGAGCGGCCCCTCCCCAGCGCCTCGCACTCGAGCTCCGCCTGGCCGCGGGCGATGAGGCCATCCCCCTCGCGCCTCCCCCTATCTAGCCCGATGGTGGCGACCGCCTGGACCGCGGAGGCCGCGAGCGCAAGCTCGTGCCCGAAGCTTCTCCCGCGACGCACAAGGAGCTCCGGCGCGGCGCGACCGTCGCGTGGAGGGCAAGCGTGTGCGCGGCGAGGAGGAAGAAGAGGTCGAGGGCGGCGAGAAGCGCGCGCTGTGGGCATGGGTAGAGGAAGAGGAAGGTGAGGAGGAAGAGGAAGGCGAGGTGGAAGATGATAGGTAGGCCCCACCTGTCAGGTGGAAGGAGGGAGAGAGCACGGTACCATCGTTGTGAATAAAATCGCAGGGGCACTTTGGTCATTTTACATAGCTGATCCATGCTAGCTTGAGCAGGTGGCTTGCCACATCAGCAAACTTGGTAATTATTAGCTTCACGTGTAGAGGGATGGCAAAAATATTGAAGCCAAAATAAGAATGACAAATGATCAGGTGCCATCCATATCGATGTGAAATAGTTAAATATGCCTCGCCGGCGGTTACTCATCCGTCCGCCGGATCGAGGCCCCGCCCCCTGCTCGACTCCGGGGAGGGGCTCGGACCCTTTCCATGAAGCCGGTCGACAGGGAGTCGTTCGTGGCAGCGGATCTACGTGCCGCCAGCCCCGGTTGCCCCGGTTGACGCTCGCCGCCCTGAGCGGCCTCAGATTTGCGTCGACTCCGTGCTCGCCTTCAGCGGCGGCGGCGGGGGTGCGAATTGGAGGATGAGGAGGAGGGGGAGGCTGGCGGGGGTGACGGCCAGCCGGCGGCCACGGAGTACATGTACAAGAACCTGGAGGCCGAGCGTAGGCGCCACGGCAAGCTCAACAGCCACATCCTCGCAGTCAGGGCCGTCGTGCCCACCACAAGCAAGGTACACATACTTTGGCTCATCTTGGCGATGCTTTTCCTTTCACTCATCCGCATGCACACAGCCAATGGACAATAACTTCGATTTTCTTCTTTCTTTTCAAACAACGACAACCACTGAAGATGAACTTTCTCTTGTTTTTCTGAATCTGGAATAATAATGCTGCAAAATTTCATTTATCCTGCAACACATGGAGTTCAGGTGCCCTGACGTGTTTGGATTGCAATGTTTATCCATTTTGTTTCAGATGAGCAAGGAGTCCACCCTCTCCGCCCGGTCAGGAAGATGGCCGATTCAGTTCTCCCAAGCTGAGCAAGATCAACGAGTTCAACTCGATTTTGCTCAAGATTTCATATTCATGTTCATCTAAAAGTTAAACTAGAAACTGTAGATGGATGATACGGCTGCAATTCTTGTATTTAAAGTTTTGTGATTCGAGCAAAGGATTTGGAGATCAGTACAGTCAAAGTCCGGCCGATGCAACGAATTTGGTTCACGTTTCAGAGTTAATTGCCGCCTGAACCTGCGACTTTCTTTAGATTTCTCCCTCGATTTCAAACAGTGTCTCATCAAAAAGTTTAACTGCGGTTTATAAAGGGTGGTTAGAGCTCTAAATTTTGTACTTCATATTTGTTGATTTGAAGCACGTATTGGGAGACAAACCAGTTCAAAGTCGTGTCCAAAAACACAACAAAGAAACTTAGTTTTCAGACTTGCTGTGACATTCCTCAATTTTCATCACTTTCGGAACACTAAAAATTCGAGTCTCTGATCCACATCACCACCAACGTAAAGGATAAAACAAGGGCTACAAGATTTGCATTCAACGTTGGTTGATTAGATTCGTGATTAAAAAGAAAAATTGGGTTAAACCTTGATCCAATGCACAGGTTCAACAAGGTTCAGACTGTAGATTTTGTGTTATTCCACAAACTTTGACCAAACTTCTGAAAGCTTCAAACTTCAAAACTTTGGTCCACAGCACAAACAATGTGTAAACCAAGGTAAAGGCTTTAAACACTAGTTCGGCTTTTGGTCAAGTGTGCAAGCAAAAACAAAAGTTAACAACATCTGAACTGACGAAAAAAATCAGAGACACCAGGTCGTCCGCTCATCGCCCGGCCAGCACCGATGACCCGCAGCCGCACCCACGGCTGCCGGCAGGGGCGGGGACGTGCGGCGGCGCGCGCAGCAAGGGGCAGCGGCGGCCGGCGAGGAGCGGGGACGAACGCGCGACGTCGAAAGCTGGCGGCGCTAGATGAGGACGGCCTGCAGATCGATTCGGCAGGGGACAAGGGCGGCCGGGGGCTCGAAACGCGAAAAATGAAAATTTAACCCTTCAATTAATATTAAGTTAATAATTACTATATTACCATTTCTAGTGGATGGTTAGATCTTCTCTGTACCATATACTACTAAGTAGTAGCATTGTGCGTCGTAAAAGGACTCAAAATGTAACATGATTGCACGAGGGACAGCAAAGGCGAATCAGCATTCTGTTTCACGATCTGATTGGAGCAGCTTCCTAGCATTGCTTTTCCAAAAAACTGAAGTTCTTTCAGTGCAATCAAATCTAAACCCAGTCTGGAATGGATCAGCGAGGAGCAACTTTCCGGTTTTCCTCTGTCTACCGCCTACCGGTGCTCTGGATTCGCTGGACATGTACAGACACGAATGAAGGAGGGTTAGATACAAGTCGTAATCGTCTTGCTAAATTTAGTGGCGAGACCAGTTCAACAACGGGAGCAAGATTGCTCCCTTGGATTTGTCAGTTGGGGTGGTTGGGGATAACGGACTTGTACGGTTGACGAGCTCATATTTCTGTCCCCTTCAGCATTTGACTAGCATGTGGAGTTAAGGTTGAGTAGTACTAAGATTTGTGTTGAAAGCTGTGTCAAAACTTCACTTCGGTAACATATCTGATCCAAACTGCCATTGAAACACTGATAGCTCTCTGGTTTTCCACAAACGACGGTACATAACATATACTATATAGCAACACTTAGTTGATATGCCACCAAAAATGTCTTATAAAAAGCATTAGAAGGCTATACAGCTCCTCCAATAAAACGATTAACATGAGAGAGAAAGAAGAGAGGCATATGAGTGATCAATGGAATAATCTCTACTACATTTTTTTTCCTTCAGCACGCAGCAGGTGAGGCGGGGCATGGCATGATCACGCATTCATGGTCCCATTGGAGACGACAAGAGGGCTGACCCACGAACCCAAATGTAAGGCGCGGGTTGGATTGCCATCCCTAGGGCTTGCTATCACCACACTGTGAAAGATCCCACAGGCCGACCGCTAAGTCCATACTGGCTAGTGGTGCTGAATGTGAGCTCGTGCGGACCAGTAAGCAGAAAGATAAAGGAGAGAGATTTTGGGAGCCCGGTTACTGTTCTAGCGACTATAGCCCCAGCATATCATCGAAACCGACAAGATATGACGCCACGTCATCAAAACCGGTTTTGGTTTTGGCATAAAATGGAAAGTGGTCCGGTTTAGGTAAATAAGGGGTTCAAATAAGACAGTTCTATAGTTTAGGGGTAGCGGGCTGTCCACCACTAGGATCCCATGCCAGTAGAGGCCCATTAGTGAGGAAACCATCACCATTATTTACAGTTCAGACGATTTAGGCCGAACATTGACATGTTGCGGAAACTATCACTTGTAGAGGCCCAACTAGAGGAGGATGTTTTCAGAAGAGAAAACTTGTGCCCAAATCGATTAATTGGAGGCGATAGTATCAGCAAATAGCTAGACATTGCAATGTGAGTTGTAGTCATAACTTGTACACTGGACTTGATCAACTTCACAAATACCGAAAGACCTATCCTTCCATAGAAAATGTTCAGTGACATTGGCTCACTGAGGGCTTACCTGCTGCAAAAAATCACTTTGGTGAGAGTTTGGTTATCCCATGCTGCTGGATATGTGATCTGATTGAGCTGTGTTGTTGTCTCATCAAGTCCGAGAGTTGCTGATTCTTTTCATTTGTAACAGAGACAAACTGCAAGGCAACCTTGGTTGGTGCTCTATTATCACAACATTGCTCCATTAAGGAACTCCGTGTAACCTGATACACAAATCGATCAGTATCTCAACAGAGAAAGTTCCACCGTGTAATTCAACATTGTACGTGCAGCTAACTCAGCCAGTATATGGGCACGTAACTGAGATCCACTTCTGCATATACTTGATCTTTGAACCCTGTTCATGCATGTTTGGTTATTTATTCCATAATTATTAGCACTGCATCTTCTAGCAATTCCATGCAGTACTTCTTGCACGTCACCATCTTCTATTTGAAGCAAGTAGCTCACAAGTATATTCACTGACAACTCAACCACACCAGTAGCACATGACACTATCTCAACCAATCCGTGTGAAAATGGTGGCCGTAGAATCAATTCAGTCCAACTCTTGGTCAGAACAATTCTTTCACTCTAGCTGCTTGCCAACAGGAAGACTGTCTTGCATTGGATGTAATCTAGCACCACCGTTGTATCTGAATTTTACCACCACGCCTCTGCTGCTCTGAAAGTATATTTTCAAGCCGCTCTAGGAATTAGCCCAGCAACAGCCAAAGTAAGATTAGCACACCAAGGACAATATGAGCTCAGCAGCCGTATTCCTAAATATTTGGCATTTTGGATGCAGACATGGTGATTTCAGAAGCCCACTGAAACACATTAAAGGAAGTAGATTCACAGTAACCACCAAACTTACACCGCTTTGCCTCTTGTATCAGGATCCAGCGACAACTTGGGAAATGGGAACTGATCACTGCAATTTTGTTGGGAACCGATGATGTCCATGTGGGCATTTCGAGCCCACTGGTGTACAACCTCAAAGAACCCACCAGTGGCGTACGGAGCACAAATGGGCCCATCACAAATCAGAAATAATCACAATCACTTCATTGCCGATGGAGATCAAATATGGTGGCGTGCGTTCACATGGGCGTCACACGCCTGATTTCTACAGCCCATCCATACAACGCATAGACCCTAAGACCCTCCACAATGTGTGCTTCAAGTGATTCTCAGAAAAGAGATAGAGGATTGTGGCATCACTCCACACGCTGTAGGAGGCGTTGACTATTTCAAACGATGCCAAGAAAATCCGGAGCGGGGGCAAGAACATGCGCTGGTGCCGATTCCAATAATTTTTTTTTGAACGAACGGCCACATGATTGTGTGCCATTTCTATTATTATAGGAGAAGCTTACAAGCGCTCTCAGGGGAGCGAATACAGGTCAGTAAAAGAAAAGAGCTATATACAGTATGAAGGTGCTCAACCACTAGTAATCAGCGAAACGAGGCGTTTCGCCCCTGCCAGGCCCCATGCTTAGGCTTCCTCCTTGATTTTGAGTAGTATATACGTAGTTGTATGTTCCTTTTGCTGGAACGTTCGTGCATTACGCTCCTTCCAAAGCTCCCATGCCACTAAAAGAATAAGTGAGCGCAGCCCACTCCGCGGAACTCCCGTTCTTGTTCCCAACATCAGCCACCATTTGGCCACATTGCCACTTGGTTCCCATTGGGTCGGTTTAAGTTGTGGGTAGTGTGTCCAATCAGCGATCATCTCCCAGATGCGTCTCGAATAGCGACAAACGGCGAGCAGGTGGTGGGCTGTCTCTTGGTCTCATCGGCAAAGTGGGTAGCAAGCATTCCTCGGCCACCCCCTTGTCGCTAGGCGGTCAGAAGTCCAGACTCGGTTTCGCATGACAAGCCAAGCGAAAAATTTGCATTTTGGCGGTGCCCACGGCTTCCAAATCAGAGGAACCGGATTTTTCCCTGTATGACCGAGGAACTGCGCACGGTAGGCCGAAGCTATAGTGTACAATCCCGATTGGGTCAGCCTCCAGGAAATGGTGTCGTCGGCTTCTGGCGTGGTTGGTGTGGTTGTTACGAGGTCCCACAGATGGACGAACTGTTGAATGTGTGTGACCGAGAGCTGCGCTACCAGGTTAATGTCACGCGCCCAATTGTTATTTGTTAAAGCCTCAAGCACAATCCAGTTCAGAAATGCTAAATATTGCAGGGGCGATATCTTTTGGCCTCCTTCCCTGAATTCAGGCCGAGTGCCAGAATGAAGTTTTGGCCCCGTTTCCAATTTGGATTGTCGTTGTTACTGCAAAGAGGAGCTTATCCTTGTCATTGCACGGCGTACCCAGGCCGACCCAGGGTTTGGTTGGTTCCACCCATTCCTGCCACAGCCACCGGAGTCGTAAAGCTGTTGCAAAATTTTCGAAGTCCATGACGCCCAACCCTCCTAAGTCTTTTGGCCTATTCACTGTTGGCCAATTCACCTTGCACTTCCCTTCAGTTAGTGCATCGTCCCCTGCCAAGAGAAAACGTTTCCTGAGTTTGTCGAGGTCCTCCAACACTTCCTTGGGCGCGTTGAGGGACGTTAGCAGGAACACGGGTTGTGAAGACAGCACCGCTTTGGTCAGTGTTACCCGCCCAACTTGAGTGATATTTCGGCCCCACCAGCCGTTCAAGCTTCCTACCGCTTTGTCAAGCAAAGGTTGGAAGTTAACTCGTCGCAATCGTTGGATGGCTAGCGGCAAGCCAAGGTACTTAATCGGGAAGGATGTGCGCTGCGCTAGAAAATCATAGACTATGTCATCAAGGTCTAAGTTCTCACATCAAATTGGCGCCACTGAAGATTTGTGTATGTTGGTGCGCAGCCCAGTGACCTCACCAAACATTTGCAAAAGGTGTTTAAGTGCGGCCACCTCCTCTTTTATTGGCCTAAGGAAAATAACCGCATTATCGGCATACATTGACGTACGTAATCTTGTTCTATTCCTCCCCACTTTACTGAGGATGCCTGCCTTGGTCGCAAGGTTCAAGAGGCGCTGTAGTGGATCAATGGCCAAGATGAAAAGCAGGGGTGAGAGTGGGTCGCCTTGCCGAAGCCCTCTTCTATGCCTAATATGCTGCCTTGGGATGCCATTCAGTGGGATGCCATTCAGGAGGATCTGTGAGGAGGACGTAGAAAGGATGGCTGTGATCCAATCTCGCCATTTTGCTAGAAAATCGATGTGATGAAGTAGGGAAAGCAAGTAATCCCATCTGACTGAATCGAAGGCCTTGGAAATGTCGAGTTTTATGAGCAGCATCGGTGTTCTATTGCCGTGCGAACGTCTCGCTGAGCTTCTTACATTTTGGAAATTGTCATGTATAGAGCGGCCTCTGATGAAGGCACTCTGACGCTTGGAGATAATCTCTTTCATTGCCGGGGCTAATCTGAGGGCTAAAACCTTAGTTAATAATTTTGCCACACTGTGGATCAAGCTTATGGGCCTATAGTCTGTGATATGTTCTGCGCCTTCCTTTTTGGGAATCAGAATTATATTGGCTGAGTTTAGGAGGTCCAAATTAACACATCTTGCATCATGGATTGAATTCATGGTCGCCATTATGTCCCCTTTAACGATTGTCCAACATGAATGGAAGAAGGCCCCAGTGAAGCCGTCTGGCCCGGGGCTTTATCTGGAGGGGTCTGAAGGATTGCCTCATGGATTTCTTTTTGTATGAATGGTTCCACCAAGGAGTCCAAATTGAAATGTTGCAGATTTAGGCTGTCCCAGTTGAAGTCGCGTTGTTGCGGTGGTGGCCGGCCCATGGCCGCCTCAAAGTGATCCTGAATTAGTGCTGCCTTCTCCTTATGTGCGGCCGCCCAACCTCCATCCTTTTGCAATCTCTGGATGTGATTCTTCCTTCTGCGCTCCGTCCTTTTGCAATCTCTGGATGTGATTCTTCCAAATTAACACATCTTGCATCATGGATTGAATTCATGGTCGCCATTATGTCCCCTTTAACGATTGTCCAACATGAATGGAAGAAGGCCCTAGTGAAGCCGTCTGGCCCCGGGGCTTTATCTGGAGGGGTCTGAAGGATTGCCTTATGGATTTCTTTTTCTGTGAATGGTTCCACCAAGGAGTCCAAATTGAAATGTTGCAGATTTAGGTTGTCCCAGTTGAAGTCGCGTTGTTGCGGTGGTGGCCGGCCCATGGCCGCCTCAAAGTGATCCTGAATTAGTGCTGCCTTCTCCTTATGTGCGGCCGCCCAACCTCCATCCTTTTGCAATCTCTGGATGTGATTCTTCCTTCTGCGCGCGTTTGCTTTTAGATGAAAAAATTTCGTGTTCGCATCACCCTCCCGAAGATTGACTATGCGCGAAGCCTGCCGCTTACGTGCTCTCTCAATGACTGCCAGACCCATTATTCTCTGCTTGAGCTTTCTTCTCAAATGAAACTCTGCATTAGTCAGCTCTCGGATTTCTTGGGCAATGTCTAATTGATGGACGACATCCATTGCCATGTGAAGTTACAGTTTTGCCTCAAAAACTAACGTGCGGCTCCATTTTCGTAGATGTCGCGCCGTGCCCAATAGCTTATGATGTAGGATGCGATAGGGTTGTGCGTATGGTGTAGGTAGGCTCCACACACGCTAGACCTCCTCCCTAAAGCTCGGCAGTTTGACCTAAAAATTCTCAAAGCGAAACGGTCGCGGCCGTCGTGGTCCTATCGCATTGAGCGGTGATCGGATTGAGCGGTCGAGAGAGCCTGGAGGCCATGCTGCCCAAACTCAAGGTCCCATCCTTCATTGCAAAACAACATGTCGAGGCGGGCTAGGGTCGGTCGCCTTCTCTCATTGCTCCAGGTGTATTTACGGTTTTGTAGATGTATTTCCTTGAGCTGGTAACGATTTAATGTTTCTCTAAATTGTCGCATGCGGCGGAGGTTCAGGTTTGTGTTGTTTTTATCTCTAGCACGGTAGATGAGGTTGAAGTCTCTCAGCACTAGCCAATTTTGATCATCATCAGGTTTGATTCTTCGCAGCTCACATAGGAAATCTCGCTTATGGTTGTCTCTAGAAGGACCATAAACTATTGTTAGGAGGAAGGTGGAGAGGCAGTCTCGTAGTGTCACCATTGCCGTGATGGAGAAGCGTCTAATGACAATGTTTTGCACATCGAGTGCCGCGTCATTCCAGAGCAGCAGGATGCCACCCTTTGTTCCCACCGCTGGGCTTGTAAGCAAAAGTGCTTAGCCGATGTCCTCCTAGAAAGCCTGCTAGTGCTCCATCGATGTTTGAAAGTTTAGTTTCCTGCAGACATTCCAATAAAAATTATTTCGCTGGTCCTTGCCTGCTCTCATCGCCAACTTCCGCTCACAGCTCACCTCGGTGAGAAACAACAGGAGCAATGCTATATTTATTTGACGTGGATCCTAACCACTTTAGATAGCTTCGATGCCCATTCTTTTGTATGATGCAGCTCCGGGAGGTCGAGGCCCATTTACTCACTCTGAGATTCTCTTTTTTTCAAGCATCACTAGCACATTGTGGAGGGCGTAAAGCCCCTAAACAATATCCCGCGCGCGTCGCACGCGTCCGTCATCGCGAAGCTCGACGGTTCTTAAGGTCGCCAAGCTCCTCGATGGTCGCCTTGCCCTGGGTTGTTCTACCGCATGATTGGATCGGCACAAGGGCTCCGATGCTTTGATGATCTAGGTCGACAGCGCATCGTGCTTTGTTGCTAGAGAGATGATGCTAGAAGACTTAACAAGAGGAGCAGGCAATAAGCTACAAATTAAAACGTGAGCCAATGCATTGCAATCTGAAACGTACTCAGCTACAAGCCTACAAAAGGTTGGCCTACACGCTGGGGAGTGGGGATGCAGATGTGAAGGTGGAGCTCAAATGCCGTCCATGGCGACCGCGCTTGCTGCGCAGCGTGACATCGAACGGTTTCTATCCTATGAGAGTCGCCAAATGCAATACCGCTTGTATAAGCGGCCGCGGTGCTTATTTGAAGGCTCCCGATTGGTCCAGCGTGTCGTTGGCAGCTGCGCCAAAAAAGAAACTAGAGGTGCTCTCATGAAACTGTCAGAAACATGTCGATAACCAACACTTCTGCTAATCAACTAATGAGATCTGAGCAATTTCAATCTGAAAAGAGTGAGCAAAAAAGGTTTGCAAGTGTCGTAAAACAAAAAGAGCCCACTCCCACCTTGTACCAGCTAAAATATAAAATATCTGAGCAGTACCATGCGCAGGGGGACAAAACGTTAAATCTACAAGATCTGGGCAATACCAAGCGCATTGAATACTAGCTAAATCTACAAGATCTTCCAGGCCTTGCTAACTACTTACGATTAATAGGACTGACCAATCCACGTGGAACTTAACTAACTCAAACCTTTTTCTATTTGACCTTCCAGATCTAGCACAAAAAACTCTCCCAGCAACTAGACAGCAAAATCCAGTACCTGGCCGATTGGCGACGAAGACGAAGCTATGACTGGCGACGCAGCTGCAGGGTTCAATGACGACCTACTGGTAGGGGAGGGGCTCGGGTTGAGGAAGCGCCCCATCTCCCTAGCAGCGGGGCTCTCCGGACCCATCCGTTGCTTCCGGACTGACCTTGCAGCACTCCCAGAGCTAAAGGTTAGAGATGACCGGAGGAGCGGGTGTGGCGGCGGCCGACTATGGAATCTTTTCGTTGCTAGGGTTTTGGGAGGTGGGTGTATATCACCCCACTTCCTGCCTCGCCCCATGCACTAACGGCTAAACAAAACATGTAACCCGGCGCCAGGAGCCACAACCAGGCACTCGGGCATGGGCTGAGGCAAACGTTGACCGCCCTGGGCCCGCACCTTTCAAAAGCGAACCTTTCATTACCACGGTGGAACCTTTCGCCGGATCTCGAGGTTGAGGTGGAGCAGAGCGAGGTATGGTAGCCACACCATAGGAGCAGCGGGCAGCGGCCGCTTGTATAAGTGGAGTTTTCCCTCGTCATCGAGTCACCTCGATCTGTTTCAATTTCAACCCGAATCCCGGTAGAGAAAGGCAATTGGCTAGATTATTGTTGCGTCCACCCGCCTGAAATCGATTGTTGCGTCCGACGGCGTTGGCGGTGATCGATCGAAGTCCGATCCGCGTTAGACGTGAGGTCGTTTCCGATTCCAAACAGATCGAAGACACCCTCATGGTGGCCTAATATAAGTCCTGAGGGCACGCAGGCCCCATCCATCAATTCGCAATGCGTACTCCCTCTCGTTCTCCAAATTGGCACATTCTCGTCGCGCCTAGTAGGGCTCGATCCATCCAGCTCGATCGGCTTTCCATGGCGGCGGTGGCGCCCGCCGCACGCAAGCGCCCGGCGCCGGACGAAGCCGCCAGCTCCGCGGATGCCGACAAGAAGCGGAGGCGCTCCTGCTACCAGTTCGAGAACATCGACGACTACGAGATGCTCGAGGAGATCGGGGAGGGCGCCTTCGGCGTGGTTGCCAAGGCGCGGGACCGCCGCACGGGCGGGACGGTAGCCGTCAAGTGGATCCGCGGCGGCGAGTTCGACGAAGACGGCGCGCCGAACCTCCCCGCGGTCGTGCGCGAGGCCGGCTGCCTCGCCGCGTGCCGCGGGCTCCCCGGCATCGTTCAGATCAAGAACGTCGCCACGGACAAGGAGACCGGTGACCTGTTCATCGTCATGGAGCTCGTCGGCCCCAGCCTCCGCAGCCGGCTCGAGCGGCAGCCCTTGTCCGAGGACGAGACGCGCGACTCCATGAGGCAGCTCCTGGGGGCGGTGGAGAAGCTGCACGCCACGGGGACGATCCACCGCGACGTAAACCCCGACAACATCCTCCTCGGCCCCGACGGCACGCTCAAGATCTGCGGATTCGGATGCGCGACGCCGGCGAGGCGCGTCGGGAAGACGTGCCAGGAGAAGCTCGATGGCACGACGATGCAGTACCGCTCGCCGGAGCAGCTGATATGCAGCCAGTGGTACGGGCCTGAGGGGGACATCTATGCGCTGGGGTGCGTGATGGCCGAGCTCCTCTCCGGCGAGCCCCTGTTCACGGCGACCACGGAGGACGACATGATCACGCAGACGCTGGACCTGCGAGACGACATTGTCACCATGGGAGTGGAAGCGTTCGACGACGTGATGGATCACCTGTCCTTGGCGGGGCGCGAGGTCCTTGCTGGTCTGCTGAGCTACGACTCCTGGGAGAGGCCCACAGCGGCAGACGCACTCAAGCATCGGTGGTTCACTGAGGAGGACGTGGAGAAGCCCCCTGCTGCCGTGGAACCGTAGTTCCCTGGCTTCGTGCCGCTGTTTTCAGAAGCATAGGAGACCAGTAGCTTAGTGTGTGGTGTGGTTGCTGCGCTGCAATATTCTAGGTTGCTCTGTGATCTCGATGAAGTTTTGGCAGGAAGAAATAGATTGTTGTTGTTACTCCCATATCATCTGTTAACAGTTAACGACTTTAGGTGGTGTTTGGTTTGTTGTTTTGTAACATAATCAGCTGACAGTGTAAAGCGATTTCCATAGTTTTTGTTTGGTTATCTCTAAAGATCTAATTCCGGTGAGATTTTCGAGCAAACATTGAGCCACGTTGCCTCTTATTTTGGTCCGTCGGATCTCCAGCTAATGAATCGTATATGTCGCTACAGCTAGTATAAGGTGTGTCTTCCATTCGTCTCGACAGCCTTCCAGTCTCTTCATTTTCTATGCTGACGTTTCTCCTTCCTAGGGAATGTCTCTTCGTTCTCTGTGCGAAGGCAATAAATAAAAGCCATAACCAGCGCGTGCCTAGCGTCGCCCACCCTTCTGTCTTCCTCCAGCACCCAAGCAGTCATCAGTCTGATCAACAAGCGTTAAGAAAAAAGAATCCTCTTAGCAAAACACGATCTGTTCTGTGAGCGTGCCGACCATCTCCATGGCCGCCGCCACCCTTCTTCCCCAACGGTCCATCGCCAAATCCGCCATCCTTGGTGAGTGCCGCCGCAATTCCTCATACCCACATCGCTGCCCTCTCTGCGATCCGTTTTGGCCCTAGCACCCTCATTTTCCCCGTCGTGCAGGGCCATAGGCGGAGCTCTCTCGTCGCCGGCACCGTTGTTCATCGTACCCCTTCTTCGCCCCGACTCCGTGCCGACTGAGCTTACAGGTAGGCTCACTGGTCCCTCGCACAGCCTATGCGCTCGCTACCGTGCCGCCCCCGACCCGTTCCGCTGCTTCCGTGTGCCGGCCGAGCCTGGCATGTCAGATCCGGGCCCACGGGACTGTGCACATGGCGTACATCTTACAGGATAAGGGTGGGATATGGCCCACGCCCTACACCAGTTGTAACTACTCGTATTGTAGTAGAACTATTCGTACCGTAGTAGAACCAATCGGAACAGAAGGAAACTACCCGAAAAATACTCGGGTAGGACTCCTGAGCTCGTATTCGGTTAGGATTCTCATGTAACCCTGTCCCCCCAAACTATATAAGGGCGGGCAGGGACCCCCTCCAAACAGAACCATGAGGGACAACTCGTGCCTCATGGAGGATCCCCCAAGACGTAGGGTATTACGCTCTCGGCGCCTCAAACCTGTCTAAACTTTGTGTTCCTTGCACGTTCGAGTTCCTGATCTCGGCGACACCCTACCTACAAACTCACCACTCGCCTGAGTTAAACCAGCTCAAATGCACTACCCATCATCTTTGAAGATGAACTGGCCACCATGCACTTTAAACGGATTAATCCAACAGTCTGTCGGTTAGATCCCGATGCTACCACTTAAGATTTCGATTGAAACAAAGCATAGACATAACTCGTATTGTAGTAGAACTATTCGTACCGTAGTAGAACTAGTCGGAACAGAAGGAAACTACCCAAAAAGTACTCGGGTAGGACTCCTGAGCTCGTATCCGGTTAGGATTCTCATGTAACCCTGTCCCCCAAAACTATATAAGAGCGGGCAGAGACTCCCTCCAAACAGGACTACGAGGGACAACTTGTGCCTCATGGAGGATCACCCAAGATCACCCCGATCAATACTTAAGGCAATACATACTACACAGGACGTAGGGTATTACGCTCTCGGCGGCATGAACCTGTCTAAATTTTGTGTTCCTTGCACGTTCGAGTTCCTGATCTCGGTGACACCCTACCTACAAACTCACCACCTCGGGGGTATCCCTCGGTGGGCGTGGCAGTAAAACACCGACAGCTGGTGCGCCAGGTAGGGGTGTTCATTGAGCATCCGCCGGAGAACTCGATGGCATCTTTCAGGTTCACCAGCACCATGCACGATGAGGGCATAACGTTCGTTGGAGGTCTCTACACCAAGTCGATGCAGCAACCTCGACAAGTTTGTCGACAACCTCGATGAGTTGCTGCTCCCCAATCATGTCAGGGAGATTGAGACGGCATCCGTTTTCGACACGACTTCAACTTGTGCTGCACCAGGACTACTCGGATTGGACTCAAACCGATCTAAGGAGGCTACACGGTCTGAGTCCCTCTCTGACCTAGAGGAGGACTTAGATCGTCTTCTCAAGCTCGTTGATGAGGGAGCCACCGCCTGTCGGAGGGCCCTGTTTTCGACAACTACTCGGACTCAGACGAAAAGTACTTGTTGACTAGTACTACACCTTCCAGTCGGAGCTCGGGAGGACTCGAGGACGAGGGAGCCACCGCTTGTCGGGAGGCCCCTGTTCTCAACAACCACTCGCAATCAGATGACGACCCTGAATACTTTTTGAGTAGTCACCTGGGTTTGACCATAATGTCTATGCCGCAAGGCCGTTTTGTGTACTAGAAGGGCTTAGAGCCCTCTGAATTACTCGAGTACGACTCCCGCCTTGTGGCCTTCATGCAGGAACTACCTTTCCAAGAAGACAAAGGTATTGCAGATTGCATTACTCTGGTAGAATCCACCCTTCAGCGTATCAACCCCAGGGAGCCGGAAGATCTCGACTACCCCGCTCAACTTTAGCTCGCGTCACAACATCGACGCGCTGCAGCGATGACCTCGATGACTCGGCTCATGCCGCAGTTATGACTGCTTCAACAAATCGGCAACGCCGACGATTACTTCAACTACTCGTCTCGACTAGAAACTAGTCGGGGATGAGTCTTAAACTATTCGGTGACTAGCTCTGCACGGTCAACAACTAGTCGGAATCAGCTCCGACTAGTCGGCTTCGTCGACAAATCGCCCACGAATCAAAGCTATGCATCGCCGCCTACTTTTTGCGCAACACACATTCTCTCCATCGGCAAACTTGAAACCCCCAAGCCATGTCCAGTTTGGCCTGAGGCAGTTCAACCTAGGACCCTCTCCACATTGGAAGAGGATTTGGATCATCTACTACCACTTGGAGAAGGAGAAGCTACCGCGCATCAGGGGGTTACTGTTTCCAACAACTACTTGGATTCGGCTGCTCATATGACACCTATAATAAGTAACCTCCGGGGTGTGGTAAGGGGATCAAATAGGTCGGGCAGGTTTGAGCATCGAAAGGGCATGAAACCCTCCAGGTTTCTCAAATCAAGTCCACCACGATCCATTACCACACCCGGCGAACCCCCTTTTCAAGAAGGCGGAACCCTCCGTCCTTCCAACGACGAAGACGAGGGCCAGATGGTGCGGAGTGCCAAACGCTTCGCCCCCAATCGAGAAGTGTTCATGATTCTCGCCGGCGAGGACTGTGAAGGCGTAGAGCAGGTCCAGCTAGACGACTACGATGACTACCTCCTTGATCCGCTCGACGAAGACGTGGACGCAACAATGGGTATTGAATTCCTAGACAACATCAAGGTAGAAGATGCAGATGACATCTAGAAGGAACGCCGTAAACTCATCAACGCGAAGCACGCCAAATGCAGGCACCGCATGGTCGAGACGAACCAGCAGGGTAGCGGCAACCTCTACGACTCCTCCACGGGCGACCTCCGCACTATCATCAACACCGGCCGGGATGTCCGCAATGTCATCATTGCCAGGCAGCAGGAGCGCGAAGAAGTGGAAGCCTACAGCCCCACCCACTATCAAATCCCACTCGACTACTTGGAGATAACTCGGAAGCGCAAGCCAGAAGCTGGGGAACAATCCACCCGTAGGAAGAAGAGCCTTAGCTCGAAGGAACAACTCGAGGAGGCTCTCCACAAGCGATGCTTATGGCTCCTGAAGAGCAAGCATTCCACCTTCGAATGTCAAACCCTTCGGAGGACCCTGGGAGCTCCGCCACTCAACCAAGACTACGAAGAAAGGCGGCGGGACTACCCGAGTAATGATTTATTCATAAATTAAGTACCCGATTCAAGAAGGTTTTCTAAGGGTCTTTTAGGTATTTCGTTTGTTTAAACCATTATTTTGGGACTATATCTCAAAATAAGGGGTTCCGTAAACCTAAAAGCACCCCTTTTTACCACTTAGTCAGGGTCGCCATTTATGTTTATTATTTGGGTTAATCATGACTTCCTCGCTATACTACTCTGAGACATGCCCAATGAACGTCCAGCCTAATTAATGCAACCTTTTTCCAGCCGATCTCTTCTCACCTATTCCTCATGTCACGAGCCCTTTTTACCAACGCTCAGGGGCTAAGGATAGGGCTAGTGGGGATCGGCTCGGGAAAGAAGAAAATGATTCAATTTCTTCAAGGCTAAGCTCCAGGAACCCTGTCACAGCCGAGCCATGTGACTGCCGAAAGTGGTCGTCTCATTTGGCAATGACTAGTGGAACCCATTAATTAGCCAAATAAAGCATCTACGTGATTATCTATCAAATATTTCCAGTAACGCTTAGATTATTAGTTACCGACTAGTTTTCTATGTTACTAATTGGGCCTTGCTCCCAAACTTCCAGTAACGCTCAGATTACTAGTTCTCAGCTAGTATTCTATGTTACTGAAGGAGCCTTGCTCGCGTACGACCTCGCCATGGATGTCAACCGCACCACCCAATTTCCCGACCAGAAGCAGCCTGAAGCACCCGTACCACCCGCCATGGATGTCAACCACGCAATCGATGACTTGATCGACAACCTGGAACCCCTCGAATCGAGTCCGCCTCAGTCCGAGGTCCTGTAGCACAAGTCCTTCTCTAAGTTGGAGGAGGATTTGCATTGTCTACCACAAGTCGGAGGAGGACTAGCCACCGTCCATCGAAGGGCTCCCGTATCCGCTGACTACTCGGACTTCATCGACGACACATCGCCCTTATCAAACGGTCACCAGGGCCTGAGGGCGCCTTCAACTTGGTTGGGCGGGCCCGGGCATATGAATGGCATGGAGTCCTCCAAGCTTACCCGACTCAGCCCACCTTTCTGCGCTTTCCACTTGGTCGGGTGGGCTCGGGTATCGGAAGGGCACGCAGTCCTCCAAGCTACCTGACCCCCGCCCACTTTTCTGCGCCATCAACCCCGACAACCTTTCGGTTATAGAACCGTTCCAGGAAGGCAGGCCCCTCGATTCCTCCGATGAAGAAGAGGGGTAGATCGCCAAAAGCTCCTTGCCGGATCATGAGGTCTTTATGGTTTTTCATTGAAGAAATCCCAGAGACGGACGCATCGGATCGCGTCCAGCTTGACGACTACTTCGCCTTCGCGAGGGCACTCGGCGACCCGCCGACAACTATTTCGACCACAAAACTAGTCGGGAGCGGGACTCACTCCATTAGTGACTAGTCGGAATTGATTCCAACTAGTCGAGTCTCATCATCAAACCGTCGCGGCTCCATCAATGAGCGATACGGCTTCATCGGCAATCACCCACGAATCAAGATCGACAACTATCCACGCTCGTCTGGTTTCTACGCTCGGGGGCTGGGCACGACAAGGCACTCTGTGTGCTTTCGGCAGCTCCACCAGGTCCCAAGTTCGGGGGCAAGACGCCGCGCAACCCAGACAGTTGCCCACGTGAAGACTGAGACCCGATTCAAGGAGGTTTTATGGAGATCTTTAGGGAACTTATTTAACCATTGTCTTGAGTTTTATCTTGAAACAAGGGTTTTTTTTCCAAAGAATTCGTTCAACCACTCGGTCAGAGACTCAATGAATTAACACAAAATAGGGCTTTGTCCGTTCATCCATATTTCAGCGCCGTATGAGCTGTCTTGGCCTGCCCAAAGAATTCCTTCGGGTCAACCGAGTCATTTTCGCACGACGACTACTTTTGTAATAACACATGTGAAGGATTGCATAATCTATTCCTTCGGGCCAACCGAGACATCTTCGCATGGCGACATACGACCTGTCTTGGCCTGCCCAAGGAACTAATCACCCCACGTGAAGGACCTCGTCGTCAATTCCTTCGGGCAACCGTGACGTTTTCGCATGGCAACATGTGAATTCTCATGGTCCGCCCAAGGAATCAACTGAAGCTTCCAGCAAGATTTATTTTTCCTTGCTAATTGACCTCCAGTCACCTTCACATACTTCGGGTAACACTCCGTTTACTAGTTTTCGACTAGTACTACGCGTAGTTTACTGAAGGGGCCTCGCTCCCATACTTCCAGTAACGCTCAGATTACTAGTTCTCGACTAGTATTCTATGTTACTGAAGGGGCATTGCTCTCATACTTTTAGTAACACTCCGTTTACTAGTTTACAACTAGTACTACGTGTAGTTTACTGCATGGGCCTCCCTCCCATACTTCCAGTACTACTCCGTTTACTGGTTCACGACTGGTATTACGTGCAAGTTTACTGAAGGGGCCTCGCTCCCATACTTCCAGTAACACTCTGTTTACTAGTTTATGACTAGTACTATGTGTAGTTTACTGCATGGGCTTCGCTCCCATACTTCCAGTACTACTCTGTTTACTGGTTCACGACTGGTATTACGTGCAAGTTTACTGAAGGGGCCTCGCTCCCATACTTCCAGCAACACTCCGTTTACTAGTTTACGACTAGTACTATGTGTAGTTTACTGCATGGGTTTCGCTCTCATACTTTCAGTAACACTTCTTTTACTAGTTCATGACTAGTACTACGTGTAGTTTACTGCATGGTACTCGCTCCCATACTTCCAGTACTACTCCGTTTACTAGTTCACGACTAGTACTACATGTAGTTTACTAAAGTGGCCCTGTTCCCATAACACTGCGTTTACTAGTTCCCGACTAGTTTTACGCGTCGTTAGCTCCTTCGACTACTCATCTCGCCTACAAAATTAGTCGGAATGGACTCCGACTAGTCGGCTTCATCGACATTTCAAGATCCAGTGGCAACTTGGCCAATGCCTAGGCTCGGGAGCTGATGCCACCGACTACTAGGTTTGCCTCGTGCGACTCAGCTAGCTCCTAGGCTCGAGGACTTGATGCGACAGGGTACTCAGCATGCCTTCGGCGGATCTTTTAAGCTCTCACGCTTTGAGGATGGATGCTGCAAAACTACTCGGAAGATACTGATTTAAGAGGCTTTTAAGGATTTATCTTGGGAAAATAATTATTTAACCATTATTTCAGGGATTTTTTTCCGAAATAAGGTGTTTTCAAAATTTTAACCCAAGGTCTTACCTAGCCATTGACTCAGGGAACAAGGTTTCATTTGAGTGGTAATTTGGGGCGCTTTTTGGAGAAGCTATTTATTTCACCATTTTTTCAGGGAATTCATACCGAAAAAAGTGGTTTTCGAATTTCTGAACCAATTTGCCCATCTTAACCATCAAATTTTTACCGTCATATATTGCATGCCACGATTCTTTGGATCCTTTATTCCAAACCTTGGGGATCTGGATTCAAGGCTCGGGGGCTACGGGACACGTATCATCAGCGACTTATTTTTCAAATCTTTTGGAAGATAAGGATAGAAGATTCAAAACTCATTTGACCCTCAGCTTGATTCTCCAAGTCAACCTAAGGCTCAGGGATACTCCATATGGAGTGCGAGTTCAATCGCACCCCATATAAAAGAAGACTTGACAACTACTCGGGGCATGAGCACCTCACAGCCTCGATGCAGCCAAGGAAGTACTCGGATGACACCTTCAAGATGGAGCTCGGGAGAACTCAAAGACGCCTTTAGAAGTACTCGGAAGCTTGCAGTACTCGACTACGAAGAGCTCGGGGTCTTGTCAGACTTGGACCCACGGGACTGTACACATGGCGTACATCTTACAGGATAAGGGGTAGGATATGGCCCATGCCCTATGCCAGTTGTAACTACTCGTATTGTAGTAGAACTATTCGTACCGTAGTAGAACTAGTCGGAACAGAAGGAAACTACCCGAAAAATTCTCGGGTAGGACTCCTGAGCTCGTATCCGGTTAGGATTCCCATGTAACCCTATCCCCCCAAACTATATAAGGGCGGGCAGGGACCCCCTCCAAACAGGACCATGAGGGACAACTCGTGCCTCATGGAGGATCCCCCAAGACGTAGGGTATTACGCTCTCGGCGCCTCGAACTTGTCTAAACTTTGTGTTCCTTGCACGTTCGAGTTCCTGATCTCGGCGACACCCTACCTAGAAACTCACCACCCGCCTGAATTAAACCAGCTCAAATGCACTACCCATCATCTTTGAAGATGAACTGGCCACAATGCACTTTAAACGGATTAATCCAACAGTCTGTCAGTTAGATCCTGATGCTACCACTTAAGATTTCGATTGAAACAAAGCATACACATAACTCGCACAAAGGCAAGTCCAGAGAATACAACATTCCACAAGATTTTATCTTAACCAGTCGGAGTCAAATATTACAAGCTGAAAGTACCACTCGAGTACTTTTAAGTTCACATAAAAACTTTATTCAGAGTTTTACTGCAGCGGAATAAAAAGAACACGATCAACTAGCGTCGGCAGGGTCATTGCTAGACGGGGAAGGATCCCATTCCACTGTCCAACTAGACGGCAAAGCACTCGGCCAAGCCAAACCAACTACCATATCTTCCACAGACATACCTGAAAATAATGCCACAAGCAAGGCTAAGTATACTAATACTCAACAAAGCTCTAAGGTTCTAAGGTTTTCTTTTTGCTAAAAAGCAACAAAGAGTAGGTCCTTAATTTCATATTTTAACTTTCAATATTCTAGTTCATTTAACCGGTCTAGATGAGCTTCTATCTCTAATCAAACATGGTGGAAAACAAATAATCATCCAACAAGTTTCATCATAGCCATAGTTCCTCTTGTTACTCTATGTGGCAGAAGTATTAAGCAGTCTCAATTACCTTAAGAAATGAACGATTCGAATTGAATTTTTTAACCTTGCAAGGGAAACCTAAACACACGTCACGTGGTTACTCTAAGAGTCACACGTGCAACTTTTCCCCTTTATCCCTGTTTTATGGATCAGGACCACCGGCCTCGAGTACAAAAGGTCCATGAACAACGGTGACGCCGGAAACGTGACCCCTCTTGCACTCACCATTGGACCCATGGGACACCGTCAAGACGGTGGAACCTATCCATGCACCGGTTCAATCAAGTACTTAAGTTTACCGATTACCATATTCTCGGCATGTGGTTAGTACTTTCAAAAGCTTAACCACCACTACCACACACTACGACCTTAGCATTTTTCACTACTCAGACGGGGCCTCGACCCCGAGTACTTTACCACAGCCCCGGCTGCCAACCTTATAGTTGTAGTATGCGGTAAATCAATCAACTCTTATAGTTCTCACGAGTAACAGGAAACTACTCGACTTTTACCGTCCTTATTAGCATAGCATCTACTCGATCTTCCTAATCTAGTAGTCATTATAAAGGTACCTAGGATCATGCAGCTAGGGTTCCAATCAACTCCTATGAGCTTTAAATGCACAGGCAAAAGGAACATCAGTTGCATAAATTAAAAACTGGGATCATGCACCGGGGCTTGCCTTCTTGCGAAAAACTAGCCGGGGACTCCTTCAAACGTTGGTCCAGGTCTTCAGCGACTACTGCTGGATTAACCTGAGCTTCTTGCTGCTCACTCTTGGGATCAGACACCAGATTGTAGATCCCATCGGCGAGAGTAGTCGAGTCTATATGAATGCACACGTATGAGTGGTTTTACGGATACAAAATTTCATTATAAAGTAGTCAATACTTAAGTTAAGCAGTTGAGTACTTTATTTTCTTTTTTCTGGGCAGTCATTTATCGAGTACTTAACTGTATTAACTAATTTCAATAAGTGAGCGGGTGGTTTTGCATGTTGTACGGTTATTTTTAACAGGGAGCATTGGTTAAACCAACTACTCGCAGGTGTAGTTTCTGGGTTGCAGAACTACTTGTAAAAGTAGCTCCTGAGTTGGGATTTTTATGTAAAGTTTGTTACTTAAGTATAACCTTACTGCAAAAGCTTCAGCCATTTTCATTCGACAGGTTACTGTGGCAGAACCACCTGAATTAATCCGGCTCAAGTGCACTAACCATCACCACGAGGGCAATCAGGTCTAACTCGCACTTCAAACGGAGTAATCCATAGGTCTTTCGGGTAACCTCCCGATACAACCATGGGTTTGCTGATCGAAACCACACATATAAAGTACTCACACGAAGGTGAGCCCAGAGAATACAACATTTTGCAAATTTTACATCACAGAGTTCCACATAAACTTATTATTGCAGACCAAGTTCGAATTCGTAAAACAGAGTACTTCCAAGTTTAAAAGTAAACGAGTTCTTCAGAGTTCAATGCAGCGGAAAAACAATGATAAACTACTCGTCGATACATGATGTCTCGATGAAGCCCGTACGAGACATCACTCGGCATTATCATCATTGGCCCGGGACGCACCCCCTTTCCGCCGACCAACCAGGAGGAAGAGTACACGGCCAAGTCAAACTAGCAACCATGTCCTTGAAAGTATCACCTGAAAACAAGCCACAAGCAAGGCTGAGTATACTAATACTCAGCAAGGATTACTCGACTAGTGGAATATACTTAGCCTACTCCTAGACATGCAAGGCTTTTGGCTTGAGGGGTTTGTTTTGCCGAAAAGCATATACAAGTAGGTCCTTACTTTCACATTTTAGCTCCAGGTTCTAGTTTCCTTAACCATTCTAGGTAAGCAACTATCCAATATCATGCATAGTGAAAGAATTAATTTGCATCCAACAAGATTAATCATCATCATTGTTCTATTTCTTACTCTATGTGGTAAAAGGGTCAAGCAGTCTCAATACCGCGAGAAACGGACGATTTGAATCGAATTTCTTAACCTTGTGTAACACCTAAAAATATAGGAGTTAAAATTTTAAAAAGTATTTTATAAAAGTCTCAAGATAAAATTGTGCATGCATCTTTATTTCTTTTCTTCTCCTATTCTTTCTTTCAGCCCAGCCCAATTCTTCTCTTCTCCTTCTTTTCTTTTCCCGCGGCCCAACTCAACCGGCCCAAACCAGCCAACCCAGACCGTTCACTCTCCCTCACCTTTCTTCCACCGACAGCTGGGACCCATCTGTCGGCGTCTTCTTTCTTCTTTCCTTTCTTCTATCTTTGCTCCGCACCGCTCCGGCTCCTCTGTTTCCTTTCTCCGCCGCGACAGCAGGCGCGCCGCGCCGTCGTTCGCGCCCCTTCTCCTTCCTTCTTCCTTCCTACCCCGAGTCCGGATCGACTCCGCGCTGTCACCTGCGTCTCTCTTTCCCCGCGATGCAGGCTTACCTTACTAGCCGTAGTTCCGCCCTTTCCTTCACAAGAGCCGCCGCCTTCCTTATTCCCGGCCAATCCGCCCCAATAAAACCCCGCTGGAGCCCCAGAGCCGTCCTCAAACCCTTTCCTCTACTCAACACCGTCGCATGCCGCTGGAAGTCGCACACCGCAGGATCACCGCCGCCCCGTGTCGCCGCCTCTCCGTCGACTCCCCGTTCCGCAGCTTTTCCGCCGTCTTCAACTCTTGCCGGAGTTCCGCGAGTTGGTGAGCATCAAGCCGCACCAGATTCCCCTCTCTCTCTTGCTCCGCCGCAAACCCAATTCCTCGCCGGAGATCTGTTTCCGCCCGCTGCCGTGACCGCCGGTCTACAGCCGCCGCACAGCCATCCCGTGACCACCCTCACCTTCGCCGTACCGCCCACTCTCTCCCCGGCATGAACCCAGCCCGAACCGAGCCCCGGAACACCGGATTCGGTGAAGCTCCGATCGTCCGCCACCGCACACGCTCGCCGCCGACGCCCAGCAAAGCTCCGATTAGCCCGACCCTCTCTTGACTCCGCCGATTCGCCCGACCTTCTCTTTACATCGCCAATTCGCCTGACCCTTAAACCGCCGCCTGATTCTGATCTAACGGACCAGATTCACCTGACCCTAGCCGTCCCCAAAACTCTTGCAGAAAGATCCCTAGGTTTTCGAGGAATCAACCCGCAATCCAGATCAGTAGAAAAATAATTAGAAATGAGCCCTTTCTTTTTCTGTTCCGACCCCTGACTTTTCTAGAATTAGTACCCGTTGTCCAGAACCTCTAGTTTTGCACCCCGACCCTCTGTATAAGGTTTAATTATGTTTTAGCCCCTAATTTCTTCAGATTTAGCCCTGGAAGTTCAAAACTCTCGCAGTTACGCCCCTATATCACTGTTTTAGCCATATCTTCATCGTTTCAACTCCGATTTCAGCGATTCTTGCGCCCACATGATCCTTGCATCATGAACTACATTTTTAGTAACTTTTTACTTTCTGTTTGTATTGTTTGTTGTATTGTTTCTTATTTTTTTGTGTATGCTTGTTTGTGTGATCGCGTAGACAACGTGACGTTCGAGCAAAATCAAGAGCAAGCTTACGAGGAAGAGAACTAGCAGCTGTTTGAAGAAGGCAAGTGGATTTCCCCCCTGCATATTCTACTTGCTCCCAACAATAGCATGATAAATCACTTTACTTTAATGTTGCTTGCATAAAGTTGATGGGTTACCTATGCTAAGGACATACCTAGTCTTTTACCCCAAACCTTGAAACACCTGGGTTTATTATTCATGTTGGGTAGATACGCTTAGTTGCAAACTTTGGGATTGGTATTGGTTCTCTCTTATGTTAATGTTTATCACGTTTCATATTGTTGTTATACCGCGTTAATTCAAGATCAACTTTGTTTAATGGGAACATGGAGAACCACCCAAGTGAACAGTGCAACCACAAAGTCATATGGCTCTGACCTTAGCCAATTAATTAGATGTGTAGTTAGCTGGTGGCCTTACCGAAAGGGCAAGGAGGGGGTCGGTGATAGGGGTCATAGCCCGGTCCTCTTGGGGTAGCTGCCTTTGCTAAGGAGCTGACCATTAGGGAGGTTTATGGACCACACTGCTACTGAAACTCTAGCGGGCTGCCTAGCTCTCGACATGTCTTTGTAAAGGCTTCGTAGTGTACCCTCGCCACTCACCTCGGAAGTGTTTAAGGGCCTTGCAAACCCGGGCGACTCAGGGAAACATGATTTGTGGGTAAAGTGTACAACCTCTGCAGAGTGTAAAACTGTTATAACAGCCGTACTCACGGTTAAGAGTGGCTTGGACCCTCACATTATAATGAAACTTGAAGATTAATTAATTTGTGGTTCGTGGATTATGTTATTGTTGATGGTACCGTTATGTTTTTACTAAAGTGGGTTGGTATAAACTTAAACCTAGTTAATAGGTGCTTGTTAATAAATATTTGACCAACTAATAGTGACCGCTGCTGCAAACCTTAGCCTATCCTTGATGGCCTTGCATATTCACCCCACTTGCTGAGTACCAACCATAAGAGTACTCACCCTTGCCCCCTGCTGTTCAGAAGAGAACTTTGAAGAGGAGATCTTCGATGACTTCGAGGAGTTCTAGGCCCTGCGTTCACCAGTTATCGCCTGTGGAAGATGGAGTTGTAGCAGACTTTGTATAGGGTATAACGGTTAATCATTTAAAGATATCTGTGTCTCTTTTATACGGAGTGTAATATTGTTAAATACTTTATTTAGTTACTTTTTGAGCATTGTCTTTGATATATTACACTTTCCGTCTACTATATGTGTGTGAACATGATCCTGGCGCATATATGAGATGCATCTGGTTCTTTCTAGAATCGGGTGTGACAGAAGTGGTATCAGAGCTATGTTGACTGTAGGACGCTCGCCTAATTAGAAATGGTCGAAATTAAGGGTTTATTTTCTAGCAAGCCATGTCAGCATCAAAAATTTCTGTTTACTTTATATTTCCGCATAAAAACCTATGTTTACATAAACCTTCTATTATTTTCCTTCTTAGAGAAAAATATTCTGAATTTTACTCCCGCTCTGCCAGATGGCCAGGACTTACCAGACTGCTCACAAGCGCACCGGAGGTCGCCAAGTTCGCATTGCCCCAGCTGAGCCAGCTCCTCCCGCCCCAGTTCCAGCCCCTGTTGAAGAGGAGGAAGCTATGGAGGAAGAACCCGAGGAGGCCTATTACTTTGTGGATGGTGAAGATGACCGCATAATGGCGATTGATGAAGAAGGGAATCAGTTCACACCGCCGGCATCACCAGTTGTTGAGGCACCACCACCATCCCCAGTTGTCTCTGCTCCAGCTCCCGCTCCAGCACCGGTCGTCGCTGAAGGAAGCCCGGGTAACCCCGAGGGTATTGATGATGGAAGAAATGATGACGAGGACAACAACAACGATGAAGACAATGACGATCAGAGTGATGAAACTCCAGGGATGAGGCAACTCTGCTGTGTTCGCACTTCGGACAGAGAACCCGGCCACTTGTCTCTGGTGCTACAAGGTGTTCTTCAAGAGTTGGGCAACCACGTGAGACCTCACTACCACACGCACCACTACATCGACCCTGCGCTCGGCAACTACTACCTCACTCGCGTCCACATCAGGATGGATACGGAAAGTGCCAGAGGCCTGAGGACTCTCACTGCACACGAATCCGCCACACCCCACGCTACTTATGACGCCGCCGTCAGCAGCGCTGCCAGGAGAGCTCTGTGGTCTATCTGCCACACCTACCGCCAGGAACTTCAGAACACGGAGAATCGCCACCTTCCTCGCCGCCTCAGTGGAACTAAAGAGACTGTGATTACTCTGGGTGAAGATGACGAAGACCGCCTCAACACTCTTGCTCGAGTCACCGCCGCTCTCAACATTGACCTGGAAAGCGTCATCACTGAGCTGGACGATACTCAGGACAAGCTACTGGAGGCCCATGAAAAGATCCGCATACTGGAAGCTCGACTTGAGGGAAGAGCGCCGCCACCCCCACAGATGGATGAACCCCGCTTCCCCGCTTTGTCACCACCCCGCAAGAAGCTTCATCGCGGCGAACCTGGCTCCATAACGCACCCTGAGGAATAGGCATCTAGGCTCTTAGGCTAGTATCTCTTAAAGTTCTCATTAGAATCATTTTTGCTTGAGAGGACGACGATGTAATAATGATTGCTTGAGAACAAATGTTTGCTTTGAGTGCTATAAGAATTGCTTGATATAATGTATCCATTGATATAAGTTAGAGTCTTTATAAATCCATATTTTGTTAAGATATTATTTTCTATCTACCTATATCTAGTACACCTGTCTTAATCCTGGGTTTATTCCCTAACGGTCAGATGGTGAACACCAGGACAGGTGGAGGACAGAATATCCCTAGCTCTAGGCGTGCTCGCACAGTCAACCGATAGAGTCAGTTGCCACCACCGCCCAATCCAACAATGGAACAATTCTTGGCAGCACAGATGCAGGTGTTGCAGAACCTCACTGCCACCATCCAGAACATACAAGCTCAGCAGAATCAGCAAGCACCGCAACAAAACCCGCCACCAAGAGACAAACACAGAGAATTCATTAGCCACCACCCTCCTACCTTTTCTCACTCTGTGGACCCCTTGGATGCCGATGATTGGTTGAAGGTCATCACTAAGAAGCTGGACATCACGCAATGCAGTGACCGTGAAAGGGTCCTGTATGCTGCAGGACGTCTGGAAGGCGCAGCCGCTGATTCGTGGGATGCTTTCACTGCTGCCCACGCCAACGCCAACACTATCACCTGGGAGGAGTTCGGAACCAACTTCCGTAGCCACCATATTCCAGCAGGACTAATGAAGCTCAAGCAGAAGGAGTTCCTGAACCTGAAGCAAGGCAGCATGACTGTCAGCGAGTACCGGGATAAATTCACTCAGTTGTCTCGTTACGCGCCCCATGAGGTGGATAGTGACACGAAGAGGCAGGAGCGCTTCTTGGAAGGTCTGATAGGGCCGCTCAACTATCAGCTGCATAGTCACACTTTTCCAAACTTTCAGACTCTGCTAGACAAAGCCATTGGTCTGGAGAGCAAGCGCAAGGACCATGGGGAACACAAGCTAAAACTTCAGTCCCAGGGACAATCCAGCAGCAACACCCGTCCCCGCTACAACACACCCCAGGGATTTCAGTCGCGCTTTGGAGGACAAGGTGGAGGATATCCGCAGAGTCAACAAAATCAAAGAACTCCACAGCAGCCTCAACGTTACAAAAAGTAGACTCAGCGCAACTCCAACCCGCAACCGTACCGTCCAGGCTATGCCACAGGTGCACCAGTGCGGACCAACAATCCAGTCACCCCGGTCCAACCCAACGGTTGTTTCAAATGTGGAGAACTGGGACATTATGCTAACAACTGCCCGAAGCGTAACATGCAGACTCCCCAGAATTAGAGGAACAGTGGGTAGAGGTAGACTCCTCAGCAGCAGCAGCCGCGCAACAGCAACCAGACACCACTGGGCAATAGAGGTCAACAGAACTACGTGCGCGGAAAGGTGAATCATGTGGCTGCTGAAACAGCTGAAGAGGCTCCCGATGTTGTGCTCGGTATGTTCCTTGTTAATTCTGAACCTGCATCAGTTTTATTTGATTCTAGAGCATCACATTCATTCATTACTGAGCAATTCGCTGCAAAACATAATTTACCAACGAGCCCTATGAAACAAATATTTCTAGTAAGCTCCCCGGGCAAAGAATTGAAAGCTAGACACGTATGCCCGAGGGTCAGCATGATTATTATGGGAGTAGAATTTCTAGCCAATCTAATAGTCCTAGGGACTAGAGGCATTGATGTGATCCTCGAAATGGATTGGTTATCAGGATGTGATGGTGTCATTCAGTGTCGTAAGAGATCAGTGCTCTTAACCAGCCCTCAAGGAGATAAAGTGGAGTTCGTGGCATCAACTTCACCCAGCGGAGTTGGGATAGTGAACCAAATGAAGGGAATGCCTCTAGAAGATATCAGAATTGTCTGTGAGTACCCCGATGTCTTCCCGAAAGATTTACCAGGTATGCCACCTGTTCGTGACATTGAGTTCAGTATTGATCTTTTACCTGGTACTGCACCTATCTCTAAAAGACCCTATAGAATGGATGTTAAGGATCTAAGTGAACTAAAGAAACAAATAGAAGAAATGTTAGCTAAGGGATTTATCCGTCCTAGCTCATCCCCGTGGGGAGCACCCGTGATCTTTGTCGATAAGAAAGATGGCAGCAGAAGGATGTGTATAGACTACAGGTTGCTGAACGATGTGACGATCAAGAATAAGTATCCACTGCCTAGGATTGAAGATTTGTTTGATCAGATGAGAGGTGCCAAGGTTTTCTCCAAGATTGATCTGAGATCAGGATATCATCAGCCAAGGATTCGACCAGAGGATATACCCAAGACAGCCTTCACTACCAGATACGGTCTGTACGAGTTCACTGTGATGTCGTTTGGATTGACCAACGCTCCAGCATACTTCATGTACCCCATGAACAAGGTTTTCATGGAATATCTTGACAAGTTTGTGGTTGTGTTCATTGATGACATCTTGGTGTATTCGCAGAATCAGTTATATGCCAAGCCGAGCAAATGTGATTTTTGGTTGAGAGAAGTTTCTTTCCTAGGACATGTTGTCACAGATGGAGGAATTGCAGTAGACCCGAGTAAAGTTCAGGATGTTCTGAATTGGAATCCACCGAAGTCTGTGCCTGAAATCAGAAGTTTCCTCGGACTTGCAGGTTACTACCGCCGATTTATTGAGGGATTCTCAAAGATTGTGAAACCCGTGACTTCCTTGTTGGAAAAAGGGAAAGAATTTAAGCGGGATGCTACATGCCAGAAGTGTTTTGAAGAGCTAAAAACAAGATTAACCACTGCTCCTGTGCTGATAATGCCGGATATCCGCAAAGGGTTTGATGTGTATTGTGACGCTTCATGAATGGGACTCGGATGTGTGTTAATGCAAGAAGGCAAAGTTGTGGCTTATGCTTCAAGACAGTTGAGAAAGCATGAGCAGAACTATCCTACCCATGACTTGGAATTGGCTGCCGTCGTGCACGCATTGAAGATTTGGAGGCACTACATGATCGGAAACAAGTGTCAGATCTTCATGGACCATAAGAGTCTAAAGTACATCTTCACGCAACAGGATCTTAACCTAAGACAGCGCAGATGGCTAGAATTAATCAAAGACTATGATTTGGATATTCAGTATCATCCTGGCAAGGCTAATGTTGTGGCAGATGCCCTAAGCCGGAAAGGACAAGCTAATTTGATGGTTGCTCGATTGATGCCTCAGGAATTATGTTGGGAGATGGCACGTTTGGAATATACTCAGCAAGGCTTACCTGACTAGTGGAATATACTTAGCCTACTCCTAGACATGCAAGGCTTTTGGCTTGAGGGGTTTGTTTTGCCGAAAAGCATATACAAGTATGTCCTTACTTTCATATTTTAGCTCCAGGTTCTAGTTTCCTTAACCATTCTAGGTAAGCAACTATCCAATATCATGCATGGTGAAAGAATTAATTTGCATCCAACAAGATTAATCATCATCATTGTTCCATTTCTTACTCTATGTGGTAAAAGGGTCAAGGAGTCTCAATACCGCGAGAAACGAACGATTTGAATCGAATTTCTTAACCTTGTGTAACACCCAAAAATATAGGAGTTAAAATTTTAAAAAGTATTTTATAAAAGTCTCAAGATAAAATTGTGGATGCATCTTTATTTCTTTTTTTCTCCTATTTTTTCTTTCAGCCCAGCCCAATTCTTCTCTTCTCCTTCTTTTCTTTTCCCGCGGCCCAACTCAACCGGCCCAAACCAGCCAGCCCAGACCGTTCACTCTCCCTCACCTTTCTTCCACCGACAGCCGGGACCCATCTGTCGGCGTCTTCTTTCTTCTTTCCTTTCTTCTTCCTCTGCTCCGCACCGCTCCCGCTCCTCTGTTTCCTTTCTCCGCCTCGACAGCAGGCGCGCCGCACCGTCGTTCGTGCCCCTTCTCCTTCCTTCTTCCTTCCTCACCCCGAGTCCGGATCGACTCCGCGCCGTCACCTGCGTCTCTCTTTCCCCGCGATGCAGGCTTACCTTACTAGCCGTAGTTCCGCCCTTTCCTTTGCAAGAGCCGCCGCCTTCCTAATTCCCGGCCAATCCACCCCTATAAAACCCCGCTGGAGCCCCAGAGCCATCCTCAAACCCTTTCCTCTACTCAACACCGTCGCACGCCGCTAGAAGTCGCACACCGGAGGATTGCCGCTGCCCCGTGTCGCCGCCTCTCTGTCGACTCGCCATCTTCAACTCTCGCCGGAGTTCCGCGAGTTGGTGAGCATCAAGCCGCACCAGATTCCCCTCTCTCTCTTGCTCTGCCGCAAACCCGATTCCTCGCCGGAGATCTATTTCCGCCCGCCGCCGTGACCGCCGGTCTACAGCCGCCGCACAGCCATCCTGTGACCACCCTCACCTTCGCCGTACCGCCCACTCTCTCCCCGGCATGAACCCAGCCCGAACCGAGCCCCGGAACACCGGATTCGGTGAAGCTCCGCCCGTCCGCCGCCGCACTCGCTCGCCGCCGACGCCCAGCAAAGCTCCGATTCGCCCGACCCTCTCTTGACTCCGCCGATTCGCCCAACCTTCTCTTTACACCGCCGATTCGCCTGACCCTTAAACCGCCGCCCGATTCTGATCTAACGGACCAGATTCAACCGACCCTAGCCGTCCCCGGAACTTTTGCAGAAAGATCCCTAGGTTTTCCAGGAATCAACCCGCAATCCAGATCAGTAGAAAAATAATTAGAAATGAGCCCTTTCTTTTTCTGTTCCGACCCCTGACTTTTCTATAATTAGTACCCGTCGTCCAGAACCTCTAGTTTTGCACCCCGACCCTCTGTATAAGGTTTAATTATGTTTTAGCCCCTAATTTCTTCAGATTTAGCCCTGGAAGTTCAAAACTCTCGCAGTTAGGCCCGTAGATCACTGTTTTAGCCATATCTTCATCGTTACAACTCCGATTTCAGCGATTCTTGCGCCCACATGATCCTTGCATCATGAACTACAACTTTAGTAACTTTTTACTTTTTATTTGTATTGTTTGTTGTATTGTTTCTTATTTGTTTGTGTATGCTTGTTTGTGTGATCGCGTAGACAACGTGACGTTCGAGCAAAACCAAGAGCAAGCTTTACGAGGAAGAGAACCAGCAGCTGTTTGAAGAAGGCAAGTGGATTTCCCCCCTGCATATTCTATTTGATCCCAACAACAGCATGATAATTCACTTTAATTTAATGTTGCTTGCATAAACTTGATGGGTTATTTATGCTAAGGACATACCTAGTCTTTTACCCCCAAACCTTGAAACACCTGGGTTTACTATTCATGTTGGGTAGTCACGCTTAGTTGCTAACTTTGGGATTGGTATTGGTTTACTCTTATGGAAATGTTGATCACGTTTCATATTGTTGTTATACCGCGTAATTTCAAGATCAACTTTGTTTAATGGGAACATGGGGGAACCAGCCAAGAAAACAGTGCAACCACAAAGTCATATGGCTCTGACCTTAGCTAATTAATTAGATGTGAAGTTTGCTGGTGGCCTTACCGAAAGGGCAAGGAGGGGGTCGGTGATAGGGGTCATAGCCCGGTCCTCTTGGGGTAGCTCCCTTTGCTAAGGAGCTGACCATTAGGGAGGTTTATGGACCAGACTGCTACTGAAACTCTAGCGGGCTGCCTAGCTCTCGACATGTCTTTGTAAAGGCTTCGTAGTGTACCCTCGCCACTCACCTCGGAAGCATTTAAGGGCCTTGCAAACCCGTGTAGTTAGCTGGTGGCCTTACCGTAATGTGAACGAGGGTTCCCGATCTTCCGAAAGGTTCTAATAACTCTCGATTTGGTGGAGTCGCGACACGAATCAATCCGGCTTCCGGCAACACGTCCCGAAACCCCGCAATCGTAGCACCACGTCTCCTCAGGTTATCGACCGGCGAATACACGGTCGACCTCGCCAAGAAGGCTAATCCCTGCCTGCGAATCGAAGAACACAAGCAAGAACAAGGAAGATTGCAAACCAATTGCAGATGTATGATTAGCTCACGAGTTGGGGTCTCACAAGCCGAGTACGGCGAAACTGTTCTTGACAGAATAATCTAAGTAAAACCCGAATCCTATCGAGGGCGGCTGCTACTGATATATAGGGTTTAGGGTCGTGTCCAAGTACCTGGATGCAACCCTAAAGGACTCGACGACGATACACGGCCCAAAGGCCAAAATACGGTGACGCAGCACCGGGACAGATTCTGGACGCCAACTTCCTTGGACGATTCCCGACGACTCATAATGAATTTGGGCCTCAAACCAACGCCATTGGAAGATCTATCAAATTGTCTTTCCAACCATATGTAGATTGTTGAAATCAGGCTTCGGATGCGGCCTGGGCGTCCAATTCAAGTCAAACTGCTCCTGGACTCCGAGGTGGACTCGAAGTTGAGTTGTATTGGGCCTCCACGTAGCTTGGACGTCCCTTGCTGTCCCTCCACGACTCCATGCTCCTCTCCATGTGTCATCTTATCTTCTCCTTAGTTTCTAATCACAATATAAACATTAGGTAGCAAACTATTCTCGAAACTATTAAGAGAGACACTTAGGAGCAAGCTCACCTCTAAATTTAATTGTCGCGCGCGAGCTCTTGTGATTGGACCTTGAATGGTTTGGATGTCCAGCGAAGAAGCCTCGTGTATATCTGTAGGAGTGATGTCCTCATCATCCTCCCCCTCTTGAATTTGAGTCGTCCTCGACTCAAGCGCATCATCTTCTCCCAAGTAAGGCTTCAAATCTGAAACGTTAAAGGTGGGACTAACCCCGAACTCGGGAGGCAACTCAAGTTTGTATGCATTATCATTAATTTTCTTAATTATTTTGAAAGGACCATCAGCTCTAGGCATTAACTTGGACTTCCTCAATTCTGGAAAACGTTCTTTTTCTCAAATGTAACCACACTAGATCACCTTGTTCAAGTTTTAACTCTCTTTTACCTTTGCTACCAGCAACTCTATATTTTTCAGTCATCTTTTCAATGTTGTGCTTAGTTGTTTCATGCATTTTCAATATAAATTCAGCACGTTTCTTAGCATCACTATGAATTCTCTCAGTAGTAGGTAAAGGTAAGATATCAATAGGAGCACGGGGGTTGAAACCATACACTACCTGAAAAGGACTTACCTTTGTGGTAGAATGTGTTGCCCGATTGTATGCAAACTCCACGTGAGGCAAGCATTCTTCCCACATCTTCAAATTCTTCTTCAAAACAGTCCTCAACATGGTGCCCAAGGTACGGTTCACCACCTCTGTTTGTCCATCAGTTTGCGGATGACAAGTGGTAGAAAATAATAATTTTGTCCCCAACTTGTACCACAAAGTACGCCAAAAGTGACTCAAAAATTTCGCATCACGATCTGAAACAATAGTAGAAGGCATACCATGCAAGCGTACAGTCTCGTGGAAAAAGAGGTTAGCAATATGAACAGCATCATCACTTTTATGACATGGTATAAAATGAGCCATCTTAGAAAATCGATCCACCACAACAAAAATGCTATCCATCCCCCTCTTAGTCCTAGGCAACCCCAAAACAAAGTCCATAGAAATATCGGCCCAAGGAATAGAAGGAACAGGAAGAGGCATGTACAACCCATGTGGATTCAAACGAGACTTAGCTTTCTGACATGTAGTGCAGCGAGCAACGAACCTCTCAACGTCGGTCCTCATCTTTGGCCAAAAGAAATGTGTGGTCAAAACATCCTCCGTCTTCTTTGCGCCAAAATGTCCCATCAAACCTCCTCCATGTGCTTCCTGTATCAACAAAAGACGAACGGAACCAACTGGAATGCACAGGCGGTTAGCTCTAAACACAAATCCATCATTGACCACAAACTTGTTCCATGTACGTCCCTCTTTACAATTAAGCAACACTTCTGTAAAATAAGGATCAAGCGTATATTGTTCTTTAATTGATTCAAGCCCAAAAATCCGACAATCAAGTTGGGACAGTAAGGTATATCGTCTAGACAAAGCATCAGCAATCACATTATCCTTCCCTTTCTTATGCTTAATAATGTAAGGAAAAGATTCAATGAACTCAACCCATTTAGCATGTCTACGGTTCAGATTATTTTGAGAATGAAGATACTTAAGCGCTTCATGATCAGAGTGTATAACAAATTCTTTAGGCCACAAATAATGACGCCACGTCCCTAAAGAACGTACGAGAGCATACAATTCTTTGTCATACGTAGAATAATTCAGAACAGGGCCATTTATTTTTTCGCTAAAGTATGCAACGGGTTTACCATCCTGCATCAAAACACCACCAATACCAACTCCACTAGCATCACAAGCGAGTTCGAAAGTCTTACCAAAATGCGGAAGTTGCAACAACGGCGCATGCGTAAGCTTGTCCTTCAAAGTGACAAATGACTCCTCTTGTGCTTTTCCCCAACGAAACACCACACCCTTCCTCGTCAACTCATGCAGCGGTGCAGCAATGGTGCTGAAATCTTTGACGAAGCGGCGGTAGAAACCTGCAAGACCAAGAAAACTCCTCACCTGTGTGATGTTTTGGGGCAACGGCCAACTCGCAATGGCTTCAATTTTCGTCTCATCCACCTCAATGCCCTGTGGAGTAACAACATAGCCAAGGAAAGAAACTCGATCGGCGCAAAAGGTGCACTTCTCAAGGTTAGAAAACAATTGCGCTACTCTCAACGCATCAAAAACAGCACGTAAGTGATCCATATGTTCATCCAAAGACTTGTTGTAAATCAATATATCATCAAAGTAAACCACCACAAATCGACCAATAAAAGCCCTCAGAACCTCATTCATCAAGCGCATGAAGGTACTAGGTGCATTGGTTAAACCAAAAGGCATCACTAACCACTCATACAACCCAAATTTAGTTTTAAAAGCAGTTTTCCATTCATTTCCAAGCTTCATTCTTATTTGGTGGTAACCACTACGCAAATCAATCTTTGTGAAAATTATAGAACCACACAACTCATCAGGCATGTCGTCCAACCTAGGAATAGGATGACGATATCGAATAGTAATATTATTAATGGCTCTACAATCAACATACATACGCCACGAACCATCTTTCTTAGGAACCAAAAGCACAGGAACAGCACAAGGACTAAGGCTCTCACGTACATACCCACGGTCCAAAAGGTCTTGGACTTGTCGCTGAATTTCCTTAGTCTCCTCGGGGTTGGTTCTATAGGCAGCGCGGTTTGGCAGAGCGGCACCGGGGATCAAATCAATTTGATGTTCTATTCCTCTCAAAGGTGGCAGCCCCGGAGGTATCTCAGCTGGAAAAACGTCCGCGTACTCCTGCAAAATGTTAGTAACCACAGGAGGCAAAGAGCTAGCAAGATCATGAAGTGAAAATGAGGTTCGTTTGCAAAACAAGGCATAGCAAATATCATCATCAGAAATTTCAGCGAGGTCACATTTTGTTGCAAGCATAACTTGACCCCCTAATTTAATTCCCTCGGCCTCAGATTTATGAGTGTGTTTCTCCTTTTTAGGTGGGAACATAGAATTAGCAACTTGCTGATTTTCAGATTTATCATTACTCAAACTAGCAGCTCTTTCTTGATCGGCTTGTGCAATTTCAGCAGGAGTCAAAGGAACCAAAGTAATTTTCTTCCCTTTATGCATGAAGGTATAATTATTACTTCTACCATGGTGTGTAGCATCATTATCATGTTCCCATGGACGACCCAATAAAAGTGAACAAGCTTGCATAGGTACCACATCGCAATCAGCAAAATCAGCATATGCACCAATGGAAAAAGAAACTCGGCAAGTTTGTGTTACCTTAGCTTTATCGGAGTCATTTAACCACTGAACATAGTATGGATGTGGATGTGGTCGTGTGGTCAAGCCAAGCTTCTTGACCAGATCTGAACTCACCAAGTTATTGCAGCTTCCTCCATCAATAATCACACGAGCACGTCACTGCTGGATGACGAAAAAGGTCTGGAACAAATTGTGTCGCTGCAACCTCTCAGGCTGCTGTATTTGCGAGCTGAGTACACGCTGAACAATAATGTTCAAGAAGCCCGCAGTCTGTCCACCATGAATGATCAGGTTGTCGACGTCCTCAGCAGCGACCGCTTCATCATCATCTTCTATGTCGGAGGTGCTGATGTAACCTCCATCTTCTGTCGCCAAATATGCCCGCTGACTTGGGCAATCCTTCTTCACGTGTCCAATACCATGGCAGTGATAGCATTGAATGCCGGAGGTGCGTCCCGTCATGCAGCGGATGAAGAACTCTGAGCCGGGGCCTGCACAACATTGTTACCGGAATCTGCAGCACGTGAAGAAGAATTGTTTGGTGTAGTCGAAACACCACTCGTCGTTGTTTTCTTGCCCGCTGGTGGAGGTGCTCGAAAACTCGAAGGCTTGGGCACCCCTGAAAGCACCGGTGTGCGTGAGGCAAGGGACGTCCGGGCGCTGGTCCTGTCCTGTAGCTGACGACCCTGCAATTCCTTCTCTGCAAGCATAGCAAACTGGAACAACTGGTTGATAGTAGTGAAATCCTTATAATCAACTATGTCCTGAATCTCGCGTCTCAGACCCGAATAAAAACGAACAAGAGCATCCTCGGGTCCCTCAACTATCCCGCAACGCATCAAACCCTTCTGAAGCTCACCATAGTAGTCCTGCACAGATTTAGTACCCTGATCTAAACGCATCAAACTGGCACGCAGTTCTCTATGATAAGAAGGAGGAACAAACCTATCACGCATAGCAACCTTGAGGTGTTCCCAAGTAGTAGGTGCAAGACCTGAAGCAACTAAACCAGTCCACCAAATGATAGCAAAATCTTTAAATTCACTAGTGGCTTGTCGAACTCTATGATGCTCAGGCACTAGGTGGGCACTAAATTTTTGGTCAACCGTCATCTCCCAATCAAGATATCCCTCAGCATCATAATGTGCAGGAAAAGACGGTATAGTAAATTTAACCTTAGCATAAGGATCAGCGGGGGCACGGTTACCTCCTGCGTTGTTCACGCGAACACGTGCTCGTATGCGGGCCTCTCGTGTAGCTGCCTCGTCAACGTTGCCATGGACGTCATACACCATGTCTTGAGGATTGGCTGGCTGAGGTGGTGGACGGTTTTCCAACGCAGCAACTCTGTTAGTTAGCGTGGCTATCCGTCCGTTCAACTCCCCAACGAGGTCAGCAAGTCGGAGTCCGTTGATGTGCTCGGTGACGGTCCTGGTGACTGCCTCGCGTATCTCATTTCGTGTGTCCTCCATGAAAGTATGCAGCTGAGCTTGGCTAACACACTCGTTTAAGTCCTTGGGAGTGTCTCCATCGTTGCCGGCCATTGTAGACACAAAAAAAAATAGGAACAAACAAACAGTGAAGGTTATCCCTAAAAATCTTCTACGCAGGTGTGGTGGTGCCTCTCAATTCAATCTACACAGCAAAGGAAACACCTTAGCAAGCTCTTACAAAGTTCTTACCAGCAAGGCAAAGGATACCTGGAAGGCGTAGGCCACGATTGCAAGGGTTAAGAACCGGTGCTGCACAGAAGTAGTATGTGGAGTTCTAGGAAGGCCAAAAATATGTAAGTGGAACACAATTCACTAGCAGATAGCAATGCTGAATAAATTTCCAAAGGTACTTGTCCTTAGGTGCTGGTCTAACCGAGTCCTTAGACAGTAGTGCCAACAAACAAGGAGGTAAGATGAAAAGGATGATCAGCAATGAGAGAAAATCAGCAATGAACCAGCCACAGCACATAAAACAGCAATTGTACCCTCTCTATGTGCTTCCCTGTTTTGTCTTTTAGCACTAGTAGAAATCAATTTTTTGTTTTTTTGCTTTTATTTTTCTTCTATTTTTTTCACAACCAGGGGCACAAAAATAGGTACACCACAAAGGATCAACTCAATCAGAGGTAAGACATGATCTGGAGAAAATCACGATTGTTCCCAAAAACTGTAGATGGAACTTCAGAGCTCGAATCAAGGACCTTCTGAATTTTTTTTGAGTTTTTTGAATTTTTCGTGACCGGCGAAGCGTGTGAATCGTATGTGCAAAATTTCGAGATCTTTCCGGGAAAAAAAAGAACACCTCAATCGGAGGTCCGAGCCGAAAGTTATGCCCGTTTTAAGGAGGACCCTCCGAATTAGGTTTTTGTGATGGCGTTGGTGAAACGGATGCGAATCGGTGGAAAACTTTTTGTGGGATGTTAGCCGGGGAAAGTGGATGCACAAAACTGAACCAAAGACACGGACTCAACCAGCACAAAAAGACGAGTATAGGACACAAACTCAACACTGCGGACTCTGAAAGAGAATTATGCAAAAGGCTAAACACGGTCTAGGACGGGAAAAACCTAACTACAAATTTTTTTGTTTTGCGGCTGTTCTGTGGACTATAGGACAAAGGCGAAAACAAAGGTAAGAGCGAACCTGACGGTAAACCTGTCTCTGAATACCACTTAATGTGAACGAGGGTTCCCGATCTTCCGAAAGGTTCTGATAACTCTCAATTTGGTGGAGTCGCGACACGAATTGATCCGGCTTCCGGCAACACGTCCCGAAACCCCGCAATCGTAGCACCGCGTCTCCTCAGGTTATCGACCGGCGAATACACGGTCGACCTCGCCAAGAAGGCTAATCCCTGCCTGCAAATCGAAGAACACAAGCAAGAACAAGGAAGATTGCAAACCAATTGCAGATGTATGATTAGCTCACGAGTTGGGGTCTCACAAGCCGAGTACGGCGAAACTGTTCTTGACAGAATAATCTAAGTAAAACCCGAATCCTAACGAGGGCGGCGGCTACTGATATATAGGGTTTAGGGTCGTGTCCAAGTACCTGGACGCAACCCTAAAGGACTCGACGACGATACACGGCCCAAAGGCCAAAATACGGTGACGCAGCACCGGGACAGATTCTGGACGCCAACTTCCTCGGACGATTTCCGACGACTCATAATGAATTTGGGCCTCAAACCAACGCCATTGGAAGCTCTATCAAATTGTCTTTCCAAGCATATGTAGATTGTCGAAATATGACTTCGGATGCGGCCTGGGCGTCCAATTCAAGTCAAACTGCTCCTGGACTCCGAGGTGGACTCGAAGTTGAGTTGAATTGGGCCTCCACGTAGCTTGGACGTCCCTTGCTGTCCCTCCACAACTCCATGCTCCTCTCCATGTGTCATCTTATCTTCTCCTTGGTTTCTAATCACATTATAAACATTAGGTAGCCAACTATTCTCGAAACTATTAAGAGAAACACTTAGGAGCGAGCTCACCTCTAAATTTAATTATCGCGCGCGAGCTCTTGTGATTGGACCTTGAATGGTTTGGATGTCCAGCGAAGAAGCCTCGTGTATATCTGTAGGAGTGATGTCCTCATTATACCGAAAGGGCAAGGAGGGGGTCGGTGATAGGGGTCATAGCCCGGTCCTCTTGGGGTAGCTGCCTTTGCTAAGGAGCTGACCATTAGGGAGGTTTATGGACCACACTAGCAACCAGGAGGAAGAGTACACGGCCAAGTCAAACTAGCAACCATGTTCTCGAAAGTATCACCTGAAAACAAGCCACAAGCAAGGCTGAGTATACTAATACTCAGCAAGGCTTACTCGACTAGTGGAATATACTTAGCCTACTCCTAGACATGCAAGGCTTTTGGCTTGAGGGGTTTGTTTTGCCGAAAAGCATATACAAGTAGGTCCTTACTTTCACATTTTAGCTCCAGGTTCTAGTTTCCTTAACCATTCTAGGTAAGCAACTATCCAATATCATGCATGGTGAAAGAATTAATTTGCATCCAACAAGATTAATCATCATCATTGTTCCATTTCTTACTCTATGTGGTAAAAGGGTCAAGCAGTCTCAATACCGCGAGAAACGGACGATTTGAATCGAATTTCTTAACCTTGTGTAACACCCAAAAATATAGGAGTTAAAATTTGAAAAAGTATTTTATAAAAGTCTCAAGATAAAATTGTGCATGCATCTTTATTTCTTTTTTTTCTCCTATTCTTTCTTTCAGCCCAGCCCAATTCTTCTCTTCTCCTTCTTTTCTTTTCCCGCGACCCAACTCAACCGGCCCAAACCAGCCAGCCCAGACCGTTCACTCTCCCTCACCTTTCTTCCACCGACAGCTGGGACCCATCTGTCGGCGTCTTCTTTCTTCTTTCCTTTCTTCTTCCTCTGCTCCGCACCGCTCCCGCTCCTCTGTTTCCTTTCTCCGCCGCGACAGCAGGCGCGCCGCGCCATCGTTCGCGCCCCTTCTCCTTCCTTCTTCCTTTCTCACCCCGAGTCCGGATCGACTCCGCGCCGTCACCTGCGTCTCTCTTTCCCCGCGATGCAGATTACCTTACTAGCCGCAGTTCCGCCCTTTCCTTCGCAAGAGCCGCCGCCTTCCTTATTCCCGGCCAATCCGCCCCTATAAAACCCCGCTGGAGCCCTAGAGCCATCCTCAAACCCTTTCCTCTACTCAACACCGTCGCACGCCGCTGGAAGTCGCACACCGGAGGATCGCTGCCGCCCCGTGTCGCCGCCTCTCTGTGGACTCGCCGTTCCGCAGCTTTTCCGCCGTCTTCAACTCTCGCCGGAGTTCCGCGAGTTGGTGAGCATCAAGCCGCACCAGATTCCCCTGTCTCTCTTGCTCCGCCGCAAACCCGATTCCTCGCCGGAGATCTATTTCCGCCCGCCGCCGTGACCGCCGGTCTACAGCCGCCGCACAGACATCTCGTGACCACCCTCACCTTCGCCGTACCGCCCACTCTCTCCCCGGCATGAACCCAGCCCGAACCGAGCCCCGGAACACCGGATTCGGTGAAGCTCCGGCCGTGCGCCGCCGCACTCGCTTGCCGCCGACGCCCAGCAAAGCTCCGATTCGCCCGACCCTCTCTTGACTCCACCGATTCGCCCGACCTTCTCTTTACACCGCCGATTCGCCTGACCCTTAAACCGCCGCCCGATTCTGATCTAACGGACCAGATACACCCGACCCTAGCTGTCCCCGGAACTTTTGCAGAAAGATCCCTAGGTTTTCGAGGAGTCAACCCGCAATCCAGATCAGTAGAAAAATAATTAGAAATGAGCCCTTTCTTTTTCTGTTCCGACCCCTGACTTTTCTAGAATTAGTACCCGTCATCCAGAACCTCTAGTTTTGCACCCCGACCCTCTGTATAAGGTTTAATTATGTTTTAGCCCCTAATTTCTTCAGATTTAGCCCTGGAAGTTCAAAACTTTCGCAATTAGGACCGTAGATCACTGTTTTAGCCATATCCTCATCGTTACAACTCCGATTTCAGCGATTCTTGCGCCCACATGATCCTTGCATCATGAACTACAACTTTAGTAACTTTTTACTTTCTGTTTGTTTGTTGTATTGTTTCTTATTTGTTTGTGTATGCTTGTTTGTGTGGTGGCCTTGTGTAACACCCAAAATATAGGAGCTAAAATTTCTAAAAGTATTTTCATAAAAATTATAAATTAAAATTGTGCATGCATCTTTATTTCTTTCTTCTCCTATTTCTTTCTTTCAGCCGGCCCAATTCTTTTCTTCTCCTTCTTTTTCTTTTCCCGCGGCCAACCCAGTGGCCAATTTCCCTCAGCCGACCCTTGCTTCCACCGACAGCTAGGACCCACCTGTCGGCGCCTTCTTCTTGTTTCTTCTTTCCTTACCCAGAGTCCGGAACGACTCCGTTGTTCGTACCCCGTTCTCTTTCTTTCTTCTTATCCCGAGTCCTGATCGATTTCCGCAGCACCGCCTTCCTAATCTCGGCCGATCTGCCCCTATAAAATCCTGCCAAAGCCCCGCCTTGCAACCCACGCCAAACCAAAATCCTTTCCTCAACACAACATCGTCGTACGACCGCTGGAAGTTGCGCCTCGGAGGAACGCCGCCGACCCGTGTCGCTGATTCTCCGTCGACTCGCCGAACTGCAGCTGCTCCGCCGTCTTCAACTCTCGCTAGAGCTCCGCAAGTTGGTGAGCATTAAGCTAACCAGATTCCCCTCTCTCTTTCTTGCTCCGCCGCCCACCAGATTGCTCGCCGGACCCCTGTTTCCGCCCGCCGCCATGGCCGCCAGTTTACAGCCGCCGCACAGCCAACCGGTGATCACCCTCACCTTCACCGTACCGCCCACTCACTTCCCGTCATGAACCAAGTTTGAATTGAGCCCCGGAACACCAGATTTGGTGAAGCTCCGGTCGTCCACCGCCGCACTCGCTCGCCGCCGATGCCCAGTTAAAACTCCGCCTCGCCCGACCCTTTTGTTCTGTCGAGCCGACCCTTCCTTTGCCGCTCGATCTAGATCTAACGGCCAGAATCGATCTTCACTTTACCCGGCCGATTTACCCGACCTTTTCCTTACTCCGCCGATTCGTTTGATCTGCCGCCGATTCTGATCCAATGGACCAGATTCGCCCGACCCTAGCCGTTCCCCGAAACCTTTGCAGGAAGATCCCTAGGTTTTCCAGGAATCAACCCGCAGTCCAGATCAGTAGAAAATAATTAGAGTTGAGCCCTTTCTTTTTCTATCCCGACCCCTGACTTTTTCTAGATTTAGTACCCGCCGTCCAGAACCTATAGTTTTACACCCCGACCCTCTGTTTAAGGTTTAATTATGCTTTAGCCCCTGAATTCTTCAGATTTAGCCTCGGGAGACTTAAAACTCTAGCAGTTAGGCCCTCAGATCACTATTTTAACCATATCTTCATCGTTTCAATTCCGATTTCAGCGATCCTTAAGCCCACACGATCCTTGCATCATGAACTACAACTTTAGCATCTTTTCACCCTTCCGTTTGTACTGTTTGTTGTATTGTTTCTTATTTGGTTGTGTATCCTTGTTTGTGTGATCGCGTAGACAACGTGACGTTCGAGCCAAATCAAGAGCAAGCTTACGAGGAAGAGAATCAGCAGCTATTTGAAGGAGGCAAGTGGATTTCCCCCTCTGCATATTCTATTTGATCCCAACAACTGCATGAAAATACACTTTACTCTATTGTTTGCTTGCATAAACTTGATGGGATTACCTATGCTAAGGACATACCTAGTCTTTTACCCCAATCCTTGAAACACCCGGGGTTTACTACTTTGTTGGGTAGTTACGCTTAGTGGCAAACTTTGGGATTGGTATTGGTTTACTCTTTTGTTAATGTTGAACACGTTTCATATTGTGGTTTATCGCGTAACATCAAGATCGACTTTGTTTAATGGGAACATGGAGAACCACCCAAGTGAACAGTGCAACCACAAAGTCATATGGCTCTGACCTTAGCCGATTAATTAGATGTGTAGTTTGCTGGTGGCCTTACCGAAAGGGCAAGGAGGGGGTCGGTGATAGGGGTCATAGCCCGGTCCTCTTGGGGTAGCTGCCTTTGCTAAGGAGCTGACCATTAGGGAGGTTTATGGACCACGCCGCTACTGAAACTCTAGCGGGCTGCCTAGCTCTCGACATGTCTTTGTAAAGGCTTCGTAGTGTACCCTCGCCACTCACCTCGGAAGTGTTTAAGGGCCTTGCAAACCCGGGCGATTCAGGGAAACACGATTTGTGGGTAAAGTGTACAACCTCTGCAGAGTGTAAAACTGTTATAACAGCCGTACTCACGGTTATGAGTGGCTTGGACCCTCACATGATAATTTAAACTTGAAGATTAAATTGTGGTTCGTGGATTATGATTTTGTTGCTGGAATCTTTATGTTTGTGCTAAAGTGGGATTGGTATAAACTTAAACCTAGTTAATAGATGCTTGATAATAAATATTTGACCAACTAAAAGCAACCGCTGCTGCAAACCCTAGTCTATCCTTGATAGCCTTGCATTTTCACCCCACTTGCTGAGTACCAACCATAAGAGTACTCACCCTTGCCCCCTGCTGTTCAGAAGTTAACTTTGAAGAGGAGCACTTCGACGACTACGAGGAGTTCTAGGTCCTGCGTTCACCAGTCATCGCCTGTGGAAGACGGAGTTGTTGAAGACTTCGTATAGGGTATAACGGTTTATCGTTTAAAGACATTTGTGTCTCTTTTATACGGAGTGTAATATTGTTTAATACTTTATTTAGTTACTTTTTGAGCATTGTCTTTGATATATTACACTTTCCGTCTACCATATGTGTGTGAACGAGATCCTGGCGCACATATGAGATGCATCTGGTTCTTTCTAGAATCGGGTGTGACAGAAGTGGTATCAGAGCTATGTTGGCTGTAGGACGCTAGCCTAGATAGAAATGGTCGAAATTAAGGATTTATCTTCTAGAAAGCCATATCAGCATCAAAAATTCCTTTTATATTTCCACATAAAAACCTATGTTTTCATAAAACCTTCTACCATTATCTTGTCTTCAAAAAAAATTCTAAATTTTTCTCCCACTCTGCCAGATGGTCAGAATTTACCAAACTGCTCGCAAGCGCACCGGAGGTCGCCAAGTTCACATTGCCCCAGTTGAACCAACATCTCCTACCCCAGTTCCAGCCCCTGTTGAAGAGGAGGAAGCTACGGAGGAAGAACCCGAGGAAGTCTATTACTTCGTGGATGGTGAAGATGGCTGCATCATGGCAGTTGATGAAGAAGGAAATCAGTTCACCCCGCCGGCATCACCAGTCATAGAGAGATCGCCACCACCCTTAGTTGTCCCTACTCCAGCCCCCTCCCCAACACCGGTTGACGATGAAGGAAGCCCGAGTAACTTCGAGGATATTAGAAGAGATGAAGACGGGGACAACAACAACGATGAAAACAACAACGATGATCAGAGTGATGAAACTCCAGGGATGAGGCAACTTTGCTGTGTTCGCATCACTACAAGGTGTTCTTCAAGAATTGGGCAACCACGTGAGACCTCACTACCACACGCATCACTACACCGACCCTGCACTCGGCGACTACTACCTCTCTCGCGTCCACATCAGGATGGAAAGTGCCAGAGGCCTGAGGACCCTTACTGCACACGACTCCACCACACCCCACACTACATATGACGCCGCCGTCAGCAGTGCCGCCAGGAGAGCACTATGGTCCATCTGCCATACCTACCGTCAGGAGCTTCAGAACACGGAGTATCGCCACCTTCCTCGCCGCCTCAGTGGAACTGAAGAGACTATGATTACTCTGGGTGAAGATGATGAAGATCGCCTCAACACTCTTGCTCGAGTCACCGCTGCTCTCAACACCGAGCTGGAAAGCATCATCACTGAGCTGGACGATACTCAGGACAAGCTACTGGAGGCCCATGAAAAGATCCGCAGGCTGGAAGCTCGACTAGAGGGAAGAGCGCCGCCACCCCCACAGATGGATGAACCCCATTTCCCCGCTTTGTCACCACCCCGCAAGAAGCTTCATCGCGGCGAACCAGGCTCCATAACTCGCCCCGAGGAATAGGCACTTAGGTTCTTAGGCTAGAATCTCTTGAAGTTCTCGTTAGAATCATTTTCTTTTGAGAGGACGACGATGTAATGATTGCTTGAGAACAAATGTTTGCTTTGAGTGCTATAAGAATTGCTTGATATATACATTAATATCAGTTGGAGTCTTATAAATCCATATTTTATTAAGATATTATTTTCTGTCTACCTATATCTAGCACACCTGTCTTATCCTGGGTTTATTCCCTAACGGTCAGATGGTGAAGACCAGGACAGGTGGAGGACAGAATAACCCTAGCTCTAGGCGTGCTCGCGTAGTCAATCGACAGAGTCAGTTGCCACCACCGCTCAGTCCAACAATGGAGCAATTCTTGGCAGCACAGATGCAGGTGTTGCAGAACCTCACTGCCACCATCCAGAACATACAAGCTCAGCAGAATCAGCAAGCACCCCAGCAAAACCCGCCACCTAGAGACAAACACAGAGAATTCATGAGCCACCACCCTCCTACCTTTTCTCACTCTGTGGACCCCTTGGACGCTGATGATTGGTTGAAGGTCATCACTAAGAAGCTGGACATCACACAATGTAGTGACCGTGAAAGGGTCCTGTATGCCGCAGGACGTTTGAAAGGTGCAGCCGCTGATTGGTGGGATGCTTTCACTGCTGCCCACACCAACGCCAACGCCATCACCAGGGAGGAGTTCAGAACCAACTTTCGCAGCCACCATATCCCAGCAGGACTAATGAAGCTTAAGCAGAAGGAGTTCCTGAACCTGAAGCAAGGTAGCATGACTGTTAGTGAGTACCGGGACAAATTCACTCAGTTGTCTCGTTACGCGCCCCATGAGGTGGATAGTGACACAAAGAGACAGGAGCGCTTCTTGGAAGGTCTGATAGGGCCGCTCAACTATCAGCTACACAGTCACACTTTCCCAAACTTCCAAACTCTGCTAGACAAAGCCATTGGTCTGGAGAGCAAGCGCAAGGAGCTTGGAGAACACAAGCGAAAACTTCAGTCCCAAGGACAATCCAGCAGCAACACCCGACCCCGCTACAACACACCCCAAGGATATCAGCCGCGCTTTGTAGGACAAGGTGGAGGATTTCAGCAGAGTCAACAGAATCAAAGAACTCCACAGCAGCCTCAACGCTATAACCAGCAGACTCAGCGCAACTCCAACCCGCAACCGTACCATCCAGGCTACGCCACAGGTGCACCAGTGCGGTCCAACAATCCAGTCACCCCGGTCCAACCTAACGGATGCTTCAAATGTGGAGAACTGGGTCATTACGCTAATAACTGCCCAAAGCGTAATGTGCAAACTCCTCAGAATCAGAGGAACAGTGGACAAAGGCAGACTCCTCAGCAGCAGCAGCCGCGCAACAGCAACCAGACACCACTGGGCAACAAAGGACAACAGAACTGCGTGCGCGGAAAGGTGAATCATGTGGCTGCAGAAACAGCTGAAGAGGCTCCCGACGTTGTGCTCGGTACGTTCCTTGTCAATTCTGAACCTGCATCAGTTTTATTTGATTCTGGAGCATCACATTCATTCATTACTGAGCAATTTGCTGCAAAACATAATTTACCAATGAGCCCTATGAAACAAATATTACTAGTAAGCTCCCCGGGCAAGGAATTGAAAGCCAGTCACTTATGCCCAAGGGTCAGCATGAATATTATGGGGATAGAATTCCTAGCCAATCTAATAGTCCTAAAGACTAACGGCATCGATGTGATCCTCGGAATGGATTGGTTATCAGGATGCGACGGTATTATTCAGTGTCGTAAGAGATCAGTGCTCTTGACCAGTCCTCAAGGAGATAAAATAGAGTTTGTGGCATCAGCTTTGCCCAGTGCAGTTGGGACAGTGAACCAAATGAAGGGAGTGCCCCTGGAAGATATCAGAGTTATCAGTGAGTACCCCGACATTTTCCCGGAAGATTTACCAGGTATGCCGCCTGTTCGTGACATTGAGTTCAGTATTGATCTTTTACCTGGTACTGCACCTATCTCTAAAAGACCCTATAGAATGGACGTTAAGGATCTAAGTGAACTAAAGAAACAAATAGAAGAGATGTCAGCTAAAGGATTTATCCGTCCTAGCTCATCCCCGTGGGGAGCAACCGTGATCTTTGTCGATAAGAAAGATGGCAGCAGAAGGATGTGCGTAGACTACAGGTCACTGAACGATGTGATGATCAAGAATAAGTACCCACTGCCCAGGATTGAAGATTTGTTTGATCAGATGAGAGGTGCCAAGGTTTTCTCCAAGATTGATCTGAGATCAGGATATCATCAGCTGAGGATCCGACTGGAGGATATACCCAAGACAGCCTTCACCACCAGATATGGTCTGTACGAGTTTACTGTGATGTCGTTTGGACTGACCAACGCACTAGCATACTTCATGTACTTGATGAACAAGGTTTTCATGGAATACCTTGACAAGTTCGTGGTTGTGTTCATTGATGACATATTGGTGTATTCGCAGAACGAGGAAGAACATGAAGAGCACTTGAGGATAGTGTTACAGAAACTCCGACAGAATCAGTTATATGCCAAGCTGAGTAAATGTGATTTTTGGTTGAGAAAAGTTTCTTTCCTTGGACATGTTATCACAGATGGAGGAATTGCAGTAGACCCAAGTAAAGTTCAAGATGTTCTGAATTGGAATCCACCAAAGACTGTGCCTGAAATCAGAAGTTTTCTCGGACTTGCAGGCTACTACCGCAGATTTATTAAAGGCTTCTCAAAGATCGTGAAACCTATGACTTCTCTGTTGGAGAAAGGGAAAGAATTTAAGTGGGATGATACATGCCAGGAGTGTTTTGAAGAGCTGAAGACAAGATTGACCACTGCCCCTGTGTTGATAATGCCAGATATCCACAAAGGGTTTGACGTGTATTGCGACGCTTCACGGATGGGTCTTGGATGTGTGTTAATGCAAGAAGGCAAAGTTGTGGCCTATGCTTCAAGACAGCTGAGAAAGCATGAGCAGAACTATCCTACCCATGACTTGGAATTGGCTGCCGTCGTGCACGCATTGAAGATTTGGAGGCACTACATGATCGGAAACAAGTGTCAGATCTTCACGGATCATAAGAGTCTGAAGTACATCTTTACGCAACAGGATCTTAACTTAAGACAACGACGATGGCTAGAATTAATCAAGGATTATGATTTGGATATTCAGTATCATCCAGGCAAGGCTAATGTCGTGGCAGACGCCCTAAGCCGGAAAGGACAAGCCAATACGATGATTGCTCGATTGATGCCTCAAGAATTATGTTGGGAGATGGCACGTTTAAATTTGGGAATTGTCACTCAAGAAGAATCCATGGTTATGGAGATAGAACCGACATTAGAACAGGAGATCAGAAAAGGACAGTTGACAGATGCTAAGATCAAAGAGATCAAGATTCAAATTGGTTTAGGCAAAACTAAGGATTTCACCGAAGATGGACAAGGAACTGTTTGGTTCAGAAAAAGGATCTGTGTGCCTGAATTTGATCACCTTCGCGAACTTATTCTGAAGGAAGCACATGATTCCGCTCATTCCATTCACCCTGGAAGTACCAAAATGTATCAAGACTTGAAAGAAAGGTACTGGTGGTATGGTTTGAAAAGAGACGTAGCAACTCACGTAGCTTTGTGTGATGTATGTCAGAGAGTGAAAGCAGAACACCAGAGACCAGCAGGTTTACTCCAGCCATTGAAAGTACCTGAATGGAAATGGGAAGAGATTGGTATGGATTTTATTGTAGGGTTACCTCGTACTCGTGATGGTTACGACTCGATATGGGTTATTGTGGACAGATTGACAAAAGTCGCACATTTCATCCCGGTCAAAACAACCTACACTGGAGCCAAGTTAGCGGAACTGTACATGTCACGAATTGTGTGTCTGCACGGTGTTCCAAAGAAGATAGTGTCTGATCGAGGTACTCAGTTCACGTCGCGTTTCTGGCAGAAATTACATGAATCCATGGATACCAAGCTCAATTTCAGTTCTGCATATCATCCGCAAACAGATGGTCAAACTGAGCGAACAAATCAAGTGTTAGAGGATATGTTGAGAGCATGCGCCCTAAAGCATGGAGGTAGTTGGGATAAAAGCTTGCCATATGCAGAATTCTCCTACAACAACAGTTATCAAGCAAGCCTCAAGATGGCCCCATTTGAAGCATTATACGGAAGAAAATGCAGGACACCCTTATATTGGAATCAGACTGGAGAAAGTCAAGTTTTTGGACCAGAGATTCTTCAAGAAGCAGATAGACAGGTCCAGATAATCCGAGATAATCTCGAGGCTGCCCAGTCACGACAGAAAAGTTATGCCGATACACGAAGAAGGGAATTGACATTTGAAGTTGGAGATTTTGTGTATTTGAAGGTATCACCCATCAGAGGTTTACGTAGATTCAAAGTGAAAGGGAAGTTGTCACCACGTTATATCGGTCCTTTTCAGATTCTGGAAAGGAAAGGTGAAGTGGCATATCAATTGGAGTTACCAGCAAGATTGTCAGATGTCCATGATGTGTTCCATGTATCACAGTTAAAGAAATGTTTGAGAGTGCCAGAGGAGCAATTGCCGTTGGAGGAACTTGATGTGCAAGAAGATTTAACTTATGCAGAGCATCCGATTAGAATTTTGGAAACATCTCAGAGGGTTACACGAAACAAGGTAATCAAAATGTGCAGAGTACAGTGGAGTCACCATTCAGAGGATGAAGCTACTTGGGAAAGAGAAGATGAATTGATGGCAGAATTCCCTCAGCTGTTCCCTAATCCTTCCTAATCTCGAGGACGAGATTCTCTTTAAGGGGGGTAGGTTTTGTAACACCCAAAATATAGGAGCTAAAATTTCTAAAAGTATTTTCATAAAAATTATAAATTAAAATTGTGCATGCATCTTTATTTCTTTCTTCTCCTATTTCTTTCTTTCAGCCGGCCCAATTCTTTTCTTCTCCTTCTTTTTCTTTTCCCGCAGCCAACCCAGTGGCCGATTTCCCTCAGCCGACCCTTGCTTCCACCGACAGCTAGGACCCACCTGTCGGCGCCTTCTTCTTCTTTCTTCTTTTCTTACCCAGAGTCCGGAACGACTCCGTTGTTCGTACCCCGTTCTCTTTCTTTCTTCTTATCCCGAGTCCTGATCGATTTCCGCAGCACCGCCTTCCTAATCTCGGCCGATCTGCCCCTATAAAATCCTGCCAAAGCCCCGCCTTGCAACCCACGCCAAACCCAAATCCTTTCCTCAACACAACATCGTCGTACGACCGCTGGAAGTTGCGCCTCGGAGGAACGCCGCCGACCCATGTCGCTGATTCTCCGTCGACTCGCCGAACTGCAGCTGCTCCGCCGTCTTCAACTCTCGCTAGAGCTCCGCAAGTTGGTGAGCATTAAGCTAACCAGATTCCCCTCTCTCTTTCTTGCTCCGCCGCCCACCAGATTGCTCGCCGGACCCCTGTTTCCGCCCGCCGCCATGGCCGCCAGTTTACAGCCGCCGCACAGCCAACCTGTGATCACCCTCACCTTCACCGTACCGCCCACTCACTTCCCGTCATGAACCAAGTTTGAATTGAGCCCCGGAACACCAGATTTGGTGAAGCTCCGGTCGTCCACCGCCGCACTCGCTCGCCGCCGATGCCCAGTTAAAACTCCGCCTCGCCCGACCCTTTTGTTCTGTCGAGCCAACCCTTCCTTTGCCGCTCGATCTAGATCTAACGGCCAGAATCGATCTTCACTTTACCCGGCCGATTTACCCGACCTTTTCCTTACTCCGCCGATTCGTTTGATCCGCCGCCGATTCTGATCCAACGGACCCGATTCTGATCCAACGGACCAGATTCGCCCGACCCTAGCCGTTCCCCGAAACCTTTGCAGGAAGATCCCTAGGTTTTCCAGGAATCAACCCGCAGTCCAGATCAGTAGAAAATAATTAGAGTTGAGCCCTTTCTTTTTCTATCCCGACCCCTGACTTTTTCTAGATTTAGTACCCGCCGTCCAGAACCTATAGTTTTACACCCCGACCCTCTGTTTAAGGTTTAATTATGCTTTTGCCCCTGAATTCTTCAGATTTAGCCTCGGGAGACTTAAAACTCTAGCAGTTAGGCCCTCAGATCACTATTTTAACCATATCTTCATCGTTTCAATTCCGATTTCAGCGATCCTTAAGCCCACACGATCCTTGCATCATGAACTACAACTTTAGCATCTTTTCACCCTTCCGTTTGTACTGTTTGTTGTATTGTTTCTTATTTGGTTGTGTATCCTTGTTTGTGTGATCGCGTAGACAACGTGACGTTCGAGCCAAATCAAGAGCAAGCTTACGAGGAAGAGAATCAGCAGCTATTTGAAGGAGGCAAGTGGATTTCCCCCTCTGCATATTCTATTTGATCCCAACAACTGCATGAAAATACACTTTACTCTATTGTTTGCTTGCATAAACTTGATGGGATTACCTATGCTAAGGACATACCTAGTCTTTTACCCCAATCCTTGAAACACCCGGGGTTTACTACTTTGTTGGGTAGTTACGCTTAGTGGCAAACTTTGGGATTGGTATTGGTTTACTCTTTTGTTAATGTTGAACACGTTTCATATTGTGGTTTATCGCGTAACATCAAGATCGACTTTGTTTAATGGGAACATGGAGAACCACCCAAGTGAACAGTGCAACCACAAAGTCATATGGCTCTGACCTTAGCCGATTAATTAGATGTGTAGTTTGCTGGTGGCCTTACCGAAAGGGCAAGGAGGGGGTCGGTGATAGGGGTCATAGCCCGGTCCTCTTGGGGTAGCTGCCTTTGCTAAGGAGCTGACCATTAGGGAGGTTTATGGACCATGCCGCTACTGAAACTCTAGCGGGCTGCCTAGCTCTCGACATGTCTTTGTAAAGGCTTCGTAGTGTACCCTCGCCACTCACCTCGGAAGTGTTTAAGGGCCTTGCAAACCCGGGCGATTCAGGGAAACACGATTTGTGGGTAAAGTGTACAACCTCTGCAGAGTGTAAAACTGTTATAACAGCCGTACTCACGGTTATGAGTGGCTTGGACCCTCACATGATAATTTAAACTTGAAGATTAAATTGTGGTTCGTGGATTATGATTTTGTTGCTGGAATCTTTATGTTTCTGCTAAAGTGGGATTGGTATAAACTTAAACCTAGTTAATAGATGCTTGATAATAAATATTTGACCAACTAAAAGCAACCGCTGCTGCAAACCCTAGCCTATCCTTGATAGCCTTGCATTTTCACCCCACTTGCTGAGTACCAACCATAAGAGTACTCACCCTTGCCCCCTGCTGTTCAGAAGTTAACTTTGAAGAGGAGCACTTCGACGACTACGAGGAGTTCTAGGTCCTGCGTTCACCAGTCATCGCCTGTGGAAGACGGAGTTGTTGAAGACTTCGTATAGGGTATAACGGTTTATCGTTTAAAGACATTTGTGTCTCTTTTATACGGAGTGTAATATTGTTTAATACTTTATTTAGTTACTTTTTGAGCATTGTCTTTGATATATTACACTTTCCGTCTACCATATGTGTGTGAACGAGATCCTGGCGCACATATGAGATGCATCTGGTTCTTTCTAGAATCGGGTGTGACACCTTGGTCGGGGTCGAGAATGGCCGGAGGTGGCGTGCCCACGGCGGACAGGGGGCGGCGGCAGCGGTGGGGCGGTGTGGTGGTGGTTGGGGGGTCTGTTTGGGCCGAGAAGAGGTGGAGCGGCGAGGTGGCGTGCAGCGGGGCTTGCCGGCAATGGTGGGCGGCGGTGGAAGGCAGTGCCGCACGCAGGGGCTCGGCCTCGCCTTTTAAAGGCTGCAGAGAGGAAGAGGAGGGGGTGGAGGCGCCGGGCAAGTTGGGCAACGGCTCGGGGACGGGCTATTGGCCGTTGGGGTGGTGCGTAGAGCGCCGGCGTGGCGTGCGGCTGGAGCGGGCAGGGGATTGGACGCCGTGGATTTATCGTGGGGGATGGGGAGATCGCGCGGGCGCGGGTTGGGCGAGCTGGGGCGGCAGCAAAGGCGTCGGGGATTGGCTTGGCGCAGCGCGGGCGGCAGGGATGCCCTGCCAGGTGGCCGGCAGCCTCTGCGCGGCGGTCGGGGCAAAGCAGGGAAGGGAAGTGAGGGAAGGACTGAATTGCGAGATTTTTAAGAAATTTAGGGGTCTGGTCATAAAAATGATATTTTCTCACATTTCTGTGTTGCAACTCAAAATTCTCTGAATATGAAAGTTGTTCAAAATGAAAAGTTACACAAGTTTTGTTTCAGACCAAAGTTCATTTGAGTTATAGTTCAAAAGTTATTTTAAAGCTCAAAACGCATGATTCGGATGACACGTCACTTCATGGGCAAAATTTCATATTCTCCCCTAGGCTTGAACTAGACTTTTGTTTATCATGTCACTGATGATGTGCCTATTCAATTTCGTAGTCATATTTGCATCGATGTGAAAGTGATTTAATTTATTTTTTTAAGCACATGTACTCATGCACATATACACATACTTTCAATATAAATGCAAAACCAAATTATAATACATTTCTTTTAAACTTTTCTTAGTTATTTATGCATATTGTTATGCTAATGAGACTTGTTTAGCAAAATAAACACATAAGGTGTCACAGCTACTCAAGAAAAGCTTATTAAACAGTTATTTTTTTATGATTAAGATCTACTTGCACAGAACAACCATGCAAGAAACTGGTGTTCCACATTTTACTGAAAAAATTCTACTTGCATGAGTAGATTACATCATATTTTTGTATATTTTTCTTGCACAAGGAACAGAGGTTAACATTTTAGATCTAAAAGGGATCTAGCTTATAACAAAAGCACTCGAACCACTGGTTGTGCTTGGATTCAGAGCATAAAATTTTTTATAGCAGATTAAACTTTTAGCAATGAAGCTACCATCAACATTTCATGAGCAGTTCTTTCTTGAATCTATTGGAACAATTAAAATATATTTAAACTTGATTTAAATCCACAGCCAAAAACATGTGGAAATAGATCTAAAGTTCTGCTACAAAGTTGTAGATCTACACTTAAGGATTCCAGAACATCATAGCTTGTATTTTTCGAATTTTTCTGTGAGTTGTTATGCATCTTTTAAAGTTAGATTGGTTTTCAAGTTTTTGTCCCAGGTTTACAGATGAGTCCCTGAGATTTATAGAAAACTTCTCACAAAGGTTGAAATTGAAGCAATTGGGTCCTCTGCACAGGGGAAACAGCTATTGCCGGCCAAAATCCGGTGACTAGTGTTGCCGATGGTGAGGGGTGAGGGTGGGAAAAGCAAGAGAGGAACAAACCGCACCTGTTTGAGGTCTTGGGGAGAAAAGGGATGGACCGAGGCGTCCTGCCGACGGTGGCACAAAGTCGGCGGTGAGGGCGGATGGTGGGGGCAACAGTCCGGTGAAGGGGACCGCGTGGGAAATGGCTGTGCAGCTTCGTGGTGAGGTGGAGAAGGTGGGGGAAGGGTCATTTTGGGCAATGCGGGGGTGGATTGGTGCGTCCACGCCCGGGGAACTGCTTCGACAGAGTTGGAGGTTGGGGGCGACAAAGTGAGGTGCCTCGGGGTGGGCTTTTATAGGCGCGGAAGGGGGAATGGCGGCCTGTGCTCGAGCTGCAGGGGGAAGATGAGACAGGGGGCAAAACCGGGGGCGGATTGCCCAGCTTGCACCGGCGGAGGCTCGCCGTGACGCCTGCAGCGCCAGCGGCAGAGGAATGTCGCCGCGTGGAGTTCCTGAGGGGGAGAGCGAGATTTTTTGGGCCAGCTGGAGATCTTCCGGTTGTTGTTGGCAGGACCACATGACCGGCGGGCTCGGTTGTACCGGTTTGCGCCTGCCGGCGATGGGATAGGGCAGGGGAGGAGAGAGGAGGGAGAAGATGGGACTGCTGTGTGAAAAAAAAAACAGCAGGGTTCTGGGTGGAAAAGATGTTAAAATTCATCCCTCCTGAGGTCAAAACAAAGAAATTTGAATACCAATTTTGTTCAACTTTTCAAGACAAACACTTTCTCTTTTATGACCATCTTCATCTGAGCAAAGCATAAAAAGTTATTTTGAAATTTTTGAAAGTAGGTATTTAAATGACACGTCATTTCTTGTGGATTTTTGCACTTTTAGCTTTTGAGGTCAACTGGACTTTGGTTGCTCCTATTATGATAGAGGTGCCATTAAATTTTCAGAGTCATTTGCTATCAAATTTGAAAGTTACAAGGGTTTGCTTTTACGGGTTCAATTGCTTTATGCATATATTCATAAACACTTATTCATTTGGCTACAAGGTAATATTTGATAGGTGGTTTCATACTTGTCTTGCTCTTTTGTGACTGATTTCAAGGTTTGGATTTTTGTTTAATCTTTTAGATACCTAGGGTGTCACAGCCAACCCCCCTTAAAAAGAATCTCGTCCCGAGATTCGAATAAAAACTAAGCGCGGAAGGTGTGTACCTTAGATGGAACTAAGAAAACCAGGAAACTTTTGATTAAGATAACTTTCTGTCTCCCATGTGGCTTCTTCTTCAATGTGATGATTCCACTAGATTTAATACATTTTAACCACCGCTCTTCGGGTACTTCTTTCCTTCTGGTCTAGGATTTTGATGCGTTGCTCAACATAAGCGAGATCTGGTTCTACCATGATTTCTTGTTGTTCCACAATTTCGGTAGGAACTCTTACACATTTCTTTAATTGAGGGATATGAAAAACGTCATGAATGGCTGCAAGCTGCGAAGGAAGTCGCAACCTCTAGGCTACGGGTCCACATTCTTTAATAATCTCATATGGACCAACATAACGAGGGGCTAATCTTCCTTTTACTCCAAATCGTTGCACACCCCTGGTTGGTGAAACTCGAAGGTAAACATGATCACCAACGTCAAATTTCAAGGGTTTTCTCCTCTTGTCAAAGTAACTCTTTTGTCTAGATTGGGCTGCTTTAAGGTTTCCTTGGATAACTTTTACTTTCTCTTCTGTCTCTACTACCAATTTAGGTCCAAAGATTTTGCGCTCTCCGGTTTGTGACCAACTCAAAGGAGTTCGACACCTTCGTCCATTCAATGCTTCGAATGGTGCCATTTTTAGGCTTGCTTGATAGCTGTTATTATAGGAGAACTCTGCTAAAGTTAAACATTTGTCCCAATTCTTGTCATACTGAATGACACAAGCTCTACGCAAGTCTTCGAGAATTTGATTTACCCTTTCGGTTTGGCTGTCGGTCTGAGGATGATAAGCTGAGCTTCGGATTAATTTGGTACCAAGGGATTCTTGCAATTGTTCCCAAAAGCGTGGTACGAACTGAGCGCCACGATTAGATATGATTGTCTTAGGTACACCGTGTAGACAAACAATTCGGTCCAGATATATCTCAGCGTATCTTTTGGCATTATAAGTGGTGTGCACGGGAATAAAATGAGCGGTCTTCGTGAGCCTATCTACAACAACCCATATAGAGTCGTGTTTCTGAGATGTATTGGGCAAACCAACAATGAAGTCCATACTAATATCTTCCCATTTCCAGGATGGTATTGGCAGAGGTTGAAGTGTACCAGCTACCTTTAAGTGGCTAGCTTTCACTCGCTGACAAGTGTCGCACTCTGCAACATATTGGGCAATTTCCCTCTTCATCCTGGTCCACCAAAAATTTTGCTTGAGATCTTGATACATTTTGCTACTTCCTGGATGAATAGAGAATTTGGAAAGATGTGCTTCATCAAGAATCTGTTTTCGGAGTTCGCGATCTTTCGGAACGACAATGCTTTTCCAAACCATAAATTTCCCTTGTGATCCTGCTGAAAACACTTGTACTTCTCCTCTCCTTGAAATAGTTTCTGCTTGGTGATCTTAACACCCTCATCGTGTAATTGTGCCATGATGATACGGTCATGAAGGGTGGGTTCAATAGAGATGTGATTCAAAGTTCCTTGAGGAATTATTTCCAACCTAGGTTTCCGCATTTCAGAGCATAACGTCTCATTGAATGATGTAGTAGATAGGCAATTGCAATGAGCTTTGTGGCTGAGTGCATCCGCTACTACATTAGCTTTGCCTGGATGATAGTGCACCACAAGATCATAATCTTTGATTAATTCCAACCATCTTCTTTGTCTCATATTCAGGTCGGCTTGTGTGAAAATATATTTGAGACTTATGATCGGTGCAAATATTGCAATGGGTGCCCATTAGGTAGTGCCTCCAAATCTTGAGAGCGTGAATGACAGCTGCTAACTCAAGATCATGTGTTGGATAATTCTTTTCATGGGGCCGAAGTGCTCGAGAAGCATAGGCAATAACCCGGTTGTCTTACATAAGTACACATCCCAAACCAGTACCAGAAGCGTCACAGTAAACGTCAAATGGTTTGCTAGTGTCAGGTTGAGCTAAGACTAGGGTTGTAGTTAAGTGTTCACGAAGAGTGTGGAAAGCTCTTTCACAATCTTCGTCCCACGCAAATTTTTCAGCAGTTCGGTCATAGGCTTAGCAATTTTGGAGAAATCTGGAATGAAACGGCGATAATATCCGGCTAAACTAGGAAAACTACGAATCTGATGAACAAACATGGGAGCTTTCCAATCCATCACCTCTTGAACTTTACTGGGGTCAACTGAGATACCATTACTGGAGATAGTATGGCCCAAACATTTCACACTATTGAACCAGAATTCACATTTGGAGAACTTAGCATATAACTGATGGTCTCTGAGGCGTTGGAGAACAATGTGCAAATGCTTAGCATGGTCCTCCTCGTCCTTGGAATAAATAAGAATGTCGTCGATGAAGACCACAACAAACTTGTCAAGCTCCAGCATAAAAACCGAATTCATGAGATACATGAAGTAGGCAGGAGCATTTGTGAGACCAAAAGACATGACTAGGTACTCATATAATCCATAACGAGTGGAGAAAGCGGTCTTTGGAATATCACAAGGTCGAATCTTGATTTGATGATACCCAGAACGAAGATCAATCTTGGAAAAGATTTTTGCTCCAGACAATTGATCCAAAAAGAACATCAGTGCGAGGAAGTGGATATTTATTTTTGATAGTCACCGCATCGAGAGGTCGGTAGTCTACACATAATCTCAAACTATTATCTTTCTTCTTCACAAAAAGAGTTGGGCAACCCCAAGGTGAGGCACTGGGATGAATATAGCCTTTGTCTAGGAGTTCTTCCAACTGTATTTTCAATTCGGCTAATTCTTTGGGTGGCATTTGATAGGGTCATTTAGAGATAGGTGCAGTGCCTGGCTGCAGTTCAATGACAAACTCTATGTCTCAATCAGGTGGCATGCCGAGTAAGTCATCTGGGAAAACATCGGCATACTCGCGTACTACCGGGATTTCTTCTATTTCCAAATGGACCTTAGCAAGAGCACATGAATTTGTGCATTCTCGGAAGGGCAAAAATAGAGTGGTAGTTCCTTGAGTCGGGGAATTGATTTCAATGGCTCGGGAAGCAAGATCTAAGGTTACTCCATGCCGAGTCATCCAATCTACTCCCAAAATAACATCGATGTCATCAAGTGCCAAGAGGATCAAATCTGTGTTGATGACTTTGCTACCCAATTTAATTGGCACGTTTCTTATGAGTTGATTTGAAGCTATTTTACCACCGGTGTAGCTATCACACATGACTTTCTTGTGTGACAGAAATCCAAACCCACTTTTGCACTGAATTTTGTACTAATGAAACTATGTGATGCACCAGAGCCAAATAATATAACAGCGGGCTTGCGGTGGATAGAAAATGTACCCCGTCATGATTGGTGCGCCATCAGGAAGTTCTGCCAAAGTGGTGAAATTTATCCGCCCACGCTTGACCTGAACAGTCTGCTTCTTGCCTTGGTTTCTGTGGTTGGTACTGGAGCCTTGGCCTTGGCCTTGAGCTTGTTGTTTGGGCTGAGGGCAACCTCGAACAAAATAAGTGGAACTCCCACAATTGAAGCATCAGTTGTTGTTGTTCTGGCAGGGTGGCTGCTGGGTATTTAGTCTTGGACCATTTTGCTGTGGAGCAGGGGGTCTTGCTACACTCTGTTGCTGAGGGGGTTTGATAATCCAATGCCCTGGCTGAGGGGCATTCTGAAGAGCTTTAGGTGCTGCATTCTGAACTATTCGATACCTCGGTGGCTGAGCACTCGAGGGTCCGGCTGGAGCCTTCCTCTTCTTCTCTGCATGGTGGGCCAAAATGTAATCCCCCTGGGTGATTGCCAAATTAACCAGCTCGTTGAATGTGTCGGTTCTGATAAGGTTAAGTCGCTCCTTGAGCTTGGTATTCAGACCTCGATGGAAACGATCACGCTTCTTGGTATCCGTGTACTGAGCAAGGTTGTTGTACGCCTCGGCGTATTAAAGTACGGTGCGGGTACCTTGTGTGAGCGCCAGAAACTCATTCAACTTCCTTTCCATGAGACCCTCAGGGATATGGTGGGCTCGGAATGCACTCTTGAATTCATCCCAAGTAATAACATGATCTGCCAGAAGCATGGCAAAGTAGCTGTCCCACCATATACGCGCAGTACCGCAAAGCTGCTGCGCGGCAAATCGAGCTTTGTTGGCCTCAGAACATGGTAGTGTCAATAATGCAAACTTTGAATCCAGGTGTCCGCATCCAAAGGTTCCTCCATCCTGCTAAACAGAGGGGGCTGCGTCCCAAAGAAATTCGAGTATCCAACAACTTGAGGGTGGGGTGCATGGCGCACACCCCGCTGCTACTGGTGATGCTACTGCCCCTAAACAAGTTGTCGTAGCAATTTGGTTTTAGCGGCCATCGCTTCCACCAGACTGGGTGGTGGGGGGGGCGTTTGCTGCGACCTGCTGCCACTCGCTCTGAATCCATCAGGGTTGCCACGAGTTGCCCCAACCATCTGAAACATGGAGGTTTAATATCAGCAAAGGCTTCATAAATCTCCCATGATTCAAAAAGATAGTACGAGAAAACAAAATATAAATCTTGATAGGTTTGTTACAAACGGTGTGCAATCTGCGACTGGTTAGGGGACATTTTCTAGCTCACATTCTGCTTATCTGAAATCTTTCAAGGTTGGTAGTCAGTAGCAAATGTAACGGCCTAAAGCTGTGGCATTCAAAATACCCCCGACTAATCCATCTCCGACTGCTTTTCCGACTACCAGGACTACCAATCCGACTACTATGTCTCTCCCATCGACTACATCGACTACCATACGGCTTCTTCAACTACATTGCCAATTGCTTCGACAACATCTACCAGGACTTTAACTATATCTCCCACTGCTTGATCGGTTCCATCATCGGCTATGGCTACAGTTCAACTACACGGGGCCTTCGATTACCTTGACTGCATATCCGACTACTTTCACCTTAACTCCAGCTTCAATGACTATACCTCCGGCTGCTTTAGTCGCACCTCTGCTTCGCACGACTACAACTCTGACTACACCGAATCGATGAATGCTTCAGCTACTTAAGTTATACTTCCGTTTACTTTGACTACTCATGGCCTGCTTTTACGATATCTTCGACTAGTATGACTATTTTTTTAGCATATCGACTACTTTTTTGGCTGCTTGAGTGATACTTACGACTACTATGTCTGCAGATTCGACTACTTCGACTACTTCAACTCTGACTTCCAACTGCTTGTCCATATATACATCCAGACTTTCCCTAAAGTCTACCTACTTCGAGTATTCTTAGCTTCTAGGCTACACTCCTTGTATCGGTTGGTGCTCAACTCTAAGCTAGCCTATTACTACCTGCTGTTGACGCCAGATTTTGACACGTGTTGAATCGGCGTCAGGAGGAGAGATTGGCCGATGCGGCAGATCCAAAGGCTACAGTAAAGAATCGGCCGATTGAGGTTATAGTTGGGAATCGGCCGATTGGCGATGCAACTTGCGCTAATAGATTGGGACCACAACAAAGGATCCCGGTTAAAAGTGGCCTAATGTTGGTCAACGGAATAATGCTGATTCGGTCAAGAGGAAAAAGAAAAGAATCCTGATTGGATTAGAAGACGGCGGCAGAAGATTCTGCGGGAGTCCGTTTCCTTTATAAGAATATTATAGATATAGCAGTTTTTCTGTTTAAAATAAGATTGTAACAAGTCGTAATCCACCAGGAGTCCTGGTTTTAGAGTATAAATAGGAGTCGTCAGGGCTTTGTGAAACATCAACAATCAATCAACAAAACACATCTACTTTTCCATAGCACTTTTACTTTCAAGTCGGCGACTTCGCCAATACTTTTTCTTCTTTCACGAGTTCGTACGGATTGGCAGGGCTGCATCAACTTGATCTCCGGCCAATTGGTAGGTTCCGCTTATCGAATAACATCTGAGCTTTAACCTCGGGCGCATCGCTGTGGTTTCGTTTGGATTTATTCACCAGTTATCGATATTTACTAGAATTATAGGTTTTACCTGTTGTTCTAGTATTATCACCAGTTATCCAGCTTGAGATTGGAACTATCGGCTTTACCATCGCTCTTCCTCGTTCATCGTCGTATAGCCAATTAGATCTATTCCAAGTGTTGCATCTGTAATAATTATTTAAAGTCACTCCAGCAGTTTTCTTTGCAATTATTACGTGATTATCAGCTGATCCATAGCCGGTCATCTTCATAGCAAATCGGCCGATTCGCCGACGCGCTCTTAGGGACAGATCGGAACCCCAGCCGATCGGGACGCCCCGAATTTAATACTCTTATTTTCCTTGTCAATCAACAGGTCAGATTGACTGGCACGCCGCGCGAACCGCACCAGGGCAATAACCCGAACAGGAGCTAAGCAGATTCTCCCGGGTCGTGTGTCTGACGCTGAAGATCATCGGCCGATCCTTGGCCGATTTTAGCGCCAACACCTGCACAAAAGTTAGGCTACACTAAGAGGAGTGTTTACAAAAGAACTCCTAAGTCATCTCCTAGTAGTCGTCAAGATTGTTGACAGACGACTCGCTACGTGCAGGGGAGTGAGCTCCCATCTGTGCGGGCTGCGGGACTACCATATCGTAGTCAAGGTCAGAAACGCCCTCTATCTCCTCGGGTTCTTCCTCATTGTCAATGTCCATCACATCCGGTGGAGCATGAAAGGCTGCTTGCTGGGCGTGATGCATGTCGATATGTCTGTTGGCCTCTTCCAGATCAATGTTGAGGTCATGGATCTGTTCTTCCAAGAACTCGATCATTGCCTCGTGCTCCCCCACTGTGGTTTCTAGTGTCTGTACTTGGCCTTCAAGCTGGCCAATCCTAGCATCTCTATCACCAATCTCCTCAACTAGGTCTTGCATCTACTCATTCCTTAGGTTAACTGCCCACTGGAAGGATTGAGCAAGGTCTGCCACTTGTTCCATCCCTTTACTTTGAAGTGCTTGTAGCCGGTATAGTGCATTCATGCACCGGGTTGAAAAGATGATAGTCTCGACTGGAATTTGATCTGCCAAGTGACCCAAATGAGCAAACCTGTCCAGCCATAGCAGATCACGCTCGTTGACTGCCGGAAACAGACCTGCCGGAGCTAGAATTACCTCCAATGGGTGCTACTCACAAAATATGGTTAGAGCCTTCATGGCTGCAGCCTCCCATGAGTCGATGAGGCGGTGCCCGACTACTTCCGTCTCAATAGCAAGCCACGCAGGGTTGTGTGGGTGTTGGGGAATGGTCATGCGCACCCGGCTCCGACGGACACCCGTCTCCACGAACTCCTGCCCCAAAGAGAGGCGTATTTAGGTAACCGGCGGTGCTCAACACACCCCACAAGATGGAGGGAAAACCCTCCCAGTGCAGGCACGCTGAGTGCCCATGGCCCTCCTCATCAACCACCATAAGAATTGGACCGGCCATCTGATTCACAAGCTTAAAAGGTGAGATAACGAAAACTAATGTTCAAACAAATAAACAATTTTGAACAGTGCACAAAACTGAGCATAACCAGCCGCAAAAGTAACTAGAGCAGTTCTAAAGTACTCGTGCACCACATTACTAGTCAAACCCAAGGCCAGATCATACTCTAAGATAACTATATCCTCAGATTGGACTGGAAACACAGGAACTTAGTTGAACTTTGGTTAATGACTTAGTTGTTTTGGGTGGATTTTTGTACAGTTCAACAATACTCAATCTCTTTATTTGAATTTAAAGATATGCAGCATGCACGTCCTTTCCGTCCTCACAACTTCTCAGTGGCCATCAACTTGACCTTACGGAGTTAATTCGGTGGCTTAAATAGCACGTCTCTTCCTATAAAAACTAGTCGAGCTCTCTTCGTTCTTAGCCTATTGTACTCGTGGTACTCGCGGTTAGCGTTGCTGCAGACCACTCACATAAATATCCTAATACATATTGCCACCTAGACATATTCACAAAGGGCTTTGCGAACTAACTATAATCCTTAACGAGTCCAACGCATTTTTCGAATAGAAGTTTTGTTGCCAAATTTTAGAAAACTTATTTTTTAGGTTTGTTGTAGACTCTGGTGTATGCTTTTCGCTCTGATACTAGCTGTGGTAGAACCGCCTGAATTAAACCGGCTCAAATGCACTACCCTCATCTTTGAAGATGAACTGGCCACCATGCACTTCAAACGGATTAATCCAACAGTCTGTCAGGTAGATCCCGATGCAACCACTTAAGATTTCGATCGAAACAAAGTATACACATAACTTGCACGAAGCCAAGTCCAGAGAATACGACATTCCACAAGATTTTATCTTAACCAGTCGGACTCAAATATTACAAGCTGAAAGTACCACTCGAGTACTTTTAAGTTCACATAAAAACTTTATTCAGAGTTTTACTGCAGCGGAAAGAAAAGAACACGATCAACTAGCGTCGGCAGAGTCATTCCTAGACGGGGAAGGTTCCCATTCCACTGTCCAACCAGATGGCAAAGCACTCGGCCAAGCCAAACCAACTACCATCTCTTCCACAGACATACCTGAAAACAATGCCACAAGCAAGGCTGAGTATACTAATACTCAGCAAGGCTTACCCGACTAGTGGTATGGAAATACCGACTACTAGCCATGCAAAGCTCTAAGGTTCTAGGGTTTTCTTTTTGCTAAAAAGCAAGAAAGAGTAGGTCCTTAATTTCATATTTTAGCTTTCAATATTCTAGTTCATTTGACCAATCTAGATGAGCTTCTATCTCTAATCAAACATGGTGGAAAACAAATAATCATCCAACAAGTTTCATCATAGCCATAGTTCCTATTATTACTCTATGTGGCAGAAGTATTAAGCAGTCTCAATTACCGCGAGAAACAGACGAATCGAATCAAATTTCTTAACCTTGCAAGGGAAACATAAACACACGTCACGTGGTTACTCCAAGAGTCACATGTGCAACTTTTCCCCTTTATCCCCGTTTTATGGATCAGGACCACCAGCCTCGAGTACAAAAGGTCCATGAACCACGGCGACGCCGGAAACATGACCCCTCTTGCACTCACCATTGGGCCCATGGGACAGCGTCAAGACGGTGGAACCTGTCCATGCATCAGTTCAATCGAGTACTTAAACTTACCGATTACCATATTCTCGGCATTTGGTTAGTACTTTCAAAAGCTTAACCAGCACTACCACACACTGCAATCTTAGCATTTTTCACTTCTCAGATGGGGCCTCAACCACGAGTACTTTACCACAACACCGCCTGCCAACCTTATAGTTGCAGTATGCGTTAAATCAATCAACTCCTATAGTTCTCGCGAGTAACAGGAAATTACTCGACTTTTACCGTCCCTATTAGCATAGCATCTACTCGATCTTCCTGATCTAGTAGTCATTACAAAGGTACCTAGGATCATTCAGCTAGGGTTCCAATCAACTCCTATGAACTTTAAATGCACAGGCTAAAGGAACATCAGTTCATAAATTAAAAACTGGAATCATGCACCGGGGCTTGCCTTCTTGTGAAAAACTAGCCGGGGACTCCTCCGAACGTTGGTCCAGGTCTTCAGCGACTGCTGCTGGATTAACCTAAGCTTCTTGCTGCTCACTCTCGGGCACAGGCACCAGATTGTAGATCCCGTCGGCGAGAGTAGTCGAGTCTATATGAATGCACATGTATGAGTGGTTTTACTGGTACAAAATTTCATTATAAAGTAGTCAAAACTTAAGTTAAGTAGTCGAGTACTTTATTTTCTTTTTCCTGGACAGTCATTTATCGAGTACTTAATTGTATTAACTGATTTCATTAAGTGAGCGGGTGGTTTTGCACGTTGTACGGTTATTTTTAACAGGGAGCATTGGTTAAACCAACTACTCGCAGGTGTAGTTTCTGGGTTGCAGAACTACTCGTAAAAGTAGCTCCTAAGTTGGTATTTTTATGTAGAGTTTGTTACTTAAGTATAACCTTACTGCAAAAGCTTCAGCCATTTTTATTCGACAGGTTACTCAAGAAAAGCTTATTAAACAGTTATTTTTTTATGATTAAGATCTACTTGCACAGAACAACCATGCAAGAAACTGGTGTTCCACATTTTACTGAAAAATTCTACTTGCATGAGTAGATTACTTCATATTTTTGTAGATTTTTCTTGCACAAGGAACAGAGGTTAACATTTTAGATTTAAAAGGGATCTAGCCTATAACAAAAGCACTCGAACCACTGGTTGTGCTTGGATTCAGAGCATAAAATTTTTATAACAGATTAAACTTTTAGCAATGAAGCTACCATCAACATTTCATGAGCAGTTCTTTCTTGAATCTCTTGGGACAATTAAGAGATATTTAAACTTGATTTAAATCCACAGCCAAAAACATGTAGAAACAGATCCAAAGTTCTGCTATAAAGTTCTTAAGGATTCCAGAACATCATAGCTTGTATTTTTAGGATTTTTCTATGAGTTGTTATGCATCTTTTAAAGTTAGATTGGTTTTCAAGTTCTTGTCCCAGGTTTACAGATGAGTCCCTGAGATTTACAGAAAACTTCTTACAAAGATTGAAATCGAAGCAATTGGGTCCTCTGCACAGGGGAAACGGCTACTGCCAGCCAAAATCCAGCGACTAGGGTTGCCGATGGTGAGGGGTGAGGGTGGGAAAAGCAAGAGAGGAACAAACCGCACCTGTTTGAGGTCTTGGGGAGAAAAGGGATGGACCGAGGCAGCCTGCCGACGGTGGCACAGAGCCGGCGGCAATGGCGGATGATGGGGGCGACGGTTCGGTGAGGGGGACGGCGCGGGAAACGGCTGTGCAGCTTTGGGGTGAGGTGGAGAAGGTGGGGGAAGGGTCGTTTTGGGCAATGCGGCGGTGGATTGGTGCGTCCACGCACGGGGAACTACATCGCCGGAGTTGGAGGTTGGGAGCGACGAACAGAGGTGCCTTGGGGTGGGATTTTATAGGCGCAGAAGGGGGAATGGTGGCCTGTGCTCGAGCCGTAGGGGGACGATGAGATAGGGGGAAAAACCGGGGGCGGATTACCCAGCTGGCGCCGGCGGAGGCTTGCCGTTGCGCCAGCAACGCCCGCGGCAGAGGAATGTCGCCGCGTGGAGAGTTCCTGAGGGGGAGAGCCAGATTTTTTGGGCCAGCTGGAGATCTTCCGGTTGTTGGCAGGACCACATGACCGGCGGGCTCGGTTGCGGCGGTTTGCACCAGTTTGCACCTACCAGCGATGGGACAGGGTAGGGGAGGAGAGAGGAGGGAGAAGATGGGACTGCTGTGTGAAAAACAAAACAGCAGGGTTTGGGTGGAAAAGATGTTAAAACTCATCCCTCCTGAGGTCAAAACAAAGACATTTGAATACCAATTTTGTTCAACTTTTCAAGACAAACACTCACCCCATCTTCATTTGAGCAAAGCATAAAAATTTATTTTGAAATTTCCGAAAATAAGTATTTAAATGACACGTCATTTCATGTGGATTTTTGCATTGTTAGCTTTTGAGCTCAACTGGACTTTGGTTGCTCCTGTTATGACAGAGGTGCCATTAAATTTTTAGAGTCATTTGTTATCAAATTTGAAAGTTACAAGGGTTTGCTTTTACAGGTTCAATTGTTTTATGCATATATTCATAAACACATATTCATTTGGCTGCAAGGTAATATTTGATAGGTGGTTTCATACTTGTCTTGCTCTTTTGTGACTGGTTTCAAGGTTTGGATCTTTGCTTAATCTTTTAGATACCTAGGGTGTCACAAGTATCCCTCGGTGGGCGTGGCGGTAAAACACCGACATGGCCGTTCCTCGACGTCGTGCCATCGGCGCGTCCTCCTCCAAACAACATTCACATGAAATGATGCAGGTGTGTTGCAAAGACCAAACAACATTCGCCGATAGGCGAACATGCCGTAGGGAGAGGTGAAGGTAGTCTTACTTTGGTCATCCAGATGAATAGTAATTTGATGAGAACCAGAGTATCTGTCAAGGTAGTAGAAGAATGAATGTTTTGCCAAACGTTTAAGCATCTCATCGATGAAGGGGAAAGGAAAGTGATCTTTCCGAGTAGCATTGTTGAGCATTCGGTAGTCAATGCACATCCGCCATCCAGTAACTGTCCTCTGAGGTATGAGCTCGTTTCTCTCATTCTGGACAACTGTCATGCCTCCCTTCTTTGGAACAACTTGAACTGAGCTGACCCACTCACTGTCTTGCACGGGGTAGATGATGCCTGCATGCAGTAGTTTTAGAACCTCTTTCTTAACTACATCCCTCATCGCATCATTAAGCCGTCGCTAATGCTCTCTTGACGGCTTATGGTCCGGTTCCATTGGAATGTGATGGGTGCATAGGTTGGGGCTGATCCCCTTCAAGTCTTGTAAAGAATACATTCACATGGAACGCATGCATTCACATGGACTTAATCAACCTCAGCACTTGAATTAGTCAAGATGCATGCAAGTCAAGATGCACCATAAACCACACACCAGAACAATGCATGCATGTAAGTGAATCTAAAGGCATGCTGGAGGTCTATCTAAGCCAATGCCCATCAACCTCAAAAAACCACAACGCATTGTCGAACCTAGTTCTCATTTCAGTTTTTCTTACATTCCCAAGAGCTACTACTGTACTTTTTTGTGGTAATCATTCTATACTATTGCACACCAAGCATAAATTTGCTGAATTGTTTGTATGTGTTTATGTGTGGCTGAATAAGTTACTAGTGTAACCGAATTATCTGTTCTATAGCACAGCAACATGTCTATCTCAATGGCTGCTTTCATATCATTGGACGATGCCTTGAGCCGTCCAAATTGTTCTTATGTTGACCTGATAGCTGTCCTTGCCCAAATTGTGGCCATAAACCATCATACATTCTTTCCCAACGGAATTAGGGAGCTCACTTTGAAAGATGATAGGTGTGAATTTTTTATATATTAATTACATAACAAAGGTTAATATGTCTCTGTTTAGTGGCTATTAAAATTATTTTTTATGTAGTCGCATTGCATTCCTACGCATTTTCACAGATAATGACGATGTCGACCATGAGCTGTTGATATCTGTCGTGATAGAAAATGATTTCCTGATAGCTACCAATGTTTTAGTAGACTTGCATTGACATAAATTGATTTTACGTATTAACTATTTTATTGTTAGTACAACTTATTCTCACTAATTAGCATTTAAAGTTGTTTGAAAATGACGGAACACACCTCCATGACTTTCGTGGGATCAAATGGATGGCATATTCTCTTGCCTCTAGAAGGTTTTCCCCATTAAGTATAATTACTTTAACATTATATATAATGATATTATTATATTTATTTTACAGTTGTTAGGGATCAAATCAGACACTACTAAAAAAGAGTATTCAGGGGCGGTTGAAAAGCTATTTGTAGGGATAGGTGCGGTACCTGCCCCTACTTCTCGCAGCTAGAAATGCTATTTGCAGGGGCGGGTAACACGCTCGGCTCTAAAAATCCATTTCCAGGTGGATCAGGGGTGACCCGCCCTTAGAAACCGATTTTAAAAAAAAAAAATCCAGCCTGCCGCTACCGCGATGCCTGCGGGCCGCCCTGCTGCTCCCCCGCTCCTGTCGCGGACCGAGCTGCGGCAACTCCTTGGCCTGCTCCCGCACGCGCCGTGCTGCTGCATGGCCTCCGCACCGCAGCCGGCGCATCCGTCGCCCCATCGGCAAGCGCCGCCGCCAGATCCGGTCGCGGGGACGGTTGGGGAAGATGGCCGCCGGCCGGATCTGAGCCGGGGAGGAGCGCCGCCGCCGCTTCTCCTCCGTTCCCCACCGTGCCTGCACAGGGCATCGGAGCCGCTAGCTTCCAGCCATGCCTGCACGCCTTTCCCTCCGGACGCGCGGCCTCCTGGCCCGCGCGCCCTCCTCCTCCTGCCGTAGGCCTAGCCGCTGCTTCTCCTCCATTCCACGAACGCACACATGCCTGACACGAGCCGGCCTGTTGCGCCTCCGGCATGCTGCGTAGCCGCACCTCCTGCGCACACAGCTCAGATCCGCACCGCCACACCGTAGCCGGCGCTCCGTAGCGCCGCTGCCGCAGCGCCCCAGCCGCAGCTGCCGCGTCCGCGCCTCCATCGCCCGTTCCGCGAGCGCCGCCGCCCGATCTGGTCGCTGGGTGGGTTAGGGAAGATGGCCGCCGGCCGGATCTGAGCTAGGCAGGACCGCCGCCGCCGCCTGGTGGAGAGAGGGTGAGGAGAGAGGTTAGGTGGGAGAGAAAGGATAGGGTTTCGAGCTGGGAGAGGGAGAAAGCACGGGAGAGAGGGTGAAGAGAGATGGACTTCACTTATTTTTGGAGAACACGGAGCCGTGCGTCATTTCTAGGGGCGGATGATGGCGTCAGCTGTCCATAGAAATATATTTTCACGGGTGGGTCGAATGCTACGGTAACCGCGCTCCATTTGTAGGAGCGGGTTACCTTTTGACCCGCTCTTAGAAAAAATAGGGTGTTCCTACAAATTATTTTTATAGTAGTGAGACATGAGGCAATGTACTATCACATGATTAAGGATGCAGTTATTTATCAAGCAAATGAGGTTAAAAGGCTTGAATCCCAACAATGTGCGACACCAGAGGACAATAATGAGCGTGTGTTTAGCTATGTGAGGGACGACACAAAATTCAGTCTTGAACATCATGATAATTATTTTTAAAGTAGTTGGATGTGAGCACTTGAACTAATAAGAGTTAGTCCTAATAAGACAAGCAATTTTCTTATTGCAGAATTTAACATGAGGAAATGATGTTGTGGAAACAGAAACCTTGAAAAACCCCTTTGGGAAAAAACCAAAGTATATCGATATACCAGGCAAAACTCCCTAAAATCCAGTGGGAAAAATAAGGAGAAACACCATGATATATGTGTATAATTCCAATGTTAATAGACCCTTTAGGTGACCCTAAAAACTTGATCTAAAAACAATTTGATCAGATATCAATATGTCATGTATATTATCTTCGAAAATCCTTATAGGAAAAATTAGATAATATGGCATCTACCATGTGTTAATCATTACCTCATTAAAAACTTTATACGAGAAAACTCTAGAAGAGTAAAACTCATATAAAGAAAAGAGTGTAGTATGATATCTGAAGTAAGTTATATTTACATAGATTCTCCCCCTGATTCTTGCAAATCTCGGAGCTTTCTCATACCAGTTCCTTCAACACATCTGTGTATCCCAATAGAATTGGATCTTGATTTCTGCTATAGAATAATCCAAGATCTCTAGTGCCATTGAGATATCTCATTATAGTCTTGACTCCAACCCAGTGACGCTTGGTAGGAGCGGCACTATGTCTTACTAGCAAATTTACTGTGAATGCAATATCCGGCCGGGTGCTATTAGCAAGATACATTAGTGCTCCAACAGCACTAAGATATGGGTAGTGTGGTCCCAATATCTCTTCTTCTTCTTCCCGTGGTCTAAAAGGATCTTTCTTAATATCTATAGATCTGACTACCATCGGGGTTTTAGCTAGATATGATTTGTCCATGTTGAATTTCTCCAATACTTTTTGGACATAGGTAGCTTGGTATACAAATATACCTTTTTAGAAGTGCTCAAGTTGTAAACCTAAGCAGAATTTGGTTTGACCCAAATCTTTCATTTCAAACTCCGTCTTTAAATGATGACATGCTTCATTAATATCGGGTTCGTTACCAATGATGTTGAGATTATCAACGTACACCGATATGATGCAAAATCCTATTGATGATTTTTTAATGAAGACACACGGGCAGTCATCATTATTTGTGTATCCCTTCAACTTAAGGAATTCACTTAACCGATTTTACCACATTTGGCCCGACTGATTCAAGCCATATAATGACTTCTGCAACTTGACACAATACATGTTGTGATTTGCCTTAGGATTTGGGTATATTGATTCCATCAGGAACTTTCATGTATATATCAGAATCCAATGACCCATACAAGTATGCGGTCACTACGTCCATCAACTGCATAGATAGACGATTTTGAACTGCCTGCGATATTAAATATCAGAATGTTATTCCGCTCATTACCGGAGAGTAAGTTTCGTTGAAATCAACGCCAGATCTTTGCGTAAACCTTGTGCCACTAGCCTTGCTTTATATCTCACCACTTCATTATTTTTATTTCTTTTACGAACGAAAACCCATTTGTATCCAACAGGAAAGATACCAGGAGGTGTTGGCATTACTATCGAAAACACTTCCCTTTTATAAAGCGAGGCAATCTCTGTTTCAATTGCTACCTTCAACTTATCCCAGTCTAAGCGTTTCTTACACTCTATCATAGACTTGGGATCTGAATCGATTTGAAGGATATTTGCAACTTGTTCAGAGAAACAACAGTCGACTATTATGGACTTACGATCATAGGACTCTCCAATCTCTACGAAATTTATAGCAATTTCGTCTACCCTTAAAGATTCATCATGACTTCCCAAAATAATGGATCTAGGGTCTTTTGATGTTCCAGCATTATTGTTTATGGCCATAACTGAGCTGGATTGTGGATCACATCTATCCACAGGACATTGTATGTCCTTTAGGTGTCTTTCAACCGGAGGTTGAGTTATATTTACAGTCTTTTTTTTGCTTGTCGGCAATCACATCTTGCTACTTTGAAGTGCTTTTCCCCTTCCTTATACCAAGTTGGGGATGAGTGGTTTTATTAGGTACCTCCACTCTTTCGGGCACGTTCCTTGCAGGATGGAGAGACTTTGTGACACCTTTATAATCAGTGAAAGCGTCTGGCAGATTGTTTGCAATATTTTGCAAATCGATAATCTTTTGAACTTGTGATTCAGTTTCTGAAGTACGTGGATCAGAGAATGAAACACTTTCAGGATTCCAATTAATTTCCTAGCATTCTTTTTGGTACAATTCTCCCCCTAATGCCGGAAAATGATCCTCATTAAAAATACAATCAGCGAACCGGGTAGTAAATAGATCTCCAGTAAGAGGTTCTAAATATTTAATAATCGACGGAGAGGAATATCCCACATAGATCCCCAGTTTCCTGCAAGGGCCCATCGATGTCTGCTGAGGTGGTGAGATGGGTACGTACACAGTGCACCCAAACTTACGCAAATGGGAAATACTTGGAGGATTCGAGGTTTCGTGATATGCAGTTGGTCTTAGTTGGATCAAGTCAGCAGCGTGCAGAACTGCATGACCCCAACAAGATGTAGGCAATTTACAATTCATTAACAAAGGTCTTGCAATGAGCTTGTGTAACACCCAAAAATATAGGAGTTAAAATTTTAAAAAGTATTTTATAAAAGTCTCAAGATAAAATTGTGCATGCATCTTTATTTGTTTTCTTCTCCTATTCTTTCTTTCAGCCCAGCCCAATTCTTCTCTTCTCCTTCTTTTCTTTTCCCGCGGCCCAACTCAACCGGCCCAAACCAGCCAGCCCAGACCATTTACTCTCCCTCACCTTTCTTCCACCGACAGTTGGGACCCATCTGTCGGCGTCTTCTTTCTTCTTTCCTTTCTTCTTCCTCTGCTCCGCACCGCTCCCGCTCCTCTGTTTCCTTTCTCCGCCGCGACAGCAGGCGCGCCGCGCCGTCGTTCGCGCCCCTTCTCCTTCCTTCTTCCTTCCTCACCCCGAGTCCGGATCGACTCCGCGCCGTCACCTGCATCTCTCTTTCCCCGTGATGCAGGCTTACCTTACTAGCCGCAGTTCCGCCCTTTCCTTCGCAAGAGCCACCGCCTTCCTTATTCCCGGCCAATCCGCCCCTATAAAACCCCGCCGGAGCCCAGAGCCATCCTCAAACCCTTTCCTCTACTCAACACCGTCGCACGCCGCTGGAAGTCGCACACCGGAGGATCGCCGCCGCCCCGTGTCGCCGCCTCTCCGTCGACTCGCCGTTCCGCAGCTTTTCCGCGGTCTTCAACTCTCGCCGGAGTTCCGCGAGTTGGTGAGCATCAAGCCGCACCAGATTTCCCTCTCTCTCTTGCTCCGCCGCAAACCCGATTCCTCGTCGGAGATCTGTTTCCGCCCGCCGCCGTGACCGCCGGTCTACAGCCGCCGCACAGCCATCCCGTGACCACCCTCACCTTCGCCGTACCGCCCACTCTCTCCCCGGCATGAACCCAGCCCGAACCGAGCCCCGGAACACCGGATTCGGTGAAGCTCCGGCCGTCCGCCGTCGCACTCGCTCGCCGCCGACGCCCAGCAAAGCTCCGATTCGCCCGACCCTCTCTTGACTCCGCCGATTCGCACGACCTTCTCTTTACACCGCCGATTCGCCCGACCCTTAAACCGCCGCCCGATTCTGATCTAACGGACCAGATTCAACCGACCCTAGCCGTCCCCGGAACTTTTGCAGAAAGATCCCTAGGTTTTCCAGGAATCAACCCGCAATCCAGATCAGTAGAAAAATAATTAGAAATGAGCCCTTTCTTTTTCTGTTCCGACCCCTGACTTTTCTAGAATTAGTACCCGCCGTCCAGAACCTCTAGTTTTGCACCCAGACCCTCTGTATAAGGTTTAGTTATGTTCTAGCCCCTAATTTCTTCAGATTTAGCCCTGGAAGTTCAAAACTCTCGCAGTTAGGCCCCTAGATCACTGTTTTAGCCATATCTTCATCGTTTCAACTCCGATTTCAGCGATTCTTGCGCCCACATGATCCTTGCATCATGGACTACAACTTTAGTAACTTTTTATTTTCTGTTTGTATTGTTTGTTATATTGTTTCTTGTTTGTTTGTGTATGCTTGTTTGTGTGATCGCGTAGACAACGTGACGTTCGAGCAAAATCAAGAGCAAGCTTACGAGGAAGAGAACCAACAGCTATTTGAAGAAGGCAAGTGGATTTCCCCCCTGCATATTGTACTTGATCCCAACAATAGCATGATAAATCACTTTACTTTAATGTTGCTTGCATAAACTTGATGGGTTAGCTATGCTAAGGACATACCTAGTCTTTTACCCCAAACCTTGAAACACCTGGGTTTATTATTCATGTTGGGTAGACACGCTTAGTTGCAAACTTTGGGATTGGTATTGGTTTACTCTTATGACAATGTTGATCACGTTTCATATTGCTGTTATACCGCGTAATTTCAAGATCAACTTTGTTTAATGGGAACATAAAGAACCACCCAAGTGAACAGTGCAACCACAAAGTCATATGGCTCTGACCTTAGCCAATTAATTAGATGTCATGTCAGCATCAAAAATTTATGTTTACTTTATATTTCCACATAAAAATCTATGTTTAGATAAACCTTCTATTATTTTCCTTCTTAGAGAAAAATATTCTGAATTTTACTCCCGCTCTGCCAGATGGCCAGGACTTACCAGACTGCTCACAAGCGCACCGGAGGTCGCCAAGTTCGCATTGCCCCAGCTGAGCCAGCTCCTCCCGCCCCAGTTCCAGCCCCTGTTGAAGAGGAGGAAGCTATGGAGGAAGAACCCGAGGAGGCTTATTACTTTGTGGATGGTGAAGATGGCCGCATAATGGCGATTGATGAAGAAGGGAATCAGTTCACACCCCCGGCATCACCAGTTGTTGAGGCACCACCACCATCCCCAGTTGTCTCTGCTCCAGCTCCCGGTCCAGCACCGGTCGTCGCTGAAGGAAGCCCGGGTAACCCCGAGGGTATTCATGATGGAAGAAATGATGACAAGGACAACAACAACGATGAAGACAACGACGATCAGAGTGATGAAACTCCAGGGATGAGGCAACTCTGCTGTGTTCGCACTTCGGACAGAGAACCCGGCCACTTGTCTCTGGTGCTACAAGGTGTTCTTCAAGAGTTGGGCAACCGCGTGAGACCTCACTACCACACGCACCACTACATCGACCCTGCGCTCGATGACTACTACCTCACTCGCGTCCACATCAGGATGGATACGGAGAGTGCCAGAGGCCTAAGGACTCTCACTGCACACGACTCCGCCACACCCCATGCTACTTATGACGCCGCCGTCAGCAGCGCTGCCAGGAGAACTCTGTGGTCTATCTGCCACACCTACCGCCAGGAACTTCAGAACACGGAGTATCGCCACCTTCCTCGCCGCCTCAGTGGAACTGAAGAGACTGTGATTACTCTAGGTGAAGATGACGAAGACCGCCTCAACACTCTTGCTCCAGTCACCGCCGCTCTCAACACTGAGCTGGAAAGCGTCATCACTGAGCTGGACGATACTCAGGACAAGCTACTGGAGGCCCATGAAAAGATCCGCATACTGGAAGCTCGACATGAGGGAAGAGCGCCGCCACCCCCACAGATGGATGAACCCCGCTTCCCCGCTTTGTCACCACCCCGCAAGAAGCTTCATCGCGGCGAACCTGGCTCCATAACGCGCCCTGAGGAATAGGCATCTAGGCTCTTAGGCTAGTATCTCTTAAAGTTCTCGTTAGAATCATTTTTGCTTGAGAGGACGACGATGTAATAATGATTGCTTGAGAACAAATGTTTGCTTTGAGTGCTATAAGAATTGCTTGATATAATCTATCAATTAATATAAGTTGGAGTCTTTATAAATCCATATTTTGTTAAGATATTATTTTCTATCTACCTATATCTAGTACACGTGTCTTAATCCTGGGTTTATTCCCTAACGGTCAGATGGTGAACACCAGGACAGGTGGAGGACAGAATATCCCTAGCTCTAGGCGTGCTCGCACAGTCAACCGACAGAGTCAGTTGCCACCACCGCCCAATCCAACAATGGAGCAATTCTTGGCAGCACAGATGCAGGTGTTGCAGAACCTCACTGCCACCATCCAGAACATACAAGCTCAACAGAATCAGCAAGCACCGCAACAAAACCCGCCACCAAGAGACAAACATAGAGAATTCATGAGCCACCACCCTCCTACCTTTTCTCACTCTGTGGACCCCTTGGATGCTGATGATTAGTTGAAGGTCATCACTAAGAAGCAGGACATCACGCAATGCAGTGACCGTGAAAGGGTCCTGTATGCTGCAGGACGTCTGGAAGGCGCAGCCGCTGAGTGGTGGGATGCTTTCACTGCTGCCCACGCCAACGCCAACACTATCACCTGGGAGGAGTTCAGAACCAACTTCCGCAGCCACCATATCCCAACAGGACTAATGAAGCTCAAGCAGAAGGAGTTCCTGAACCTGAAGCAAGGTAGCATGACTGTCGGTGAGTACCGGGATAAATTCACTCAGTTGTCTCGTTACGCGCCCCATGAGGTGGATAGTGATGCAAAGAGGCAGGAGCGCTTCTTGGAAGGTCTGATAGGGCCGCTCAACTATCAGCTGCATAGTCACACTTTCCCAAACTTCCAGACTCTACTAGACAAAGCCATTGGTCTGGAGAGCAAGCGCAAGAAGCTTGGGGAACATAAGCGAAAACTTCAGTCCCAGGGACAATCCAGCAGCAACACCCGACCCCGCTACAACACACCCCAGGGATTTCAGTCGCGCTTTGGAGGACAAGGTGGAGGATATCCGCCGAACCAACAGAATCAAAGAACTCCACAGCAGCCTCAACGCTACAACCAGCAGACTCAGCGCAACTCCAACCCGCAACCGTACCGTCCAGGCTATGCCACAGGTGCACCCGTGCGGTCCAACAATCCAGTCACTCCGGTCCAACCTAACGGCTGTTTCAAATGTGGAGAACTGGGTCATTACGCTAACAACTGTCCGAAGCGTAATGCGCAAACTCCTCAGAATCAGAGGAACAGTGGACAAAGGCAGACTTCTCAGCAGCAGCAGCCGCACAACAGCAACCAGACACCACTGGGCAACAAAGGACAACAGAACTGCGTGCGCGGAAAGGTGAATCATATGGCTGCAGAAACAGCTGAAGAGGCTCCCGACGTTGTGCTCGGTACGTTCCTTGTTAATTCTGAGCCTGCATCAGTTTTATTTGATTCTGGAGCATCACATTCATTTATTACTGAGCAATTCGCTGCAAAACATAATTTACCAACGAGTCCTATGAAACAAATATTACTAGTAAGCTCCCCGGGCAAAGAATTGAAAGCCAGCCACTTATGCCCAAGGGTCAGCATGAATATTATGGGTATAGAATTCCTGGCCAATCTAATAGTCTTAGGGACTAACGGCATTGATGTGATCCTCGGAATGGATTGATTATCAGGATGTGATGGTGTTATTCAGTGTCGTAAGAGGTCAGTGCTCTTAACGAGCCCTCAAGCAGATAAAATAGAGTTTGTGGCATCAGCTTCGCCCAATAGAGTTGGGACAGTGAACCAAATGAAGGGAATGCCTCTAGAAGATATCAGAGTTATCAGTGAGTACCCCGACGTCTTTCCGGAAGATTTACCAGGTATGCCACCTGTTCGTGACATTGAGTTCAGTATTGATCTTTTACCTGGTTCTGCACCTATCTCTAAAAGACCCTATAGAATGGATGTTAAGGATCTAAGCGAACTAAAGAAACAAATAGAAGAAATGTTAGCTAAGGGATTTATCCGTCCCAGCTCATCCCCGTAGGGAGCACCCGTGATCTTTGTCGATAAGAAGGATGGCAGCAGAAGGATGTGCGTAGACTACAGGTCACTGAACGATGTGACCATCAAGAATAAGTATCCACTGCCCAGGGTTGAAGATTTGTTTGATCAGATGAGAGGTGCCAAGGTCTTCTCCAAGATGGATCTGAGATCAGGTTATCATCAGCTAAGGATCCGACCAGAGGATATACCCAAGACAGCCTTCACTACCAGATAGGGTCTATACGAGTTTACTGTGATGTCGTTTGGATTGACCAACGCACCAGCATACTTCATGTACCTGATGAACAAGGTTTTCATGGAATACCTTGACAAGTTTGTGGTTGTGTTCATTGATGACATCTTGGTGTATTCACAGAACGAGGAAGAACATGAAGAGCACTTGAGGATAGTGTTACAGAAACTCCGAGAGAATCAGTTATATGCTAAGCTGAGCAAATGTGATTTTTGGTTGAGAGAAGTTTCTTTCCTTGGACATGTTATCACAGATGGAGGAATTGCAGTAGACCCAAGTAAAGTTCAAGATGTTCTGAATTGGAATCCACCGAAGACTGTGCCTGAAATCAAAAGTTTTCTCGGACTTGCAGGCTACTACCGCAGATTTATTAAAGGCTTCTCAAAGATCGTGAAACCTATGACTTCTCTGTTGGAAAAAGGAAAAGAATTTAAGTGGGATGCTACATGCCAGAAGTGTTTTGAAGAGCTGAAGACAAGATTGACCACGGCCCCTGAGTTGATAATGCCAGATATCCACAAAGGGTTTGATGTGTATTGCGACGCTTCACGGATGGGTCTTGGATGTGTGTTAATGCAAGAAGGAAAAGTTGTGGCCTATGCTTCAAGACAGCTGAGAAAGCATGAGCAGAACTATCCTACCCATGACTTGGAATTGGCTGCCGTCGTGCACGCATTGAAGATTTGGAGGCACTACATGATCGGAAACAAGTGTCAGATCTTCACGGACCATAAGAGTCTGAGGTACATCTTCACGCAACAGGATCTTAACCTAAGACAGCGCAGATGGCTAGAATTAATCAAAGACTATGATTTGGATATTCAGTATCATCCTGGCAAGGCTAATGTCATGGCAGACGCCATAAGCCGGAAAGGACAAGCTAATATGATGATTGCTCGATTGATGCCTCAGGAATTATGTTGGGAGATGGCACATTTGAACTTGGGAATTGTCACACAAGCGGAAACCATGATTATGGAGATGGAACCGACATTAGAACAAGAAATCAGAAAAGGACAGTTGACAGATGCTAAGATCAAAGAGATCAAGATTCAAATTGGTTTAGGCAAAACTAAGGACTTCACCAAAGATGGACAAGGAACTGTTTGGTTCAGAAAAAGCATCTGTGTACCTGAAATTGATCACCTTCGTGAACTCATTTTGAAGGAGGCACATGATTCCTCTTATTCCATTCATCCTGGAAGTACCAAAATGTATCAAGACTTGAAATAAAGGTACTGGTGGTATGGTTTGAAAAGAGACGTAGCAACTCACGTAGCTTTGTGTGATGTATGCCAGAGAGTGAAAGCAGAACACCAGAGACCAGCAGGTTTACTCCAGCCTTTGAAAGTACCTGAATGGAAATGGGAAGAGATTGGTATGGATTTCATTGTAGGGTTACCTCGTACTCGTGATGGTTACGACTCGATATGGGTTATTGTGGACAGATTGACAAAAGTCGCACATTTCATCCCAGTCAAAACAACCTACACTGGAGCCAAGTTAGCAGAACTGTACATGTCACGAATTGTGTGTCTGCACGGTGTTCCAAAGAAGATAGTGTCTGATCGAGGTACTTAGTTCACGTTGCGTTTCTGGCAGAAATTACATGAATCCGTGGATACAAAGCTCAATTTCAGTTCTGCATACCATCCGCAAACAGATGGCCAGACTGAGCGAACTAATCGAGTATTTTAGGATATGTTGAGAGCATGTGCCCTCAAACATGGAGGTAATTGGGATAAAAGTTTGCCATATGCAGAATTTTCCTACAACAACAGTTATCAGGCAAGTCTCAAGATGGCCCCATTTGAAGCATTATATGGAAGAAAATGCAGGACACCCTTGTATTGGAATCAGACAGGAGAAAGTCAAGTTTTTGGACCAGAGATTCTTCAAGAAGCGGATAGACAAGTACAGATAATCAGGGATAATCTCAAGACTGCCCAGTCACGACAGAAAAGTTATGCTGATACACGAAGAAGGGAATTGACATTTGAAGTTGGAGACTTTGTGTATTTGAAGGTATCACCCATCAGAGGTTTACGTAGATTCAAAGTGAAAGGAAAGTTGTCACCACGTTATATTGGTCCTTTTGAGATCCTGGAAAGGAAAGGTGAAGTAGCATATCAATTGGAGTTATCGGCACGATTGTCAGATGTCCATGATGTGTTTCACATCTCACAGTTAAAGAAATGTTTGAGAGTGCCTGAGGAGCAGTTACCGATGGAGGAACTTGATGTACAAGAAGATTTGACTTATGCAGAGTATCTGGTTAGAATCTTGGAAACATCTCAGAGGGTTACCCGGAACAAGGTGATCAAAATGTGCAGAGTACAGTGGAGTCACCACTCAGAAGATGAGGCTACTTGGGAAAGAGAAGATGAACTGATTGCAGAATTCCCTCAGCTGTTCCCTAGTCCTTCCCAATCTCGAGGACGAGATTCTCTTTAAGGGGGGTAGGTTTTGTAACACCCAAAATATAGGAGTTGAAACTTTTAAAAGTATTTTCATAAAAATCATAAATTAAAATTGTGCAAGCATCTTTATTTCTTTTCTTCTCCTATTCTTTCTTTCAGCCAGCCCAATTCCTTTTCCTCTTCTTCTTTTCTTTTTCCGCGGCCCACTCAGTGGCCGATTCCCTCACCCGACTCTTTCTTCCACCGACAGCTAGGACCCACCTGTCGGCGCCTTCTTCTTCTTTCTTCTTTCCTTACCCAGAGTCTGGATCGATCCCGCGCCGTCGTTCGCGCCCCTTCTTTCTTTTATCCCGAGTCTTGATCGACTCCGCAGCACCGCCTTCCTACTCCCGGCCGATCCGCCCCTATAAAATCCTGCCGAAGCCCCGCTTTGCAACCAGAGCCAACTTCAATCTCGTTTGCTACTCAACATCGTCGCACGCCGCTGGAAGTTGCACACCGGAGGAACGCCGCCGTCCCGATACGCCGCCTCTCCGTCGACTCGCTGTTCCGCAGCTTCTCCGCCGTCATCAACTTCCGCCAGAGCTTCACGAGTTGGTGAGCATCAAGCCGCACCAGATCCCCCTCTCTCTGTTGCTCCGCCGCAAACCCGATTTCTCGCCGGACCCCTGTTTCCGCCCGCCGCCGTGACTGCCAGCTTACAGCCGCCGCACAGCCATCCCGTGATCCCCTCACCTTCACCGTACCGCCCACTCACTCCCCGGCATAAACCCAGCTTGAATCGAGCCCCGGAACACCAGATTCGGTGAAGCTCCGGTCGTCCGCCGCCGCATTCGCTCGCCGCCGACGCCCAGTAAAACTCCGCTTCGCCCGACCCTTTTCGTCCCGTCGAGCCGACCCTTCCTCTGCCGCTCAATCTGGATCTAACGGCCAGAATCGACCCTCACTGCCGATTTACCCGACCTTTTCCTTACTCAGCCGATTCACCTGACCCACTCTTCATAACGCCGATTCGCTCGACCCCTTATCCCGCCGATTCGCCCGACCCGCCGCTCGGTTCTGATCCAACGGACCAGATTCATCCGACCCTAGCTAAGGACATACCTAGTCTTTTACCCCAAACCTTGGAACACCTGGGTTTACTATTCATGTTGGGTAGTCACGCTTAGTTGCAAATTTTGGGATTGGTATTGGTTTACTCTTTTGACAATGTTGGTCATGTTATATATTGTTGTTATCGCATAAGTTCAAGATCAACTTTGTTTAATGGGAACATGGAGAACCACCAAAGAAAACAGTGCAACCACAAAGTCATATGGCTCTGACCTTAGCCAAATAATTAGATGTGTAGTTTGCGGGTGGCCTTACCGAAAGGGCAAGGAGGGGATCGGTGATAGGGGTCATAGCCCGGTCCTCTTAGGGTAGCTGCCTTGGCTAAGGAGCTGACCATTAGGGAGGTTTATGGACCACGCCGCTACTGAAACTCTAGCGGGCTGCTTTGCTCTCGACATGTCTTTGTAAAGGCTTTGTAGTGTACCCTCGCCACTCACCTCGGAAGTGTTTAAGGGCCTTGCAAACCCGGGCGACTCAGGGAAACACGATTTGTGGGTAAAGTGTACAACCTCTGCAGAGTGTAAAACTGTTATAACAGCCGTACTCACGGTTAAGAGTGGCTTGGACCCTCACATGATAATGAAACTTGAAGATTAATTAATTTGTGGTACGTGGATTATGTTATTGTTGATGGTACTGTTATGTTTTTACTAAAGTGGGTTGGTATAAACTTAAACCTAGTTAATAGGTGCTTGTTAATAAATATTTGACCAACTAATAGTGACCGCTGCTGCAAACCTTAGCCTATCCTTGATGGCCTTGCATATTCACCCCACTTGCTGAGTACCAACCATAAGAGTACTCACCCTTGCCCCCTGCTGTTCAGAAGAGAACTTTGAAGAGGAGATCTTCGACGACTTCGAGGAGTTTTAGGCCCTGCGTTCACCGGTCATCGCCTATGGAAGACGGAGTTGTAGCAGACTTCGTATAGGGTATAACGGTTAATCGTTTAAAGACATCTGTGTCTCTTTTATACAGAGTGTAATATTGTTAAATACTTTATTTAGTTACTTTTTGAGCATTGTCTTTGATATATTACACTTTCCGTCTACCATATGTGTGTGAACATAATCCTGGCGCACATATGAGATGCATCTGGTTCTTTCTAGAATCGGGTGTGACACCCGAGCCCGGCCATGGAGGTCGTCCGGTGGGGGATCCCGCCCGTCCCCGGCGAGCTCCGATCCATCAGACCGTCGCAGCCGGCCGGGAGACGGTGGATCCGTCCCCACCGAACAGCCAGGCGGTGTTCAAGGGCGGGGAACCGCCTCCCCCTCATGCGAAGGAGAAGCGAAGCCAGCGCCAAGGGCGTGGCCGGGCGGGAGGACGTCACGGCGCCCAGAGTTGGCCGTGACGTTGGCGTAGGAGCTTCAGCCCGGCAATAGAGGAGGCAGCGGGGGGACGACGTCGAGATCGTAGGCAAAACCCAGCGGCCACACGTTGATACCGGCGTCGGAGGTGGAAGGGGCGCCACGACGTGTAGCCGGGAAGGCGCTGCCTCCGTTCCAAGGCCGTGCGGGCGTTGATGGCGGCAGAAGCGTCATCGGGGGCGATGGGATCGACGACGGCAGTGGTGCCATCTCCGTGTGGCAGAACCACCTGAATTAATCCGGTTCAAGCGCGCTAATCATCACCACAAGGGCAATCAGGGCCAACTCGCACTTCAAACCGAATAATCCACTGGTCTGTCGGGTAACCTCCCGATACAACCACGGTTCTTGCGGATCGAAGCCACACATACATGTACTCACACGAAGGTGAGCCCAGAGTATACAACATTCCACACTTTTACACCACAGGGTTCATCACAAATTATTAATACAATAGAGTTCAAATTCGTAAAACAAGGTACTTCGGATTTTGAAATAAAGAGTTCTTTAGAGTTCAAGCAGCGGAAAAAAAAATAACGACAACTACTCGACAATAAAGGATGTCTCGATGAAGCCCGTACGAGGCATCACTCGGTATCACCACCGTTGGCCGGGGGCGTATCCCATTCCACCGACCAACCAGGAGGAAGGGTACAAGGCCAGGTCAAACTAGCAATCAAATCCTCGAAGGTTTCACCTGAAAACAAGCCACAAGCAAAGCTGAGTATACTAATACTCAGCAAGGCTTACCCGACTAGTGGGGTATACTTAGCCGACTCCTAGACATGCGAGGCTTTTGGCTTGAGGGGTTTGTTTTGCCGAAAAGCATATATATAGTAGGTCCTTACTTTCAGATTTTAGCTCCAAGTTCTAGCTTTCTTTAACCATTCTAGGTAAGCAACTATCCAATATCATACATGGTGGAGAATTATTTTTGCATCCAACAAGATTAATAATTATCGTTGTTCCTCTTCTTACTCTATGTGGTAAAAGGGTCAAACTGTCTCAATAACCGCGAGAAACGGACAATTCGAATCGAATTTCTTAACCTTGCAAGGGAAACCTAAACACACGTCACGTGGTTACTCCCAGAGTCACACGTGCAACTTTTCCCTTCAATTCCCGCTTCACGGAACAGGCCCACCGCCCTCGACTACACGTCCCCACAGACCACGGTACGTCGGGCTGTGGCGGCCGATGCACCCGCCATTAGCTAGATGTGAACGAATTAAAGACAGTGGGGAGTATATTCCGGCCTTGGTTCAATCCAGTACTTAAGCTTACCGATTACCATATTCTCGGCATGTGGTTAGTACGTTCAAAGACTTAACCACCACTACCACACACTGCGGCCTTAGCATTTTTCACTAAACAGACGGGGCCTCAATCATCAACATAAACATTGTACCATAGCCCCGTCCGTCAACCTTATGATTGCAGCATGTAGTAAACAATCAACTCCTGATTTCTCGCGAGTGACAGGAAATCACTCGACTTTTACCGAGTCCTATTAGCATAGCATTCTATCGAACCTTGCATCTAGTGTTCAGAGCATGGGTACCTAGGATCATGCAACTAAGTTTTCATCCAACTCCTATAAACTTTAATGCACAAGTAAAGTAGAGTAATAAGTTGCATAAGTTTAGAAAAATAGGGTTCATGCTCCGGGGCTTGCCTTCTTGGGAAAAGTTAGCCTTGGGCTCTTCCGAACTCGGGCTCGGGTCTTCGAGAGCTTCAGTTAGATGTACTTGAGCTTCACGCTGCTCGCTCTCGGACGCGGGCACCAGCTCGTACGTTCTGTCGGCGAGAGTCGTCGATTCTATATGAATGCACCAATATAAGTTATAGTGAGGGTATATGACGACTATTTTCATTCACGTTAAAGTTGTAGTTCACAAAACATCGATTTGGTTGTGAAGTTACTTAGTTGAGATTTCTGTGGGCAATTATTAAAAAGTAACTTAAACTTTTAACTTCATTAAATAAGAAGGGGTTGTGTTATAATAGAAACTGAATTTTCCAAGCACACATGGATTAATCACAACTTCTGGATTAGGTAACTTCTGGTGATGAAATTTTTATTTAGAGCACAAAAAAAAGCAGAGACAAAAGCACTGTAAAAAAATTTCAGACATTTTTTTTACGCAGCAGATTAATTATGAAAAAAAAGTAAAACACAACCACTGCTAGCACCTAGATATTTTTATACAGAACAAACCATTCAAGTATTGAAGCTAAAACTTTTACAGGGTGTTAATCTATCCATAAGTGTGTTACTGTAAAACTTTCAGAGTTAGACTTTGCCTACAACAGGGATTACATTTAAAGTCTATTAAACCTTCCAATTAACTTATAGCAAGATTTAGTAAGCAACTGAAGAAATGCATGTAACAAAAGTTGTAGATTTTCATCTAAAGATTCCAGAACAGTGGAGTTTGTATTTTTCAGATTATTCTACGATTTTAAATGAATTTTACGAGTTCGCTGTGTTTGATTTTAATGTTTGAACACAGGTTTACAGATATGCCCCTGGAAACTTCCGTGCAGATTCTTTCAATGATTTCAACCAAAGCAATTGGGTCCCTGGGCGGCGCTGGCATGGCGGCCGTCCAGATTCCGGCAAGGGGGCTCGTTGGCGGCGAGGGAAAAATGGTCGGGGAGATCCAGGGAGGTGAGAGCTACCTTGGGTGGCCTTGGTCGGGGTTGGGAGTGGCCGGAGGTGGCTCGTCGGCGCGGAGCAGAGGGGCGGCGACGGGGCGGAACGTCGGCGGCGGTGCTCCGGCGAGAAGGAAACAACGTGGGCCGGTCGATTAGCTTCGCGGTGCTGAGGGGAATCCGTTTCGAAGCTTGTCTGGGACGGAGGAGCTTCGGTGTGGGCTGTCCACGGAGCAACAAGGAGCGGCGGCGGCGCGGGCGGCGCTGGCGGTGCTCCGTGGGCTCTGGGCGACGATGGGTGGTGCAGTGAGCTGCGGTGGGGTGCTGTGGTGGTGGTGGAAGACTCAGCTCTTGCAAAGGGTGGCCGGAGAGGTGAGCTCCACGGTGAGCTGAGCACGACGACGTTAATGGTGGCGGCGGCGTTCTGGTGTTTGGGCGCGCGACAGAGGGGACTCAGCTAGGCCTTTTATAGGCAGCAGAGGGGCGGGAGGAGGGGCGGGACTTGACTGTGAGACGCGGGGGCCGGCGGCACGACGGGAGCGCACGACTGGCCACAGCGGGCGGTGAACAGAAGCCAGCGCGGCGTGCGGCAGGCGCGGGCAGGGGACTGGGCGGTGAGGATTTGGCATGTGAAGCTGGAGATCACGCGGCGCGCGGGTTGGGCGAAGAGGTGCAGCAGCTGCCTTGCCGGGCGGTGAGCGCGGCGACTGGCGGAATGCTGCGGAGACACGGGCACGGCGCGGTTCGTCCATTGGGCACGGGGGCGGCGAGCAGGGCGCAGGTCGCCGGCGCGCGCGTGGCGTGCACGGACTGGGGAGGAACGCGGCGTGCGGGCGCGCGTGCGGGCACGGCCAGGCATTGGCTTGGCACCTAGCGCGGTCAGGCATCACCGGCCAAGTGGCCTGCAGCGACTGCGCGGCGGCGAGGGTCGGGCGAAGCGAGGGCCGCAGCAAAGCCAAGGGTCGGGCGAAGCGTAGGGTCGGGCGAACGCGAGGGTCAGGCAAAATGAACAGGGTCGGGCGAACGCGAGGGGAAGATGGGTCTGCAGCGAAAAAGAAGAAAAGGTAGGGCATGGTTCGCAAATCCAAGTGTTTCTCAAATTTTTGTGTTGCAACTCGAAAATCTTTCAACGAAAAAGTTGTTCAAAATGGAAAGTTCTACAAGTTTCATTTCAGGCCAAAGCTTGTTTGAGTTCTAGTTTTTAGAAGTTATTTTAAAAACTCATTTAGTTGAAATTTCTCTTAATTATTTATGCACCGCTTTAGGGTAAAGAGGCTTATTTCGCAAATTAAACACCTGGGGTGTTACAGCCTTCCCCCCTTAAAAAGAATCTCACCCCGAGATTCGGACAATAGGCTTAAGGTGGAGGGGGTGTGTACCTTCGGTGGAGTTGAGAAAACCGGGGAAGTTCTGTTTTAGAAAACTTTCAGTTTCCCATGTGACTTCTTCCTCAGTGTGATGATTCCATTGAATTTTGTACATTTTAATAACTTTCCTCCTAGTGCTTCTTTCTTTTTGATCCATGATTTTGATAGGGTACTCAACGTATGAGAGGTCGGGCTCTACCAAGATTTCCTGTTGTTTAATAACCTCGGTAGGGACTCGAACACACTTCTTGAGTTGAGATACGTGAAAGACATCATGGATGGCTGCAAGCTGAGGGGGCAGTCGAATTCTATAGGCTACGGGTCCATAGCTTTCGATGATTTTGTAGGGACCAACATAACGGGGAGATAGTTTTCCTTTGACTCCGAATCATTGGACACCCTTGGTTGGTGAAACTCGAAGGTAGACATGGTCACCAACTTCGAATTTCAGTGGCTTTCTCCTTCTGTCGAAATAGCTCTTTTGTCTGGATTGTGCGGCTCTGAGGTTTTCTTGTATTACTTTCACTTTTTCTTCTGCCTCGATTACCAAGTCTGGTCAAAATATTTTGCGTTCTCCAGTCTGTGACCAACTCAAAGGGGTTCGACACCTTCGTCCGTATAAGGCCTCAAATGGTGCCATTTTCAAACTCACTTGATAGCTATTGTTATATGAGAACTCTGCTAGGGATAGGCATTTGTCCCAACTCTTGTCATAGTGAATGACGCAAGCTCTAAGCATGTCTTCGAGAATTTAGTTTACTCTTTTCGTTTGTCCGTCAGTTTGAGGATGATAAGCTGAGCTTCGAATCAATTTAGTACCAAGAGAAGCTTGCAATTGTTCCCAAAAACGTGCTATAAACTGAGTATCATGATCGGAAATAATAGTCTTTGGCACTCCATGTAGGCAAACAATGCGATCGAGATAAATCTCAGCATATTTCTTGGTGGTATAGGTGGTGTGTACCGGAAGAAAATGTGCTGTCTTTGTGAGCCTATCAACGATAACCCATATGGAATCGTGTTTCTGCGTGGTACTTGGCAATCCAACAATGAAATCCATACTTATGTCCTCCCATTTCCATGAGGGTACAGGCAACGGTTGAAGTGTACCGGCTACTTTCAAGTGGCTGGCTTTTACTCTCTGACATGTGTCGCATTCTGAGACGTATTTAGCGATTTCTCTTTTCATCCTAGTCCACCAGAAATTTTGTCTAAGGTCTTGATACATTTTGTTACTGCCGGAGTGAATGGATAATTTGGAAAGGTGTGCCTCATCCAAAATTTTCTTACGGAGTTCATGATTCTTCGGAACGACTATGCGACTTTCGAACCATAGAACTCCCTTGTGGTCCTGGCGAAAACATTTGTATTTCTCTTCTCCTAGAGAGAGTTTTTGTTTGATGATCTTAACTCCTTCATCATGCAGTTGTGCCATTATGATCTGGTCGTGAAGAGTGGGCTCGACTGAGATGTGATTCAGAGTGCCTTGGGAAATCATTTCCAAACTAAGCTTCCTGATTTCTGAACATAATGTCTCATTATAGTTTTCCAATGATAGGCAATGGCAATGGGCCTTGCGGCTGAGCGCATACGCGACTACATTAGCCTTGCCGGGGTCATAGTGCACCTCGAGATCATAATCCTTGATTAATTCTAGCCATCTCCTTTGCCTCATATTCAGATCGGCTTGGGTGAAGATATATTTGAGACTCTTGTGATCGGTGTAGATGTTACAACGAATGCCCATGAGATAATGTCTCCATATTTTTAGAGCATGAATGACTGCTGCTAACTCGAGATCATGGGTCGGATAATTCTGCTCATGGGGCCTAAGGGCTCGTGAAGCATAGGCGATAACTTGATTCTCTTGCATAAGCACACAACCAAGACCAGTGCCAGATGCGTCGCAGTAAACATCGAATGGCTTGGTGTTATCAGGTTGAGCTAACACAGGGGCTGTAGTCAAGCGTTCTCTGAGAGTGTGGAAAGCTTCTTCACATTTCTCATCCCACACAAACTTTACTCCCTTTTTCAATAGTTCAGTTATAGGCTTAGCAATCCTGGAGAAATCCGGAATGAAACGGCGATAGTAGCCGGCTAAACCAAGAAAACTGTGAATCTGATGAACCGAGGTGGGAGGTTTCCAATCCATCACTTCTTGTACCTTGCTGGGGTCAACGGCTATGCCTTTGCTGGAAATTATGTGACCCAAGAATTTCACACTATCCAACCAGAATTCGCACTTAGAAAATTTAGCATAGAGCTGATGGTCTCTTAGACGCTGAAGAACAACGTGCAGGTGCTTAGCGTGCTCTTCCTCATTCTTGGAATAGATCAGGATGTCGTCAATGAAAACTACGATGAATTTGTTGAGTTCGGGCATGAATACCGAATTCATGAGATACATGAAATAGGCAGGGGCATTGGTGAGTCCGAAGGACATGACCAAGAATTCATATAGTCCGTATCGTGTGGAAAAGGCAGTCTTCGGAATATCGCATGGGCGAATCTTTATCTGATGATATCCCGATCGAAGATCAATCTTGGAGAAAACTCTAGCTCCAGATAATTGATCAAAGAGAACGTCGATGCGGGGAAGTGGGTATTTATTTTTAACAGTTACCGCATTGAGAGGTCGGTAGTCCACACATAATCTTAGACTGTCATCCTTTTTCTTCACAAAAAGGGTCGGACATCCCTAAGGTGATGCGCTAGGACGAATGAAGCCTTTGTCCAGTAGTTCTTGGAGTTGTGTTTTCAGTTCAGCCAGTTCCTTAGGTGGCATCCTATAGGGTCTTTTGGAGATAGGTGCAGTGCCTGGCTGCAGTTCAATAACGAACTCAATGTCCCTATCTGGTGGCATTCCGGGTAAGTTGTCCGGGAAGACATCGGCATACTCGCATACCACTGGAATATTGTCTAGGTTGATCCCTTCCATCACGAAAGCACAAGAATTTGTGCACTCCCGTAATGGTAGGTAAAGGGTAGTGGCTCCGTGACTAGGTGAATTTATCTCAACGGCTCGGGAAGAAAGGTCCAGTGTGACTCCATGCATAGTCATCCAGTTCATTCCCAAAATAACATCCATGCCATCAAGGGGTAAAAGAACAAGGTCTGTGTTGATGATTTTACTTCCCAATTTTATCGGTACCAGCTTTATTATTTGGTTGGAAGCAATTTTTCCACCCGGTGTTGATATCATATACGCCCCTTTGGTGTGACAAACATTCAAGCCTACTTTTGCACCAAACCTTGCACTAATGAAACTATGTGATGCACCAGAATCAAACAATATGACTGCAGGCTTGTTATGGATAGAGAATGTACCCGTCATCACTGGTGCTCCTTCAGGAAGTTCTGCAAGGGTGGTGAAGTTGATCCGTCCTTGTTTGACCTAAAGGGTCTGCCTCTTGCCTTTGTTCTTATTGTTCTAGTTAGAGTCCTGGCCCTGATTTGGCTAACTGGGTTGAGGGCATTCGCGAGCAAAATGACTGGAACTCCCACACTTGAAACAACGATTGGTGATGCTCGGTCGAAAAAACTGCTGAGTAGCGGGCCGGGGTCCAGTTTGTTAAGGCATAGGGGGTCGTACAACACCTTGTTGCTGTGAGGGCCTGATAATCCAACGCCCTGGCTGAGGGGCTTTCGGTGGAGCTGTAGGCGCAGCATTTCGCACCAAGCGATACCTCGGTGGCTGAGCACCCGAGGGTCCAGCTGGTGCCTTCCTCTTCTTTTCAGCTCGATGAGCCTCAATACAGTCCTCTTGAGTGATGGCCATGTTGACTAGCTCATTATATGTATCGGCTTTGACAAGATTCAGTCGTTCCTTGAGTTTAGTACTCAGACCTCTGCGGAAACGATCACGCTTCTTGGCATCTATGTCTGCGTGATAGCCCGCGTATTGGCACAGGTTGTTGAAGGCCTGAGCATACTGAAGTATAGTGCGGTTACCCTGAGTGAGAGCTAAAAACTCATTTAGCTTTCTTTCCATGAGACCTTCGGGGATATGGTGTGCGCGGAACGCAGTTCTGAATTCATCCCAGGTGACAACGTGATCAGCGGGGAGCATAGAAAAATAGTGGTCCCACCATAGACGAGCCGTACCGCGAAGTTGCTGCGCGGCAAAGCGGGCCTTGTTTGCATCCGAACATGGGACCACAAGTAGAGAAAACTTGGACTAGATTGTGCGAATCCAAGCGTCCGCATCCAAGGGTTCCTCCGTCTTGTGAAACAAGGGAGGCTGGGTCCCAAGGAAATCCGTGTAACCGGCGGCTTGAGGTTGGTGAACATTGTGCCCACCCCGCTGCTGGTGCTGTCCTTGCACGAGCTGGCGAAGCAACTCGGTTTGAGCGGCCATTACTTCCACCAAGCTGGGCGGTGGTGGCGGATGTGGTTGTGATCCACTTGCGCTAGCACCAAAACCATCCGGGTTACCACGGGTTGCTCCAACCATCTGAAAAGGTGAATGTTCTTCATTAGCAACGTGATCCATATTGCTTCCATGATCCAAAAAAAATTTAACACGGAACAGTAGACTTCCGAAAGGTCATGGATAGAATCGTGGGCATAAAACTGTCTGCCATCAGAAATTTATAACTCCTGGTAGGTTCATCCAAAATTTCTCATATTTTGGCAGTGGATAGGGAATTTAGAGATGTACAACTTTGGTACTCAGCCAAGATGCTAAATCGATGGCTAAGATGGTCAAATGATTTACTCCTTGCTTCGCTGGTTTGGCTGTTTTTCAGCAGAACGAGTTATAGTATCTTCCCTATAACTCAAACTAGCAAGATCCAATAGTGTTGAAATTTTGTGAGAACCTAGATCACAAAATTTAGGACAAGTTTGGTATTCAACACTCAGCCCAGAAATGTAGAGAGACATGGGTAAAAATTCTGACAAGTTTCTGCAATCGCAGATTCGACTGCTTTCCAATATCGCAATCAAACCACCAAGTTTTTAGCCATGGCCTACATGATTTGAGTAGCCAATGGTCAAGTTGTACCCGTCCCAAAAGAGGTACTCAACTCTTAGTCAGCCTATTACAACTCTTTCCAAAAGTTAGGCTACACTATCGAGGAGTATATGCAAAAGTCCTCCTAGGTCATCGGCTAGAAGTCGTCGAGGTTGTTGACGGACGACTCGCTGTGAGTAGGAGAGTGAGCTCCCATCGGAGGTGGCTGCAGTGCCTCACCCTCAAAGTCCATTCCTGAAACACTATCAATCTCCTGTGGCTCCTCCTCATCTTCCTCCATAGCCACCATGTCGGGAGGGGCATTCTGATCAGGGTGCCACTGAATGTGCTCATTAGCATCCTCCAACTCAAGGTTCATATCATGGAGCTGCTCCTCCAAGTGTGCTATCATATCATCTCTCTCACCCATGAGCGTGTCGTGCCCCTGTACTTGGCCCTCAAGTTGGCCAATCCGGGTGTCTCTATCCTCAAGTTCCTCACTGAGTTCCTTAATCTGCTCATCCCTGGTGTCTGCCATCATGTGGTAGGCCTGTGCAAGATCAGTGAGCTGCACAAGCGCCTGACTCTGGAGAGTTTGAAGTCGGTAGAGTGCATTCATGCACCGCACGGAGGTATCGATGGTCTCCTGGGCATGGAAGTCCACCAAGTACTGTGAGTGCTGCACCCTGTTGAGCCAAAAGGGGTCGTTATCCTGGGCAGCAGGAAACAAACCAATAGGAGTGAGCGTGACAGCCTCGGGGCACTGCGCACAGAAAGTGGTGAGCGCCCTCATGGCAGCAAGCTCCCAAGTATCGGCCAAACGGCGACCAACAGCCTCAATCTCCAAGGCGGGCCACTCCGGGTGTAGCGGGTGCGGAAAAATGGTCACGTTGACATGGCACTGGGTAACTCCATTCTCTGCAAACTCCAGTCCGGCGTAACGTGGGGGAATTGGATAGCCCGTGGTGCGCAGAACATCCCACAAAATAGAGGGAAAGCCCTCCCAGTGGAGACACTGTGAGTGAACGCGTCCATCCTCATCCACCATCATGGCAATAGGCTCGGCCATCTGAACAAAAGATCAAATGGAGTGAGATAGCGAAAAACTGTGAATAGTATAGCGAACAGGTTCCGGATCATGCACTAAAATGGCCATAACTTCAACAGTTCTGGTCCAATAGTTCTCAACTTTTACCAGAGCATTCCTAAGGTATTTTTGAACAACTTTGCTAGTCAACTTCAGAGCTAGATAAAACTCTAAGATGGTCTTTCTTTTCAGGTTTTACCTTACTGTCTACCCAGAAATTTCAGTGATCAGTGGGCCAACATTTTGTGCACCAGGAAAAATCTACCCAGCCAACAATTACCAAATTTTAACAGTAGCCGCCTGAGTATATTTATAACCAGTTTCGTGTTGAACACTTTTGCAGAAAACTGTAGTAAGGGGGCATAAAAATTTATGTGGCTGAACTGCTCATTTTGGGACAGAAACTGACACACCAAGATCTTTGTTGTTTCTCATTACCCATATGTCCAGAATTTTTCGTATTTAGACAGGAGGTAGAATACGAATTTTTGGAACAAAGCTTTCAACCTGAGTTTCTTTAGAAAGGATCATTTGCTCAGCTTAATAAATTCATCTTTTAAGATAAGGCGGAAAGTGACTGGTTTGCTAGATAATCCTTATGCATGACAATCGTGTGGGCGCATGAACCTTGCTACTCTCACGCATCGCATTTTCAATTTCAGATTTATATAGCCATGATGCATGCACGTCCTATTCGTCCTCACAAAATAAACAATTGCCAAATAGCTTTGGTCTTACGAAGTTAGTTTCGGTGGCATACACAATACGGCTCTCACTATAATAGCTAGTCGAGAAAACTCTAATCGTTCTTAAACTTATCGCAATCGCGGTTAGTGTACCTGCAGAAGGTTGATATAGCATATATATATCCACTGAACCTTTCATGCCAGCACTCATGAAAGCGTCCGTATTCATTACCGTTCACTATAGAAACGGCATCCGTACAATTCCCGCCGTACAGACGACGTTAACATACGCTATCGAAATAGCGTATTCACGGGGGTACCGTCTTGAGACGGGGGTATGAACAGCGATCGCCATACCCTGCGCCAAACCTTCTACTCCCAATATAATCAACTAAACGTTGGTATATTGGCAGCACCTCAAGTAAGCCACTGCTTGAGGGCAGCGTTTGGCTTGCATCACCGACAGGAAGGCCAAGCTCTCTAAGTTGGCTGAGGATTCTTACCTTCTTACCTTAGCGATGAGTGCGTCGTTACGGAATTTAAGGGTCGATTGTGCATAAAAGTAAATTTTGACAGAAAGTAATGTGCTGGAAGTCAGTTGATAAAATTCATAAGTTAGACAGCCACCTAGTAACTTTCCCAATAATCCCTTAGGGCTTTACGAACTAGGCACCATCCTTAACGAACCAACGCATTTTCCAACACAATTTTTGTGGTCAAGTTTTAGGAAAACAAGTTTTTAAGGCTTGTTGCATTCTCTGGCGTATGCATTTCGGCTCTGATGCCAGCTGTAGCACCATCTACGGCTCTGATACCAGCTGTGGCAGAACCACCTGAATTAATCCGGTTCAAGCGCGCTAATCATCACCACAAGGGCAATCAGGGCCAACTCGCACTTCAAACGGAATAATCCACTGGTCTGTCGGGTAACCTCCTGATACAACCACGGTTCTTGCGGATCGAAGCCACACATACATGTACTCACACGAAGGTGAGCCCAGAGTATACAACATTCCACACTTTTACACCACAGGGTTCATCACAAATTATTAATACAATAGAGTTCAAATTCTTAAAACAAGGTACTTCGGATTTCGAAATAAAGAGTTCTTTAGAGTTCAAGCAGCGGAAAAAAAAAATAACGACAACTACTCGACAATAAAGGATGTCTCGATGAAGCCCGTACGAGGCATCACTCGGTATCACCACCGTTGGCCGGGGGCGTATCCCATTCCACCGACCAACCAGGAGGAAGGGTACAAGGCCAGGTAAAACTAGCAATCAAATCCTCGAAGGTTTCACCTGAAAACAAGCCACAAGCAAAGCTGAGTATACTAATACTCAGCAAGGCTTACCCGACTAGTGGGGTATACTTAGCCGACTCCTAGACATGCGAGGCTTTTGGCTTGAGGGGTTTGTTTTGCCGAAAAGCATATATATAGTAGGTCCTTACTTTCAGATTTTAGCTCCAAGTTCTAGCTTTCTTTAACCATTCTAGGTAAGCAACTATCCAATATCATACATGGTGGAGAATTATTTTTGCATCCAACAAGATTAATCATTATCGTTGTTCCTCTTCTTACTCTATGTGGTAAAGGGTCAAACAGTCTCAATAACCGCGAGAAACGGACGATTCGAATCGAATTTCTTAACCTTGCAAGGGAAACCTAAACACACGTCACGTGGTTACTCCCAGAGTCACACGTGCAACTTTTCCCTTCAATTCCCGCTTCACGGAACAGGCCCACCGCCCTCGACTACACGTCCCCACAGACCACGGTACGTCGGGCTGTGGCGGCCGATGCACCCACCATTAGCTAGATGTGAACGAATTCAAGACAGTGGGGAGTATATTCCGGCCTTGGTTCAATCCAGTACTTAAGCTTACCGATTACCATATTCTTGGCATGTGGTTAGTACGTTCAAAGACTTAACCACCACTACCACACACTGCGGCCTTAGCATTTTTCACTAAACAGACGGGGCCTCAATAGAAACTTCATTAAATAAGAAGGGGTTGTGTTATAATAGAAACTGAATTTTCCAAGCACACATGGATTAATCACAACTTCTGGATTAGGTAACTTCTGGTGATGAAATTTTTATTTAGAGCACAAAAAAAAGCAGAGACAAAAGCACTGTAAAAAAATTTCAGACATTTCTTTTTACGCAGCAGATTAATTATGAAAAAAAAGTAAAACACAACCACTGCTAGCACCTAGATATTTTTATACAGAACAAACCATTCAAGTATTGAAGCTAAAACTTTTACAGGGTGTTAATCTATCCATAAGTGTGTTACTGTAAAACTTTCAGATTTAGACTTTGCCTACAACAGGGGGTACATTTAAAGTCTATTAAACCTTCCAATTAACTTATAGCAAGATTTAGTAAGCAACTGAAGAAATGCATGTAACAAAAGTTGTAGATTTTCATCTAAAGATTCCAGAACAGTGGAGTTTGTATTTTTCAGATTATTCTACGATTTTAAATGAATTTTACGAGTTCGCTGTGTTTGATTTTGAACACAGGTTTACAGATATGCCCCTGGAAACTTGCGTGCAGATTCTTTCAAAGATTTCAACCAAAGCAATTGGGTCCCTGGGCGGCCCTGGCATGGCGGCCGTCCAGATTCCGGCAAGGGGGCTCGTTGGCAGCGAGGGAAAAATGGTCGGGGAGATCCAGGGAGGTGAGAGATACCTTGGGTGGCCTTGGTCGGGGTTGGGAGTGGCCGGAGGTGGCTCGTCGGTGCGGAGCAGAGGGGCGGCGACGGGGCGGAACATCGGCGGCGGTGCTCCGGCGAGAAGGGAACAACGTAGGCCGGTCGAGTAGCTTCGCGGCGCCGAGGGGAATCCGTTTCGAAGCTTGTCTGGGACGGAGGAGCTTCGGTGTGGGCTGTCCACGGAGCAACAAGGAGCGGCGGCGGCGCGGGCGGCGCTGGCGGTGCTCCGGTGGCTCTGGGCGACGATGGGTGGTGCAGTGAGCTGCGGTGGGGTGCTGTGGTGGTGGTGGAAGACTCAGCTCTGGCAAACGGTGGCCGGAGAGGTGAGCTCCACGGTGAGCTGAGCACGACGGCGTTAATGGTGGCGGCGGCGTTCTGGTGTTTGGGCGCGCGAGAGAGGGGACTCAGCTTGGCCTTTTATAGGCAGCAGAGGGGCGGGAGGAGGGGCGGGACTTGACTGTGAGATGCGGGGGCGGGCGGCACGACGGGGGCGCGCGACTGGCCACAGCGGGCGGTGAACAGAAGCCAGCGCGGCGTGCGGCAAGCGCGGGCAGGGGACTGGGCGGTGAGGATTTGGCGTGTGAAGCTGGAGATCACACGGCGCGCGGGTTGGGCGAAGAGGTGCAGCAGCTGCCTTGCCGGGCGGTGAGCGCGGCGACTGGCGGAATGCTGCGGAGACACAGGCACGGCGCGGTTCGTCCATTGGGCACGGGGGCGGCGAGCAGGGCGCGGGTCGCCGGCGCGCGCGTGGCGTGCGCGGACTGGGGAGGAACGCGGCGTGCGGGCGCGCATGCGGGCGCGGCCAGGCATTGGCTTGGCACCTAGCGCGGTCAGGCATCGCCGGCCAAGTGGCCTGCGGCGACTGCGCAGCGGCGAGGGTCGGGCGAAGCGAGGGCCGCAGCAAGGCCAAGGGTCGGGCGAAGCGAAGGGTCGGGCGAACGTGAGGGTCGGGCGAAACGAACAGGGTCGGGCGAACGCGAGGGGAAGATGGGTCTGCAGCAAAAAAGAAAAGGTAGGGGCTGGTTCGCAAATCCAAGTGTTTCTCAAATTTTTGTGTTGCAACTCAAAAATCCTTCAACGCGAAAGTTGTTCAAAATGGAAAGTTCTACAAGTTTCATTTCAGGCCAAAGCTTGTTTGAGTTCTAGTTTTTAGAAGTTATTTTAAAAACTCATTTAGTTGAAATTTCTCTTAATTATTTATGCACCGCTTTAGGGTAAAGAGGCTTATTTCGCAAATTAAACACCTGGGGTGTTACACTCCGGCGGCGTCCTCGCTCGTCGCATGGGTATGGCAAGGCCATGATTCGGGCAGACGCCAGAAACGACCTGCAGCAAGGATGGATGCGGCGACGAGCGAAGTCCTGGGCGCCGGCCACCGCTTCCTCCAGTGCGAATGCCATTCGAGTGGCGAGGATGGATGCGGTGGTCGTTAATGTCCCGGAGGACTCGGCGGATGGCGCCCTTGGTGAACGGCGAAGTCCGGTGTCCTTGTGTGTCCCTAGTGCTTTTGTTCAACGTCTATTAGCGTCGTCAGTGGTCGAGCGCGTGCGTGATAACATGTTAGGAGTTGGTGAAAACTAAAAATGGAACAACTGATGATTGATTTCTTGTGTAACTGTTACATATATATACAGCCCCAAAGGGTGCCTATCTAGAAAAGGTGTACGTACAAGAAGAGGTGTCTATAGAGGAAAAGGTGTCTATTGATCACTACTTAATTAATTGTAATTAATTCTAACATTTTTTACACATGATTTCAGCAATGGACATGCCAATGAGCGCACAAGATATGATGAGAGTATTATGCGATTATATCAACACAATTCATGATACTAGGACATTGTAGTAAGCTTCTTAATTCCAAAGATTTAAATACATATTATTAATAATGTAGATTATTCTAATTGGTCCCAACTAACCGCTAATCATCTTTCAGGCAGTTTGGTTCCGAAGCTTCCAGCCCTACAATATTTCTTAATGATCAAGGATCTAAAAGCGTAATTAGGAGTTGATCATCCAATGTCCAAGAAATGTTTCAACCTTGGAGTGCGTCTTCGTGCATACAATGACTACACCAGATTAAGATATTCCAAATATGGGATTTCAAAGCATTATATCGATCTAGGCTTTTGTGTGAGTTGTTTCTTAAGTATTGTCATAACAATACACTTCATTGCTGCTCTGAATATATTACCAATAAGTAGTGTTGCTCTTGTACTGGAACAAATGTTTCCTCTAGACTACACACGAGCAGTGCCGATAATGGCGTTGCTACCACCAGCCAGCTTGTCCGCCGCCGAGGGGGCGATGCCCACGCCCTGACTGCCGAGGGGGCGACGCCAGCGCCGTGGCTGCCCGTCCCCTCCATGCCTAGGCTCGCACCATGGCCGGACAAGGGGCCAAGGCCGGCCTCAGTGGCGCACTAGCGGCCGAGGGGGCTCGCGCCCTGGCCGGCGCCCCCCTCCACGCCTGAGGTCATGACCGCTAGGGACGCCAGGCTTGGTGGTGGGAGCAGACGGCAGGAAGTGGTGCCTGTAGGATTGATCTCTAACCTAAGGCCCAAAGGCCATACCCTTGATCCGCGCCCTGATCGGGGGCGCCCAACCCAACTCGCGTTGGTGGGCCCCCGTCGCCAGCGCCACATAAATAGAGAGGTGGGGGCCGGGGGGCACGCACGCCAAAGATCGCCGTGCCCCGACTCCCCACCGACACCAAAACCCTAACCCGATCTCGAGGGGTGGCCCTGCGGCGGCGGGAAGCTCCACCGGTTGCACTGCACCGACCACCGCCGCCACAGAGCGGATCCGCTACGACTCGCTGCACTGCGCGACTCTGCCCGTGCGCAGACACCACCAACAAGCATGATGGCGTCGTCTTCCTCAGAGTCAGGTAATCTACCCTAATCCCCTCTCGGTTTCATCTTATACACATGCACGCACACGCGCACGACTGTGTTGATCCTAGAACTAGAACCCGAGATAGAACCCGAGCCAATCTCGCACCTAGTGATCCATTTAAAAGACATAACATTGGTACCAGAGCCTATCTAGGTTGTGTTTTTGACTCGGTTATGGAAAGAAAAGGGGAAGGGATCGAGCAAATAGAGCAACAGATGCAAATCGAAAGAAAGAAATCGAGAAAAAGCTCGAAACCCTAACCCTAACCCTAGATCTAACCCCACCCGGCGTACCTGGCCCTTCATCCTCTGCTCCTTCTTGCTGTTCTTCACCTTTCCTTCTCTTCCCTCCGTTTTCTCCCTCTTTTCCCGTACCCCAGAGATCCCCTCGACGAAGCCGCGCGCGAGACGCACGCAACTCCGGCGAGGAGGCCCATAGGGCACAGTATTGCTTCGTGTCGACGCACACCGAGCCAAGAAAACAGAGTTTGGGTACTGGAAAGTGAATCTGGCCATGGCACGGCCGCCGGCGTCGAGAACGAACACGGTGGCGCAGCCTTTGGCCGGAACAGAAAAGGTGAGGGAGAGGGCGAGGGAACTAGAGAGAGAGAGGGAGAAGGAAAGGAGGCGAGGTAGATCCGGCTGCCAGCAGGTGGCCGGCGGCCATGCCGTCCGCCGCGCCGGAGTTCAAGCCGGCGGCGGAGGCGGCGGCCAGAGGAAGAGGAGAGAGCGAGGGAGAGCCAGGGTCGCGGGGGAGAGAGCGGATCGAAATGTTCTAGGGTTTCCGCGATCGTCGCCCGGCCGCGAGGCTTAAATACCTCCCGAAACGCGCGCTCAGCCGTCCGATCGGGATGGACGGCTGAGATCGACGCGGGGGGCGGCGGCCGGCGTGCGGGCGGGTGGGCCGCTTTCGCGGCCCAGGCCCAGGTTGCGGCCCGTTAGCCGCGGGCCGCACAGTAGCAGGCCGTTTTCGTGAAGTGGGCCGGACCGCGGACGTGGTTTTGGGCTGCACAGTAACGGGCTGCACAGTAACGGGCTGAAGTAACAGGCTGCACAGTAATAGATTTCCGTCCCGTTTACACAGATGAACAGTAACTTTTGATAATTTTAATTCTGTTTTGAAGAAAATTTGAATATTTTTTGCACAGAATTTGATCTCTTTTCATTTTGAACCAAAGGGATAAATGTTTAGAGAATAGATATACAGAATTTCACTGATATTGCTTCAAAATAGAATTATTTTATTCAAGTTTCCGCTGCATAGATAATTGTTTTGACTTGAATTTAAATTTGAACCAAAGGGATAATTTAAATTTTGAGTCACAGATAATTTCAGATTAAATTGTAGTATTGTTGTTTTCTGACCAAAGTTGATGATAACAATATTATGATTTTACAGAATATTTTTCCAGATTAAATTGTAATGTTGTTATTTTCTGACCAAAGTTGATAATGACAATATTATGATTTCATGCATTCATAATTATTGTTATATTGTTCTCACTTGAGCTAACCTGTTTCAGCTGGTTTTCCTATGATGGTTTCCATCAAGGATATTCCGATTCTGAAAGGTGACAATTATAATGAATGGTACAAGAAGTTGGACCTCTTCTTTACCATGGCTGAGCTAGATTGGGTCCTCACTGCACCGGTTCCAGTTGAACCTGAGAGACCGGTCAGAGGGGAAGATGTTACAGATGCTTCTTGGAAGCAAACAGAGCTCGCCTACAAGGCGAGCAAACAGAGGTATGACGCTGATCATGCCAAGTGGCTACCTGCCAACAAGAAATGTTTGGCAGTGGTCAAGAACACCATAGAGCCCGCCATTCTGGGGGCAATCACAGATCTTCCCACTGTCGTTGAGTACCTCGACAAGATAAGGAGTCAGTATACTGGCTCCTCAAAGACTTATGCTACCCAGTTGATCAAACAACTGGTGACAGAGAGGTACTTGGGAGGTGGGATAAGAGAGCACATCCATCGCTTGGTGAACATTAACAACAAGCTTAAGCCAATGGATATGGAGTTCAGATTAGAACACATAGTTCATTTGGTTTTTGCCTCGTTGCCAAAAGAGTTTGACAACTTTGTTGTCAATTATAACATGAACTCTGAAAAATGGGATATTGAAAAGACCATAGCGATGTGTGTACAAGAAGAAGAGAGAATAAAGAATGCACATGGTGGATCCATAAACTCTGTGAACAAGAAAAGATATAATAAAGATATTCCCTCTTCATCCAAGGGAAAGGGACCCCAGTTGGCTCAGCCACAGCCACAGCACAGGCCCAAGTTTGGGCAACCACTAGTGGACAAGGACCAGTGCCTTCACTGCAAACAGAAGGGACACTACAAGACAAACTGTCCCGACTATCTAAAGATGATTATGGAGAAACGAGGTGAGAACATTGTCTCATTTATAAATGAATCCTTGTATAAAGATTATTCAAAATCTACTTGGTGGATTGATTCAGGAGCAACTATTCATGTTGCAAACTCCTTACAGGGATTCCGTTCAACGAGAACTACGGGAAGAGGAGAAAACAGAATTAAAGTCGCAAATGGAGTCGAGGCAGATGTTGAGGCGGTTGGAGACCTCCTCTTAGAGCTCGACACAGGCTTTAATTTATTGCTTAAATATGTATTTTATGTTCCCGTAATTCAGAGAAACTTGATTAGTGTATCTCGTCTTGATGACGATGGATTTGCATGTCGTTTTGGAGACGGCATGTGTGTAATAGAATTTGATGATACAGTTGCTTCGATTGCATTTAGAAGAAATGATCTTTATTTATTATCGCTACGTGAAAGTGTGAATTCCGTATGTGATGTGAATGCGATTGTGTCTCAAACCACAGATAACAACAGAAAACGAAAGAGAACTCAAGACACGTCGTCGAAATTATGGCACTGTCGTTTAGGCCATATTTCGAAGGGGAGATTAGAAAGGCTGGTTAAGAATGAAATTCTACCTCCTCTTGAGTTCTCAGATTCAGACAAATGCATTGATTGCATTAAAGGAAAATATGTAAAGATAACAAAGAAAAATGCTGTGCACAGCGCAGATATTTTAGAATTAATTCACACAGATAACTGCGGACCGTTCTCAGTTAAAAGCATAGACGGTTATGACTCTTTCATAACGTTCACAGACGATTATTCCCGTTATGGATATATCTATCCAATAAAAGAGAAATCAGAGGCATTAGATAAATTTAAAGAATTCAAGGCTGAAGATGAAAATCAGCACAATTTAAAGATAAAAGTTGTCCGTTCCGACCGTGTAGGGGAATACTACGGTCGGCATACCCCATACGGACAGGTTCCAGGACCTTTTGCGAGGTTCCTAACAGAACAAGGAATAGTAGCCCAGTACTCTATGCCGGGCGATCCTCAGCAGAATGGAGTGGCTGAAAGACGAAATCGTACCTTGATGGACATGGTACGAAGCATGATCGGCTATTCTGCACTGCCAGTGAGTTTATGGATGGAGGCGTTGAGAACCACTGCCTATATTCTCAACAGAGTACCCAGTAAAGCGGTGCCTAAAACACCGTATGAACTGTGGACAGGAAAGATACCCTCACTGAATCACCTACGGGTGTGGGGGAGTCCTGCTGAGGCAAAGATATTCAACCCGAACATTGGGAAATTGGATCCCAAGACAGTGAGTTGCTATTTTATTGGTTACCCAGAAAGATCAAAAGGATATCGTTTCTACTGTACAGACAGATTTACAAAGTTTGTAGAAACGAGACATGCTACCTTCCTAGAAGAAGAGATGATTCGGGGAAACACAACAGTTCGAAAGATTGTTCTTGAGGAGAAGCGGGTATACGCACCCACTCCAATGATTCAGGAACCGTTTTTCTCGCTGCCTGCTGAGACTGCACCGGCAGTACGAGTTACTGCGATGCCAGTTCCCGAATTGATCCCTTCTGTGGCGACGCAGAATGAAAATGTGGAACCTGTCCTTCAGGATCCTATAGATAATAACGTTTCCACAGATCAGGGGGAGCCGTCACAGGTTCCAGCAGATAACATTCGAATAGAAGAGGCTCCTAGGAGATCTCAAAGAGAAAGAAGGTCAGCTATTCCCGCTGATTATGAAGTGTACAACACAGAAGAGTTTCAAATGGAAGATGATCCCATCTCATTCGAAGAAGCCATGAGAAGCAGACATTCATCTAAATGGTTTGAAGCCATGGAAGATGAAATAAAATCGATGAGGACCAACCGAGTTTGGGACTTAGAAGAAATTCCTGAAGGAGCCAAAACAGTAGGCTGTAAATGGGTCTACAAGACCAAATGTGACTCCAAAGGGAATATAGAAAGATACAAGGCTCGTCTTGTGGCAAAAGGATTCACACAGAAGGAAGGAATAGATTATAATGAGACCTTTTCACCGGTCTCATGTAAAGATTCCTTCAGAATAATTATGGCCTTGGTTGCACATTTTGATATGGAATTGCACCAAATGGATGTAAGGACGGCATTCCTAAATGGGGATCTTGAAGAAAAAGTTTACATGGCACAACCTAAAGGTTTTGTCGTAAAAGGAAAAGAAAATATGGGATGTCATTTAAAGAAATCCATTTATGGATTAAAGCAAGCTTCAAGACAGTGGTACTTGAAGTTTAACGAGACTATAAAGAAGTTTGGGTTTACAGAGAATGTTGAAGATAATTGCATCTATGCAAAGTTCAAGAAAGGGAAATACATTTTCCTGGTACTGTATGTGGATGACATTCTACTAGCGAGTAGTGATGTCAGTCTACTGTTAGAAACAAAAGAATTCTTATCATCGAATTTTGACATGAAAGATCTTGGTGAAGCCTCTTTTGTGCTAGGGATTGAGATTCACCGAGATAGAAGGAATGGGGTGCTAGGTCTGTCACAAGAGACATACCTACAAAAGATTCTAGAGAAATACAGTATGCATGCGAGTAAACCTACTCCTGCTCCGATAGTCAAGGGTGACAGATATGGAGACTTTCAGAGTCCCAGAAATAAGTATGAAAAAGAACAGATGAAAACTGTTCCGTATGCCTCGGTAGTCGGAAGTTTACAGTATGCTCAAGTGTGCACACGCCCTGACTTAGCCTTTGTCACTAATGTGCTTGGCAGATTTCAGAAAGATCCAGGTCTAGAACACTGGAAACTTGTAAAGAAAGCCTTGCGATATGTGAAAGGCACAAAAGGCCTCATGCTAACATACAGAAGAAGCGATTCTTTAGAGATTAAAGGATATGCAGATTCAGACTTTGCGGGAGATGAAGATGATAGAAAATCCACGACGGGTTACATCTTCACTCTCACAGGGGGAGCTATTTCATGGAAAAGCTCTAAATAATCGGTCACAGCAACATCGACGATGTATGCTGAGTTTATAGCATGCTACGAGGCCTCCGGGCAGGTAGAATGGTTAAAGAAGTTTATACCTAGCTTAAGAGTGGTGGACAGTATAGAAAGACCACTAAAGATGTACTGCGATAACCAGCCAGCAGTGTTTTATGCTCATAATAACAAGAAGAGCACGGCTACAAAGTCGATACAGATAAGATTTTATTCGATAAAAGATAGAATCCAGGATCACACCATAAGTCTCGAGCATATAAGAACAAAAGATATGCTTGCGGATCCGCTAACGAAAGGCCTACCACCCAGCGTGTTCATGGAATAAGTAGCCGGCATGGGAATGAGGTACAGCCTATGATCTCTGGATAATAGAGGCCCAAAAGGAATACAGAATCTATTTCTGAACAGAGGCGTGTATTGTGGCTATTGATTCTATCGGCAATTGCGCGTGACGATGAGATATGCCCTATACATAAATCTGTGATGAGATAAGGAAAATAGAAAAGTGAAAGAGAAAGATAATGTGAGATCAAGGGGGAGATTGTAGGATTGATCTCTAACCTAAGGCCCAAAGGCCTTACCCTTGATCCGCGTCCTGATCGGGGGCGCCCAACCCAACTCGCGTTGGTGGGCCTCCGTCGCCAGCGCCACATAAATAGAGAGGTGGGGGCCGGGGGGCACGCACGCCAAAGATCGTCGTGCCCCGACTCCCCACCGACACCAAAACCCTAACCCGATCTCGAGGGGTGGCGCTGCGGCGGCGGGAAGCTCCACCGGCTGCACTGCACCGACCACCGCCGCCACAGAGCGGATCCGCTACGACTCGCTGCACTGTGCGACGCTGCCCGTGCGCAGACACCACCAACAAGCATGATGGCGTCGTCTTCCTCAGAGTCAGGTAATCTACCCTAATCCCCTCTCGGTTTCATCTTATACACATGCACGCACACGCGCACGACTGTGTTGATCCTAGAACTAGAACCCGAGATAGAACCCGAGCCAATCTCGCACCTAGTGATCCGTTTAAAAGACCTAACAGTGCCGGCTCATTTTGACGTCTACAGTCGGCCGCCGGTGCAAGGAATAGGAAGCCTGCAATGCCCTAGGGCTTGCGGCACAGGAGGCAAGCACGGGGAGAAGAAAAGACTTAGAAAAGAAGGCACAGGGAGAAGAAGTGTCGGTGTTTTTTTCCGTAAAAGGCTACATTATTGTAACCGATGGCAATGTGGGTAGATAATCTGCCTCCATGAGGAGGTATGAAAATAGGGCCTTTGGAGCACCCCTTGATGAGCTCCACAAAATCCATAGAGCTAGTCCCTAGATCCACTTTTTTCTGAAGCCAGTGTTTATGGAGCTGGATATGTTGGCGTCAAATTTTAGAGCGGAGCTGAGTTTCTGGAGCGAAGCAGTCCCATGCAGGCCCTAAATAGGTTACCATTTTTTAACCTTGACCAAAATTTTGTGTGAGCATAAGAAACATTTCTGAAAAGACCGGATGGACAATACAAATAGTATAGTATTTACATGGAAGATTCAGAGTTTTTCTTCCACACAACACATACTATTTGATGTTGCCACCAACCACTAGCAAAATAAAAATCATAGTAAAGGAAAATAGACCTGCCTTAGCAAACATGAATCAGATGGTGTTGGGCGTATTCCATCTCACCATAGCGTACAAGTCTCCATCTCACCAGATCCCGTGCTCAATTAAATACCTGAGCTAGAGTCAAAATGGCAAAAAATTGTATCACCAATACATTATCCACATTGAAATATTAATACACATGTACAGGACCTAAATGCCATAAGTTACGACACAATACATTACTTCATAATTTAATCCTTCAAAATGCTTATTGTATAAAGTCACGTGGTAGAAAGCATTTTCGTCTTCACCTAGATGATGTCTTAATCCAGTCTGTCCTGCTTTTAATATGACCGATCAATTATATTGCAGTACTAGCATAGGAAAATGGCAGACAAAAATTATTTGCCTTTGACAAATGTTCCTAGGTACATATTTTACCATTATTACTGGGTTAGATGATAACTGTTCAGTAAAATTCATGAATATTATATTTTACATCAAAATCAAATGAATTCTATCCATCTGATGACTTGTTTACTATTCAAAATGGTTATTGATGATAGGCCTGACATAATATATAAAGAAAGGATACTTGCAGCATACTTGTAAGCTGAATGTTTTTACAAAAAAACAACTTAAATTACACATGGTTCATGTTGGTCAGCTTCTTCTCCCCTGCATGCGAACATGACCGAGATGGTAGTTTTAGCGAGGAGTGTGAGCAAGATGGCATACCGGCACTCCATGGTCAATGTGTGGATTGGCCGATGACTGTGGACCGTGAAAGGGTGCAAAGTGACGGTTAGCTGCAACTATCATGGCCGACCACGTGGGATCTGGCTAGTGCTTAGCATAGCGATTGGGGCATGGGGGAGGGGCCTCAGCGATGGCAACATAGCACAGAGATGCTTGCCGCCGCTCATCTAGCACCAGCGTATCTCAGATTTAGCGGCGGCGGAGCTCAATCCAGGGATAGTGGACGTTTTTGCAATGGGGGTGGAGTTCCAGTTGACAACGATAAGCTTGCTGGGGAAGGGGATGGCAAGGCAGGTTACGCACTCCAGGTTCACAGACAAATGACCGATACTGGACAATATTGAAATTGAATAATAAATGGGTATTGATTCCACTTTAGGTACCAGTGCCACCTCTAGGTACCTCCTATTTTTTCACTATCAAACGGCCCGTATTTTTCCCAACCACAGTCGAACTTGTCTCAAATATATTCAACTAATTTTGAAATTCAACCCATTGTTACAACGAAAATACAAAATGTACAAATGTGCATACCTCTGGATCTCAGCTAAACAAGTGACGTAGCATGCACGTGAGGTATATGTAAATGTAAATGTCAAAAACCTCTCGTAGAACACCCAAAGAAGTTTCGTTTGGGTACATACTGAAGTGGCTGAACCACTACTTTTACCTGCATGAGTACAGAGCTCAAATTCTCACCCTACTCAATGCAAATAATTTTTTATTTGGACACAACTAATGTAATAGCACTTAAGAAATATCTGAAATAATGTGTATAAGGTTCAGTATCACTTTTTGAGCTGAAGGGAGCTTTCTTTTGGTCCTTATTATTTCCCTGAAGATAAATAACTTTCCTGCAAAATTTTCTTCCAATTACATTATCAGAATTTTTTCTGTTCTTGAGATGTGAATACGTAAATGCACCAATTTGTTTGTGGCAGCAAGGTGTTCTTGTCCAATAACATAAAAAAAGCAAGTTACCACAGCATATCATGTTTCCATGTAATGATTATCAATGATAATAAAAATTAATGAACTAATAAAAGAATTGTTTCTATATCTCTATTATTTCTAAAGCAAGCAATGATTCCTTGGTCCATCAATCGGAATCCAAATCGGAACCCGGACAAATCAATCGGAATCCTCACGCGGTCATGGCACAGCCTGTACAAATAGTGAAATAGCACAAGACTCATATAACTTTGGGCAAAATTTATATTACTCATAGCAACGCACGGCCACTATGCTAGTTCTAGTATAAAAGGCTGAAAATGGCCATAGTGCATAATGATAGTGGCTTCATTTTGGTGGATGACTTTATATTAGTATTTTGCTATCTATGAATGAAGAAACATTAAGAAATATATACAAGGATCATGATAGCTGTTGTAAAGACTTTCATAGGCCTCGATAAGATAATTCAGGTATTTGCTTCACCATCAATGGATCTATGATAAACATGATGTGATTTATTCAGTATGAAATGATCACACGGAGTGGTTTAGTCAAAACTTGTGACACCTCAGGTGTTTTAAATTACTAAACAAGTCTCATTAGCGTAACAATATGCGTAACTAACTAAGAAAAGTTTAAAAGAAATGTATTATATTTTGTTTTTGCATTTATTTGAAAGTATGTGTATATGTGCATAAGTACATGTACTTTAATCAAACAAATTGAATAACTCTCACCTCAAAGAACTTATGGCTGCGAAATATAATAGGAACACCATTGATGGCAGGATAAACAAAAGTCTAGTTGAAGCCTAGGAGAAAATACAAATTCTTGCCCAGGAAATGACGTGCCCTCCGAATCCTACTTTTTGAGTTTTAAAATAACTTCTAAACTAGAACTCAAATGAACTTTGGCTGGAAACAAAACTTGTGTAACTTTTTATTTTGAACAACTTTCATGTTTAGAGACTTTTGAGTTGCAACACAAAAATTTGAGTAACACTTGACCTTGCAAACTAGCCCCTGCCTTTTTCTCTATTTTTCATTTCAGACCCTTCTTTCTCCGCTCCGCCCGACCCTCCGACGCGCAGTCGCTGCAGACCCTCCTTTCTCCGCTCCGCCCGACCCTCCGCCCGCCGCGCAGTCGCCGCTGGCCACTTGGCCGGCGATGCCTGACCGGCGCTAGGCGCTAAGCCAATGCCTGACCGCGCCCCGCTCGCACGCGCTCCTCCCCACGCCGCGACCCTGCCCAGTCCGTGCACGCCACGCGCACGCCGGCGACGTGCGCATCTGCTCGCCGCCCGCCGCGCCCAATGGACAGTCCGCGCCGTGCCCGAGTCCCCACCGCCCCGAGTCCCCGCCGCCCGGCAAGCCAGCTGCTGCAGCTCCTCGCCCAACCCGCGCCCGCGTGATCTGCCCCTTCCCCACGCCAAATCCCCAGCGCCCAATCCCCTGCCCGCGCCCGCCGCACGCCGCGCCGGCACTGCTCGCCGCCCACCACGACCAGTAACGCGCCCCCGTCGTGCCGCCCCTCCCCAGCGTCGCCCGGCCCTCTCCCTCCCTCCTGCAGCCTATAAAAGGCGACACAAGGCCACTCGCGCGCGCCTCAACCCACCAGAACGCCGCCGCCACTGCCATTGCCGCCGCCGTGCACCACCCGCCCGTGGAGCCCCATCCTCCGGCCTCCCACTGCCCAAACCCATCACCCAGCGAGCTTGCCATCCCTCCACTGAAGCTCACCGGCCTCTTCCCCGACCATCTCGACCGCCGGAGCACCGCCAGCGCCGCCCGCGCCGCCGCCGCTCCCCTGCTGCTCCGTGGGCAGCCCACTTCGACGCTCCTCCGTCCGAGCCAAGCCTCGAAACGGGTTCCCCACGATGCCACGAAGCTCATTGACCAGCCCACGCCCTCCCCTCCTCGCCAGAGCACCATCGCCGACGCCCGTACCGCCGCCGCCCCTCTGCTCCGCGCCGACGAGCCCTTCCCGGCCACCCCCAACCCCGACCAAGGCAACCACAAGGTAGCTCTCACCTCCCTGGATCTCGCCGACCCTTTTTCCCTCGCCGCCGACGAGCCCCCTCGCCAGAATTTGGCTGGCCGCCGTGCCAACGCCGCCCAGGGACCCAATTGCAATGATTGAAATCTTTAAAAGGGTCTGCACGCAAGTTTCCAGGGGCATATCGGTAAACCTGTGTTTAAACTTTGAATTCAAAAATAGCGAACTTGTAAAATTCATATAAGATCGTAGAAAAATTAGAAAAATACAAACTCAACTGTTATGGAATCGTTGGAAGAAAATCTACAACTTCTGTTACATGCATTTCTTCAAATGTTTGCTATATTTTGTTCTACATTAAATGGAAGGTTTAATAGCTTTTAAATGAACCCACTGTTGTAGACCAGTGCTGCATCTGATTTTTGGATAGTAGATTGGTTGCTTGATGTGTAGGCCAGTGAAATACATTAGGACTAGAACCCATCTCTAGCTAAACTTTTTGTTAAACTTTGTTTATGCCATGAAATAATAGAACTAATTTGTACCTGTTGATATATTGTGTTTCATGTTGTGAAAGTTTTCCAGAGCTGTTATAGTGATGCTTAAATACCACAGAAAAAGTTTAGAACCTTTTTCCTTCCTGTAACCTATTTATATAATTTTGTGGTAGGAAAAAATGCACTAATTTAAATAATTAGTTTCTGTGTTTGGAAAATATTCAACTTTTTACTGTGGGACACATTAGATAGCTCATGCTGTATAAAAAGTTCCATACTTAGAAACTCTGTAAAACATCCTGTAGAAATTAATCTTTATTAACATAAGTGTAGCTTGTCCTATTTATTATGCTCTGTATCATACACAATAAAATCCGAAAAATTTACAGTAACATATCTGTGGATAGGTTAACCCCCTGTAAAATTTTTGGCATCAATACTTGCATAGTTTGTTCTGTATAAAAATAATTAGGTTCTAGCAGTAGCTGTGTTTTATAATTTTCACATTTAATCTACTACACAAAAATGTCTGAAACTTTTGTAGTTGTTTTACCTCTGTACAATGTACTCTGAATAAAAATTTCATCACCAGAAGATACCTATATCAGTGTTGTGTTTAATCCATGCTTGTAAGTCAAAAATTAAATTTCCAATACAACACAAACCCTTCTGTTAACGATTGCCCAAGAAATCGTAGCTAAGTAACTTTACAACAAAACCTATATTTTGTGGACTGCAACTTTATCGTGAAAAAAATAAATATCATATACCATCACTACAACTTACACTTGTGCATTCATATAAAATCGACTACTCTCGCCGACGGAACATACGAGCTGGTGCCCGCGTCCGAGAGTGAGCAGCGTGAAGCTCAAGCGAATCTAACTGAGGTTTTTGAAGACCCGAACCCGAGTTCGGAAGAGCCCAAGGCTAGCTTTGCTCAGGAAGGCAAGCCCCGGAGCATGAACCCTATTTTTCTAAAATTATACAACTTAATACTCTATTCTACTTGTGCATTAAGTTTATAGGAGTTGGATGAAAACTTAGTTGCATGATCCTAGGTACCCATGCTCTGAACACTAGATGTAAGGTTCGATAGAATGCTATGCTAATAGGACTCCGGTAAAAGTCGAGTGATTTCCTGTCACTCACGAGAATATAGGAGTTGAATGTTTACTACATGCTGCAATCATAAGGTCGACGGACGGGGCTATGGTGCGATGTTCAAGTTGATGATTGATGTCCCGTCTGTTTAGTGAAAAATGCTAAGGCCGCAGTGTGTGGTAGTGGTGGTTAAGTCTTTGAACGTACTAACCACATGCCGAGAATATGGTAATCGGTAAGCTTAAGTACCTAATCAGACCGGCAAGTGGACAGCATCCCACCCTCTCAACTTCGGTTCCATGCGCGCACATAGTGGGTACAGAGCCGGGCTCTGTAGTCTCGGATGGTGGCCCTGATCCACAACCCAGGAAGAAAGGGGAAATATTGCACGTGTGACTCTGGGAGTAACCACGTGACGTGTGTTTAGGTTTCCCTTGCAAGGTTAAGAAATTCGATTCGAATCGTCCGTTTCTCGCGATTATTGAGACTGCTTGACCCTTTTACCACATAGAGTAAGAAGAGGAACAATGATGATGATTAATCTTGTTGGACGCAAATTAATTCTTCCACCATATATGATATTGGATAGTTGCTTACCTAGAATGGTTAAAGAAAACTAGAACTTGGAGCTAAAATTTGAAAGTAAGGACCTACTTGTATATGCTTTTCGGCAAAACAAACCCTCAAGCCAAAAGCCTTGCATGTCTAGGAGTCGGCTAAGTATATTCCACTAGTCGTGTAAGCCTTGCTGAGTATTAGTATACTCAGCCTTGCTTGTGGCTTGTTTTCAGGTGATACTTTTGAGGACATGGTTGCTAGTTTGACTTGGCCGTGTACTCTCCCTCCTGGTTGGTCAGTGGAATGGGATGCGCCCCCGGCCAACGATGATAATGCCGAGTGATGTCTCGTACGGGCTTCATCGAGACATCTGGTATCGTCGAGTAGTTATCGTTGTTTTCTATTTTTTTTCCGCTGCTTTGAACTCTGAAGAAACTTTTACTTTTAAATTCTGAAGTACCTTGTTTTACGAATTCGAACTCAGCTGTAATAATAATTTATGAGGAACCCTGTGATGTAAAATTTGTGGAATGTTATATCCTCTGGGCTCACCTTCGTGTGAGTACTTTGTACGTGTGGTTTCGATCGGCAAAACCGTGGTTGTATCGGGAGGTTACCCGACAAACCAGTGGATTACTCCGTTTGAAATGCGAGTTAGCCCCGATTGCCCTTGTGGTGATGGTTAGCGCACTTGAGCCGGATTAATTCAGGTGGTTCTGCCACAAAACTCCTACCAAGTATATCAATCTCAAATCAGAGATGAGTTGACATGAAATGGGCTTCTGAGCAGAGCTTTATTCACTATCTCACTGCTTGTTTTCAAGGTGTGAATTGAATCATTGTGCGTGATAATTAATTCATCATGCATCGCAATATCTGGATCATCGATGTCTTTTGGCAAACGATGTGAAAATAGAGTTAACTATATTGTACCATACTTCTGCATCTTCTCCAAAGCAACTATTGTGTTCCAAGTTACTGCTGCATCTCTTGGTGGTCGAATCTATAAGGGCAAAGAGTGGCCCATGAGTATAGCATGAAGAATGTCTTTTAAAAGATAGAAAAATTTACTTGCAAAAATAACTGAATTTAGTGTCCTTTAAAGTTATTCACCTTATGGGGGCTTTGAGCTTCTTAGTCTTCCTATTTGCAATGGTTTCTGGAATGGTCATAACAATTCGAACATCATACTTCAATGTCGTGATAAAGTTGGGAACTTCATAAATACCTACAAAACCACAGGGTCCATGTATATATAAATAAGAATAATAAGTAAAGATCAACCAAGAACAATCATGCAGATGATTTGACATAAACAAAGGTGACCAGGAGGTAGTTACAAAGCCAGAGAAGAATCCAACTGAATGTAAATGTAGAAAATGGGATTATGATTACCTAACCACCAATATTTGGGAATCACTTACCAAAACTCAAAGAAAGTTGCGTTTCAACTTCCAGTGGTGGATTAGCCCAGCTTTAAGTAGTTACAATCTTGGCACGGTATCATTTTCATAATGGCATCAAGAGAAAATGAAAACAATCACTTAATTATAACCAATTACAAGTAAATGTGTCACATGCTGCTCCGATCCTACAATATGTTATAAATGACTACCTGCATTATATTGCCAGCTTTTAATCAGAAAAGGGTAAGCTCAAAATTTTTTTTAACTATTATACTATTAGCAAACTTTCAGGAAGCATAATGAAGCAGTGAGACAGATAGATTCTCATCAAATCCTAAATTAGGGTTCCTAGACTAGATTTTTTTAACCGCAAATTAAAAGCTCCCTATCAAGTCCTAGCGCACTGAGCTCACTTTTCCGAATGCATGCTTCTCTGGACGATACATCACCGTGCTGAAATTTTTATAAAAGAATAACTGGGCAAACTGCAAGCATCAGTTCAACACATGTACATCATCTGTACATGTACGTATTAGCTAGCGTTAGGACCTTGGACGCTTAAGACATAGGGTGGATCATATACCTCACTGCAGACTCGTAGTGTGCCTTGGTCATTGACTGGCGTTCCGCTTGCTCGCCTCACCATGACGCGGCTGCGCTCCTAGATGAGGGAACGCGGTCACCACCCGCTGAAAGTGCACAGCACCCCAAACAGATAAATCCAGGGGCGGATCCAGGACCCGGGCTTGGGGGGGCTGCAGCCAAGCTAGCCCTTGTAATACATCTTCAGCCTAAAGAAGCAGGAACAGCTCTAGCTTAGCCACTGTAACGCTCGCACCTTGCATATTTGTATCATTGTTCACACGCTAGCTAGCTAGCATCGCCCTCTCAGGCTCCCGGCCTCCCCGAGTCAGCTGTCAGCGTTCGGCGGCGCTAGGCTGCATCAGCATAGGTGCCCAGCACTGCTCGGCATAGCGGCCTTACGCCTCTCCGGCTGCGGCGCCATGCATCGCAGCGGCGATCAAGACGCAAGAGGCACACAGACCCTACCAAAGAAGAGCCAGGTGCTGGACGCATGCTACTTGGAGAGCTAAAGCCTGCTATAGACCGTACTCGAAACTGATATAAAAAAAATGAAGGGTAATTGATCTTGGTGTTAACACAGCTTAAATTACTCATTTGGAAATCAGCCCCCCTTGAATCTTCCTGGATCCGCCACTGGATAAATCGATCGTCAACAAAACGAGGTCACCAACTCACGAGTCGCCAGAGCCACGGAATGTACGCGCACGACGACAAAACCGGCTCGGAACCAACAAGTCGCTCGTCGACAGGTCACCGTTGACGACCACGACCAGGGCGGCAACACGCCGTGTACTCTTCCAAGAGCCACCACGCGATCGAGCAGCCACACCAAGGGGCAGCGGCTCGCCTGGCAGCGCGCACGGACGGGCGATAGCTGGGCGCAGAGCGACGGGCACGCCGAGGTGGATGCACGCGCAGCTGCCTTGCGTCGGGCGGAGTAGTTCGCCGGAATCCAGTGGATCGGTAGTGGAGGAGAGGTGATGGTGGATCTATGTTAGTTGCGGTGAAGGTTTTCAGATGCGAATGAGAGGAGCCTTGCGCTCCCATTTAACGAGCTGAGCGAGCGCCGCCATCCTCCACACCACTACCCATCTTGCCCGGCTATGGCGGAGAGAGACGGTTGGGCGCCGCCCCGCCTGCTCTCCAAACCCTTTCCGTCGGAAGCCAAGATAGGGGCGTGCCCTTTGCGGGCCTGCTGGCCTGGGCCGAAAAGGCTTGTAGTGGCCCAGCCGTAGCCCCTTTTATTCTATTTTTTTAGTGCTGGAAACTTTATTTTAATCTTATTCAAATTTGACTTCATCTTCAATCTCGAAATTCTAAATGTCAAAATATAGCTAGGAACTGAGTTCTTTTCAAGGAGTTAGTCAAGATTGTGTGCAGCTGGCAGTCAACATTGGTGATTGGAAAATTTACTGAAATAGGTTGGGTGGGAAACTCAAGTCAGTTACCAGTATCATCTGTTACTATTTATTCTTGAGTTCGAACTGTGCACTCACATTCCTCCTAAACTTAGTGGCTTCTATTTTTAAAGCACCGGAAATAAACAGTTGTACCTGATAGAGCGCTTAATGATGAGGCGCTGTAGAGTACCTGGGCGCTTAATGATGAGGCTGAGATCGACTTCGGCACCGAAAACCAGTCACCACCAGCAAGCCGCCACAAATTGCCAGGTGATCAAGATGCCCAAACAAAACTTACCAACATTCCAAAAAAAATTGATCGAGGTACTAAGAAATACATTTTCGGGCATGCCGGCACTGAATGAAAAATAAAAAAGATTGCCGCCACGAACTTTTAACATGCGGTCTGGACAAAGACGTCAACAAAGACAAAATTGACTAGGATGCCGCAATGAATATATTTAAGAATAGGCAGGGACACTTGAAGAAAACTTAAATAAGTTAGCCGCCACAAATTAAATTTCAAGTCGATGAAGCAGCTGCCGAGAATTTCCGGCTATGAGAGAATGACAAAGCCAAAATAAAGAATCGGTTAAGTCCTCGCCTGTTTGAAGATGAGGATGGTGATAAATTTTAAGTGGCGTTGAAGAAATAGCTTGCATTAATTTGTTTGTAGAGGGAGCCTTTACGAAGTCCCCACTTTAGTTCTCTAAATAAATAGTTTGTAAACAATACAAGGCTACTACCTTTATTGTTTATAAGTGGCCAATGGTCGAATGTGCGTGAATGTGCGTGCCTGTTTGTGGACGTCTACGTCTGTAATGTCTTTCGCGAAAATAAAAAACAAGTCACGCAGTTGCTAAAGATTATAATTCATTAGGCATTATTTAGATGCACATAAACATAGACGCAACAAGAACATCTTTATATTTCCTCCGAGGCATAACAGTAATCCGATGCACAACTCCCAGGGTGACCGTACCTCAATGGCCAATTTCAGTGCTTGGACTTTTTCAAGATGACCACAATGACAGGGCACATGGCCTTCCCTTTCTCAAGGTCCTTCGCAAGGATGGAGGTATACGCCATGAACAGCTCGTCAAGAATGTCCTCACCAAAATGGTTGACGATCAATGGCTCGATACCAGCCCTTATGATCTTGGCGATGATCAATGACACTGCTGGAAGGATTGGGAACAGCATCGCCATCTGAGTCATCATGGGCATCCCAGTTTGACTCAAAAAGTCTGATATCTTCAATGTCAAATGAATCATTCTTCACGATGACTCGATCAACTGTGTCACCTCATCTACTGATGGCGCGTAGTACGGCATGTTGAAGGAGCTTAGTTTCTTCGTTTCAACAGGACCCTACAAACCATAATAACCTCTGAGTATGATTCTTTTGAATTTTGATGGTCTTCATGAGTTCTAATTGATCTGTAGAGTTCGACTGTGGTTATACGTGTGATATATACCTTTTGGACTAGGTGCTGGAGAGCTTCGGCAAGCAGCTCCCAAACACGCGCCACACCACCGTGCATTGGTATCTCTCCCCGCTTTCGGCCAGCAAATGTTAGAACCATACGGCCACCGGATACAAGTTCTTTGTACCGCAGTGTCAGGAACAACTCAAAGTCCCTTTCAAATTGTTCCCGGAACAGTTTCACCACAACCTGTGCAGTAGTCTTCCCAATGTAGATGTTGCCGGCATTCACATGAGTTCCATTTGAGAGATCCTCAGGGACCTAGATAGCCAAGTACCATGCATGCATGAGAAAAGAACAGCAGTGATATTCCTAACTTTGCACTCACCTAGTACAGTGACCAATTTTTTTTTTGAAGACCAATTTTAATTTTGTGCCGTCCAGTTTTAGTAAAATTGGGTTATGCTCATGCATACCTTGGAGCGCCATATGAGACAGTGCGATGAGTGGAACAGATGGACGATCTCGCAGGGGAAAATCCTTGTGTACATGGACCCAGGCAGTCCGGCGACGTAGCAAGGGGCGGCCGCTGCCAGGGCCGCCTCCACGGCGACGGAGCTATGGAGCTTCTCGAGCGACCGGAAGACGAGGTTGAAGTCGTTTCCCGGCAGATCATTCAGAAAGAACTGCACCTCCATGGCGCCTGGCATATCCCGGACACAGGCTCTGACCGTGCTCATCACCTCGGAGATGACGAGCAGCGTGTTCGGCCCCGACGAGCAGCTGAGGTCAGCTGCGACCATCGTGCTCCCAGTCCCAGTTGAGAGCGACTTGACCGCCTCTTTGACGGCCTTGTGGAGCTCAGGCCAGGTCTCCATTACGGTCTTCCTCTGCGAGAGCATCAACTCATCATACGGAAATGAAATAATTACTGTCGCGTAAAGGTGAAATTAGCATCGTTCATTTTCTATATGACCGTCAAATATATGAACTAGCTACGAACTTGGAAGATGGAATTGACGGCGTAGCTGTGCTCTCCGTCGCCGGTTGCCATTTGCAGGTCCCTTTCCACGGTCATTGCCTGCACCGGAGCACAGCTGCCGGCAGAGACCATGCATGGAGGCCGGAGTGGCAAGCGCGGAGCCACGGGCGAAGGGCGGCGAGGCGAGGCCACGCTGCAGGCGTTGAGTGCAGAGTCGCGTTGGGAATGGTGGGGAGAAGCAGGACGGCAATAGTGAGCATGTGGAAAACATTGTCATTGCCTGTGCTAAAGTGGAAAAAGTTGAGTCAGCTCCACGGGTTCTTGGCTGGTATGCTCGTTTTCTTCGTTGGGTTCTGCACGGCGGCACCTGGACTCCTTTTGTAGGCCTCCATGACGACCGCCGCCGCCCCACCACCGTGATATGTTCTGTTTGATCCTTTAGTCCCTGGACTAAAGTTTAGTCCAGGGACTAAATTTTAGCTTGTACCCAGTTTGAAAGGAGGGACTAAGGGTCATTAAAGTACTAGTTAAAAGACCATGATACTCCTATCTGCTTACCCTGCGCCGAATTTGTGCTGCCCCTGCAGCCTTGCTCTACTCTCTGCCCCTGCGCTTTTGCGCCCTTTTCTTCTTCTCCTCCTCCAACCGCACCCGCACGGGTTGGGTGCATCGGACATTGCTTGTGCAAGATCTTCTCGAACTGATCCTGCCGGTTCCCCAACTTCTTGCCACGCAAGTTGCGCTCTACAGCCGCGACTTCATGATCTGGCTTGCGCCTTTGGGAGGGTTCCGAGTAGTTCTGCTGGCTTTTGCCGGAGCGGTTGCTATTGTTGCGCTTGTCGTTGTTGCGCTTGGGGAAGCACTCATTCTCCTCGTCCTCCTGGTCAACCCATCGTTGCATCATGTCGCAGAGCTCCACGACAGTCTTGGGGCGGTTGCGGCCGAAGTCGTGGTAGATGTTCTTCAAGCCGAGGCCATTTTGGAAGCAGTGGATGACGTCCTCATCGGTGATGTTGGCGATGGTGGCGCGCATCTCAAAGAAATGCCTAGTGTAGGACCTCAGGGTCACGTTGTCCTCTGCTTGACCTGTGACAAGTCATGGTGAGTACCTGCACGGAGCATGGAGCCCTGAAAGTTGTCGATGAAAGTTTTCTTCAGGTCCTCCCAGGAGTTGATGGAGTCTGGCTTGAAGCTTTCGAGCCAGGTGAGCGGTGCAGATTCCAGTGCCATCGGGAAGTAGATAACCTTGATTGTGTTGGAACTTCGATGGCGGTGGAGTAGCAGCGAATCCACTGCCGTGGGTCTTGTTTGCCATCGTATTTGGCGATGCCGACTAGCTTGAACTCCCTTGGGCAGTCGCGGGAGGTGATGTTGCGAGTGAAAGTGCGATCACTGTCGTCAACGTCGCGTGGATCACCGCCACGCTCGCAGCGTCTCGTGTCAATGATGTCTCGAGCGTCACGGCCTTTGTTGATCTTCTGCCATAGATCAATTGTGGGCATGTTGCGGAGGTTTCCACAGTGGCCATGGCCTCCTGCAAAGTGACCGCCGGCTTGGGGCCTTGCGACATGGTGGTTGCCCGACTGTTGTGGAGGCTGTTGGACTTCTTGGTCAGCGTGACCGTGTGCGGATTGCTGGGGGTGCTGGTGTACGTGGTCACCCCGATTGTCTTGGTTGCGGTGGCGGTTGTCGTTCCCTCGAGGCCTGGGTCCTCCTCCTAGGTTCGACTAACCTGGGGGATGGAGCTCGCGTGACGCTCTAATCTTGAGCGGGTGCGCTGCAGCGATGGCATAGGGTCCCGCTGGTCTAGTTGAATGATGGTGCGCTGCGTCAGATGCAGCAGCCTCTCAGTCTCCCGGTTTTGGGGTAACCGCTGAATTAACAAAGCTGCTTCAGCGATGTTCCCGATTGGTGTGTTGTACTGGCGATCGTCGGCTGCAGCGAAGGCACTGTTGAGGTTTCTACGCTGAGGTGGGTTCCGAGAGTGGGCTTCTGTGTTCCGCCTACGCTTGGCACGTTTGGCATTCTTGATCCTCCGGATTCTTCTGTGCTCCTCGTCTTCATCTTGAGGAGCATCCACCGTGCACTCGTCAGCGGAGACGTCCGCGAGTAGTTTGTCATCGTACTTTCTTCCTGGTTCGTCATTGTCATCATGCTCATGGAGGGAGGCCATGTAGATGTGATGTTGCAGGGAAAACTCTCCGCTGGAGCTGTAGTCGACGAGTACTGTCCTGCCCTCTCCCTCCTCGATGATGGGAGAGAGGAGATTGCCTTCCTGAAAAGGCAGTTCTTGTGTGACGGCCACAAGGCGGGAGTCGTATTCGAGTAGCTCAGAGGGCTCCATGCCCTCCCTTCCAGTACACGAACCGGTCCTGTGGCGTTGAGGTTATAGCCAGGCCCAGATGACAACCCGGAAAGGTTTCGGAGTCATCATCCGAGTCTGAGTACTTGTCGAAAATGGGGGCCTCCCGACAAGCGGTGGCTCCCGCGTCTCTGAACTTGAGTAGATTATTCCAGTCCTCTTCCAATGCAGAGAGGAACTCGAATTGAGTGAGCTCCTGGTAGACAGAAGTCGTACTGTGTAGCCCGAATAGGAGTTGGGTACGCTCTTCCTCAGATCGGATTGAATCCGACCCGAGAAGTCCTGGTGCAGCACGAGTCGAAGTCGCGTCGACAGTGGACTCCTCCTTGATCTCCCTGGCTAGGTCAGGAAGCAGCGTCTCGTCGAGGTTGTCGATGAACTCATCGAGATCGCTGTGTTGAGCTGCTGCAGGTGTCTCCGACTCCTTGGAGTTAGCTAGATGGCTGTTGAACCCACCTGAGCCATTGGCAATGCAAATCCAGGAGTCAAAAATGAAGGTTGTGCCCTCGTCGAGCACAGCGCTGGTGAAGTAGAAAGATGCCATCGAGTTCTCCGGTGGATGCTCGATGAACACCCCTACCTGGCGCGCCAACTGTTGATGTTTAACCTTCAAGCCCATCGAGGGATACCCCTGAGATGGTAGATTGTAGGTGGGGTGTCGCCGAGATCAGGAACTTAAAGGTGCAAGGAACACGAAACTTTACATAGGTTCGGGCCGCCGAGAGCGTAATACCTTACGTCTTGTGTGGTGGTTTGGATTGCCTTAGATGATGTGTCTTTTGGAGGAGGTCCCTGCCCGTCCTTATATAGTCTGGGGGGACAAGGTTACATGGAAGTCCTAACCAAATACAAGCTTAGGAGTCCTACCCGAGTACTACTCGGGTAGTTTTCTTTTGTTCCGACTAGTTCTATTCTTGTACGAGTAGTTACAGTTGGTGTAAGGTGTGGGCCATGTCCCATCCCTTATCTTAGAATAAGTACGTCATGTGTGTAGTCCCGTGGCTCCGGGTCTAACACCTATGTGGACGACGAGTTCATCACGGATCTCAAGGAAACCTTCAGCAGCTTGTGCAAGTTCCGGTGGAAGCTCAACCCGACTAAGTGCATCTTCGACATACCATTAGGGAAACTACTCGGGTTCATTGTCAGTCACCGAGGAATCGAAGCTAACCCGGAGAAGATCATCGCCATCAGCGAGATGGGGGCTCCAAAGACCATCAAATACGTCTAGAAGCTCACAGGGTGTATGGCGGCCCTGGACAGATTCATCTCTAGACTTGGGGACCAGGGACTACCTTTCTTCAAACTACTCAATAGGCAAGACAAGTTTAAGTGGAACGAGGAGGAGGAGCAGGCACTGACAGACCTCAAGCATCATCTGCAGTCGCCCCCCATCCTCACAGATCATCATCTAGGCGAGAATTTGCTACTCTACATCACCGCAACTACTCATGTCATCAGTATTACCACCGTGGTGGAGCGCTCTGAGGATGGCCATGCATTCGGCATGCAGAGGCCGGTGTATTTCATTAGTGAAGTCCTTTCTGAATCAAAGGTTCACTACCCTTCAATTTAGAAAGTCCTCTATGCTATACTCATCACATCCAGGAAGCTTCGCCACTACTTCGACGAGTACAAGATCTTAGTTGTCACTGACTTCCCATTGGCGGATATACTCCATAATTGGGATGCCACTGGACGCATCTCCAACTGGGCAGTGGACCTGGGGGCTCTCAGCATCGACTCCAAGCCACGCACAGCCATCAGGTCACAAGCACTAGTCAACTTCATGGCAGAGTGGCGGGAAAATCAAATTGCAGCTCCAGCCAGCATGCCTGAGCATTGGGTCATGTACTTCGATGGTTCGCTCAAGCTCAAAGGCGGCGGGGCAGGAGTATTATTCATATCACCCAAAGGGGAGCAGCTCAAGTATGTGCTTCAAATTCTCTTTGAGGTATCCAACAACGAAGCCAAGTACATGGGGCTACGCCTAGCAATCTCTCTTGGCATCAAACAACTACTTGTCTACGACGACTCCTTGCTGGTTGTTCAACAAGTGAACAAGGAGTGGGACATCAACAAGGACACCATGGATGCGTATGTCATGGAGATACACAAACTGGAGAACAAGTTCTCAGGCCTGGAGATCCTTCACGTGATCCGAGACAACAACGTAGGGGCGGATGTACTCTCGAAGCTGGGCTCTGATCGAGCAGATGTCCCTCCGGGAGTACTCGTCCACGAGCTACACCACCCATCTGACTTACCCCACTATGTTAGTTGGTTGATATCTCTGGTAAAGTTTATCAATCATTTCTTCGATACTCTTTAACCATAGTGCTTCCCCGAGGAAATTTACGATACTGTGGAATACTCCAAGGTGAAATGCTACAACGATAATTTTGTGCGCTTGCGGAATATCAATTCTATTAGGCATAAGAAACGCCAACAAGTATTTCTGGCGTTGTTGCCGGGGAAGCAATAGGCTAAAGATATCGTTGAATAGTTTGACAAAATTTATTGATTTATCGCCGCTAATTATAGCGGGCTTACCATTGTCTCTTTGTCTTTGTGATATATGCAGAGCAGTGCATGACTGGTTTCGATCTACCACAAAACTTTAACTCGAATCCAGAAAGAATTGGGAGAATTGTTAGACGTAGAATCGTCCCACCTAAAAGGAAACTTTCCTTAGGCCAAGGTTCGACAACACTAGCTTCATCACCCATGGCTCAGAAGGCACTCCGTAAGTTCTCAGCCCCGTCCAACAGCCATATCCCTATTGTATTGAACACCGACCGAGGCACTGAAGGCTTTGAGCTGAAGACCGGACTTGTCAACATGGTCCAAGCAAGTCGCTTTTGTGGTAAGGCATCGGAGGACGCCAACGCTCATCTTCAGAACTTCCTGGAAGTGTGTAGCACAATCAATCCCAAAGGCACTACAATGGATAATATTCGTCTTCGTTTGTTCCTATTCTCTCTGCTTGGGAAAGCAAAGATGTGGTTCTACACCAATAAGAATGCATTCAACAATTGGGAAGCCTGCTCCAATGCTTTTCTTGCAAAGTACTTTCTGGTGGGCAAAACCAACGCCCTACGGAATAGGATTTCAAGTTTCAACAACTCTAGGATGAGACAATCCCGGAAACCTGCGAACGTCTCCAGAAATACATTACAGCATGCCCACACGATGGCATGGAAGAATCGCTAATCATTCAGAACTTCTTCCATGGCCCTAAGCCAGCAAGCGCAAAATCACATAGACGCAGAAGCGGGAGGAGCATTCGACCAGGTTCTCTCCAAGAACATTGATCACAGTCCCTCTAAACAAGTTGTCAGCAGTCTGGTACGCTCTCTCCTCCTCGAGAGTGTGTGGCCCTGCAGGACCTTTAGTGATGAACCACATGTTCATCGCCCTGAGCCACAGCTCAAGTTTGTGAACCCATCTCTGGTAAATTCCATCAAAACTCTTCGGTTTCAAATGTGCAGGAAAACTAGAAACCGAAAAAGGCCTATGAAGGTTTTGGATTGTTGGAGTTAGTAGCACTTTACGGTTCATTTTAATCCGAAACATTATATAGGTCATGATAAATATGATAGCAGAGATAGGAGCAATATTTATGCTAAGTGTGACAACAAAATTAAATGGAATGTTTAGTAGGTACCCTGAAGCGGGGCTAGTGCCAAAGGCATCAGATGCGTTGTTACCCTGATCAGTCGACATTCTGATCAGGCCTCCTGTTCAATGTAGTCGATCTCAGGTTTTGATGCCGTGCAAATGATCTCCGTGCAGACACGCCGCCGGGAAGTTGTTGTTCACAGCAGCAAACAGTCGCGCAGATGCGCTCCCCAAAAACTTGATCACCCTCCACTCGGTGCAGAGTCTCGATGATGACGGAGTTCTGGAGGCCTCCTCTTTTCAGTGAGTCTGTGCGCCATAACTACTGGAATGGAGATACAGAGGAGCAACAATGGCAGTGGTGGTGTGTTGTCCATGCGCGTAAAAGAAAAGAGGAAGGCCATATATGTAGCCACTAGTAGACCTTTGGGCGTCCAGGTTCATTGCAGCAATGACAGCCATCAAATTTCAGTTACCAATAACCCTCGGCAATGATAGCCATCAGTTATTGGTCATTTTATGGCCAGCCATCAATCATCGTTTTGTAGTCACCAATTGCAATCAACCAGCGTCGGTTACTAGTCATCATTCAGAGACTGAAAAACTGCAAAACACGTCCAAACCCGGCCCACACATCAGCTCGGCTCGACTCGCGTGGGTGGCAACCTTGTATCCCTTCTTCACCTTCTTACCTGGTGCAGACTGGCAGGACCCTCTCAACTTCTAAGGAGGTTTAACGACTGGTGTAACTACCACCATTTTCTAAGAGCCTTGAAATTATCTGATTAATTGTCTTAATAAATCTAAGCTTAACTAATCCAACTTTTAATCCACATATAGCCCTACAAGATCATGAAGAAAACTTGGAAACTTTACATGAGTATTTTTGAGAAAAAGTGATGTGATACACACTGTTCTTATCATATTTGTACGCTGAATCTATGGGTTTGACCAGTTTTGGACCGGATTTGAACTATAAAAACAAGTTTTCACGCATACACAACATACCTAGATTAAAGGTGATACTGCAACTTTCGCGTTATCCAAAAGTGTAGTGTTTAGACAATATTAATTTTAATTAACACCTAAACATACTACAACTCACTAGCACTTAGGATTTTCAAATAAACGTGCATTGAAAATGTGCTATTTAAGTTTGTTTCTTCATACAAACTTTCTCAAAATTCAGAAATGATTCATTTTGCGCGGCTAACAATATTTTGATATAACTTTCATTTCAGATGTCCTTTTTATAGTATTTAACTATAAAAATGGATAAAGCCCTTCCTAAATTACAATTCTCGCATCCTGTGCTGGGCTGCTGGGAAACGGCCTGTGCGCTAGTGCAGCAGCAGACTCGACTGATGGGCCATCATGGGATCCTTCTGTTTTGCTGGGCTGATTGGTTGGGTTTGGAGCCTTCCATAGGAGACATATCGGGGGTTGCGAGATGTCTTAGCTGAGCGTTTAGCCAAATACTGAGGTCCTGTTTGTTTGAGCTTCTAGGCATTTTTGAACATTTAGCTTTCGAAACCTCCAAAACTCAAATGGCCTCACAAGCCAGGAGCTAGAAGCACATTTTCATGAGCTTTTCAGCTTCTAACTTTTTGAGGCATCTGGCTTTTGAACATCCCAAAAGCTAGTAGTTCAAAAGCTCCCAAAAGCTCAAATAAAAAAGGCATAAAACGCTGTTTGAGACCATATTTTAAAATTAACCGTGGTTGAAAGTGAAGTTCTTAGTTCTTGCTAACCCTTCTTGTTACAAGGGTCCCGCTCTGCTCAATGTTTTATGATACTTTGGGGAGAATGTGATGTTTTTTTGGTAAGCAACTTTGACCGTTATTAGCAGTTTGTTGGCCAAAAATACAAAGCTTTACTTGTTGAAAACTGTTAGAACTTCAACTTTGCATGCAAATAGGATAAAATCATTATCCGGCACCCTGACCGTACACCTCTTGCTCTCTTAAATTTGTAGCACATCTTCAGACAGTTCAACTTAATTGTGGTGCCGCATCCACTAATTGAGACCGAATCCCTTGAATCTGAGGATCAGTGTGCATTCTCAGCTAGATGCCACCTCAGCTCCTGGCAGATTCTAGGCGATGCATCTCACCGGACAGGAAGCATCCATAGGTCGATCAGCAACCAAGTAGGCATTATGCTATATGCTTGAATTATTGCTACAGAGACGTGATGAGAATATTAAAAGGCAGAGCAACGCCGAAAGGATCCATGTGCGAAAGTCGAATTGCGCAAAGAATCATCCTACTAAATCATAACCAGCGGAAAAGAAAGAAAAAGGAAACAAAAAACAGGAATAGCAAAAACCTTTAATAGGAGAATATTTGCTTCTCCGATCAACTCAACACACAGCAAGATATGACTGTGGTGATGTACTGCTACTTTAAATAAATCAAACCATGCTAAACTTGAAAAGAATCATCGGAAGGCTTATGCGTGACCACGACATCAAAATGAAAGCTGAGCATAGGACACTAAAACTGCCAAAATTCTCCCTAAACTTCCAAATGAAAAGCAAAGAGCGTGACCTCAAGTCGTGTTTAAGCATGACACGGTTTCTTCAAGGATAGGAATGGCGTAGAAACAAAGCCATTCGTCCATCACGGAAATTTTCGCATACAAACAGAACATTACACAGGAAAGGCAAAGGATACCAAAAGCACCTTAAGTGTGAACGCTGCTCCAATACTGCAAATATATTCCATCCATTTCTGTTTCCTATTCCACAATTTTTTCCTTCAACAATTCGCCAAACAAACATATGCCCTCAATAGTGCAAATATATTCCATCCATTTTTGTTTCCTATGCCACAATTCTTTCCTACAGCAATCCAGTCATTTAATTGCAATTTAACCTGGTGAAAAATGCTTCTCTAATTCTATAGACATATAATGACCCGGTGATGCACAATTTTCTAGTTTTTACTACACTGTTGCATCAAGGGAATAAAATAAAACTTCCTGTCATTTAACTAATATCGTTAACAGAATATATAATACAGGAGCCTTGATCCAGATGAGGAATACATTGAATCGCAAAAACAGAGACCCATTCGGGAACATGAAGGAACATAGCCATAAACTAATGGCAAGCAAAATTAGTTATCATTTCGTTTACTACTACAAAACCACACAAAGAGTGCAGGAGCCAGATACAGAATGGTGTTTAATTCTAATCAACTATTCAATTGTGCCGATGAAGGTTAAAGCTTCCTCACAATCATCTAAAGTTGTAAGCAGGACTGTAAAGAATGTGTCATAGGAATGTACCCACTGGACATGTTCAATGTTGCAACTGAAAGCACAGATAACTGAACCAGAGTTATGAAAGGTGAATTCAACATCCTCTGATTTCATAAGTGCAACCTTGCATGAAAGCACTAGACTACAATCAGAAAAGAAACGATGGGTAATATTCAGTACATCTTAAATTGAATTGAAATACTGTTACTGTGAAAACTAGCAGGAGATTATTCGTGCTGTCAAATAGGATTCACATACCACCAACAACCAAACCAAAAGACAGGCATCTCTATCATCCCTCTTACGTTGTTACTACAAGGCCCACATATCCAAAAATTGAGCAATCCAGTACTAAGATCAACGCAGAGAACAGGATGAATCAGTTGAATGCAACAGACATAGAGATCAAACCCAATCATATTACACAAAGAGAGGAATCTGATTCAATTCCATACTTGCCATATCACCATACTTCCTCACAATCCTTGTACAGAGGACTGACCACCCGTATCACACAACATAATCACAACAGCGGCTGTCACCGCAAGCTCCTTTCAGGTCGAATGGACATAATAGTTATCACAGCAACAGGAACAGAGAATAGCATTTACTGTTGGTCGCATACCGATCACCATGGACCGACGGCCTGCCGGCCGGCTCAGATCTTGTCGATGTCCTCGTCCTCGAACTGTATGTAGTCGTCCTGCGCGCCGGTGTCCTCCTCGTCGACGACGCCCTCGTTGAGCCTGACGGTGTCGGGGATCTCGCCGTAGGCCTTGAGCAGGCGCGCCTCGTCGTTCATGTACTTGAGGATGACGTCGGCCTTGTCGTCCTGGTAGTCGCGGAGGCCGACGAGGACGATGTCCCCGGCCGCGATCCAGACCTTCTTGTGCATCTTGCCCCGGATGTGGCACAGGCGCTTGGTGCCGTCGATGCAGAGCGCCTCGCAGCGGCCGTTGCCCAGCATCCGCGTCACCTGCGCGTACTCCTGCCCGTCCTCCTTGAACACCAGCTCCCGCTTCTCGTCGTCCGCCTCGTTCTTGCCCCGCTTCCGGTTCTTGCCTCCCTTCCCCTTGTTCTTCGGCATCGCGGGGTCGTGAGGAGGGGAGAGGAAACCCTAGCGCGGCTTGATCGGGGGAGGGGTGGGGAATTTGGTCGCGGGAGGTTTGTTTGTGCGCGGCAGCAAAAGCTTCGTCGGGTCGACGCCTTCACGGGGAAGGCAGTCGGTTTTCTGATTTGATTTATAGAGGGAAAAAGTGGCGGGGGGCACGGGAGTCTGGAGGGGATCAGAGACGTTCGATCCAGCGGCTGGCAGGGAAGGGACGGTGGGGATGGGTCCTTGACTCCTTGGGGTCACCGACGCGGGTTCTCGTGGGCCCACACGCCTGGGAGGCTGGGAGGGACCCGGACGCGACGACCGTGGGAGGAAGGAGAGCCCGGGGTCTTTCCTTTTTCTTTCTGTTGCTTGTCACGCCTTTTTGTTTAGCAAGGCATGTCTTCTGATCGGGTTTAACTCGGTTCGGACAGCTTTGATCCATATCGTCCTGCGTTTAGATGCAGTTTTATATGAAGTGAAGTGGATCAAACGCAGAGAGAAATATTCCCTGTAGATACGAGTTCTTCCGATTTCTTTAAAACCAACAGGCGGAGCTGATCCAGTTCCACCCGCGCATCACGTGCATCGTCGTCGGTAATCTTCCAACCCTATCCTCATCTTTCTCTCACACCGCATTCTCACCCGTCACCCCATCGTGCCCGATGACGGTGCTGTAACTTTGCACACTAACTAGCTTATTTGATGTATATCTTCAAATCTACATTTTGGTCCTCCAATAGTTAGGATCCACTCTGATAGGCATAAAAACTTGCATGTAGTTCAATACTTCATGCAGAGAAGAAGACAGTAATTAATGTGTAAATTATGAGGAAAGACTAATGCAATTTTACAAAATTTCTACAGAGAATACATACTTTAGGCAAAGATGATGGATGTTAAATTTCTGGTGGTACACAGAAAGCCATGGTGATATTTTCTTCAAAAATTGAATTTGTTCGCTTGATATCTAACAAAAATTTGGCTCAATTCGTTAACTATTTTAATTCGTTCAATCTGCCCCTAGTGAGAGTTGTCTTTTTTCTCTTATTATATGTTGAATTTTAAGTTCAAAATTTATCTAGCAATAGGGGATATAATATCTTATGTTAAATTAAACCTTTTTGGTTGGGCTTATGTACCGGCTTTGTGTAAAACCATATGTAAAAGATAACTTCAAAATGGCACCACCAGCTTCAGAAGCCGCAAAACGGCATAGCCTAAAGAAAATGAGCTAAAAATATGGCTTCACCGCTTTCTCCTCAGTACGCACTAAGTGCTTTTAAAATTTACCCACGTTCAACTGAGAAACCTTTTTGCAAACCATCTGAAAAGGATTTCATCTCAAAAGGCCGCTTTTAATATTGAAGTCAAAGCTGAAAATATTTTAGAAGGACTCGGAGCCCTAACAAATATTCTCCAGTACTTTAAGAATTTTTCATCTTTAATTTCCATGAAATTTTGTATCTCCGTGTTGTTTTGTGTTCCGGGTCCTAACATATAAAAACTTAAAAATAATTATAAAAACTCATAATGTAGTTTGTAATAAAGTTATAATGCTCTTTATCGCTTCGTTAAATTCGTATTTAAATGTTAAATCTTTGAGCTAGTAAATTGAACCAATTAAGACAGTTTGGAGGACGTGAGTTGTTTAAAGTTGTAAAATAAAATAGACTGTTCCTTAAAAATTGTCATATTGGAGGATTGATGTGGTTATATTCCACTGTAAAAGCGTTCCTCATTCCAATCCATCATCGCAGTTCCCCCAATCAGCCCCAACCCTCTCGCAACGCCAGCGACCGGAATTCTGCCGCACCAGCAGGTAATTTTTCCCCTGTTCTTGGGCGATTCTTCTCCTAGAATCTTAGCTAACAAGAAACTTGTATAATCTACTTACCGATGGGCGGGGTTTAGCAAGAAACACATTGCATTTATTCTTGTTTGGGGTTCGTGGGTTAGGGCTGCAGGAACTAAGTGAGAAGCTAGGATGGACGTCGCCGGCGAGGCGAGGGTTACCAGCAGCAAGAAGTGGACCGTCGTATACCCTGTGTACATCAACTCCAGGAAGACGGTCGCGGAAGGGCGCCGCGTCGCCGCCGGCAAGGCCTGCCCCGACCCCACCTGCGGTGAGATCGCCGATTTCTGCTCGCACCTCGCACCTCAAGATCCCTTGCCGGATCGAGGTAACCCACCAAACCCCCACATTATTCTTCCATCCATAGATTGATTAAATGGATTATTGATTTCTATTTAACTCGGTGTTTGTAACTTGACTGTTTTGGAGTAGTCGGATAAATCGTACCCGAGGGATTTCTTGCAAGTGGGGAGGGTGAGAATGCAGCTCAAGAGGGATGATGGCTCCCCTGTCAACCCAGAGATTGTTACAAGTAAGCATCATTGATCCCTCAAGTTCTTCTTTCCTCTTGTTTCAGTATTTGTGACAGTAAGAAGTGGGGCTTTGATTTGGTAAAAGGTGGGGAAAATATAAAATGTAGTCGAAAATATCTGGGTTATGTGAGGCTATTTCAGGGACTGTGGTTTCCAGAAACTAGTACATGATTTACTTGGCCAAACCTTCATGGAGATAAAAGATGCTTATTATTGCTGTAATGATGACTAAAATTCAAAATTCAGGAGACATTGAATCGAGCTTAAGCATGATAATTTCATAAACCTAAAAATGATAATTGTAGTGCCCGGAAAATCCCTTTGCTGCCATTGCAATTTTCCCCAATCCCTTATTTGCCACTGTCAGTGACACAGATGGGCCCTATGTGTCATTGAGATAGCAATGGCATCTAAGAGATTGCCTGCGGATCAGGTATCTGATCTGCCTAGAAGATTTTGGATAGTCTGCCAGACAAGGACAGAATTTGAAAGTATTGCTAATATTACCTGTAGTCACAACACATAGGAGGCTAAAATATTATTAATTTTTTATCTCTCATCTGTTGTGGACCCTCACAATTTTGATCTTATCTTGCTAAAAGGGAAAAACCTGTGGCTGACAACCGGCTTGCTCTACAATCGGTTTTGCCTACCTTGCCAGCCATGTGTCCCTAGTGCTAGACACTAAATGCTGATACCAGATGACAGCTCATGCGTATCAACGGTCCTTGAATATTCCTCTTCTAGTGTTTGTGACAGAAATGTTGTTTTGTTGTGTTCTTTGAGGCATTTAGAATATTAGGTGTCCGAGGAAATTTTTTATTGTGTAATTGTGTAAGCACAGTTATACTTAGAGCGTTCGATATCAGTTTACAGTAATGGTCCAATCATGGTCTTATGCATGTGTAGTGTGTATTCAGTATTTAATTTGTACGAAAAATAGTTAGTTTCGTGCATATACCAAAAACCTATAGATGGAACACTTCTTTATTCTTTTAGTTGGAAAACTAAAGTAGCTTGTGAAAATTTTTGAATTGCTGACAGTTTGGTATGATACCTTATGTTTGTGGATTCTCTTTACTTGGCTTTCAGTTTTGTTATGATGTACTAACCTAAGCTACAAAATGCACTCTTCAATTCTAAATATATCACTAAGCATTCCGTGTTTATGGATAACTGTTGTTGCTTTTTATAGGCATCTTTGCATTAGCTGTGATATTGTCCTATCTTGGTATGAACTGAACATAGCTGTGCTTTTGCAAGTTTCTCGAACAAACATTGTAAATTATTCAATTGCTTAGTATGAACTCAAGCCTCAAGGAGTCAAGGTGCAAAGCTTAAGTTGAAACTCATGTTGCATAATTAGTATACTACTAGCAAATATGCCCGTGCGTTGCAACGGGTTCACGAGGATTACATAGAGGAAGGGAGCACAAAATGAACCTTCATACTTTAGAATGTAAAAATGAACCTATTTTCTAGAAATGCCATTTAATCTGAATCTGATGAGTTGTACAAAGGGTTTATCATGGCGATAGAATTCTTACTCGGAGCATTACGTCTTATCGCATGGCGTGCTTTTTCACGATTTTTCTTTGCATATTTTTGCTTAGATGTCATGTTTGCATAGAGTATCCTCTGACGATCACGTATTGCCTGTCTTTGTTCGGGTGCTAAATTTGCATAATGGGCCCTAGCATTTGCACGTCTTGCTTCACTTTGCTTGGGTGTGCATTGTAGTTCTCCTTCCAAAAATTTGCATATGACCCCATATCTCCTTGCATAACTTTCTTTCGCCGACGAGCTTCACGACGTTTTTTTAGTAATTCATCCTTTTGTTGGTCAGATAGTTGTGCATACCGGTCCCTTTCTCGCTGCCTCTTACGTTCTTTAGGATCCGTGAGTGCTGACTGGTCACCGGATGTCATGGCTCCACTGTCATTATGAATGTTATCGCCATCTAAAAAATAACACAATTTGCATTTAGTTGCATAGTATGAGGTGAGATGAACATATGTAGACAATAGTTGATCAATATTACTTGTGTTGGTGGCGCTGCTCAGGTCTTTCAACGGAGAGTGTTCCTCGTATTGGATTGAAGAAGCCATCTCCAAGAAATACATGTCAGTCCTAGATCTAAATAATATAAAAAATACAATATGCATTAGTTATGTAGTATTATATGGGGTAAATATTTATAGACAATAGTTGATCCATATTACTTGTGACGGTCATGCTGCATAGATCTTTCAATATAGTCCTAAGATTGTTCTAAAAACCCATCTGCAAGAAATACAAAGATTGATTGGTCAATATTACGAGTAACCAAATATTTTTTAAATGAAATATAACAACATTGTATAGAAAATCCATCAAAGGTAGGAAAGGTCCAAAATCTTTGACGATTCTTATACAGTAGAAAAATATCCTTTTCTCGCTTGGACGTGCGGTATTTCTTTTTTCCCCTCCAGTCACCTACCTTATCCGAACTAAACCGCATCTGGGAGAGGGACTGAGACTCCGAGAGCGCAATCAAGCGAGAGTGCGCCACGCCGTCAATGAAAGCTCCCGCCCCTGTGCTCCTCCAGCCTTGTCGGAAACAGATCGAGACCGGCGTCCCCGCCAAGAGGAAGTCAACGCACGCAAGAAGAAACGGGCATCGTATGGTTGCTGCTCGTCCTTGGCCTCAGCATCCTTCCTCGTCCACGCTACTGCTCGCAGTCCATGGCGGCTCCTTCGTTCCTCTCCCCTCCTTCCAATCCGGTAGTGGCTCTACCCTCCTCTCCCTTCCCTCCAATCTGGTGGCGCACGGACCTCTTGAGATTGCTGGAACGGTGGAACCTTTTGTGTCACACCCGGTTTTAAGGATAAAACCGAATGCATAACTATATGTATGCTAGGATCAAGTTCCATACATATAATGATTTCATCAGTGAATAATCAGTAACAGTATCACGAAAAGAGAAATAAACGATTAAAAGATTATCAGAGTTATACAACTTATCCTGGAAATGAAGACTCCAAACTTCACAGGCAATCAACCGGGGGTTGCGTAGACCTAAAACTCAGCATCATCTTCAACAGACTTCACATCAACTTTATCTTCTGAGCAGCAATTATAACAAGCGTGAGTACACTTATGGTTGGTACTCAGCAAGTGCTGGGTTGACTGGCTTACTGCGATAAGCAATGTTAGTTGGTCAAATTTTATTAGCACCTGATTACTAAGGTATAAGTTTATACCAACCCACATTAAAAGAGAGAGAAAAGATACAACATAAGCGTATCCAAAACCATAAACATGGTTCACGATTTAATTCATCTTCAAGTTCATTAATCATGTGAGGGTCCAAGCTGCTCTTAATCGTGAGCACGGCTGATATATCAGTTTTCACAATTCGTGTCTCCCAATTTGCCCGAGGTAGCTAGCCTCTTAAACACTTACGAGGTGAGTGGCAAGGGATTCACTACGAGGCTTTTACAAAGATTCCCTAACTTATGACAATCCGCTAAGGTTTCAGGCCGCAGTGGTCATAACCCTCCCTAATGAGGAAGACGTCTTAACCAGGATCATATCTAAGCCTCAAGAGGACCGGGCTATACCCCATCAATGCACTCCACTCTTGCCCTTTCGGTAAGACTGTCATAAGCCAGAGTTTCTAATTAATTAGCCAAGACTAGAGCCATATAGTATTGTGGTTGCACTGTTTTCCTGGGTGGTTCTTTATGTTCCGATTAAACATATGATCTTGTAATTAACAACACAAGGGGCGTGAACATGGATAAAACAAGTGTAATTCCCAAACCGGAACCAGTTATAGCAACTAAGCAGAAGCTACCTAACATAAAGGTAAAACCCTGTTAGAATCGAAACTCTTACTCTCATCGAGAGGATGACACTAGGAGTTGGGGCAATTTTCTAGTTTTCTTCTCACACAATGCCATACCAACCCGAGGGGTTGGAGTTACATATTTATAGCTGGCCAAGACAACCAAGCATATGCCAAGATGCTAGTCTAAGATGCTAGTCTAAAAGCTAGTGATGCTTAGTCTAAGATGCTGTCCTATATGCTGTCCTAAAAGCTAGTCTAAGATGCTGTCCTAGATGCTGTCCTAAAAGCTAGTCTAAGATGCTTGCCGAGGACCACAAAGACCAACAGTACAAAGACTTATCCCATCATTCTCCCCCTAAGTCTTGTGCGTCGTCTTGTGGAAAAGTTGGACCATCCCGGTCCGGGAACAAAGCTCAAGAAACTTGATCCTCCCAAGGGGTTTGGTGAGCAGATCCGCAAGCTGGTCCTTGGTGTTGATGTAGCTCGCCTTGATGCTCCCTTCCTCCAAGCAGCCTCGGATGAAGTGGTACTTCACCCGGATGTGCTTGCTCCGTTCATGAAAAACGGGGTTCCTTGCCAGGGCCAGAGCGGACTTGCTGTCCATCCTGAGTTCCACCGCTTCAGTGGCTCTTCCGAGAACAGTCGAGCGAGCCAGAGCGCCTGAGTTGAAGCGGTGGAGGCTGCTATGTACTCAGCCTCGCAGCTGGACAGGGCCACCACCTGCTGCTTGACCGATTGCCAGCTAACGAGGCACTTGCCGAGGAAGAAGAGGATCCCGCTTGTGCTCTTGCTGGTGTCGATGTCGCCGGCGTGGTCGCTGTCGCTGTACCCGACGAAGTGTGCCTCCCCAGGACACCTCGGGTAGTAGAGACCGTGGTCGAGAGTCCCCGCAACGTAGCGGATGATCTTCTTCACAGCCTGCTGGTGCTCCGTCGTCGGTCGCTGCATGAACCGACTAACGTAGCCGACGGAGAATGCCAAGTCCAGCCGTGTGTGGGCGAGGTAGCGAAGGCTCCCCACAAGACGCCGGTACTGCGTAGCGTCCACCTCCTCCGCTGTGCTGTCGCGGCTCAGCTTCAGCCTCTCCTCCATCGGAGTGAGAGCTGGGTTGCAGTCGGTTAGCCCAGCCAGCTCAACAACGCGCTTGGCGTAGGCGGTCTGTCGAAGCGTGATCCCAGAGTCATCCTGGTGCACCTCGATCCCTAGGTAGAAGGAGAGAGGTCCCAGGTCACTCATCTGGAAGGTGGCCTTCATCTCTTCCTTGAACGCCGCCACCTCCGCATCCTTGGTGCCGGTGATCACCAAGTCGTCGACATAGACACCCACCAGCAGGGCATTTCCTCCATTGCCCCGCCGGTAGATGGCCGCCTCGTGCGGGCTTTGCTCGAAGCCCATCCCCTTGAGCGTGGAATCCAACTTGGCATTCCATGCCCTCGGTGCCTGCCGCAAGCCGTAGAGAGCCTTGCGCAGGCGTAGCACCTTGCCTTCGTTGCCGGGGATCGCGAAACCCGGCGGCTGGTGTACGTAAACCTCCTCCTTCAAATCGCCGTTAAGGAACGCCGACTTGACGTCCATGTGATGAACGCGCCAGCCCTTCTGGGCGGCTAGCGCAAGGAGTCGCACGGATTCCATCCGTGCCACAGGGGCGAAGGCATCGTCGAAGTCGATCCCCTCCTGCTGCACGAAACCTCGTGCCACCAAGCGGGCCTTGTGCTTCACGATGGCGCCGGCTTCGTCCCTCTTCAACTTGAACACCCACTTAAGGGTGATCGCGCGGTGACCGCGAGGAAGGTCAGCAAGCTCCCAAGTGCGGTTCTTCTCAACCGCGTCCATCTCCAACTGCATCGCGGCACGCCATGCCGCGTGTCTCTCGGCTTCTGCGAAGGACCGAGGCTCGCCGTCGTCGCACGCAAGGTGCAACTGCGCCTCTAGGTCATGAGGCACCAGTCCTGGCACCGGCTGGTCGCCGAGAAGGTCTTCCATTGTGCGGTACCGCAACGGCTCGCCGTCGTGGTACGCGTCGATGCGCTCCTCGTCGTGGGAGAGAGGAGTGGCAAACTCCACTGGGCTATGCTCGGCACGGGCTAGTGTTGGAGTAGGCGTGCCCGGAGGGGTAGCTGGTGGTGCTGGAGGCCGTGGGGTCGCCGGCTGTGGTGGAATCGGCGAAGAGCTCATCGCAGTCGAAGTAGTAGCTCGAGAGCGTGCCGCTGCCGAAGTAACGGGCGCCGGAGTCGGTGGAGACTCGGGGACTAGGGTAGGCACGCTCGGTGAGGAGGAGCTGCCTACTCCCCCAGCTCCCTCGAAGTGGACGTACTCGACAGTGAAGTCTTCGTACGTCGGTGTCGAGCCGTCGTCCACCGTCTTGTCCCATGCCCATCCTCGCCCTTCGTCGAACACTACGTCGCGCGCCGTGCGCACACGCTGTGTCTCCGGGTCGAGAATGCGGTAGGCCTTCGAGCCCTCCGCGTAGCCGATGAACACCCCTGGAGTGCTCCTGTCGTCGAGCTTGCCGATGTGGCCAAGCTCTTTGGCGAACGCGAGGCAGCCGAAAACCCGCAGGTGGGAGACCGCCGGCTTGCGCCCATGCCAAGCCTCGTACGGTGTTCTGCCATCGAGGGCCTTGGTGGGCGAGCGGTTGAGGATGTAGACAGCTGTCACCACCGCCTCTCCCCAGAAGACAGTCGGCATCCCCCTCTGTTTGAGGAGGGCCCGAACCATCCCCACAACCGTCTGGTTGCGCCGCTCGACGACGCCGTTCTGCTGCGGGCTGTACGGCGCGGAGTAGTGGCGCTGAATGCCCTCATCAACGCAGTACGACGCGAATTCAGCCGCCGTGAATTCGCCGCCGTTGTTGGTGCGCAGCACGCGTAGCTTGCGGCCGCACTCCGCCTCCGCAGCAGCCTGCACGGACCTGATGGCGTCCGCAGCCTCTCCCTTGCTGCCGAGGACCATCACCCACATGTAGCGGGAGAGGTCGTCGATGAGCAGCAGGAAGTAACGTCGTCCTCCCGGTGTGGCCGGTGTCACCGGGCCACACAAGTCCCCGTGCACGAGCTCGAGCCGCTCCTTGGCTCGGAAGCTCGTCTGCTGGGGAAAGGGGAGTCGCCTCTGCTTCGTCATCACACAGACGTCGCAGAACTGCTCCACGTGGTCGAGGCATGGCAGGCCTCGCACCATCTCCGTGGCACTGAGCCGCTTCAGGGCCTCGAAGTGAAGGTGCCCGAAGCGCTCGTGCCACTGCCACGCTTCGTCATCCCGGCGAGCGGCGAGGCAGAGAGGTTGTGCCACCTGCAGCTTAAGGATGTAGAGTCGATTCGCGCCTCTGATTACCTTGGCAAGAAGGCGACGATGGCGATCCCAAATCCGCATGACTCCGTCCTCGATCGTTACGCGCGAACCGTTCTCATCCAGCTGTCCCAAGCTGATGATAGAGTTCCTCAACGCGGGGATGTAGTAGACTCCGGTGAGCAGCCTGTGCTCACCAGACCCGGTGGTGAAGATGATGGAGCCGACACCCTTGATCTCTACGCCGGAGGCGTCCCCAAACTTGACGGAGCCTCGGATGCTGCAGTCAAGCTCGGAGAAGAACTCCTGCCGACCGGTCATGTGATGGGTGGCACCGGTGTCGAGGCACCACCCATCAATCTTGTCGTTGGTGGAGGCGTCGCCGAGAAAGGCGTGTGCCCTTGACTCGTCAAGGTGGAGGAGAACTGCTGCGGCCGATGCCGCTGGAGGTAGCTCGATGCTTGCGTGTGCCAGAAGGAGAGCCGACTCCTCCTCCTCCACCTGTGCGACGTGGGCCTGGCCGCGTCGTGGCTGTCGACAATTCCTGGCCCAATGACCAACCCCGCCGCAGTTACGGCAGGTGTCGTCTCGTGCCGGCTTGCGTGCGCCGGCGGCGTCGCCCTGGGCGCCTCCACGAGCGCCACCCTCGGTACGTCCTCGCGCCCCGACCTGGGCGCCTCCGCGCGCCTTGCGCGGCTTGCCGCGCTTGCGGCCGCCTGTCGAGAAACAGGACTCCCCCTTCCTCCCACCACCTTGGGATGCCTCCCACTGCTCTCGAGTGAGATGGAGTTTCCCGCCAATGGTGATAGGCCCCGAGAGAGGCTGTGACTCATCGCTGTCGACGACCTTGAGGCGACCTATTGCCTCCTCGATCGTCATCGTAGAGAGGTCCAGCAGAGACTCGATCGAGCGAGCGATCTGCCTGTACTTCTCGGGGACGCAGCGAAAGAGCTTCTCGATAGCTCTCTCCTCGTCGTAGGTGTCGTCGCCGTACTGCACCATCTTCTGCAGCAGAGTGTTGAGACGGAGAGCAAAGTCATCAATGTCCTCACCTGGCTTGAAGGCCAGGTTCTCCCACTCCTTGCGAAGTGCCTGCAGTGTGGACTTGCGGGCGCGGTCGCTGCCGATGCGTGCCGCAGCGATGGCGTCCCAGGCGTCCTTGGCGGTCCGCTTCTTGGAAAGCGTGAATTGCATCTCGGTCGGGACTGCAGCGATGAGAGCATCCAGCGCCCGTCGATCTTCATCGAAGTCGACATCGCCGTACCGGACTGCCTCCCACATGTGCCGCACCTGGAGCCTCACCCTCATGACCGCGGCCCACTCGACGTAGTTGGTCTTGGTGAGGGTAGGCCACCCACCACCAGGACCAAGGTCCCTGACCACCGCTTGGACGCCATGGTAGCCATGGCGCCGATCTGGGGAGGGAGAGCCGCGCCGCCTGTGAGGGCCGCGCTCTTCGTCGACCCGGCCGCCGTTGCCGAGAGCACCGCCATCGTGCGCGCCCCCGCCTGGGGCTCCGCCGGCGCGTCCGCGCCTGTCTGGGCTGCCACCGCCGCGCCCGCCCCCGCCTGGAGCGTCGCCGGCGCGTCCGCGCCCATCTGGGCCGTTGCCGCCACCCCCGTGGGGGTGCGCAGCTGCCCACAGCCTCGCCCGCTCGCGAGCTGTTTCCCTTGCCAGCCCGAGGTCCACGTCGGTGCCGCCGTCGGCGGAGGCAGAGCTACCGGAGCTGCTGCCGCGCAGAACCTCGAGCTCCGCTGCCGCCGCCGCCGCCGCATCTGCCGCTGCCGCTGCCTCCACCTCCGCCCTTGCTGCTGCCAGCTCCGCCGCTGCCAGCCTTGCCGCCCTTGCCGCCGTCGCTGCAGTTGCTGCCGCCGCTCGCTCGCGCTCCTCTGCCGCGGCGACCTCGGCCTCCTGCCGGTGCCGCGCGCTCGAGGCGACCGAGCGCTGAGACTGCCCTTCGGACATGGCGTGCTAATGGGGGGCTGCTGCGTGGGGAGGAGGTTGCCTCAGACGAGCTGCTGCTGCTGCTTGTCTGTGCAGGGGGGAGAGGTGAGCAGAAACAGCAGGTGTTGTTGCTGCTGGCTGAGAGCGAAAGGAGACGTGGGAGGGAGAGGAACATGAGATGTTCAGGCTGCAGGAAAGAACGGCTCTGATACCAATTGTTAGAATCGAAACTCTTACTCTCATCGAGAGGATGACACTAGGAGTTGGGGCAATTTTCTAGTTTTCTTCTCACACAATGCCATACCAACCCGAGGGGTTGGAGTTACATATTTATAGCTGGCCAAGACAACCAAGCATATGCCAAGATGCTAGTCTAAGATGCTAGTCTAAAAGCTAGTGATGCTTAGTCTAATATGCTGTCCTATATGCTGTCCTAAAAGCTAGTCTAAGATGCTGTCCTAGATGCTGTCCTAAAAGCTAGTCTAAGATGCTTGCCGAGGACCACAAAGACCAACAGTACAAAGACTTATCCCATCAAACCCAGATTGGCAAAGAATGATCATAAAGACTAGACATATCCTTAATTAAATCCATCAAAATTAAGACACATGCATGCGTAAAGAAAAGTTGTATTTATTGTGATTATTAGAACAAAAGAATGATCAAGGAAACACTTGCCTTTCTTCTAGAGAATAGCTGCTCAGTGTTTTCAAATCTTGTTCTTGAAACTCTTAATCTTCAAAGCTCTTGAATTGCGCTCCTTCTAACGTCACACAAGCATCAGGCCCAAGCAAAACAACAAACAAACAAGAACAACTAAGAACAGATACACCAAACAAAAGGAAAGCTTAAAAAGAACATACTAAGGGATAGGGCTCGTTGCTACGGTCACGTGAACGAAAGAAACGCGGAAAACGAAGGTACGGTTGAAAAGAAACAACTATCGGAAGGTTTATGTTATAAAAGAGAACAAAGAAACTATAAGCTTCATTTATTTTAATTTAGAAAACTAATGTAAAAGATATTCAAATGAGCATATCCCTAATTTTAATTAACTCATATTATATTTGCATTTATAAAGACGAGGTACAACTTAGTCAAATTTTATATATAATTGTCTATGTACAAATTACACTAATTAAACAATTAATTAGAAAAGAAACTAGTGAGAGCATCTAAACGTCGAACTTTATGGTTCGTGTTGAACTAAACAAATTAAATTACAAACACATTTGAGTTGATATTAATCAAGTTACATTAATTATGAAAACCAGAGCATAGATCTAATTGGATTTTATTTAGGAAAACTAGATGATAGGACATTAATCAAATTAAATCTATATTTAATTTTAAAAACAGGAACTACGGTACAAAAGCGTTACTCAATGATAGCTTAGGGTTTTAGAAGACTAACGGAAAAAGAACGGATCAAAACGGATCTAAAACGCGAAATTAACTGTAGATTTCAGGGACTAGCAGGGAAGATTTGCAAGACACAAAAACAATGCTCGCAAATTAGGAAAATTTTAGGGTTAGATCTGAAAAGACCACGGGTGGGGCTAGGTTGTAAAGATCTAATCTACTAGGGGGTTTTCTGCAGATTTTGCAAGACACATGAAAAAGATAGAAAATTACAGAATTCACCGGGGCCTAATCTGGAAATTCTCGATCTTCTCCATGGCTGCCGAGCGGGACCTTGCTGCTGGCAAAATTGCCGGCGATTTAGGGCACGAGAGAGCGGGGAGCGGGGGAAAAGAAAGAGGACGACGAGGGGATTCGATTTTGGGGCTTACCGTGGGCGGGGACTCACCATGGTGACCGGAATCGACGGCGCAAGGAGGCGGCGGCGCACTGCACGTCGTAGATGGAAGAGGGAGCGCGAGCAGAATTAATGGCGGTGCTCTGACCTGCGACACGAGGCGAGTAGAGGGAGGGCCGTAGGGGTGGAGGGCACATAGGACCGGCGTTTGCCTCCTTCGCACGCGCAGCAGGGAGGCGCGGGCAGCAGGGCAGAGCTGGAAGGTGCGGCAGCAGGGGGCGAGGGCGGCGCACAGGGGTGGCGGCACTGGCCTGGGTGCCACGAGGAGGGGACGCGCGCAGGGGGCCGCGACACGAGGGCTCAGGGGCGGCGGCGCTCTCGCAGGCACAAAAGACACGGGCAGGGGGGGACGCGCAGGAAACAGGGTGCTCAGCCAGGTTTTGTAGGGGCTCGGTGTCCTGGCTTGGCGTGCTGCGCACGCCTAGAACGACGGCTCGTTGGACTGGGACTCGTTCTTGAGTCCAGATTGCCCACCGAAGGATCGAGATAGAGATAGGGCTGACCAGCGGGGCCCACAAGTTAGCGAGCAAAGAGAGGAAGGAAGAGGTAAAGAGAGAGGAAACGACCTGGCGTCGGGACTAGAGTGGCCGAGCGAGTTCGGTTATGGGCCGAAACAGGTTCGGACGAGGGCCGAACATGAAAACGGGTCGACTAAAAAAAAAGAGGCGCGGGCTAGCGAACAAGATAGTACAGACAAGTGGTACTGGGCTGATCAGGAGAGCAGACTGGAAAGAGAAAGAAGGGAGAGAAGGGTCGAGTGGGCTGCACCTTTTCATATGGTGCGAACGGTTGGGTTTGCATGACGCATACGTCGAGGATAACATCGTGAGTTGTTTAGTCTCGAAAGAAGTCCAAAACGAGCACACGGTGAAACGCTACCTCGGCCTGCAGGTGGCATACGGGTATACAGGCGTACGATGGGGACGAACATGCGTGGCCGAATTGAACTCGGTCAACGAGTCATAGCACGCATGCGTAGGAAAACTGAGCATTGCGTGGTACGGTTATCATGGTGAAAACAAAAGGAAGAGGTGGAGGAGTGACAAGCGGGACCGTGTCATCGTAGAAAGCCGAAGAGGAGCGCCCGACAGGGCCGATATTGGTTCGCGCCGATGAATAGAATTCGGATCGCGGAGAGAAGGGTAAAGAGAGAGGCAAAAATGTTGGGCTGCTGAGGGAGATTGGGTTGAGTCTAGGATTTCAGAGCAATGGTGCTGGTTGCTGGACCTGACGGTGAATACAACGTAGCATCATCGGAAAAGCACTGAAAACGAGCCACGAAGCATTTTTTCAAGCGTGAGTTGATCGGTGAGAAAGATTAGAGAACGAGAAACTCGATGGGGCATCTTAGGGAGTCGGAGGGGACAGAGTTAAAAGGATGGACAACGAAGAAACAACTTGGTTCGACTACGACGAGATATTTGGAACTACAGAATGAGGAAAAGAAAGAAAGGGAAAATGATTTTGGGAGCTTCCTCACCTCATGGAAAGGCTTCTAGACAACATCAACTCGGTGGAAGAAGGCGATCGACGGTGAGAGGCTGTCAGGTAGCCTTGACGAGCTGTTAAGCTTCGGAAAGGAAAGGCAAAAGGCAAAAACATGGGTGTTCGCTTCGGTACCTCAAGGAGAAGCTTTTGATTTACTTTTTGTCGTCAAAACGCGACAGATGACGAGATTACGGCGGTGGCCGAGCCCAACAGCACGGTTCTACGGTCTTGGGGCGAATAGGACTAAAAATGAATTAAGTCCAGCTCGAGATGAAAAGAAAAAGAATTCATTTTCCAAAACATATTTTTAGGCTTAAAATAAATTTAGAAAAATCCAGATAAATATTTTTAAACCATGAAGAATATATCCAGAAGAATCCCAAAAATTCCGAGGAAAACTCTGGAGATAATTTGGGACACGAGGAATCCAAATAAAATACTTTGAATTTGAGAAAAGATTTTAGAACTTTCCAATAAATGGATTTAGCTATAGGAAAATGAGAATATTTACCAGAAAAATTCTCGAAAACTTTAAGGATGGATGAACACATTCTAAAAGATATTCACATCCTAAAATTAAATATTTTAGGGTGTGACATTTTGTTAGCTTTCGTTATTTGCATTTTATTGCAAGGAGGCCACGATATGGATTCATATGCACACATTGCGACAGTAGCTGAGTCTGCGTCTGAAATGGATCGTTGCCGTGCGTGTCGATTCATGGGTGTTTGGAAGGAAAGGATTAGGCCCACACCGCCTGCTGCCCAGGAAGATGGAGATTTTTAGGTTTTGATGACGGACGAAACCTTGACAAGGCATAATGCATGAAGAATTTCTTCCATGCTTTAGAATTAGGAATAGATTTGGTTCAATGTGCTAGTAATCCTCGTAGAATGAGGTTTACCTCTAGTATCTAGTATGTTTTTTGTCAGCATCATTAAGAAAATTTTCCTTTATTGGATCAGTTTTCACCGATATGTTCTGTTATGTGTTATCATGTAGTTTTTTTTTATGAAAGTTAAATATACACTGATATGTCTATATGTGAATTGGAAACCATCCTTCACCGCATCATCAGCTCTAGATAGATGCAAAAGGAAATGTAGTAATGGAGTATCTCACAAGAAGAAATCAGTAATTAAATCATTTCATGCCATTGTCCTTTTATGAAATTATGTTCCTGTAACATTACTTACTCACTGAGTCACTGTCTTACTGAACTGTATAGTGCACACACGTATTTCTTATTTCTGTGAAGTGGTGCAGTTACTTCTTTTGTTTGTATGGATGTACGCTCAATCTAGTGCTACTACATCATCAAATTGTTAATACAGGTTTCCATGCAGTCTATTTGTTTGCCTCTACATTTTCTTTGGAAATACATTCAATCTGTTCAACATTTTTTACTAGCCTTCAAATTAGCTACAGATTCATGTTGTAGATATAGGTAAAGTTCCATCTATATTTTTGAACTCGACTATTTTAGCTAGTTCATGATGTTTGTTATGGTGAACCATATATCTGTACTTTCTTTGGGAGAGTTGTTGGACCACCTGAACACTCCCAGAACAATGAATATTTAGTATAAGAGTTGTTAGTCAGTATGGCATGGTTATAAAAATTTTCCTTTATTACAGGAAGAAATTTGGCCAGCCGGTAGTCTGATTATGTTAGGACTTTTGGACCATTAATAGATTAATGCCAAAGAACTGCATTTCCATTTAGTCTGCTTCGTGTTTTGTCTGTAAGTAAAATTGAGGGTACAGATTTTCTGCCCCAAAATTGTTGAAATTAACCACGAAAGTGAAACACTATTGTCTGGATAAATTGTTGCGGATCAGTAGCCTGCCTTGTATTTATATAGGCCAGTATAAATTGAAGGAAGGGGCATAATAGTACAATTATATTTATTTTATTTTATTTTGACTAGGGTGTCAGCAAAAAATTGCCACACTGTAGTCTAGTTAGCTTGCTGTTTACGAGGTTCTGATATACAAAATATGGTTGTACCTGACAGGGAAAGGTTATATTTTCGTATTTCCAATGATGGATGTGGTATGGTTCTATTGTGTTTTGCTGCAGTATCTGGAATAAACAGGCCTCGGTATCCTGATTGCTGCCGTTGTTTCTTCATCTTTGTTTACCTAGCCTTTAGTTACTTTCATGCTTAAGCTTCACTATATATTCCTCATGCATGCTATCAAAGATTATTTTTGAGCTGCTCATCTTACTCATCCGCATTGCAGAGAAGAAGCTGATGCTCCAGGTTGCGGAGTTGGTTCCTAAGCATCTCGGAAGGACTAAGAAGCAGGAACCTGCTTCCAATTCTTCATCAACAGCCCCATCAAAGCCGGGAAAGGGTGGAAGGAAGAAAAAGTAATCGTGTCATTGCATTCACCGTTTGTTAATTGCACAAACATGCCAAGTTGCTCTTGAGGTGTGAGAAATAGTGATCGTATGGAACTATGAAATTAAGAGGGGTAGGTTACGGAACTTTCAGTGGAACTGCTTTCTGCTTAATTACAGGAGCTTAGCTGGTCGTGCTTACTGAATCAACTGGCAGATGTTAAGTAGTTTTAATTGAATTCTGAATATGCAAAACCATTACATGGTAGGAACTAAGTGCTGCATGAATTTTATTTTTAGTTTTAACGTTAACCCTGTGGGTTTTTGGCCAACGCAATTCTTTATGGCCTACTGCGCGGCAATCTGCATGTTGGAACCACGAGATGGTATTAACAGAAATAATCAGTGTTTTTTTCGGCTCGGTTTGAGAAATAATTAGTGATTTTTTTTCCAAACACCAGAGTCGATCTAATCTTTTCCCCTATTCTTCTCTCACTTTATCTTGTTATATACTCCCTCCATCCAGAATCTACGTTTAGGCTGGCTCTGTTTGGATGTCGATATTGGAGGCCTTGGCATTAAATTGGGTTCAATGCCAAATCAGCCTAGTATTGGTATTGGGTTACAATACCAAAGTCATTGTTTGGATGTAGATGAAATTGCTACATGGAATCAAAGAAGCTGGCGGAATACCGATTCATGTTTGGATGTCCACACCGTGGCATCTGATTCTGGCCATCTTCTTCCCCTCCACCTCAGCCACGTTGGCGGTAGCGCTCGTCCGGGCCACCGACACCTCACCGGAGAAGGCCAACTGCTCTCTGGCGCAATCAGGGGTCCGACGAGGGTGGACCTTGGCGGCGCGCCGGACCACCACATGGCTGCCCCACACGACCACCCCAGAAGCCTCTCTGCAACCCCGTGCTCACCAGACAACCCGTGCGCTCGGCACGGCAGCAACCCAAGGTGGAAGACAACGTCGAAAGGGGTGCTGCGGTGGTAGATTTGCTTGGGGTTTGATTCAAACGGGTTGTTGGGTGACTAGTGATGCTCCACACGCAAGGAATTAAGGGGAGCTCAAGCAGTGCTGTGAAGAGAAGGAGAAAGGGGAGCGGCGGTGCTGGTCATGGGAGGAGCTCGACGATGGGGAAGAAGGGGGAGTTGAGCCGCCGGACACGGGGAAGGGCGCACCGAGCCGCCGGACATAGGGAGGGGGGCGCCGAGCCGCCGGACACGAGGAAGAGGACAGTCGCCTCGCACCATCGCCCGCCTCATCTACAATTCCACCCAATACAGAGGGTCACGGCTCCGTATTGAGGGCGAGTTGGCGCAGGTGTAGTGAATACCGCTACAACATTTAGAATGATTTTCAATTCCAAAGTCTAAGCCATCCAAACAACGGCATTTGGTGTAATCGAGTGCTGATGCCAATTCCGGAGCCTCAATGCCAACATCCAAACGCAGTGTTAGACTTTTTCAAGATCAAACGTTTTCAATTTTAACTGCAAATAGCAAAATGGTCATATATGCCAATAACATAAAAAATATGGATGCCAATAACAGAAAACATGTCAGTAGATTTATTGTGAAACCAACTATTATAACATGTAATCTTTCTGTTTGAAATAATTTATTTTAGAGATACTGTTCTAAACATAGCTATATTCTAGAATGGAGGGAATATTATCATATTTCATTATAGATTTCTCTTCTCAATTGAAATCCTAATGAGCCACGTTGAATTAAAAATCGACTGATTCAGGATGGAGCGTCCACAACCGATCCGTGCTACAGGTTAAAAAAGAGTCAAACTTGGATGGTCAACACCCTAGACGGGAAAAGCCACGCTCACACGTAACGAACTGATGCAGGTGAGCTAACCATTGACGAAGAGGTGGCTCTTTTCTTTTCTGATTTTCAATTTTTCATTAGTTAACAAAAACTAGTTCCCGGAAACTCGTAGCATAAGAGTCACGCACAGGCTTATTCCGACCGTCTGATCTACGAAGTACTAGTAGAGCACGCACGACCAGGAGGAGAGAAAGAAAAAGAATCCGAAGTTCCGTCCGTTCCTTGCCCCCGAGCCCCGCCGACCGCTGACCGGCCACCCCACCTCCATCTCCACCATCCCTTCCTAGGATCCATGGTAACGCCACTGAACCTCTTTCTTGATCAGAGCCCTGCTTGCGTTTGGATTTCTTCATCCTGTCCTTACTTTTACGCCTGGCGTGGGCGGCGGCGGTGTTGTTTCCATGGTGGATGCAGTCGGCGTTGTTCAACTTCCACTCATTCGTGACTGTGCTGCTGCTGCTGATCTGCACCTGCACGTACCTCCCCTCCCTCCTCATCCGCCGGACAGGGCGCGCCGTCTTCTTGCCGATACGATTCTTTTCTTTTTATCCTCTTAATCTCAATATTGCTAAAGTTCACGTGTTTTTCTTAGAGTAAAATACACTGTCGGTCCTCGAATTTGGCTCGGGGTATCATCCCAGTCTCCAAACTTTTAAAATGCACATTCAGATCTTTAAACTTGCTAATAATATCATGGAAGGTCCAAATCATAGTTGTTTAAGCTAAATCAAAAGTTATATAATTTTTCAAATAAAAAATTATATACACACAAAGGTAATTTATACCAATTTACTTGTACAAATATATTCAAATACAAAAGATCTATATAAAAAGTTGTAAAATAAGAAACTCGTATGATCAAATTTGTAAAGAAATAGAAAATAAAAAGGATAAATGTTGAAGGAAATATTGGAAAAGAAAATATTCGGCATAAAATTTTAAAACAAAATTTTTGAAAAAATTAGAAAAATATAAGAGTTGAGCAGAAAAATTGAAAAATAAAATTTGAACCCACGTGTAAGCTCCACATAAGTTGAATACTTCCATTTTATAATTTAAAAATCTTGATTTGGACTTCACATGATACAATTAGCATGTTTGAGGATCTGATTATATATTTTGAAAGTTTGGGAACCAGGATGACACCCCGAGCCAAATTCGAGGACCGGCGGTGCATTTAACTCATTTTCTTATATTCTTCTCCCATTGTTTGTTGCTGACTTGGTTCTTATCATCCTTGCATTCTAGGTTTAACATATGTGCATATTGTCAATGGGAACATTAATCATGTTTAACTGTCGATTGAGTAGATCAATGGGACTCAGAGAGGGAAAATGGTATACCCTCCTCTCAATGCTGTCAATCGTAGGCTTCTCAATGCATACCCTCCTCTCCACCACACTACACATTCACTTATGACTCCATGAGGTATGCTATTTTTTTATTAACTCTTAAACCGATTTGTAGGAGCGGGTGATAGCATCACCTGCCCGTGAAAATGTTTTCTATTTTATTCCAAAAATTTATTTAAATCTTATAATCCATACTATAAAAGTTGATACAATTGAAAACAAGTCCCACCATGATTAGGCCCACCTTACACTTCACGGAGGTCCCACTTGCTGTCGGTGTTTTACCGCCAAGCCCACCGAGGGACCCTGAGGTAGTAGGTTTTACATGGGGTGTCACCGAGATCTGGAACTCGAAGGTGCAAGGAACATGAAAGTTTAGACAAGTCCGAGCCACCGAGAGTGTAATACCCTACGTCCTGTGTGGTGGTTTGTATTGCCTTAGATGTGGATTGGTTTGGAGGGGGTCCCTGCCCTCCCTTATATAGTCTGGGGGGATAGAGTTACAAAGATCCTAGCCAGATACGAGCTCAGGAGTCCTACCCGGGTACTACTCTGGTAGTTTCCTTTTGTTCCAACTAGTCCCACTCGTGTCTGAGTAGTTTACAATAGGTATAAGGTATGGGACATGCCCCATCCCTTATTCTAGAAAGTCTATGATATGTTTGCAGTCCCGTGGCCCCTGAGCTCTTCGTAGCCGAGTACTGCAGGCTTCCGAGTACTCCAGAAGGTGTCTTCGAGTTCTTCTGAAACTCCATCTTGAAGGTGTCTTCCTAGTACTTCATTGGCTACCTCGAGGCTATGAGGTGCTCATGGACTGAGTAGTCTTCTTTTATAAGGGTGCGGTGAAACTCAACCCCTGAGCCTTAGGTTGAATCGAAGAATTAGGCTGAGGGTAAAATTTGTCTTGAATCTTTTATCTTCCAAAGAAATTGAAAAATAAGCCAACGATGACACGTGTCCCATAGCCCCCGAGCCTTGAATCCAAATCCTAAGTTTGGAAAAAAGGATCCAAAAAGTCGTGGCATGGGTTGTAAAAGGGTTTGAATTGATGGTTAAAATGGGCAAATTGATTCAAAAATTTGAAAACGTCTTTTTTCGGGGTGACATCCCTTAAAAATGGTTAAACAAATAACTTCCTCAAAGAAATCCCAAATTACCGCTCAAATCAAATCGTATCCCGAGAAAAACTCTTCAGCTTCTGCACAGTGACCGTTGGCCTTCTACAGTAGCACCCGCTGGTTATTTAACCGTGTGGTAAACCTAGGGTTTCCACCCTTTAACTTGCTAGCCTTCTTGCCTTCGCATTTTAGATCTGCTTTCGCAAGAACCCTAACGCCACCATCATCCAGCCAGATCTGCCATTTTGCTTTAAATCAGTAGTCACACCACCTTGTCCCGCATCCGCAGAAGTCAGTAACTTCTTCTCCACAAGAACCCGAGCATATGCACATGAAGCGTCTCGTCAATTTCAAAGCAAAGATGCCGAGGGCCAGCACTGCCGGGAGGGGCGGAAGCAAGAGGAAAACTCGTGACGAGCACGACGATGAGGCCCCATCCTCAAAGATGGGGAGATCCGAAGCTGGCGGAGAGGACACCTGGAGGTGGTCCAAGTGCTCAGAGAAGGATCTTCTCCAACAAGTTGCAGAGGGACTCCTTCAGGAGAAGGAGATGGTGCAATGGCGTCCTGCCGGTAAGGATGAGTCTCCTTATGATCTCACCAGCGAGACGGTAACTTTTGTTCATTTTGTTGAACGGGGATTGGCACTCCCCCTTCAAACTTCTTCCATGGCCTCTGCCACTTCTAGAAGTTGAAGGCCTTCCATTTGATTCCGAACTCCCTTGTTCATATTTCCATTTTCGTTAACCTTTGTGAATCATTTCTGGGCATCCAACCCCATTTCAATCTTTTTTGGTATCTGTTCCTGCTGAAGCCACAACCAAATGCCAAATCCCCAAAACTAGTCGGCGGAGCTAGTTTCCATCTTCGCCAGAATCTTGCGGACAAGTATCTGGAGTACTCAACTCCGGGTAGTTTGTCGGGTTGGCATGCCATGTGGTTCTGTATAGTGATCCACAAACCTGGGCTGCCTGAGAGAGTAGATGCCCCCCCCCCACAAAGTATGAGAGCTACTAGGTGGAGGACCTTCTAGTGGCTGACCTTGTCGACATCCCCAAGTTGGTTCAGAGGATTTGCGCCCTCAAGGCCAAAGGAGTCACCAGGGCTTCTGTCGCTTACTCCTTCTTCGACCACCGCATCTGGCCGCTCCAGAGGAGGGTCACCTACGGATATGAATACCATGGCACTGCCGACCCGTCCTGGATGGCCAAAGATGTGCCCACAACGGAGGAAGTCATGCAGCGAGTACAACGCATCCTTGACAAGGTGTACTCGGAGCCGTATGTTCCGAAGTTGTTCAGCGCCAAGGATCCGCCAAATACGGTAGGTATTATTGACTAGTCATCATGCTTAGTACTCCGCACAATGTCATTCTGACTTGTATCATTGTTGAATTTGTTGATGCAAGATGATCCGGCGCGGTTTGTCTCGCACCCACCCTTCCCAAAGGACGATGAGCCGGTCGCCCAAGAAATGCCGAGCCTCCTCGGGATGAGGTGGCCACGAGCCCGCCACGCCGGCAGCGCACCGCCTCTCGGAAGCGGAAAGTTGTCATATCTGTTACCAACGACGTCGGGCAACATCACGAGTGAGAATCTTGTCGAGTTGATGATGTTTCTATTAATCTTATTTTCTCCCCGAGTACTAATTTGTGTGAAATCTGCAGAGTTGCCGTTTATAACCCCGAGCCCCCGAGGCAAGGGGTTGAAGATGAAACCAGGGAAGGAAACCTGGCGCCGGGGCAGGATTCGACCTCGATAGCCAAGGAAGTTACTCCCCTTGGTCCCACGATTGTGGCCGCATCCAAGGGACTTGTCATCCCAAGGATGCTTCCCTTGAAGAAATTTGCAGGGTAAGTACCTGAGTAGTAATCCTCAAGAACCCGTAGATGTAGCCTTGTCTGATCTTGACTTCTTTCTGCAGAAAATCCTCTGCCGCCAAGAGCTCGAAGGAGTTTGGCAGTGATCCTGCAAGCAGGGATCAAGACCCCCTGCCTCAGACTCAACCCGCCTCACCTTCCCCTGCCATCAAGCCAATGAAGTAGATAGATGCTGCAGTGCAGGAGGAGCCTGCTCGTGAGACCGCGGAACCCGCGCCCGTTGTGACCAACGAAGCATTGATCAATGAGGGTGCAGGAGAAGACGGAGGAAGGGATCTCATGCTAGCTGATCCAGCATCCAAGTTGCCAGCCCCCGAGTCTCAGGACCTGGGCCGAGTAGAAGTGCCTGCGCCTGCGCCAGCAGATGCTCCTAACGCCAGAATTGCTATAGCAGGCGCGGCGGAGGGAATTGGTAATGCAGAGGTGACCGTTGTGGCAGAACCACCTGAATTAATCCGGCTCAAGTGTATTAACCATCACCATTAGGGCAACCTCGGTTAACCTTACACTTCAAACGGAGTAATCCACGGGTCTGTCAGGTATAACCTCCCGATACAACCACGGTAAAGCGGATCAAGTGCCATACATACAAATGCTCACGCGACGATGAGCCCAGAGAATACCACATTCCAGCAAATATTACAACATTATCATAAGTGAATATTACAGACCAAGTTTGAGTTTAGAAACCAAGTACTTCAGTGATCATAACTAATAAGTTCTTCAGAGTTTAAGCTGCAGCGGAAAATAAAACAACGAAAGCTACTTCGACGATAAGGATGTCTCGATGAAGCCCGTACGAGATATCACTCGGCATTATCTCCGTTGGACGGGGGCGTATCCCATTCCACCGACCAACCAGGGGGAAGAGTGCAGGGCCAAGTCAAGCTAGCAATCATATCTTCGAAGGTGTCACCTGAAAACGAGCCACAAGCAAGGCTGAGTATACTAATACTCAGCAAGACTTATCCGTGTAGTGGAATCTATTCCACCGACTCTAGACATGCAAGGCTTTTTGGCTCAGGGGTTTGTTTTGCCGAAAAGCATCTACAAGTGGGTCCTTACTTTCAACTTTTAGCTCAAGATTCTAGTTTCATTAACCATTCTAGATGAGCAGCTATCCAATAGCATTCATGGTGAAGCATTAAATCTCATCCAACAAGTTTATTCATCATCATTGTTCCTCTTCTTACTCTGTGGGTAAAGGGGGTTAAGCAGTCTCAATAGCCGTGAGAAACGGATGATTCGAATCGAATTTCTTAACCTTGCAAGGGAAACCTAAACACACGTCACGTGGTTACTCCCTAGAGTCACACGTGCAACTTTTCCCCTTTCTTTCCGGGTCGTGGATCGGGGCTACCCTCCGAGAGTACAAGAGCCCCACGCCACGGTTCGGCGCCGGGTCGTGACCACTCTCTGCACTCGCCATATGCACATGGGACCGAAGTTCAAAGGGTAGGATGCCGTCCCCTTGCCGGGCCAATCAGGTACTTAAGCTTACCGATTCCCATAATCTCGGCATGTGTTTAGTACGTTCAAAGACTTAACCATCACTACCACACACTGCGGCCTTAGAATTTTTCACTAGACAGACGGGCCTCAATCGTAAACATCGTACCATAGCCCGTCCGTTGTCCTTATGATTGCAGCGTGTAGTAAACATTCAACTCCTATTTTCTCGCGAGTGACAGGAAATCACTCGGCTTTTACCGGGGTCCTATTAGCACAGCATTCTATCGAACCTTACATCTAGTTTTCAAGCCTGGGTTCCTAACATCATGCAACTAAGTTTTCATTCAACTCCTATAAACTTAATGCACAAGCAAAAGAGTAGTGAGTTGCATAATTTAGGAAAAGAAATGGGTTATGCTCCGGGGCTTGCCTTCTTGTGAAAAGTTAGTCCGGGGATCGTCTGAACGTTGACCCGGGTCTTCAACTGCTTCAGTTAAATTCGCCTGGGCTTCTCGCTGCTCACTCTCGGACTCGGGCACCAGCTCGTAAGTTCCATCGGCGAGAGTAGTCGTTTCTACATGAATGCACAAGTTTAAGTAGGGGTGATGGTAAATGACATGATTTAAGTGTAACTACTACAGTGGGTACTTTCTGGTCATGAAACTTTGGGTTTAGGCACATCAGGGAAAGATATGCTTACTGTAAAATTTTCAGATGATTTCATGCAGCAGATTAATTATGAAAAATATATTACATAGTTGCTGTTAGATCCTTGTTCTTTTTGTACAGAACAAATTGTGCAACAACTGAGTTTAAGATTTTTACAGGGCTTTCATATAACCATGCAGGAGCTACTGTAAGTTTTATAGGATTTATTATGCAGTTTTCAGAGCATAGTAAATATGACATTACACTCCTAGGTTATTCAAGGATTTATTTTTAAAGGATCCTGCACAGGGTTTTTGTCCATGAAACGTTTTTACACAGCAACCTCTACCACTGAGTATCTTCTAGTAAAAATTTGAGAATTTTCCAAGCTAAGATACTATTTTCTTGATTTAATGCATGTTATTATCACATAAATCAAATAAATAGGTTCCTGTGAGATATAAAGTCTCCCAATTTTTCTCTGGCATCTAGGTACCATTAGACCAGTATATAAAAAGTTTCATTAGGTGATTCATAACCTAACTGCAGGGATAAAAATATCTAGCCACTTATGGTATGAAACTAAGTTTAATAAACAGTGCAGATAGAGATGGAATTTGGGCCTGATCTTTTTACACAGTCCTAAACATCAAGCAACTAGCTCACTGCCCAAAATTTAGGTTCAGTATTGATCTACAACAGTGGGTACAAAAGAAGTCCATTAAAGCTTCCATTTAATGTAGAGCAAAATATGTTGAGAATCTGAGAAACTTTTCGTAACAAAAGTTGTAGAGTTTCTTCTAAGGATTCCAGAACAGTTTAGTTTGCATTTTTCTGAATTTTCTGCGATTTTACACGAATTTTACAAGTTCACTGAATTTGAATCTAGATTTGAAACTTTCTTTTACAACTGGGTCCTTAAATCTTACGTGCAGACCCTTCTAAAGATTTAAATTCTTGCAATTGGGTCCTCGGGCGGCTCGGGTACGGTGGCCGGCCGAAATTCCGGCGAGGAGCTCGCCGGCGGCGAGGGGTGAGAGTCGGGGAAGGATCAGGGGTGCGAGGGCTACCTCGTGGGGGTCTTGTTCGGGTGGGGGACGACCGGGAATAGCTCGCCGGCGTTGGAGCAGAGGCGGCGACGGCGGCGGCGCGCGTCGACGGCGGTGCTCCGGCGGGCTTGGGGCGGCCTGGTCTGGACGGAAAGCTTCAGTGGCGCGTGGGGAAGCTGCTCAGGGGCTTGGCTTGGGCGGAGGAGGTCGAAGTCGAGCTGTCCGCGGTGAGCAGGGGCGGCGGCGGCGGGTGACAGCGCGGGCGGCGGCGCTCCGGTGGTCGTGGGCGGTGTTGGGCGGGTCGGCGAGCTTCAGTGGGATGATGTAGTGGTGGCTGGCACTTGAATTTGGGCAGGGGGCGGCTGTGGAGGGCTGTCCACGAGCGGGCGGAGCTCGGCGGCGGTAATGGCGGCGGCGAGGTGCTCTGGCTGCTGTGGCTCGTGCGGGCGGCCGGGGGCGCGGCTTTTATAGGGGCAGGAGGGAGGTGGGGGTGCCTGGGCGACGCGCGGGGCGGAGACACGGCGAGGGCGTGCCACTGGCCACGGCGGGCGGCAGCAGGACGCCGGCGCGGCGTGCGGCGGGCGGGAGCGAGCGACTGGCGGCCGGGGATTTGGCGTGGGCGCGAGGAGATAGCGCGGCGCGTGGATTGGGGAAGCAGCTGCAGCGGCGGCTCAGGCGGGAGGCAGGCACAGCGACGGGCGGGGCGCGGGGGTCGGGACGGCACGGCGCGACGCGGCGGTTGGGCGCGGCGGGCGGCGAGCCGGGGCACGGCACGGCGTGCGCACGCGCGGGCGCGGACTGGGCAGAGCGGCGGTGGGGGGGGGGGGGGGGGGGGGCAAAGCCGTGCGTGGGGGCGAGGGACGGCGGCCACTGGCCTGGCGGCTCGCGCCGGTCAGACATCACCGGCGACGTGGCGTGCGCTGTCGGGCGGGGAGGGGAGAGAGAGAGGAGCGAGGGGCCTAAACGCGAAAATTTGAAAAGTTTTAGGGGGCTGGGTGCAAACAGGGTGTTTTCTCCTCTTTCTAATTTGAATTTCAAAAACTTTTGAACATGAAAGTTGTTCAGAATAAAAAGTTCTACAAGTTTGGTTTCAGGCAACATCTCATTTGGCTTATGGTTTGAAAGTTAATTTAAAAATTCAAAAGTATTCAAATGTACCCAAATTCAATTTGAATTTCAACTTAACTTGTTCTAATGCTTTTCACCCTTTTATTAGTTGGTTAAGCATAGGGTTAGGCTAATGACATTGATTTTAGAAATGTAATTATTCAGGGTTGTCACAACCGTGGAGCCACTGCAGAGTGCACTAGATGACACCGCTGCCACTGCCTCAACTTTCGAAGGTAGTCCTAATTACTTTTCGATCAATGATGTTCTTGATCCAACTATGGAGTTGCTTTTAGAACCTCTACTGCATCTGGATAAGGTGTCCTTTATGATGGAGTTTGGACATTGCTTCTTTGAGTACACCAAAGTAAGTAGTCATATTGTCTGTAATATAGATGTTACTGAGAACTGTAAGCTGATATTGTGTCAACTGTTGAGTAGGATGTTGTTCAGAGCTCCAAGGAGAAATCGCAGATGTTGAGGGCTGTCGGCGACAAACTTCATCGTGCTGAGGTCTTGGAGAAAGAACTCGTTGAGGAGAAGCAGAAGAATTCCCAGCTTCAGTAGTGACTTGATGGCCTCATATCTTCACACCGCAACCAGATCATGGACATCCAGCAGAAGTATGATGCATCACTTAAAAAAGCCAAAGACTTGGCTGCCCAAAACAAGAGTAAGTATAGCCAGCTTGTCTCCGAGTTGTTGCCTTGTGTAGAGTAGTCATATTCTATAGTCTAGCGGAGTACTTTGCCCTTTACTTTCCGCAGAACTTAGTAGAGTAGACAAAGCCCTTACTGACTGGAAGTGTGATATGCATTGCCTTTCAGAAGAAAAGGAATGCCTTCAGCGAGCCTTTGAGAGCTTTCAATGACTTATGCAGATCTTGCGGAAGAGCATAGGACTATGACGAAGGAGCTACAGGATGCTGACAACCAACTAGTGACAACCAACTAGTGGCCGGCATGCAGCAAATCCAAACACTGAACTGGGATAGGGAGCGCAAGCAAAAGGAACTCAACGAGCTTGAAGCCGCTACGCGAGCCTTAGTCGACGTGGTGGATCCCGACATAAGCGGGGATACCTTGCTAGAGCGTCTGCGTGATGCTCCACGAAGTATTACCAATTTTGCAGCTAGGACAGCCAAAGTCGCCCTGGTGCATGTCTTGGCGCTTGTCAAGTCATATATCTCATCCATGGATATGAAGTTGCTTGTAGACGGCGTTGTTGCTGGTTGTATGGAGGATCAATTCAACGAGTATAGTCAAGAAATTAAACCCGTGGTGCACCAACTCATGGAGGATTTTAGTGAAGGTTTGTTTTGATTGCCTGTGTAGCAAAAAACAATGACCCTGTCTTGTAATATATTTGTGTTATGCCTGTTGATGTGTACAGAGTACTCTTATGGTACTTGTCAATAATAGAACTTTCTAGAAGACTCGAGACATGTGGGTTAAGCTACTCAGAGTGCAATGACTCTGGGAGTAGGCAGTAACATGGCGTTCGGTAGTTGGCCCCACGTAGGGACTTAAGCGAATCAGGGACACTCTGGATTGCTTGAATCATATAGGTGTGAGGACCTCTTTGACGTTCTCATAGTGACTTAGCGCAGTCGGTTCTTTTGAACCGTGTAGGCTAGTACTTGAGGTAGTCGCAACATGCGCAAGAAATCTTTACGGCTTTGGCCTTAGCAGCCTGTGGAGAGAAGTCGTGCGGAAGTGACTCGAGGCGGTAGCCCCCGAGCGTTTCCAGTGACTTGGCGTAGATAGCGTATTGTTATTACTCGTGGCTAGAGCCCCCGATTTCTACAATAAGCTTGGAGACAAAAGTAGTCATTTGGGAACCAAATCAACTCCTTATTGATGAAGAGATGCTGCATTGCAGCTGACAACTTTGGATGCAAGTTATCAAGGGATAGAAACGGCGTAGGTCCTTGATGTTCCAAGAGTTTGGAACCTCCTGGCCATCAGAGTCTTGTAGTCGATACGACCCTGGTCTTGTAACTTTGGAGATGATGAAGGGCCCCTCCCATCGCGAGTTGAGCTTATGCAGCCCGGTCTCGTCTTGGATGCGACGGAGGACCATATCACCAATGTTGAAAGATCTCTCCAAGGCATTGCGGTTGTGGTAGCATTTGATGCCTTGAAGGTAGCAGGCTGACTGGACTAAGGCATTGCATCTGACTTCTTCTGCCGAATCTAGCTCCAGTCGTCTGGCCTCGTGAGCCTCGCCTTCGTCGTACACCTCCAATGTTGGAGATTGCCATATGATATCAGCAAAGAAAATAGCTTCTGAACCGTAGACGAGAAAGAAAGGTGATTATCCTGTGGCTTTGCTTGGTTGAGTGTGCAACCCCCAGACTACTAGTGGTAACTCGTAGATCCACTTGCCACCCCTTTTGTTGTTCACGTCGTAGAGTCTTTTCTTCAACCCATCAAGGATCAAGCTGTTGGCGTGTTCAACCTGGCCATTGGCCCGTGGGTGAGCGACCGACATGTACGTGACTTCAATGGCGTTGTTTTCAAAGAATTCCCAGAACTCGTGCGAATGGAAGTTTGATCCCAGATCTATGATGATTGTGTTGGGGAAGTGGAACCAATATAGGATGTCGCAGATAAAGTCAACTACTCTATCTGATGACAGCTTTGTAATCGCCTTGTACTCGATCCACTTCATAAACTTGTCGATTGCCACCAACACATGAGTAAAACCTCCTGGCGCTGTTGTCAAAGGCCCAATCATATCCAAGCCCCAGCATGCAAATGGCCAGGAAGGTGGTATTGTGATTAGGTTGTGCACCGAGACGTGAGCTTGCTTGCCGAAGAATTGACAGTTGGTACACCGGCGAATGAGATTTTCGGCATCTGCCAAAGCCATCGACCAGTAGAACCCTGATCTGGATGCTTTCTCGACTAGTGTTCTTGATGTTGCATGGTTGCCGCAGGTTCCATCGTGACTCTCTTGGAGTATCTCTTTGCCCTCCTCGGTGGGGATGCACTTCATGAGTACCCCCGTTCTTGATCCACGCTTGTATAGCCTATCGCCAACCAGAACGTACCCTTTGCTCCGCCTGATGACACATGCAGCCTCGGCACTCTTTTCATCGACGCCAGGGGGTAGTTTCTGATCTTTGATGAAGTCGATGAAGGGTATCCGCCAATCAACCTTGATCATCATGACCTCTCAACTAGCTTCTTGTGGAGCTTGATCGATGATCATTGGATCTTGTTTCTTGATGGACGGGTGTTGTAGCTCATGAACGAATACTCCCGGAGGGACGTCTGCTTGATCAGTGCCCAACTTTGAGAGTACATCTGCGCCCACGTTGTTGTCTCAAACCATGTGAAGAATCTCTAGGGCCGAGAACTTGTTCTCAAGTTTGCGTATGTCCATGACATACACATCCATGGTGTCTTTGTTGGCGTCCCACTCCTTGTTGACTTGTTGGACAATCAGCAAGGAGTCACCATAGACAAGTAGTCGCTTGATGCCAAGAGAGATTGTCATGCGTAGCCCGTGGAATAGCACCTCGTACTCAGCTTCATTATTGGACACCGCAAAGAGAATTTGAAGCACATATTTGAGCTGCTCCCCTTTGGGTGATATGAATAAGACTCCTGCAATTTGATTTTCCCGCCATTCTACCATGAAATGGACTAGTGCTTGTGCCTTGATGGTTGTGCGTCGCTTGAAGTCGATGTTGAGAGTCCCCAGTTCCATTGCCCACTTGGAGATGCGTCCAGTGGCATTCCGATTGTGGAGTATATCCGCCAATGGGAAATCGGTGATGACTGAGATCTTGTATTCGTTGAAATAGTAACGGAGCTTCCTGGATATGATGAGCATAGCGTAGAGAAGTTTCTGAATTGAAGGGTAACGAACCTTTGATTCAGAAAGGACTTCACTGACAAAATACACTGGCCTCTGCATGCCGAATACATGGCCCTCCTCGGAGTGCTCCACCATGATGGTTGTGCTGGTGATGTGAGTAGTCACGACGATGTAGAGTAGTAGGTTTTCGCCTGGCAGTGGAGCCGTGAGGATGGGGGGTGACTGTAGATGATGCTTGAGGTCTTCTAGTGCCAGTTCTGCCTCTTCGTTCCACTAAAACTTGTCTTCCCACTTGAGTAGCTTGAAGAAGGGTAGTCCCCGTTCCCCAAGTCTTAAGATGAATCTGTTCAAGGCCGCCATGCACCCTGTGAGCTTCTGGATGTCCTTGATGGTCTTTTGAGCCCCCATGTCGGTGATGGCGGTGATCTTCTCCGGGTTTGCTTTGATTCCTCGGTGATTGACGATGAAACCGAGTAGTTTCCCTGACGGTACGCTGAAGACGCACTTAGTCAGGTTAAGCTTCCATCGGAACTTGCGGAAGCTGCCGAAGGTTTCCTCGAGATCAGTAATGAATTCGTCATGGTTTCTGGTGGACGTCGGAGCGGAGCGGGACCCGTCTCCTCATGCTGGTGGATGGGGACCCCTCGCAGCGGCAAACAGGGGCACCTCACGGCAGCGGGATAGCGGGATGGTGGCGCCGGGCTAGAATGGCTTGACGACACGATGGCGGCGGCGCGGACCGGCTCGCAGGTTGCAACGTACGGCGGGACTGGAGGGCGGCAGCGGCGGCACGGCTTGCGGGCTGCGGCGGCGTGAGGGGGAGCGACGGGGAAGACGTCAAGGGGCAGGGTATCAGGAGGGGGAGCGCTTCGGGGCGGAGCGAGAGGGAGGGCAGCGGATCAGAGCGAGGGGCGAGCGCATCGGACGGAGGGGGCGGGCGGATTGGAGCGAGGGGTGCGGGTGTCGCACGGCAGACAAACGAAGGGGGGGGGGGATGACGGGGGTCGCACCCGATGGAAATGGAAGATGACTGGAGAAAAACATCACCCTTAGCCTCTTTTTAGTAGTAGAGATAGAGATGGATGAGCACGTACAGGATCAGAGGGAACAATAACCTGCCTAACTAAAATGAGCTTGCAGGAACATCCTATTCAATCATTAGCCAAGAATCAGGATATGCAGTAAGTTATTCTTTGTAATTAAGGCTTCTACACTCATAGCAAGAAAAATAAGATAATAGAAAAAAAATAATCTTCTCAAGAAAAGAACTCAAAACATAAACAAACCAGATCTTGCTTTAGAGTCTAGATATACCTTGCATGGGTAAAACCAGAAGACTTGCAAAGATCTCTCAAGACCACGGATTGTCTTCTTTCAAAAAAACAAAAAAAGACCACAAATTGCTTCCAACATGCACTTCCATTTCATTGCATCCTGCAAATTTTGTAAACCAATATCCCATTAGTAAAACTTGACATCAAGTAACAGACTAACTATAATATGTACAAAGTGCCATCAATAAAATGTGTACTGTATTTTCCTATTAAACTTAGTAAGAGTTATTGTATTGGACTTCAATTCTCTTCTAACCGGATATTTAGCAAGGAATTGTGTTATTTGGTTCAGTGGAATTAATGTTGTTGTAAAAGGGACCGTGAAGAACTACAAGTCTCCATGTGAAATACAGATTGGTAGAGCATAATCTACACCAATAACCTAACTCTGAAATACGGAAGAGTAGAGACTAATAACAGGATTGTGTTGAGGCCAATACAAAACCTAAAACCATAAAAGCACATACCGAACATGAATTCAAGTCTAACATTGCTCTAGCTAAAAAACTAATGTCATGATATTGCTGATTTCTAATATGAGCAACTTAGAGCTGAATTGAATAGGAAAAATTTCAACCCCGAACTGTCAACTATACAATAACTGACAACAATAATATCTTGGTTGTGCTCGGTTTGAAAAGATCTAATAGATATAGGAGGTTTCAGCAAGTGTGCCAAGACACAACGAAAACCACGATAATTACAGATTTCTCCAGGGGCTAATGTGCAATAACTCGAGCTTCTAAGGCCATTGAGGCTGATGACACTGTGCAGCCAAATTACCAGCGATGTAGGTCATGGGAGGGTTCGAGGAGTGGGGGAATAGAGAGAGGAAGTCGAGGGGGTTCTGTTTTACCGCTTACCCGAGGCGGGGAGCACCAGAATCCGCCGGATTTGAGGCCGGAAGGAGGAGGAGGTAGTCTGTTCGAGGACAGAGGCGTGAGATCTCCTGGCGGCGTGAGCAACATCGGAACACGTCGTCCAGCAGCATCAGGAGGACGAAGAGGACGGCGAGGGCGGATTGGGAAGCACAAGAAGACGACGAGGGCAGAATGGGGGCGGCATGGTGTGATCCCAACGCGGCAGGGTTGGCGGGACGATCTGGGATCGTGTCACACAAAGTTTGAAGGTAGAGCTAATGGCGGCGGCAGTTTCGGCAGCGGGGTTTGCTGCTGGACTAGGATTTGCGATCTGGGATCGCTGGACGGGTGCTGACGACAGGAAATTCAGGGCCGCAGAACCATGTGGATTTTTCGGCAAGACGACAGAGGGGACGTTAAAAAACTTTCGCCATGTGAGTTTTATTAGTTGTAGAGATATATCTCTAGCGTTCCGTGTTAGCCACTATAAGAAACATGACCCCATTGGGTCATAATTGTGATTTTGGTGCACTAACAAGTTTGTGAGCTCAAGATTTGTAGGATTTCTAGATCTCATGGATGAAGTCCAATCCGTAGTCACGGTTTCCAAGTCACTGTCAAGATATCCAAGTTGTAGTGAAAATGCAAAGATGATTTGGACAAGGCTTAGCATGAATACATGCGTCGGTTGAACCGACAACATCAAAAATGAACTGAGCGGTGCATTGGAGAATTTCTACTGTGAGCAAGTCAGTAGCACCGGTTGAACCGATGCTATAAGACGGGAGGCGTCGGTGCAATGAGGAGATGACATTGCAATCAAGTGAAGAAATGACAAAGGCGCCGGTTGAACCGACAGTGCAAAAGAAAGCGTCAGTGCATTAGTAGTTTACTGATACAGAAGCGTTTGGAGTTGGAGAAGCCTGAAGATCTTCAGCACCGGTGGTACCGACACCCGTCGGTGCAATGGCGTGAACAGAAGAAGATGTTGGAGTTCAACGGCTAGCAGGCAAGGTTAGTGTGACCTGATGAATCGACGGCGGTGACGGGTTTAACCGACGCTTTATGCTTTTCTGGGTAAAAGCAAGTAACGGCTACGAGCTGCCCTCTAGCCTATATAAGGCCTCACCCCAGGTCATTTGAGACTGCTGGAGTTCGTGAGAAGCTACAGAAACCCTGCTGAAGTTCTTGAAGCCAACCAAAGAGCTCATTAATCAAATCCTTAGGTTTAGCACAAGCTTTATGAGGTGTAGTGCTAGGCTAGCTCTAGAGAGAGTGTGAGAGCAAGGTGTTGTGACCTTGTGATAGTTGTTGAGTGAACCTCAAGCTTGTACCTCAGTGTGCCGGCCTCTTGGAGTCTTCGTGGCCTGTCGGCAAGTCTTCGACCCTCCGTGTTGGTGTGGAGCGGCGATGATGGCTTTGTGCGGGGATGAGGAGACCCCTCTTTCGTGCGAAGCTCCGTAGCGAAGGCGTCATCAAGATAACTGGGGGACTTGGCATGAGTCTTAGTGGCCGAGCCTTTATGGCAAGTCAAGAGAAGTCCCGAAAGAGACTTGGTGATCGGGAAGCAATACTTCAATAACGTGGATTAGGGGTGGCTTAATGCCTACCGATACCACAGGATAAATCATCGTGTTAAGAGTTTGCTTTCTCTCATCCTCTTCTTTACATTTCCGCATTTCATACTTGCAATTTGTGTGTTTTTCTTTCGAAGTGTAGTATCTTGCTAGGTTGGCTATAGCTTGCAAATTTGTTTGGAATGAGGGTTTCACACTAGATGAACCATAGTTGCACATCTAGATAACATGTTCTAGATTATATTTTGTGCAAACTAGTTTGAGTCCTAGGTTAAAATTTTAAAATTTTCTAATTCACCATCTTCCTCTCTTAGACTACGAGCACCGATTCTTTTCAGCCACACTCCGTCTCCCTAACGCCTAGCGAATGAGGCATGAGAGCAGGAGAAGATGGATAAATAGGTCGGCCGAGTATCCAATATCGTCTTGTCGGCTGGTAAAATTTGTCTTCGTCTGTTTCGATGAAAACGTTGGGCCTACATATTTTTCGTCCTTGAAAATTTTATTTGGTCCGCTTGTGCAATGAAGTTAGCTAATTTCATCTACTTATGGTTTTGGGTTTTCGTCTACTCCGTATATGTTTTTTTGTAAATTCATGATTTCGGAAATTTAAACAAATGATGTATTTAATTAGAATTTAAAGATTAAAAAAATCGTCCATACTACCCTTGCCATTTGCGCTTGTGCACTAGTATTATATACAAGCAATGTGCAATGACTCTGTTCGGCTGATACACGCTGGATGCGGCTGCTGCCTGCTTGCTGGCTGCAGCTGCCGACCGGCTGCTGGCTGCCCTGCAGCAGTAGCTGCAGTCCAGCCATCCACCGGCCAGCCGAACAGCATGAATGTTTGTGAGTGCCCGATCTTATTTTCACAAGAAACATTGCTGTTTCTGAGATATTATTGCAAACAAACAATTAGTATGAAACACTTTAGTACAGTTCACACCAAAATTTTTCAGCTGAGTGCTGACCAGCTAGCAAAATGTACGGGGCAAATACCTTTCTCGGAAACACGTAGCAAAAGGCGAAGGTACTCCGGAGTCCGGAGTGCCAGCGCAGAGACACAATTCCAGCCGTCCGATCTAGGCACGCACGCACAGAAGAAACAGAAGAAAAGAACCAGCAAACCGGCGCCTCTTGCCTTGCTCCTCCGTTCCGAGCCTCCGCCGACCGCCGCCGCAGCCGCGTCTTCCGTCGCCGCCTCCACAGCGTCATCTCGGCGTCCGCCACCTCCTCGTCAGGTGCCATGGTAACGCCACCGAATCTCTGTGTTGATCTGAGCCCTAGTCGCGTGTGGATTTGTTAGTCATGTTCTCTCCTTCATTCCTGTTAACGGAGGCGGCGTTGTTGGTGGATGCAGTCGGCGCTGTTCAACTTCCACTCGTTTGTGACGGTGGTGCTTCTGCTGATCTGCACCTGCACCTACCTCAAGATGCACTTCCCCTCTCTCCTCATCCGCCGGACAGGGTGCGGCTTCATACTCGTCTTTTTTTTTAAAAAAAAAATCTCAAGGAATATTGTTGCGACGCTGTCAAAGAGTACGGTTCGATTTCGGGATACGGGAACGATATGCAACCTGTGCGCCCCCCACCCATAGCTACTTCCTGTATTCTCATAGAGATAGAAAACAAATGTCGCATAGTACAGTGGCAAAAGTAGGTTTATTCTTATGATGAAATCTGGAAAAGGAAATTGATCAGAAAAAGGTTTGTGCTGGGCTTGTACTAGATAGTAGATAGCTTGAGAAAGAAAGAGAAATTAAGTCAAATTTGTTTTTTAGGTGATTCTTCAAAACTCCTAATTCTTAATGTGTGTATCAGCATGAATTTATCCTGAATCTCTATCAACCTAGATTGTGTTTGTTCAGTCAACGGTAATCTTGTGTACAAAGCTATACAGATTTCATGTGGTAAATCAACTTTATACAAAGTTGCAAACACAGCACGGGAAGATAGATACAGTCTCCAAGCTATTCTAAAGAAAGCAAGAAGCATATGACACTTAAAGTAAAATTTAGGTACTAGATTTATAGCGATTTGTAAAAACATTATATAGTGTTATGCTGTAATTGTACCGAAAGATTTTTTTCCGACCTAATAAGCAATGGCATTGAAATGATACTTGCATCGAGATTGTACACTTGACATTGGGGTAAATTGGTTGCATTCATGAGTGCATCAATCCATTGCTACCGAAGGAGGCTATGATGCTGCTCTTCTCACTGCTTAGCCGCTCCCCATTTCTTAATTAAGTATAAAGGGCAGTCATATTGGGGCCAGGGGTAAGGAACATGTAGAACAGAGAGGCAACTGCACTGAGCAGATATGCTAATTATTTCACTCAGTGATGCCGGGAGCTCAGTACTAACCTCTAATCTTAGATTATTAAGATTCACCATTTGTTCTTGTCTTTAGTTTACAAATGTTTAGTTTCCATTTCCCCACATTGCAAAATTATCCTTAACTATTGTTTTGTTTGTTGCTTTGAGCTGACTTATACTTTCTACTCCAGAAGGCATACATTTCGCTAATCATCTTACCTACATCTTCTATGCAGGTTTCGTGGTTTCTTTTGGAAGGCTGTTAGGATAGGTAACCTCTAGCTATTTTGCTCAATATCTTTTTGTTCTATTTACAAACAAATGTACCCTGTGCTACAAATGATGCATTTGCCCTCAACGTGCCTTACAGTATGTTTCCTTCAGGGTTTGTGCTGTTTCATACCTCCTGCTCCAAATTGGGTGGTGTTAGAAGTTGGTTTGATTTGCAAATATATGCCATTTGAGTCTTGGAGACAACATTTTCAGCCAAATACTCCCATTAATTTGCCATTGTGAACTGGTGGCATTGTTTTTCAGTTCAGGGCCAATGGAAATGATAAAAAGTCAGTGAATTAATGGTGATAAAAAAGTAGCATTAAAGAACTAGTGGTTATGAAAGTAGTGCTTTACTTGACATTCGACAGAAAATGGTGGTTATTCGCTTACTGCAACGGGAGATGAATGTAAATATTAAAAGAAAATTACAGTCAACATAACATGTACAAATCGTAATTCTTTTCACTAAAGTGGTAGATGCAAAACCGAGTAATAGTAATAATGTAATACTGTGCCAATGATTTTCTGTTCAGCATGTCTGTTGGTATTACTGGGAAATGTGTTTCAAGATTGTACGATGAACAATGGTCTGCAAGATTTTATGAGCAAGAAAATTAATATTTGAATTCTCCTCAAGAATTATTGAACCAATAAAACAGAATTTATACTTGTGTACTTGTGGAAATGTCAAGTGTAGCAGTAAACAGAGACAAAGATTTGTAAAAAGTGTGGGATAAAGTTTGTTTATTTTTGTATGTGATTGAAATGGATACACCAGATTGCCATGTCCAGTGCCTTGTGGCATTTTGAAGGACTTCCCAGTGTTTAAATGAATTTATGGTAGATGGTAAATACTATTTTGTGCATAGGACAGCAGTTAAGTCTTGAACTCTTGATTAATCCATGTTTTTTCAAAGCAGTCTTTGAGAGCATTAGAATGTCAGGTTAGCATTTTTATGCTCCTTTACAGATCTCACACATATCTTATGGCAGTTTCCAATAATGCCTAATAACTTGATGACAGTAAAATAGGAATTAGAATAGCCAAGTAGATGCACAAAAATATGTGGCAAGTACGATGCAGGATACGGAAAAGTCTGGCTTGTTGATTATGAGTTTGTGTATTCTTGGTACTGTTCTTGTTGCAGTGATTTACTTTATGTGTGCTTCTGTATGTGAAATTTGTTGTGAGTTCTACTGTCTTCAATCTCAAGCTGAGGCAGCAGTTTACATGATAGTGTCTTCAGTTTGTATGTGAAATTTGTTTTTGGAGACTGCACTTTAGTTTTAAGGTGGCATGATTGAATATTTTTAATGTATTTTCCTACATGTTATTGTTAACATTTATCAATATGCTTCAGATCACATAATAATGAATTCGCCATTTGTTTCTCAGGTGAACGCCTAAGCCCCTGGGTAGCCATTGGGTGCTCTGTGATGGGCATATCAATTTTATTTTGTTGATATAGGAAGATGTCTTTGGCCTTCTTTGCTGACGATACTCCAGTGTAGATAGCAGGAACCTAGTGGTTTGCTTCTCTCTTACAAACATGTCACAAACTGCGCACTTCTTGTTAGGTTCTTTACACTTCAGAAAGAAGAGAAGCATGTGATTTTTGCCGTTACATACTCTGATCTCTTTGTTTGAGATGTCACATGCCTTTGTATGTGGTGTATTACTGTGCTATGCTCTGCTTTTAGATGACATTTTTACGACTGTCGCCCCTGGACCACGCTAGATGGGCTTCTCTTTCCCCACGCCGCCCACATTCTTTTAGCAAAAGTCCTCTAATTTCTTGAAATCAACATGTGGTCCAATTCAGCCCTTGATATACAGTAACAACCACGTTTGGTTTTCTTACATCGAGAATAGTATACTTTGAAATATTTTGAACCTAAGAAAGCAAAATTCAGACTTCGTGTTCATTTGTGAAAAAAACTTCTTGCGATTACTTTTTCGAAAAGATTCCCATTGTTCCTCTCGCGGTCTCATCTCCCAAACTCACGCCCCACTGTGCACCAGTTTTGCCACCTCTCCTATCCTCCCTAGCATTCTTAACAATTATCCTCCCAAACTCACTGCCGCCCCACCCATCTCGCAGCACAGCGACCTGATCTACTACTATCTTTCCAATTAGGCTCCGTGCATTCTTAACATATTGGTTGCAAACAAGCGCTTGCAGTGCCAATTCCTTGGATTCTGCATAGCAATTGATAATTTCTTTCAAAAAATTATCTAGAATAAGTATATAAGAAAAAAGATAGGTACTTTCGGGAGAATGATGTAGAATAATGATCAGGAAGTAAATATCATATATCTTCAGTTAACAATGCAAAATATTTCCAATCATTACACTTTAGTAACAATGTTATCTGTTAATAGCAAACTTACCATGATTTACTTTCCATGAAAAGAGGAAATGTACATTTTCATGAACAATGATTTAACGATTATCGAAGTTCATAAATAATTACCGGATATGAATGCTAGGTTAATTTGAGATGTTTCATTTATTTGTTTTTAATGTTACACTATTATTTTTGAGGTATTGCAGTAATATATTATTGCTGTTGAACATAGTGATTCGAGGTATGGTAAGCCTTTCATATGTTCTATGCGTTGGACATAGCATCCACCATTTTGATCCTATCTTTCCTAGTCCATCAAAACCATGTGCTTAACGACCCCCCTGCGCACAGGCACAGCACCAGCGCTCGTTCGCGTCGGCTCCGACAGCGTTTGCGGCGGCTCGCCCGCGGCACGGCGGAGCTCCGCGTTGCCCCTCCTGTGCTTCACTCCGGCGACGGTCCTGCCTCATTCAGCCCAAATTCCTCTTTCCTCCCCATCTCTCTCACCTACGAGTGCCTGCACGCGCGCCGGCGGCCGAGCGCCTGGCCTTCGGCTGCCGCGGCCCGCCGACCTCTCCGCTCGCGCCGACCGGCCCCTCCAGCTGATGCGTGAGGTCCCTGCCGCCCTGCACCCGCTCGGGGCGGCGGTCAAGCTGTAGCCGCAAAGAAAAACCGGCGATCCGCCTGTTGCGTGATCCCACACGAGCACTCGAGATTTGCTTTCTTTCAGCGCAGATTACGATGAGCTTCGCGTAGGCACGAGACGTGCCAATTAATTTTACCTATAAATTGATAAGGAACGATAAACTGTCAAATTCTAAAATATATCGGCTGATGTTCCAAATCATTCCGCAGAGGATAATGGCTAGAGATCCGATATAAGTTAAAAAGCAATCGGCTAAGGCTAGCTGATTCACGTCCGGAGGCAGTATGAATTTTACTTAATAATACCCCGAAAATAACACCTAGATCTAAGAAAATAACATCTAGATCTAAGATCTGATCGGCTGTGCTTGACGAAAAAGACTGAAACGACAAAATCACGGTAAAAATTGATAGATGACTGAAATCTAAGCTGGATAACCGTGATAAGAGCTAAGCTAAACAAGACTAAATAAATTAATCTCGTGAAGAAAAGCTGATATCGATAACTGGTGAATAAATAGATCGAGAAAAAGCGATGCGCCGTCGATCAAAGAACTAATTTACTCAGTAAACACGGAAGTTACTAGCAAGCCGGAGATCGAAGCAATGCAGCCCTGCCGACCAGAAGAACTGATTGAAGAAAAGAAAAAGTTACGAAACTAAGGTTTGGCGAAGTCGCCGACAAAGAAGAAGTAATAGTTGTATTTGATCTGATGTGTGTTTGACTACAAGCCCGTAGACCAATATTTATAGTCTAAGCTAACAAATCCTAGTCGATCACGACACCATATGACTTCACTAAAAATAAAACAAACTTTCTAAACAAAACGACTCGCACAAGACTCGGACACAATGTTTTTTTGCTGACGTAATCGATCAGCGCCAATTCCACTACATCGGCTGCGACGCCACTTTGGCCAATCGGCCAACTTCGTTTCAACATCGGGTGGTCTTCCATCGGCCACCTCCTTCACCTCATCATAGGATAGACTCGTGCCAAAAAACGATAACACATGCCCCCAATTTCAAAATAAATATTTTGTTTTGAAATTCTCTTCAGTTATGATTGCCTTTCTACCCCCACACGTGCACGTACAATGTTCAAACCTTCAATCGTGCTCCGTGTGGGCGGCGCCTCAAATGTCATCTTTGCCCCTGACTCCTCCACTTCCTGACCAATCGCAACAGCGTGACGCTTCGAATTTCAAATAGTAATTTGTACCCCTTCTCGCATCTATAAATAAGGTCCCTGGGTAAGGTGAGAATCACCAAGCTGCATCAGTCACCGCATCATCTTCCCCAACTCTTCCGAACCAGCCTTAGATCGAGATCATGACCAGCAACAAACGACCAGCAGAAGGGCCTTCAAGGGCTAAGCAGCCACTTTGCGTCTGCCTTCGCCACCAAGGGTAAGAAGATCTTTGTCTCACATATCTTCATGTTCATGCCGTTAATCTTCGCAATCATGCAGGGCCATCTCCATGGCCGGTGAAGCTTCCAACCCGCCCACGGCGCACCTGCAGCTCCTGCGAGCACCTCCACTGGCTCCGCTAACTCTTACAACGGAGACGACACCCGACGCTTTCTCCGCTAGAGGAATGAAGTTCGCGACCTCTACTTCGAGGCGACTCGCCTGGCCGGACACCTAGAGTCTTGCTTGGAAGCCACCCAAGCAACCCTTTCAGCCGTTGAGGGCGAGACCTCCACGGTCTGCTCGATGCTGGCCGATGCCGGAGCTAGGGTCGCAGGTATGGTTTCTTTGATCAGAACCCCTTCTCCCTTGACAATCTCCATGCACTGATTTACTTTCTTCTATTTCAAAAGTTCTGGAAACCCAACTTCAGGCCTTACACCAAGTGGCGAACCATGCCACTATCGTGGTGAATGCCAGGGGTACTCTGCTCGCTGATCGCTTGCAGGACATCCCTAACCGCGCTAGGGAAATCGCCGGCCACGGAGTCTGCCAGGGAACCGCAACTGCTCTGGCCGTGGTGCAGACTCAACTCGGTAACGAGCTTCAAACTCTGCAGCTCGTCTTCCCTGAGGGAGAAGACCGAGCAGACTTCGAGGAGCTCGTTGACTTCGGGGCCATCGGCGCTAAAGTCGACGTCGAGGGTGTAGTCAATAGGGTCTTCCTTGATGATTAGGTTGTATCTGGAAAACAAAGGATGTATAATCTTTTGCTTATGTCAATATACTCGTTCCCCAGATCTCTTATGCAAACATGTTCTGCATCCACGTTTTGGTCTCTTTTTATCATATCGGCTATTAGAACGATTAACATTCTTCCACCTACATCTTCCCGTAGCCGATACTCAAAGTGATGCTTGAAACAGACTGGATGGCGTAAATTTTTTGCCCTCAAGACGACACGTATCGTGTCTGCTATTTCTTAGTCGATATCTTTTAACTGACCATCGGCTTGTCAGACCAGGGGCCACGGGACTGCGCACTTGGCCTACATATTCTAGGATAAGGGATGGGACATGGCCCACGCCCTACATCAGTTGTAACTATTCGTACCGTAGTAGGACTAGTCGGAACAGAAGGAAACTACATGAGTAGTACTCGGGTAGGACTCCTAAGCTAGTATCGGGTTAGAATTTGCAAGTAACCCTGTCCCTCCGGATTATATAAGGGCGGGCAGGGACCCCCTCCAAACCAAGACACAACAATCGACACCTAAGGCAATACAAAACACCACACAGGACGTAGGGTATTACGCTCTCGGCGGCCCGAACCTATCTAAATCTTGTGTTCCTCGCACCTTCGAGTTCTTGATCTCGGTGACACCCCACCTACAATCTACCACCTCGGGGATATCTCTCGGTGGGCTTGGAGGTTAAACACCGACAGCTGGTGCGCCAGGTAGGGGTGTTCATCGAGCATCCACCGGAGAACTCGATGGCATCTTTCGACTTCACCAGCGTTGTGCTCGATGAGGGCACAACTTTCATCTTCGACTCCTAGGTCTGCATCACCAAAGGCAGGGGTGGCTTTAACATCCACCCCGCCGACACCAGGGAGCCGGAGGTATCTGCTCCAGCATCCTGTAGCGACATCGATGACCTCGCCGATGATCTCGGGGAAATTCAACTTCCCGATCTAATCAGGAATTGCAAGGGCAAGTCCGGGTCCAACTCGGCTCCTACTCGTGATCGATCCGGACTCCAACTTCCATGTTGCAGCGACACCGTCGCGCTGATTCCGCCGACCTCGACTTGACTCCAGCCCGCGTCGCAGCGACGCTCTCAGCTACGCGGTGCCTCCGCTACTCCTGCCAGGCTTCCAGTACGCTGGGGTGAGGCCGATCTCCGTCGGCGGGTAGGCGGCCCATGTCCTGGTGAACCCGGAACATCACGTGTACCGCACCGGGGGGCCCTTCCCGGACGCGCACAACCGCGTGGCGATCGTGTTCCTCAGTAACCGCGCACGCTCCAATTTCCGGATGACGTTCCACCCCGTCGAGACGTAGTGCTTGTAGCTGTGCCAGACGCGGGACAGCGAGATCCACGTGTGCACGTTGGTGGCGGACGGCACCTATGAGGCCCGAGGAGTGCTCGTTGCATTACAACATTCTTTTTTTACTAAGAAGCTTGCTGTTCCATGCGGGGGATTGATCCTCATTCAATTAAAGTGCCACTACTAAGTGCACACGGAAGATGTGTCAGTAAGGGTCGAGCTACGATTACTTCGACAAATCGGCAAATCCAACCCGCAGACGACTACTCGTCTCAACTAGAAAACTAGTCGGGGGCGGGCCTCACTTTGTTGGCAACTGGTCATGGACTAGTTCCGACTAGTCGGTTTCATCAACAAACCTCCACGGCTCCACCGACAACCGCCACGGTTTCGTCGACAAACGTCTACAAATCAAGCTAAGTCACTTATACCTTTTCCTACTTGTTCTTCACAGGATTGGCTACTATTTTGGGTACGCCTCTCGACGGGAGTTACCCTCGGGGGGCTACACCATGATCGACTACTTCTAGGGTTTTCTGACTAACAGCCCACGCGCTTGGTACACGGAGTTGTGTCGGGCTAACAGCGGCTACACCCTACGGGCATACGCGCTCTCGCCGACTACTTTATGCGCAATGTGCATTCTTTTTGTCGTATGCCAACTACTTATTTCTGCATCCGTTGTCTTCTCTTAACGGTTGCTAAAGTACGCAGGTAGCACATGCCTTAATCCGTGAAACCTTTACTCTTCTATACGTCTATGTTCCTACGCGTCCACGTGATCAACTACCTACGCTATGGGCTACGGCTATCAGTGATGAGGTGCTTAAACGTAACAGGCTAGCTACTCGGGGTAATTACATGGCCTGACAAGAGCAAGACGTGATTTTTTATCATGCATTTTACAATGCCGGGATTCGCTCCCGACTCGATATCATGTATATCAGTTACAGCATATTTTTATGTTTACCTTGCAGGGGACCGGACCTGAATCATGCAGCTGGGTGAGGTATGCCCCTGAGAGCTGCCTTACTGGCCATTACTTCATTGGCAAAATCCACTCGGCGTGCTAGCGGTGACTCGGCCAAACCCCAGGCTTGGTGCTGGTGCCGCCGACCATGTGGCGTATCTCCTCTGACTCGACCGGTACCTACGCTACTCGGCGTACCTTCGGTGGCCCGTCTAGCTCCCATGCTCGGGGGCTGGGTGCGACAAGGCACTCGGCGTACCTTCGGCGGCTCGTCTAGCTCCCGTGCTTGGGGGCTAGGCGCAACAGGGCACTCAACATGCTTTTGGCGGTTCGTTTGGCTCCCATACTTGAGGCTGGGCGTAGGAAACAACTCGGCGTATCACTGTATGGAATGCGAAGGGTTTTTTTCACTCGGGATAAGATTTGTTTTGAGCGGTAATTTCAGGTTACTTTGGGAAAGTTATTTGTTTAACCATTTTTTCAGGGATGTTATCCCAAAAAAGGGGGTTTTCGAATTTTTGAACCAATTTACTCATTTTAACCATCAAATCAAATTCTTATTTTTTTTCCACAATCTATGCTACGACTCTTTGGATCCTTTTTTCTAAACCTTGGGATTTGGATTCAAGGCTCGGGGGCTGCGAGACACGTGTTATCGATGGCTTATTTTTCAAATATTTGGAAGATAAGAGCAGAAGATTCAAGACTAATTTGACCCTCAGCCTGATTCTTTGACTCAACCTCAAGCTCAGGGGCTACTCCATATTACGTGCGAGTTCCATCGCCGATTCATAACGTAAATCAAACTCTGACAGAGCTAGAATCCATTTTCCAATCCTCCCATTTAAAATCGGAAATGATAACATGTATTTAACAACATCGTCTTTACACACAATGATGCACTCAACTAATAATAAATAATGTCTAAGCTTAGTACATGAAAAATATAAGCATAAACATAGTCTTTCGACTGGAGAATACCTAGTCTCTGCATCTAAGAGTCTTCTGCTGATGTAATAAATCACACGTTCCTTTCCTTAAAATTCTTGAATAAGGGCCGATCCAATGGCACGCTCATCAGCCGATAAATATAATTTGTACGGCTTGTGCTTCTGGGGAGGAACTAATACTGGTGGAGTCACCAAGTATTGTTTCATATCATCAAGAGCTTTCTGCTGCTCTTCTCCCCAGATAAACTCTTGATCGGCCTTCAACTTAAACAACGGACTAAACGGCTGTATTCTCTCGGATAAATTTGATATGAACCTCCGGATAAAATTGATCTTGCCGATCAACGACTGAAGGTGTTTCTTGTTTTCTAGAGCAACCACTTTGTTAATTGAACCAATAATCTTCTGCCCAATTTCAATTCCTCTTTCATGCACCATGAAACCCAAGAACTGCCCAGCCGACACGCCAAAAGCACACTTGTTTGGATTCATTTTCAACCCATGCTTTCGGGTGCACTCTAGAGTCTTGAGTAAGTCGATTAAATGCTCCCGGAACTCCTTAGACTTGACCACCAAATCATCAATATAAATCTCAACAATTTTGCCCATGAGATCATGGAATAAGCAGTTCATTCCTCTTTGATATGTGGCACCAGCATTCTTTAAGCCGAAAGTCATGACAACCCATTCATATAACCCAACATGACCAGGACATCTAAACGCAGTCTTTGGAATATCTTCTTCTGCCATGAAAATCTGATTATATCATGCATTTCCATCCATGAAACTAATGACATTATGTCCCGAAGCAGCATCAACCAACAAGTCAGCCACCGGCATCGGATAACCATCCATCGATGTGGCTTTGTTTAAGTTCCTGAAGTCAATGTACACTCGAAGTTTACCATTTTTATTATATACAGGAACCACATTAGAAATCCAATCAGCATATCGGCACTGTTGAATAAACTTTGCCTCAATTAATCTAGTAATCTCGGCTTTTATGTGTGGCAATACTTCTGGTTTGTATTGCCTAGTACCTTGCTGATATGGCTGATATCCTGGCTTATTTGGTAACTGCTGGTGGTCGATTTCCATGATTTTTACTGCCAACATTTCTCCGGATTTCATACTTTCATGGCCATAATCATGCTAAGATCATTTACCCTAATGAGTTCCACTAGTTTTGGTGTTTATTTGATTTCAGGAGCTCACTATCCAAAATTTGGCCAAATTGGGAGAAATTCCAGGACGACCAGCCTCTCCTAGGCTGGCTTGCCTGGCACCGTGGCCTTTCAGGCCCAAACTTCACCTGCATGCACACAAACACAAGTCCAAGTTATCCTAATGACGAGGACATCACCACCAACGATACATCCATACCTACACCTACACCAGCATCTACTTCGCCAACACCACTTGGTCCTATTACTCGCGCTCGTGTTCGTCAGCTTACCCATCAAGTAAGTTCACTCTTAAGCTCAGATTCATCATATTTAGACAATGGAGACACGTGCACTCTTGTTTTACTCAGAAATAATGGAGTGGATCAAAAGGGAAGAGGCATCGCGCAGGCTAGATTCGGACTGCAGAGCAGACATGATTTGTGACGACCGCCACGACTTCATCCGGAATCCATTTTGGTTGTTCAAGTACTTCCTGGAAAGATTATCAAATCTACTTTCTAACGGATCTGGAATCACCTCCATATCTGTTCGGAGTAAACCGCAATCATCTATTTACTACATAGTCCTTCTCAGCCCACGGTGCTGCGTCACCCTATTTTGGCCCAATAGGCCATGTATCAAGTTGAGTCCAATTCGGACGTGTCCTAGGGTTGGGACATGCCCCAGCACCTTTGAGATCGTTCTCCCACTTCCTTATAACCCTTAGCCTCCACCAAGAACACTCGGATTTTTTTAGATGCAAGTTTAGCTTTTGCTACTTCCTTGTAGGCGCGCATGCTGATCCAGCCGCCCGTCCACTTGTTTTCGGAACCCCACCATATTTGAGATTCAGTTTGAGACCTTAATTACATCTCATATTTTCAGACTTGTTCTACTTGTTCTTGCTAGTTCTTCGATTGCTTGCAGGACGAGTGCCCTAGTGGCCGGGGTGTCGCGCTCCATAAGATCGCGGCAACCATAGGAGGTGGTGTATCGGTTGCTAAGGTGCAGCGTCCTTGGAAGGCTGTAGTCAGGCCGTGAACGTCGTCTCCTCCATCAATTGAGTTATCCCACGCCTCTCATCAAAATATCAGGAACAAACCCTATCGGGTTCACATCAGTTGGTAATAAGAGCAAGGTTGTTCGGTGAGACTTCCAATTCTTCGCTATTTTTATTTTCCTACAGTCCAGAAAAAGCCGAAAATAGTATATCCCCCCCACCGCAATCCTATAGATCATTTTGAGCCTTTATTAGTACTGCTTAGTTAGGGCTTGTTGAGTTTTTGGTTGCATCAGTTGTGTTGAGTTGCTGGTCTTAGTTGTAGTCCTTTAGAGTTTTGAGTTCTTGTCATGTGTGGTCACGTACGCTACCTTTTTAATCACTATTTTGGCCGAATCAGAATACACTTTGGATGTCAAGTTCGACTTGGAATCGGTTAAGCGCGTGTTGGCCGAGACAAACTTGAATTCGGGTAGCCTTTTCATCTCTCGATTGGCCGAATCTGAGTGCCTCTTTGTTATCAAGTTCGAGGTGGAATCGGTTCTGGTTGAATCTGAGTCCGAACTGTGCAATAGAGTCAATAACACTTCATATGTATTTTTAGCTATTCAGCTTACTCCACAGAGAGAGAGAGAGAGAGAGAGAGAACAAAAGTGTGTTTGTTGACTTGCTCATTTGTATTCTTTTGTTCATAGAATCTGTTTTTGAGGTTCCCCTGAAAAAAAAGAAAACAAAAAAAAGAAGAAAAGCAAAAAAAGAGGAAAGAAATGAAAGGGGCTGATTCATTGCGTTGTTTTTCCCTTCTGTTCTGGGTGGTGCTTTGTGACTTCCTTTGTATCCAGGCTCGTGTCTCTAGCACGGTCTAGGCTAGGACCAGCACAGTACCACCGTTGAACGATTATTCAGCTTGCTTTTGTGACTAAGGTAGTGCTAGTACTTCCTTGTTCTAGCCCACCTACAGCTCCACATATTCGACCTTGTTGCTGCAACACCGATACACTTCATTCTATGGTTGCGGACATGTTGGTTGCTGTCCCCTCCTGGCAACAAGTTAAGATCTGGTAAGAGCTTGTGCAACAGGTTGAGAGTGAGCGCCTTGCAGTAGCTACATCCTATTAGCTGTAGGGATTCTACTACTTCACTTGTTTTCTTGTTGTTCTTGTTTTTCTCACCATGGCAGGCTCCGAGGAGGAGGATCATAGCTTGTAGCAGTCTCCACATACCAGGGGCATCATGCAACATTTTGAAAGGCAAGTGAAGCTGCACACAGAGGGACTTGATAATGATATGCAGGTGACGAATGACAAGATTGGACACTTGGAGGTCATGCAAATTGCCACCAACACCAAGCTTACGGGACTGGAGACAACGGTCGGCAATATTGACAAGAGTCTCACTGCTCTATTGCGGCGTTTTGATGAGCTCCATGCGAAGACCAACGAGCAGCGTGATGATTGGGAGGATGAATATATTGCTGATACTGAACAAGATGAACAAGAAGCTCGCCATCGCCGACGGCTATGTACTAATCGTAGAGGTATGGGTGGTTTTCACCGACGTGAGGTACACAACAATGATGATGCTTTCAGCAAGGTTAAATTTAAGATACCTCCTTTTGATGGTACATATGATCCTGATGCATACATTACTTGGGAAATTGCTATTGATCAAAAGTTTGCATGCCATGATTTTCCTAAGAATGCACGTGTTAGGGCTGCTACTAGTGAGTTCACTGATTTTGCTTCTGTTTGGTGGATAGAACATGCAAGAAAAATACTGATGACATGCCACAAACTTGGGATGCTTTGAAACGGGTCATGCGGGCTAGATTTGTTCCTTCTTACTATGCACGTGATCTGTTACATAAGTTACAACAATTGAGACAGGGCACTAAAAGTGTAGAAGAATATTATCAGAATTGCAAATGGGTATGCTACGTTGTAATTTAGTGGAGAGTGAGGAACCTGCTAATGCTAGATTTTTGGGAGGGTTAAATCGAGAAATTCAGGACATTCTTGCTTATAAAGATTATACTAACGTAACCCATTTGTTCCATCTTGCTTGTAAAGCTGAAAGGGAAGTACAGGGACGACGTGCTAGTACCAGACCTAATGTTTCTGCAGATAAATCTACATCATGGCAGCCACACACGAATACTTCTATGGGCAGACGTGCACCTGTACCAACTCCTTCACCAAGTTGTGCAGCAGCACCTTCTCCATCCAGCGAAGAGCCACGTACTGCTCACACCACTTGAGCAACCAAGACTGTCCAGAAGCCAACCACTAGTGCTTCCTCGGTTGCATCCACGGGTAGAACAAGAGATATCCAGTGTCATCGTTGCAAGGGCTTTGGGCACGTGCAGCATGACTGTCCTAGCAAGCGCGTTTTGGTGGTCAAAGATGATGGTGCGTGTTCCTCCGCTAGTGATTTTAATGAAGATACACTTGCTTTGTTTGCTGCTGACCATGCAGGTAACGAGGGAACACCAGAAGAGCATATTGATGCAGGTGACGCTGAACACTACGAGAGTCTCATTGTGCAGCATGTGCTTAGTGCACAAATGGAGAAGGCGGAGCAAAATCAGCAACACACGCTGTTCCAAACCAAGTGTGTCATTAAAGAGCATTCCTGTCGTATGATTATTGATGGAGGTAGCTGCAACAATTTGGCTAGCAGCGATATGGTGGAGAAGCTTGCACTCAGCACCAAACCACACCCACATCCGTATCACATTCAATGGCTAAACAACAGTGGTAAGGCTAAGGTAATGAGGCTGGTGCACATTAATTTTGCAATCAGATCATATCATGATGTTGTTAAATGCGATGTTGTGCCTATGCAAGCTTGTCATATTCTGCTAGGTAGACCTTGGCAATTTGATACGGATTGTGTGCATCATGGTAGATCAAATCAGTTTTCGCTCTTGCACCATGATAAGAAAATTGTGTTGCTTCCTATGTCTCCTGGAGCTATTGTGCGTGATGATATTGCTAGAGCTTCCAAAGCTAAAAGTGAGAACAATAAAATTGTCAAGTCGGTTGCTAATAAGAAAGATGAGATAAGATTGAAAGGAACTTGCTTGCTTGCTACTAAATCTGATATTAATAAATTGATTGCTGCCACTTCTGTTGCCTATGCTTTGGTGTGCAAAGATGCTTTGATTTCCATTCATGATATGCACCACTCTTTGCCCCCTGCTGTCGCTAATGTTTTGAATGAGTATTCTGATATGTTTCCAAGTGAAATACCAGTGGGGCTGCCACCAATATGAGGGATTGAACACCAAATTGATCTAATGCCAGGTGCATCGTTGCCCAATCGTGCGCCGTACAGGACCAATCCAGAAGAAACGAAAGAGATTCAGCGACAAGTGCAAGAACTACTCGACAAAGGTTATGTACGTGAGTCCCTTAGTCCTTGTGCTATTCCGGTTATTTTAGTGCCCAAGAAAGATGGATCATGGCGTATGTGTGTTGATTGTAGAGCTATTAATAATATCACAATTCGATATCGACATCCTATTCCACGTTTGGATGATATGCTTCATGAATGTAGTGGTGCTGTTGTGTTTACCAAAGTTAATTTGCGTAGTGGGTACCACCAGATTCGTAAGAAAATGGGAGATGAATGGAAAACTGCTTTCAAAACGAAGTTCGGGTTATATGAGTGGCTAGTCATGCCTTTTGGGTTAACTAATGCACCTAATACTTTCATGAGATTAATGAACGAGGTTCTGTGTGCTTTCATTGGAAAATTTGTTGTTGTCTACTTTGATGATATATTGATTTACAACAAATCCATGAAGGCACATCTTGATCATTTACGTGTTGTTTTTAATGCTTTACGTGATGCACGTTTATTTGGTAACCTTGAGAAGTGCACATTTTGCAAAGATCAAGTATCTTTTCTTGGCTATGTCATCACTCCATAGGGAATTGAAGTTGATCAAGCTAAGGTGGAAGCTATTCATGGATGGCCTGTACCAAAGACCATCACACAGGTGCAGAGTTTTCTAGAACTTGCTGGGTTCTATCGTCGCTTTGTGAAGGATTTCAACACCATTGCTGCACCATTGAATGCGCTTACGAAGAAGGGGGTGCCTTTTGCTTGGGGCACCACACAAGAGAATGCGTTCACCTTGTTGAAAGATAAGTTGACACATGCACCTCTCCTCCAACTTCCTAATTTTAATAAGACCTTTGAGCTTGAATGTGATGCTAGTGGAATTGGTTTGGGTGGTGTTTTGTTACAAGATGGTAAACCTGTTGCATATTTTAGTGAGAAATTGAGTGGACCTGTTCTGAATTATTCTACTTATGATAAGGAATTGTATGCTCTTATGCGCATATTAGAAACATGGCAGCATTATTTGTGGCCCAAAGAGTTTGTTATACATTCTGATCTTGAATCTTTGAAGCATATTCGTAGTCAAGGAAAGCTGAACCATAGACATGCTAAGTGAGTTGAATTTATTGAATCTTTTCCTTATGTCATCAAACACAAGAAAGGGAAAGAGAACGTTATTGTTGATGCTTTGTCTAGGCGATATACTTTGCTGACACAACTTGATTTCAAGATTTTTGGTTTCGACAGAATTAAAACACAATATGTGAATGATGCTGATTTTAAGGATGTCTTGCTGCATTGTAAGGATAGAAAAGCATGGAACAAATTCATCGTTAATGATGGGTTTGTGTTTCGAGCTAACAAGCTATGCATTCCAGCTAGCTCCGTTCGTTTGTTGTTGTTATAGAAAGTGCATGGAGGTGGCTTGATGGGGCATTTTGGAGCAAAGAAGACAGAGGATGTACTTGGTGGTCATTTCTTTTGGCTAAAGATGAGAAGAGATGTGGAGCGATTTGTTGCGTGCTGCACTACATGTCAAAAAACTAAGTCACAATTAAATTTGCATGGTTTGTATATGCCCTTATCAGTTCCTAGTGCTTCTTGGGAGGTTATTTCTATGGATTTCGTGTTGGGATTGCCTAGAACTAGGAAGGGACATGATAGCGTTTTTGTGGTTGTGGATAGATTTTCTAAGATGGCACACTTTATACCATGTCATAAAACTGATGATGCTACACATGTTACTAATTTGTTCTTTCGGGAAATTGTTCGTTTGCATGGTGTGCCAAACACAATTGTTTCTGATCGCGATGCCAAATTTCTTAGCCACTTTTTGAGAACTTTAAGGGCACAATTGGGAACTAAGCTTCTATTTTCTACCACTTGTCATACCCAAACGGATGGTCAAACTGAATTTGTTAATAGAACCTTGTCTACCATGTTAAGAGCTGTTTTAAAGAAGAATATTAAGTTGTGGGAAGAATGTTTGCCTCATGTTGAGTTTGCTTATAATCGTTCCGTGCATTCTACTACAAAGATGTGCCCATTTGAGATTGTTTATGGCTTGTTACCTCGTGCTCCTATTGATTTAATGGCTTTGCCCAATTCTGAAAAATTGAACTCTTATGCTAAGCAACGTGCTGAACTGATGTTAAAACTACATGAAACAACTAAAGAAAACATTGAGCGCATGAATTGTAATATAAGCTTGCTAGTGATAATGGTAGAAAGCAACTGATTTTTAAACCTGGTGAATTGGTTTGGTTGCACTTGAGAAAGGATAGGTTTCCTGCTTTGAGAAAGTCTAAATTGATGCCTCGGGCTGATGGACCGTTTAAAGTGCTAGAGCGAATTAATGATAATGCATACAAGCTAGACCTGCTTGTAGCTTTTGGGGTTAGTCCCACATTTAACATTTCAGATTTGAAGCCATATTTGGGAGAGGACGATGAGCTTGAGTCGAGGACAACTCAAATACAAGAAGGGGAGGATGATGAGGACATTACCACCAACGATACATCCACACCTACACCAGCATCTACTTCGCCAACACCACTTGGTCCTATTACTCGCGCTCGTGCTCGTCGGCTTACCCATCAAGTAAGTTCACTCTTAAGCTAAGGTTCATCATATTTAGACAATGGGGAAACATGCACTCTTGTTTTACTTAGGCTGGATTCAGGCTGCAGGACAGACACGACTTGTGATGGCAGCCACGACTTCATCCGGACTCCGTTTTGGGCGTTCAAGTACTTCCTGGAAAGATTATCAAATCTACTTTCCAACGGATCTAGAATCACCTCCATATCTGTTCAGAGTAAACAGCAATCGTCTATTTACTACATAGTCCTTTTCAGCCCACGGTGCTGCGTCACCATATTGTGGCCCAATAGGCCGTGTATCAAGTTGAGTCCAATTCGGACGTGTCCTAGGGTTGGGATACGCCCCAGCACCTCTGAGATCGTTCTCCCACTTCCGTATAACCCTTAGCCGCCACCAAGAACACTCGGGTTTTGTTAGATGCAAGTTTAGCTTTTGCTACTTCCTTGTAGGCGCGCGTGCTGATCCAGCCGCCCGTCCACTTGTTTTTGGAACCCCACCATATTTGAGATTCAGTTTGAGACCTTCAATTACATCTCATATTTTCAGTACTTGTTCTACTTGTTCTTGCTAGTTCTTCGATTGCTTGCAGGACGAGTGCCCTAGTGGCCGGGGTGTCGCGCTCCACAAGATCACGGCAACTATAGAAGGTGGTCTATCGGTTGCTAACGCGCAGCGTCCTTGTAAGGTTGTAGTCGGGCCGTGAACATCATCTCCTCCATTAATCGAGTTACCTCACGCCTCTCATCGAAAGATCAGGAACAAACCCTATCGGGTTCGCATCACTTAACCGGCACATCATCATGGAAAACATCCTACGGTCGAAAGGCTTAAGCCATGGATTGATGGACCCACATGCAACGTCTACTTGGTTTTCAGGTTCAAATCGACCACCTGGAGTACATGCACGCAATGATCAACACGTCGATGCATCAGAGGGCCGAGAGGAGCGAGATCCAGGCCGACCGGCCTTGACTAGGCCGACCGGCCTCTAACCACTTAGCCTCAAACAGAAGCAACCGCTACCGACCTCAAGAGAAGATCATGAGTGCTCAGGAGAAAGGCGGTCACACGTGGCTGGAATCCTAGGCCGGTCGGCCTACCTCTGCAGTGCCATGTGTCCATCCTCTTGTAGAAGCTACGTTAACCGTCATACCTGCTTACAAGACAAGCTAAGCTGCCAGAACCGACCTTGAAAGCCTATAAAAGGCAGCCCACACCTCCATTCAACGGACACCATCCTTGGAGAGAAGAAGAGTCTTAGTGTTGTTGCTCTACCTTAGTGTAGAATAGGGAGAGTGTGAGGTGAGAGCTTGGGTGATAGCCAAACTAGGAGAGGAGCCGGGTTCCCTCGGTCCTACTCCAACTCCAACTCTGTAGCCACCTCGGAGGAATAAAGCTTCTTTAAGTAAGTTCCTTATTTATCTTCAGTATCTCGCTAGTTATTCTCTTTACTTTCAGTAATTTGTTTATTTACTTCCTTTGATCTACGAGATCCCTTGCCTGCGTGGGTAGCAAGTTCTATCCATTTAGGGTTTCTTCTAGCCTTAGCGCAAGCCGGAAGTCAGTAACTTGATAATGTAGGCACGGTGCCTAGGCTAGATAGTTATCTTGGGTTGTGTTCCACCCCATGGAACCGTTGTGGTAGGCGGCAGGTGGTGACAGCCCTGTTCGTTCCTCGTAGTCCACCACGTTTGGATGTTTTCATAGCAGTAGTAGCAGGTTGCCGTTGGACTACTAACTTTCAAGTTAGTAGATAGAAAGTTATCTGGGTAACGAGTTGGCTAAATGAAGTTAAGCCCTCTACCCTCTTACCTCTTCTCCCCTGGTGGGTCCGGTTGAATAGTGTTGACGCCAGATTTTGACACATGTTGAATCGGCGTCAGGAGAGGAAGAGATTGGCTGATGCAGCAGATTTAAAGGCTACAATGAGGAATCGGCCGATTAAGGCTACAGTTGGGAATCAGCCGATTGGCGATGCAACTTGCGCCAACAGATAGGGGGGGGTGAAACCATTGGAAATACAACAGGGGATCCTGGTCAAAAGTGCCCTGATGTTGGTCAACGGAACAATGCCAACTCGGTCGAGAAGCTATGGAAAGAATCCTGATTGGATTGGGAGATGGCGGCAGAAGATTCTGCGGGTGCCCGTTTCCGTTATGAAAATATTATAGATATAGTAGTTTTCTGTTTAAATCAAGTTTGTGACAAATCGTAATCAATCAGAAGTCCTGGTCCTAGGGTGTAAATAGGAGTCATCAGGGCTTTGTAAGGGGAATCAATCAATCAATCCACAAAACAATCTACTTTTTCATCGCACTTTACTTTCAAGTTGGCGACTTCGCCAATACCTTTTCTTCTTTCACAAGTTCGTACGGATTGGCAGGGCTGCATCGACTCGATCTCCGGCCAATTGGTAGGTTCCTCTTATCGAAAAACATCTGAGCTTTAACTTCGGGCGCATCGCCGTGGTTTCGTTTGGATTTATTCACCAGTTATCGATATTTACTAGAATTATAGGTTTTACCTGTTGTTCTAGTATTATCACCAGTTATCCAGCTTGAGATTGAAACTATCGGCTTTGTCGTCGCTCTTCCTCGTTCATTGTCATACAGCCGATTAGATCTATTTCAAGTGTTAGATCTGTAATAATTTTTTAAGTTGCTCCAGCAGTTTTCTTTGCAATTATTACGTGATTATCGGCTGATTCATAGCCGATGATCTTCATAGCAAATCGGCCGATTCGCCGATACGCTCTTCGGGACAGATCGGAACCTCAGCCGATCAGGACGCCCGGAATTTAATACTCTTATTTCCTTGTCAATCAACAGGTCAGATTGATTGGCACGCCGCGTGAACCACACCAGGGCAATAACCCGAACAGGAGCTAAGCATATTCTCCCAGGTCGTGTGTCCGACGCTGAAGGTCATCGGCCGATTCCTGGCTGATTTTTAGCGCCAACAAATAGTTCTAGGTCTGGTTGCGCTTATCGTTCCTTGGATTCGATATCCCAGGTAAAATCCTTGGTGAAAGCTACATCGGTATCCATGCGCTTACGGATTAGTTCGTATGAGCTAAGGAGTGCCAACAAGGTTTCTGGCACCGTTGCCGGGGAACGACTGCAATACTAGTTTTAGAGCTTTTTCAGCAGTACACTTTCCGCACCTTACCACACACCCACATGGAGTTTTCTCCTAGTTTTCCGGGAGTTCCATCTCGCGAGTATTTGTAACCGCCTCCATCTTGCCACCTCATTCTATTTGATGGTTATGAGATCCGTCCCAGTCTCATAGCCATGGTTCGCGCACAATCCTTTTCTAGTAGAAAGGATTAATGTCCCTATGCTCACCTGCATGAATTTGAGGAGAATTGCTCTCTTCTCGCCATACCCGGTATGAATCAAAACACCCTACGGTGGAAGCTATTCCCGTTCTCTCTGACGGGGGAAGCGAAAGTTTGGTACAACCGGAAGGCAGGGAGAGTTGGAGATTGGTTAGAGTTGAAGGATGAGTTCTGCTTATTCTTTTTTCTGTTACCAAAGTGATGCCGCTTATCATTCAAGCACGGCAAAGAGTTACTTGGAGTAGCATGGGAAAGATTCATGCAAATGGCAAACTCCGGACCACCTCAGAGTATTCCGGAAGAGATGTTGATGCAGCACTTTGTTGGTGGTCTTAATCTGGGGAACGCGCATTTCATGAATGTTGCCTCTGAGGGATCAATCATGTACAAGATAGTGGCTGAAGTAAGAACCATCCTGGAGAAGGTCCTTGACAGCACTCAGTACACGGGAGTCTTTGACGATCCGCCCGAGCAAACTGATCAGCCCAAAGAGAAGCAACAAGTTCACACCCTACCAACTGCATCTTCTCCACCTCCACCATACATAGAGGAAATCACCGAACCAACCAAGTCCACAGATTAAGTGCCTTGGGGGGCATCAGCAACGGCAACTTTTCTCGATCAATCAACCGGACATGGGAGCTATCCGATCCAGGCGCCGTTCCATTCGGTCATTCGGCCGACGGTCTCTCAGTATCAACCAACCTCAGAAGCCCACAGAAGCACTAAGAAGCACGGCGCCGATGACGATGTACGACGGGGCGGCGAATTCACTTCGCCATCAACTGTCAACTGCTCAGACGGCCGTGATGCAACTGAATCCGCCGCACGCTTCGATCCATCACCCGGCCGTACCGCCGCCAATCCTCCAACATATGCCGGCACCCCGAACAGCTGTTCATCAGCAGCAAGTGGATTGGACAGCAAGAATAGCAGAGGTAATTCAGGACCAATTCGGGTTGAAGCCGAAAGTGCAAACTTATACATACAAGACGCCATACCCATCGGCCTACGACCTGCTGCCGTTTCCCCACCAGTACAAGGTTCCTGACTTTACCAAATTTTTGGGGCTGGACGACACCTCTACCGTGGAGCACGTTAACAGATTTATCATCCAGTACGGGGAAGCCTCCACACAAGATGCTCTGAGGGTACGCCTGTTCTCGTCGTCTCTGTCTGGATCGGCCTTCCTGTGGTTCACTACTTTACCACCCAATTTCATTGTTACTTGGGCCGATCTAGAAAAGCAATTCCATAAGTACTTCTACGCAGGAGTACACGAGATGAAGCTGTCGGATTTGACCAGCCTCAGGCAGAGGAGCGATGAACCAGTAACTGGATACATACAAAGGTTCAGAGAGGTCAGAAACAAATGCTATACCTTAGCTCTGACCGATGCCCAGTTGGCCGATATCGCCTTCCAAGGCCTCTTGCCATCTATCAAGGAGAGGTATGCCTCACAAGAATTTGAAAGCTTAAGTCAGATCGTTCACCGATTGGCCGATCAGGAAGTGCGTCCGTTTGAGAAGCGGAGGAATTTCCAGAAAAAGGTGGCATACTTGGAAGGATCTGAATCCGAGGAAGAGGAAGAAATCGGCCTAGCAGAATGGGTCAAAGGGAAGAAGCCAATATCATGCCCTTTTAGAAAGAAGGAACCAGAAGCGTTCGGCTTTGACACATCAAAGGCCGATAAGATTTTCGACTTACTACTCTAGGAAGGGCAGATCAAGCTATCGCCATACCATACCATTCCGTCGGCCGATCAGCTCAAAAAGATGAAGTACTGCAAATGGCACAACACTACATCTCATGACACAAATGAGTGCAAGATCTTCCGTTAGCAGATACAGTCGTCCATTGAGCAGGGAAGACTCAAGTTCGAAACCCCGGCAAAGCCGACAAAGCCGATGAAGATTGACCAACATCCTTTCCCGGCCAACATGGTTGACACGGGAAGAAACTTACTTCAAACCAAGGTGCTGACGTCGGAATCGGCTAGAAGGAGCGGCGCCGTAGATCCCAGGAAGCAAGTCACGGTTGATGAGGTCAAAGGGAAAAGACGGGCTGAAGACGAGGGCGAAGGATCAGAACGATCGCGTAGACCCGTCACTTCCCAATTCTTACTCAGCAAATATCGGCGGTAGCAGGAACAATCAAGATACCATGATGAGATGATACGCCGACACGAGGATCATTGGCGATGCCCGTTCTTCATCCATTGCTGGGAAAACGACCTCAGATTGCCATCAGCCGATGATTGTCCTGAGTGCAGCGGATCAAGTCGCAATGGTCGCCTGTTCAAAGGATCGCGCTCCAGAGATAGGGGATCAGAGCCGATCAGCAGAAATTGGCGCGAACAAGAAGGACGGCGCCTTTCAGTGCATGAACGGCTGGGGGGCAGAGTTGACCGGTATCACCGGTCGAGAAGCAGGATCAACCAGCAGGAGCGACTGGGGGCAGAACCAGCGTACACGATCGGCTGGAAGAAATGGCTGATGCCAGGGTGTCGGATGAAAACCCCCTAGGAAGGGAACCAGACTGGGAGCACGCCAAACCGTCGGCCAGACCAGTAAACCCCAGGTGGTGCCCTGAGGGATTGTCTAAATCTCAGAAGCGGAGAATCCAACGCTTGCGCCAATGGGAACAACAAGAAGAAGAGCAGAGGCAGGCGCTGGATAAGAGAAACGTCAAGTCTCGGGTCTGGCGCCCCAAGAAAAACAACAGCAAGCAGGTTGATAATCAAGAATAGGCAGCTGATGTCAGCATGGTATTCATATTGCCGATGGAATTCATGGCGCCTGCCGATCGAGATAAGGCGACAAGGATGGAGGAGCTGATGGCGCCGTTGGTTTTGGAGCCAATGACAGCCACCTTTGAGAAATCAGAAGATGAAAAACGACAACATCTCAAGGCACTATTTCTCAAAGGACACGTTAACGGACGACCCGTTACCAGGCTACTAGTAGATGGAGGCGCCGCAGTCAACATCATGCCATACGCCATGTTCCGGAAGTTAGGCAAAAGTGATGAAGACCTGACCAAGATGGACATGATGCTCAAGGACTTCGAAGGCAACGCGTCTCCCGCCCGTGGAGCGCTCTGCGTCGACCTCACCATCGGCAGTAAGACCCTTCCCACTACCTTTTTTATTATTAATGTTAAGGGGTCCTACAACATGTTGCTCGGTCACGATTGGATACACGCGAATTGTTGTGTCCCATCTACAATGCACCAATGCCTTGTGCAGCGGGTCGGCGACAGTACAGAGATAGTCACCGCCGATTCCACCTATAGTGTTGCGGCGGCCGACACGCAACAATGGAGCTGTGAACACGTCAAGTGTATATCCGGCAGGACTTGGGACACTGATTTCCTGAAAGTGTCCGATTTTGGTCTACAGCCGATCCAAGCAGTCGGCTCTAAAGATTCAGAATAGATGGATCAGCTCATCCGAGAAGACGGAAAGCTTGGGCATGGATTTACGTCGGCCGATTCATTGGAGATGGTGGATTTAGTAGATGGTAGCAAGCCAAGGCCGACGTATATTAGTGCTAGCTTGGATCCCGGATACAAGTGTAAATTGATAAGTTTATTAGACGAATTCAAGGATTGCTTTGCTTGGGAATACCATGAGATTCCTGGTCTAGACCTGTCCATTGTTGAACACCGGTTGCCTATAAAGTCAGGATATCGGCCATATCAGCAACCTGCGAGACGATGCAATCCTAAAATTCTACCTGATATAAAGGCCGAGATCACAAGATTGATTGAAGCAGGATTTATTCGGCAGTGCCGTTACGCCTAATGGATTTCTAATATTGTGCCCGTATATAAGAAGAACGGAAAGTTGCGCATATGCATCGACTTCAGGAACCTAAATCAAGCTACACCAATGGATGGATATCCGATGCCGGCGGCCGATGTCTTGATAGATGCTGCCGCAGGACACAAAGTCATCAGCTTCATGGAAGGTAATGCTGGGTACAATCAAATATTAATGGCTGAAAAAGATATTTCGAAGACAGCTTTCAGGTGTCTGGGCCACCTCGGTTTATTCAAGTGGGTTGTAATGACCTTTGGGTTAAAGAACGCCGGTGCTACATATCAGCGGGCCATGAATTATATCTTTCACAAGCTCATTGGTGCATCGGTGGAGATTTATATCGACGATGTTGTGGTCAAGTCAAAAGGTCATCAGGAACATCTGGCCGATTTACAAGAAGTACTGGAGTGCACAAGAAAGCATGGGCTGAAAATGAACCCGAACAAGTGTCCATTCAGTGTATCGGCCAGGCAATTCTTAGGATTTATGGTCCATGAGCGCGGGATAGAGGTTAACCGGAAGACCATAGACGCCATCAACAAAGTTGTAGCCCCACAGAATAAAACTGAGCTGCAATCCCTCATCAGCAAGGTCAATTTTATCAGAAGATTAATATCCAACCTGTCCGGGCGTATTCGAGCTTTCACTCCTTTGTTGAAATTGAAGCCCGATCAGGAATTCATGTGGGGAGAAGAACAACACAGAGCGTTAGAAGATATCAAGCAATATCTGATTTCACCTCCGGTGTTAGTCCCGCCACAGCCTGGTAAGCCGTTCAAATTATACTTATCGGCTGATGAACAAGCTATTGGATCGGCGTTGGCACAGGAGTTCGAAGGGAAAGAACGGGTGGTATATTTTGTCAGCAGAAGACTCCTGGACGCCGAAACAAGATATTCCCCGGTGGAACGGTTGCGCCTGTGTCTATACTTCTCGTGTACCAAGCTCAGGCACTATTTGTTATCGGCAGAGTGCATAGTCATATGCAAAGATGATGTGGTGAAATATATGCTATCACCACCGATTTTGAAAGGAAGGATTGGAAAATGGATACTGGCTCTATCAGAGTTCGACTTAAGGTACGAATCGGTTAAGGCTGTCAAGGGTCAGGTCATGGCCGATTTCGTGGCTCAACATTGTGGACCGGAAATTGCTGTCGTTGAACCGGTGCCATGGACTTTGTATTTCGATGGTTCCTCGTGTGGAGCCGGATCAGGAATCGGTATCGTTCTTGTATCGCTTCGGGGGGCAAGCTATGATTTCTCTCTGCCGATAGAAGCATCCACAACCAACAACCAGGCGGAATACCGAGCCATCCTAAAAGGTATCCAATTGTTGAGGGAAGTCAAAGCTGATGCAGTCGAGATTGTTGGAGATTCCATGCTCATCGTAGATCAGTTAACGGGGAAATCTGAATGCAAAGATGATATTTTAAGGATTTACTATGAAGATTGCCTCCAGCTGTTAAAGGAATTCAAGTCTGCAATAATTGAGCACATCCCCAGAAATTACAATGAAGAGGCCAATAGGCTGGCCCAACACGCGTCCGGATATCGGCCGATTCAAGGAGCTATGATTTTGGAGCTCGTGGCCGATGATTGGCGAAAGGAGATTGCCGATTACTTGAAGGATCCGTCCCAGAAGGTGGATCGGCGAGTGCGTTTCCAGGCCACAAAATATGCGTTACTTGAAGACGATTTGTTTTACCGGACGATTGATGGGGTTCTTCTCAAATGCCTGGGAACGGAAGAAGCAAAGGTCCTGATGGGGGAAATCCATGAAGGCGTATGTGGAGCCCATCTATCGGCTCACAAGATGAAATGGATGATCAGAAACAATGGGTATTACTGACCAACGATTTTTGAAGATTGTTTCAAATATTATAAAGGTTGCCAAGACTGTTAGAAGTTTGGCAACGTGCAGCGCGCGCCAGCTTTGGCTATGAATCCAGTAATCAAGCCGTGGCCGTTCAGAGGTTGGGGAATAGATCTCATCGGGCAGATTCACCCTCCATCGAGCAAGGGGCATAAGTTTATATTGGTAGCCACTGATTATTTTACTAAATGGGTGGAGGCAGTTCTGTTAAGGACCGTGACATCGGCCGATATGTCGAGTTCGTTAAGAACCACATTGTTTATCGATTCGGTATTCCTCAGACTATCACAACTAATCAAGGAACGATGTTCATCTCAGGAGAATTTGGAGAATTCGCCGTTGATATAGGGATTAAATTGTTGAATTCTTCTCCGTACTATGCTCAAGCCAATGGCCAGGCCGAATCATCCAATAAGGGGATAATCAAGTTGATCAAGAGGAAGATAGAGGAACAACCCAAGAAGAGGCACATGTCTTTGGCTGAATCTCTATGGGCTTATAGGATGGCTTGCCACGGGGCCACTAAGATATCTCCTTATCGGTTGGTATATGGTCACGAGGCAGTCTTGCCTTGGGAATTAAGGACGGGGTCAAGGCTTATATTGCTTCAAGACCAGTTGACGGCCAATGACTATTCCTTCCTCATGAAGGATGAGCTCGATGACTCGGCGGGTCAGCGGTTGAGGGCCCTGATTAGCATCAAAGAAAACAAGAAAAGGGTGGCCAGGTGGTATGACAAAAAGGTCAAGGTTAAGCAATTCTCCCAAGGAGATCTGGTATGGAAGTTGGTGCTGCCGATAGGGTCTAAAGATCCCAAATTCGGTAAATGGTCGCCCACTTGGGAAGGGCCGTATAGAATCGGCCGATGTGCTCCGGGAAATGCATATATACTGGGAAACTATCGAAGGGGAAGAATTCCCAAGAGCCTTAAACGGAAGATATCTTAAGAGGTACTATCCGAGCATTTGGGTAGGTGCGTAACATGCCGACTCCTATCGGCTTTGTCTACATAGCCGATGTAAAAATGACATCGCCTTAAGGAGGAAACATTTTGGCTTGGTCTGACCGATTCATTATTCGGTGAAAACAGCAGAGTACATGGCCGACATGGTGCAAGTCGCCCTTAGAATAAAAAGTACCAATATATCTACTGATCACGCTTTTTCTTGAACTCTCTCTCGATCCGGCCTAGTTTTATCAGAAGGCGGATGGTCTTCTCCTCCAGATCCTCCATGGCGGCTTCAGCCTCGACTTGATGAGGGAATGGATGGCTCCTGTCGAGAGGTGGTTGGGATGTTCCTACAGCGGCATCTTCAAGGGCAACTGAGCGAGGGAGTGGATGACTCCTTTCAGTTGGCAGTCGCTTGGAGCAGTTAGCGTCTATATGGTCCCAGATTTTCTGGACATCAGCAGGAACATGACCTTTGAGTTCTTCAGAGTGAGCTCTTATCAGATCTATGTCTGCCTGCGATAGTGGTTCGTCTGAATGCATAGCTTCAATCGCTCGTTCCAGACTAGGACTAAGGCGTTTTGGATAAAGAGGGATAAACAGCTACCCAGTATCAGAGCGATTGAGATGTCAAGGGGAGAAATAAAAGAGGGTTCGTACCTGGTTGACAGAGGAGGAGGAAGATGAAGAAGACATCTTGATGTCCAACCTGGGAGGATAGAGATCGAGTTATTGGAGGGGAAGAAGATGGGTAATGCGGATGCCTCTGGAAACGATGTGGGATCTCGTACTTATAGAAGGAAGGAGGTAAGGAGATAGTAGGATGCGTCCCATCAGAGTAAAAGCGTTCATAAATGCAAAGCTGCCAAAGGAGGCGGTCCAAGTTCGAATCGGCGCATCAACATTAAGAGAGCATTAAATGTTTACAAGATTCTTTACAACTCACCCAAGGAGGGCATCTATGGTCGTAATAGCTCGTTGCCTAATCTGATCGGCCAAGTCTAATACTCTTTGGTCGTCATCGGCCGATCCGGGAATTTCTGGAATATGATTATGAAATTTTATCGCTTCACGGGCCAGGTTCTGTCTTTCTTGCTTCAGCCCGGCGATGACAGATGGAAGCTCTTGAAGTCTCTTTTCTTCAGCAGCTATGTCCTTAGTTACCTGCTCCATCTCTTTGGCTAGCTCTGCCCTCCTCCGTTTGAGGCGATCTATGGCGTCGACGATATCTGGACGGGAGTTCTCAAGGAAGTTGATCCGTTGATGCACTTCTTGGGCTTGGTGTTTGTAAGAATCGGCTTCCTCCCGGTCCTTCGCTAGCTTGGCACGATCGGCCACATGGCGCAGGGCCCTGAACACTGAAATTTGTATCGACTCTATGAATGCAGCAGGTTGTAGAGTCTCTGTCGCTTCCTCCGGAATTCGGCCTCTGATGTCATTGAGAAGCCGCCGAATCGATGAGGCATCTCCCACTAATCGGCCGAGTTGAGAGGTCGGTAATCTACACATAACCTCAAACTATTATCTTTCTTCTTCACAAAAAGGGCTGGGCAACCCCAAGGTGAGTTACTGGGACGAATATAGCTTTTGTCTAGAAGTTCTTGCAACTGTATATTCAATTCTGCTAATTCTTTGGGTGGCATTCGATAGGGTCATTTAGAGATAGGTGTTGTGCCTGACTGCAGTTCAATGACAAACTCTATGTCTCGATCAGGTGGCATGCCGGGTAAGTCATCTGGGAAAACATCAGCATACTCATGTACTACCGGGATTTCTTTTAATTTTGAATGGACCTTAGTAAGAGCACATGAATTTGTGCAATTCCCGAAAGGGCAAAAATAGAGTGGTAGTTCCTTGGTTCGTGGAATTGATTTCAACGGATCGGGAGGCAAGATCTAAGGTTACTCCATGCCGAGCCATCTAATCTACTCCCAAAATAACATCGATGTCTTCAAGTGCCAAGAGGATCAAATCTGTGTTGATGACTTTGCTACCCAATTTAATTAGCACGTTTCTTATGAGTTGATTTGAAGCTATTTTACCACCCAGTGTAGCTATCACATATGACTTTCTTGTGTGACAGAAATACAAACCCACTTTTGCACTGCATTTTGTACTAATGAAACTATGTGATGCACCGGAGTCAAATAATATAACAACGGGCTTGCGGTGGATAAAAAATGTACCCTTCATGACTGGTGCGCCATCAGGAAGTTCTGCCAAAGTGGTGAAATTTATCCGCCCACACTTGACCTGAACAGTCTGCTTCTTGCCTTGGTTTCTGTGGTTGGTACTGGAGCCTTGGCCTTGAGCTTGTTGTTTGGGCTGAGGGCAATCTCGAACAAAGTGAGTGGAACTCCCACGGTTGAAGCATCGGTTGTTGTTGTTCTGGCGGGGTGGCTGCTGGGTATTCAGTCTTGGACCATTTTGCTGTGGAGCAGGGGGTCTTGCTACATTCTGTTGCTGAGGGGGTTTGATAATCCAACGCCCTGGCTGAGGGGCATTCTGAAGATCTTTAGGTGCTGCAGTCTGCACTATTCGATACCTCGGTGGCTGAGCACTCGAGGGTCCGGCTGGAGCCTTCCTCTTCTTCTCTGCACAATGGGCCAAAATGCAATCCTCCTGGGTGATTGCCAAATTAATCAGCTCGTTGTATGTGTTGGTTCTGATAGGGTTAAGTCGCTCCTTGAGCTTGGTATTCAGACCTCAACGGAAACGATCACGCTTCTTGGTGTCCGTGTCAGCATGATATCCCGCGTACTGAGCAAGGTTGTTGAACGCCTAGGCGTATTGAACTATGGTGCGGGTACCTTGTGTGAGCGTCAGAAACTCATTCAGCTTCCTTTCCATGAGACCCTCAGGGATATGGTGGGCTCGGAATGCACTCTCGAATTCATCCCAAGTAACAACATGATCTGCTTGAAGCTTGGCAAAGTAGTTGTCCCACCATATACGCGCAGTACTGCGAAGCTGCTGCACGGCAAATCGAGCTTTGTTGGCCTCAGAACATGGTAGTGTCAATAATGCAAACTTGGATTCAATGGTGCGAATCCAGGCGTCCACATCCAGAGGTTCCTCCATCCTGTTAAACAGAGGGGGCTGCGTCCCAAAGAAATCCGAGTATCCAGCAACTTGAGGTTGGGGTGCATGGTGCACACCCCGCTGCTGATGATGGTGTTGCCGCCCCTGAACAAGTTGTCGTAGCAATTCGGTTTGAGCGGCCATCACCTCCACCAGAGGTGGTGGGGGGGGGCGTCTGCTGCGATCTATTGCCACTCGCTCCGAATCCATCAGGATTGCCACGAGTTGCCCCAACCATCTGAAACATGGAGGTTTAATATCAGCAAAGGCTTCATAAATCTCCCATGATTCAAAAAGATAGTACGAGAAAAAAAAATATAGAACTTGATAGGCTTGTTACAAATGGTGTGTAAACTGCGGCTGGTTAGGGAACATTTCCTAGCTCACATTCTACTTATTTGAAACCTTTCATGGTTGGTAGTGAGTAGAAAATATAGCGGCCTAAAACTGTGGCATTCAAAATACCTCCGACTAATCCATCTCCGACTGCTTTTCCGGCTACCAGGACTACCAATCCGACTGCTATGGCTCCCCGTCGACTACATCGACTACCATACACCTTTTTCAACTATATTGCCGACTGCTTCGACAACATCTGCCAGGACTTTAACTATATCTCCGACTGCTTGAATCGCGCCTGTGCTTAGCACGACTACAACTCCGACTACACTGAATCGATGAATGCTTCAGCTACTTAAGTTATACTTCCGTTTACTTTGACTACTCATGGCTGGCTTTTATGGTATCTCCGACTAGTACGACTACTTTTTCAGCACGTCTTCTACTTTTCCGGCTGCTTGAGTGACACTTACGACTACTATGACGGCAGATTCGACTACTTCGACTACTTCAACTCTGACTTCAAACTGCTTGTCCATATATACATCCAGTCTTTCCCTAAAGTCTACCTACTTTGAGTGCTCTTAGCTTCTAGGCTACACTCCTTGTATCGGTTGGTACTCAACTCTAAGCTAGCCTATTAATACCTGCACAAAAGTTAGGCCACACTAAGAGGAGTGTTTACAAAAGAACTCCTAAGTCAGCTCCTATTAGTCGTCAAGATTGTTGACAGACGACTCGCTGCGCGCAGGGGAGTGAACTCCCGTCTGTGCGGGCTGTGGGAGTACCATATCGTAGTCAAGGTCAGAAACGCCCTCTATCTCCTTGGGTTCTTCCTCACTGTCAATGTCCACCACATCAAGTGGAGCATGAAGGGCTACTTGCTAGGCGTGATTCATGTCGATATGTCCGTTGGCCTCTTCCAGGTCAATGTTGAGGTCATGGATCTGTTCTTCCAAGAACTCGATCATTGCCTCATGCTCCCCCACTATGGTTTCTAGTGTCTGTACTTGGCCTTCAAGCTGGCCAATCCTAGCATCTCTATCACCAATCTCCTCAACTAAGTCTTGCATCTGCTCATCCCTTAGGTTAACTGCCCATTGGAAGGATTGAGCAAGGTCTATGACCTGTGTCATCTCTTTACTTTGAAGTGCTTGTAGTCGGTATAGTGCATTCATGCACCGGGCTGAAAAGATGATAGTCTCGACTGGAATTTGCTCTGCCAAGTGACTCAGATGAGCAAACATGTCCAGCCATAGCGGATCACGCTCGTTGACTGTCAGAAACAGAACCACTGGAGCCAGAATCTCCTTCAAGGGGTGCTGCTCACAAAATGTGGTTTGTGCCTTCATGGCTGTTGTTTCCCACGAATCGATGAGACAGTGCCCGACTACTTCCCTCTCAATAGCGAGCCACGCAGGGTTGAGTGGGTGCCGGGGAATGGTCATGCGCACCCGCCACCGATGGACACCTGTCTCCATGAACTCTTGCCCCACAGAGGCGGGTGTGGGTAACCGGCGGTGCTCAACACACCCCACAAGATGGAGGGAAAGCCTTCCCAGTGCAGGCACGCTGAGTGTGCATGGCCCTCCTCATCAACCACCATAAGAACTGGATCAGCCATCTGCTTCACAAGCTTAAAAGGTGAGATAATGAAAACTGAGGTTCAAACAAATAAACAATTCTGAACACTGCACAAAACTGAGCATAACCAGTCGCAAAAGTAACCAGAGCATTCCTAAAGTACTCGTGCACCACTTTACTGGTCAAATCCAAGACTGGATCATACTCTAAGATAACTATATCCTTAGACTGAAGTTGAACTTTTGGTTAAGGACTTAGCTGTTTTGGGTGGATTTTTGTACAGTTCATCCATATACTCAATTTCTTTATTTGAATTTAAAGATATGCAGCATGCACGTCCTTTCCGTCCTTACAACTTCTCAGTGGCCATCAACTTGACCTTACGGAGTTAATTCGGTGGCTCAAATAGCACGTCTCTCCCTATAAAAACTAGTCGAGCTCTCTTCGTTCTTAGCCTATTGTACTCGTGATACTAGCGGTTAGCGTTCCTGCAGACCACTCACATGGATATCCTAATACATATTGCCACCTAGACATATTCCCATAGGGCTTTACGAACTAACTATAATCCTTAACGAGTCCAACGCACTTTTCGAATAGATGTTTTGTTGCCAAATTTTAGAAAACTTATTTTTAAGGTTTGTTGGAGACTCTAGTGTATGCTTTTCGCTCTGATACGAACTGTGGCAGAACCGTCTGAATTAAACCGGCTCAAGTGCACTAACCATCATCCTTGAAGATGCACTGGCAACTATGCACTTCAAACGGATTAGTCCGACAGTCTGTCAGGTAGATCCCGATGCAACCACTCAATATCTCGATTGAAACCAAGCATACACATAACTCGCACGAAGGCAAGTCCAGAGAATACAACATTCCACATATTTTATCTTAACCAGTCGGAATCAATTATTACAAGATGAAAGTACCACTCGAGTACTTTTAAAGTTCACATAAAAACTTTATTCAGAGTTTTACTGTAGCGAAAAGAAAAGAACACGATCAACTAACGTCGGCAGGGTCATTGCTAGGCGGGGAAGGATCCCATTCCACTGTCCAACCAGTCGGCAAGGCACTCAGCCAAGCCAAATCAGCTACCATATCTTCAACAGACATACCTAAAAATATTGCCATAAGCAAGGCTGAGTATACTAATACTCAGCAAGGCTTACCCGACTAGTGGTATAGAAATACCGACTACTAATCATGCACGGCTCTAAAGCTCTAGGGTTTTCTTTTTGCTGAAAAGCAACAAAGAGTAGGTCCGTAATTTCATATTTTAGCTTACAATATTCTAGTTCATTTAACCAGTCTAGATGAGCTTCTATCTCTAGTCAAATATTGTGGAAAAATAATTAATCATCCAACAAGTTTCATCATATCCATAGTTCCTCTTGTTACTCTATGTGGCAGAAGTATTAAGCAGTCTCAATCATCGCGAGAAATGGACGATTCGAATCAAATTTCTTAACCTTGCAAGGGAAACCTAAACACACATCACGTGGTTACACCAAGAGTCACACGTGCACTTTTTCCCCTTTATTCCCGTTTTATGGATCAAGACCACCAGCCCCGAGTACAAAAGGTCCATGAACCACGGCGACGCCGGGCCATGACCCCTCTTGCACTCACCATTGGGCACATGGGACAGCGTCAAGACGGTGGCAATTGTCCACGCACCAATTTAATTGAGTACTTAAGCTTACCGATTACCATATTCTCAGCATGTGGTTAGTACTTTCAAAAGCATAACCACCACTACCACACACTGCGACCTTAGCATGTTTCACTATTCAGACGGGGCTTCAACCATGAGTACTTTACCACAGCCCCGCCTGCCAACCTTATAGTTGCAGTACGCGGTAAATCAATCAACTCCTATAGTTCTCCAGAGTAGCAGGAAACTACTCATCTTTTACTGTACCTATTAGCATAGCATCTACTCGAACTTCCTGTTCTAGTAGCCATTACAAAGGTACCTAGGATCATGCAGCTAGGGTTCCAATCAACTCTTATAAACTTTAAATGCACACGCAAAAAGGAACAACAGTTGCATAATTTAAAAAAACTGGGATCATGCACCGAGGCTTGCCTTCTTGTGAAAAACTAGCCGGGGCTTCCTCCGAACATTGGTCCGGGTCTTCAGCGACTGCTGTTGGATTACCCTGAGCTTCTTCCTGCTCACTCTCAGACTCGGGCACCAGATTGTAGATCCTGTCGGCAAGAGTAGTTGAGTCTATATGAATGCACATGTATGAGTGATTTTACTGGTACAAGTTTGCATTATAAAGTAGTCAAAACATAAGTTAAGTAGTCGAGTACTTTATTTTCTTTTTCCTGGGCAGTCATTTATCGAGTACTTATCTATATTAACTAACTTTATTAAGTGAGCGGGTGGTTTTGCATGTTGTACGGTTATTTTTAAATGGAGCAATGGTTAACCCAAACTACTCGCAGGGGTAGTTTCTGGGTTGCAGAACTACTCGTAAAGGTAGCTCCTGAGTTGAGATTTTTATGCAGAGGTTGTTACTTAAGTATAACCTTACTGTAAAAGCTTTAGCCATTTTTATTCAACAGGTTACTCATGAAAAAGCTTATTAAATAATTATTTTTATGATTAAGATCTACTTGCACATAACAACCATGCAAGAAACTGGTGTTCCATATTTTACTGAACAAATCTACTTGCATGAGTAGATTACTTAACATTTTAGATCTAAAAGGGATTTAGCCTATAACAAAAGCACTCGAACCACTGGTTGTGCTTGGATTTAGAGCATGAAATTTTTTTATAACACCTTAAACTTTTAGCACGGAAGCTACCATCAACATTTCATGAGCAGTTCTTTCTTGAATCTTTCGGAAAAATGAAAAGCCATTTAAACTTGATTTAAATCCACATCTAAAAACATGTGGAAACAGATCCAAAGTTTTTTTACAAAGTTGTAGATCTACACTTAAGGATTCTAAAACATCATAGCTTGTATTTTTAGGATTTTTCTATGAGTTGTTATGCATCTTCAAAGTTAATAGATTGGTTTTAAATTTCTTGTTCCAGGTTCACAAATGAGTCCTTGAGATTTACAGAAAACTTCTCAGAAAGATTGCAATCGACGCAGATGGGTCCTCGGCACAGGGAAATGGCTACTGCCGGCCGAAATCTGGCGACTAGGGTTGTCGATGGTGAGGAGTGAGGGTGGGAGAGGCAAGAGAGGAACAAACCGCACCTGTTTGAGATCTTGGGGAGAAAAGGGATGGACGAGGCGGCCTATAGATGGTGGCGCAGAGCCGGCGGCGAGGCGGATGGTGGGGGCGACGGTCCTATGAGGGGGATGGCATGGGGAACGGTTGTGCAACTTTGGGGTGAGGTGGAGAAGGTGGAGGAAGGGTTGTTTTGGACAATGCGAGGGTCGATTGGTGCGTCCACGCACGGGGAACTGCTCGCCGTAGATGGAGCTTGGGGGCGACGAACAGAGGTGCCTCAGGGTGGCTTTTATAGGCGTTGGAGGGGGAATGGCGGCTTGTGCTTGAGCCGCGGGAGGAAAATGAGACAGGGGGCAAAACCGGGGCGGATTGCTCAGCTGGCGCCGGCGGGGGCTCGCCGTGGCACCAGCAGCGCCCGCGGCAGAGGAATGTCGCCGCATGGAGAGTTCCTCAGGGGGAGAGCGAGATTTTGTGGGCCAGCTGGAGATCTTCCGGTTGCTGGCAGGACCACATGACCAGCGGGCTCGGGTGCGCCGGTTTGTGCCGGTTTGCATCGGCCAGCTGGCCTGCCGGCGATGGGACAGGGCAGGGGAGGAGAGAGGAGGGACAAGATGGGACTTCTGTGTGAAAAACAAAACAGCAGGGGTCTAGGTGGAAAAATATGTTAAAACTCATCCTTCCCGAGGTCAAAAAAAATCATTTGAGTACCAATTTGTTCAACTTTTCAAGGCAAACTTTTTCTCTTTTATGACCATCTTCATTTGAGCAGTGCATAAAAAGTTATTTTGAAATTCCGAAAATAGGTATTTAAATGACACGTCATTTCATGTGGATTTTTGCACTGTTAGCTTTTGAGTTCAACTTGACTTTTGTTGCTCCTATTATGATAGATGTGCCATCAAATTTTCAGAGTCATTTGTCATCAGTTTTGAAAGTTACAAGGGTTTGCTTTTACGGGTTCAATTGTTTTATGCATATATACATATGCACATATTCATCTGGCTACAAGGTATAATTGATAGGTGGTTTCATACTTTTCTTGCTCTTTTGTGACTAGTTTCAAGGTTTGGATCTTTGCTTAATCTTTTAGACACATAGGGTGTCACAACGCGTTGGGTCAGATACTGCAACCTTTGTATCTGAGGGTTGGATGGGAGTTGTTGTGCTAAGAAGGCCACTTCTGCGATGGCGCCACTCGGCGTACGGTACTCCCGATCCACGACTCTTGCAAAAGCGTTGTTTAGATCCCTTGGTTCGCGGGCGCGATTCTGCGCATTGCACCTGCGTTGGGCGCGCTTAGCGTTCTTCACCCACTAGATCTGTCGGTGCTCCTCGTCTTCATCCTGGGGAGCGTCAGCTGTGGGCTTGTTGGCTGAGACGTCCGCGAGTTGCTCGTTGTCGTACTGGGGGTCCAGCTCGTCGTCCTCCGAGTTGCGAAGGGAGGCCATGCAGACTTGACAATCTGGCGAGTTGTTAGCCATAAGGTTGTACTCGAGTAGCTCTGTGCTACTTTCTCCCTCTTCCGCGATGGGAGAGAGAGGTTTGCCCTCCTGGAAGGGAAGTGCCTGCGTGAAGGCCACAAGGCGGGACTCGTAATCGAGTAGTTCGGGGGGCTCAAAGCCCTTCCAGTACACGAAACGGCATTGCAGTGTTGATGTTATGGTTAAACCCAGATGGCTGCCCAAAAATGATTCGGTGTGGCCATCGGGTTGCGAGTGGTTTTCAAGAGCGGAGGCCACCCGACGGGCGGTGGCTCCCTCGTCTCCGAATCCTCCTCGGAACTGGCTTGAAGGTGTAGTACTGAATGAGGAGTACTCTTCGTCAGAATCTGAGTAGTTGTAAAAAACGGGGGGCCCTCGGCAAGCGGTGGCTCCCACGTCCTTGAGCTTGAGCAGCAGATCCAAATCCTCCTCGAAGTCGGAGAAGGACTTAGATCGTGTGGTCTCCTCAGATCCGGCTAGATCTGATGCATCACGAGTGGAAGTCACGTTGAAAACGGACATCTTTTTGATCTGCAGGGCCAGATCGGGAAGCAACAACTTGTCGAGGTTGTCGATGAAATCATCGAGATCGCTGCTTCGAGTTGATGAAGAGGCCTCCAGCTCCCTAGAGTTGGCTTGGTGGCTGTTGAAGCCACCCAAACCGTTGGCGACGCAGATCCAGGAACCGAAGATGAAGGTTGTGCCCTTGTCGAGCACAGCGCTGGTGAAGTTGAAAGATGCCATCGAATTCTCCGGTGGATGCTCGATGAACACCCCTACTTGGCACGCCAGCTGTTGGTGTTTTACCGCCACGCCGACCGAGGGATACCCTCGAGGTGGTGAGTTTGTAGGTCGGGTGTCGCCGAGATCAGAAACTCAAAGGTGCAAGGAAAACAAGGTTTAGACAGGTTCGGGCCGCCGGGAGCGTAATACCCTACGTCCTGTGTGGTTTGTATTGCCTTTGTGGTGATCGTCCCCGAGGGGGTCCCTGTCCGCCTTTATTTAGTATGGGGGGACAAGTTTACATGGAAGTCCTAGTCGGGTACAAGCCCACGAGTCCTACCCGAGTACTTCTCGGGTAGTTTCCTACCGTGTCCGACTAGTTTCACCACTGTATGAGTAGTCCTACTGCACTACGAGTAGTTACAACAGATGTAGGGCGTGGGCCATGTCCCACCCTGTATCCTAGGAGAAGTACGCCACGTGAACAGTCCCATGTGCCCGGGTCTGACAGGTGGTTCCTTGTTAGCACATAATCTGAATAAAAGGATACATGAGAGGATAATTCTTGTGTCTTGGAGTTGATTGTACTTGAGGCTTGGAACTTGTCTTGCCTTGATTAGGATGCAACAATTTTGGCACCCTCATCACATGTAGTAACTCCCTTGACAAACTTGACATGACTTGTTCCTTGGGTCTTACCATTTCCCTTGTGGATGGGAGTAGTCATGTTGACTAGACCTCCATTTGTTCCCAAGGTGACCGCCTTGTTGTTCTTGACAAATGGGATAGTTTGAGGAGCACCTTGCTCATTCTTCCCAAGTCCCTTGCCTTTCTCAAATCCATACTTGTTCATGTATTTTGAACCAAACCCCTTGGTTTGTCTCTCAAACTCACCTACCCTTGATGAGGAATTTGCCTTGGGGACTTGCTTATGAAGAGGTGCTTCTTCTTGAAATAGTTGAGTGAGTCTTGTAATCTCTTTCTTCATGGCATTCATTTTAGCATAGTTAGTAGCACAAGTTTAAATATCAATACTAAAACACCGTGCACAACCATTGCTTGTTGATGGACAAGAAGAATTCGATGTCTCACTAGCTTTGGAGGAGCTTTCTAAAAGAGTGTTAAATTGAACTTCAAGTGTTGTGTGAATGGTTTGTAAGCTTGTTAAGTTTTCTTGAAGATTCTCATTATCACTCTTCAAGTTGGCATTAGTGCCTTTGACCAAGGAAAATTTCTTAGTCAAATCATTCACTTTCCCTTTTTCACTAGTGACTCTTCTACCTCAAGAAGTATCCCATCCTTTGTTTTGAGTGAGTCCACAAGCTTTCTGTTTAACCTTCCTTTCATATGTAAGGTTCTTTTCAAGAGCTTCGCATTTTTCTCTCTCAAGCCTAAGCAATTCTTCTTGTGATTCAAGAGTCTCATCTAGTTCATCTAGTTTCATTATTAGTTTCATTATTCTAGTTACAGCTCCTTTGCCATATTGTTTAATAAGGTTAGCAATTTCAGTTTCCACATCTAGTTCATCATCCGATGAGTTTGGAGATGTTACCTTTATGTTCTTTGCCATGAGGCACATGATTGGGCTTTGACCTTCGTCATCGGTAAGATCTTCAAATAAGCTTGTAGAATGAGACGGAGATGTCTTGAATGCCATGGTTGCAACATCTTCATTGTCGGAGTCGCTCTCTCCATTTGAATCCCATTCTTGGCCAAGGTGAGCTTCACCGGAGTGCTTCTTGTACCTTGGCTTTTCTTTCTTGGATGAGCCCTCCTTGGTGTCCTTGTTTTTTTTTTTATCTTCCGGACAATCCGCAATGAAATGCCCAACTTTCTTGCAACCAAAACAAGGCTTATTTGATCTTCTTCTTGGTTCATACTTGTTCTTGTTCTTGCCATAGCTTCGGAAGTTGCTCTTCTTTAGAACCCTTCTAAAGTTCTTGATGAAGAAAGTCATTTGCTCATCATCTTCATCATCACTAGAGTCATCATTCTTTGAGGATTGGGTAGCCTTTTCTTTTCCCTTTGATTTTGCTTGAAGATCCAACCCATTGTTCTTTGCTGCTTGCTCTTGGAGATCGGCCAAATCTTGATTGATCTTGACCCTCTTTAATTTATCATGGTGAGCTTCTATTCTTCCAAGAACATTCTCGGCGGTGAAGTGTTTGAAACCCCTTTCAGCTCTTATCAAGCTAGGTAGTGTGACATCCCTAGCCATGCAGACGGTCAAGAGCTTGTCCACGATCTCACGATCACCCCACTTGTTACCACCAAGTGATTTGATTTGATTTGTGATCTTCTTCATATGGTTGTACATTTCCTTCACTGTTTCATCTTTCCTCATGGAGAAAAGACTAAGCTCATCCTCCAAGGTCTTGATTCTTGATTCCCGAACCTTCCTTGATCCTTGATGATTTACTTGGAGTGTATCCCAAGCATCCTTTGCGGTGGGAGCATGTTCAATCTTGTCAAATTTTCCAGGACTCACGGAAGAGTGAAGAATGTTCAATGCTTGGTAGTTGCATTGAAAAACATATGCTTGAACCGGTGTTGTAGTTTCACCTTCATCCGGAATCTCACAACCTACTTCTACAATCTTCCAAAGACCTTTGTGTATTGCACTCAAGTAACCACACATCTTCGTCTTCCATTGATTGTAGCCCGACCCATCAAAATACGGGGGCTTTCCCATATGAATTGAAGCATTGTGATCACTAGGAATTTGAAAGGTATAGTCACGAGAGATCTGATGATACTCAACTTTTCTTTTTTCCTTTTGAGGAGCTTCCTTTGTTTGAGGAGCGCAAAGGTCTTCTCTTGTAATCGGTGTCGGAGTCGTCACTTGACTCGATCACAACTTTGGTGTTGGACCTCTTCTTGTTGTTTTTCAATTTCTATTTCTTCCGCCATGCCTTCCACTCAAGGTAAGAGATTTTATCATCGGTTGTCTCCAATTCATCTTCTTCTTCCTCCTCATGTGAGTTGTTATTTTTCTTCCCTTTGGAGCCACTTGAGGTGGAGACCTTGTTATCTTATGGCTTTCCTTCTGAGGTGTTGGACTTCTCACTTTCATCCATCGGATTTGTGGGATCCTTTGGTGAAGTGTCACCCGACATCTTGATTCTCCGAGCGGTTAAGCCCTAACATGGAGAACCTTACTCTAATACCAATAGAAAGGACCTCAAGATGCCTAGAGGGGGGGTGAATAGGCTAATCTGCAACTTTAATATGCTTTTCAAACAGTCAGTAACCCAAATATCTGGATACTCCGGATATATGTCCGGATACTCCGGACTTGAGGACCGGAGTTTCTGGATATTATATCCGGAATATCCGGGTATGAAAGTTCAAAGACAAACACTAAAGTACAGGTGCAGGAAATTTAGATCGATGAAATTTGCAAGTACCAGGGGTTCCTTCTAAGTGTTTCTCACAAGCTGGTTCAAGCTAGAAGCTTATAAATAATTAGATCAAGCTCAGACCCTCGAAAGTTAGTCTCACAAGCAAATAGAGAAAACCTTAAGTAAAGAGCACATGGAGAGACAGAGATTTGTGTCCCGAAGTTCACTCCCAAAGGAGCTACGTCTCCTTTGAGGAAGAGTTCAAGAGACGGTGCTCAAGAACTCCTATGCTCCTCACCGAAGGGCGAGACCAACGCTCAAGCCCAAGGTCACTTACTATGAGTTCCTCCAAGAGGAAAGATGATTACAAACTTCCCGTGATGCTCACAACTTCAGCTGAGCATTCACGAGCACGCCTAGCCGTCTAGGAGCTCAAAGCTCCAAGAGTAACAAACTTGAATCCACCGGCTTGACGAAGACTAAGTGCTCAAAAGGATGGAATGGCAGCTCACTAGCACGGATTTCTTCTCTTGCAACACCCTCACTTGAGTACCTTAAGGAAATCTCTCAAGAAAGGAAGAGAGGGAGTGAGAGAGCTCTTGAAAGGCTTGTGAGGCTGTTCAGCTCGAAAAATTTGCAAGAGAGAGCTGGCTGAAGGGGTATGGGGGGTATTTATACCCTCACTAAAAAAACTAGCCGTTGGTGAAAGAGTACCCGGATACTCCAGGTATATGTCCGGATACTCCGGACACTGTTCCCGGACATTTCGGATAGAGAGCCGGAGACTCCGGTTTTGGTAGAGACACTCTCAAAATATCATTTTGAAGTGGTTTTTATGGCTCACAAGTATTTGTATGGTTCTCTTGAGCACTAGATCTAAGTCAAAACCTGCAGACCAAAGTCCCTCTTGATAGTACGAGGTTCCTATACTCAAAAATAAAACAAAAGTCTACTCTTCAAGTAAATTTCAACCACCGCTTTTTCATTTCCTTTTAAGGGGTCGTACTTCATCATATGTTTTGCTTGTTCAACTTTAGCTCCTGCACACATGCTAGATAACAAGATTAAATATACATGTGTTTTGTCATCTAAACACCATAACCCACTTAGGGGCCTAGATATCTTTCAGATGACGGGGCATGCTCCTGATTCTCATGCAATAGTTGATTGATTTGTTCATGCTTCATATTGTTTTCTTGTTCCATTCGCTGATTCAGTACGTGCAAGTGGCGTATATACTCTTGCAGATGAACTTGCAGTGTGCGCGGTGCTTGGAGTCGTAGAAAGTCTCCAGAAGGGGGAACCTTGGGTGCGCCATCTTGAAAGAGAAAAACAGATTATGATTAGCATACAATACAAACTTAAATAGTAAATGACTGCAAATAAGTTTACATTTGAACGTAACAAATAACTTAACAATGTTCCTAAATTCATATATAGTACGCAAGATTATACCTCTCTTGCTATTGTCTCTCTTAAGGTAAGTTGGGAAGTTTTTTTCCCTTTAGATTTCTTCATTTTCCGGCATGTACAATGTGAACAAAATCTATGGCACTTGGAGCAGAGGTTCTGAGTCCTGTCCTCGTCACAATCATCGGTACCATAGTCCGCACTAGAGCGACCTTGTGACTCATCCATACCACCTTTAAGCCGTTTCTTCTGCCTTCTTCCTTTTTTTGGTTTCAAAAGCTCTATATCAGGCACATACTCTAGCCCTATGTACTCTAGCCAGTGTGATGGATCGAGGTAAGGTTCAAAAGTAGACTCCCATACTTTTATGGTGTTGGACCTTGCGTAGAAGGGACTTAAATAAGTGGGGCTTGTGAAAGAAATGCCTCTTGACCTGCACATGGTTACTAAGTGAGAACATGGAAGGTGTAATAATTGTGGTGTCATGCAAGTACACTCTCCATTTGTTAGGTCCACTTTGTAATGCCGTCCTCCATGACTCTCTCCTCCTATAGTTGTCCCACCAGCCCCTCTGACCTCATAAATCACTCTTTGTGGGTCGTAAGGCTGTGCAAGCTGGTTTATAGATCTGGACTCATCATCTTTTAGATTTTCAAATGAGTACTCCACAATTCCAGCAACTGGTCGTGACCAATACCTTTAAAGACATTGTTCAATGACTTTGAATTGTTGGTGGTCATGATGTTGTACCCCATACCACCTTCATCATATGCAAGAGCCCATTTATCCTTATCCTCCATTTCTCCCTTCAACCACTCCTTAGCATTCTCATTCAAGTCTTTTTCCAAATCTGCTAGTTTCTCTTGAAAAGCCTTCTCAATGCGCACAGAACACAATAACTTAAGCTTCCTAATGACTTCTATCTTTTTCTGATGCCTCCACATATTGGCCGCGAAGTGACGCATGCACCACCTATGCACAAGAGGTGGAAAGTCGTCCATATGATCTCTTACACAATTAAGGAGGCCACGGTAACGATTAGAAATCATACAGACTTGCCTTGATGGCCCCAATACATATCGTCGAACTAACTTCATGTACCATGACCGGCTGTCGTTGTTCTCTCCTTCGGTCAAAGCAAAAGCTAGGGGGACAAGTTGCCTCTCCGGATCCACCAAAACTGCCATCATGAGTGCACCCCTATATTTTCCTGTCAGAAATGTGGCATCCACCAGAATAACAGGTCTGCAATGCTGGAATGATTCGGCGCATTGGGGAAAAACCAAAACACCCATTGTAAAACATGTTTGTACACACCATTGTGAGGAAGCATCATGTTTCCTGTGTAACCGGATGCCTGGATTGAAATGAGACATACAAGACAACACTCGCGGAACCCTACCATAAGACTCCAGCCAATCTCCCCACAAAAGAGCCATAGCATGTTGCTTTGCGCGCCATGTGTCGGTGTTTAACCTCCAAGCCCACCGAGGGATACCCCTGAGATGGTAGATTGTAGGTGGGGTGTCGCTGAGATCAGGAACTCGAAGGTGCAAGGAACACAAAACTTTAGACAGGTTTGAGCCGCCGAGAGCGTAATACCCTACGTCATGTGTGATGGTCTGTATTGCCTTAGATGATGTATATTTGGAGGGGGTCCCTGCCCGCCTTTATATAGTCTGGGGGGTAGGGTTACATTGAAGTCCTAGCCAAATACGAGCTTAGAAGTCCTACCCGAGTACTACTTGGGTAGTTTCCTTCTGTTCCGACTAGTTCTACTCCTGTACAAGTAGTTACAACTGGTGTAGGGTGTGGGCCATGTCCTATCCCTTATCCTAGAATATGTATGTCATGTGCGCAGTCCCGTGGCCCCGAATCTGACAAGCCCCCGAGCTCTTCGTAGTCGAGTACTGCAGGCTTCCGAGTACTTCTGAAGGCGTCTTCTGAGTTCTTCCGAACTTCTGAACCATGCTTTGGAGTACTTCACCCAGTATCCACTAAAAGTAAAGATCAACGCCATAAGTGAGGGGACCGATGTTGCGCTGTCCTTCTGAACAATACCAAGAATCCGACGGGCCAGATAATGTGCCGTGCACTGTGCATGCACTTGCTTCGGCTTAGAAGAAGAACAAGTGTGCGGCTGCCTTACATTGGTGATGTTCCAATGACTCGTGCCTCTAACTATCCGAGCCCAAACACCCCAAAGATATCCTTGCTTGCAGAGTACATCATAATGAACTCTTTTGTTTCAATGTATCACATTGAATGGACGATGGTGCCGCACGGCATAATCAGCCAAGAAAAACTGCAACTCTTCAAGGGAATTAAACTTTAGGCCCTTACTAATCTGTGGATTCTCACTATCAATTACAGACTCAGTTTCAAAAAAAATTGGAGTCACAAATGGCTCTATGGATCATGCTAAGGTCCTTAGCATTTGAAACCGTCGAAATCTCAATATGTGCTTGCTTCAACAAGCGCAACTCTTCAGCGGTATAAGAAAATCGTCCATCATCACGATTGCCATAACTAGGAATTGACCCCTCCCTCAACTCCTCCTCCTCAACATTTTCCTCAAGTCCATCTTCTTCTGCTGCCTCCTCCTCGTTGTGTTCATCATCAAAATCAGTGCCAATATCATATTCATTTTCCTCTGAACCTAAAGATACATCATCATCATCCATAGCCACATCCTCTTCCTCAAAGGTACAATCCTCAAAATCATCCGAAGCGACGGCCATATCAAAATCCAAAGCACAAACCCCAGAAGAAACTATTGGGACATCTTGAGAGATGGTAGAGCCCTAGGTATTGAGAATAGGGATTTCATCTACTCTCTCAATTGTGTCATGCCTTCTAGTTGTACGGTTTATTTCGACAACAACCTCCCAATAAACCATATTTGCACGATTAACTATATCCTTGTACTGCATCCAATGCCCCTCAGATTCCAATTTCATCAAAACATAATGTGCCCTAGCTTTACCACAGTCAAATCGGCCTCTAAGAGAAATTTCCTCTACTCCACAACAATGTTTGTCCATTACACGGTCTACCAAATCTTTGAAGCATGGAGAAATATCAAACAATTCGACATCTTTAGTCATATTCTCAAAATCTCTATTTTCCTTAACAATTCCACCATGAAACAAACGGACTAACCGGTCCATCTACAAAATGGAAACAAACCCTTATACCTCAACTCACTTCAATACAATTAACAACTACACAAACCTATCTACATTGCCTATTATGCATGAATCAAGCCTACCTTAGCATTCACACTAGACAATTTCATGCAACTATATAAATCGAAACATGCAACTACTTTCAAGCGTTAATTTCGTGGGCAGAGTAACATCTATGTAGTACCTAAACAACCGATCCAAAATAATCATTCATCTACAATCTTATTTTTCAACTCAAACACCAAATCCTAACACCCTATTCTAACTAATATCTAGCAATGTAACTGTTAAAATGACGAGATAATGAGGGCAATACCTTCGGGGAAGGACGGGGAAGGAATCCCCACACTTTTCCCGCCCCATCTGCCGGATTTGGGGTGGGGGGGGGGGGGGGGCTAAGGAAAGGAGCCTCTGCCGCTGACGGTTGCACCACCACTGCCGGTTGGCGCGACTCGGGCTCCTTTCGGCTGGAAGAGGGAGTGGGAGGGAGAGGGGGAGGGAAAACCTGGGCGGGCCCGTGACATTATGCTAGTCGCGCAAGCCGCCTGGCGCGATAAGCCTTGACGTGCCGTCAGTGGTGGTGCAACAAGGGTGCCACCTCAGCGCAGTGCCGTGGCCGCGTTGGCACGGTCGGACAGCGCGGCGCCTCTGCCGCGCCACATGCACTAGCGCGACAGAGGCAGGCCGTCGCGCCAACCGGCCCGGCGCGACCAAATGGGCTACGGGGTGAAAATAAAATTACAACCGGGTTAAACTTAAAATATTCTTTAAAAAAGGTTAAAAATAAAAAAATCCTGTGGGAGTAAGTATGGCGTCGGCCGTCGGATCGACTTCCTAGGATACGGCACGGCGCGTCGTCTCGATCTTGTGGTTCAGAGGACGAGGCGGCCGCCCGTCCCCTGGGCTTCCGCGAGTGGTAATAAAAGTGCGACGAGCGTGCACCATGCCTCGCATACTGTGCCGCCGCACTGCTAGCGACTCTTCTAATTCCAGTGGGAGGCACGGGGACAAATGTCAACTGTCAAAAGGGTCAATAAATTGCTGGTCATTTCATTCTACAGGCGCATGTATAGATATAACTCTACTACTACTCGAGATCAAAACAAGTCCTTGATTTCCACTTCTTTTCGAGCAGCGGGGGTTGAATCCAGCCCCTCCATGACTGGTGTACCAAGGGAGAAAGATGAGAGAAAGGAGGAAAGAAGATAAATGAAGAGATGGAGGTACGAGGAGATCATGGGATTCATGGCCGCCCGTCCAATTCTTTGTTGCATACCTGCATCTGCTATTGTAGCGATAGAATCGGAACGGATTTGAATGAAATCGGATTTAGATAGCATTTTTTACCATATTTTAACTCAAATACAAATACAAACAAATTCGGACATTCTCAAATATGAATGCAAAACGGATAGCTCGGATTCGGATATTTACTCAATTCAGAAGATAGCGTTTAGGCTATTTTTTCTTTATTGATGCTTTTGGAACCACAAAATCATTATACATGTAGAAATAAAAGTATGAGAATATAACAAATGTAGACAAAGTCACTTGTTGAATATAACATATTTATCAATAATTATATGTATAATAAATAAAACTATCTCATGTGCTATTCCACACCCTAGATATAGCTACACCTAACTAATTACTGAATAATTTTTTCAGTAATAAATACTGCATATGATTAATGACACCCTTTTACTAAATGTTATTTAGTAATACGGTAATTTGGTTCAATGATTTCTGGTTTGTTTGGTCAGTAATTTCATTACAGGGTGTAGAATAACTGCTACAACTAAGTTGTAAAATAACACTGCTAATAAAACTATAAATAAAATATATTTTAATAAATACCTATGTGATTTTACACCTAGATGTAGCTACACCTAACTAATTATTGGACAAATTTTAAGTAATAACTAATACGTACGATTACTGACAGCTTTTTACCGAACGTGATTCCGTAATATGACAATTCAGTTCAATAATTTCTCATCAATTTGGTCAATAAATTTGACTGCTGGGTATGTAACAATCGTTATGGTGCAGAATAACATTATCATTAATAAATATATAAATATTTACAATATGTAAATAAAAAGTTATACAAAAATGATTTCATCCAAAAATAGATAAATTAGAGTATTTGAAATTAAACTTAATCTTTATGTGCTATAGCTATGTCTAACTAATTACTGGACAAATTTACAGTATTAACTACTACACGCAATTTCTGACAGTCTATTACTAAACAAGATTTAATGATACGGATATTCAGTTAAGTAAATTTTTATTAGTTTATTCAGTAATTTAATTGCTGGGTATAGAAAAAAGCGTTACGTCTAAGGTGTAGAATATTACTACCATCATATATCTTTATTATTATTGAAAATAAAAACATTAATTGTTAAAAGTAGAGATAACTTTTAAATAGTTTAAGCGGATACATCATTGCTATCGTTAAATTTAATATCATTTGTCATTAGTTGTAAATATAATTTTTAGATAGTTTCACATGGTACTTTTATTCTTCATACATACGGATAGATATTGCCAAATTCGAATGTAGAATTGGATAGAGAAAATTAACAAAAATAGGATTAAAATATATTCACTTTAATACCATATTAAATTCCGCTACATATATGGCTATTGTTCTCACGTGGTGCGTCCAGCCGTCCATCCTCTGATTCTGATCGAACAGCGTACCTATCTTTTTAATTGTACTATGATTATTATTTATATTGCATTCGTCATAAGTCATAAAGACAACTTCTAATTAGAACTTTCAAAAGTTGAATGTCATCTATTTCTAATAATATAAAATGATTAAACATAATAGATTTATACCCTAGATAGTGTGTGGGTAGTAAGGGTAACTGGATAAGTATATAGCCATATCCACGTTCAAGACACTAAAGTCAAGTCCAGTGGTTAGAGCGTAGCCTCAGCATATACTTTGTTCTTTATTACGAATATAGGTAATGTTGATCATCCATATATCCACATGTGTATGAAATACGGAATAGAATTCAGACACTGAAAAACCAATACAGATACATGACCTTTAGAAACGGATGTATATTTATATCTTGATATCTGACAATTCGGATATTTGTTGTTTATTTTCCACACCTACATACACTAAATAGGCGGCCTCGTCTCTCCATCCGGCGCTTGCCTTCCGCCCACCCCCTCTCCTCGGTCCTCCGATCCGCCCGCCACGAGGGATGGTCGGCGGCCTCGGTCCTCCACCCGCTGCCTGCCTCCTACCCACCACCTCGAATCGAGCCAGCGGGGCGGTTGGACCTAGCGGGGGTGGCGGCGGGCAGGCTGCTCTGAGCTACGGTGGCGCGGGCGAGGTGGTCGTTGTCGCAGCAGCGATGTGAGGGGCGGGAGAGATCGAGGGCCCATGGCAGGCGCGCTTACGCTTGGGCAGCATGTCGCGACGGGAGGCGCACGGGCGCTGGGGGAGCAGGGCGCGTGGGGCCATCTGCGGAGCAAGCCACCGAAGGCCGCCGCGCTCATGCGGGCCACCCATGGAGCTCGCGCGCGCCATCTGCAAAGCAAACCACCGGCAGCCTCCGAGCTCATGTGGGCCAACTGCGGAGGCGGAGATGGCAGGGGCGGAGTCTGCGGCTGCAGAGCCGCCGAAATTGAAGGAGGTCGCCATGAGTGAGGCAGCGGTGATTTGGAGGAGGAGGAAGAGGAGGGGCCCCTGATTCGGAGGAGGAAGAAGAGGAGGGGGCCTAGGCGGGGGCCCCATGGGCGAGGGCGGGTGGCGGCCCTGCCGGGGAGAGAGATGGAGAGAGGCAACCGTGCCGCGGCACTCCCTCCGGACCCCGGCGTCGGCACCGCCTAAGGCAAGGAAGCCTAGGTCCAGGTCGATGGACACCGCGACCGACGCCAAGGCCGCCATAGCCCAGAGTAGCAGCAACGCCTGCGCGAGCTTCGCCATGGCCGCCGGGTGAGTGAGAGAGAGATTGGAGAGGGTGGGAGAGAAGCAAATGGGAGAAGATAGGACTATGCAGGAGGTTTTTCATGAATGTTTGTCAGCGTGGCGCCACGTGGTATATTTGGGATCTTGAATAAACCACCTCTTGATATGGTTTAGAAATCTAAATATACGATTTGAGAATTTAGGGATCTAGGTAAAATTTAAATGGACGATTTGAGAGTTTAGGGATCTAGATAAAACTGTAAGGATCTGGAGTATAATTTACTTAATAAAAAAATTACTTTATCAGCCGAAGTAGATTGTCAAGCTTGAACGGGCATGTCAGGCTTGACATAGAACCAGTCTCCACCCGGTTTCGGCCCACGTCCCAGAGGCAGAGAGGATCCTCGAACCCAGACCCACCACCGCTGCCACGTTCTTTATGGTGCACTGCCCGCACGCGGTCAAACAATAGTTTGACTCCAGTATCCCCATCAGTTGTTTTTTTTTTCGGAGTCGAATACCGCGTCGTCGTCTCTTCGATTACAAAGAGAGCTCCCGCCAATCCTCTCCACCTCCGTCTCCGTGTCGGCTTCGTCAAGAGAAGCTTTTCCCCGCCTCCGCCTCGTCCTGGAATCCGTGATTGGATCCGCCAAGGCGGCCGGACGGGTCGTCACAATACTAACAATCTTGTCTCTGTCCCTCTGACTCGGAGCGCTTGGTTGATGGTGATCTTGGCGAAGTGATCGAGGAGGCGAGCGAGAGCACCCGCTGCTATTCATGTAATCTTGTTGTTGTTGGGGGCGAGGAGGAAGGAGGATGCCGTACTGCGTGGTGACCGCGGCGGCGGCGGCCGTCGCCGGCGGCGCCCACGCGCAGGAGGAGGAGGTGCGGATCTTCTACCAGCGGTACGGCCACGGCGCAACCAAGGTCCTCCTCATCATCGGTACGGCGCGGCTCGCACATTCTCCTCCTCTCTCTTTTCTGCTTCGTCTCTTCAATTGTTCTTGTTCTTGTTTCGTTTCTTGTCCCAAATTCGACTTTCCTGAGAATTTCCCCCCAATCGGACGGAACGCAGGTTTCGCGGGGACGTACGAGTCGTGGGGCCCGCAGGTGAAGGGCCTGACCGGCGCCATTGAGCCCGTCGACGAGGAGGCCCCGGCCGGCGACGACTCCGGCGCGGCGGAGGGCGTCGAGGTCTGCTGCTTCGACAACCGCGGCATGGGCCGCAGTTCCGTGCCGGAGCAGAAATCGCAGTACACGTGCGTGCACCACGTTTTCCTCTTTTTACTCTCCTCCATTGCTGGCTCTATGTTCCTGACGATGTTGTTCGTGCTGTTGCTCAATTCTTGGCAGGACGGCGATCATGGCGAAGGACGCGCTAGAGCTCATGGATCACCTGGGATGGCGAAAAGCGCATGTCTTCGGCCACTCCATGGGTGAGACACATTTTCTTCAACCTCTGCCATTGGTCTTGCTGAAGATTCTTAGTCCACGAGCGTCGCCTGACAAACTGTATCTGAAACAGGGTCCATGATTGCTTCGAAACTGGCCGCAATGGCGCCGGACCGGGTCGCGTCGCTGGCGCTGCTCAACACGACAGGAGGAGGCTACCAGTGCATCCCAAAGGTAGGTGTGGTCGCCCAGCAATTGAGATGCTGCAAATCGTGACACTTTTCAGATTTCTTTCCAACCGGTTCAGAAAAAGCTTCATTTGTCTGAAACTTCAGTCGCAATCAGATGGGGGATATTTTTGCGGTTTTTGTTTGTTGTGTGTGCAGTGTGCTGTTGCTTTCTGCAATTCATTCTCCGGCTTCTGGACTGCCTATTATCGGGTTGAAAAAATCAACCGAAACATGATACGTAATTGGCTAGAATCAACAATTGGTAATGACTTTGTCATGCGGAAGGGAAGCATGGGTGAAGCTTTAGTTGGTCGCTTTGAATTCAGTGGTACAAGGTGGACATCTTTGATGGTGGAAAAACATCAAAATTGATTTGGATATTTCTCGAAAAAGGCAAAATTAAATCAATTTACCTCGTGATTTCGATATACTGATGATATTTGATGGAAGGATAAGATCTTTTGCAACATGATTGCGACTTATCTAGACTATATTTGAGTACGCCACTCAGATTTTAAGTTTTCGACAATTTTTTAGATAAAGCACCTTGGACAGAGATATCTACACGTGGATTCTTTTTTGTAGCATATGGATTTTTTTGACACGATCTTGTTCCCTTTGTCATTTTGCTCCAAGTTAGAGTGGCCACATAGCCATGGAAAAGGTTTCACGCTCTGTATTTTTTTCAAATTACTAAAACAAGACTGTTCAAGTTCTTCGCAACAAAGCCCATTGAATTCTTCAATGAGTTGGTCAGCCAGACTTTGTTTTTGTTTAGACATGGTCGGAGGTTGTGTATGGTGAAGAACTATTTTTTTTGTTGCTGTCATTGCACTTGCACTGGCCTGGTTATTAGGAGAGAGGAAAATATATAAACTTGATCCTGATGTCAATGACATTTTCCTTTCCAGGTCGATTGGCACACGATATCTCTCGCCTGTCGTTTTCTACGGGCAAGAACTCCTGAGCAGAGAGCGATTCTTGATCTTGAAGTCCATTATACGAAGGTTGGTGATCACCAATTTTTCTTCTACCAATAGTCCTGCTCATTGTATATGCAAAAGAAAACTAATTTACAAATTATATCACACTGCAGGAATACCTTGAGGAAGCTGTTGGATCAAGTACCAGAAGACAAATGCTTTATCAGGTAAGAAATTTAGAAACATTGTAGAACAAAGTAGCATGGGTTGTCAGTGTAGGAGGTGAACTCTAACCCATATCTGTTTACATAATAGATTAGGTCGTGACAGAGATGCCACAACATTTATGATATCTGAAGTACTAACATGAACACGAATGCGTAGAAGCTAAAGATGCAAAATAACCCATTAGATATTGCACATGCCATTTTTCATATACACATATCTGACAAGTATGATATTTTTTTTCTTTTCAGGAATATGTGAAAGGTTTGTCATCTGGTGGTATGCAATCCAGACATGGATTTGAGGGGCAGTTGAATGCTTGCTGGACACATAAGCTCTCAACAAAAGAATTAGACAGAATTCGCTTAGCAGGTTTCTTTGTTCTAATCATTCATGGCAGGTAACTGAAAGCTCAGGTCATCCCATTATTGCCCGATGATCCACACAATACTGATCACCTATATGGTGACATTTCTCCAGGGATGATGTTATTGCTCAGTTGTATTATGCAAGGAGGCTTGCAGAAAAGCTCCAGCCTGCTGCCAAACTGGTTGAGCTACATGGAGGCCACCTAGTGAGTCATGAAAGACCAGCTGAGGTAAACATAGCATTTGTCAGACTTCAGTTTTTGTTGGTTTCGTCACTGCACTTATCTAGATTATCTTAAAAAAAGTTATTATATAGAAGCAGAGCAAGTGTTTTTTAATTGACAAGTCCCCTTGTAGGTCAACATGTCCCTCATGGAGATGATAAAAGCATCAAAATCAAATACAGACCTAGAGGAGTGGTCAAACCTTCCAAAGAAGTCCGGCGGTACGTCCTTACTGGCAAATCGCATATTGGATGACTCTGATATGAATGTAAAAACATCAACATAAATTTTTTTCTTAAACTAGATAACCGAAGTGATTTCTGGTGTTTGCTGGATCAGCTGGTTCTCTCCGTAAGCGAGATGGTGATGGCGTGAATTACCTCATAGTTACATACAGCCTACTCGGGAAGCTCCATCTTATTTTGCTCTTCTTATTTGGAGTGTTCCACGTTATTCTTGAGCACGCGAGGAGGGCCCTAAGAGTTTTGAAGCCTGCCAGAGTTTCTGCTTCCACGCTATAGAAACACCGTTTGAATTGGGATACTCCTTTTCTGTCCTAAAGCTGCTATTGGGAAACTAGGAATTGACAAGAAAAATTATCTTGCAGAGTAAATAGCCAGTGAAAGATTACGGTGGAAGTTCTTCGTTCTTTGGACAAGTGTGAATTCAGAGATAGTACTTCCGGCAGAAGTGCTGTTGCAGAGTCTTGATGTGACAGACTGGTCCTCCATGGAATTGTTTTGTAACTTGCCCCCCTGGTTTTGTGAGTGAGAGGCAAGTCATGGCAGTTGCGCGTAGTCTGGATGTAAGGATTTGTATTGTATTGTTGTTCAATGCAACACAAATGAAGTACACATTTTTTATCATCAGAACGCTTTTCGCTTCTGACTTGCTTGTGCATAAGAACTGAAAGCAGAAATGATTTAGAAGATGTCACTTTGATCTCCAAATATTATTTGAAAAAAAATCTGGTCTGGGTTAAGAAGGAAACAAACTAGCATACAATTTTCTATGAAAAGATAAATAAAATCTTTAATATCAATTCAGCCATAACAACATATTTAGAACTCTTGAGTTTTTATTCGCAATCCTTTGGCCAAGTATACGGGCGTTTACAGAGGCATTGGCCGCAAACATAGTACGCTATACACATTGTGAACAACAAAAACATTCAAAAATGAGTCGCGAACACATCTCAACCACGCTCATGACGATGCACTGGACTTTGTCAATGCCATGCTCAGGTCAAGCTCAGGTATAGGCCACCCTGCTGGTGCGCGTGCTGACGCCGAGCCGCGGCGGCGTCCAGTCCCCTGTGCAGCTCCAGTCCGGGCTGTACCCGGCGATCGCGCCGCTGTTCTGCCCCGCGCTCTGCCCCGAGCTAGACGAGTCTCCGGCGATCCCGCCGCCGGAAGGGCTCCTGCCGTGCGTCGGCGTAGCCGGCGGCGGCGGCGCGGGGCGCGCCTTGGCGCGCGCCGACCTCGTCGCGGCCATGTAGCCTGGGATCGCCGGCGGCCGCCCGTGCGCGGCCTGGTTCAGCGGGCTCCGCAACGACGTGTCCACCTCCACCTTCTTCTCGGGCATGCCGCCGGGGAGAGCAGCAGCCGCCGTCACGTAGGACGCCGTCCTGGCGGCGGCGCCCTGGTACGTCGTCTTGGCGTGGTCCGGCGCGTCCTGCCGCCGCTGCGGCTGCGTGGCCGCCATCCAGCACTCCAGCCAGTGGAAGCCCAGGCCGGCCTTCTCGTCCTCCTGCCGATGCCACTGCCGCTGCTCACGCACGCAAAAAAAACATCGTCAGATCGAATCAAAAGTAGACTGAAACTGCAGCATCCAATGGCACAGACGACGCGGGGGTCGGCGTACCTGCTGGTAGGCGTAGGCGTAGGCGAGCGCCCGCTCCCGCCGCGCGGCGGCGTCGTGCCGGCGGGCGCCCTCGGCCCTGGCATCCTCCAGTGTGCGGCTGCTGGCGTCCCAGCCGGCGGAAGGGCTCCTCCCGCCGCCGTTATCGTCGTCGCCTCGGCGCAGCCTTCCTCTGCTCCTGCTTCGCTGCTGCTGCAGCAGGTCCTCGGCCACCTCGCCGTCGTCGCGGGCGTCCTGGTGGTCGCCCACTAACGCCAGGTCGAGGCACGGCTGGTGGTGATGGCGTCGTGCTCCGAGAAGGGAAAGGGAGGGGCGGATGGCCGGAGGGGTCGGCGGCGGGAGGAGGAGGAGCGGGAGCTCGGTGAGGCGGCGCGCCCGGACGCGGGCCTGGGCGCGGACGAGGGCCTGCATGCAGCGCATGGTGAGGTGCACCTGCCGCCGCACCTGGTGGCCGCGCACCAGCGCCTGGAGACGCACCAGGCCGCGCAGCGCGCGCAGGGCTCGCCGGGCCTGGAACCAATAAACAAAACGTGGACAGACATTACATGCAGTCTGATATACCTATAAAATCGTATCCCTACTTTCGTTTTGAGGACAAAACCACTGTACTACTTAGCAAATCCAACTTTCAACTGATTTGATTTGATTTGAATTGTCGTTGTTCTTTTTTTGAAACTATGAAAGTGGTTCCTCGGATTCTATTCAAACTGAGAAGCTGCCTTAGCGCAGCTGGGTCCTTGGGGAAGAACCAGTGGACCAGGGTTCAAATCCTACTCATATTTGCTCAGGTAATACCTCCCTGTGATCCACATCATTTTTTCTATTCAAACTTATTTGGATCTTGCATGTTGGATAATTGCTTTGGAATACTCCAAAACGGAAACACACTTTCCACTCTGCAGCCAGATTAAATGACACGTTAGTCGTAATAAGACTCATTTATAACTAATATTACTCGTCTTTCTGGTATGAAAAAATACTTAGCTTTTTAGACAAGATCTTATCAATCTTTTGAGAATTTGCCTACCAAACATTTGAAACTTTTTAACATATTGAGCTTGGAAATATAGAAAGAATCCGTGCAGATTTGTGTTGAAAAATAATTTCCTTGTTTAACAAATTCATTAGATTTGTAAATACGTTACGGTAGAAAACAATGACCAAAGGTATGTTGAGGTAGTGTTGTATCCAAAACAACAAGTAATTTTGACTGAGGGGGATAATAACTAAATCCAGAAGGGATTTGTATATACTAATCTCAATCCCAAGAAAAAGTTGTAAGGTACTTGTTAATATTGTTTCTTTTGCGAAACACAATACTAATAATACAGACGCTTGTATACACATGGATAATACTTGCACACCCGACCACTACTAGCACACACATCTGAAAACTCCCTTGTTATAACAAAGAAACAAATGGTGAAGGCATGTTGCTTCCTATTCAAACAGGTCCAAAACTAACTGACTGTTTCCAGAGAAAAAAATATATAATAAGCACATGCATATTTCCAATGTTCTAAGCCCGGATACACTACCCATTCTATAATTCTACCCACTGAAAAGCCCGCTTATTTTGCTTTGGATCACTGGCCAATTTTTATTGAAATAAAGGTTTCATATAAAATTTGAAATTTGTATTTTTCAAGTGACATATATTTTTGGTGATGGAGTGAGGCTAGTCTTATGCGATGGTAGTGTTTCTTATCACTACTACAAATTGGATCATTGCAAACGGCTCATCAACAACGGCGGTGATAGTGGTCATCACCGCTGGATCGTAATACAGACGGTCCGACGGTGATAGGATCGACTGGCATCACTGCCGAATCGTAATACGAACCGGCGGTGATAATACGCTATCACCGGCGACCCGGCGGTGATGCCCGTCGAATCTACTCCTATTATTTTTCTCTCTCCCTCACAGTATTTCTCCTCTTATCCTCTTCTACCTTTCTTTCTCCCCTACGCCCCTCATCTCCCCCATACTCTCCCATCCTTATTCCCTCCCCTGCGCCCCTCATCTCCCCATACTCTCCCGTCCTTATCCCCTCCCCTGCGCCCCTCCCACTTCGGCGATGCTCCTCGATCTCCACCCTGGCGTTAGTCCCCTCCCCTCCCCTCTACGCCCCTCCTCTCTCCTTCCCCGGTGCCCCTCCCCTCCCTAGCGCTGCTCCCCAATCCCCTCCCATTCCGCGCAGTTGCTCCCCTCCCCTCGCCGTGGCAGCGTGAGGGCCTGCGACGTGCGGTGCACAGGGCGGCGGCATGCCGCGCGGGGAGAAGGGGCATGAGGGCCCGCGGGGTCACGACGCGAGGAGAGGCGCGAGGCTGCGGCATGGGCGGCGTGAGGAGCCGTGAGGAGAGGCGACACGGCGGCGAGCGGCGCAAGGAGAGAGGCGCCGCGGTGGCCAGCGGGGCGGCGGCAAACTACGTCATGATTTTTCTTTATTTTGTTTAACGGGCATCGCCCCTGGTTCTGAAGCTGGTGGTGATGCTCCGCCCCATCACCATCAACTCTAATCCAACAAGAACCTAAATACAGAAGATGGATGGTAGTGGCAGCAACCATAGCTTGGAATTTTATTATCCCTTAATACAAATGAGGAGGATAAAATGAGCACTGAACCAACTTGATCGAGCACTCATTTCCGTTGCACACTCGTAATGGAGTCAGGTGTAGAAATCATATCAAAGCCCCTGGGCTCGGCGGCCGGCGAGGCTGGCCACGTCACCGGAAAAAATTTTCACCATACGTTTCAAGATTTACGGCGATCTTCATTTCCGCTAGTTGCCTGGCTGCGGTAAAAAAGAATCTTCCTGACGAAGGATCCAGTAGCCCCGGTACTCCTGCTTCCGAGTCCCGATAGAAAGGGAAAAAATCGCGCTCCTCCGCTCGGCAATAGCTTGCGCGCCTCCACCTCCTTCCCAAATCATGTTGGAGAAACCGCCGCGGCTGTTGAAGAGGAGCTGGGGAGCCGCTGCCCCATGCGGGGTTATGAGGTGGCGCCGTCGTCGCTGCCTGTGCGCGAGCCGCGAGGGCTGGCGCCCCGCTGCCACCGTCTGCGCGCCCGGGGCTGCGCTGCGCCGCCGCCTCTTACGCGCGGAGCAGGGATGGGCCGGTGGCGAGCGCCGAGCAAACGGTTCCGCCGAGCTCTCTCCCTCCGTCCGCCCCTCCCTCAACCCCAAGCGCCGGCGAGTCCTCCGTTTCCCAGCCAAGCCGCCGTCCCTAACGAAGCCCCGCACCATCGGTTCTTCCCGTCCCTCGCCTCCTCCCTGTGGGACGCCACCGCCGCCGAGCCCTCGACGCGGCCGGAGGACCGGATCTGCAGTGACATGGTGGACCTCGGCAGCAGCCTAGCAAGGGTGAATGCGATCTGCGAGTGGCTAGAGGAGGGCGTTGTGAGGTGGAGGAACTGGCTTGTGGAGGCGGAGCGATGACTAGGGCACTAGGCAGCGGCAGGACTATTGCGAAGTAGCCACGAAAGGTAGGGGGTGCAGGGATGGCGCGGCACAACGCAGGAACGGCTCTGGTTCACAGCCTTGTGGCTCAGGCAAGCGATTTGTTTGGTGTTTCTATTTGATTCGTTGGTTTAAATCGATTTTGCTTAACCTTGCTGTTGGTCTGGCTTATATGGACTCCAAAGAGTAGTATGATTTCCAGAGGCTAGCATCTTCTCTTGCTGCGGCAGCCCGTCGCCCGTCGCCTATACACTGCTTCGGGAGATGCCAGAAGACAGGGTGCAGGATTTGCAGCAGGTGCGTCAGGTGTTGTGGGATGTGACGATGCTAATAAGGTGGCCTAAGCAGACTGGTCAGGGACTCACTTCAGCATGGCCGTGACTCCGTCAGGTTGCCTTTATCTATTCCTTAGCTAGATTTGTGTTTAGGGTGATCAGTGCTCTTCAATCCCTATATTTCAGTCACGATTTGAATTAGGTGTTTATGTCCTTATTCGTTATTCAGTTGATTGAGTGCACAGCTTAAGGGATTGTGGTTTGTGCAGGAATATCAGATGGAAAGCGACTTACCCCCTAGGTAGCAGCAAGGTGTTGATGGCAAATTGGTCAGCACATTCGTGGCCTCAAGCTATCTATTATTGTGCATTGTGGCCGCGGTTTGACCAATACAGATGCTTTGCAGGCTCTCTACGAGGGCCTTATGCCGTGTTCTGCACCAGCAAGGATGCACCAAAGAGGGTGCTACAAGGTTTGGAGTAAACATTCACTTTTCTATAAGTTCTTCTTTCTTTGGAGCACCAAAGATTGGTTACTGAGCTGAACTGAACCGGTTGAGCTGAGTTTGTATGTTTTCTTGTGTCAGGGATATGTAGTTTGTTTTGGGAAACATTATGATATGGTTGATTTGAATTGTTAAATCAAGTGATCCTATCATAAAGTTTGAAGTGAATTTGATGCATGTATGTTAGAAAATAGAAATATACTACACCCATAATGTATAAGCCCCAGATCAGGTCAACAATGATTAAGTGATTTATTCAGTCTAGGTTTTGTTTTGTCATAGCTTCTTGCTTCCCAATGCTATGCATTTTCTAAGTATCAGCTTTGATTTCAACTTTGCTACCTACATTCATTTCCTCTGTTCTTACTTTCCATGACCAGGGAGATACCATTTTCTGGTTCTAATTTTTTTAGTAGTACAGTTAGAATAGATAGATTGACATGTTGCCTAATCTTTGCAAAGTGTCAAAATAATGATGGTGCAACTAAATGATTTATTGATTTTTTCTTTTTTGTAAAGTTCAAATGAACAGGCTCCTCCCTGTTCTGTACAGAAACTCAAAAGAAGCGATGTGAAACTAGGAAAGAATCCAACCATGGAGATAATTTTTTGAATTGGCTGGTATTTCTATTATGGTCGTCACTTAGGAGTTGTTAGATTACCAATTTATATACTTTCAGATGACCTATAACCTATTTTATCTAAGAATGATCCATCAAAGGTGGTGAAGAACAAGCAGAGCAATGTGCCACAATGACTAAAAAACAACGATGGCATGAGCTGGTTCTGATCAAAGGTATAATCACGTTCTGATACAATTAATAGTTTTCCTTCTAATGCTAAATATGGATGCTATTTATTTTCAAAGAGGCTACAAAATTATGAGGTAATTTGATTTCCGAGATGCACATAATGGAAGTGATTATGTCCTTTCAAACATAATTAGCTAGCTCCCGGCCTGGATTCTCCATTTTATACATATCAGGAATCAGGATTGCTTTGATGTGTCATGTAAGGGTTCCTCTAACTTATCTTAAAAAATAAGCCCCCTGCAAGTCCTTACTAATTATCTTTATTTTTTTAGGTTCATGAGAAGCTCAAGCACAGACTTGCACAACAAAGAGACTATAATTGGTTTCACATTAGAAAACACCAGCTCCATGAAGATATTAAATTCTACAGATATGAGCCAAGGCCAAGTAATCCCAAGACCCAAGCAAGAATAAATCATCCACAAAAAACAAATATGCACTTATGTATCTGTTTTCCATTTGTCTGTGTGATTATCGTACCAATATGCATCATTCTCTATTGTAGTCTATGTACACTTATGTGCCAATATCTGTATTATTATTTTTTTTTGAAAATCGCTATGCTGCTTTCTTACTTTTTACTATTTATAAACAATGGTGTATAGCCAAATAGAACTACAGTAAAAAATGAACGTTCGCGCGCGCAAGGTACTAGTAGAAATCATTGTTCAGCGCTGCGCTGTAGTACTAGGAGTGTCTACAGATTTTAGCATGCATGCCTCTTGTTCAGAGTGATTGGGATTTGTTGGGTCAATAAAGGCATGCATGTGATGTGGTACACCGAGCACCACAGCAGCACATCCTTTCGGTACACACATGCAGTACGGTCGCCAAGGAAATCCAGGCTTCTTTGTTCATTCGGCCCCGTTCACGTTACAGCAGACGTCTAACCCTTTGTATCAGCCTGCTGGTGCCCTTCTTGTATATGAAGCACGTGTTTTTACTAATTCTTCAATTTTTAATTAAGATTAATAACTATATATATAGTCCCATATAGAGACCTTAAGTAATTTTCAGCAATCTATGACTTACCCTGCTAGACAAAAAAAAAACACACTATACAGTAGCAGAATCAGTTACAAACCGAAACAGGCCCGGCATGTTGCGACGGCAGAACATGTGAGCCAGATCGAGCAAAGTTGCGGTGGCGCCACCGTTGCCGGCAAGCAAGCAGCCATCTACCCGAACAAGCAAGCGGCCGCGGCCGCGGCCGCCATTAACGCTGCACTTACTGAGCTCGGCTGGGCCGGTCCGGTAGGTGCATGCGTTGGGTGAATGGTGATTGGATCCCAACAAGCAAGCACTAGTACACGACGGGCACACCTAATCACCACCCGTGGAATTGATGATGCGGCGTGCATGATTACATATTCCACACCAAGTCTGGTCGCCGTCGCCAAATCTCCCAGCTTAAACCGTAAGCAAGCCATGTGATCTTGGCCCTGGATGATGCGTGATCTCCCTCTGGGCTCTGCCTGCTGCTGGCCGCGCGCCTAGACCAGACCGGCCACCTTAAAAGTCACCGGCTGATTTTAACCCCGGATCTCTTCTTGCCCCATCATCCTGTCAAAAAACAAGGGCTCGCCACCTACCGCGACGCGACTCACTGACCACTCACCTTTTCTTTTACCTTTTGTCCTGGGTATATTTTTTCTAAGAGTAAGGTTCTACACCGTATTAATCGTTTTGTTATTATAACGTAGCCCAAGTGATCTGATTGGCCTTTTCATTCGACGACGCTAGCTGCAAGGAGTTTTGTTAGTGCTACGCACCGGTGTACCTATTAATGCGAGGTTGTTGCTAGCTAGCTAAAAAGCCCTTAACTACGATGCAATCCCAGCTGCGAATGATGAGGATTAAACACAATGCATCCTGAGCATTCATGTCGATCGACGAGTGACAAACTAAAAGTAAATATACAAGCGGCCGGAAGAAAAAAAAAATACTACTTAAGTAAATGTTAGCATTGCGAGGTTAATTCTTAAGTTAAAGGAGTCTACCTCGAGATCCTATGCTCGCATCAACTCTATGTGATGCATGATCAGTAAGGTTTAAGGAAAAATATAATGTTAGCATTGCGAGGTTAATTCTGATATGATAGATAGATGCAAGTGAGACATGATCGAAGACGTACACGAACACGAGTACACGATTAGTGTGGCTAGTTGGGCATTCGAGCGTACTACGTACCAGGTACCCGCGGTAGTAGGCCTGGATGCGCACGGCGGCGCGCTCCTCCCGCGACAGGCGCCGGAGCGCCGCCAGTCGGACCACCCTGGCCGCCGCCTCCGCCGCGGCCACGGCGGCCTCGGCCGCGGCGGCCAGCGCCCGCGCGCGCTCCATGTCGTCGTCGTCGTCGTCGGCCTCCTCGTTCTCCCGCAGTCCACCACCCGCCCCACGGTGGTACCCCGCCTTCCGCACCGGCGGCGCCAGCAACTCCGCGTCGCCGCCCTCGTTGCTCGCCTCCGCGGACGTCTCGGACGCCGGGAAGTGCTCCAGCAGCAGCACCTCCGGCTCCTCGCCCCCGCCGGCCGCGGCCTCCTCCGCCTCCTCGCCGGCACCATCCTGCTGCCATGACCGCATCAGCTCGCCATCAAATGATCGATCAGCAGCATGCCATGCCAAGAACTGCTAGCTGGTGCCAGCGTGGCAATCGCGCGCACTGGCGTGTGCGGGCGGGGCGCCTACCTGTTTCCCGTGTTGCACGGCGTCCTTGTCCTTGTCCTTTGAGGTGGTGGCGGAGGACGACGACGAGGGCCGGAACACCTTCCTGACGACGGCGAACCAGCCGCCGCCGCTACCTGCGGCGTGCTTCTTTCCCATGGCTGCGCTGCCTGCCCGCGCGATCACCCCGGCCGGCTGGCGACAAGCTGGTAAAATCTACTACTGCCAATCTGGGGAGCGGTGAGGAAGGAGGGGGCAGTAATGGAGGTGGACGCCGCGCGATAGCGCCAATTTAACGTCGCTCACGGGGGAGGGGCCCGGCCATGGGGGCCGGGACCGGGAGTGGCATCGTGTCTCTCTCTACCCGTGGACCTTCCTGGTCTAGCTTTCGCAGGTGGAGCTGTGGAAGGACGGAGCAGTGGGTGCTACCCGATTTTCCCCTATCGTCGTCGTCGCCCATAGCGTCTTGTCACTAGCTACAGTTTTTACCGTCTGTTTGTCTCGTGCAGTTTTGTTTAGCATTGGCCTGTTCAAACTCCAACTGAATTAAAAGAAGTTTCTTTGTTACTACTGGCTTACAAAATCATTTGACTACGTGAAATTAAAATCTAACACGCATAAAAGATCCAAAAAGATCTCTTGGGCCGGGGTTCTACGTCTGAAAAAAATGGCGTCGACTTCGCGGATGACCAGTGTGTATAGCAGCACGCAACAGCGTGTAGTACTAGTAAAAATGTAGAGACATTCACCACGGGCTCTAATCAAGTTGGATTGTGAAGAAAGCATTACAGCCATGATCCGTTATCATCCCTGTACAGTACTGCTGCGAAGGAAGCTCACATACAGGTGGACTGACGGCATCTGCAAGTCCACGGAGCTGGAGGGGCTTGTTGAGTAGGATGAAACGGCTGGCGATCTTGAGCACCGTGTGACGACGGTGTGAGCCGCAAATCTGTTTCTAGAGATGACTAGCTTGGCTTGGAGTCTACACAAAAATTATAAGGGAACTAACTATATACGACAAAAAGTTTGCTTAGGACAAAGCATTCTTTCTTACTCCTAGCTAGTGGAAACCATCATGGATCCGGCCGGCAAGTGGTGCGACATGGTCGGATCTCAATAAAATCCTGGCTGCATTTCAGCTAAACTTAGCTCAATCTATCTCGCCAACAGAAGGGTGCATTTACCGCATATGCTACGTGGGCCGTGGCAGTACCATAATTAAGAATGCCAGCCCATGTAAACCCCATATATAGAAGCATAGCCAAATAGACCTGTGCAACAACTGCAATTCCCCATGGCCCAATGTAGGCTTTGTAAACTTCTTTTAAGGTAAATTTCAGACTTAGTTGATGGTTTTTTGACAATTGTAAGGTCTTATTATTCCATTTGCATTGTATTTTGGTCATGTTGTATACTTATATGTTTAGCATGTCATATTCGACATATTTATTTTTTTTAAGTTGGACAATCCTAACCCAGAATATCCTAGATCTGCCACTAGGCCAGCCCATGCAACAGAGGCTAACTCATGGCATCATCCCAGCTGACCAGACACCTTTGCCACCACCCAAAGTGGTAAACCGTGCTTGAACAAAGGGTGAAGCCCCTTCAGTAATCTTGCACATAATACTGGTTATGAACCCGTAGAACGGAGTTGTACTGGAAGTATGTGAAGGTGACTAGAAGTCAATGAGAGAGAAATAAATCTTGCTGGTAGCTTCAGTCACATCCTTGGGCGAACCATGGGAATACACATGTTGACTTGTGAAAACATCACGGTTGGCCCTAAGGGATTGATGACGAGATCTTTCACGTGAGGCGATGAGTTCCTTAGGCGGGCCAAGACAAGTCTCGGTTGGCCCAAAGGAAGGGACAACACAATCCTGTACTTGCGTTGTTACAAAAGTAGGCGTTGAGCAAGGATGTCTCGGCTAGCCCAAAGGGAGTCCTTGGGCGGGCCAAGACAAGTCATAAGTTGCCATGCGAAGATGTCTCAGTTAGCCCGATGGAATACCTTGGGCGGGCCAAAACAAGTCGTACAGCGCTGAAGTAAGGATGAACGAACATGACCTGTTTTGGGGTAAACTCCTTGATCCTCTGGCCGAGTGGTTGAACGAATTCTTTGGGAAAAAACCCCTTGTGTCGAGATAAAACTCGAGACAATGGTTAATCAAATCCCTAAAGATCTTCGTAAAACCTCCTTGAATAGGGTCTTAGTCTTCTAGTGGGTGATTGGCGATCTTGATTCGTTGGTGATTGCCGACGAAGTCGTGTCGCTTGTTGATGAAGCTGTGCCAGTTTGTTGATGATCCCGACTAGTCGGAATCAATTCCAACTAGTCATTGGTGGTGTGAGTCCCGCTCCCGGCTAGTTGTGTAGTCGAAGTAGTCGTGGGCGGGTCGCCGAGTGCCCTGGCGATAGCGAAGTAATCGTCGAGGAGTCGAGGGTCATGCTTGCTTGGAGCGGTGCTAGGCCCGACAAGTTGTCGGGGTTGGTGGCGCAAAAAGGTGGGCTAAGCCGGGTAGCTTGGAGGGCTCCATGCCCTTCTGATACCCTGGCCTGCCCTGCCAAGATTGTGGCAAAAAAGGTGGGCTGAGCCGGTACCTTGGAGGACTCGTGCCCATACAATGCCCTAGCCCGCCCAACCAAGTTGTAGTCGAAGAAAAGTGGGCTGAGCCGGATAGCTTGGAGGACTCGTGCCCTTCCTATGCCCAGGCTTGCCCTACCAAGATGGAGGCGCAAAAGGGTTGGGCTGATCTGGATAGCTTGGAGGACTCGTGCCCTTCCGATGTCCAGTCTCGCCCTACCAAGATTGAAACGCAAAAAGGTGGGCTGAGCCGGGTAGTTTGGAGGACTCGTGCCCTTCCAATGCCTTGGCCCGCCCTACCAAGATGGAGGCGCAAAAAGTGGTGGGCTAAGCCGGGTAGCTTGGAGGACTCGTGCCCTTCCGATGCCCTGGCCTGCCCTACCAAGATTGAGGCGCCATCAGGCCGTGGTGGCCGTTTGGTAAAGGTATGGCGTTGTTGATGAAGTCCGAGTAGTCGGCGGGGATGGGAACCATTCGATAGATGTTGGCTGATCCTTCTCCGACTTGAAGTAGACGATCCAAATCCTCCTCTGACTTGTAGTAGGCGATCCAAATTCTCCTCCGACTTGTAGTAGACAATCCAAATCCTCCTCCGACTTGTAGTAGAGGAGCTCCGACCGAGAGGGATTCGGTTCGAGGGGTTCCGTGTCGTCGATCGAGTCGTCGATTGCACGGTTGATTTCCATGCGGGTGGTATGGTTGCTTCATGCTGCTTCTAGTCGGGAAAAATTGAATTTTGTTGAAACCGTTGGCAAAGTTGTGCGAGAGCAAGGCCCCTTCAGTAAACTACGCGAAATACTAGTCGGAAACTAGTAAACGTAGTGTTACTGAAAGTTTGGGAGCGAGGCCCCTTCAGTAACATAGCAAAATAGTCGGGAACTAGTAATCTGTGCGTTACTGGAAGTGTTTGATAGATAATCACGTGGATGCTTTATTTGGCTGACTAATGGGTTCCACTAGTCATTGCCAAACACGACAACCATTCTTGGCGGTCGCATGGTTCGGCTGTGGCAGGGTTTCTTGAGTTTAGTGAGGGAGTCGTGATTAACCCGAGTAAATGAACAGAAATAGCGACCCTGACTAAGTGGTAAAAAGGGGTGCTTTTAGGTGTACGAAACCTCTTGTTTCAAGATAAGGACCCAAAACAATGGTTTAAACAAACGAAACACCAAAAAGACCCTCAGAAAACCTCCTTGAATCGGGTACGAAATTTATGAGTAAATCATTAGTCGGGTAGTCCCATCGCGTTTTGTCGTGGACTTGGCGGAGCTCCAAGGGCCCTCCGAAGGGCTTGACATTCGAAAGTAGAATGCTTGCTCTTCGGGTGGTACAGGCATTGCCCGTGGAGGACTTCCTCGAGTCGTTTCTTTGAACTGGGGGTCTTTTTCCTGTGGGTAGATTGTTCGACGGCTTCTGGCTTGGGCTTCCGAGTAGTCTGCAAGTAGTCGAGAGGGTGTTGGTAGTGGGTAGGGCTGTAGGCTTCCACTTCTTCGCGCTCCTGCCGCTTGGCAATGATGACATTGCGGGCCTCCCGGCCAGCGTTGATGATGGCTCGAAGGTCGCTCGTGGAGTAGTCGTGGAGGTTACCGCTGCCAGCATTGATGATGGCTCGAAGGTCGCTCGTGGAGTAGTCGTGGAGGTTACTGCTCCCCTGCTGGTTCTTCCCGACTACGCGGTGCCTGCGTTGGGCGCGCTTCGCGTTGATGAGCCTGCAGCGCTCCTTCTGGATGTCATCTGCGTCGTCCACCTTGATGTTGGATGAGGATTCCCTATCCATTGTTACGTCCACATCTTCGTCGAGTGGATCAAGGAGGTAGTTGTCGTAGTCATCCCGCTGGACCCGCTCTAGGCCTTCACAGTCCTTGTCGGCGTGAATCATGAGTACTTCTCAATTGAAGTGTTTGACACACCGCACCACTTGGCCCTCGTCTTCATCGTCGGAAGGGAGGAGGGGTCTGCCTTCTTGAAAGGGGAGTTCCCCGGGTGTGGCAATGAATCGTGGTGGACTTGATTTGAGGGACCTAGAGGGTTTCATGCCCTTCCGTTGCCCAAACCTGTCCAACCAATCTGATGCCCTTACCAGACCACGGGTCACATGAATAGATGGATCCGAGTAGTTGTCGGAAACCATAGCCCCCTGACAAGCGGTGGCTTTTCCTTCTCCGAGTGGTGGTAGATGATCAAAATCCTCTTCCAAAGCGGAGAGGGTCTTGGGTTGAACCATCTCAACCCGATCTTGATCCGTGAGCGATTTGTCGATGGAGCCAGCTAGTCGGAGTTGATTCCGACTAGTTGTTGACCGAGCGGAGCTAGTCGCCGAGTAGTTTGCGGCTTGGTCCCGACTAGTTTCTAGTCGAGATGAGTTGTCGGAGTTGTCGTTGGCGCTGCCGATTTGTGGAGGCAGTCGTGACTGCGGCAGAGTCGAGTAGTCGAGATTGTCGCGGTAGCGCATCGATGTTGAGCGGAGTAGTCAAAAATTGCCGGCTCCTTGGGGTCGATACGCCGAAGGGTGGATTGTGCCACAAGGCAGGAGTCATTTTCGAGTAACTCGGAGGGCTCTAGATCCTTCCTGTACACAAAGCGGCCTTGTGGCATAGGAGCTATGGTCAAACCCGGATGATTACCTGAAAACGACTCGTAGTAATCATCAGGTTGCGAGTGGATAAGGAGAACTGGAGCCTCCCGACAAGTGGTGACTCCCCCATCCTCGAGTCCTCCTTAGCCCGGACTTGTAGTTGACGGGTACTCTTCATTTGAATCAGAGTCGTAGTCGAGAACGGGGAGACCCCGACGCGTGGTGGCTCCCTCGTCTCGAATCTTGAAGAGGCGATCCAAGTCCTTCTCCGAGTCGGGGAGAAACTTGGATCGCGAAGCTTCCTCAGATCGGTTTGAATCCGATCCGAGTCCTGGTGCGGCACGAGTTGAAGGCGCGTTGAAAACGGACGTGTTTTCGATATGCTTGGGCAGATCGGGGAGTAGCAACTCGTCGAGATCGTCGATGAAGGAGTCGAGGTTGCAGCGTCGAGTTGCTGCAGGGGCCTCCAGTTTCCTGGAATCGACTAGGTGGCTGATGAAGCCACCCAAGCCATTGGCGACGCAGAACAAGGAGCCAAAGATGAAGGTTGTGCCCTCGTCGAGCACATCGCTGGTGAAGCAGAGAGATGCCATCGAGTTCTCCAATGGATGCTCGATGAACACCCCTACCTGGCGCGCCAGCTGTCGGTATTTTACCGCCACGCCCATCGAGGGATACCCCCGAGGTGGTGAGTTTGTAGGTAGGGTGTCGCCGAGATCAGGAACTCGAAGGTGCAAAGGAACACAAGATTTTAGACAGGTTTGGGCCGCCGAGAGAGTAATACCCTACGTCCTGTGTGGTTTGTATTGCCTTTGATGATGATTAGGTGATCTCCTGGGTGATTCCCTGGATGATCGCCGGTTATCCCCTGGAGGGGGTCTTGTCTACCCTTATATAGTCTGGGAGGACAGATTTATATGGGAGTCCTAGTCGGGTATAAGCCCAAGAGTCCTACCCGAGTACTTCTCGGGTAGTTTCCTACCATGTCCGACTACCTCCAGACGGCCACCGTAGCTGTGTTTCCCAAGTGAACATCAAGGTCGTCCCGACTATTTCCAGACAGCCCTCTGCACTGCATCGACTTAGTTCAACTACATCAAACAGCCCGTGCTGACACAATGTCCGGTACTGGGAATATCGTAACTGGTGTCTCCGGCACCGGTCCCGCCTTGGGGTACTTTCCAAACACTCTCTGGTCTATCCTTTTCTTCGTGTTATTTGGTGAAATTAACATTAACACAAGCACATTCTTTATCATTACAAGATCACTAATTTGGGTCATTAATTTGCTAGTAATATTCAGAATTAAATATGCCAAATTTTGCCTAAATATCTAACACTATTTGCTTGATTTTGGGAAGAGAATATTATTTGAGTCTTTGAGATGGGTAGATGGTTAGCGCGGAACCAAAATCCCTTCGTTCACCGGAGAAACAAGGGCATAGAAGCCCATAGTACGTCAGAGGAAGAACGCTGGGAACATTATTGGGTTGTGATCTGAGTATTATTTACAGCACGGTAGCTGTTGTAGTTATGTGAATATTATTCGGATGCCATCCCTTTTGGGACTTCACAATCCAATTATTCGATTTTGTACATATTTACTAGCAAATATGCCCGAGCGTTGCTACGGGCGAAGCTATATAAATATATTGATTAGCATACAATGATTTTATAAAAATACGATGTATTATATAGTATATGTATTTTATAATAGTATTTTTATATGAATAAAAGAGTAATAACCTCGGTTAAGAATTTCAATATTTTCATATTTTACTCGCCAAACTCTAATTCTATATATTTTCAGAACATTAGCTCTACATACGATCTGATTTTTGAATTCTATTCGATCCTTTTTTTTCATCCATGGACCCACCACGCTACGAGGCCTATTAAGACGGAGGAAAGTCGACGACGGACTAGGATCCTTTCTTTATAAATAGATAGAGATTTGTACACAAATGATAATAACTAATGAAAAGCACTCAACTAACCTTCGCTTTAATTTTCATGAGAAAATCAAATTATTTTCCTACCCTTCCACCTAGTTCTATAATAAGTATCTGGTTCAACTTAAGCATTGCTTAATAGATACTACTACCTTCCATTTGTGATCGTTGGATATGAATAATAGTTTTTTATGCAGCATACAACTCTGGTCTCTAATATAGAAAATAAAATAGATTAAATTCGAGCTCCATAGTACGCCATGATCATATCACAGCATCATCAGCAAGTGCATGACTTGTCTGCCTCAACTCTGACTGGAAAGTTCCACTTACCCAACCTCGCCAGTCGTCATTCAATTCATCTCATCGCCCAAACTCTGTCGGCTGATGAGCTTGTGGCTGCGAGGATCTGCAGAGCAAGCTTGGAGACAGAGACCTCCACAATGCTATCTCTGCTTTGAGCCATTGAGCCCTTAGTCCTCAAATCCTTCTCTAATAACATTAACGGCACAAGGTCAGCTTCAGAAGTTTCGAGATCTGGCTCTGTCTTCCTGCATTTTTTAAAACAGCGGTCAGTTACAGAGAACGAGAGCCAAAAGAGAAATGAGAAGGATAGAATAAAACAGTAACGAGAAGTGCTTTTCGCCAGCTTTATCTCTGGAGATTGTTCTTTTCTTACTGAAGTGCAAATCCAGGACAGCGAGGCACTTTTTTTCCAGCAGTTGTGCTTTGAGCTGTATCATCCTTGCTGCACGTCCTACTTATTCTGCTAGCATCAGGCATACCTTGTGGCAGCAACTTAGCTTGGATATTCTAAACTTCTGGATCATTATTTCATTTTTTTGCATAATTGACTATTTTGTGTTTCGTAAAAACAATCTATTCTCCCTGGCTGCACCTGCACCTAATCAATCTCCACAGGAAAGTAAAGTTACTTCTCTCAGTCCCTCTGAACAATAATCATTTGGGGTAGCTAGTACCACCGAGCACACTCATTGCCCATTCAGGATACTCCCAAGTCCCAACCTCAGGATTGATAAGTGGTCCACTAATCAAATATGCTGATTCCACATCGATATTCCACATTTTGCTTCAGGCACTAAACATTTCCTGGAAAGCAGATGGAGCAGCAGGTCATTATTTGTTGTTCCCTGGTATATTGATCGAAGAAAAGGTAAGGTGCCGTTTTGTTCCACTCTAGATTCCTGGTCCATTATTGGAAAAATATTGTGATGCTGCCACTACTGATGAAATGAGCATGATCATTGAAGAAGTTGGGGCTGGTGATATATCCCCGTCCCCCCATACGTGCATAGAGGCTATGGTGGCCTAGTAGACATCTAATGGTGAACAAAGGCAGTGATGGTACCATTTTCTTTGGATACACTGACGTTTTTTAGTGTGACAGATGTTATACCAGACTCATGCTCATGCTATTAGTCAAACCTTGGATGATGCAACATCAAGCTCGACATAACACACACCAACCTATACTACACGATATCAAAATATAGGTGGATTTCTCTTGTTTCGTTCAGCCTCCACAACATTGCGTAATGGTGCAATGCCTACCCCAGTGCAGAAGGATTGCAACACGGTATAGCTGCTTCTATGTATGGCAAGTTCTTGTATGCCAACATGGTTCCGTTGAAGTACACAGTCCACAGCATAAATTTTCAGAATATGAGCATGGCAGAAATAAGGAAAAAGTCTATGTAACCTCCTAACGTATGCATGGTGGCCCAGTGGGGGAGCTGGCAGGTTTTCACGCCTAGGGCCACTTATCTAAGTGCTTAAAGCATCAAAACTAATCCACATACTAATAGTTGCAATAGCAATAATAGCCAAAAAGTGCTTAAATTGCATGATTTAGATTATATCTCCAATTCCAAGTATAGTTGTACGACAAACTCAATAAAAAACTTGTAAAACTGTAAGAAATACCGGCATCCATAAGGCTGTACTACACTCTCTGGCTCTGCTTGTTCTCAACTTCATCAGGAGGTTAGCTTGGTAGCTCAACAGAAGGTTGCTCAGGTGCAGTTACAGGCGTAAGAGCAGGAGAAAAGAAGGATCTTATTCCGCTGGTCCTCTTCATTTAGTAATTTAGTCTACACAATGAGGCATAAATAATCTCTTTAAGTCAATTTGTCCAATTTTAGAAAAAATGAATGTGCATTGCAAAATTGGCCGATTGGGGAAGGTAGAATCAAATTGAGTAATTAACCTTGCCTACTGGCTCGTTGGCTTGCTACTTTTGCGGCCATCCGCCGTTGGCTGCTGCGCTGGTGGTGCTGGGCGCCTGGGCCGTTGGCCGCGCGCCCGCTGCCGTGCGCCCGAGCGGTCGGCCGCCCCGCGCCTCGCCCGTTGCGTGGTCGCGCCCCTTTCCCGTCGCGTCCTCGCCTGTCGGCCGGCCGCCGGCGCCATCGCTCGCAGGTTGGGAGCAGACTGAGCAGTCAGGCAACTCGAGCAAACCGGTTGGTGGCGCTCGGGGCTCTGCGAATAGGGGCCTGCGGGCTGCGGCGCTAGGGGCGAGCATGCGATATGGAGACAGGCCGCCCGCCTCGGGCGGTCCTATATGCCTTCCGGAGGGTGGATAAGCCATCCATGTTTAAATCCCACCAAGCTCATCTTCTCCCCCCCCCCCCCCACCCAAGCCCAGCCATCCTCCGCCCCCGCCCCTTCGTCCTCCGCCGAGGCCGTCGGCTACCTCGCCGCCACGCCGCCCGCCCACCCATCGCCGCGCCTCCACCCACCCACCGCTCCGCCACCAGCCACCACCCTTCGTCTTCCCCCGCCACTGGCCACCGCCCACCGGATGTCCGGCCCCTCCCGGCTGGCGGCGCTCCCGTGCCGTCTTGCCTCCGCCGCCGGCCGAACCGCCAACCCCGCTGGGCAGCCACCGCCGCCAAGCTCCTCCTCTAGAGCCACCGGCCATTGGAAGCCCAGCAACCCGAAACCCTAACCCCACCACCTTGACCACCACACCACATGCAAATAGATATTGAATGTAATTATGTAGTGTAAATGACTAAAGCAATTGTGGCACGTGCTACCGGCTATATCAGTCGACAGGCTAGTTAGGCATGATAAGTAAATGATCAGCCATGAGGTCGATTCCAACATCTTGATGAGCATTAGCGGCTCATTGGTTTTCCAAAGTGTCACACCCGATTCTAGAAAGAACCAGATGCATCTCATGTATGCGCCAGGATCATGTTCACACACACATGATAGACGGAAAAGTGTAATATATCAAAGACAATGCTCAAATAGTAACTAAATAAAGTATTTAACCATATTACACTCCGAATAAAAGAGACACAAATGTCTTTAAACGATACACCGATATACCCTATACGAAGTCTGCAACAACTCCGTCTTCCATAGGCGATGACTGGTGAACGCAATGCCTAGAACTCCTCGAAGTTGTCGAAGTTCTCCTCTTCAAAGTTCTCTTCTGAACAGCAGGGGGCAAGGGTGAGTACTCTTATGGTTGGTACTCAGAAAGTGGGGTGAATATGCAAGGCCATCAAGGATAGGCTAAGGTTTGCAGCAGCGGGCACTTTTAGTTGGTCAAGTATTTATTAGCAAGCACCTATTAACTAGGTTTAAGTTTATACCATCCCACTTTAGCAAAAACATAAAGGTACCTGCAATATAAACATAAACCACGAACCACAATTTATTTAATCTTCAAGTTTCATTATCATGTGAGGGTCCAAGCCACTCTTAACCGTGAGTACGGCTGTCATAACTGTTTTACACTCTACAGAGGTTGTACACTTTACCCACAAATCGTGTTCCCCTGAGTCGCTCGGGTTTGCAAGGCCCTTAAACACTTCCGAGGTGAGTGGCGAGGGTACACTACGAAGCCTTTACAAAGACATGTCGAGAGCTAGGCAGCCCGCTAGAGTTTCAGTAGCAGTGTGGTCCATAAACCTCCCTAATGGTTAGCTCCTTAGCAAAGGCAGCTACCCCAAGAGGACCGGGCTATGACCCCTATCACCGACCCCCTCCTTGCCCTTTCGGTAAGGCCACCAGCTAACTACACATCTAAATAATTGGCTAAGGTCAGAGCCATATGACTTTGTGGTTGCACTATTCACTTGGGTAGTTCTCCATGTTCCCATTAATCAAAGTTGATCTTGAAATTACGCGGTATAACAACAATATGAAACGTGATCAACATTGCCATAAGAGTAAACCAACACCAATCCCAAAGTTTGCAACTAAGCATGACTACCCAACATGATTAGTAAACCCAGGTGTTTCAAGGCTTTAGGTGAAAGACTAGGTATATCCTTAATATAGGTAACCCATCAAGTTTATGCAAGCAACATTAAAGTAAAGTGAATTATCATGCTATTGTTGGGATAAAATAGAATATGCGGGGGGGGGGGGGGGGGGGATCCACTTGCCTTCCTCAAACAGCTGTTGATTCTCTTCCTCGTAAGCTTGCTCTTGGTTTTGCTCGAACGTCACGTTGTCTACGCGATCACACAAACAAGCATACACAAACAAATAAGAAACAGTACAATAAACAGTACAAACAGAGAGTAAAAACATGATAATATTGTAGTTCATGATGCAAGGATCGCGTGAGCGCAAGAATCGCTGAATTCGGAGTTGAAAAGATGAAGCTATGGCTAAAACAGTGATCCAGGGACCTAACTACGAGAGTTTTGAACTTCCAGGGGCTAAATCCGAAGAAATCAGGGGCTAAAACATAATTAAACCTTAAACAAAGGGTTTGGGTGCAAAACTAGAGGTCTTGGACGGCGGGTACTAATTCTAGAAAAGTCAGGGGTCGGGACAGAAAAAGAAAGGACTCAACTCTAATTATTTTTCTACTGATCTGGACTGCGGGTTGATTCCTAGAAAGCCTAGGGGCTTTTCTGCAAAGGTTCCGGGGACGACTAGGGTTTGGCTCAATCTGGTGGATCTGATCCGTTGGATCACGATCTGACGGCGGGGTAAGGGTTGGGCGAATCGAACGCGACTCGGATCTGTTCTGGCCGTTAGATCTAGATCGAGCGGCAGGGTGAGTGTCGGCTCGACGGAGTAAAAGGGTCGGGCGAATCGCTCAGCTGCACTGGGAGTAAAGGGTCGGGCGAATCGATCAGCTGCGCTGGGCGCCGCGGTGAGCGAGAGCGGCGGCGGACGGCCGGAGTTCACCGAATCCGGTGTTCCGGGGCTCGGTTCAGGCTGGGGTTATGCCGGGGAGATAGAGGGCGGCACGGCGAAAGTGATGGTGGTCACGGGATGGCTGTGCAGCGACCGTAGACCGGCGGCCACAGCGGCGGGCGGAAACAGAGCTTCGGTGAGAAATCGGGGCTGTGACAGAGTGAGAGAGAGGGGGGAAACGGGGGTGGCTTGATGCTCACCACCTCGCGGAACTCCGGCGAGAGTTGTAGTCGTTGGAGAAACAGAGGAATGGCGAGTCGACGGAGGGGCGGCGACACGGGGTGGCGGCGTTCCTCTGGTGTGCGACTTTCAGCGGCGTGCAACGGTGCGGAGTAGAAGAAGAGATTGAAGACGGCTCTGGGTGCAAAGCGGGGCTCCAGCGTGGGTTTTATAGGGGAGGGGAGGAGGCGGAGCGGCCGGGAAAAGGGAAGGCGGCGGCTCACGCGGCGGCCTGCGAAGGAAAGGGGCAGAGCGCGTACCGCGGCCAGTATGGCAAGCCAGCATCACGGGGAAGGAAAGAGGAGACGCGGGTGACGGCGCGGGGATGATCTGGATTCGGGGTGAGGAGGAAAAAGGAAAGTGGAGGGAGGCACGGATGACGGCGCGGCGTGTCTGGTGTCGCGGCGGAAAAAAGGAAAGAGGGGAGCGGTGCGGGAGGAAGAAGAAAGGAAAGGAAGAGAGGGGGCACCGATAGGTGGGACCCAGCTGGCAGTGAGAGAGAGGTGAGGGAGAGTAAGGCGGTTTGGGCCGGCTGAGTTGGGCCGCGGGGAGAGGAGAAAAGAAATAGAAGAGGGGGAGAGAGAAGGATTTGGGCCGGCTGGGTTGGGCCGCGAGAAGAAGAAAAATAGAAGGAGAAGAGAGAGAGGTTTGGGCCGGGCTGAAAGAAAAGAGTGGGAGAAGAAAAAGAAAAGAAAGATGCATGCAATAATTTCATTTTGTGGCTTTTATAAAAATGTTTTTAAAATTTTATTTTCTATGTTTTTGGGTGTTACACAAACCAGATCCACACAATTGATGATTATAAAGCGTGAAAGCTATCATCTAGAAAGCCGATAGGAAACGGAGCACCGTTGAGCTCTTGCTCCACTATGACTAGAGCCATAAGCCGATGAAGCTTAAACTAACGTTACCACCAGTATTTCTAGATGAAACTACAACAATGCTCCCGGTAGGTTCAATCTAGAAACGCTGGCAGCAAGATGTTAATCTAAATTTCACAAGCTGATGGATCTATCCACAATAGAACTTGATCCCAATAGTACTTGAGAGGTAGCTGAGATTAAGATGCAACAGGCCATTAAATGATATATGGTCTATTTCAACAGGATAAAAGCTAAGTAAAGCAGACCAAACAACGAGATGATAGATTAGAGGAATATCAGCCGATGCAAGCTTAATCAAGGCTAGGAGAAATGTGACTCTATCAAATCTAGCAAAAGGTCCAACAATGCAGCCTTACAAGATATGATAGGAATCGATAACTGGTGGATGAGCTAGACGAGATTATAGCGATGCGTCGGTAATCAAAGCCTAGAGCACCTGAGGATGGCGATGCTTGCATGTGAACCGAAGGTCGAGGCGATGCAGCCCTGTTCACCGAAGAAGACGCCGAGTAGCTACATTACTCCTACTCCTAGGGTTTGGCGTGAGAGCCAAAAAGGTAAATTAAAAAGATAAATTGTGTTGTATTGATCGAGAGATGATCAGTACAATGGACGGAGGTACATATTTATATTCTAGACAACCTAGCTGGTCACGGCACACCAAACTTGCTAAAGAAGAAATATCTATACAGGCTAATATTAGGATACATGGACTCTAATTTTCTTTTTGTAGAATCCTCCTCGATTAAACTTCTTTCTGATCCACCCGTGCCAAGACCGATCCACATGTGTGATTAACCTGTACTGTTCCCTCGTGACCCATGCAAGGCAAACAAACACACATGTCGTATCCTTCCTTCTTTATTTAATCACCTTTGTTTATAGGTGGAGGCTGTTCCTTCAATATTGCCTTTTAATCATCTTGCCTGATCAATCCGATGAATCTAAGCCAATATTTAAATAAACCTCCTGGACTACGGCGTGATCATTAAATCACAACAAGTCAAACTTGTGAATCATCGGCACGCATGCCCACTCGTTGCATGTGATCCCTGCCGATGCACGCTAGTAGCTGGTGATCTCCATACTTCAGATTACATCGGATTTACTGACAAAATCTGGTGTCAACACAAGCCCCCCAGTTTCGGAGTATGAAGGTTTCATGCTTCGAAACTTTATAAATCCAATGCCTCAAGCTGCTTGATCACTTCATGGATTCCACACCTTGATTTTTCTGATACCGCTCTTTCATAGCCGATGTCTTTCTTCAAGTTTCTTACCAGAATCATATTTCCTGATCAACTAGCTAACGTCTCCAGTATGACAGCCATGAGACTTCAGTAATTGGTAGATGAATCTAGACGAAACCACAGTGATGCGCCCGGTAGTTAAAGCCTAGAGCATCTGACAGATGAAGACCATAGCGAACTAGAGACCGTGGCGAATTTCTCTAATACAGCCCTTTCATAGCCGATGATCCTCTTTAAGCTTCTTTATCACAATTTTTAAAACCGATGTGAAGAATCAAGTTAACTCTAGTCTTCCTGCTAAATAACTTGGGTCTTTTGAAAGATTTTCAAATCAAAACAAAACTTTGCTCCTCAAATGATTCTCTCAGATCGCTCAATGTGTATGATTTCTCACCAAGGCTTTTGTGTTGCCTCTTTTCTTCCTACTTCTAATAAGGCTTTTTGTGGAGCTTTGGGTATGGAATGAAAAGGAAGCACGCTTGTTCCGCACATATCGCAAAGTCAAAAACCGGATCCAATGGAGAAGACAGGTCATACAATCAGATCAAGATGTGCATGTGTGTGGAATTTTTTTTTGATAGAACTTGACCTCCTTTTTGCATGACTCTATCTTTTATTGTGGGATATGGGCTATCTTTCATTTTCTTTTCTTTTTCTTTCTTCCAATGCTTTTGGGTATGGATATATTTTTTTTTTCTTTTTTGCATAGCCTATATCTTTTGCATGATGAATATGAAGAGTCATGTCAAAGGGCTGGAGTATTTTTGTGTGGATGGGAGGCATGTGTTTGCATAACTTCCATTGTAGAAGTCAGCATATGAGTAGCCGAGTAGGTGAATCTAGACAAAACCACAATGATACGCCTGGTAGTTAAAGCCTAGAATACCTAGCAATGGAACCATATGTGGGTGATCTTGATCTTAAAAGCATGAAATGAATCTGACAAGGGTCACAAACAATTCAACAACGTTCAATGCAAAAACAAGTATTATATGTATAAGGTTTTCAAAGATGTGTCAACATATGGCTCTGGTATGAATTTATCATACCATTGAGGAGCTAAGCTATTTTTATTTTTGCAAGATAAAACTCCCAAGTATTTTGCAGTAAGAAATAAAGTTTCTCTCCTCATACCGGTATCGGCAGCAGTATCGGGAGCATCGGCAGCAGCATAGTCTTGTGATCGTCAGTCCCTGCTGCTCAATAGTAACCACCGGCTGATTGTTTGTATCCACTATGCATGCATGTCTTCTTGAGTGGCTCCCATCGATCTTTGATCACGAACAGTATAATAGTCGTTCGGCCGGGTGATGGGTGTTGGTCTAGCAGGTAATCCCATCGGGTGACTTGCTTGCGTTGGGAGTCTTGCCATCGTTGTCGTTGTCCATGCTGGGGTTCAACCTCCACTTCTTCATCATCGGCTGAAGCCTTGAATTCCATCGGTAAGATAAAGACCATGTTAACCGATGCTGACGGGGCAATCTTATCGGTCTTTTGCCTGAAGTGCCACACCCGGGATTTAACTTGCTTCTCCCCCTAAGCATGCTCTTCTTCTTGCTCCCTGTGGCGAAATCTTTGAATTCTCCTTTCCTGCGATCGAGTCAACCCTCCAGGACACCACTGAGGATAGGATTCAGGGTCATAGCGATAGTTGCGCTGATGCTCGATCTCATGGTTCAGGGGTTCCTCATCTGGTACTAGATCGTTGGCCTCATCTTCCAGCCAATCTTGTACCTCAACCTTTCCCCCAAGCCGATCATGAACAAGAACGCGTTTCCCTTTGTGCCTCTCTGTTGTTCGGCCGACAGCTCCTGTCGTCGTGACACCGTCTCTTGGATGAGCGGAAATCTTCACGTGACCTATTGCACTCAGGACAGTCGTCAGCGGATGGCAGTCTCAACCCTTCATTCCAGCAAAAAACAAAGAAGGGGCACCGCCAGTGGTCCTCATCGCGTCGGCTTCTCTCCCCCTGATAACGTCTCTCTCTGTCTTGCCGACGCCGATATTTATTCAGCAACATCTGGAATGTAATAGTTTTGTGAGGCCCTCTGGAACTCTGCCCTTGAGACATGGTCCGCCCAAGGGTATGACTGAAGCTACCAGCAAGATTTATTTCTCTCTCATCGACTTCTAGTCATCTTCCCATACTTCCAGTACAACTCCATCTATTGGTCCACGATTGGTATACGTGCAAGTTTACTGAAGGGGCCTTGCTCCCATACTTTCTGTAACATATTACTAGTTTTCAACTAGTATTCTTCATCACTGAAGGGGCTTTGCTCTCCAACTTCCAGTACAACTTCGTTCTACTGGTTTACGATCAGCATTACATGCAAGATTACTGAAGGGGCATCGCTCCCATACTTCCAGTAACACTCCGTTTTACTAGTTCGCGACTAGTACTACGCGTAGTTTACTGAAGGGGCCTCGCTCCCATAGTTCCAGTAATGTTCAGACTACTAGTATCCGACTAGCACTCTATGTTACTGAAGGGGCCTCGCTCCCATACTTTCAGTATTTCTTCGCGTACTAGTTATGCAGGGAGTTTATTGCAAGGGCAACGCTCCCAACATGGTTTTATGTCTATCAGTTACAACATACTTTTATGTTTACCTTGCAGGGGACCTGATCTGGACCGTGATGACGGGCGGGTTGAATTCAACTCCGCTCAGTTGGCTTCATCCACAATCGCCAACGACTACTTCGATTTCGCGAGAACGCTCGCCTACGCGTCGCTAACTACAATGACTACTCGTCGGATTTGACTCCGACTAGTTGGGTTCATCAACAACCGTCGGCGACTACTGGACTTCGTGAAGAATGCACGGCGACACGCTGGCGACTACTTTGACTACTCGTTTCGCCTACAAGCTAGTTAGAATTGACTGTGCTTGGTGACACGCGGGAGGCTACATCGACCACTCGTCTCGCTTACAAAACTAGTCGGGATCGACTCCGACTAGTGGGCTTCAGCGATAATTCAAGATTCAGCGGCAATTTGGCCAATACCAAGACTCGGGGGTTGGCGCCACCAACTACTAGGCATGTCCTATGCAACTCATCTAGCTCCCAGGCTCGAGGGCTGGATACGACACGGCTCTCAGCAATGAAGATTGCGTGCCACGATTCTTTGGACCCTTTATTCCAAAACTTGGGAATTTGTATTCAAGGCTTGGGGGATGCGGGATACGTGTCATCAGCGACTCATTTTTCAAATCTGCTGGAAGGTGAAGACAAAAGACTCAAGATTGAATTGACCCTTCGCCTGATTCTGCGAGTCAACCTAAGGCTCGGGGGCTACTCCATATGGAGTGCGAGTTCAATCGCACCCCATATAAAAGAAGACAACTACTCGGGGCATGAGCACCTCACAGCCTCGACACAGCCAAGGAAGTAATCGGACGCCTGTAGTACTTGGCTACGAAGAGCTCAGGGGCTTGTCAGACCCGGGTACACGGGACTGTACACATGGTATACTTTTCCTAGGATAAGGGTTGGGACATGGCCCATGCCCTATGTCTGTGTAATTACTCGTAGGCTAGTAGAACTGCTTCTACAATAGTCAAACTAGTCGGATACAGTAGGGAACTATCGAAAAAGTACTCGGGGTAGGACTCTAGGGCATGTATCCGACTAGAACTTTCATGTAAACCTGTCCCCCAGACTATATAACGGCGGACAGGACCCCCTCCAAGGGAAACCGACTAGATCATCCAGGGAATCACCCAGGAGATCACCCAATCATCTTCAAAGGCAATACAAACCACACAGGACGTAGGGTATTACGCTCTCGGCGGCCCGAACCTGTCTAAACCTTTTGTTCTTTTGCACCTTCGAGTTCCTGATCTCGGCGACACTCTACCTACAAACTCACCACCTCGGGGGTATCCCTCGGTGGGCATGACGGTAAAACAATGACAACTCTAACTCTTCAACTCGTCAGCCGATATCTGCATCTTGGGATCCACAGCTCCCGCCTGTCTAGCTCGCTCCGAAGTAAACACATTTGACTTTCCCTTGACGTCCTTGCTGCTGACCTCTACCATACTAGCAGGAAAAGGGTGTCCATCAATCTTCATCGGCTTCATAGGATTTTCGAATTTAATCCTCCCTTGATCAATAGCCGACTGGATCTACTTCGCATTCATTAGTATTGTGCGACACATCATTGTGCCATTTGCAGTACTTGCGATTTTTCAACTCTTCGGCCGATGGGATTGTATGATTGGGAGACAACTTGATCTGCCCTTCTTGTAATAGCAGATCAAAAATCCTGTCAGCCTTGGTGACGTCGAACCCGTACTTTTCTGTATCCTTTTTGGCAAACAGGCATGAAACTAGCTTTTTGTTCCTGGTCCATTCTGCTAAACCGATTTCAGCCTCGTCTTCAGAATCGGAGGAGTCTTCAACTAAAGCAACCCTCTTCTAAAACGGGTTCCTCCTAGGATCTTGAGTATGGACATCAACATTTGACAGCCTCTGAACAAGGTGACTTAAGCTCTCAAACTTCTACGAAGAGAATCTTTCCTTGATGTGAGACAACAGTCCTTGGAAAGCCAATTCAGCTAACCGGTTATCACTAAGAGATGAGCTGTAGCACCGGCTTCTGAATAAAGTCAGAAACTAGTTCATCGTTCCTTTGCCTCATGGTCGTCAGATCCGTAAGCTTCATCTCATGTACTCCGGCGAAGTACTTGAAGAACTGCTTTTCAAGATCGGCCCATGTGCTGATCGAGTTGGCCGGAAGAGAAGAAAACCATGCGAAGGCCAATCCAGAATGAGACAATGGGAACAAACGAATCTTCAAGGAATCACTCCCAGACGCTTCTCCATACTGGACTAAGAACCGACTGATATGTTCAAAAGTCGTTACATTGTCTTGCCCAGAAAACTTGGTGAAATCCAGCACACTGTATCGATGAGGCATAGCAACCTGATCGTAGGCCTCAGGATAGGGCCTGCGATACATGTATGTTGGCTTCTTAGGCTTCAAGCCGAACTAACTCTTCATCACATCGGCTATCCGACTGACCCAATCAATATTATGGAAAACATTGTCTTGCTGCTGCGCTATCGGGTGTGGTTGTTGCGGCGGAGGCTGAGACAGATAAGCAACCAGCTGGTGAGCCACCACCTGTGGCTGATAACCTATCTGTTGTGTTGAATAATTAGCCATCGGCTGAGGAGCCGATGCGCCTGGTTGATAGCCATCAACCTGCTGCTGAGATGGGGACATCGGTTAAGAAGCCGATGCATGCGCCTGGGTGCCACCTGGCTGCTGCCGAAGAGCTGGTCGTTGGGTGTATGGCACTAGTGGCTGCGACCCTTGAGCTAACCCCCCTGCCCCTATGGCACTTGCAGTTTGCGTGGGCGCCTCTATGTTGGTGGGGGTCATGTACTCAGGAGGCATCCCCAGAGACGTATTGGGGACGAAACTAGCCGGGGTGCTGAAGAGACCTCCATGCTGAAAGGATCTTGGTGATGCCTAGAGGGGGCAGGGGGGATGAATAGGTGTATCTGAAAAACCTGAGAAAATTTTTTGCAGCAATTAAATCTGTCACTGGACCGGAACTTCCGACAAAAGGAAAGTTCTTATACAAAATTCAAAATTAAACTTGAAACTGCAAAACCTGTGTAGCACCCTTATAAAATAAAAGAAAAAAATTCACAGCCCATCTCCATCTCTCTCTTTCGCTCTCTCCCGTCTTTCCAGCCTAGCCCAAGCCCTCTTCTCCTTCCGCTCTCTTTTCTCCCTCCTGCGCTCGGCCCAAACCCCATCTCTTCTCCTCCCTCTCTCTTTTCTCCCTCCTGCCCTCGGGCAAAACCCCTGCTCAGCCCAGCTTCCTCCCTGGCTCCCTGGCCCGATCCGCTACCCTCCTCTCTCTCACTCCTGTCACCGACAGGTGGACCCCACCTGTCATCTCCCACCTCCAGCCGGTTCCCTTCCCCCTTCGTGCCGCACGCCCCGCCCGGCCGTTGCTGCACCTTACCGCCCCTCCCTCCTTTACTGCACCTTCAAGGCTCATGATGAGTCCCCCGTCATCACCCCACCTTGCGCCCCCTCCTCTTCCGCCGGAAACCGCCGCTGCCATCATGGCCATGATGGCCGACCGCCACCATCATGGCCATGATGGCCGGCCGCCACCAACACCGCCCCTTCCCTTGTCGGCCGCTCCACTCCCTCCCTCGGCCTATAAAAGCTGCGGAGCCCCACCGTGCCACTACCTCTCTCCCCTCTCACTCTCTCGCTCTCGCTCTTCCTCATGCTCGCCCGCGCCGTCGTCGTTCCAGAGCGCCGCCGCCGCCATCAATCTTCTCCACCGCGCTCTTCCTCGACGACAAGCCGCCGCTGGAGATTCGCGTGGTGGTGGGCATCGTCGCCAACCCTTCCTCACTCCCTCTCATGCCGTCCTGCCGCCGCGATTGCTCGCCGGAGCAATCGAGCCATGCGACACCGTGGCGCGCACCTCTCTGGCTTCTGCACCGCCATCTCGAGCCCCTCATCAACTTCGCCATGCTACCCTCTCTCTTCTCAGCATTTCGTCGTGCAAAACCAAGTCCCGGAGCACTGGATTCGGTGAACTGCGCCGACCCGCAGCCGCCTCGGCTCACCGCCAGCCACCCAGCGCCGCCCGAGCCACCCGTCCCGAGCCACCGGACCGAGCCGTGCCGTTCCAGCCGAGCCGCCCACCCGAGCCGTCCCAGCCGAGCCGCACCCGAGCCACTCCCACCGTCCGATCTCGATCTGATGGATCGGATCAGTTCCAGCCCGAGTCAATCACCCTATACCGGTCAACTGTCATCTCTTTTACAAAAAAACACCCCTTCTTTTCCGAGAAACCAACACGCCGTCCTGTGCAGTTCAAAAGTATTTACAAAATAGTCATTTCTTTTCTATTTTAGCCCCTGTCTTTTCTAGTTTTTGTACCCGCCATCCTAACCTCTCTATTTTTCTAGTCTAGCCCCTGTGTTTTAAGTTTTATTAGATTTTAGCCCTTGATTTCTTCAGACCTAGCCCGTGGAAGTTCAAATCTCTCGCAAATAAGTTCCTGGAACCTTGTTTTAGCCATATCTTCATTGTTTCAACTCCGTTCTTAGTAATTCTTGCGCTCACGCGATCCTTGCAGCATGCTCTAAATCTTTATCACCTTATACTTCAATGTTTGTACTGTTTGTTGTTCGTTTTCTTATTTTGTGTATGTTTTTGCTTATGTGATCGTGTAGACAACGTGACGTTCGAGGAAGGTCAGGAGCAGCAGTACGAGGAAGAGAACCAGCAGTTTGACGCGGAAGGCAAGTGGATCCCCCCCTACATATTCTGTTTCTATCCCAATAATAGCATGATAATACACTTTGCTTTACTTGTCGAATTGCATAAACTTGACGGGATACCTATTAAGGATTGACCTAGTCTTTTCACCCAAGCCTTGAACACCTGGTTTTATTTATTTTTTTGGGTAGAAATGCTTAGTTGCTTAACTTTGGGAATGGTGTTATCTTAAACATTTGAGAATGTAAATCATGACTTTATTCTGTCGTTATACCTGGATAATTTTGCAAGATCACTTTGTTTAAATGGAACATGGAGATCCACCCAAGAAAACCGTACAACCACAATGTCACATGGCTTTGAACTTAGCTGATTAATTAGGCGTGTAGTTAACTGGTAGTCTTATCGAAAGAGTAAGGAGGGGGTCGATGATTGGGGTATAGCCCGGTCCTCTTGGGGTAGCAGTTTTTGCTAAGGTTCTGACCATTAGGGACGTTTATGGTTCACGCCGCTACCGAAACTCTAGCGGGCCATTAGTTTCTCTGGTGTAAAGGCTTTGTAGTGAACCCCTAGCCACTCACCTCAGAAGTGTTTAAGAGGCTAGCTACCTTGGGCAAATCGGGAGACGGTAATTGTGGTAAAAGTGTACAACCTCTGCAGAGTGAAAACTGATATATCAGCCGTGCTCACGGTTACGAGCGGCTTGGACCCTCACATGATAATTGAACTTAAAGAATGAATTAAATTGTGGTTCTTTGGCTTTGGTTTAATGTTGTTTCCGTTATGCTTAAGTGGGTTGGTATAAACTTACATCTACTTAATAGGTGCTTTCTAATAAATTTTGACCAACTAAAAATGCTAACCGCTATAAGCCTTTAGCCTCTCTTGATGGTCTTGCATTCTTCCCCCACTTGTTGAGTACCAACCATAAGAGTACTCACCTTTGCCTAACTGTTGTTCATAAGAGAACGTGGAAGTGGAACACTACAACGACTTCAACGAGTTCTACACGTGCGTTCACCAGTTAATCGCTTGTGGAAGAAACTTCGTTGCAGACCTCGTTTAGGATATCGGTGAAACACTTAAGACCTTCATGTCTATTTTTTCGGAGTGTAATAATGTTATTTACTCTATCTTGTTTACTTTTCAAACATTGTCTTTGATATATTTCACTTATGATGTCTATCATATGTGCGTGAACTTGATCCTGACGCACATATGGGATGCATCTGGTTTCTTTCTGAAATCGGGTGTGACAACCTGGCTGAATCACTTGTTGAGCAATGATACTAGGAGACTTCTGCAAGTGAACTTTGCAAGCACAACAACTTGAGTACGTAGATCGGCACAAAACAAACTCTAGGTCAACTAGAACTAAATAAATGCAATAAGCATAAGACACAAGAGATTTGTTCCTGAAGTTCAGTCCCACTAAGAAAGCTACATCTCCATTGAGGAGCTCACAAAGAGCCGGGTCTTCCACTAACCCTTTACCTCACTCAATCAACTACAAAGGAGGATTGAGTCACTTACTATGAAATCCACAAAGGATGGGTAATACAAACTTCCCGGGGTGCACACACACAAGAGGACGCTCAACCAGGCGACGTCGAACCGTCTAGAAGCAAGCTTCAAGAGTAACAAACGCGAATTGATGGATGAAGATGCTTCAAGTGCTCTTGAGATGAACGCGGCTGCCTTCTCACTCAAAAGCTGAAGCCTCACATCTCAATCTTGCTCTCACTTAAGCTCTAGCTCAAATCAACTCAAGGATTAGCTCTTGAAAGGATTGGGGAGGAGTAGTGAATGCTCTTGGAGATGTTTGTCTCGGGTTAGGTCAGCAGCAAATGAAGGAGGGGCTGAGGGGTATAAATACCCGAGCCCCAAAAACTAGCCCTTAGTGTGCAGAATAAGTGATTGTCGGAACATTCAACACAGGGTCGGAACTTATGACCCAGCTAAAATCAGCTGGCCAAGAACCCCCCGTCGGAAGTTACTGGGAACTTCTGACAGGTGTCGGAACTTCCGATCTAGGGTTGAAAAATCCGACCCAGCTAAAATCAGCTGGCCGAGAACCCCCTGTTGGAACTTCCGACCCTTGGTCCGAACTTCCGACACACACTAAAACAATCAGAAAACTAGGTGCACAAGTGTGTGATTATGTGTCTCTCTTTGATGGTTAGCATCTCAAATAAGCACTTTGACACCTTCATGCTATCCATTCACATCCCTCTTAATAGTACGGTGTTTCCTATACTCAAATTCAAAATAGAAAAATATTAAAAGATCTTCTTTTAAGCCCAACACCGTCCTTTAAGCAAATTGGGCATCTTTTCTTGCTCTTTTTTATTTCATTGAATTATAACCTGTCCATAGCTCGATAAACACATTAGCTCCTTAATTATGTATATCATCAACACCAAAACCCACTTAAGGGGCCAAATGCACTTTCAATCTCCCCCTTTTTGGTGATTGATGACAACACAATTAAGGCTCACAAATAATATATTGAATCATTTTGAATTCAATCATATAGTTGAGCTGACCCTTAGTATGTGCATTTTTCAAGATGAAATAATAAACGGCCTCAAATGCCACTTGCTCATATTAAAGGATCTCCCCCTATATCATTGCATTCGTGGGGCGCAAAGTGTGATAAATATCAATGTGATGCATATGACAAGATATATCACAACAATAAAGTGGAAATAAACAAGCACCAAGTCATGATCATCACAAAAGCAATAAGGTTCTAAGATCACACTAGCATAGAGAATCACAAATAAGTCTTACAAATTTAAAAGTTCTCACTTGGCACACCACACATAGCACATACTCTTTTCATCATTTGTCCACAAGCACTTAGAGTTCAAGGCTCAAGTTACTAGATGCTAAAAAGATAGATAAAGCCCAACATCCACCAGCATATGGTCTTATGGTGAGCTCACTCCCCCTTTAGCGTCAAGCACCAAAAAGGAGAGGCCCTTCCACAACCACTACTCTTCATCATCGTCGTCACCTTCTTCTTCTTCTTCTTCTTCTTCATCCGTGGGTGTGTCAGCAGTGGGGACATCATCATCTTCTTCGTCATCCGACTCCTCACGCCCACCCAAGTCTTCTTCAATTTCATCATCATCAACTTGAGGAGCCCCAAACATTATGGAAGGTCCACCCATCTCCTCCTGTCGGTGTTTTACTGCCACTCCCACCGGGGGATACCCCCGAGGTGGTGAATTTCTACGTAGGGTATCGCCGAGATCAGGAACTCGAAGGTGCAAGGAACATAAAGTTTAGACAGGTTCGGGCCACCGAGAGCGTAATACCCTACGTCCTATGTGGTTTGTATTGCCTTAGGTGGTGATCGGGTGATCTGATGTTTGGATGGGGTCCCTGTCCGCCCTTATATAGTCTGGAGGACAGGGTTACATGGTAGTCTTAGTCAGATACGAGCTTAGGAGTCCTATCCGAGTACTTTTCAGGTAGTTTCCTACTGTCTCCGACTAGTTTTACTACTGTATGAGTAGTTCTACTATGCTACGAGTAGTTACAGCTGGTGTAGGGCGTGGGTCATGTCCCACCCCTTATCCTTTAAGATGTAGGCCATGTGCGCAGTCCCGTGGGCTCAGGTTTGACAAGCCCCCGAGCTCTTCGTAGTGGAGTACTGCAGGCTCTCGAGTACTTCTGAAGGTGTCTTCGAGTTTTCCCGAACTCTATCTTGAAGGTTTCTTCCGAGTACTTCCTTGGCTGCATCGAGGCTGTGAGGTGCTCATGCCCCGAGTAGTTGTCAAGTCCTCTTTTATATAGGGTGCAATTGAACTCGCACTCCATATGGAGTAGCCCCCGAGCCTTAGGTTGACTTGTAGAATCAGGCTGAGGGTCAATTTAGTGTTGAGTCTTGTATCCTTATCTTCCAAAAGATTTGAAAAATAAGTCGCTGATGACACGTGTCCCTGCAGCCCCCGAGCCTTGAATCCAAATTCCAAAGGTTTTGGTAAAAAGGATCCAAAGAATCGTGGCATGCAATGACGATAAGAATTTGATGGTTATGATGGGCAAATTGGTTCAGAAATTCGAAAACCGCTTTTCTCGGGATGAATTCCTTGAAAAAAAATGGTTAAACAAATAACTTCTCCAAAGAGCGCCCTAAATTACCGCTCAAATCAAACCTTGTTCGCTGAGAGCCATGTCGTATCCATCCCCCAAGCCTGGGAGCTAGATGAGTTGCACAAGATACACCTAGTGGTCGGTGGCACCAGCCCCCGAGCCTAGGCATTGGCCAAGTTGCTGCTGAATCTTGAACTGTCGATGAAGCCGACTAGTCGGAATTGATTCCGACTAGTTTTGTAGGCGAGACGAGTAGTTGAAGTAGTCGCAAGCGTGTCGCCAAGCATAGTCGTTTCCGACTAGTCTTGTAGACGAGACGAGTAGTTGAAGTAGTTGCTAGCGTGTCGCCAAGCATAGTCGTTTCCGACTAGTCTTGTAGGCGAGATGAGTAGTCGAATTAGTCGCCCGCGTGTCGCCAAGCATAGTCGTTTCCGACTAGTCTTGTAGGTGAAATGAGTAGTCAAAGTAGTCGCCAGTGCATCGCCGTGCATTCTTCATGAAGTCAAGTAGTCACCGACGGTTGTTGATGAACCCAACTAGTCGGAGTTGAATCCGACGAGTAGTCATTGTAGTCGGCGACGTGTAGTGGAGCGTTCTCGCGAAGTCGAAGTAGTCGTTGGCGATTGTTGAGGAAGCCAACTAGTCAGAATTAAATCCGACTCGCCCAGCAGCATGGTCCAGGTCAGGTCCCTTGCAAGGTAAACATAAAAATATGTTGTAACCGATATACATGATATCGTGTTGGGAGCAAATCCCAGCATTGTAAAATGCATGTAAAATTTTTCGCGTTGTACTTTTGCTGGGTCACATAACTTCCCGGGTAGGTAGCCTATTACGTTTAGGCACCTGATCCCTGATAGCCGTAGACCATAGCGCAGGGAACGTTGTCGCATGCACACGTAGGAGCATAGGCGTACAGAAGATTCGAGGTTTCACGGATTAACGCATGCGCTACCCCGGCGTTGTGGCAACCGTTAAGAGAAAACTAGAGCAGTCGGTGCTGCGCGAAAAAGGAGAACGCTGGTGGAGCGCACTTGAAGGGTGTAACCCGACCGCCCGTGTTGCAGGACGGACCGTGCAGGCAATCTGGAACATGCATGACATGGCCTGGTGAAGAAAATGCGCGTTGCGCAAAAAGTATCCAACCCTATGAGGAACAAGTCGAAAAAGGTATAAATGACATAGCTTGATTCGCGGACGATTGTCGACGAAGCCGCAACAGTTGTCGATGGAGCCGCGACGGTTTGTTGATGAAGCCGAGTAGTCGGGGTTGATTCTGACTAGTTGTTGACCGTGTAGAGCTAGTCGCCAAGTAGTTTAAGGCTCGTCCCCAACTAGTTGGCGTTGCCGATTTGTCAAAGAAGTCATAGCTGGTGGCGGCAGCGCGCTGGCACTCCGGCGCTAGCTAAAATTAAGCCGCGTCGTCAGGGTCAGATGAACATGGCTGCTTCTCACTCAAAAGCTCAAGCCTCACACCTCAATCTTGCTCTCATCTAAGCTCTAGCTCAAATCAATTCAAGGATTGGGGAGGAGAAGTGAATGCTCTTGGAGGTGTTTGTCTCGGGTTAGGTCAGCAGCAAATGAAGGAGGGGCTGAGGGGGTATAAATACCCGAGACCCAAAAACTAGCCATAGTGTGCAGAATAAGTGATTGTCGGAACTTCTGACACAGGGTCAGAACTTTCGACCCAGCTAAAATCAGTTGGCCGAGAACCCCCTTATTGGAAGTTACTAGGAACTTCCAACAGGTGCCGGAACTTCCAACATAGGATTGCAAATTCCGACCCAGCTAAAATTAGCTGGCTGAGAACCCCCTGTCGGATCTTCCGACCCCTGGTCCGAACTTCCGACACACACTGAAACAGTCAAAAAACTAGGTGCACCAGTGTGTGATTCTGTGTCTCTCTTTCATTTTTAGCATCTCAAATAAGCACTTTGATACCTTAATTCTATCCATTCACATCCCTCTTAATAGTACGGTGTTTCCTATACTCAAATTCAAAAAAGGAAATATTAAAAGATCTTCTTTTAAGCCCAACACCGTCCTTTAACCAAATTTGGCATCTTTTCTTGCTCTTTTTTATTTCATTGAATTATAACCTGTCCATAGCTCACTAAACACATTAGCTCCTTAATTAGGGATGTCATCAACACCAAAACCCACTTAGGGGGCCAAATGCACTTTCACATACGCCGATGAGACCTTTAACAGCGAGCTAGGAGTAACCACTGGGGCTGTTGGAATTGGAGTGCTCATCGGCTGATAAGCCTATTGCCAAATCAGATAGGGCGGCATCGGATATCCTCCCATGCCTGCCTGCGCTGCGCTAGGTTGTGGCGGTAGGGTGTTGGCGTATGCCATAGCAGCGCTTCCAGCCCTAGCACTTACCGCAGCCGATGATTCCGGTCGAGATTAGCATAGTCCTTTATAGCCCATCTGCATGCCGCTAGCGAACGCCTCCCTGACAGCATTCTGAACTGAGTTCATCAAGATGCTTGACTGATTGATCATCGCGTGATGCATAGCCTGATCAAACATCTTCTGAAACTTAGCCAAGCCTTCAGTGATTGTGATCCCTCTCATCTTTGGGAAGTTGGTTTTCTGTATAACCTCTCCCTTCCTGGTTGAGCTGAAAGTCCTGAGACATGCCCGCTGGTAGCATCCATGGTCTTCAGCAATAGCTGCCTTTGAGCATCATTATGATCTTCCATGGTGATGTTGATGACATTGTCATGATCTATTTCACCAGGCTTTAGGATGTTCATCTTGAAGTTGTTGTCATGTCCCATCAGGCGTGCCAAAAGCGTGTTGACGTAAAAAACCCCACATGAGGACCTGGGAGATTTGCTTTTCTCCGGTGCAGGCTCACAACAGCTTCACGTAGGTGCAAGGCGTGCCAATCAATTTGACCTGCAATTGACAAGGGAAACGTAAAATACATGAGCCGATAGGCGGTGAAGCCTTCGTGCTCATCGATATGCATTCTTTGAATAAACACCACATGCAAATAGATATTGAATGTATTTATGTAGTGTAAATGACTAAAGCAATTGTGGCACGTACTACCGGCTATGTCAGCCGGCAGGCTAATAAACCATGATAAGTAAATAATCAGCCATGAGGCCGATTCCAGCATCCTGATGAGCATGAGCGACTCATCGGTTGTACAAACCAGATCCACACAATTGATGATAATAGAGCCTGAAAGCTATCAGCTAGAAAGACGATAGGAAACAGAGTGCTATTCAGCTCTTACTCCACTATGACTAGGGCCATAAGCCGATAAAGCTTAAACTAGCGTTATCACCAATATTTCTAGATAAAACTACAGCGATGCGCCCGGTAGTTGCAATCTAGAAACGTTGGCAGTAAGAGGTAATCTAAACTTCACAAGCCGATGGATCTATCCATAATAGAACTTGATCCCAACGGTACTTGAGAGGTAGCCGAGATTAAGATGCAACAGGCTATTAAATGATCTATCATCTATTTGAACAGGATAAAAGCTAATTAAAGCAGACTAAATAACGAGATGATAGATTAGAGGAATATCAGTTGATGCAAGCTTAATCAAGACCAGGATAACTGTGACTCTATCAAATCTAGCAAGAGGTCGAACGATGCAGCCTTACAAGACATGATAGAAATCGATAACTGGTAGATGAGCTAGACGAGATTACAGTGATGCTCCGGTAATCAAAGCCTAGAGCACCTGAGGATGGCGATGCTTGCAAGTGAACCGGAGGTCGAGACGATGCAACCCTGTTCACCGAAGAAGACGCAGAGTAGCTACATTACTCCTACTCCTAGGGTTTGGCGGGAGAGCCGAAAAGGTAAATTGAAAAGATAAATTGTGTTGTATTGATCGAGAGATGATCGGTACAATGGACGGAGGGTACATATTTATATCCTAGACAACCTAGCCGGTCACGACACACCAAACTTGCTAAAGAAGAAATATCTAAACAAGCTAATATTAAGATACATGGACTCTAATTTTCTTTTTGTAGAATCCTCCTCGATTAAGCTTCTTTCCAATCCATCCGTGCCAAGACCGATCCACATGCATGATTAACCCAGACTGCTCCCTCGTGACCCATGCTAGGCAGACAAACACACATGTTGTATCCTTCCTTCTTTATTTAATCACCTTTGCTTATACACGGAGGCTTTTCCTTCAATCTTGCCTTTTAATCACCTTGCCTGACCAATCCGATGAATCTAAGCCAATATTTAAACAAACCTCCTGGACTCCGGCGTGATCATTAAATCCCAACAAGTCAAACTTCTGAATCATCAGCACGCATGCCCACTCGTTGCATGTGATCCCTACCGATGCATGCTAGTAGTTGGTGATCTCTGTTGACGCTCGTTACAGACCAATTTGGACCATCAATTTGATCAGAAAATTGGAAGAATATTTATCTTAGAATAATGCTATTTCCACATGTCCCTTGGAAATTAGTGCTATGCAGGAAATTGAGCAGAAATGGAGGGAAAACACATCCTTGAATCCAAGGCAAAAGCTATCGACCAATCAGAATGCACCGTTCAGCCTCACATGGATCAAAGGGCCCACTAGAGCAAGGAACCGTCTTAGGACAGCGCCAAGCCTTGCACAGGAGTGACCAGGGCTCACTTGTCAACCACTCAGCAAAGGCTGAGGTCGGTTGGGTCCAAGCCTGGTTCGGCCTTACCTCTTCCACGTGGCGCCTCCCAATTGCACCTCAATGTTGGTTCTCTATGGCTTCAGCTATTTGCACGGCAGGAAGACCCCATGGGCACACCTATAAATATGAGGGGAGGGGCTCCAAATGAAGACACATCTCAAGTTGCTCTCTTGCTTAGTCCTTAGGATAGTGGAGTTTAGGTAAAGTAGCTCTCTTCTTCGGGTTCCCGAGGTTGTCTAGGAGTGTTCAGTATGGGTTTTGCTCTTCCTCTCCTTTGTAATGTTCGAAATTCCTTAATAGAGTTATCTTCTAAATTTACATATTCGCATAGTTTATATTCTGCGGTGTCAGACATGTATGCTATGACTAGTTTATACTTGTACCTTATGCCTTGCATGATTAGATGAGTAAATCTAGTGTCACGGCAACGGTTCCAGTATTTGTATGTTTGCTCTAGTACGATGTCTGTCCATTCGGTGGGTGGGGGCTCCATGCGGGATACTAGAGTATCGCTAATTAATGCAGACGTGGTGTCTGGTTTAGTTAGTGTTGCCAGATGCGTCTCTATCCCATGGTTTGATGAGGTAGGTGGTAGGTGGTGACAGCCCTTTCCGTCCAGCGTAACCCTCCCCGTTCGGGTAGTTTCGGTAGGAGGTCCATAAAGTAGCCGAGTGGACTGGTGGTTCCTCTGCCAGTCCTGTGCGGTTCTCCCGGTAGTGCCTGGGAGCCTAGAGCTGAGGATAATTATGTGTATGAGTGTATAGTATGAGTTGTATGTTTAGATAGAAGTACATAAATCCCAAGGTAGCTTTCTTCCTTTCTCCTTGCCTAATGGCTTTGCTTGAGTTTGAGCTTGAGTAACTTGTGTGTCACACTACCTCATTATCCATATATCATCTAACCCCTATTTATACAATTGAATATCCAAGTAAGAATTTATCATCAATTTACCTATTCCATAACCACCGCCTTCTCTGCGGAAATATAAATACGACACCCGAGATTACTCACGGGTAAAATACTACAATGGTATTCCGTGCGCTTGTAGATTTATAAGTGACGTAAGAAATACCACAAGACGTTTCCTGGTGTCGCTGCGAGGATTAACCGTCCTGGTGATGATGCTATGAAACACCAACAATCTCTATACTTCACATTACACCGGATTTACTTGACAGCCAGGCTGCAAAAGAACATGGGCCGGCTGAGACTAGGGCCACTCAACGTAAACCTTTGCTGGGCCATGGAAAACCAGGTGGCCCACTTCAACCCCTCCCGCCCAAAACTACAAAACCAGATTGTTTACACCCTCAACTAGTAGAAATCATTCATATAACACCCCCAAGGTGGTTTTACAACCCGATTTTGCTGACTTGGTAAGCTGAGTTGGACAAAGATGACAGCCAAATGTTTGGGTCCACTTGTCAGGTCTTTTATTCATCTAAACTCGTCTCCTCTCCTACGCTCTTTCTCACTCAAAGAATATGCTAAAATTAACAAGATTTTTGGAGGACCTTTTTGCAAAGATTTGGGATCTTCTCACATGGCTGATGGCCGCTCTGGCCATGGGCCTCGTCGGAGCTCCGGCGAGCCTGCGATACATCAAATTGGCACAATGAGTAGAGAGGAGGTAGAGGAGGCCGTGGGTGTGCTCACCAAGGTCAAGCGACGACTGATAGCGGCTCGGTCGAAGCTTGAATGGCGGTGGCAGTTTGGTCCTTCACAGGGGCAAGCTTCTCCGGTGGCAAATCAGTGACGGAGCGAGACCAAGGAGGTTTCCGGCGACTCAGCGAAGCTCGTGGGCGGGGCAGGGGCAGACGACGGGTGGCGACAACCAGGGGAAGGGGGCAGATGATGCACGGCAAACCAGGCAGGGGAGGTGGATGAGGGGCATAGACCAGGCAGGCATGTGACGGGCATTGGACAAGGCGAGCAAGATGGAAGATGTCGAGCGGCGAACTAGGCTGGGGAGCGGCATATGACGGGCAACGGAACAGACTGGGGAGGGAATGACGGCAGGGCAGCTGGTTTTGGGGAAGACAAAAGGAGTGTATAGATGATGAAAAACATGACAAGTGGGCCCAAATGCCAATGTGTCATCATCATTGCCCAACTTCATGTGCCAACTCAGCAAAACCCGATTGCAAAACCGGCTTAAGGAGTTAGATAAATGATTTCTACTAGTTCAGGTTGTAAAAAGAAGCGGTTTTGTAGATTGGGGGGTGAAGTGAGCCACCATGCATACGTTGGGGATTATGTATACTTTTTCCAAGAAATAATGAATTGTGTGACACCACCAAATTTGCGGTTGGGTGCATCCAATCTAAGTGTAAAGAGTTGGGTGTTCCCATATCACCACTTCCTTTGTCTTTGAATGATATGATTTTCACGTTCGTGAACGTACACTGTACACATCATCACTTGCTTTTAAGTTTTATCTTTTTCAAGGGAGGGAGAATTAATGCGATAAGCATGCACAAATAATGAATTTATGAATTGCACTATATACAAGTGTAACATGAAAGAGTTATTAAGCCTGATTCAGCAGTATCAGTTGAAAGCTAACTTTGATGAGTTCTATGATATTATATCATATATTAGAAAGCTACTACTTCTTGATGTCTTTATAAATGGTTTTCATAGTTGTGATGTGATCAACTTGAGTAATAAATCCCTGTGCTTATGTAAAAAAATAAAAATGGAATTATTGGACGTGCGTGGTCACAATATTCTCCTTGGTTTTGGTTTTTCTGAGGACTAAATTAAAGCTCACTTGGTTAATGCCTCGGCGTTTCTATAAATAGACATAGTAGTAGCCTCAACGTCCAACGACCATGAGCCCAAAACAAAACCATAGCAGCTGCGTGTGAACCATGGCGCGCCCCCCAAACAGTAGCCAGGCCTTGCTGGATGCTCAGCTTGAGCTCTGGCACCACACCTTTGGCTACATCAAGTCCATGGCACTCAAGTCAGCCGTGGATCTCCGCATCCCTGATGCCATCCATGACCATGGCTGTGCAGCCACCCTCTCCCAAATAGTCACCAAGGTCACGCTCCACCCATCCAAGTTCCAATGCCTCCGTCGCCTCATGCGTGTGCTCACAGCCACCGGTGTCTTCAGTGTCCAACACTCGGAAGATGGCAACGAACAAGTTTATGGCCTCACACCAGCATCTCATCTTCTAGTTGGAAACCCAAACAACATGACTCCTTTTTTGAACTTGATGCTCGATAGGATCATTGTGTCTCCCTTCCATGATTTCAGCAAATGGTTCCAGCTTGAGCTGCCAGATCCGTCGCTCTTTGAGGTACGCACGGCCAGCCTGGGTGGGATACCCTCCGTAACAACCCTACTTTTGGTGTGCTATTCAATGAAGGGATGGTCGCAGATAGCAACTTCATCACGGACATCATTATCAAGGAAGGCAGTGATCTCTTCCTGGGCATAAGCTCCCTAATCGATGTTGCTGGTGGGCTTGGTGGGGCGGCCCGTGCAATTTCAAAAGCATTTCCACATCTGGAGTGCAGTGTCCTTGACCTCCCCCATGTTGTAGCCAATGCTCCCACTAGAACCAAGGAAAGGGAGGAAAGCCCAGAAGGATGGTGTCTCTTTCCTTTAGGGAGAGAATAGAGAATAAAAGGGATTGAGAAAAAATATATGAAAATGTGACTGTGAATGAACGTTTTTTCCCCAATTGTTGACAACCAAACAAATTAAATATTTTTTAGCTTCAAATCTGTCCCATTGAGCCTACCCCAAACATACTATTGGACAAACTGTGTTAGAAAGTTGTATGCAAGAAGTTTAATTTTACCACCCTAGTCCTACAAGTAAACTGAGAAAAATGGTAATTACAAAACAAATATTGGATGGTTTCATTATTAATAAAAACCCAATGTTTGCTCTACTTTGCCAATTTTGGTGAGAACCACTTCTCTATGTAGGTATAAAGAACTTTATTTTGATGGAGTTTAAATTTCAAGAAGCAGTAGTTACTTTGAATAATATAATGTCAATTTTAGCCTTATGCATTGACTGGATAGCCACTCTGATGCACTGACCACCTAAAAAACTCATGAGCGTGCGTGTACAGTGGACGGGGTGTAGCTCCGCTTGCTTTGGGTGTCTTCTTATGATCATGGGTGTTGCTGCGTGTTCTTGTTTGTGTCTTCCTTGTGATCTTAAAAACAAACTAGTTTTCTAATGTTGATGTTATTTATATTTATAAATGAGTTATAAACATAGAAATTTGTTATCCTTTTTTTAAAAAATAGATCTGTTTTGTCCTCTCTCATGAAGGGACATAAATAATATCTTAATAAATGAGTGCCATAAGGATATACATGTAGTACAGAAAATAATAAATAGAAGTAGGAAAATAAATAACATCTCACACATGGGACCAATTAATCAGCATTTTATTAATATTCAATAATAATGGAGCAGTTTGTTATATTTCAGTGGGCTTTGCATGACTCGGACGATGATAAGTGTGTCAAGATATTAAAAAATTGCAAGAAAGCTATTCCTCCAAGAGATAAAGGTGGAAAAGTTATAATTGTAGATATGGTGGTCGGAGCTGCTGGACAGTCGAACTTGAAGAATAATGAGGTGCAGGCCTTGTTTGATCTGTTTGTCATGTTTGTCAATGGCATTGAGCGAGACGAGCAAGACTGGAAAAAGATTTTCTGCGAAGCAGGTTTCAGTGACTACAAGGTAACACCAGTTTTGGGTGTTGGATCAATCATCGAAGTCTACCCGTAAACATGATTTAGTGGTTGTGTGAGGTTGACCAGTAGTGCAAAATAATGTCTTACCGCCGTTGTGGTGCTCATAAGTATTGTCTTTGCTACATGTATTTCACTTTGATCATGTAACATGTTTCCAAAAAACATTTATGTGCTGTTATTAAGTTTCAAGTAAGGCTTCTTAACTTTTAGCCGAACACACAAATCATGTTGCAGCACGATGCTTAACTTCCATGAAAGATTGAGAAGGCCTAGCAACAGAAGGAACACTGGAACACAGTTTGAAGATGTCAGCAAGGCACTTAAATCTGTTCTTAAATTACTGACGAGAATACGAGATGGAGTAACTGTTCTTAAATTACTGACGAGAATACGAGATGGAGGATAGGAAAACATGGAGCCAGATTCAGTGACGTTCCTTCGTCAAGTCACGGCGTGACTGGCGGCCCTCTATCCGACGTCCACCTCCCATCCAACGGTTGTAAGTAGATTCCTCTCTTTTTCACTGGGAAAGCAATGGATTGACCGATTGACTCAGATTTAGCAGGGGCGCGGACTCTCGCTCTCCTACGTAGCGCCATGCTGCTGGACATACAGATTGCTTATGCAGTAGTCCACTACCTACACGACACGCATGCTAATGCAGCAAGCATTCACGGCTGCGAGTGCGACTGCGAGTACACCGGCGTGAACCAGAAGTCCAGAAGCACGGCGGCTTGTACCAGTCCGCCGTCGGAAGCGCCTCACTACAGATCTCGATCTTCTGCTTGTGCTTGTGCTTGCCTGCGAAGCTGTACCTGTACGCCCATACCCCGCGTCTTTCCCTCGAGGTCCACAGCGAAGTACACGGTGACGAATTAATCCACTAACCAGAGACAATTCGGGCTAACACGCACTTAAAACGGAGTAAAACGACAGCCTGTCGGGTAACATCCCGATGCAATAGAATTTCGATCGAAACAATGCATACATACAACCCACACGAAGGTAAGTCTAGAGATTACAACAATCCATAAATTTTACATCACAGAGTTCAACAGAAATTATTATTACAAATCAAGTTCGAAAATATTCATAGACAAGTACTTTTAGAGTTTAATAGCGCTGCGAAAAATAAACGATAGTTCTAACGACGATACAAGATATCATGATGAAGCCCATACATGACATCATTCAGCGTTATCATCGTTGACCGGGGACGCATCCTATTACACCGACCAACCAGGAGGAAGAGTACATGGCCAAGTCATACTAGCAACTATATCCTCAAAGGTCTCACCTGAAAATAAAGCCACAAGCAATGCTGAGTATTAGTATACTCAGCAAGGCTTACCCGACTAGTGGTATATACTTAGCCGACTCCTAGACATGCAAAGCTTTTGGCTGATGATAGTTTTTGCCAAAAAGCATCTAAGAGTGAGTCCTTACTTTTAAGTTTTAGCATTAAGTTCTAGTTGATCAACCATTCGAGGTAAGCAACTATCCAAATCACACATGGTGGAAAATAATTAACTGAGCATCCAACCAGATTAATCATCATCATTGTTCCTCTTCTTACTCTATATGGTAAAAGGGTCAAGCAGTCTCAGTGGCCGCGATAAACGGACGATTCGAATCTAATTTCTTACCTTGCAAGGGAAACCTAAACACACGTCATGTGGTTACTCATAGGTCACACGTGCAACTTTTCCCCTTTCTTCCCGAGTTGTAGATCAGGGCCACCCCCTCGAGTACAGAGGTCCACGAACCACGGAACGAAGCCGGGCCGTGGCTGCTCACTCACCATGTGCCCATGCGAACAAAGTTAAGAGGGTGAGGATAAAGTCCACTCGCCGGTCCCATCAGGTACTTAAGCTTACCGATTACCATATTCTCGGCATGTGGTTAGTACGTTCGAAACCTTAACCACCACTACCACACACCACGACCTTAGTATTTTCGCTAAACAGACAGGGCCTCAATCATCAATAGGAATATCGTAACATAGCCCCGTCCGTCGACCTTATGATTCCAACATAGGTAAACCAAGCAACTCCTATATCTCGCGAGTGATAGGAAATCACTCGACTTTTACCGGAGTCATATTAGCATGGCAATCTAGCGACCGACACAGACTAGTGTTCATATCATAGGTACTAGGATCATGCAACTAGGGTTTCAATTAACTCCTACAAACTTAATGCACAATACCGTATATAAATAAAAGTTGTATAAGTTTAAAAAAATAGGGATCATGCTCCGGGACTTGCCTTCCTAAGCAAAGCTAGCTTTGGGCTCTTCGGAACTTTGGTTCGGGTCTTCAGCAACTTCAATTAGATTAACTTGAGCTTCGCACTGCTCACTCTCAGACTCCATCACTAGCTCGTAGGTTCCATCGGCGAGAGTCGTCGATTCTATATGAATGCATATGTATGAGTTGTTTTAATGGTACAAGATAAATAACTATTTCAATGTAAAGTTGTAATTCAACAAAACTCAAGTTAAGTTGTAAAGCACTTCATTTTCTTTTCCTTGGGCAGTCATTTATCGAGTATTATCTGGATTTATTAACTTCATTAAGTAAGTGAGTGGTTTTATCATTTCATAAACGGTCATTTTCAAGAGTAAGCATGGGTTAAAACTAAACAATTTATAGAGATAGTTTCTGGTGTTGAGATTTTTATGTAGAGCACATTACTTAATTACAAACTCACTGTAAAATTTCCAGCCATTTTGATTTAGCAGATTAATCATGAAAAATACATTAAATAGCTACTGCTAGGATCAAGATCCATTTATACAGAACAAACCATGCAAAAAAATGGTGCTCATTATTTTAATAAGTACTCCTAAACTTACGGTGAGTTTACTGTAAATTTTTTAGATTTTAGTGTGCAAGATACAGAGCATAGAAAATAAATCAAGCTACATCTATATTAATCAAAATTTAGTTCTACAGGGAGTTCCACAAAGTTTCTGTGTCTCAAACTTTTCCAACATGATAATCTACTCAAGGGTAGTTTCTAGTTAAAATTTTTTATTTTTCTAAGTACCAGAACTAGTTACTTTAATTTAATGTAGTTTTTCTTAACTAAAAACATATGAGCAAGTTAGACAGAAGTAAAAAGTTCCAAACTTTGTCCACAGCATTTATGCATCAAGGTTACTCTACTATAAAAGTTTCAACCCTAAAATATCAGTAGAACAGCATGAACAAATAACTCTAGCAAAATAACACACCAAACAAGATCCAACAAAAACTACTCATAGAGACTTGTTCTGGCCTTAGATTTTTACACAAGTCTTAACAAGCAAAGACTAGCTTACAGTCCGAAAATCATTCACAGTACAGTCCTAGATCAAGAGATACATTTATGGGCTATTTAAAAAAAGATTAATTTTAGATCACGTTTTAGTTTGTAACTGGTCATCCATCTGTGCAAAAGTAGTCGGATTCATCAAGAGGGTCACAACAAATTTTAGTTTGCATTTTTCTAATTTTCTATGATTTTAGATCGATTTTACAATTGACAGCCTCTTGAAAATAAAAGTACTCCGGTTCTCGCAGATAGGTCCCTAGATCTAGCAAAAAACATCCTAAAAAGAACTTGGTGATTGCAATGTAGTCCCTGGGCAAGGCTGGGTGTTTCCCAGCCGAAATCCAGCGAGGAAATTAGTCGGCGGCAAGGGGAAAGGGGTGGGGGAGCACGAGGAGGTCGAGGGAAACCTATTGGTGTGCTCGGTTGGGGCTGTGGTGGCCGCAGTTGGGCTGCCGGCTGTGAGCAGAAGCTCCGGCGAGATGCGGCGATGGGCGGTGGTGGTTCGGCGATGGAGCGCGGCGTGGGGAAGTCGGGGAGTACCAGCAGGTCGAGAGCGACCCGTTTAGAGCCTCAGTTTGGCGGAGGAGGAGCGGAAAGTGGGGCTCGATGGCGAGGTCCAGTGGCGGCGCTAATGGCGTGGTGGTGGTGGTACTTGAACGCGTGTGAGCAGGGGCTTGGTGCAGCTGGGCGCGACACAACAGAGGGAGGCGCGGCCGGGACAAGGTCGCGGCCAGGGTGTGGCGTTGCCGGCACGTCGTGGCTCGGCCGTCGGGAATCGTCGGCCGCGTGGCACGTGCGAGTTGGCAAGGGTGGGATACAGGTGCGGCAAATCGCCGGCAGCAGGCCCGGTCGGTGGCCGGTCGGGGCAAGTTGGGGGTCGCCAATTGGCGCGGCTCGCCGGCGTAGGGATGCCCCGCCGCGTGGTAGTGCTTCTCTGCCAGCCGAGGCAAAGCAGGGGAGGGGAGAGAAGAGAGAGGGAGGGAGAGAAGGGCCGGAATTCAAATTAAATTTTCTTAAAATTTCAAACAGAAACTTGAAAACTTTAAACATGAAAGTTGTAGGGAATTTGAAAATCTACAACTTTTGTTTTAACCAAAAGTTCATTTGAGCCACGGTTTAAAAGTTATTTTAAATTCAAGACTACTAGGATTTGAATTACTAGTCATTTCTTGTGTTAAATTTTGAATTTGCAAATGGTGTTTAAAGTACACTTTGTAAGGTACTAAAATATGAGTGTATTTTTATACTACATTTATCATGAAATTTGGAGCATGAAAAGGTTATAAACACAAAAGGAAAAAGTCTCACATACACACATACATACACATGCACATACATATTCATACACATGCATATGCACACACATAATTAGATGCATTGTTTCAATGATTTTGGGTTATTATGCATGATGCTATGTTTAGATTTTCTTGCTTAGGATTTTAAACACGTAGGGTGTTACAGCAGCACGGGGCTGTCCGTCACGTCCCCGAGCACCGCTGCCGGTAGATGGCAAACACCATGACCCCGCCGCCCAGGGAGCGCACGAGACAAACCTTAGCACCGACAGGGGCAGCACCGCTACCGCTTTGATGGACCTGTGGAGGCCCTCAACGTCAGCGATGAGCGAGAGCAGCTTGCAACCCCGGTGAGCAGGCACATCTCACAGGGATTGTCCGCGGCCATGATCGATGTCACACCGGACGCGAAGCCCAGGAGCACTATGGCAGAACCACCTGAATTAATCTGGCTCAAGCGCGCTAACCATCACCACGAGGGCAATCAGGGCTAACTCGCACTTCAAACGGAATAATCCATTGGTCTGTCGGGTAACCTCCCGATACAACCACGGTTTTTGCCGATCGAAACCACACATACAAGTACTCACACGAAGGTGAGCCCAGAGGATACAACATTCCACAAATTTTACACCACAGGGTTCATCATAAATTATTATTACAACTGAGTCCGAATTCGTAAAACAAGGTACTTCAGTGTTCAAAGTAATTGAGTTCTTCAGAGTTCAATGCAGCGGAAAATCAACGATAAACTACTCGACGATACATGATGTCTCGATGAAGCCCGTACGAGACATCACTCGGCATTATCATCATTGGCTGGGGACGCATCCCATTCCACCGACCAATTAGGAGGAAGGGTACACGGCCAAGTCAAACTAGCGATCATATCCTCGAAAGTATCACCTGAAAACAAGCCACAAGCAAGGCTGAGTATACTAATACTCAGCAAGGCTTACCCGACTAGTGGAATATACTTAGCTGACTCCTAGACATGCAAGGCTTTTGGCTTCAGGGGTTTGTTTTGCCGAAAAGCATATACAAGTAGGTCCTTACTTTCAAATTTTAGCTCCAAGTTCTAGTTTTCTTTAACCATTCTAGGTAAGCAACTATCCAATATCATACATGGTGGAAGAATTAATTTGCATCCAATAAGATTAATCATCATCATTATTCCTCTTCTTACTCTATGTGGTAAAAGGGTCAAGCAGTCTCAATAACCGCAAGAACGGATGATTCGAATCGAATTTCTTAACCTTGCAAGGGAAACCTAAACACATGTCACGTGGTTACTCCCAGAGTCACACGTGCAACCTTTCCCCTTTCTTCCTAGGTTGTGGATCAGGGCCACCATCCGAGACTACAGAGCCCGGCTCTGTACCCACCATGTGCGCGCATGGAACCGAAGTTGAGAGGGTGGGATGTTGTCCACTTGCCGGTCCGATTAGGTACTTAAGCTTACCGATTACCATATTCTCAGCATGTGGTTAGTACTTTCAAAGACTTAACTGTGACAACCCTGGTAATTACATTTCCAAAAATCAATATCATTAGCCTAACCCTATGGTTAAACCAACTAATGAAAGGGTGGAAAGAATTAAAACGAGTTCAGTTGAAATTCAAATTTAATTTGAGCACATTTGGTTACTTTTGAACTTTTAAATTTAACTTTCAAACCATAAGCCAAATGAGATTTTGCCTGAAACCAAAGTTGTAGAACTTTTTATTTTGAACAACTTTCGTGTTCAAAAGTTTTTGAAATTCAAATCAGAAAGAGGAGAAAACGCCCTGTTTGCACCCAGCCCCCTGAAGTTTTTCAAATTCTTGCACTTCCGTCCCTCGCTCACCCCTCCCTCCTCTGCTGCACCGCACGCTCGCCCGACCGCCGCCGGCCACCTGGCCCTCGACGCCTGCGCAGCACCAGACGCCGAGCCAACCCCCGACGCCCTGCCTGCTGCCCGCCCCCGCTGCCCAACCGCGGCCGCGCTTTTTCTTCTCCCTCCCGCACGGCATGCCCCTGCCCAACCCGCGGCTCTGCTGCACCGCCGCGCCGCCCAGCCACTGGCCGCCGCCCAGGCGCCCAACGGCGTGCCCCGTCGTGCCGCCCCAGCCCGCCCAATCGTGCCGCACACCATCTCCCTCGCCCACGCCGCTATCTCGCTCGCCCAGTCGCCTGCCCGCGCAGCTCGCACGCGACACAACGCCGCTGGTCACCGCCGGCCGCACCAATGGCGCCCAGCCTCGCCGCCCCCTCCACCCCGCGTTCTGGCCGTGCCACGCCCGCCCCCACGAGCTCCACCAGCTATAAAGCCGGCACAGCGCCCCTCCCTCCCCTCCTTTCTTCTTCCCCGCAGAACAGAGCACAACAGAGCCGAGCGCCGCCCCCCCCCCCACCTCGCCGTGGAACCCCCTGCTCCGGCCCACCTCCGCCCGAGACAAGCACGGAAACGGATTCCCCTCAGTGCGCTGAAGCTCCCCAGCCCGAGCCCCGCCGCCCTCCTCGCCGGAGCGCCGCCGTCCGCGCCGCCCCTCCGCCGCCGCCCCTGCTCTCCGCGGCCAGCCCGCCACCGGCCATCCCAAGCCACTCCAAGACCACCAATAGGTGCGCCCTGGTTCCCTCTCCGTTCTCCCCCACCTTGCCCTCGCCGCCGGCGACCGAGCTCGCCGGAATTTGGCCGGACAGGACGACCCCGCCGTGATTTTGCGACCAGGGACTACATTGCAAACGCCCAAATCTTCCCAGGGGGTTTTCTGCTAGTTTTCAGGGACCCCTCTGTAAAGAAAGTTTTAACCAAATCAGTGAACTTGTAAAATTCGTATAAAATCGTAGAAAATTCAAAAAAATGAAAACTCAACTGTTCTGGAATCCTTGGAGGAAACTCTACAACTTTTGTTACATAAAGTTTCTCAGATTCTCAACATATTTTGCTCTAGATTAAATGGAAGGTTTAATGGACTTCTTTTGTACCCACTGTTGTAGATCATTGCTGACCCTAATTTTTGGGCAGTGAGTTACTTGCTTAATGTTTAGGGCTGTGTAAAAAGATCAGGACCAAAAGCCATCTCTAGATACACTTTTTGTCCAACATTGCTTTATGCCATAAAGTGATAGAACTAATTATTCCTGCTGTTCTGTGATGTTTAATGTCATGAAACTTTTTCTGTGTTGTTGTAGTAATACCTAGAGGAAACAGAAAAATTTAGGAACACTTTTACTATATGTAACCTGTCCATATGAATTTGTGGTAGGAAAACTTCACTAATTCAAAATAATTAGTAAAGTGCTTAGAAAATGTTCATCTTTTTACTATGAAACAAAATAGAGTAGATCAAGCTGTACAAAAAGTTTCATACATAGAAACCCTGTATAACATCCTGTAGAAAATAATCTTTAATAACATGAGTGTAGCTTGTCCCATTTATTATGCTCTAAATCATGTACAATAAAATCTGCAAAATTTACAGTAGCACAAATATGGTTATAGCAACACCCTGTAAAATTTGTAGCATCAATACTTGCATGGTTTGTTCTGTATAAAAATAACTAGATTCTAGCAGTGGCTGTGTATTACATTTTTCATATTTAACATGTTACACAAAAATGTCTGAAATTTTTACAGTGATCTTATCTCTGCATAATGTACTTTGAATAAAAATTTTATTACCAGAAGCTAACTAGATTAGTAATTGTGTTCAACTCATGTTTGTGTTTAAAAGAAACTAAGTTTTCAATATAACACAACCCCTTCTTCTTTAATAAAGTTAAATAGATTAAGATAGACTCCATTAACGATTACCCACGATTGATGAAGTAACTCACTCCACAACAAACTCATGTTTTACAAACTGCAACTTTATCGTGAAGGAAATCATGTCGTTTAACATCACCACTACTTAAACTTGTGCATTCATGTAGAAACGACGACTCTCGCCGACGGAACGTACGAGTTGGTGCCCGCGTCCGAGAGTGAGCAGCGTGAAGCTCAAGTGAATCTAACTGAAGTTGCCGAAGACCCGAGCCCAAGTTCGGAAGAGCCCCGGACTAACTTTTCGCAAGAAGGCAAGCCCCGGAGCATGAACCCTATTTTCTAAACTTATGCAACTTATTACTCTACTTTACTTGTGCATTAAGTTTATAGGAGTTGGATGAAAATTTAGTTGCATGATCCTAGGTACCCATGCTCTGAACACTAGATGCAAGGTTCGATAGAATGCTATGCTAATAGGACTCGGTAAAAGTCGAGTGATTTCCTGTCACTCGCGAGAAATTAGGAGTTGATTATTTACTACACGCTGCAATCATAAGGACGACGGACGGGCTGTGGTACGATGCTTATGTTGATGATTGAGGCCCGTCTGTCTAGTGAAAAATGCTAAGGCCGCAGTGTGTGGTAAGTGATGGTTAAGTCTTTGAACGTACTAACCACATGCCGAGAATATGGTAATCGGTAAGCTTAGTACTGGATTGAACCGAGGCCGGAATATACTCCCCACTGTCTTGAATTCGTTCACATCTAGCTAATGGCGGGTGCATCGGCCGCCATGGCCCGGCTGCGTCCGTGGTCCATGGGGAGGTGTAGTCGAGGGCGGTGGGCCTGTTCCGTGAAGCGGGAATTGAAGGGAAAAGTTGCACGTGTGACTCTAGGGAGTAACCACGTGACGTGTGTTTAGGTTTCCCTTGCAAGGTTAAGAAATTCGATTCGAATCGTCCGTTTCTCGCGGCTATTGAGACTGCTTAACCACTTTTACCCATAGAGTAAGAAGAGGAACAATGATGATGAATGAACTGGTTGGATGAAAAGTTAATGCTTCACCATGTATGATATTGGATAGTTGCTTACCTAGAATGGTTAAAGAAAGCTAGAACTTGGAGCTAAAATCTGAAAGTAAGGACCTACTATATACGCTTTTTGGCAAAACAAACCCCTCAAGCCAAAAGCCTCGCATGTCTAGGAGTCGGCTAAGTATACCCCATTAGTCGGGTAAGCCTTGCTGAGTATTGGTATACTCAGCCTTGCTTGTGGCTTGTTTTCAGGTGAAACCTTCGAAGATTTGATTGCTAGGTTGACTTGGCCTTGTACTCTTCCCCCTGGTTGGTCGGTGGAATGGGATACGCCCCCGTCCAACGAAGATAATACCGAGTGACGTCTCGTACGGGCTTCATCGAGACATCCTGTATCGTCGAGTAGTTTCCGTTGTTTATTCCGCTGCAATTTAACTCTGAAGAACTCATCTATGTTAATTGAAGTACTTGTTTTCCAAACTCAGAACTAGGTCTGTAATATTGACTTATGCAAAGGATGTAATACTTGCTGGAATGTGGTATTCTCTGGGCTCATCGTCGCATGAGCATTTGTATGTACGGCGCTCGATCCGTTCACCGTGGTTGTATCGGGAGGTTATACCCGACAGACCAGTGGATTACTCCGTTTGAAGTGTAAGATTAACCGAGGATGCCTTAATGGTGATGGTTAATACACTTGAGCCGGATTAATTCAGGTGGTTCTGCCACAGCTGGTATCAGAGCCGTAGCTGGTGCCACAGCTGGCAACAGCGGACACCAGAGCCGAAATACATACGCCAGAGAATGCTACAAGCCTTAAAAACTCATTTTACTAAAACTTGACTAGAAGGTTGTGTTGCGAAATACGTTGGTACGTTAAGGATGGTGCCTAGTTCGTAAAGCCCTAAGGGATTATGGGAAAGTTACTAGGTGGCTATCTAACTTCTATATATATTATCAACTGACTTCCAGCACATTACTTTCTGTCAAAACTTACTTTCATGTACAACCGACCTTAAATTCTGTAACGACGCACTCATCGCTAAGGTAAGAAGGTAAGGATCCTCAGCCAACTGAGAGAGCTTGGCCTTCCTGTCGGTGATGCGAACCGAACGCTGCCCTCAAGCAGTGGCTTACTTGAGGTGCTGCCAATATGCCAACTGTTAGTTGAACATATTGGGAGTAGAAGGTTTGGCGCAGGGTATGGCGATCGCTGTTCATACCCCCGTCTTATGACGGTACCCCCGTGAATACGCTATCTCGATAGCGTATGTTAACGTCGTCTGTACGGCGGAAATTGTACAGATATCGTTTCTATAAGTAAACGGTAATGAATACGGACGCTTTCATGAGTGCTGGCATGAAAGGTTCATGAAATATATATATGCTTTGTCAATCTTCTGCAGGTACACTAACCGCGATTACGATAAGTTAGGGGACGAATAGAAAGACTCGACTAGCTATTATAGGAGAGCAGTATTGTGTAAGCCACCGAAACTATCTTCGTAAGACCAAAGCTATTTGGCAATTGTTTTATTTGTGAGGACGAATAGGACGTGCATGCATCATGACCATATATATCTGAAATTGAAAATGCGTTGTATGAGAGTGGTAAGGTTCTTGCGTATCTAAGCATGGTTTGCATAAGGACTATCTAGCGAATCTGTCCCGAATCTGCCATGACCGGAAAGAGAGATTTATTGGCCAAAGAAAATGACCATTTCTGATAAAGTTCATGTTGAAGAAATTGTTCCAAATTTTGTGTTCTATCTTCTGTTCAAAAATCAAAAATTCTGAACTCATGGATAGTAAGAAATAACAGAAACCACGGAATGTCAGAATTCTGTCCAGAATAAGCACTTCTGCCTCTTAAATTTTTAGGCCCCCCCTTCCTACAGTTTTATGCAAAAGAGTACAACACAAAACTTGTTCCAAATTTACCCCAGTAGCTGCTGTTAAAATTTGGTAAATTTTGGCTGGGTAGATTTCCCCTGGTGCACGAAATATTGGCCCCCTGTTCACTGAAAATTTCTGGGTAGACAGAGAAGTGAGACCTTAAGGAAACAGCCATCTTAGAGCCTAATCCAGCCAAAGTGTTGAATAGAAAAGTGGTGCACAAATACCTTAGGAATGCTCTGGTAAAAGTTGAGAATTTTTGGACCAGAACTGTTGAAGTTATAGGCCAGATACTATAACTCGTTCTGCTGAAAAACAGCCAAAACAGGGAAGCAAAGAGTGAATCGTTTGACCATCTTATCCGTCGATTTAGCATCTTGGCTGAATATCAAAGTTGTACATCCCTAAATTCCCTATCCACTGCCAAAATATGAGGAACTTGGATGAACCTACCAGGTGTTATAAGATTCTTACGGCAGACAGTTTTTATGCATGTGATTCCATCCATGACCTTTTGGAAGTCTACTATTCCGCGTTAGATCTTTTTGAGTCATGGAAGCAACATGGATCACGTTGCTAATGAAGAACCTTCGCCTTTTCAGATGGTTGGAGCAACCCGTGGTAACCCGGATGGTTTTGGTGCTAGCGCAAGTGGATCACCACCACAGCCACAGCCACCACCTGGTTTAGTGGAAGCAATGGCCGCTCAAACCGAGTTGCTCCGCCAGCTCGTGCAAGGACAGCACCAGCAGCGGGGTGGGCACAGTGCTCCCCAACCCCAAGCTGCAGGATACACGGATTTCCTAGGGACCCAGCCTCCCTTGTTCCATAAGACAGAGGAACCCTTGGACGCCGACGCTTGGATTCGCACCATCGAATCCAAGTTCACACTACTTGTGGCCCCATGCTCGGAGGCCAACAAAGCTCGCTTTGCCGCGCAACAGCTTCGCGGTACGGCTCGTCTATGGTGGGACCACTATTTTGCTATGCTCCCCGTTGATCACATTGTCACCTGGGATGAATTCAAGACTGCGTTTCGGGCGCACCATATTCCCGAAGGTCTCATAGAAAGAAAGCTAAATGAGTTTTTAGCTCTCACTCAGGGTAACCGCACTGTACTTCAGTATGCTCAAGCCTTCAACAACCTGTGCCAATACGCTGGCTATCACGCAGACACAGATGCCAAGAAGCGTGATCGTTTCCGTAGAGGTCTGAATACTAAACTCAAGGAACGATTGAATCTTGTCAAAGCCGATACATATAACGAGCTAGTCAACATGGCCATCACTCAAGAGGACTGTATTGAGGCTCATCGTGCTGAAAAGAAGAGAAAGGCGCTCGCTGGACCCTCGGGCGCTCAGCCACTGAGGTATCGCTTGGTGCGAAATGCTGCGCCTACAGCTCCACCGAAGGCCCCTCAGCCAGGGCGTTGGATTATCAGGCCCCCGCAGCAGCCAGGCATGGTACGACCCCCGATGCCTCCACCGAATGGTCCGAGGCCCACACTGCAACAGCCTCTTCGACCCAGCCCCGCAGATCGTTGTTTCAAATGTGGGAGTTCCGGTCATTTCGCTCGCGAATGCCCTCAACCCAGGCTGCCAAATCAGGGCCAGGACTCTAACCAGAACAATAAGAACAAAGGCAAGAAGCAGACCCTCCAGGCCCAACAAGGACAGATCAACTTCACCACCCTTGCAGAACTTCCTGAAGGAGCACCTGTAATGACGGGTACATTCTCCATCCATAACAAGCCTGCAGTCATATTGTTTGATTCTGGTGCATCACATAGTTTCATTAGTGCAAAGTTTGGTGCAAAAGTAGGCTTGAATGTTTGGCACACCAAAGGGTCGTATATGATATCAACACCGGGTGGAAAAATTGCTTCCAACCAAATCATAAGGCTGGTACCGATAAAATTGGGAAGTAAAGTCATCAACACAGACCTTGTTCTTTTACCCCTTGACGGCATAGATATTATTTTGGGAATGAACTGGATGACTAGGCATGGAGTCACACTGGACCTTTCTTCCCGAGCCGTTGAGATAAATTCACCTGGTCACGGAGCCACTACACTTTACCTACCGTTACGGGAGTGCACAAATTCTTGCGCTTTCGTGATGAAAGGGACCAACCTAGAGAATATTCCAGTGGTATGCGAGTATGCCGATGTCTTTCCGGATGACTTACCCGGAATGCCACCAGATAGGGACATTGAGTTCGTTATTGAACTACAGCCAGGCACTGCACCTATATCCAAGAGACCATATAGGATGCCCCCTAAAGAATTGGCAGAGCTGAAAATTCAACTCCAAGAACTACTGGACAAAGGTTTCATTCGCCCTAGCGCGTCACCTTGGGGATGTCCAGCCCTATTCGTAAAGAAGAAGGATGACAGTTTGAGATTATGTGTGGACTACCGACCTCTCAATGCGGTAACTGTTAAAAATAAATACCCCCTTCCTCGCATCGATGTACTCTTCGATCAATTAGCTGGAGCCAGAGTCTTCTCAAAGATTGATCTTCGTTCGGGATATCATCAGATCAAGATTCGCCCATGCGATATTCCTAAGACTGCCTTCTCCACACGATATGGACTATATGAATTCTTAGTCATGTCCTTTGGACTCACCAATGCCCCTGCCTACTTCATGTATCTCATGAATTCGGTATTCATGCCCGAACTTGACAAATTCGTCGTAGTGTTCATCGACGACATCCTTATCTATTCCAAGGATGAGGAAGAGCATGCCAAGCACCTTCGCATTGTTCTTCAGCGACTCAGAGACCATCAGCTCTATGCTAAGTTTTCTAAGTGTGAGTTTTGGTTGGATACTGTAAAGTTCTTAGGTCACACGATCTCCAGCGAAGGCATAGCTGTTGACCCCAGCAAGGTACAAGAGGTGATGGATTGGAAACCCCCTACCTCTGTTCATCAGATTCGCAGTTTTCTCGGCTTAGCCGGTTACTACCGTCGCTTCATCCCGGATTTCTCTCGAATTGCTAAGCCCATGACTGAACTGTTAAAGAAGGAAGTAAAGTTCGTATGGAATGAGAAATGTGAAGAAGCTTTCCACACTCTCAGAGAGCATCTGACTACTGCACCTGTATTAGCTCAACCCGATAATACCAAGTCGTTCGATGTGTATTGTGACGCATCGGGTACTGGTCTAGGATGTGTGCTTATGCAAGAGAATCGAGTGATTGCATATGCCTCACGAGCCCTTCGGCCCCACGAACAGAATTATCCCACGCATGACCTTGAGCTCGCAGCCGTCATTCACGCTCTGAAGATATGGAGGCACTATCTCATGGGTACGCAGTGCAATATCTACACGGATCATAAGAGTCTCAAGTATATCTTCACACAAGCCGATCTGAATATGAGACAACGGAGATGGCTAGAACTAATCAAGGATTATGACCTTGAAGTGCACTATCACCCCGGCAAGGCTAATGTAGTCGCGGATGCACTAAGCCGCAAGTCCCATTGCCATTGCCTATCCATGGAGTCCTACCATGAGACATTATGCGCAGACATGAGGAAGCTTAACTTGGAAATAGTTTCCCAAGGCACTCTAGATCACATCTCAGTTGAGCCCACTCTTCACGACCAAATCGTTATGGCACAACTACATGACGAAGGAATTAAGATCATCAAACAAAAACTCTCTCTAGGTGAGGAGAAGTACAAATGTTTCCGCCAGGACCATAAGGGAGTTCTATGGTTCGAAGGTCGTATAGTCGTTCCGAAGAATCGTGAACTCCGCAAGCAAATTCTTGATGAGGCACACCTCTCCAAATTCTCTATCCACCCCGGTAGTAGCAAAATGTATCAGGACCTAAGGCAAAACTTCTGGTGGACTAGAATGAAAAGGGAAATTGCTACGTATGTCTCGGAATGTGACAAGTGCCAGAGAGTAAAAGCTAGCCACTTAAAGGTAGCCGGTACACTTCAACCGTTACCTATACCATCATGGAAATGGGAAGACATAAGTATGGACTTCATCGTTGGACTACCAAACACGTCCCAGAGACATGATTCCATATGGGTTATCGTTGATAGACTCACAAAGACGGCACATTTTCTTCCGGTACACACCACCTATTCTACCAAGAAATATGCCGAGATTTACCTCGATCGTATTGTTTGCCTGCATGGAATACCTAAGACAATTATCTCCGATCGTGGTCCTCAGTTTGTAGCACGCTTTTGGGAACAACTGCAAACGTCTCTTGGCACTAAGCTGATTCGCAGCTCAGCATACCACCCTCAGACCGATGGACAAACGGAAAGAGTAAACCAAATTCTGGAAGACATGCTGAGAGCCTGTGTCATTCACTATGACAAGAATTGGGACAAATGTCTACCCCTAGCAGAGTTCTCGTACAACAACAGCTATCAAACGAGTTTGAAAATGGCACCATTTGAGGCCCTGTACGGACGAAGGTGTCGAACTCCTTTGAGCTGGTCACAAACCGGAGAACGTAAAATAATTGGACCCGACCTGGTAATCGAGGCAGAGGAAAAAGTAAAGGTAATACAAGCAAATCTTAGAGCCGCACAAGCTCGACAAAAGAGCTATTCTGACAAAAGGAGAAAGCCTCTAAAGTTCGAAGTTGGCGATCATGTCTATCTTCGAGTTTCACCAACCAAAGGAGTGCGAAGATTTGGAATCAAAGGCAAACTAGCTCCCCGTTATATTGGTCCTTACGAAATCATTGAGAGCTGCGGACCCGTAGCCTACAAATTACGACTGCCCCCTCAGCTCACGGCCACCCATGATGTCTTCCACGTATCTCAACTCAAGAAGTGTATTCGAGTCCCTACCGAGATTGTGGAACAACAAGAAATATTGTTAGAACCCGACCTCTCGTATGTCGAACACCCAGTTAAGATTTTGGATCAAAAAGAAAGAGAGACCAGGAGGAAAGTGATTAGAATGTATAAAATACAATGGAATCGCCACACGGAAGAAGAAGCCACCTGGGAAACGGAGAGCTACCTGAACCAACATTTTCCTGGGTTTCTTATCTCAACCACTGGTATGTGCACCCACGCCCACACTAAGAATTACCGAATCTCGGGGCGAGATTCTCGTTAAGGGGGGGAGGCTGTGACAACCCTGGTAATTACATTTCCAAAAATCAATATCATTAGCCTAACCCTATGGTTAAACCAACTAATGAAAGGGTGGAAAGAATTAAAACGAGTTCAGTTGAAATTCAAATTTAATTTGAGCACATTTGGTTACTTTTGAACTTTTAAATTTAACTTTCAAACCATAAGCCAAATGAGATTTTGCCTGAAACCAAAGTTGTAGAACTTTTTATTTTGAACAACTTTCGTGTTCAAAAGTTTTTGAAATTCAAATCAGAAAGAGGAGAAAACGCCCTGTTTGCACCCAGCCCCCTGAAGTTTTTCAAATTCTTGCACTTCCGTCCCTCGCTCACCCCTCCCTCCTCTGCTGCACCGCACGCTCGCCCGACCGCCGCCGGCCACCTGGCCCTCGACGCCTGCGCAGCACCAGACGCCGAGCCAACCCCCGACGCCCTGCCTGCTGCCCGCCCCCGCTGCCCAACCGCGGCCGCGCTTTTTCTTCTCCCTCCCGCACGGCATGCCCCTGCCCAACCCGCGGCTCTGCTGCACCGCCGCGCCGCCCAGCCACTGGCCGCCGCCCAGGCGCCCAACGGCGTGCCCCGTCGTGCCGCCCCAGCCCGCCCAATCGTGCCGCACACCATCTCCCTCGCCCACGCCGCTATCTCGCTCGCCCAGTCGCCTGCCCGCGCAGCTCGCACGCGACACAACGCCGCTGGTCACCGCCGGCCGCACCAATGGCGCCCAGCCTCGCCGCCCCCTCCACCCCGCGTTCTGGCCGTGCCACGCCCGCCCCCACGAGCTCCACCAGCTATAAAGCCGGCACAGCGCCCCTCCCTCCCCTCCTTTCTTCTTCCCCGCAGAACAGAGCACAACAGAGCCGAGCGCCGCCCCCCCCCCCACCTCGCCGTGGAACCCCCTGCTCCGGCCCACCTCCGCCCGAGACAAGCACGGAAACGGATTCCCCTCAGTGCGCTGAAGCTCCCCAGCCCGAGCCCCGCCGCCCTCCTCGCCGGAGCGCCGCCGTCCGCGCCGCCCCTCCGCCGCCGCCCCTGCTCTCCGCGGCCAGCCCGCCACCGGCCATCCCAAGCCACTCCAAGACCACCAATAGGTGCGCCCTGGTTCCCTCTCCGTTCTCCCCCACCTTGCCCTCGCCGCCGGCGACCGAGCTCGCCGGAATTTGGCCGGACAGGACGACCCCGCCGTGATTTTGCGACCAGGGACTACATTGCAAACGCCCAAATCTTCCCAGGGGGTTTTCTGCTAGTTTTCAGGGACCCCTCTGTAAAGAAAGTTTTAACCAAATCAGTGAACTTGTAAAATTCGTATAAAATCGTAGAAAATTCAAAAAAATGAAAACTCAACTGTTCTGGAATCCTTGGAGGAAACTCTACAACTTTTGTTACATAAAGTTTCTCAGATTCTCAACATATTTTGCTCTAGATTAAATGGAAGGTTTAATGGACTTCTTTTGTACCCACTGTTGTAGATCATTGCTGACCCTAATTTTTGGGCAGTGAGTTACTTGCTTAATGTTTAGGGCTGTGTAAAAAGATCAGGACCAAAAGCCATCTCTAGATACACTTTTTGTCCAACATTGCTTTATGCCATAAAGTGATAGAACTAATTATTCCTGCTGTTCTGTGATGTTTAATGTCATGAAACTTTTTCTGTGTTGTTGTAGTAATACCTAGAGGAAACAGAAAAATTTAGGAACACTTTTACTATATGTAACCTGTCCATATGAATTTGTGGTAGGAAAACTTCACTAATTCAAAATAATTAGTAAAGTGCTTAGAAAATGTTCATCTTTTTACTATGAAACAAAATAGAGTAGATCAAGCTGTACAAAAAGTTTCATACATAGAAACCCTGTATAACATCCTGTAGAAAATAATCTTTAATAACATGAGTGTAGCTTGTCCCATTTATTATGCTCTAAATCATGTACAATAAAATCTGCAAAATTTACAGTAGCACAAATATGGTTATAGCAACACCCTGTAAAATTTGTAGCATCAATACTTGCATGGTTTGTTCTGTATAAAAATAACTAGATTCTAGCAGTGGCTGTGTATTACATTTTTCATATTTAACATGTTACACAAAAATGTCTGAAATTTTTACAGTGATCTTATCTCTGCATAATGTACTTTGAATAAAAATTTTATTACCAGAAGCTAACTAGATTAGTAATTGTGTTCAACTCATGTTTGTGTTTAAAAAGAAACTAAGTTTTCAATATAACACAACCCCTTCTTCTTTAATAAAGTTAAATAGATTAAGATAGACTCCATTAACGATTACCCACGATTGATGAAGTAACTCACTCCACAACAAACTCATGTTTTACAAACTGCAACTTTATCGTGAAGGAAATCATGTCGTTTAACATCACCACTACTTAAACTTGTGCATTCATGTAGAAACGACGACTCTCGCCGACGGAACGTACGAGTTGGTGCCCGCGTCCGAGAGTGAGCAGCGTGAAGCTCAAGTGAATCTAACTGAAGTTGCCGAAGACCCGAGCCCAAGTTCGGAAGAGCCCCGGACTAACTTTTCGCAAGAAGGCAAGCCCCGGAGCATGAACCCTATTTTCTAAACTTATGCAACTTATTACTCTACTTTACTTGTGCATTAAGTTTATAGGAGTTGGATGAAAATTTAGTTGCATGATCCTAGGTACCCATGCTCTGAACACTAGATGCAAGGTTCGATAGAATGCTATGCTAATAGGACTCGGTAAAAGTCGAGTGATTTCCTGTCACTCGCGAGAAATTAGGAGTTGATTATTTACTACACGCTGCAATCATAAGGACGACGGACGGGCTGTGGTACGATGCTTATGTTGATGATTGAGGCCCGTCTGTCTAGTGAAAAATGCTAAGGCCGCAGTGTGTGGTAAGTGATGGTTAAGTCTTTGAACGTACTAACCACATGCCGAGAATATGGTAATCGGTAAGCTTAGTACTGGATTGAACCGAGGCCGGAATATACTCCCCACTGTCTTGAATTCGTTCACATCTAGCTAATGGCGGGTGCATCGGCCGCCATGGCCCGGCTGCGTCCGTGGTCCATGGGGAGGTGTAGTCGAGGGCGGTGGGCCTGTTCCGTGAAGCGGGAATTGAAGGGAAAAGTTGCACGTGTGACTCTAGGGAGTAACCACGTGACGTGTGTTTAGGTTTCCCTTGCAAGGTTAAGAAATTCGATTCGAATCGTCCGTTTCTCGCGGCTATTGAGACTGCTTAACCACTTTTACCCATAGAGTAAGAAGAGGAACAATGATGATGAATGAACTGGTTGGATGAAAAGTTAATGCTTCACCATGTATGATATTGGATAGTTGCTTACCTAGAATGGTTAAAGAAAGCTAGAACTTGGAGCTAAAATCTGAAAGTAAGGACCTACTATATACGCTTTTTGGCAAAACAAACCCCTCAAGCCAAAAGCCTCGCATGTCTAGGAGTCGGCTAAGTATACCCCATTAGTCGGGTAAGCCTTGCTGAGTATTGGTATACTCAGCCTTGCTTGTGGCTTGTTTTCAGGTGAAACCTTCGAAGATTTGATTGCTAGGTTGACTTGGCCTTGTACTCTTCCCCCTGGTTGGTCGGTGGAATGGGATACGCCCCCGTCCAACGAAGATAATACCGAGTGACGTCTCGTACGGGCTTCATCGAGACATCCTGTATCGTCGAGTAGTTTCCGTTGTTTATTCCGCTGCAATTTAACTCTGAAGAACTCATCTATGTTAATTGAAGTACTTGTTTTCCAAACTCAGAACTAGGTCTGTAATATTGACTTATGCAAAGGATGTAATACTTGCTGGAATGTGGTATTCTCTGGGCTCATCGTCGCATGAGCATTTGTATGTACGGCGCTCGATCCGTTCACCGTGGTTGTATCGGGAGGTTATACCCGACAGACCAGTGGATTACTCCGTTTGAAGTGTAAGATTAACCGAGGATGCCTTAATGGTGATGGTTAATACACTTGAGCCGGATTAATTCAGGTGGTTCTGCCACATTAACCACCACTACCACACACTGCGGCCTTAGCATTTTTCACTAAACAGACGGAACATCAATCATCAACTTGAACATTGTACCATAGCCCCGTCCGTCGACCTTATGATTGCAGCATGTAGTAAACATTCAACTCCTATATTCTCGCGAGTGACAGGAAATCACTCGACTTTTACCGGAATCCTATTAGCGCAGCATTCTATCGAACCTTACATCTAGTGTTCAGATCATAGGAACCTAAGTTCATGCAACTAAGTTTTCATTCAACTTCTATAAACTTAATGCACAAGTAAAGTAGAGTAATAAGTTGCATAATTTAGAAAGTAGGGTTGATGCTCCGGGGCTTGCCTTCTTGGGTAAAGTTAGTTTGGGGCTCGTCCGAACTCGGGTTCGGGTCTTCGAAAGCTTCAGTTAGATTCACTTGAGTTTCATGCTGCTCACTCTCGGACGCGGGCACCAGCTCGTACGTTCCGTCGGCGAGAGTAGTCGATTCTATATGAATGCACAAGTGTAAGTTGTAGTGATGGCACGTGATATTTATTTTCTTCACGATAAAGTTGCAGTCCACAAAAATATAGGTTTGATTGTGAAGTTACTTAGTTAAGATGTCTTTGGGCAATCGTTAATAGAATATAACTTAAACTAATTAACTCCATGAAACAAGAGGGGTTGGGGGTTGTGTTCTTTTGGAAACTAATTTTTCTAAGCACAATATGGATTAAACAAAACTTCTAGACTATGTAACTTCTGGTGATGAAATTTTATTTAGAGTACAATATGCAGAGGTAAGACTACTGTAAAAATTTCAGACATTTTTATGCAGCAGAATAATAATGAAAAATGTATTACACAGCCACTGCTAGATTTTAGTTATTTTTATACAGAACAAACCATGCAAGTATTGATGCCAAAACTTTTACAGGCGTTAAAATATCCACATATATGTTACTGTAAATGTTTCAGATTTTATTGTGCACGATACAGAGCATAATAAATAGGACAAGATACACTTAGGTTAATGAAGATTAATTTCTACAGGATGTTTTACGGTGTTTCTGAGAATGAAACTTTTTATACAATATGAGCTACTGTAAAGTGTTCCACAGTAAAAAGTTGAACATTTTCCAAGCATGGAAACTAATTATTTTTATTAGTGCATTTTTCCTACCACAAAATTAATAAATAGGGTACAGGAAGGAAAAAGATTCTAAACTATTTCTGTGGTATTTAGGCATGACTATAACAGCTCTGGAAATGTTTCACAACAAGAATCACAATATAACAGTAGTTATAAATTAGTTTTATTATTTCATGGCATAAACAAGGTTTAACAAAAAGTTTAGCTAGAGATGGGTTCTGGTCCTAATATTTTTACAATTTCCTACACATCAAGCAACCAATCTACTATCCAAAAATCAGATTCAGAACTGGTCTACAACAGTGGGTTCAATTAAAGTCTATTAAATATTCCATTTAATTTAGAGCAAGATTTAGCAGGCAACTGAAGAAAAGCATGTAATAAAAGTTGTAGATTTTCTTCTAACGATTCCAGAACAGTTGAGTTTGTATTTTTCTGATTTTTCTATGATTTTATATGAATTTTTCAAATTCGCTGTTTTTGAATTTTAAAGTTTAAACCCAGGTTTATAGTTATGCCCCTGGAAACTTGCGTGCCGACCCTTTTAAAGATTTCAATCGTTGCAATTGGGTACCTAGGCGGCGCTGGCACGGCCGCCGGCCAAATTCCGGCGAGGGGGCTCGTCGGCGGCGAGGGGAAAATGGTCGGGGAGAAACAGGGAGGTGAGGGCTACCTTGGGGTGGCCTTAGTCGGGGTTGGGAGTGGCCGGAGGTGGCTCGTCGATGCGGAGCAGAGGGGTGGCGGCGGTGCGGGCGTCGGCGACGGTGCTCCGGCGAGGAGGGGAAGGCGTGGGCTGGTCGATGAGCTTCGCGTTATCGAGGGGAACCCGTTCCGAGGCTTGGCTCGGACGGAGGAGTGTCGGAGTGGGCTGCCCACGGAGCAGCAGGGGAGCGACAGTGGCACGGGCGGCGCTGGCGGTGCTCCGGCGGTCGAGATGGTCGGGGAAGAGGCCGGTGAGCCTCAGTGGAGGGAGGGCAAGCTTGCTGGGATGTTTGGGCAGTGGGAGGCCAGAGGATGGGGCTCCACGGGCAGCGGCGGCGGCATTCTGGTGGGTTGAGGCGCGCGCGAGTGGCCTTGTGTCGCCTTTTATAGGCTGCAGGAGGAAGGGAGAGGGCCGAGCGACACTGGGGAGGGGGGCCACGACGGGGGCGCGTTACTGGTCACGGTGGGCGGCGAGAAGTGCCGGCGCGGCGTGCGGCGGGCGTGGGCAAGGGATTGGACGCCGGGGATTTGGCATGAGGAAGGGGGAGATCACGCGGGCGCGGGTTGGGCGAGGAGCTGCAGCAGCTGACTTGCGGGCGGCGAGCGCGGCGACTGGCGGGATGCGGCGGGGACTCGGGCATGGCGCAGACTGGCCATTGGGCACGGCGAGTGGCGAGCAGAGGCGCGCGTCGCCGGCGTGCGCGTGGCGTGCGCGGACTAGGCAAGGTCGCGGCGTGGGGAGGAGCGCGTGCGAGCGGGGCGCGGCCAGGCATTGGCTTGGCGCCAAGCGCCGGTCAGGCATCACCGGCCAAGTGGCCAGTGGCGACTGCGCGGCGGGCGGAGGGTCGGGCGAAGCGGAGAAGGAGGGTCTGCAGCGACTGCGCGTCGGAGGGTCGGGCGGAGCGGAGAAAGAAGGGTCTGAAATGAAAAATAGAGAAAAAGGCAGGGGCTGGTTTGCAAGGTCAAATGTTACTCAAATTTTTGTGTTGCAACTCAAAAATCTCTTAACATGAAAGTTGTTCAAAATGAAAAATTACACAAGTTTTGTTTCTGGCCAAAGTTCATTTGAGTTATAGTTTGAAAGTTAATTTAAAAACCCAAAAAGCTTGATTTGGGGGACCCATCATTTTATGGGTAAAATTTCGCAGCCATAAGTGCTTTGAGGTGAGAGTTATTTAATTTGTTTGATTAAAGTACATGTACTTATGCACATATACACATCTATTTTCAATTCAAAGAAAAACCAATTTATCATTCATTTCTTTTAAACTTTTCTTAGTTATTTATGCATCGTGTTAAGCTAATGAGGCTTATTTCGTAATTTAAACACCTGAGGTGTTACAAGCACGAACAGGTGCGAGGTCACGAGCGGGCGAGGCTTGCTGGAAGGGTGGCCATGAGGACCTTGCGGGGCAGTAGCCAACCATGGTTGTGGTTCATGGCAACATCGGTGGGGAGAAGCTAGGGGCGTTCAGGGCACAGTTGGCTGCGGCGGGTGTAAAGTCGACGGTGGTGTGGAAGCGAAGGAGGCCGAGGGATGGGTGTAAGCGATGGCGCAGCAGAGGAAGTCGAGGGACTAGGAGGCGGAGAAGATCTCCATGGCCCCCTCTTGAGTCCTTCTTGAGCTAAATTTTAGTCAATCCATTTTTTTTCCTTGAGAAAAAGAGAGGAATCTGCTTGCAACCCTTGGATTAGAGGAATCTGCTTGCAACGCTGTGACTTGCTAAAAGAACTTTACTGAATCCTTCTCCGGAGAACATACATCGGTGCTATTAGATCTTCAACTCAACATTATTTTCATTTTACCACAAGTACATTTATGCAATGTCACACCCGATTTTGAGGACAAAACCGAATGTATAGCATATGTGTACCAGGATCTGTTCTCACACATATGTTGACATAGAGAGTGTAATATATCAAAGACAATGTTCAAAAGCGTAAACAAAAGGTAATAATAGCATTATTACACTCCGAATATTATAAACATTCCACCGTTATCCTAAACGAAGTCTTCGGCAACGTCTTCTTCCACGGGCAGTTGACCGGTGAACGCACGCCTAGAACTCTTTGAAGTCGTCGTAGTTCTCCACTTCAATATTCTCTTCTGAACAACAGTTAGGCAAGGGTGAGTACTCTTATGGTTGGTACTCAACAAGTGGGGGAAAGATGCAAGGCCATCAAGGAAAGGTTGAGGGGTTTATAGTGGTTAGCATTTTTAGTTGACCATATTTTATTAGCAAGCATCTATTTAACTAAGTGTAAGTTTATACCAACCCACTTAAGCATAAAGGAACTATTGGTGCTAAAAATCAGCCAGGGAATCGGCCGATGACTTTCAGCGTCGGACACACGACCCGGGAGAATCTGCTAAACTCCTGTTCGGGTGATTGCCCTGGTGCGGTTCGTGCGGCGTGTCAGTCAATCTGACCTGTTGATTGACAAGGAAACAAACGTATTAAATTCCGGGCGTTCCGATCGGGTGGGTTTCCGATCTGTCCCAAAAATCGTATCAGCGAATCGGCCGATTTGCTATGAAGATGACCGGCTATGGATCAGTCGATAATCACATAATAATTGCAAAGAAAACTGCTGGAGCAACTTAAACAATTATTATAGATGCAACACTTGAAATAGATCTAATCGGCTGTATGATAATGAACGAGGAAAAGCGATGATAAAGCCGATAGTTTCAATCTCAAGCTGGATAACTGGTGATAAAACTAGAACAATAGGTAAAACCTATAATTCCGGTAAATATCGATAACTAGTGAATAAATCTAAACGAAACAACGGCGATGCGCCCGAAGTTAAAGCTTAGATGTTATTCGATAAGCGGTACCTACCAATTGGCCGGAGATCATGTCGATGCAGCCCTGCCAGTCCGTACGAACTTGTGAAAGAAAAAGAAGTATTGGCAAAGTCGCCGAATTGAAAGTAAAGTGCCATGAAAAAGTAGATTATTTTGTTGATTGATTGATGTATATTCTACAAAGCCCTGACGGCTCCTATTTATACCCTAGAACTAAGACTCTTGATCGATTACGATCTGTTACAAACTTGATTTAAATAGAAAACTACTATATCTATAATATTTTCCTAAAGGAAACGGACTCCCGCAGAATCTTCTGCCGCCATCTCCCAGTCCAATCAGGATTCTTTCCATTGCTTCATGACCGAGTCGGAATCGCTCTTTTAACCAACGTCAGGTAATTTTTTTGACTGAGATCCTCTGTTGGGATTCCCATGGCTTCATCCCCCTATCTGTTGGCGCAAGCTGCATCGCCAATCGGCCGATCCTTAACTATAGCCTCAATCGGCCAGTCTCTTCCTTCCTTGACGCCGATTCAACACGTGTCAAAATCTGGCGTCAACAGGAACCAACACCAAAATAAAACCAAGGAATCACAGATTAAATTATTATATAAGTTCAATTATCATGTGAGGGTCCAAGCCGCTCGTAACCGTGATCACGGCTGATATATCAGTTTTCACTCTGCAGAGGTTGTACACTTTCACCACAATTCGTGTTCCCTAAAATCGCCTGGGTTTGCAAAGCCCTTAAACACTTCCTTTGGTGAGTGGCGAGGGGTGCACTACAAAAAGTTTACAAAGGCATATATACAACTAGATAGCCCGCTAGAGTTTTGGTAGCAGCATGAACCATAACCCTTCCTAATGGTCAGCACCTTAGCAAAGGCTGCTACCCCAAGAGGACCGGGCTATCTTCAAATCACTGACCCCCTCCTTGCCCTCACTTGTATAATAGTAGATCGACCTCAAACCCTAGAAAGTTAGTCTCACAAGCAAATAACCAATAAAACAAGTAAGGAGCAAAAGAGAGAGACAGAATTTGCTTCCCGAAGTTCACTCCCAAAGGAGCTACGTCTCCGTTGAGGAAGGATTCAAGAGACGGTGCTCAAGAACCTCTATGCTCCTCTCCCAAGGGTGAGACCAACGCTCAAACCCAAGGTCACTTACTATGTGTTCCTCCGAGAGGAATAAAGATTACAAACTTTCTATGGTGCTCACAATTTGATTGAGCACACACGAGCGACACCTAGCCGTCTAGGAGCTTGAAGCTCCAAGAGTAACAAACTTGAATCCACTGGCTAGACAAGGATGATGTGCTCAAGGGATGGAATGGAAGCTCACTAGCACAAATCTTTGCTCTTGCAATGCTCTTGCAACAATCTCAATTGAATCCCCAAAGGAAATCACTCAAGGATGAAGAAAGGGGGAGTGACAGAGCTCTTCTTTTGCTTGTAGGCGTTTCTGGTCGAAATGAGCAAGAGAGAGGTCTGAGTGAGGGGTATGGGGGGTATTTATACTCCCTCTCACAGAAAACTAGCCGTTGGCGAAAGGGTACCCGGATACACCGGGTATATGTTCGGATACTCCAGATACAGGGGTCCGGAGACTCCGGACTCAGACCAATTTATGGACGAGGAACAGTTACCCGGAGACTCCGGGTATATGTCCGGATACTCCGGACATTCCGGACCAAGACCCGGATACACTGGGTTTAACAAGGAATTATAGTGGTAGGTTTGGTTCTCATGGTTTTTGTAGGTTCTCTTGAGCACAACTACCACGTCAACACCTGTAGATCAAAGTCCCTCTTAATAGTACGGTGTTCCTATACTCAATTTCAAAATAAAATCTACTCTTCAAGTAAATTTAAAACACCGCTTTTCATTTCCTTTTTGAGGGATCATGCTTCGTAATACACTTTGCTTATTCAACTTTAGCACCTGCACACATGCTTTATAACACGATTAAATATACATGTGCTTTGTCATCTACCACCAAAACCCACTAAGGGGCCTAGATATCTTTCACATTGTGGTTGTACGGTTTTCTTGGGTGGTTCTCCATGTAGTCGTGAGGTTCTTCCTCCTTGGTCTCCTCATCTTCATCCAAGATTTCTTGGCCACGAGGAGGAGAGCGACGAGAGCGGGTAGGTGCACGAGTGCGTCGATGTGGGCGAGGGAGAGAAGCATGAGCGGCAGCAATAGCGGCCTCATCCGCGGCATCCCACTTGGCGAACGGGTCATCAAACTCGGGCAACTCATGGTAAGGATCCGCAGGAAGCCCTAAGTGACTCTTGATTTCTATGATATCACGGCGGTTTTCATTGATTTCTTGAGTAGCAGTCTTGCACATGCAAAAGATGCTCTTGAGTGCCCTCTTGACAAAAGAGTCATGGTGACCACGGCGAGAGGATGATGGACCCGAATAAGATGGAGCTGGGTCAAACCTCGGGTTTCTTGTGGCTCCGGCATGAAGAGGAGGTGCTCGTGGTGCATCACCAGAGCTCAGACGAATACAAAGAGGCTCATGCTTGCAGTCCTTTGGATGTGTGATCATGGTGAGCCTCTCAATCATATACATAATATAAGGAGCTGAAGGCAAGAACTTCTTGGGATCATTCATGGTTCTTCTTAGCTCATTCTAGATGAAGTCCATGATGCAAAATGCTTTTCCACCAGGCATTGTACGAGCAAGGAGATTGCATGCAAAGTAGCAGAGTGCCATGGAATCTCCATCCTTAGCATCAATGGTGGCACGAAAGAATTGATTCATCATGTATTAGAAGGGTTGGAGGGTGCTGGCATTACCGGCTTCGGCGAGGATCGGATTGTCGAAGAGAGTCGGTAACTGATTGGGCTTAATTGATGCTCCACATGAATGGGATCTCTCTTCTCATCCTCTGACCCAAGTGCAAGAAGCCTAGAGAAAGTCATGTAATCCACTCCATATTTCACTCCTTCTGTTGTCCAAAAGAAAGCGACTTTCCTTGCATCATAATATAGAGAAGAAAGGAATTGGGCAAGGATCTCCACATTCCAATCATATCAGAAGCCCATGATGTCATAAAGCCCAAACTCCTTGCACTTTGCAATCGCTTGATTAAAGAATGGATCGTTGAGCTTCTCAAAGTATGTCCAATCCACATAGTTGCAAGGGACAATTTGGGCCTTGCCCTTGCGCAAGACCACAGAGGAATAGAAATCCTGATGCAACTGACACCAAAATCTCCTTTCCAAGTTTTCTGCCTTCTCATACCGATACACATCTTCTGTTCGAGCATTTGTGAGGGCCATGGCTTGCTTGAAATAATCCCTGCCCAGTTGAACGGCATATCCATCTGGAATCTGAGGGCGAGCAAGCTTGGGACATACTCGATATCGAGTCTGATCTGCTGAGAAGACGACCTCCAAGCGAGGCGGAGTCTGTGGGCAAATATCCGCTGCAATGGCGCTTCTGGAAGGATTAGCCTTGGACGGAAGATTCGACATGCTTGCCATCATGTAGGGGGCTTGTCGTGGAGGATGGGATTGTGAACTGCTGCTTGCGGGCTCTTTGCCAGGACGACGACGGGGTCGCAGTTTCTTGGAAGAGGACTAGGAGGGGAAACTTCCTCCTCTTGAATTTGCGGATCATGACGGTGCTTTTGCCGACACTGACCAGATGGTGCACCTTCTCTCTCCATTGCCTAGACAAGAGATGTGGTATGATTAAGAACGAGTCTAGATAGATTTTGATTGAAAAGAATAGGACCAGTCACATGAAGTCCGGAGACTCCGGGTATACGTCCGGATACTCCGGACAACAGGGTCGGAGTATCCGGGCCTATATCCGAAGTATCCGGATATCGTGCCCCAAAACCCTAGGTTCAAAGATTTGAAGATTTAGCCATGGGAATTGAATCAAACTTGAACCACAGGATGCTAGACATGTGTAAAGACTATCCCCCAAGACACATCTACTCCACATTGAGAGATCGGGCAATTTGAAGTTTGAATACCTTGAGAGACGCTGAACAAGCGGGAATCCTTCGAATCCGATGAATCCCCGGAGTTTCTAGAGAGGAGAGGAGTCTTCTTTGAAGATTGGAAGGATTCTTGATGGTGAGAAGGTGAAAATAGCCTCAATGGCTTGAGGAGGCGTGAGAGCAGTCGGTGGTAAGTGTTTTGAAGAGTGAATACGTTTACCCGACCCCCTCACCCACGGTAGATATGGAATGGATTTACCGTCCGGAGTGTCTGGACAAATAGCTGGAGTATCCGGCTCCTGTCAGACCCGGGTACACGGGACTGTACACGTGGCAAATTTTTCTATTAGGATACGGGATGGGACATGGCCCACGCCCTACATCTATTATGACTACCCGTGGCCTAGTAGAATTGCTCCTAGAGTAGTAAAACTAGTCGGATATAGTAGAGGACTACCAGAAAAGTACTCGGGTAGGACTCTAGGGCATGTATTCGACTAGGACTCTCATGTAAACTTGTCCTCCCAGACTATATAAGGGCGGACAGGACCCCCTCCAGGGGAGAACCAATGGAATCCTCCAGGGTATCACCTAGGAGATCACGCAATCATCATCAAAGGCAATACAAACAACGCAGGACGTAGGGTATTACGCTCTCGGCGGCCCGAACCTATCTAAAACCTTGTGTTCCTTTGCACCTTCGAGTTCCTGATCTCGGCGACACCCAACCCACCAAACTCACCACCTCGGGGGTATCCCTCGGTGGGCGTGGCAGTAAAACACCGAAAGCTGGCGCGCCAGGTAGGGGGGTTCATCGAGCATCCACTTGAGAATTCGATGGCATCTCTCACCTTCACCAGCAACGTGCTCGATGAGGGCACAATGCAATCTTCGTCTTTCGCTCCTGGATCTGCGTCGCCAACGGCTTGGGTGGCTTCAACAGCCGCCTAGTCGACTCCAGGAAGCCGGAGGCCTCTGCACCAACTCGAAGCAGCGACTTCGAATACTTCATCGATGATTTCAACGAGTTGTTGCTCCCTGATCTACCCAGGCAGATTGAAATCATGTCCGTTTTCAATGTGAATTCAATTCGTGCCGCACCAGGACTACTCGGATCGGATTCAAACTGATCTGAGGAGCCTTCGCGATCCAAGTCCCTCCCTAACTTGGAGGAGGACTTGGATCGCCTCTTCACGATTCGATACGAGGGAGCCACCGCGCGTCGGGGGCCCCCCGTTCTCGACTACAACTCGGATTCCAACGAAGAATCATCCATCTTGCCGGCCTCCATCCTCGGCTTCTGGGTCTGCATCGCCGGCGAGGTGGTGGCTTCAACTACGACCTCGCTGAAACCAGGAAGCCAATGGCATCTGCTACAGCATCCCGCCGCGACATTGAGGATCTCGGCGGAATTTGATTTTCCGATCTAATCAGATACTGTGAGGACGAGCCTGGATCCAACCCGACTCCTCCTCGTGATCGACTCGAATTTAGCCTATGCCGCAACGATGATGCGCCATCGTCGCCCCCCCCCCCTGACGATGCGGCTCGACTTCAACTAGCGCCGCAGCGCAGATGCACTGCTGTCACCGGCTACGACAACTTTGATAAATTTGCGTCGCCAACGACTACTTCAACTATTCTTCTCAACTAGAAACTAGTCGTTAACGAGCCTTAAACTACTTGGTGACTAGTTCTGCACGGCCAACAACTGGTCGGGATCAAATCCGACTGGTTGGTTTCTTCAACAAATCATCGCGGCTACCTCGACGACTGCTACAGTTTCCTCGACAACCATCCACGAGTGGGTGTGATTTGACTACTCCGGCTACTTGTTTCGGCAAGAAAACTGGTCGGGAGATGGCTTCACACCGTCAACAACTAGTTGGAATCAACTCCGACTAGTCAACAAGCCGTCACGGCTCCATCGACGGTCGATGCGGCTCGTCGATAATCATCCACGAATCAAGCTAAGTCACTTATACCTTTTCCAACTTGTTCTTTACAGGATCAAATACTGTTTGTGCAACGCGCATTCTCTTCACAGGCCATGCCATGCCTGTTCCCGATTGCCTACACGGTCCGCCCTGCAACACGGGCGATCGGGTTACACTCTATATGTGTGCTCTATGAGCGTTCTCTTTTTCGCGCAGCGCCAACTGCTTCAGTTTCCTCTCAACGGTTGCGACAATACCCGAGTAGCGTACACTTATCGTGACACCTCGACTCTTCTGTACGCCTATGCAACTATGCATGCACACGGCCAAGCTCCCTGCGCAACGGTTTACGGTAATCAGGGATTAGGTGCTTACCGTAACAGGCTACCTAACCGGTGTCATTATGCGATCGAACAAGAATACAACATGAAAAATTTTACATGCATTTTCCAATGCTAGGATTTGCCCCCAAAACAATATCATGTATATCGGTTACAACATACTTTTATGTTTACCTTGCAGGGGACCTGATCTAGACCGTGCTGCTGGGCAAGTTGGACTCAACTCCGACTAGTTGGCTTCATCAACAATCGCCCACGACTACTTCAATTTCGCGAGAACACTCGACTACACGTCATTGACTACAACGACCACTCGTCGGATTCGACTCTGACTAGTTGGGCTCATCGCCAGCCGTCGTCAACTACTTGACTTCGTGAAGACTGCATGGCGGCATAGTGGCGACTACTTTGAGTACTCGTGTCGCCTACAAGCTAGTCGGAACCAACTCTACTTGGCGGCATGACGATGACTACTTTGATTACTAGTCTCGTCTACAAAACTAGTCGGAATCAGCTCCGACTAGTCGGCTTCATCGACAGTTCAAAATCCAGAGGCACTTGGCCAACATCTGGCTCAGGGGCTGGCGCCACCGACTACGAGGCATACCTTATGCGACTCATCTAGCTCCCAGGCTCGGGGTCTGGATACGACACGGCTCTCAGCAATGAAGATTGCATGCCACAATTCTTTGGACCCTTTATTCCAAAACTTGGGGATTTGGATTCAAGGCTTGAGGGCTGTGTGACACGTGTCATCAGTGACTTATTTTTTAAATCTGCTGGAAGATAAGGACAGAAGACTCGAGATTGAATTGACCCTCAGCATGATTCTACGAGTCAACCTAAGGCTCGGGGGCTACTCCATATGGAGTGTGAATTTAATCGCACCCCATATAAACGAAGACAACTACTCGGGTCATGAGCACCTCACAGCCTCGATGCAGTCAAGGAAGTACTCGGAGGACATCTTCAAGATGAAGCTCGGGAGAACTCGAAGACGCCTTCAGAAGTACTCGGATGCCTGTAGTACTCAGCTACGAAGAGCTCGGGGGCTTGTCAGACCTGGGTACATGGGACTGTACACGTGGCACATTTTTCTAATAGGATACGGGATGGGACATGGCCCACGTCCTACATCTATTATGACTACCCGTAGCCTAGTAGAACTTCTCCTAGAGTAGTAAACTAGTCGGATACAGTAGAGGACTACCAGAAAAGTACTCGGGTAGGACTCTAGGGCATGTATCCAACTAGGACTCTCATGTAAACCTGTCCTCCCAGACTATATAAGGGCGGACAGGACCCCCTCCAGGGGAGAACCCACGGGATCCTCCAGGGAATCACCCAAGAGATCATGCAATCATCATCAAAGGCAATACAAACCACGCAGGACGTAGGGTATTATGCTCTCGGCGGCCCGAACCTGTCTAAAACCTTGTGTTCCTTTTCACCTTCGAGTTCCTGATATCGGCGACACCCAACCCACCAAACTCACCACCTCGGGGGTATCCCTTGGTGGGCGTGGCGGTAAAACACCGACAGCTCCCCCTCAATCTGAGCAGAATTTCAATGAAGGATAGGATTGAATTTTGATAGAGAGATCTAGTGATGTGGGAGACTCACTAGCTTGAGACTAGCCAATAATCAACAAAAGGAACAACAGTGTCAAGTAGGTGAGAAAAGATTCAAATTTTCTTGAAAATCACACTCCTAACAGTTCTAGTAAGTTTTTCAAAAAGGAATTACTCTATAGCAATCAAACATGTGCATGATCTCAAAGTAAGTTACGAGAGTCCAAGATATTCAGCTCACTCCTCAAAGTACAAAACCTTTGCTCATCAAGTGGTTTGGTGAAGATATCGGATAGTTGTTTATCGGTGCTTACATGACTCAAAACGATATCTCCTTTGGTCTCATGGTCTCTCAAGAAATGATGTCTTATATCAATATGTTTGGTTCTTGAGTGGTTTACGGGGTTGTTTGCTAGATTGATGGCACTCTTGTTGTCACACAAGAGTGGAATCTTACTAAACTTGCAGCCAAAGTCGCTCAAAGTAAATCTCATCCAAAGTAGTTGCGCACAACAAGCACCTGCAGCAACATACTCGGCTTCGGCAGTGGATAGAGCAACGGAATTTTGTTTCTTAAAGCTCCAAGACACAAGGGACCAACCAAGAAATTGACAAATCCCCGATGTACTCTTCCTATCTACTTTGCAACCGGCATAATCCAAATTGGAATAGCCCAGCAAATTGAAAGTGGAGCCCTTGGGATACCACAAGCCAAGGTATGAAGTGTAAACAAAATATCTTAGACTTCTCTTAACAGCCATAAGTTGACATTCCTTAGGATTAGCTTAAAACCTTGCACACATGCACACACTAAGCATGATATCGGGCCTAGATGCACAAAGGTAAAAAAGAGATCCAATCATGGAGCGATATACCTTTTGATCTACGGCCTTGCCATCTTCATTTAGATCAAGATGTCCATTAGTTGGCATGGGTGTCTTGATGGGCTTGGCATTCTCCATGTTAAACTTTTTCAACATATCTTTAGTATACTTGGTTTGACAAATGAAAGTGCCTTCCTTGAGTTGCTTGATTTGAAATCCAAAAAAAATTCAACTCGCCCATCATGGACATCTCAAATCTCTTCGTCATGATCCTACTAAAATCCTCGCACCAAGATTGATTAGCAGAACCAAATATAATGTCATCGACATATATTTGGCATACAAAAATATCCTTATCAACTTTACGAGTGAAGAGAGTAGGATCGGCTTTGCCTATCTCAAAGCCTTTCCTTAAGAGAAAATCCTTAAGGCATTCATACCATGCTCTAGGTGCTTGCTTAAGCCCACAGAGCGCCTTATGGAGCTTGTAGACGTGGTTAAGAAACTTGGAATCTTCAAAACCCGGTGGTTGCTCAACATATACCAATTCGAAGATTGGTGCATTAAGAAAAGCACTCTTCACATCCATTTGGTATAGCTTGAAATCATGGTGAGTAGCAAAGGCAAGCAAGATACGAATTGACTCAAGCCTAGCTACGGGAGCATAAGTCTCAACAAAATCCAAACCTTCGATTTGTGTGAAGCCTTGAGCAACCAACCTTGCTTTGTTCCTTGTCACCACGCCATGTTCATCTTGTTTGTTTCGAAAGACCCACTTGGCTCCAATAAAATTTTGCTTGGGTCTTTATACTTAGGACCAGACTTCATTCCGTGTGAAGTTGTTTAATTCTTCTTGCATAGCCATCACCCAATTCGGATCATTCAGTGCTTCATCTACCTTAAGTGGTTCCAAGGAAGAAACAAACGAGTAATGTTCACAAAAAGTAGCCAAACGAGAACGAGCGGTTACCCCTTTACTTATGCTTCCAAAGATGTTATCTACGGGATGATCCTTTTGGATATTTTGATGAACACTTGGATGAAGAATTTGAGCTTCATGTTGTATTGGTTCAACTTTTTGTTCAGCCTGAGAATGATCTTGATGTGGAGTTGAGGGTTCAGCTTTCGTGGCCCGGATAGTCCAGTCCTCTGTCCGGATATTCCGGACAGGGTATCCGGAATTTTCGGACGTATGGTCGGAGTTTCCGGGTTGCGCGGCGGAGGTGGATGTAGATGATCCTTTGAACATCAACACATCATCATCATCTTGATCTCCTTGTTCTTGAGGCTTTATTTCACAAGTGGCTAGCTTTTCGATTGCCTTGCTTGGTAATTCTTCCATGCCTACAACTTTATCAACTTGCTCCCCTTGAGAGCCATTAGATTCATCAAATGTCACGTCACATGCAACTTCAACAAAACCTACACAACCGGAGGTTTTGTTGAAGACACGATAGTCATGAGCATTTAAGGCATAACCAAGAAGGAAACCTTCATCAACTTTAGGTGCAAACTTAGAGTTTTTGGGCTTCTTGTTAAGAATGAAGCACTTACTTCCAAAAACTCTAAAGTAAGACACGTTAGGCTTTTTACCAAGTAGAAGCTCGTAGACCATCTTGTTCAAGATCTTGTGTAGATAAAGGCGGTTGATGGCATGGCACGCCGTGTTGATTGCTTCCGCCCAAAATTGATCTGAGACCTTGTATTCATCAAGCATCGTTTTGTTGTGGAGTATATGGAACGGAGAACTCATGAACAATTCCCTCTTCATCTAGCAATTCTTCAATGTTGGTGTTCTTGAATTCGGTGCCATTGTCACTTCTCACTTTCTTGATCTTGGTCTCAAATTCATTTTGAGCTCTTTTTGCAAACTTCTTGAATGTATCTTGCACTACACTTTTGTCATGCAAAAAGAATACCCAAGTTAAACGAGAATAATCATCAATAATGACAAGACCATATTTGTTACCACCAATGCTAATATAAGCCACCGAGCTGAATAAGTCCATGTGTAGTAGTTCCAATGGCTTGACGGTGGTGACAATGCTCTTTGATGGATGAGGAACACCAACTTGCTTTCCGGCTTGACAAGCACTACAAATATGATCTTTCTCAAAAGAGACATTGGTTAGTCCTAGGATGTGATCCCCCTTTAGGAGCTTGTTGAGATTTCTCATCCCAACGTGGGCTAGTCGGCGATGCCATAACCAACCCAAGCTAGACTTTGCCACCAAGCATGTATCAAGTTGAGCTTTTTCTTGTGAGAAATCCACTAGATAAAGCTTTCCCTTGAGTACACCCTTAAAGGCAACGGATCCATCGCTTCTCCTAATGACGGTCACACCCTCATTAGTAAATAAACAATTGAAGCCCAAGGCACAAAGTTGTGATATGGATAACAAATTATAGACAAGTGACTCAACTAAAAGAACCTTTGAAAGAGAGAGCTTTGAGTTTAGATCAATGTTACCGGTGCCAAGCACTTTTCCCTTTTGATTTTCGGCAAAGGTAATGTAATGATCACCATCGGATTCTTTCAAAGATTCAAACATACTTCCTTCTTCGGTCATATGATTTGTACATCCACTATAAATCACCCATGTGGATCCATCGGAGAATTATCCCTACAAAACAAGATTATTCATTCCTTTTAGGTACCCAACAATACTTGGGTCCTTGAGTGTTAGTCACAAGCACCTTGGGCACCCACACATGGCTTTTCACCTTAGTGTTCCATGAGCGGTGACCCACAAACATAGCAACCACTTTACCACGATGGTTCCTAGTTAACATATAATCCGCATAAAAAGACATTTGAGAGGATGGTTCTTGTATCTTAGGAGCTTGGAACTTGTCTTGCTTTAATGAGGATGCGACAATTTTGGCACCTTCATTACATGTTGTGTCTCCCTTGACAAACTTGTCATGACTTGTCCCTTGGGTCTTACCAACTCCCTTGCGGATGGGAGTAGTCATGTTCACTAGACCTCCATTTGCTCCTAATGCGGCCTTCTTGTTGTTCTTGACATATGGGATGGTTTAAGGTGCACCATCTTCATTCTTTACAATTCCCTTACCTTTCTCAAAGCCATACTTGCTCAAGTACTTTGATCCAAATCCCTTGGTATGCTTCTCAAACTCACCTACCCTTGGTGAGGGATTTGTCTTGAGTACTTGCTTGTGAGATGGTGCTTCTTCTTGCACTAATTGAGTGATTCTGGTAATATCTTTCTTCATGGCATGCATTTCGGCATGGTTAGTAGCACAAGTTTGAACATCAATATTAAAGCATCGTGCACAACCATTACTAGTTGAAGGACTAGACGACTTTGATGACTCACAAGCTTTAGAGGAGCTTTCCAAAAGAGTGCTAACTTTAACTTCAAGTGTCGTGTGAATGGCTTGCATGTTTGTTAAGCTTTCTTGAAGTTTCTCATTGTCACTCTCCAAGTTAGCATGAGTGTCTTCAACTAAGGAGAGTTTTTAGTTAAATCATTCACTTTCCTCTTTTCACTAGTGAATGACTCTTCTACCTCAAGAAGTATACTATCCTTGGTTCTTAGAGAGTCCTCAAGCCTCTTGTTTTCCTTCCTTTCATTGGTAAGGTTCTTTTCAAGAGCTTCGGATTTTTCTCTCTCAAGCCTAAGAATTTCTTCTTGTGATTCAAGAGTCTCATCTAGGTCATCTAGTTTCATTATTAGTTTTATCATTTTAGTTGCCGCTCTATTGCCATATTGTTTAATAAGACTAGCAATTTCATCTTCCTCATCTAGTTCATCGTCCGATGAGTTTGGGGATGTTACCTTCATGTTCTTTTCCATAAAGCACATGATTGGGCCTTGATCTTCATCATCGGTGAGATCTTCACATAAACTTGGTTGATGAGAAGAAGAGGTCTTGAATGCCATGGTTGCAACATCTTCATTGTCGGAGTTGCTTTCTTCATTTGAATCCCATTCTTGACCAAGATGAGCTTCACCAGCATGCTTCTTGTATCTTGGCTTGTCCCTCTTGAATGAGCTCTCTGTGTTGTCTTTGTTTTTCTTTTTCTCTTCCGGACAATCCGTAATGAAATGCTCAACTTTCTTGCACCCGAAACAAGGCTTGCTTGATCTTCTTCTTGATTCATACTTGTTCTTGCCAAAGTTTTGGAAGTTGCTCTACCTTAGAACTCTTCTAAAGTTTTTGATGAAGAAAGTCATTTGCTCATCATCTTCATTATCACTAGGGTCATCATTCTTTGAGGATTGGGTAGCCTTTTTGTTTGCCCTCTAATTTAGCTTGAAGAGCCAACCCATTGCTCTTTGCAGCTTGCTCTTGGAGGTCAGCCAAATCTTGATTGATCTTGACCCTCTTCAATTGATCATGGTGAGCTTCTATTCTTCCAAGGACATTCTCGGCGGTGAAGTGTTAAAAACCCCTTAAAGCTCTGATCAAGCTAGGTAGTGTGACATCCCTAGCCATGTAGACGGTCAAGAGCTTGTCTACTATCTCACGATCACCCCACTTATCTCCACCAAGTGACTTGATTTGATTGGTGATCTTCTTCATTTGATTGTACATTTCTTTGACGGATTCATCTTTCTTCATGGAAAAAAGACTTAGTTCATCTTTTAATGTCTTGATTCTTGACTCACGAACTTTTCTTGATCCTTGATGATACACTTGGAGTGTATCCCAAGCATCCTTGGCGGTGAGAGCATCTTCAATCTTGTCAAACTCTTCGGCACTTACGGAAGAGTGAAGTATGTTCAAAGCTTGGTAGTTGCGTTGCAAAACATAAGCTTGAACCGGTGTAGGAGTCTCATCATCATCCGGAATGTCACAACCGACTTCCACAATCTTCCAAAGGTCCTTGTGAATAGCACTCAAGTAACCAAACGTCTTTGTCTTCCATTGATTATAGCCTGTATCATCAAAGTGAGGTGGCTTTCCCATGTGAATTGAGGCATTGTGTTCACTTAGAATTTTAAAGGTGTAGTCATGAGCCACTCGGTGATAGTCGGCTCTTTTCTTCATTTTTGATGAGCTTGAGGATCTTTTCTTGTAATCGATGTCGGAGTCATCACTTGACTCGATTATGATCTTAGTGTTGGATTTCCCTTTCTTTCTTTGCAGCTTCTTCTTCCATGCCTTCCACTCTTGGAACGACATCTCATCATCGGTTGTTTCCAACTCATCTTCTTCTTTTTCGTTTTGATCATTCTTTTTCTTGTCTTTGGGAAAGGAACTCTTGCTATCCTCAAGCTTTCCCGATGACTTCTCCTTGTCAACTTGATCGGTTGGATCGATGGGAACCTTTGATGAAGTGTCACCCGACATCTTGATTCTCCAAGCGGTTAAGCTCCAAAGATGGAGAACGAGGCTCTAATACCAATTGAAAGGACCTCAAGATGCCGAGAGGGGGGGGTTAAATAGGCTAATCTGAAACTTAAAAACACTTTGAACACTGTCAGTACCACAGATGTCCGGATACTCTGGATATATGTCCGGATACTCCGGGCTTCGTGTCCGGAGTTTCCGGAGATAATGTCCGGACTATCCGGGTACGAAACAATCTACACAAAATCGAAGATACTGATGTTGTAATTTAGATCGAGTAAATTTAGAAGAGTTAGTAGTACCTTTGGAGTGTTTTTCACCAGTTGTCTCACAAGCAAATAACCAATAAAACGAGTAAGGAGCACAAGAGAGAGACAAAATTTGTTTCCCGAAGTTCACTCCCAAAGGAGCTACGTCTCCGTTGAGGAAGGATTCAAGAGACGGCGCTCAAGAACCTCTATGCTCGTCTCCCAAGGGTGAGACTAACGCTCAAACCCAAGGTCACTTACTATGTGTTCCTCCGAGAGGAATGAATATTACAAACTTCCCGTGGTGCTCACAATTTGCTTGAGCACTCACGAGCGATGCCTAGCCGTATAGGAGCTTGAAGCTCCAAGAGTAACAAACTTGAATCCACTGGCTAGACAAGGATGATGTGCTCAAGGGATGGAATGGAAGCTCACTAGCACAAATATTTGCTCTTGCAACAATCTCACTTGAATCCCCAAAGGAAATCACTCAAGGACGAAGAAAGGGGGAGTGAGAGAGCTCTTCTTTTGCTTGTAGGCGTTTTTGGTCGAAATGAGCAAAAGAGAGGTTTGAGTGAGGGGGTATGGGGGTATTTATACTCCCTCTCACAGAAAACTAGCCGTTGGCGAAAGGGCACCCGGATACACCGGGTATATGTTCGGATACTCCGGATACAGGGGTCCGGAGACTTCGGACTCAGACCAATTTACGGATGGGGAACAGTTACCCTGAGACTCTGGGTATATGTCCAGATACTCCGGACATTCCGGACCAAGATCCAGATACTCCGGGTTTAACAGGGAATTACACAAGATGGTTGTTTATAGTGGTAAGTTTGGTTCTCATGATTTTTGTATGTTCTCTTGAGCACAACTACCACGTCAACACCTGTAGATCAAAGTCCCTCTTGATAGTACAGTGTTCCTATACTCAATTTCAAAATAAAATCTATTCTTCAAGTAAATTTCAAACACCGCTTTTCATTTCCTTTTTGAGGGATCATGCTTCGTAATACGCTTTGCTTATTCAACCTTAGCACCTGCACACATGCTTGATAACACGATTAAATATACATGTGCTTTGTCATCTACCACCAAAACCCACTAAGGGGCCTAGATATCTTTCACATTGTGGTTGTACAGATTTCTTGGGTGGTTCTCCATGTTACATTTAAACAAAGCGATCTTGCATTTATCCAAGCATATATAACAACAAAAGGCATGATTAACATTCTCAAAAGATTACGATAACACCATTCTCAAAGTTAAGCGACTAAGCAATTCTACTCAACAAAACATTAAACCCGGTGTTCAAGGTTTCAGAGTAAAAGACTAGGTAAGTCCCGAATAGGCATCCCGTCAAGTTAATGCAATACAACATTAAGGTAAAGTGGTTTATCATGCTATTATTGGGACCAAAATAGAATATGCAGAGGGAGAAGTCCACTTGCCTTCCTCGCCAAACTGTTGCATTTCTTCCTCGAACTACAACGCTTGTCCTTCCTCGAATGGCACGTTGTCTACGCCATCACACAAGCAAAATATACAATAAATCAGAGACAGCACAATAAACAGTACAAACAGAACAGAATAAGATGATAAAGATGTTGAGCATGATGCAAAGATCGCGTGAGCGCGAGAATCGATGAAATCAGAGTTAGAACGAGAAAGATGTGGCTAAAACAAGGTTCCAGGGGCTTATCTGCGAGGATTTTCAAAGTTACAGGGGCTAACAAAACAAAACTAAGGGCTAAAACGGAAATAAACTAAAGATATAGGGGTTAGACTATAAAAAAAGGGGGCTAGACTGCGGGTTCTAATATATAGAAGATCAGGGCCTAAAACATAAGAAAAAGGACCTAACAGCAATTACCTTAGAACTAACTAGGATAGCGGTTTATTTTGAACAAACCGAGGGGCTCTTTTGCAAAAAGGCTTGGACGGTGGGGTTTGTTGACCGGTATTGACCCGGTTCGATTAAACTTGGGCCATCGGATCACGATCCGACGGTGGAGAGCGGCCGGGGGCGGCTCGGCTCGCGCGACTGTGGCTCTGATGGTCGGCTGGTCGAACGGGATGGCTTGGCTCAGCACCGTGGTTCGGCTGGGCGGCTTTGGCGGAGGCGAGACGGCTCGGCGGGCGGCGCGCGGTGGAGGGTGGCTGGCGAACTCGCCAGAGTTCGCCGTCTTGGTGGTCCGGTGCTTATCTCGGGTCGTAGAGGGGGTGGTGAGGTCGAGGAGGCGCCGGCAAAGACGAAGGCAAGGCCGACGGGGCGGGGCGGTGGCCGAAGGTGACCCCAGAACGGCGAGGTGCGGCCGAGGAGCTCCGACGAGAAATCGCACACGAGGGAGAGCGAGAGAGAGAAAGGGAGCGGGCCGGTGGAGATCCCCAGCGCACAATGGAGCTTCGGCGGTGGTCGGAGTCGACAAGGTGCCAGCGGAGCGGCGTGACGGCGGTGGTCCAAGCGCGGCGGCGCGGGAGCAGTGGTGGCGGGTCGGAGCAAAAGAGCGAGCGGAGGAAGGGTTTGGAAGGGGAGAGTAGAGAGCTTGGCGCTCGATTTATAGGGAGAGGGAGGAAGAGGGAGAGCCGGTAGGGGAGGGGGTGTCGACGGTGATGGCCGGCCATGAAGGTGAGGTGATTATGGCGGCTGTTACAAGCGGAGGAAGAGCAACGGAAGGGAGGAGACGAGGGGTGCGGCGGCACTTCAAGGCATTGAAGAGGATGGCGGGCGCAGAGGGGAGGGAAACGAGCGGGCGCGGGAGATGGGTGGCCGGCGGCGGGTCATGCAGGTGGGGAAGGCGGGCGGCCGGAGGTGGAAGGAAGCCCCAACAGGTGGGCCCCACCTGTCGGTGAGTCAGAGAGAGCAAGAGAGAGAGAGAGAGAGGAGGAGGAGGAGGAGGTGGATCGGGCCGGGGGGAGCAGCTGGGCCGGGCAGGGCGGGTTGGGCTGCGTAGGGAAGGGAAAAAAAGAGAGAGAGAGGGAGAGAATAAAGAGAGAGGGGAGGTGGGCCGGACTGTAGAGAGAAAGAAAGAGAGTTTTTTTTCCTCAAAACTGGGTGTTACATGCAATAATAGCGGCCTTGAGGAATCACTAATCAGATAAAACCACACAGCACCAACGTTGCTGCTCTGATTGGCAAACCTTGTTCAGCTTGATGCCTTCCCCTGATGCGGTGGTTCACCTTCATTCGCCTTCCTCTGTTTCGAGGAAGACAGGAAGCCAGACCATGGAGCACAGCTAGAAAAGTGTGATCTCATCGTTGTCTGGGTCCCTCTGGTACACCTTGTCCACCTTCCTGCAGCTGAAATGCATGTAGACGAAGACGCAACTGTCATGCAGCTCTAAGAACACGAACTCGGCGTTGTCGCCGACGCCGGCCACCGAAGCAGCAACAGCGGCGTGCCCGGCTGCTGGTTCCGATCTGTGCTCCACAAGATGGTTGCAGTTCTCGCATAGGAAGATGCTATCCCTGAGCACCCACTCGCTGGTGCCGCTGTGCTCATCGTCCATCCTACGACGCTAGACGCAGAGCTGATCTCCCTTGAGGTGGACGAGGTAGAGTACAGAGCCACCGTCTCCCCGGCGGGGGACAAGGTTGCCGTAGTACTCGTACGACACGCCTTTGGGGAGCTCGATGATGAAGAAGCTCGTCGTGGCCATGTCAAGGCCGAGGATGTATCCTGCCACGGCCACCATGTAAAATTTGTTAGCGGCAAGCGCGGTGAGCATGGGGATCCTGTCCAGCGGCGTGGGGAGCACCACTTCGGTGGTGCAATGGACGGTCCAGGCGCCAGATCGCAGGACACCCACCAGAGCCGTGACGGTGGGGCCGCTGTGGTGGAGATGTAACCTGTAGCACAAGGCGTCGTTGTCGTTGCCGTCATTCGGGAGGAGCACGGCGTGGGGGCCCTCGGGCTCAGGCCATGCGGGCGGCAGCGGCGGGAACTCGGCCAGGCCTCGGTCAGGGTGCCGCACCGGGTTGCGCACCCCGAACCTCCGCATGCCGTGCACATTCTCGGTGAAGTTGAAAAGGATGCGGCCGTCTCGGCAGTCCCACACCCTTGATGAGAACTTCGGGAAGGTGTCGAACCCTGAGCAGCTGCTCGCACGGCGGATGGGGCACTGAGCTCGCGGTCCGGGGTCTGCGGCGTCAGCATCAGAACAAACTCCGGGCGCGGGACGCAGTTGTCGGTGATGTAAAAGCCGAGCAGGCGGGGCGGGTGGAGCGCGCGGAAGCGGCAAAGGAAGTCCCGGATTGAAGTCTCCTTCAACTCCGAATTGTGATTATCATACCTTCAACTTTGGTCCACTAAATTTCTCATCAGATCAGGATTGAAGTTTCCTTCAACTTCGAATTGCGATTATCATACCTTCTTTCTATTATCCTATAAATAGTAGAAGGAGGTGGGCAAGTGTGGATTACTTTGGAGCTGTTTGGATACACGGACTATTTTTTAGTCCGGGTCACATCGAATGCTTGGATGCCAATTAGGGGGACTAAACATAAACTAACTATAAAACTAATTGCATAAATGAAGACTAATTCACGAGATGAAACTATTAAGCCTAATTAATCCATTATTAGCACATGTTTACTGTAGCACAACATTATCAAATCATGGACTAATTAGGTTTAGTGGATTCGTATCGCGAATTAGTCTCCATTTATATAATTAGTTTTGTAATTAACCTATATTTAATATTTCTAATTGGTGTTCAAACATATGATAAATATCTGATGTGATGGGGACTAAAGTTTAGTTCGGAGATCCAAACGACCTTAAAAATAAAGTAGAGCGTGCTGTCGATACAAAAGCAATGTTAGTAAGAAGCCGGCGGCGACACCAACGAGCCGACAGTCCATGACTATGAAAAGCAAGTGAAGGGTTGGCTTACTTATCAGGTCATAGTGTCGGGATAAGGGCGCACACTAACAAGATGGTCGTTGTCATTATCGTTCGGATCAAAGATTGTGGCAGCCAGGGCTGTGAAAGATGGGAAGAAGATTTAGGGCGGGGGTGTTAGTGATACGTATGAAAAATTTTAAGAAGTACCATAAGTTAAAACTTTATTTGAAAGAATTTCGAAAAATATGTTATCACATTTTAACAATATCATAATGCTAATAACGAATAATTATTTTATTTTTTGGTAATGGTTGTTGTAGCAGACAACCAAAATATAATCATCAAAAGCTAGGGTAGATAGATGAGTCCCTTCATTTAGTCGAGAGAGGTGTGTTTTGGATTAGTAATATGCTGGAATACCTCCAATAATTAGAAAAGCAGTTTTTTATAATGGAAGAGGGATGAGTAATCTACTGGAGATACTCTTAGCTACCCAATCAATAACAAAGAATAGAAAGTCAAATGGTCAATTGTCAGGTCCGGAGCCACGGGACTGCACACATGGCATAAAATATTCTGGAATAAGGGATGGGCCATGTCTCATACCTTATATCTATTGTAAAGTACCCGTATACGAGTAGGACTAGTCGGTATAGAAGTAAACTACCCAACTAGTACTCGGGTAAGACTTCTAATCTAGTATCGGGTTATGATTCCATATACCCCTGTCCTCTTAGAGTATATAAGGATGGGCGGGGATCCCTCGAAAGCATAACCAATTCAAGGCAATGCAACTCACCACACAGGACGTAGGGTATTACGCACATTACGGCCCCAATCCGGCAATATCCTTCGGTATGCTTGGCGGTAAAATACCGACATCAACTTTTGTCAATATTTAATATTATTTTTAATAATTTATTATGTAGACAAATTTCAGTTGTGATTGAGAAGTTTGCTAAATATTAGTACTATTTTATATAATTTTGATTGAATTTAAAATTATTTAATTTCTCGGAAGGTGGGAGTTGCATTCTTTCGAGGATGGAAGGAGTACTTGAGGCCCACAGCAGCAGAAGCCCAGCCGCACGAGGGAAAAGCTAGTTGGGCCTGGCCCAGTCACGGCCTGGAATATTGCACGCATCGGCCATTAGCCCCCACCTGTCCGTCTCACACCGCTCCACGGAACGGAACGGAAACCATAGCCAAGCCCCCAGACGACCACACGCCGACGCCACCGCCCCCCGAAGCCCGGCCACGGCGCGCATGGCGGCGGCGGCGGCGCTCCACTGCTGCTTCCCCGGCTCCGCTATCGGTGGAGGCTTCATCAGGCCCTCCTCCTCCAGGCGGGGCCGACACGCAGCGGCCGTGGTGGCGCCGTCGCGGGAGGCGGAGCCGGCCGCTTCGCTGGGGCACCGTACCCGCGTTGACTTCCCAATCCTCCACCAGGTCACTCCTCCCTCCTATCTCCCCGTTTGTTTGCTCGGGAAACTGTTCAATCAATCATAAACCGGAGGTTTTACAACTTAGCTACGAATTTAACAGTTTGCATTTCTGGCTACTACTATTATATGATAAGTTTTGGTTTCCTTTAGGTGAATCGTTATCATAGGAGGTTTTGGTATCCATTCACCGTAGCTAAGAAATAGCTCATGGAGTCCCACTAGTTATTAAGGGTCCGTTTCTGAGTTGGATCCAGGTTCTGATTGGATGAATTCTCATCAAAACCTGTTGTAGTTGCTGTGCCTGCTTAGAATGGTGAAACCAAATTTCTCATGTTTGTTGAAGTTTTGACATCGAATGGTGCTTTGGCATTTCTTGGTCTGGGTAAAGGTTATGGCATGCAAACTTTTCTTATTTAGTAGTCAAGATGAACTGATCTTTATTTATGCCTTGCAATTCGCAGCCTTCCCACTATTCTGTATTTGTTTTCATTGCTGCTTGTCTGATCAGTGATGTCCCATGGACAACTCCATTAGCTCAATCGTTATGGTTTATTTGGGTGCTAATATCTCAACTGCATTAAGCTATCTTGATTGTGATATTGTCAATTTGCTACCGCCTATGCGATTCCATTTTCTTATGAAGATGTGGGTTTCTGTACCTCATTGTTTGCCTGCTGCATGTATCAATGTAATGCTGGTGTGTTATTATTTGAATCACAAGTGAGGACCATTTTTAATGTCTTCTTCTCTTTGACAGTTACTACTGTCAATGCGGCCGAGAAATTGTGCCAATGATTTTCTGTTGCACTGTTCGATCCTGTCATTTTATATTGCAAATCATAGCCTTACAATCTGTTTAATACTAGCTTCTGTTAGTTAGTAGATCGTGATTGAAACTTACAGGAATTTGATTGTGCCAAATTATTTTCGTTTTTCTGAATTATCAGTATCATAGCAGGTTTTCAAAACAAATGTGTTTCAACAGTGCTTCCCCCTGCATCCAGGAAGTCCAGTAGGATTTTAAAGAGGAGGCTCATCTCTGGTGTCTTGCTGATGCTAGAGGGATAATGAGTCTGGTCTTGGATAATTGGATGGACTAGGTTGTTCTGTTCAAGTTTTCCCTTTTCTTATTTGTTATCTGGTGATCATGTTCTAGGTTTCTTGCAACTTGCTCAGACCTCATTTGTTGAGGTGTGGCTGTTGCTTTCGTAAGGGTTTCTCTCTCTTTAATATAAAGATACACAGATCTCCTGCATGTTCGAGAAAAGGAAAAAATATGATAGCAGGTTTTGGTATTCAGTATTCATTCATCCCAGCTAAGAAATTACTCATGGAGTGCCACTAGTTATTAAGGGCAGTTTCTCAGTTAGATTCAGGTCCTATTTGTAGAGATGAAATATCATTAAAAATCTTGTTGGTTGTTGTCTCTGATTAGAAAAAATTAATTTCTCATGTATGTTGAGGTTTGACAATAATGAGTCTTTGGCACAATTTGGTTTGGATTAAGGTTAGGGCATGCAAATTTTTACTTATTTAGTAGTCAATATGAACTGATGTTTGTTTATGCCTTACAATTTGTGGACTTTCACTAGTCTGTATTTGGTTTTGCTGCTGCTTCTCTGATCATCGATGCCCCATAGACAGGCAGATACTACTGTGTTTGTTGTTATTTAGCTAATCAATGAATGCACTTGGCTGTCTGGATTTTATTTTTTTCGATTTGCTACAGCCTAAAACCATTTCCATTTTCTTATAAAAAAGATGTGGGTTTCTGTAGCACATTGCTTGTCTGGTGCGCGTATCAATGTTGGCATGTGGATTTTGGTCTGATTGATCCCATTTTAAGCCTTCTTACATTTCTCTAAACTTGATTACATTTTGTTCTGCGAAGCACAAGTAAGGTCTATTTTTAATTGCTTCTTGGATCCTGTCATTTTATATTGCAAATCATAGCCTTATGATCTGTTTAATACTAGCTTCTGTTAGTTAGTAGACCGTGGTCTCACTTATTACCATTGAAACTTGCAGGAGTTTGATGGTGCCAAATTAGTTTACTTCGACAATGGTGCAACCTCACAGAAACCTTATAGTGTAATGAAAACATTAGATGAGTACTACAGATCGTACAACTCGAATGTTCATCGTGGTATTCATGCACTCAGGTAATAAATACATCTTTATGTTATTTCTTGATGCTATGTATCAAAACTATGAAGTCCATGTTAATACTGCCTTAGAATGAGCGTTCACTATTACCAAGTGTATTTAAGCCAGGCTATATGCTGTGCATGTGCAGGACTTGTTCTGTTGCTTTTATTTCACTCTGTTAACTTCTTCTATGTTTGTTCTTCCTATACCAAATGTTGCTTCTATTGATATAGAATCATGTGATATTTGATCATATTGGCTTTTCAGTAATATGTGAAAAATAATCCAACTTGTGCACTTACATTAGGAAGATATATTAAATATATCGATTCATAGTATCATTTGGTTATTGTTCTTGCATTCATCTTGTGTTTTGAGTTGTTGGTGTTTTTCCTTACCCATGCATGTGTACATAAATTGTACCTTATCTGACATGCTTGCTTCAATGGCAACAGCGCGAAAGCTACTAATGCATATGAGGGTGCAAGAAGAAAAGTTGCAAATTTTGTCAATGCAGCCGATAGCAGAGAGATTGTTTTCACACGTAATGCTACAGAAGCTATCAATTTGGTAGCCTATTCATGGGGTCTATCTAACATAAAACAAGGAGATGAGGTGAGTCCTCTATTTCTTATTGCCTTCATTATGTTTTGCAGTTTATCATACCTGCTTCTTATGTTCTTAACTTTCTATATGATTCATGGAACTGTGAAAATAGTGCTTTTATCGCAGTTTTGGCTTTTCACGAGCATCTGCGTTAAAAAAAAAAGTCTTGTCCTCATTTCTTTGTTGTCTTTTTTTAGTGAAGTGCCCATCTAATGATTGCCAGAGGATAAAGTCCTCAATATCTGATTTATTTTTTGGAAAATATGAAGTCTTTTGTACTTCTTGAAAAAAAAATCTTTTCTCCTATTTTGTTTGTCAGATTCTTCTTACTGTTGCGGAGCATCATAGTGCTATTGTTCCATGGCAATTTGTTTCCCAGAAGACTGGTGCCACTTTAAAGTATGTTGGGCTGACTAAAGAAGAGGCTCCGGACATTGAGCAGTTAAAAGGGCTTCTGTCAAACAAAACAAAGATAGTTGTTGTCCATCATGTCTCGAATGTACTTGGTAAGTTGATATTTTATTTGGAAGGGACATAAAGGCCATGTCGATTATACTGGCAGTTATATTCTTTGAAAAAGCTATCAATATATTGTAGACTGTAGTAATGACAAAATTGTGATTTGGATTGCTGCATTAGACCTTTATATGATAATTTATACTTTTTAATACCCAATCAAGCTGAAATTAAGCATATTATGATGATGATTATGTTGCAAGCTAAGTTTCTTGCAAATGTTCCATGATTGTATCATACTATTTAAGATTAGTTTCATTCTATTCCTATCAATTTATCTTGATGGCACAATTACTGAGGTATTCTCCCACTTTTGTTCGTGACTTACAGGTTCAATGCTTCCTATTGAGGAGATTGTAACATGGTCAAAAGGAGTTGGAGCTAAGGTTCTTGTAGATGCTTGTCAAAGTGTTCCTCATATGCCAGTTGATGTTCAGAAACTTGGCGCCGACTTTCTTGTAGCATCCTCACATAAGGTTTTTATTATTAACTATCTGAAAGTAATTATATTTCTAGTCATGTTGGAATAGCGGAATAATTGACCTTCACAAATTATGGGCTAAACTTCTCAGATGTGTGGCCCTACAGGCGTTGGATTTATGCACGGCACATTTGAGATGTTGTCATCTATGGAGCCTTTCTTAGGTAAAGATACTGTAAGGTGTAGGGAGTTTGTTCAGTCTGTGTGAGAGGATAAATTCAGTACTAAACATTTACTGCAGCGAGACAGCTGTGCTAAGACTCGGTTTTCTATGATATCACTGCAGGTGGTGGTGAAATGATTGCAGATGTGTTCAATGAGAAATCCACATATGCTGAGCCTCCCTCTAGGTGAGGAACTGCTTTCATCTTTGTAGATCTTCCATTGTCTACTATCATGGTTCTCTAGATAGTCAGTACAGGCTATAGAGTATCTGATACAGTGATAAGAAGTTACTATACAGCAGGGCATAATTATATTGTCATGTACAATGATGGCCATGGCATAATCTCCTTGAATGACCTTCAAACAGACAGTCACAAACACTAAACATCAAATTTCTTAGAAACATTTATTCTGCTTTATTCTGCATTTAATGTTCTTCTGGTATTGAACTTGAATATTTTCATTTGGCACACCTGAATATTACAGGATAGTAGCCTTTAATTATTTATCAATTGACACGTCATTATTGTAATGTTCTTGTTGTATATCTCCCCTTATTTACTTACATTTATTGCATCATCTCTTACTTTATGATCTGGTCCTAAAAGATTTGAGGCTGGAACTCCTGCAATTGGAGAAGCTATAGGATTGGGGGCAGCAATTGACTATCTATCATGCATTGGCATGGATCAGATCCATGAATATGAGGTCAATACGAGATCTGTATCTTGGTGTCATATCCTTTTCTGAAACATTTGTTTTATATAGGCTTATTGCACTGTAGAAAGAATAAGGGAGCCATTGTTGTGATAGCATGCTCACTTCTGCTATTTTTTGGCTATCCAGAAAGAGTTGGCAACATATCTCTATGAAAGCCTTATTTCAGTTCCAAATGTCCGGATATATGGTCCAGCACCTTCCCAAACAGATCACCGTGCTCCTTTATGCTCTTTCAATGTTGAGAATGTTCATCCGACTGATATTGCAGAAATTCTTGATCTCCAGGTATGCTGAAGTATCAACCATTTGGTTTATACTAAACATGATTCTGATTTTTTAGTCAACAGTTTCAGATTGCATAAATAGAACTTTTATGGCAACTGGATAACTCTGTGTTTCTATTTTGTAATGCTGATCTCTCAGCTTTCTAAAGTCTGTTCTTGCTCTGCTGCATTGCCTAGCTTTTAACTGTATTTAAGGAATAGCTTTTAGACATTATAATTGTATCACAAGGAGAAACTATAGCTTGCAGCGCCCAGCAGTAGCTTTAATCTGATGCGAAAAAAAATTCCTGTTTGTTGTTTCTCTCTCTCTCTCTCTCTGACTGTATTATCATGTTTGGGTTAACATTATTTTTATATGCTTCTTTTGTTTACTTCCAGTGAATGAATTTTCATCAGTACTGGTAATCTAGTATATTGTTTGGTGACCCTTTGTTTCAGCATGGCGTAGCAATTCGATCAGGGCATCATTGTGCACAGATTTTGCATAGGACCCTTGGTATCAATGCAAGTGCTCGGGCAAGTCTTCACTTTTACAATACAAAAGAGGAGGTGGATGTTTTCATCAATGCACTTAAAGATACTATTCACTTCCTTACATCTCAACACTAGTGCAGTTGAATTTGTAAGTCCGCCCTTTTTGCCAGTTTCCTCATTTTCTTGTTTGAGCCGTTGTATGATATGGTTGGAACTTGGAACAAGGAAAACATCCAAAGGCTATGCCTACATAAACTGTCAACTCCCTTTTTGACTGTTCTTGTAAAATGAAGTACAGAGTGCAGAATACCTTTCTAACCTCCATCTATATGAGAAATGAAGTCCCTGGTCAGCATTATGCAGTAAAATATGTCATATTTGCTTGTTGGACATGAATCCATCTCAACTATTTCTAGCTAATGAAGAGTCTTTCAATGATGGCTTTGATATGCGGTTAATTACTGATGCAGTAGTGTTTTTATGTGTATCATTACCTACAACTGGGACCGGAATAGAATGACCTGAGGGCCAAGAAAGGACAGTAGATGTGCATAATTTGAGGTACGGAGTCCCAATTCAAAGAAGCTGCCATCCATGGTTCCAACCCCATTCTTCATCTGGGTTAGGTCGAGGACCTCTGCCCCTTCCACGTCCTCTAATAGCCATATTCTGGAGCGCTTGAAGGAATGTTTGCTTCTGACCTTTGCCCCAAATTTCCTCCGCGAACTTGAGCTTCTTCGGTTCCTCCGACCAGCAATCACCCTCTCCGATCGGGAAGTAGTCGTCCAGGGTGAACCATGAACCACTTCATCTCCCACAGCTTCTTCTCGATCCACACCAACGAGCTCAGATCAACCTCAGGAGCCCGAACCCTAGCGCCATGGCGGCGGTTGAAGCGGATGGGGGGCTGAGGTCGGGGATTGGAATCAGGGATCAGCCACAGCTGGCCAAAAACTTCCTCAAATGCTTGGAAATGGAGAGCTGTAGAAGCCATTTTTTCTGTTCTTCTAGTCTGGTTACAAAACAGTTTTGCTTTGCAAGTGCTCGCAATTCAAAAATGGAAATTTGGCTTCAGTATAAACCACTGAGAAGCTACTGAAAAAAGCCATACGCTAGAGCTTCCATCTGAGGAAGGAAATTGTTCTTCAGATTCCCATATTTAAAACGTACACCAAATTTGTTCCTCCATCCTCCTAGAGGTAGTAGGCTACAGCCAGCTAACCACTTTAATTTGAACAGACCAGGCTACAGAAGTCATAGCTTCAAGCGTGCATTATATTCCGTGGAACATAATTAATTAATGCATTGTGTTCGCTGAAAATAGTCGAGCTCCATAATTCAACATAGATATTTCGAGCTACGCTCTGGCAAATTTATTCTGAGATACCCTTTTTCTTCCTATACAAACACTTGAACAGTTTCACACAAGAAAAAAGCTTCTCCAACAGGACTATCTCCAAGATTGGTTGCCTTCAACGGCTTGGCAACGATGCAGACGACGGGCAATCAACCACATGCTACTTTTCTGTGGTCTCTTGAGTCTCTCAACCATCTTGTTCTAGACGAGTCTATCTCACATGTAACTTCCCCGTCTCAAAAAACAAGTTATTCTAATTTTATCATAAGTCAAACTTTCATAAGTTTAATCAAATTTATACCAATGGCACCAAGTAGGTATATTGTAAAGATCAAAACCGAACAAACCAAAATGAGGGTACTTGCCTTGCCAACTTCTTATCCGTCAAGGTTACAGAAGTTGTAAGTTCCACTAAAAGCATTCTTTGGATGCAACTGCACTACAACTACATATATGTACAGTACAAGTAATTAGAGTTGTTGCTGAAGAGAAAGAAACCAAAAGAAAAACACAACCAAAGTGACTTCTACTCTGCATTAGTTTCTGTACATCCCTGACGTGTTGAACAGTTACAAGCAATATGAATTCCAACTTGGTTTAATGGAACGAATGAATACGCTGTCCTTTGTCATCTCCCTCTTGATAGGCTAGTGTCAAAGCTCCTCACCGACACTGCCGACGACGAGGAGGAGCTGGCCATGACAAACGAGTCGAACCCTTGGTTCTGCAGCAACGCCAGCATGCTCATGCCCATCTGATGCGTCGGCGCCAGCTCGGGGAGTGGCGCGTCCCCGGCGAGGTACTGCATGACCTGTCGCATGCCTGGCCTTACGCTGGCCAGCGGATGCGAGCACAGCAACCCCACCCTCAACGCCAAGCTCAGCTCACCCACGTCATAGTCTCCCTGGATCCTGGGGTCCACCACCTCGACGAGCGACTCGTTACGCCAGTGCTCGAACACCCAGTCCACCAGCATGAGCCTGCTGTTGCTGCCGTCCATGGCCTCCTCCACAGGCCTTCTCCCGGTGGTGACCTCGAGGAGGAACGCGCCGAAGGCGAAGACGTCGGTGAGAGGGGACGCCCTGCCGGTCAGCGCCAGCTCCGGCGCGATGTACCCGAAGGTGCCGGCGACGACCGTGGTGTGCAGCTCGGCGTCGCGGTCGTGCAGCCTCGCGAGCCCGAAGTCGCCGAGCCGGGCGTTCATCTCGCCGTCGAGGAGGATGTTGCTCGCCTTCACGTCCCGGTGGACCACGACTTGCTCCCACTCCTCGTGGAGGTAGAGCAAGCCGGACGCGACGCCCTTGATGATCTGAAACCTCTGGGCCCAGTTCAGCGCAGGCTTGCCGCCGCCGCCGTAGAGATGCTGCTCGACGCTGCCGTTGGGCATGTAATCGTAGGCCAGGAGGAGCTCGTCTTTGAGCCGGCAGTAGCCGAGCAGCTGCACGAGGTTGCGGTGCCGGAGGCGGCCGACGGTGGCGACCTCGGCGATGAACTCCTTCATCCCCTGTCGAGACCCGTGGATCACCCTCTTCACCGCGACCTCCGTGCCGGAGGTGGGGAGCACGCCCTTGTACACCGTCCCGAACCCTCCGGTGCCCAGCAAGTTCTTGTTCTTGAACCCGTCGGTGGCGTGAAACAATTCCTTGTACGAGAGCCGGTGCGCACCGAACTCGATCTCCCAGTCTTCGCGCAATTCGACGTACCTGTACCGTAGCCGGACGAGGAGAAGAACGCAGGCGACCATGGCGAGGGCAACAACGCCGGTGACTACCGGAAGAGCTATCACTAAGGCCTTGAACTTGGATTTGGAGCTCGTGTGAGGTAGCTTGGGCAGTCTGGCCATGTCGATGGCCGGATCTGGCTCATCCACCGCGAAGCTGCAGCCGAGGACGTAGTGGCGCGTGCTCAGCCTGCCGGTCGATGCCGAGAAGCCGACGTAAGCCACGTCGGTGATCACCGTCGAGAGGTCGACGCTGGCCGAGACAAGCGGCTTCCTCGGCCTCTCCGTTCCGACCGGAGCCAGCGTGACGTCGATCCGCGTGGCGTCGCCGTCGTAGTTCACCCACGCCTGCATGGCCTCGCCGCTGACGAGGATGAGGTTCCTGAGCTCGCCGGTCCGGTCGTCGTAGTAGCCGGCGCTGGATGCGTTTACGGAGACGAGGCTGTTGACGTCGAGGCCGACGTGGTTGTCGTCGATGTCCTGGAACTCGGGGCTCTGGATGGTGTCCAGCTCCACGGCGACGATGCGGTTGCGCGCGCTGCCGTTGCTAGTGCTGTTGAGGAAGCCCAAGTAGCTGCTTGCCATCCCGGTGAGGTCCGTGGACGGGGCGACGACGAGCGCGAGGCCGTGGCCGCCCATGCCCGGGGTGACCGTCACGATGCCGAACACGAACGACACCGAGAATGACCGGACCGCCGCCGCCGCCCCGTCCTCCTTTTCCCCGCCGCGGAGGTGCAGCGGCGTCGGGTGGAACGCGTGGCCTTTGCTCACCGCCGCTCCGTCGGTCAGCTGGAGGAGGCCGCTCGGCGTCACCATGGCGGCGCCGTCGAGGGTGAGGTTCGCGCCTGCGAAGCCGGAGTAGACGAACTCGTCGTCACCGCCACTGCCGCCGGAGACAGCGACGGCTGCAAGGTGGAGGCCATAGAAGAAGAGGAGACGCAACACGCACTTGGCTTCGAGCATGTCCAAGGGTGATCAGAATGGAGATAACTTCTGGCTTCGCGGCCTGGAATTCAGAGCGGTTGATGTGTATATCAATCTACCAACAAGGTTGCAGTCTTGCTCAGCGGTTGATTCTTGAGAAAAGAATCTTCCTTGGTGTGAGTTAATGAGTGATGCGAACGTGGAATTGGTCCTGGGCAGAGAGGCTGCGTTCAGAATTCAGATTGTAAGATGAACTAGCCGACTTGATGATGGAGTGTTGATGTAGAAACTTGTGGAGAAAATGGAGCCGATTGAGTCTGATTGATCGAGACCTCACACCGATTCAATTCAATGCGACGAATGAAGGTGATCGTTTTTCAGATGTTCTTGGAGGTTGGTTCAGAAGAAAGTCAAAAAAAGAAACTCGCGTGCTACAATTTTCACAAACAAATTAAGGCGTGCATATCTATAATAAGGCAAAATGGCAATTGCAAGAGGCAGTCACCTCCTGAGGTGCCAATCAGATCAACATCAAAAAAAAAAATGAAAAAAAAAGATGCCATAGTCTTTGATGTTGTGACACCCTTTAAAATGTGTGCATGAAACTTAAAATGCTTACAAGAAACTGAAAATATATATTGGCCAGGAATAGTATCATTTGAGTTTTTTATTTGCCTTTATTGAGCTGTTTTTGTTGTTCAACTACATTTGTCCACGTTTTGCCGGTTGAAGCATACTTATATTTGATCTTGCATTTGATTTGTCATTTAACATATTTGGATTTTTTTATTTTTGACGTAGCGCAGAATTAGGTTTGAAATTTACACGTACAATTTTCTAAATATTTTTGTGGTTTTCATATCACAAAAAGGTAATTGCACATTATACATCCCCAAAAAGATGGCAAATTATTTGTTAAAAAAGCATAACGTGCTGAAAAAAAAGGCCAAGATGAACAGGAATGGCAAGGTCAAGCTATCTTAAATAATTTTGGTCAATCCGGACTTCTGAATATCTATATTGACCTAGCATATGGTACATTATGAGCCTGTTTGGATAAGCTAAAGTTGAATGCTAAACTTTAGCACATATTAGCACTCATATCCTATGATAAAGTTTGAGTATTGGCTAAAGTTTAGCACACCCATTAACTCCTATTTGAATGAGCTAGTGCTAAAGTTTAGCACTTTTGCACATTAGCACTTGGATCCAAATACCCCTGTATGGTACCAATGTACTAGACAGAAATTAGCGGTCAAAGTTTCATCCAATCAGACAATAGAATCTACAGCCTGCGAAACCATTCATGGAAGGCATCATCCAATCAGATAATTAGACAGAGATTAGCATATGGTAGATTTTAAATCTTTCAACAGATCACAGTACCAAATCCAACTCTCCAGCTGGGACACCAAAGAACCATCCCTGGAAGGCGTCATCCTCCACAATCAAAACTTCTTCAAAACCCCGGTCACTGATATTTAAGGCTTGACGAAGAGTCCCTGACAATGTACTTTGCAGCCACCACTTAAATCATCCTCGTTGAAGCTCCGGAAGAATCTTCAATGAACCTGCTTTTATGTTGACTCTGAATTAGACCAGTCGGCTATAATTTAGTCGGATGCCGTGCAGGGCTCACTCTGACTAGCAGTTTCTTGGAAATTTTGCTTTCATTTTTAGTTCATGAAACCTTGAACTGGACTAGCTCAATGTAGTATTTGACCTGGTTGCGCACAAGAACTGATCTGAGGAAAATAATTTACATACCAAAACGAGGAAAAGGACTGTCAATATCCATATGGCATCAGGTCATCAATACACAAACGAGTATCGTCACGGTCCCGCTATATCTCCTACTTACATCGCAGCTAGTCTCACTAACCAAAAAATAACATTAGAACCAAGTGGGACGACACTAAGATTGATCGTGATGATTCGTGGGTGCTCTCATGTACAAATATATGGACGGCCCAGGGCTGCAGCTGCTTCGATGAATACGCCAGTATGCAAGGACCAGGTTCCCGCAACAGAAACCTTGGCATGGCACGTAAGGGGCATGTATTCATCTAAACTGCTGTTGAATTCGGGGGCGTGATGCCCCGTTCCAAGTAATATGCCTTCTCCGCATCAGCCAACCTTGTTTGAAATATTCCCCATTCTTTTCTGCAGCGCGCTCTTACCTGTGGTGCATATCCAAGTTAAACAGTAAGAATCAATCCTTATACATACATGTTGGATGCTGTGCAGCCCAAAATTCATGGACCAGTAGATGATGTCTTACCCCTTCCCACGGTGCTTTTCCATTATCTGATTTGCCCTGGTTCCCAAGTGAAGGAACTGCTTGATGAACAATCCATTGAGCATCAACAACTCCAATCTTCTCATGAGCTGGCTGTTTAATTAAAATTAAAATAAATGAGTTCCAGTTCAATAAAACGTGCATAGCTCAAAATAGTATGTAAAATGGAAGGCACACTAATCAAGTTGGGAATCATGTAATAGATGCTGCTATCCTGAGAAGAAGGGGCATGAACTGTGGCTAATCCTTGGATTAGAAAAGAAATGTCGAGGCGAAGTATTATGCATGATAATGGCAGGGAATACCTCCACACATTTCCTAAGAGCAAAATCAAGACCCCATCCATGGACCAAGTCATTCTGCATAAAAGAAGGCGTAAGCATACCACTTTAGAGAAACTAGTGACTTAGACTGTAATGTCACTTCACCTGAATCATATGCCATACGCAGCGCCATGCATTTCTGGAGAACACTGTTGCCATAATTTCAACAAATCTGCACATCAAAATTGAACATGATCGATAATAATTGGACAATGAGAACTTAATACACAACAAATGTTTGGCCTTACGCTGCACATGGTGGGAGATGCGGATCAGTGCACCAGCCTGGTCTCTCCTCAGTTACTCTGTGTAAGGAAAAATATTAGTAAGAAAAATGACCTATCATTAATTATTGAAACAAAATATTGATTCCACAGCTTACTTATGGACTTCTCGGTCACCACGGCGCTTAGTCATTTGCCATGTTAGTCCTCTATCAGGTTGCAAACCAGGCTGAGAGATTTCCAACCCATGCTTTCTAACAAGCTCAATGTACCTGGAAAATAGCACCGCCATGATCTTAATCAAAATGAATACCAGCTGAGTCGAAAGAAAAACAAGAATGTAAATATGTACTGCTTACTTCTCTGCATTGAAATGCTCGACACCTAGATCCTCATCCCAGATGAAAATGTAATCATATCTGGCAACAACATCAGGATGCAAAAATCGCTTTGCATACCACCTTAAATTAACAAGACATGCCCTTCATCACATATTTGCAGTCAAACATTCCATTGAGAAGGGCCATGAAAAAACACTGGAGTATATTAACAATAACATACCATTTAGTCTGCTTCATGACACTAACATGGATAGCTCTTTTAGACCACTCAAATTCGTCCCATTCAGTAGTCCGGCCATCATAATGGAACAACATAATGGTGAATTTATCTGAAAACTATATGAGAAAATTATATGAGTTCAGAAGAAATGACCACAAGCTCATTTCAAATGAAGTGACTACATGTTCACTCAGATGCATGATCAATACATCAGTTTCAGGGTTGAAAATTTTGATCACCAAGCTTCGGCAAGTAAGTTGCTAGTCTGTCAGTTACCTTTTTTACGGCTGCATCAATATTTGCCTTTTGCCCGATCCCAACAGTAAAAGTAACAAGGTACCTTGGCTCGCTAGTAAGGTCCTGATGAATAAATATATTTTAGGAATGTGGATCATATGAAAGGGGTCAAGAAAAACCTTCAATTGAAGGCAGAAATGAGCAATTACAACAGTAGCAACTACCAACCTCACTAGGATCACCCCATAATCTTCGGGGATAAAGATCTGTTTCAGACACAACAATGCCTGGTGGAAGTCTTTCAGCACCTTTTGGGTTTGTAGGAACATAAATCTGGACACAGAATTGTGCAATCCTTTTAAGAAAAATGGAAAGTAAAGAGCAGGAACCATATTACTCTTAAGCTAAATATGTCAGATGTAGGACTGAATGTCAACAATCAATTGCTGGGCCACCAACTTCCATTGAAGGAAGACTGATCAACCTTCATCATATACAAAACACTCTACATTTACAGACTTGACATACTTGCGGAGCTTAAAGTTTTACACAATGCATGAGAAACACAGTAAGTATATAACAGAACAAACAGGTGTGGACTACAAAATAACAAAATATGAGACCTCACTCAAGCATTGCGAATAAAACCTGTACAACATATGACAGTACTGAAAAATATGAAGTACTAGTGAGTCGAAGTACCTTGGGAATTTCATCAGAGTTTGAATCAGAATTGTTCTTTTTACGATTATTTGCAGATGCCCATGCATGGTTCAACAATGTTTGGGTTGTGATGCCAGAGTTCCTATCTTCAATGTAGGAGATGATATTTGAAGGGAAGTGAAGCTGCAAGGCAGTCAATTCAGAATTTTCTTCCCTCTAAACAAGGTAAATGAGAGAAGAAAACAAAAGGCCAATGGGCCACTTTACCTTGGTTATGTTGACTGTAGGGAAGGATATCCCAAACAGGTAGCCCAGCATGACACCGACAACTGCTGAAAATATGAGCCTCATGCCCTCATTTGACCTTGGCATGCTGCTGTTGGCATTAGATATACTCATAGTTAAATCTACGGGTTAAAAAAAACAGCTTAAAAGGATTTTGTAGATGCAGTACTGAACATACCTACGGCCAATGCCATTGGGAGGCTTCGCCATAGGAGCTGCGGAAGCTCTCCTTTTGGTGGCAGAACGAATTTATTTGCAGACAAGTACAAGCAGTATTGAGGAAATTTGATGTGCCGCAGCTGTCGACCCAAAAGGAGAAAAACAAGAACAAATCAGGGCGTCTTGAGTAGCACAAGGTGATCTGAACATTGCAAGAGAGCGAAGAACAATCAAGCAGGTTATTTTCCCAGATGGAACAATCAAGCAGGCTACGATGCGCAAAAGCAAACATTTTTTCGGTTATTGTCAGCAATTCAGCGGGTGATCTCAAAACCTTGAATAACTAAGCGACTCAGTCCAAGAAGAGACCGCGTTAAGACTTGAGACGACCCGGCGGAATCTCGCAGCAAAGATTTGAATTTGAATCCGGTCCCGAGGAAAGATTCGGATTTGCACGCGTCTAGACAGATTACGGAGCAGCGGAATCAACCGAGGCTTACCAATCAGACGAACGAATCAGCCGAGAGGCGGCTGGATCTCCGCTCCTCTCTCCTCCGCAGAAGGGCGGCAAAGGCGCGACAACGAGGACTAGGACGGCTGCCCGCGGCGGGGCGTGTGGCAAGGAAGGCGGCGCGACAGCTTAGCTGGGGAGGATGCCCACGGCGCGACGGGGCGGCGGAGGCGGACGGGCGAAGCGGCGGCGGCTGGCGGCGAGCGATGCGACGGGGTGGGGGCGACTAGAGGAGGACTAGTAGTTTGCTACAGCGAGGACGGGGATGGGCAGTAATGGAATTGGGGATTGTTGGGCTAGCGCGAGGATCTGGTTGTCCCACACATGGCAAGCAATCATTCACAAATCACCAGCAAGCCCAGCTGAGCTAATACCGGCTTAGCAATATGCTTTTCAGCGGACTATTCTACGCCTTGGGTCACTGGAGACTGGGGCCGGCCGTACCGTCTCTCCTCGCTGTCCCACAGCGTCCCCGTCCTGTGCTGTGGATTTTTCCAAGATGCTTGGCTTCTAGAGTGGCAGTGCATTGACCAAGATTTTATAGGGTCACATGAGGGAAAAAAAGGTTAAATAGATATGTTGCACGGTATTAAATTTCGAAAAAAATAAATCATGACGGCCACATGAACTAGTATGAATAAATCTAACACACTAGAAAGTATCAAAAGTATAGCTAGGATCTTAAAAAACATGTTTAAAGAATGTATCGGATCATAATATATGCAAAAAGCATTTAGAGATGAGAAAGTCGTAGTTGTAGCAGATGTGCTGTTGATGACGACCCATTGCAAGCGCTGACGACGAAGGTGGCTAGCCTCTGTGTGTGTGTGTGGGGGGGGGGGGGGGGGGGAGTGCATCGTGGTGAAGATTTTGAGCAGTCCAACGGAGCGTTTCATAAAAATCTTATTCGCCTTCTTCCAGTGCAAAATTTTAAAGGCGAAGGGATCTGGAGAGTTATTCTTCTGTTTGCATGTACACGTCGTTGTTCGGTATGGAAAAGATTCCAGCGGTGGTGCGGTAGCGAGAGGGGATTCCATATCGCTTATAGCCCAAGTCACTAAAAATAGAAACGCAAGAAACAATCCGCACCATGCAAAATGAGGGGTGGAATTTTGGCGAGCCATTCACATAGGTGTCTTGCCATGCCCGCCCGACAAGATGAGGCGTGGCATGCTTGCGCGTGTAGTGTTTTCCTTCTCTCTCCCAACATATAGCTTGGAGGAGGATAGACAACCTTCATATTTGTGTTGATCATCCCATCCCTGCACTAGAAAGGTGGGACTAAAAATTTACACCATTTTCTTATGCATACATAGATCTTTGAGATTTATTGGAATTTCTAATTTGCTAATGGGCAAAGCCCAAAATTCCAGCAAATATTTTGTATAGAAAAATATATATACATCCAGGATAGTAAATGTTAAGGATAATATGAATGTGAGATTTTTTTTCAATTATATGATTTAATATACCATATTTTAATCAATTTGGCCATTATCAAGATAGAGCAACAAGATTGCTATAGCATCTATCATGCAGCACGATTTCATATTGTAGCTGACTAAAGTCAACTCATTCCTAGTCGTTTTGACATTTCTAGATATATAGTCTTTGTTATGCATCTAGATATATGTTATATCCAGTGTATTGTAAAATTTATATATGTAGAAAAGCTAAAACGACTAATAATTTGAAATGGATGGAGTAAGTAGTCTTTTGTGTACATATCTATTCTTTTGTTAATATATAAAAAAAATAGATAGGGTATTCCTTTGCCGATTCCTAAAAAGAAGTCTATAAAGTAGTATGAACTAATGTTAAGCAATATAGCTCCAATATAAAATAAGCCATAACACACTAGTAATATTGTGATTACTTGACTTTCACTGCTAACTTATAACCTTAGCAAAGTTCAACCAAAGATACAATCAATATAGACACTAGTAAGATCTCGAGATTTACCAAGACAATACATACATCTTGTTGTCCATATGCACGTTTCGTATCGCTATTTTCTAAAAAATAGCGACGTATAAATACTAGAATAAAATTAGGAAAATGCAAACATCAATGTTGAGAAAAGAACTCAAACTCGAGTACAGGGGTTCCATCATACGAAATTATTATTTTGTTGGGATAAAATTTTGACTGACAATTACTCCTTACAAATATGTCCTTTTATGATACAAACCCTTTAATCATTTTGAATTGAATGTACAAACACCAATTTTGTATCACAAAAGTTATATTATGTGCGATAACTATGCCTACATTTAGGGTGTATGCGATATGATTTTCAATCTTTTTTCCATGTGTTCTCTCACAGGAGTGCTTATTACTTTCAATCATTTTCTTGTTGTCTCATTTGTAATGCAAAATTTGACTCAAATGAAAAAGAATTTCACCTAGTTTTTGTTTTGCATAAAAATAAGTTATACTACGTGTCATATTCTCATTAGCTCGAGATATTTCATTGCATTTCTGCATCGAGTTGTACTATATGAGACATTCTAAACAAAATTATTAGATACCTATACCTAATGGGCTTGCCGGCCCATACGCTTCCCTAGCTAGTTTCTTCCTTCTATCTACAAAAATAAATAAATAATTCTTCTTCCTCCTTTGGATCATTCCCCCAAATCGACCTAGGATGTAGGCGTACATGACCATTCCCCCAATTTAACCTAGAATATAGGCGGGCATCGAATATGGATGCAGAGCTCAAGGAGAGGGGTCTTGCCGACGTGGCGTATGTAGTCAGTTGTCCCACCTTGCACTGCTCGTAGGTACGCTCCTGTATGGATTGTACTTCGATATGGAAATCCTATATTGCTTGAATGGATTATCGGTTCTGTTCTTTTCTTCTTTCCCCTCTTTTTGGTGTGGCCAATTCAATTGAAATCTTTGTTCCTTGGACGGATTCTTCTATCCATCTAGTTTGTCACCACTAATACTAGTTTTCCACAGTGGTGGATGCAACATTATATTATTGGGTATACAAACATTTACCTTTTAAATGTATCATAATTATATCATTCTAACATTAAGTTTTTTAAATTTTAAAACTCATGATATCATAAATAACTGATTATAATACACCTAGGGTCTTTAACTTTTCTCGAGTTCTTACACTAATCTATATTTTTCTCAAATATGCAGGAGAGATATGTATCATTGTATTAAAGAGGAAGAAAGGGTAGAACTGTAGAACCCCAATTATACCATATTCATCCCGAAATAATTTTCAAAGCAAGCATATATATCCTTTTTCTTTCAAGTGGTTCACTCTAAGTACTCTAATTCTCAAATTATAGATCTGAATTGTCATTTGGAATAAATATCTTTCCTACTTAAACTAAAACTTCAAAATGATTTGGATACTCATCAAGGTGTATCCAAATAAATAAAAATACTTAGTTTAGTCATAGCCTTAACGCCAAATGTAAAGATATTAATTGTGTTCTTATTCGAATATCCTTCATTGAGGCATATGATTTAGAAAATATCAAATACTACTTAGAATTTTGGACACTATACGTTGTTGATGTGTTGTAGGTTGCACTTTAATCACGAGACTACAAATATTGTTGCCACTATCATGGTCATTTCCTTGCTCTATGAAAATTTCTAAAATTCGTATAGTTATTCATGGTTTCATGACTTATTTTTGAAAGAGCATCTAGGCCCCATTAATAAGTTTTGGTTGATTAATGACACATATATGTGGAACTAATGATGTTGTTAAGAATGATGAGCATGTATCATGGACAACAAAAGATTAATGCCAAAGGATAACCACCAAAAAAGAAATGAAAATGAGGAAGCTGTCGGTTATGGGGATTTAATTATTTTACTTTTAAAAAGTTGAGTATAGAATGTCGCAGTATTAAGAGGGACATTAGAATTTACTTGCTTTGCGGTAGAATAAGGTCTTCAAGATGATCTAATAAACATACTTCCTCCATTTCAAATTATTAGTTGTGACCCACAACTGAGCTTAACTAGCTTAAAACAGTGCGGTGCATCCATAACCATCATGAGGCCCACATGCCAGTCACCCAGAAGAAGGCGGTGGCGAGAGGCAGTGGCCAGGTTTGGCCGAACCACTAGTTCGACCGAACTGACCCTAGCCCCTCTCACCTCCAGCTTTCACGTGTCAACTGCTGGTGAAGTCGGTTGCGCATGCCTCCACCTGAATTACTGGTCAGAACTAACCTCTCCAAGCCTATAAATACTAGAGGAGGAGCTCATTATGAGGACACACTCCTCTCTTGTGCTTTCACCCTCACATCTGAGCTCAAGGCTTATTCTAGAGGCTTAGTGCCGCTTTGTTAGTGCTTAGAAAATAGGGAAAGAGTGAGGGGAAGCCGAAAAAGTATCGGATTTGTCACCACTCTCCTCTAGCTTGTACCTCGATGGATGCTTATCAATCAAAGTAGGTGTTCGTGATTTCTTATGGGCTTTAAGTTTCTTAGTTAAGTTAGTTCTAGTTCCTTAGTTGTTTATAGGACCATCATTCACTAGTTTAGTGGATGATCTAGTCTAAGACTCCCAATGGCGATGGATGTTCTTAGCCGCGGCTAGAGTAGTAAAAGACGGTGTAGACGTGGTGTCTAGACTAGAAGTTATCTTTAGTTGTAGTATACCCCACACCCCACGGTTTGTAGAGGTAGGTGGTAGGTGGTGACAGCCCTGTCCATGCTCGTATAATATATCTCCAAGAGAGAGGATTCTAAAGACGAGCATGGAAACCTCTTTCTTGAAAAATCATAAGAACCATGCTCATATAATATATCTCCAGAGTTAGTCATGTGTTGTGCCACGAGCACGTACGAGAACTACAACCACCTTAACCTCCTCATTTGTAAAATGTTTAATTAGGAGGTTGGTCCTAGATGCCTTCATCTATCAGAAATTTTGCAAATTTCGTGTTTGCACCTGTGGCACTAACCCTGCAACTAGACCTCAACGATAAAGACAACAATTGGTAGTGGAACTGGGAAATACATCGCCAATGATAGCTGCAGCATGAAGATTCCCCACGGTCCTGCTTTTGACCATAAACAAAGCCCGGCCGGGAGGTACCCGAGGTTCACCACTCTTATACTCATATTTATCTCCATTTGAATATAGCTTGATCAGGTATTCATGCTTCCTTTATCTATTGTTGTATGCTCTGATTTGATTGTGTGTTGCAAAATGCATTCATTAGACTGTTTAAATTAAGAATGGTGCTTAGGTTAAATGTCTTATTTAATCAAATTAGATATGGAGTCGAGTTTGATTAATGAACCTTAGAGTTAATACTTTTATAGATATTGGTTGTATATTTGGACCAACCCCTGTAGGAACATTGTCAAAATTGAATGGGAAGTCTTCGATTTTGATTTGAATTAGAGATAAACCAAGGCATTGGATGCACCGCAACAATATTGCACAAGATACAAAGGAGGTATATATCACCCTTCAAGGATCAACCATGAGTACATTGCAAAAAACTCCTCCTGTGTTAATGTTGACGCAAGTTCAATTTGGCCTTATTTAAGTTAGAATTCAAGAAAGTGGTGATAATTTAAAAGAAAAAAATCCCTTTTCACACGATAAAAGAAGATAAGCAAGAATATATTTTTAGAATAAGTCATCCTCAGGTATTTTTGGTCATTAACCAATCCAGATTGAAACTAAAAAGATGATGAGAGCGTCATGTCTAAGAACATGGGAGCGTCATGCCTAAGAACAGGTGGAAACAAGGTCACATAATCAGAAAATTTGCTCGATCTACTTTTGATTGAGGTTCTGATTGTCGAATTGTGATTCCAGCAAGTTTTCCGGAGTCTCCAAAGATTTCGGCGGAATCTCCGCAATCTTCAAAAAGTCCGTAGTTTACTGAATCTATTCTAAATTGCGAAAATTTTCAGACTTTGACTCTTCACCCACCACTAATCGAGAAATAGTTCCTTTCAATTTGGATACAATTTTGAATACTTTTTGCAAGTGTTTTGGCTAGAAGACTATATCTTCCATTCCTTCCACTATTGTAGATTCATACACGGAACATCTTATGGTAAAACTTTAAGCTTCACAAAATACAGGCATGAACATCATGCAGGATACAGAGTGGAAAAGCTAAACATTTTAAGCTATGTAGGAGCTCAAGAAGCCGTTGAGAGGGGTACACGTGGCAGATTGAGATGGGCAACATGAGCGATTTGATGGGGGTATTTTAATTGGAGAATGAAAATTCAAATGTATTTTTTCTGCCAATTTATGCATCTGTTTCAAGAATCGATTGAAGGATGATGATGCTCATAATTAATTCAACAAAATAAAACACTACACCCATTATTTATTTTGTTTAAATCAATGATTTGAAACAGCTAAATCTTGTAGAATGTTGAACCATGTGTTTTAGAATGTAGACCTAAATTTTGTAAATGTTGATAGATGTCAGGTTGATCAACTTTTTTATTGTATTATTTGAGACTTACCATGTCAACAATTGGACATTGCAATTTCAACATTTTGAACATTAAATGTTAAACATATGTTAAAATTGTTGAAATATCATCCGCAGAGTATTGTATTAAGCACTTAATAATTTGAAAGGTACATATTTATAAAATAATGAACTATTGGAAGTATTAAAAAGAAATGTATCCCAAATAATGATGGAATTAAAAGGAAGAAACTAAGCTAGGCTCGCCTTTCTCGCGCATTGGGCCAAACTGGGCATTTTGCTCCTGCTTTGTTTATGCAGGCTGGGCCTTTTCAACATGGACACAAAAAACATCCGGTAGCTTTTTCGCCAGAAAATCTATACATCTTCAGAAAGATAGTTTACTATGAAACTTCCACTTTGAGATTTGTGCTAAGTCAAAATAAGCGCATGAGTTCATACAGGTGGTAAAGGAGATGAATGTTTCAACAGTACAATGATAGGTGCCGTGACGAGATTGGCGGGGAAGTAGGTGGTTTCAATTGATTTTTGTGATCTTGAAACATATTTGTCTTTCAACCCGTGAATGTGTTTTCCATTCTATTCTACCACTGTCTTGTTGAGATTAAATGTAATAAAATAAGACCCAACATGTTTATATTTTAGTTATTTTTATTTATTAAAAATATCAACAATTGTACTTTACAACTTCAATATTTGAGTATACATATTCAACATTTTCAATATAATGCTTCAACAGTTACATAAAATGTTAAAATATTTTATCCAAACTGTTACATTAAGTTTGAATAAATGCTTAATCCTGTATTTTAGAATGTTGACTACATTAATTTTACATTTCAAATATGCTAGTCACTGGATTCTTTAGGAAAAGTAACAAACAAAATAAAAAAGGGGAAGTGAAATGTTGACGATCGTTAAGTACTAAAATAGCCCATCTATATGATCAGAAAATAAATATAATAAAGGAGAGCTAATATTTCTTGCACGCATATTAGTTTAGAATATATTTTTCCACATGTCCCCTGGACTTTAGTGGTATGGAGAGAATTGAGTAGATTCAAGAAGAAAACACACCCAATGTAGAAAGAAGCACAACTCCCACAAATCATAGGTTGCCACCTCAACCTCTCATGGATAAAAAGCCCACAAAACGACCAAAACCGACTTAGAACAATGTGGTGCACGGACAACCGATATAAGGATCCACTAGTCAGCCTCTTGCAAAGGTCAGTGGTTAGAGATGGATACTCTGGTTCGAGTGACCCCTTGGTTTGGCCGAACTAGAGGTGAGCCCTCTCGCCTCCATTTTCCACGTGGCAGCTCCTCGTTGCTTTCCAATAGTGGTTGTGCGTGCGTCCACCTATTTTATCGGCCAGAACCGCATTACTCAAGGTAATAAATATGAGAGGCGGGGCCCCATTTAGAGACACACAACAAGTTGCTTATTTACTTCTCTCTCTTACTTTAGTCTATAGGCTAGTGAAATTTAGGCTGAAGTAGTTCTACTACATGTTCTCGGAGTTGCTAGGAGAGCTCGGTATGGCTTTAGTACTCACCTCTTTTTGTAATTCTCGGATATCATTAATAGAGCTATCTTCTTTATCTTTATGTATGCGTGGTTCATATTCTACTTTGTCATATGTATGTTCTTTGCTTAGTTTATACGTGTATCATATACTTTGCATGATTAGATGAGTAAATCTAGTGCCACAGCATCGGTTCCAATATTCGTATGTTTGCTCTACTGCGATGTCCGTCAATCCGGAGGGTCGGGCTCCCCACGGGGTGGTAGAGTATCGCTTATCAACGCAGGCATGGGGCCTGGGTTGGTCAAGTGATGTTGGATGCGGCTTTACCCCACGGTTTGTAGAGGTAGGCGGCAGGTGGTGACAACCTTGTTCATCCTCCGTAATCCTCCACGTTCAGATCGAGCGGTAAGAGGTTCATAAAGTAGCTGAGTTGGTTGGTGGCTCCTCTGCCAATTATGTACGGTTCTCTCGGTACAGCCTGGGAGCCTAGAGCTATTATGTGTATATGTATGTGTGTACAATATAAGTGTGTTAAGTTTAGATTTAAAGTACATAAGAGCAACTCCAAAAGCACCTCTATCTCAACCCTAATACCTTATTTAGGGAGAAAATTGAAAAGATAGAAGTCCAACAGTTCCCTAAAGCTCCCCCAAACTATTCGGATGCGAATCCCCTCCGACTCGCCGTGCATATCTTCGCGACACGCATCCGCCCCCAATCGCCCCGCAGCCTCCTTTCCCACGCGCGAGGGATCCATTCCCGCGAATTTTTTCCGCCGCGCACGCCACTTCGTGGGAGCCTACGAGCTTTTCCTCTGCGGCGGCGCAAGGGGCGGCACATGCAGCCACCACGGCAACCAGCTCCTGTCCGGCATGGGCAAGTAAGGCGCAGCGGCGGGATGCTTCAACGGCGCGTGCTGTCCGTCGGCGGCCAGCACCCTCAGTGGCCCGGCGGCGAGCACATCCCTCAGTGGAACAACGGCGGTAGGAATTTGGAGAGGTCCAGCGGTGATGACCTCGACCTGCCCTGTGGTGGTGACATGCGAGGTGATCTGCTAGGGAGAGGACAACCCCGTACTCCGATTGCAGCCCTTGCCGGCGACGATTTGGACTCCCTGTCAGCGGTGTCGTACCCATCCAGCGACGACCCCTCTGGTGCCTTCGAACAAGAGGCCAACGGCAACCCATTTGTGAATGGTATGGATCATAGGCTCTTGAACTCAATTCCATGTTAGATGAGATGGATTCCTTGTGCTGTGTAGTCAACTAGGATGGCATAGTATTTTAGTTTTGGACAGACAAATAACAATCTTGTATGAAGGAAAGTTCAGTGGACATAAAGAATTTAGAACTTCTATTGGCAGCCAAAAAGGAAATGAAGAAATAAGTAGGCGATAAGTTGAGTGTTTTCATCAGGCTGTTATGAAGCTGTGGTATTGTTTCAGTTTCAGTGACAAAGATTCACATATGAAAAGTCATATGGAACTTGCACAGAACCTATTGCAAGACAACCCAAAGACTTGTCGCATTGCCTGCTTGACCATGGCTTCAGGATGGCAGGATCCACAATAAATCAAGAAGTAATGCACCTACCAGTCCATTTGAAATGTGAAAACATAGCAACCATGGCTCTTTGCTGCTGACGAAGATAATGAAATCAAAGAATAAGATATGCAGAGCTGCAAAGACGTGTAGGCTAGGCAGTAAAGGAAAAGTTCAGAGAAAACTGATCTCTCATATATGCAACAAAGCAACTTCGATATATTTTTCTCTCATCTACCTTTAATATTGTGTAGGATTTTTCTTTGTGCCTAGGTGCTAGAAACTTCATACTTTGTTCAAGAAAGTATCTGACAGTGCTTTCTTCATACTACCTTGTGACAATGCATATATGTTCGTGCTGTATTTAAACTTTTACTGAAAACTTATGACTGAGTAAATACATACAGGAAATGGATATTTTTCCAACATGATGATGGATGAAACCAATCTAGGTGATTTTTATAATTATGGCAACACCTATGCTGACCAACAGTCACAGGCAATGCAAGTTGGTCCAGCAGCCCCCTCCGCGAGGCCAAACCATAAGAGATCAAAGAATTTCAGTGACCACGAAGATGAGGTTTTGGTTTCAGGGTGGCTGAATATAAGCTTGGATCCGGTCGTAGGCAAAGATCAAAAAGGTGGCAGGTATTGGTCTCGTATCTGTGAGTACTTCCATGAACACAAGACGTGCTCCTCAAAGCGTACCATTAATTCTCTCATGCACTGGTGGGAGACCATACAAAAATGTGTGAACAAGTTTTGTGGATGTCTAACACGGATTGAGTTAAGACGTCAGAGTGGTACTACAATGCAAGACAAGGTACTTACTCACTTGTCTAACACGGATTTGTTTCGACTATTTTATTCTCATAAATGAATATCCCTTGAATGTTGGTGTGTGCAGGTTGCAGAGGCATGTGCTTTGTACAAGTCCGAAGACGAACATAGCAAAGCATTTCAGTTCTTGCATTGTTGGAATAAGCTGAGAACACAACCAAAATGGCTTGCTAAAGTTGATGAATTGGCTGCTACTAAACCATCTAACAAGAGGTAGAAGACAAGCTCTACTGCTGATCCGAGTGCAACTTTACCAAGTGAAATAGGACAAGGTGCGGTTGAAGGCCTAGAGGCTAATGCATTGACAAGGCCAATTGGTAAGAAGAAGGCAAAAGCAGCATTGCTGCAAGAGAAGAAAAAAAGTGTGACAGCAACCTTAGAAAATATGTGAGCACAGAAGAAGGAAACTGATGGGGAGAAAGAGCAAAAGAAAGATGAGAGGTTCAACAAAGCATTTGCTATTGAACAGGATCGAGTTGCAAATGAAAAACTACCTCTTGAGGTGAGGAGTCAGGAGGTTCAGTTGCAGAAAAAGAGGGATGAAGAGAGGATTATGACCATGGACCTTACTGCCATGCCAGATGAGCAAAAGAAATACTACATGTGCTTGCGGGCTGAGATCATGAGCCGAGTACTTAATTAGAATTCGATTCTTCTAATTCGTATTAGTAGCTATTGTGATGTTTTTTCCCATATGGTACTGTGTGATGTTCGAACTTAATTAGTATTTTAATCTTCTAAAGACTACTAGTAGCTACTGAGATGCTATTGTCAGACTATGAATTCTATCAAGCTATTAATGTTCAGAACAGCTTGGTGCCTGTAATGTGAAACAAATAGCAGTTCTCATATGAATAACATTGTCAGTACAAATAAATTTATAACGTAGCCATAATTATTGAAAGTGGCAAATAAATATAAACTATAGGTAATCATTTGTAGAGGTCTGAATGATGTTGCCACAGGTACTCAATGAGGTCATCTCGAAGTTGATTGTGAATTTCTTTGTCCTTTATATTTTTGTAATTTTTAATAAACTCCTCAAGTTCAGGTGTCTCATCGTGAGAAATCTTCACCTTTTCTCCCACTCCATCATAACTTAAATCATATTCCTCATCGCGCTCATCCTCAACTATCATGTTGTGCATAATAACACAAGCGCTCATGATTTGTCCGAGGGTGTCTTCATCCCAAAATCGAGCTGGCCCCCTAACGATAGCGAAACGAGCCTGTAGAATTCCAAACGCTCGTTCCACATCCTTCCTACAAGCTTCTTGGGCAGTTGCAAAATATTTTTTCTTTTTACCTTGTGGTTCAGGTATGGTCTTCACAAATGTGGCCCACCAGGGATATATACCATCGGCAAGATAATAACTCATTGTATATTCGTTGTTATTAATGGCATAATTCACCTCTAAAGCTTGACCTTCAGCTAGCCGTGCGAATAAAGAAGACCGGTGCAAAATGTTGATGTCGTTGTGGGAACCAGGCATCCCAAAGAAAGCATGCCAAATCCAAAGATCTTTATCGGCAACAGCTTCAAGTATAATTGTAGGCTCATGCACATGCCCGGTGTACATACCCAAGCATACCCAAGCATACCAGAAAAACCTCTACCCTCTCCAATTGCAAGTAATCTAGCAGTATCATCTTCATTAGGTGATCTCAAGTACTCATCTCCAAAAACCTCCACAACAGCACTGACAAACCTTCTCAGACTCTCAATAGCAGTACTCTCACCAATACGGACATAGTCATCTGTAGCATCAGTTGGTACTCCATAAGTTAACATCCGAAATGCTGCAGTGATCTTTTGCAGACTAGAAAGCCCAAGTATACCGGCACATTTCTTTTCTGCACAAAATATTGATCATGTTGTTCTACGGCATTCCATATACATAGAAACAGTGTACGCCTTATTCGAAACCTGTAATTCAAAAGTAACGAGACACATATATATGGATTTATAAAAAGTGGTCCAAATAAATCTATTGTTTACATACCTTCGTCTAAAATAACTATGTCCGTACGTAGGATCATCTAAAAAATAATCTTGATACAATCTATGATGCCCTGCCTGTCTATCTCGCCGAAGTACTCGATGCCCTAGGATAGAACCACGATGTTTTGTTTCATCATCGGACTCATCCGCATTCATGGCCACATGAGTAACAGAGAGGAGGAAATCACCATCGTCATCATCTGACGACGAATCCATCACCAGTTGCATGGAAAGGCTTCGTCGACTCATAGCGAATCCGTTTTACCTATCTCCGATTGGAGTTGGAGATCGCGGGGACTGCTTTTCCTAAGCAGGGGCGTTGGCAAAATCCTCATTACGTGACCTCCTGGCGGCGGCGCTCGAGATCGCGAGGGGAGGTGCTGTGCGTGAGGGGCAGGTGAGCAGCCCAACTAATGGGCCCAATTATAATGACGTGGCCTGTTTTAAAATATTGAGGACTAGTTATAAACGATCTGCTGTGGGTTGATATGTTTTTGGGGAAAAAAATTTGGAAGAGCCCCCGATACATAGTTTTGGGGAAGAACTTTTTGAGAAATTTTTGGAGTTGCTCTAAGTCCCTACTAGTTCTCTTCTACCTTTATCCATGTCTATATCTTCCTGTTGAGCTTGAGTGAAATTTGAGTGTCACACTACTTATCCTGTTTGAACATCGGATTCTCAATCAAGATTTAATCATTAACTTAGTTATTCTTTAGCTGCTTTTCCTGTAGAAATATTAATATGACACCCGAAATACTCACGGGTCAAATTGCTACGATGATATATCCTTACGTTTGCAGATTTATCTACGATCGTAAGAAATACCAACATGAAGCGCATATGCTAGGCTCCCATCGAAAAAAAAGGATCTGGTGCAGGAGGGCTGCAAAACGCCCTCCGTGCAGCCCCGGCCTGGATGTGTGTCGTGTGGACGTTCATCAGATCCGACGCCTGGAGGAGCCTCAAAAGCATGAATGGATTGAATGCTAGGTGGCTCAACTCGCGCAGGGATTAGCTCGGATCACATGAGACTCCCTCCCTCGACTCACATCGTCTTATGGGATTGATCGTTCTGACTCATGTTGATCAGCCTAGCAATCCAGCGGCGCAACTCCGCTCGCCGTAGGATGATGCTGCCACCATGCCACTAGGAGGACGTCTGGTACTCCTGCCTCCACATATCCCGCCTCACCTCCCCTTCCGTTCCCGCTGCCACGAAACCGGAATGGCTATCCGAAATATTCAATATTCATATCTGCTTAAATATTAAAGTGGATATTCGTATCCACATTCGAATTTAATGTGGTAATAAGTGAATACATCCAAATCTCATTTTCATTAATTTTTTCTATCTAATTCCACATCTGTATTTGTCAATATCAGACACTATCCGTATCTATATTCATTGAAACTATTTAAAAGTCACCTCCAATTCCTATAACCAATGTTATATTAATTTTTATAATAAAGATATAAGAATATTAAGTTTACTTTTAAATATTCTTATTTTTTACCTATTTATGGATGAAACTACTTTTATTTATATATTAGTAAAAATTACCTATACATTTATTGCAATATATTTTATTTCTAAATTTATTTTTATATATTTATTTATTAAAATATCCGTTGATAAATATGCTATTTTGACTAGCTATCTTTGTTATATTGTTATACTTTAGTTTCTACATGTATAATGATTTGTATTCTAAAACTATCAATAAAAAAACTAAACATTATTTTATATATCGAGTAAATATCCGACTGCGAATACAAATCCGAGATATCCGTTTTGCATTCGTATTCGAATACCTGAATCTATATTCGAGTTAAAGGTGGTAAAAATTACTATCCGAATTGGATTTCACGCGAAACCGATCTATTTCCATCCTTATCCGCCACCACACTGATTTCCTTGCTCGCTCGCTCTCCGTGAAAAAGTGAGCCATTCTGCCGGAAGTGGGTTCCTGCAGTACTGTAGTGTTACATACGTGTGGAGCCAGGCCCACATTTTAGTGGCCCAACTGCACCATGCAGTACTGCCGAGGATCTTGTTCTAGTCTGCCTGGTGGGTGGTGGCCGAGCCGAGCTGAGAGCCTTTCGCCCGCCTGGCCACAGCATGGGCGTTCGGTCAGACCAAACTGAATCAATTGGTACTTCAATCTTTTCAAAAATTCGGTTACCAAAAAATTAGAACCGCTCGGTTCCTCAAATTTGTGAAGACCGACGGATTCGGGTTCAGTCAGTTCGGTTTCGGTCTCGGTCTTAACCAAACTGATCGAACGGATAATCCAAATACAACAAAGAAAAAGCAAATCGCCCATAGTTCGGATGAATCAAAGCAAAAAAATTCAGAAAAATCGAGCTATGATCGTCCTCAAACGGCAAGATCTAGATCTTGCTATCGCCGATACGCGTGGGGGCTAGGAGGAGGTACGGCCGGCCGGCCGCCACCCGTAGGCCGCAGGCCCTGCCGGTGCCGCCCTTAGCTTAGGGCGCGCAGCCGCGGCCACAGCTCGCAGGCACCGCAGGCCCCGTGCCGCAGCCACCGCCTGTGGGCACCGCAACAACACGTGCCGTCCTTGGCCGCGCAGCCGTAGCGACGGCCATTCGCGGTCACCGAGAGAGAGACGGGAGGCCAGGACGGAGGGCAGAGCCAGCCGCCAGGTGAGGGAGGGCGTGGAGTCGTGGAGAGAGGAGGCCAGGAGGGAAGGCGTCGCCAGGTGAGGGAGGCCAAGGCGGGGGTGGGGGTGACTGGGTGAGGTACAGAGGTAGGGTTTGGGAGGATGGTTTGAGTCGTTTTGGGTTGGTATGGTGAGACCCATGAGGATGTCTTGCAAGATAAATTCGGTTTGTTCGAATATTTTGGTTATCCGACATCTAAACTAAATTAACCGAGGTTAATTCGGTTACTTAAAACTTGAGATCAAATTTGTAACCGAAAAATTCGGTTTCGGATATTCCAGGTCGATCTTTTCGGTTGGGTTCCTCGATCCTACTTAATTACGCCCACCCTGACGCCTGGGAGCCCAGCCGAGCTGAGAGCCTCGTCGCGTGCGTTCGATCGACCAGGTCGCCACGCGGCATGCATCAACGATGGGGCTGCACCCAGATGGTTTACAGCCCTCCTGGTTCCTGCACCAAATTCTCTCTCACCTCTCTCTCTCTCTCTCTCGGCCTCCTTTCCAAGCGGCGACGACAGGGGAGTGGCGCCGCCCTTGCCAATTCTTCGTCGGACGCTTCGCCGGCCGACAAGGTATGTCCACCCTTTCCCTTCCCTTCCTTTCCTTTCATGCTGTACGAAATCGAACACCCAACCCCCTAACTTGTGCTATTTGTATTCGGATCTGACCATGGATTATCCCTGGTTTTCCGCCCCCAGAGAATCTCAGTGGTTTTAGCTGAACTCGCGCCCCTGCTATGCACCCAGTTTCAGTCCCCTTGCAGCCTTTCACTGCAACTCCGGCAAGCTTACTTATCCCAAGGTAATCAGTCTCTCTCTTGGACCTGCATTCCGTTTCTCGCCCACCAATGGAGGAATTATGCAGTCTGCTACAGCTCCTGTCCTGCCGCTTGTCATACCATCTCTTTTATTTCTTCTTGGCACTAGGAGCGCAGCTGTGAGAAATTCCATCGATTTTGCCGAGTTGCGGAGAGCTGGAAGGTCTAGTGGAAACCTTGCTATGAATTCCATACAGAATCCTGCCCGTGGGTCAGAAATGCCCGGAAGTGAGGATTTCAATGTGGGGGATAAGGATGCCGTGGTCATTGTCGACCATGGTTCACGGCGCCAAGAATCCAATCTCATGCTAAGTAACCAATCTGATTCTGTTGGCAATATTTATCTTTTGCATTGATGTGTGCTGTTACTGTGTCTTGACTCAGTTATTGAAAAATGCAGATGACTTTGTCGAGATGTTCAGGGCACGAACTGGTTATAAGATCGTTGAGCCTGCTCATATGGTATTGTTCATCTCTCCAGCATTTTTATGCATTATGTTTGCCTGAAAAATGGAACCTGCTAATTTACTTATAGCACTTGAAGGCAAGACTTGCTGTAAATGAGTTGTGTGTCTCTTTACAGTTATCTGAGATACAATAAGTAAATTAACTTGAAGTTCGAGTTCCAACTTCCAAGTGTTCCACAGCATGTTTGATATGGAACATTTGGCTTCTCAATGAGGATATTTTGAATGCAGACAGTCATAAGTTTTTGTTTATCTATATTAATTTGTGCACTTCTATGTTTTGCCCAAATCTGACTGCGTTGAACTTATTGCATTGCACCTTGTAATGGTCACTGCAAGCTCATTTATTAAGAATCTATGCATCCAGCGCAGTTTTTTTTTATACCCAATTACTGAAATTTTTACTTTAAACTGCATATCCTATACTGTACTCACAGGACAATACGAGGCTAATTCTGTGGGATAAACTGGTTACGGAATATAGAATCTGTCCCCTCTTCACTTGTATTGCAATTTTATTGCCTTGGCTAGGTGTATTCATATTTTCTTGTGCCTTTCTGTAACTCCAGGACAAGGATCATATCCAGTGTGGTCTATTATTTGTTCCTGATCACCATTTTACTGTTATCGCCAAATTGCCATTTCACTTCTCTAAATGGCCTTTTGTTAGAATGGGAAAATAGAATAGTAACATCTCAATTTTCAATGGGCCAAATATAGCACAAGAAGCTGGGGAATTATTAAATGTAGACATTAATATTACCTACAAAATGAGTTTGTTTTTTCTCTGGATGATCCTTTTACATAGTATCCACGTGTCCATAACAGCCAAACCAACAGGACTAGAGGTCATATCCTTTTTTCAGAGCATATCTGTCATTTTCTTTATCGTTCTTTACTTCTATGTTCTTTCCTTTTAAGGTCTCACTAAGTTCAGAAGACTGACAAGCATAAAACACAAGTCTAGTGTTTGATTTTTTCATTTTGAGTTAGATTAAGCTGTAACTCTCTAGACCATACATTTTCTGTTCAGAGAAAAACATGGCTAAACTGGTGCAAGAATTCTGCGCCTGATTCAGTTATTCTCTATCATTAATCCTCATGTACAATTTGTTAGCTCCAGAATTTAGGTTTAGTTCCCTTTGGGTGTGTAAAATGCACATATTTTCTTAATTTGTTCTGGTCCTCTTAGTATAAGTTTCCTGCAGAGTGTAGATACTCAGCTGGCCTTCTGGTTTGGGTAGAGTAAAAGATTACAGGCTCTCATTTCGTTATGAACTTAATATATACATAGCATATTCTTGGATAATCAGGGAAACAAAATCCGAAAAAAATGTAGTAAGTCAAATACAAATGTCCACATAACCCATCCTACATCTTGACTTGTGTTTTTGCTCGGCAATGGTGGTATAACCTGCTGGGCCCCCCTTGGCCTAGAGCACATAGTGCCTAGGAGGAATTAGAAGAGCTTCCCGGAGTGGTGGAGAAGCATCCAACAGAGTTGAGAAGGCCCCAAGAAAGGTTTTAACATTTCCTTGACCCTAGGTGCTTGGACCCTGTGGAATCATAGAATTAGGGGAGTTTTTGATGGAGTAGCCCCTTGTCTGCCGGCAGCACAATAATTCTTTAAAGAGGAATTGCGATTCTGGTGCCTTGCTGGAGCTTGAAAGCTTCAGGAGCTTTTCTTTGGTCGAGGAGAGGGACAAGTGTGAGTGTAGGGGTTTAACTGTGGTGGGCCTTTCCTGCAGCGTTCTTTTACCTCTAAGGTGAGGCAAAGAGGCCGCTTTGTATTGGATTCTCCCCCTTTTATCTGTTTACTATAAAGATATGCAGCTCTCCTGTGTGTTCGATTAAAAAAACCACCCTACTGAAATTAATTTATTGACAGTAATATCCTGAAACTGTTAGAGATGTGGCCTGGCTTAATGTCTCCAAGAAGCTAACTATTGGGGCTCATGACTTCTGAGTTCTTGTACCCAGAAAGCTGTATAAATAAACACACACGTGTGCGCGCGTTCGCACACAAAGAATCTGTCTGTTTGGCCTGGCTTGTGCTTCTAATCTGGAGAAGCTGATACTTATGTTAGGTTCTAGGAGCCAAAAAAAAGCACTTGCAGAATGCAGTAATTGACACTGACATGCTAGTCCCATCTTGGAATTTCAGCTATGAAGTTCAAACTGATACAAATTATGTTGCCAGTTTCCACTAAGATACAATTCAGGTTAATGTCACGTGGTATTATAGGTCAGAATAGAAAACATCAGCCACTGAAATTCTGTGGCCAAGAGCGCTACTATCAATGCCCTCAGCTTGAAATTTCTGATGCTCTGTATGTGATATTTATGTGCCTTTTGCTTCTTCACAAGAATTATTGTGATTTTAATGTATGTGACATTTAGATGCTTTTCACTTCTCAAGAATTATTGTGATTTTAAACTCTCTCTGAATATGTTGTTGAATGAAATCATTGCATAGAGCCATTTCACTGAATAATGGTGATAGTATTATACTGCCACTATTTTAAGCTTGGTGTCATATTTCCTATGTTGTCTCCGAAACAATTGAACCTTTGCCTATTGATCAAGTTAAAGAATTTATCCAGCTGTGTTCATCAGCTTGGCAGAATTACTGCTGCTAAAGAGATTTTCTCGAACACACAGCAGAGCTGCGTATTTTATATTAAGAAGAGGAGCCCCCCCCCCCCCCCCCCCCCCCCCCCCCCCCCCCGCGCGCGCGCGCGCGTGCCCGCACCCCGCGTGCTGCTAAAGAGATGTATTGCTTAATCTCTTTTGCTGCCATATTCTTTGTTTCCCAGCTCTGTAACATTAACCGATATTGGCTGAGTGAGACTTCTTGGGTTATTCTTTACTTTTTCATATTGTTGTGATCAGTATATTTTTTTTCTTTAACTTGCAGTTTTCACAAAATGCAGGAGCTGGCTGAGCCTACTATTAAGGATGCTTTTGGAAAATGTGTGCAACAAGGGGCATCCCGTGTTATTGTTAGTCCATATTTCCTTTCCACTGGACGACACTGGAAACAAGTATGTTTTTTATTTATGTATGATTGGTAGTGTTTATCGTTTTCCTTGGAAGATAATGCTTACTGTTAAGGGTGTTAATTTGTTAAAGGCATGGCATTCCATTGCTTATAGTTTTTTAGGGAAGAGTGTAGATGTGTACCTACCTTGTACATGCAGTTGCATAGAATAGTTTTATTAATATACGGATTTTCATACATGCGGGACCCTTTTTCTCAGGATATCCCTGCTTTAGCAGCAGAAGCATCCAAGGAGCACTCAAATATACCCTATATCGTCACTGCCCCTCTTGGACTGCATGAGCTTATTGTGGTATGTGCTCATTGAGTTCCCTCTGGATCATTTTTATTCAGCAGTTGTTAACTTGTTAATCACGTGACTCTGATTTGGAGTTATTTACACTTAATAGTTCTTCCAGAATTTAGAGACAAAGGAATTTTGTTGACAACTTAGATCAGTAGAACCGCTATGTGCTATTCTCTTGATGACTTTCTGAATTACAATAATTTGGAAAGGACTGCGAACATTTTCTATAAAATAAAATTGTGATTTTGTAAATAGTGGTGGCCTTGATGATTTATGCATAGTGATATATTTTTAAGGTCTAGTGGGCATTGAAACACTGAAGGTTGTTGTAGGCTTGTAGCGCCCAGTGTGATAAGTGAATTATAGTTGTATGGAATTGTTGCATATTTCTCATGTTTTGTGTCTTTGGGACAATATACGTAGGAAAATTCTGAGGTCAGGAAATTCTTGTATCATTGCGTTGCATTGCAACCAGATGACATTCTTCAAACACTTAACCGTCAACCTATACAACCCCTGGTTGTACGCTCCTTCACTCCTATTATCTGGAATTCTGGATTGATTTTTTCTTAATACAAGAGGCAACTTCTATTTGTGACCAATTTAGGACAAGGATAGTTGATGAGCCAACCACTTCACACAGTAACATATGATGTCTGATGCTGTGTGGAACATGCGCTTGCAGGATATCATGAATGATCGCATCAAGTACTGCCTGCTACAAGTTGCAGGTGATGTCGATGAGTGTACAGTATGTGCTGGAACTGGAAAGTGCCGCCTCTACTCCTGATGGTGAATACCTCGGAGGCTGGGAGGCCACAATTCTCTATATATGAGTATATGACTGTCCATACTGCAGCTTAGAATCTGAATAGCTGTGGCAGTGGCATGCAGTTTTTTTCTCTCTGTTTCACCATTTACAAGGTCTGGGCCAATATTTTTCTCTTGTAAGAGATCTGACGAGTGTATATCCAGGTCCCTTATGTCCCGTGCAGCCAAAATTACCATTGTAATACTGATCTCGGCTTTGTACATCTTGAAATTCGGGACTGTCCATACTCTGAGCAGATTGTCCAACTAGTCGGACAGGTGGACCATGAAGAAAGATTATAGCTTCATTAGCTAACATTATATTAAAAACAACTACTGTGTTATTTGCACAACGAACAAGCTCTAGTCAAGAATTCACATTCTTTAGGGCTTAATCATCTTAACCAGCGATGATGAAGGCCCATCATGAGCTTCATTAGTTAGTTGCATGCGGATGTAATGTATGTTTCTGTTACCATTTAACGTAATTAGTTTTGTTGCCTTCGTAATATCTTGTTGTAACATTTTTGTGCCTCTAAAGTCAGCAGGGCCCCAACTAGAACATCAGAAAAGGGTTTTGGGAGGTTGAAGGCAAAAGAAGGTCCAAGAGTGCCACTAGAGACAGTGAGATGCTCGTAATAACTCAAAATCTGTCAATTCATTCTCGTGTAGGCATCTATGAGATGTGTGTATGTTTATATTGTGGGTACATGTGTTTGTGTATATAGTGGCGGAGTCAGGAATTTGCAGCTGGATATGCCATATATAAAAAAATTCAAAGAAAATACGCAATATAATGGAGGATAAGTTATAATGGTCATAACAAATTCATAATAATAACCAAAGTACAAGTTCTAAATATAAATAATTAAAAAATATTACAACACAGTAAAGGTTACTACAATATAATCCTACGATCCAGTGCAAGCTGTAGTATCTGAACTCACGCGCTAACTCACACCACAACACTCACGCACGCACCCTAGACCTACAACCTATACCCAAAAACTTCACGTGGCCGAAAGGTATTCGAAGTCATCAGATTTTGCACTTGACGGGCATGTCACCCTGACCATTGTGGCGCATCCATGCGGGAGGCAACCGCAAAACACACGCGTGAGTGTGCGTGTGTGTATACGAGTGTCTGCGTCTGTATTGTTATTCGCAAAAAAGTTTGAATACAATTATGAAAAAAATGTTATAAGAATAGTTTTTAATTTTTTTAAAAGATTTTGACAAAGCATTCCACAATATTGTTTCATCGGTTTTTGTTTATTGACCAGATCAAGAAAATAATTTGAAAAAGGAACATGATGATTAACGTTGTCTATCCCACAGAGTGCATTTCTAGTATTTAAAAGTTGTCCCATAGAGAATGCATTTGTAACTTTTGGACCATCTAGATTTAGGTGCACGTGCATCTAATTTCCTACAATTTTCCTTTGCAACAAGGTGTAGGGACATTTAATTGATGTTTTTTTCTTTTCAAGATGTATTTTCCATTTCCAAGGTGCATGCACATTTAGTTCTCTTACTTTTTCCCCTTTTCAAGGTTTGGTTTATTAACTACTTCAATTAGGTGTATTGAGGTCATTTCTCATGACTACTAATCCGCCTGAGATACTAAAAATGTACTATTTGTGGGATGGAGTCAGTACTCGACAAAAAAAGAAGAAGGAATATTTGGAGCATCATGTTTGTCGCTAGCATGTCCATGGCGATAGCTCAACTTATGAGGACGACCAACCATCACTATAGCACAACTTATATATATATATATGAAGAGGACCAACCTTCTCTTCCTCCGCATCTTCTTGTGTGCTCTTGCATCTCCTTGTGCGCTCTTAATGTTTCACACACGGTGGTTGCAACTTGCAATTGAGTTTGCTTCGAGACCGTATGTTCTACTGTCCACTGGAGAAAGTTACTGTAGCCATGAGTTGGTGCATAGAAGACACAGAAGGGGCGGCACATCATACGAGTTTGGAACGATGCTAACAATATAGCATCGGACGACTTTGGTTAACACTCGCTCCGCTCTAAATTATAGATCGTTTTAGCTTTTTTAGAAATATAATATTTACTATATATCTAGATATAATATATGTTTAGATGCATAACAAATATGATACATCTTAAAAAATTAAAATAATTTATAATTCAAAATGGACAGAGTTACGATGATATTGAAGATTGATTTTCGGAGCGTTATTTTGATATGGTCGATGCTTCTTGTTCTTCGCCACATTTTTATCAAGTGCAGAGGGTTTGCTAGTCTAATTTTTGTACCTTTACGAAAAAATAAATTAATAATCAAGAATTTCTTATCATTATTTCCTAAAAAGCTATCAGGATTTATTTATTTGAGAAAATTATAAAGAAGGCTGATATTTCGAGATAAAGCAAATCTTTCTGCACTAGTAGTAATTTATTTTTGGTTGTAGGTGGCATAGAACTACCGACTAATGTAACTGAAAATAAGCCTGCAATGTAAACAAAGTATAGCCAGCTATTAAGATTTCTTAAGCTGGAATTTGTCCATCCAAATTCGAGTTTTTAACTTGGCATAAGTGTTCATAATTTTTAGAATTCATTTCAGAAATTAACCATATACTATTCATAGTGGTATATGACATAACCATGAACAGAGAGATGAGGTTTCTATAATAGTTGATTTGCCGTCTATTTAGGATACCCGCAGACACTAGCTACTTAGCTAGCTGAGATGAAGGTAGAGAAAAGAATGGAAGACTATTTCTTCTATTTAAATTTATCATTGGCTTCGTATACTCACCTCTTATCTTCTCGTGGCCGCGAGAAATAGATTGGTGATTTGTTTACTCTTCACGTAGGACAGCTCTCGTTACGTCCCTAGTTATTGGACATGTCCTTAGAGGTGCTCATAGCCGTGCGTGTAGGTGAGGGTCTGAGTTTGCCGTATTTCGTAAAATAATTAAGCCTAAGATGATTCTGCCAATCAGACAGGCCAGCCTCCTCACTGATAAGTGGGGCAACAACGCAGGCAGACTCAATGGCCCCACCGTCAGTGAGGGGGCAATGCTGCTGGCAGAGCGTAGGTGCGTAACAACTGGCCAGCGGCTTGGCGGAGAAGCGCAAGTTTCCTGTTGGGATGCCCTGACCCCTGGTCTTCTTCATTTTCCCCTTCTCAGCATTCTAAAACCCACTCAGTCACTCCCCTTGCGTTTCCTCCTCGCATCAACTCCGCCCCCGCCTTCCTCCTCCATTGGAGAATCATTTCTTCTCTGACCTCAAAAGCAACCCTTTTGTTCTTCCTGCTTCGAGGGGAGCGCGGAGGGCTCCGTGGGTCGCAGGGGAATAGCGGCGGCGCCGCCAGAAGGGGGCCTCTCGTCGCCGGTTATTATTAACTTCTTACTGCCTGTTTTTTTTTTCGTTTTCTTTTTCTTGTGCCGGGCGATTTTGGGTCGATCGAAGCGGAAAGATTTGCTCTTCTGTTCCTGCGCGGTGGGGTTTTCTCACCTTCGATTTGTTTTGATCCGGTGCGTAGAATTCTTTTTCTTGCTGCGCTTCTTGGGGTTTTTTCGCCCCTCGCCTCTTGATCGTACAATGGATAATTCTAGTGTGGGACTAGCCTGCTACTTTCCCATCCCTATTCTTTTCTTTGATGGAAAAAATGTACGATCTTTGGCTAATTTTTGGGTAACAGAAATCGATGTGCAAAATTGCTGCAAGGCACCGAGCATATTGCATTTCACGCTCTTGTATTGGGTCTCTTGTATCTCGTCTATCGGTACGGGTTTTGATTTGTGCGCCGACCCGGGAATCCCCTTGCTGATCTTCCCAGAGGGAAAAACTATAGTGTTATAGTTTCTTTAATGTGGAACTGTGTAGCCCTCGCATGGGATGCGATCGCGCTTCATGCTCTGGTACTGGACTTTTTACCTCAGTTCATGATCGGATTGTAATTTGTGCAGCGGTGCTTACATTTCCTTTTATTCCAGCTGGGGAAAACAGCATGTTGAGCTCATATACATTCGAACAATTAAACCTGTATTTTTTTCTTTCTTAAAGCATTTATCATGCTTCATGTTTGCATGCTCGGATTTGGATCGTTTTCTTTTACCTGTTTCATTTCCTTTGTGCTGTTCTTTCTTCCATATTGAATTGTGCAAATCTCATATGAAAATAGTTTCTGCAATTTGTTCTGCATGGTGAGCAGGTCTTGCTCTAGGATGGCAGAGGCAAGCTGAGGAGCCAAGAGAAAGGCTTTAGTACAGTATTCGGATGGGATTGAGGAAGAAGATGCTTCAAGAGTGTACCGGTTTCAGGTCCTGTTGCCAAGTGGTGTGAGCATCAGCCTCACGCTGAACAACCCTGGCGAAGAGATGTCGGTTCGTGATGTCTTCTTGCATAGTGTCAAGAGGGAGTTGAACAGTGCCCCTGTGGGAGGTGGAAAGGCGCGGGAGATACACTGGGATGGCAATATTTTTCTAACGGACCTCCTTGACAGGAAGATTACAGACAAAATCAAGTTGAGCAACTTTCACACCAAGAGTACAAACATATTAAGACTCCACGTGAGTCTCTAACCATTTCTATTTTCTATCGTAACAACGGGTTAAGTTTTCATTCATGAGATGGCTCTGTATACTATCAGATGCTGTATTTGATATCTTTTTATTTTGTCAGGATGAAAAAGGAGGATTTGTCAGTACATTTGAGGTGAGTATGTGATGTAATGCTATTTAGATTCTCTACTCTGACATTTAGCACTTCATTGCCTATTCTTGATACAATGTACTGAGAACTTTAGACTTCTTTAAGAGTTGAGGCTCGCATCCTATCTTGCAAAGGTACAATTTCTGCACTAGTATCTCGTTGCGAGCCTAAGATCCTCGTGCTTGTGTTCTGAATTCACAACTTTCAGAAATCAATTGAGTTCTGCCGATATAAACCTGTTGGACTAATCCCTATCTTAGTTCTTACTCGAACAATTGTTATCTGCAGAATATGTGGGACCTTACCCCTCAGACTGATCTGGTTCAAGAGCTTCCTGCAGAATATAGCACTGAGAGTGCTCTTGTTGACCTTACTGTTAGTTTTCTTGTTAGAATCATATATTTTGATATCTGGTTGGTAACACTTTCTGATGGCCCCCTCCCTCAGCCCTTTTTTGTTCTATTTTTCTTTTCTCAGGATAATGCACTGCAAGCTGTGTGGTCAAATGGTAGAGGAGAAAGGAAGTTGATCAAGTTAGTACCCCATGCATTTATATTATTCCCATCAAAGTCCTAGCGTCTAAAAGAGCCAGATTTTTTTCCCCCGAATTAAAAGAATCATTCTTTTGATATTGTTTCTTTATCCATTCAACTACAACCTGTATCATCAGTCTTTAATATTGTTTTCTTTATCCGTTCTACTTCAACCTGTATCTATATATCTTTTTAGCTAGTAATCTATGTTTGACATGTAATGCCAAAAGAAAACAAAATTGATAGCTGTTAGCAAAAGAAGCTACTACTGTTAGCAGATGAAGTGTGCAAAGTCGTTTTCCTAATCTGCTAGGTCAATAGGTTAAGAAATGTTGCTATGCTGCACTTTATCTTTAGCTTGATTTTTTTTCAATGGCTATTCGTATGAAGCCAGAGAGTAGGGTGTTGGGTTTGAAGTTACCAGGCAAGTAAAATTTCATTGAGGAAAGGAAATGAAAGAAAGAATTAACAACAGTTGAGCTAAAAGCTAAAACTCACATGGAATCTATGAGGAGGGATACTGTTAGTAGTGTATTCTAAAGAAAAGGCTTTAAATGGAAAAATGTGAGGGTACTAAAGTGCATTAATAAACAAAAAAGTATAAAAAATAATAATGTAGATGTATCGGGCTTGATTTTTTTTTGATCTGAAGAGGTGTCATTGTTCATTAGTATTAGTATGGCAATAAGCAGTTAGCTACATTGAATTGCTCTATTTCCATGATATTCATTCATTAGTATTAGTATGACAATAAGCAGTTAGCTACATTGAGTTGCTCTATTTCCATGATATTCATACATAATGATGCTTTCTGCTGTCGGTGTTATGAGACTATACTTATGATCCTACATTATTTAGAGTTTTGTCTTCAAGTTTGCTTCCATAGCGTTACAGTATTTAATTTTTGGGTCATACATGTCTTCCAGACTGCACAAACTTGGTATGGTTACTGAAACTTGAATCTTCTTACAGGATAACTCTTGACAAAGAAAAGATTGTGGTTTTTGACACTGGTAGGGGAATGGATGGTTCAGATGGGAACTCTATCTCTAAATGGTAATGTGGGAAGCTCAAACATGATATATTTTTATGGGTCATTTTTTATGCTGTGAACCATGCTGGGAGACAGGGAGTACTGGGGATGGTGTAGTGAGTGCTTTGTTTAATAACATCGGGATACATGACTTGTAGTATTCAGGCTTCTTTAACCTTAAATACTTGATGACCAAAGTGACAGCAAAGGCTCCAATGTTGGAGTGGCTGAATAGTTCTGCTTCTGCACACTTGATTGAATGTAAAACTATGATATCTAGATCACACAATTCTATAAATTGTTCTGTCCAATTAATATGAACCAGAGCTAACAGACAAGAGTACTTCACTCTTTTTCTTTATTTGATTCTCAACAATTGATACTTGGATCTATATTTGTTGGAAGTGTACATGAGAAAAAAAGTCGTTTTATTAAGTTATGAACAATCTTGTAACATTCTTTCAAGATTCAATTTATGAAGTATATAGACCGCACTAGTACTTGTTTTTTAACGTTTTTTCGTACCATTTTCTTCCATATAATTAATAGTATGTTAATAATTAATCTGACATATTGTACAGAGGTACAATGGGTTCTTCTAACCATAGAGTATTTCGGCAGAAAGGTATTGGTGGGAAAGCACCATATTCATTGGTGAGAATACTTGACTGACTCGAGACTTCAATTTTTTTCAGTTGCATTGCATTGTATTTGAAAAAGGCTATTATTGTTTAGATAGAATCCTGACTAAGCAAATGTGCAGATATTAATTCGAGAAAAGATATTTCAAGTTGACCAAATTGCGCAGAGTAAATTTACATCCACATTTTGGTTGTTTGGATTATGATTCAGGAAATGGGTTAGATATAAAAACCAGAACCTGGCAGCTGCACCCCCAAATTGAGCAGTTTTTCTTTCTTTCATTTTTTTTGAAGAAGTGAGGCTCTTCTAGAGTGGTGGCACCGGCTGTATTTACTTGTTACTCTGCTAGCATGTGAACTTAATTGAAAAACCTTCATTGGCCTTGCGGCCAAGAACTCGTGGAACGTCCTAAGTTGGCTGTGGCAGTCATTTGGTGGTGCATGGTTGTTCCATAACTGTGTTTGAGGGTAGCTACTGTGGTTGGCCACTAGTTTGCGTTGACACCCTAATGCCAGCAAGCTGAGGACAACCATGGTGGGGGCATGAGCTGAGAGAGAAACATGGATGTGGGTATGGATATTAATGTGGACATGACACCATGCCAGCTAAAGATGGCACGTTGTTGCCACGTTTGACAAAAACCATGGTGAACAAGAATGAGTCACTCTATGGTCATGAAGTGGGTGGTTTAGAAATTGGGGGTTAAATTTTGGACTTGGGCAACAATTTATGTAGATCCACATTTATTTTCTATAGGAAAAAGCATATTGGCATTCCACCTTTTTAAAAAGTGCTTGACATTGAAGTTCCCATAGCCCATCTTTTTAGAACTGTGTATAATATACTTGCATTTTTCTACATTTTAAGATGCAATGCAGTATAGTCCTTTGTTGACACTAATCAACGTTACATAGTTTTTGACAACACCAGTTTGAGTTAAAGAAGTTGCATGGCTCCATATTTATAGTTTCTTTTTTTCATCTTCCTTTTCATATGGAAATATGCCACGCTTCTCCATAAACCTTCTTTATGTTTTGGTATGAAAACGTCATTGAAAGCAAGTATGGCTAGGGATAATAGATTGATTAGGGTGCAAAGCACAGGTACAATATATATAGGCAAGGATATGCTAGGTTTATAGAAATAAGACCAATCAGTGGAGATCCTTGCCCAATCTAGGTACTCAACCTATAGCTATCCCAGGGCGGCGGCGCACGGCCAACAGGCCTGTGTGGCCACCTGCCCAACGGCCCAAGGGGCCGGCCTGACCTCATCGTCTAACAATCATGAATATCTTAATTCCAAAGATTTTTTATACAGAAGGAAGTTAATGCGTTGGTACTTATGTATTAATTAAATCAGCCATCCACATGCTTCATTATTGTTGTACTTATCTGTTTCATCTCCAGTGTACCCAACTTGCTTGGGACTAAAATGCTTCGTTATTGTTGTACTTATCTGTTTTTTTGTTAAATATTGCAGCCCTTCTTTGGGATGTTTGGTTATGGTGGAACTATTGCTTCAATGCATCTTGGAAGGTATGCTTTTATCACGTAATTTAGGTAGAAAGTTGTGGTTATGCTTGATGAGCTTGTTCTGTTTCTTCTATGCACCAGAATTGCTATTGTTTCCTCTAAAACTAAGGAATCTAGAAAAGTGTTTACCTTACACCTATCAAGGGAGGTCTTGCTCAAAAAAAAACATTATCTAAGAATTCCAAACACACTTGGAAGGTTCTCTCTCTCTCTCCAATTTTTGCTTGTTTGCTACTTTATTTGCTGTACTTTCCAAAGTAAATCAGATCAGTACCTCTGGATTGCAGACTGCTGGAGGAGTTAGGGATCCATCTAAAGAGGAGATGCTGTTGTCACCACACCAGAGTTTTACCCAGGTGGTTACATGGCATTTTCGAATCACTTTCCAAATGTTTTGGTCTCCTGAAAGTGTGTCCTGTGTTGAATACAGTTCCCAGAAAAAACTGATGTGATAAGTAACATAAGTTTCCTATACCAGTTTGATAGGATATATTTTCTCACTTAATATTTCATGGGGAAATTGTCCTTTCCATATGCGCACTCATCTTCCAGTGAAAACTCTCCAATCGAGATATATTATGAAAAACACTATGTTGTGTGTCAAAGGGAGTATCTGTTCCCACGTATTCCACACACACCCCTTCCCAGCAGAAATGAGGAGTTATAAGGAACATGGCCCCATTAGGCCATGAGTGTGATTTTGGTGATTGTGTGACAACATAGTCAATGGGACTAATGAGTTTGTGAGCTCAAGTTTGTAGGTTTTCTAGGTCCCATGGATGGAGTCCAATCCATATACAAGATGGTCCAAATCACTGTCAAGATGTCCAAGTTGTAGTGAAAATGCAGAGATGATTTGGACAAGGTTCAACATGATTACATGCGTTGGTTAAACTGACGACATGAACTTATAATGGGTCGGTGCTTTGGTGAGTTGATATGGCGATCAAGTGAAGAAATTATAGCAGCACCGGTTGAACCGACGCTATAAGAATGGAGGCGTCGGTGCAATGAGGAGATGACATGGCAATCAAGTGAAGAAATGACAGAGGCACCGGTTAAACCGACGGTGCAAAAGAAAGCGTTGGTGCAAGCGTGCTGTGGTTACTTAGTACACATGTTTTGGTTCCAGAAGGGTTTCCAAGCAAAGTCTTCAGCATCGGTTAAACCGACGGTCGTCGGTGCAATGACGTCAGCAGAGGATAGCAGTTGAGAGTTCAACGGCTAGTAGGCAGGCTGAGTGTGACCGGTTAAACCAACGGTGGCGACCGGTTTAACCGACGCTATATACTTTTCTGGGTAAAAGCAAGCAACGGCTATGAGCTGCTCTCTAGCCTATATAAGGCCTCACCCCGGGTCATTTGAGGCTGCCGGAGTTCGTGAGAAGCCTCTTACACTCAGAAGAAGTTCTCCAAGCCATTGAAGAGCACATTGATCATATCCTTAGGTTTAGCACAAGCTTTGTAAGTGAGAGTGCTAGGCTTGCTCTAGTTAGAGTGAGTGCAAGGTGTAGTTGCCTTGTGTGCTAGTTCTTGAGTGGACCAAAGCTTGTATCTCGGTGTGCTTGGAGTTTTTGGAGTTCTTGGTGGCTTGCTGGCAAGTCATCGACCCTCCGGCTTGATGTGGTGCGGCGACGACGGTTTTGTGCGGGGGACGTGGAGACCCCCTTCCTTCGTGGAGAAGCTCCTTAGTGGAGACGTCATCGAGGTGACCGGGGACTTGGCGTGAGCCTTGGTGGCTAAGCATTTGTGGCAAGTCAAGAAGAGTCCCGGAAGAGATTTGGTGACCGGGAAGCAATACTCTTAGTGAGTGCTTCAACAACATGGACTAGGGATGGCTTTATGCCTACCGATACCACGGGATAAATCCGCGCGTCAAGAGTTTGCTTTCTCTCATCCCCTTCTTTAAGCTTCCGCATTTCATACTTGCAATCTTGTGTGTTTTTATATTTATAGAGTAGTATCTTGATAGGATTGGCTATAGGTTGCAAAACTCTTTGAGACGAGGTTTTGTCACTAGAAGAACCCTAGTTGCACATCTAGATAGCATGTTCTAGTTTATGTTTTGTGCAAATTAGCTGAGCCATAGGTTAAAATTTTAAGAAAGGTCTAATTCACCCCCTCCCCCTCTTAGGCTATGAGCACCGATTCCTTTCAGGAGTTGAGCTTCCATAAGAGCTTCAGTTAAAAAAAGAATTAAACACTGCTGTGACTGGTTGGAAAAATATTTTACTTATTAATTAGTTAGTCATATATACTTCTTTCACTTTCCATTTTGCAACCTACTTTCACCTTTCTATTCTTTACAATCAGTTTTAAGAAATGAATCCAAATTGAAACTTTGTGTAGTTTGATAATGTTTCGTCAAGTTGTTCACCTTTTGCTGTGCATGTGTTTTTGTTCACATTCACAGGTGGAGATTTGTGGGTTGAAAAAACATCTGGAAGTAGACAGACTTGGTTTTTTGAAGGACATCTATTTCCCATATATCCAGGTTCTTATGTGAATTTATTCCATACTAGAAACTAATGAGATAAATTCCCATTTTGTCTTAGCAGGATTAAGTTTGTTTTCTTCAGGTACTTAATTTTGTAGTTTACATTTTTGCACTGTATTTGGTTAGGTCTACTATTAACATGAATAGGTGCGCTTGTTCTATGAATCCATTATGAACTGAAAGATTTTCGTGCTGAGTTTTTCTGACACCAGCAAGAGCGACACTGTTCAACGGTTTAGTTGTTTGTAGAATATTAAGACAATAGACAGAAGCCCAAAGCCATTGAACCTTTTGACTCGGTCCTGGAAACCAATCTGTGCAATGAAGACATTATAATTAAATTGATATAATAATACTCATTAGTATCTGTCCTCACATAATTGGAATGCGCAATGCACCCATACAGTGTGGCCATTTGGTAAATTGTTTCTATTTAACCAAGATTAACTGGTGAGTTTCTCAAGATCCAATTAAAGAAGTACAAGCTTGAAACTAAGCTTGAGATGAGGCATCCAGATAATCACCTGCTACTGGCCTAGCCTTACCGGTCTTCTTGGTGGTCACAAAACTCCTTTTCAAAATAATAACATTAACACTGGTCTCAAGCTGTGGCTGGGCTGCAAGTTGAATTTCTGAGTTCAAGAGATCGTTAATAGCTCATCGAGACAAGCTATTTTGACTGCAGTACTGATGCACTTCATGTTACATATTTTATTTATCAACACTTTCTTGTGGAGAGTGTATTTGCAAATTAGGCCTAATTGGTGGTATTATACTAATGTGATTTATTCAAATTTGTTCAGTATGATGAGGAGACTGAATCAATGAATACAAGAAACCCAGTTGAATTCGAGGTTTGTCTTTTATTCCCTGTCAGTATTTCAAGCCAATATCAGACTGCTATTCATTAGTTAAATTTGGAAATATGGGTATGTTTCTAGTTTTCTCCATGCTAGATTCCCTTTCAGTGTTACAAGCCTCAATAGGATGTTTATCAAGTGCTTGGTTGTTCTAAAATGATTGTGTTTGCAGATTTTCATCTGTAGCTATGTGTTGTTAAAGTCTATTGTATACCTTGTTAATATTCTCTTTTAGGTTGCTATATGCATATCTTCTGCACTCATGTGTATATGCTATCCTATTGGACCTTGTAATCTCATCGTAACAGTTATTACTAAGTCTATATTCCTGGATTGCTCATTTTATTTAAACTGATAAATATTTGAGTTTAGAACGCCTCTATTGTTGATTTATATAGGTAACTGGTGGCAGGGAGGTAGTTAGATAATTGGGATGTGAAAGGACCCAGAATAAGACTTGGGCTGTGATGCCTGTGTAACAAGACATTTTAAACTGTTAAGAGCTTCTTCCCATTTTATGGGTCTTGCTTACTCTTCTCTTTTCCATCTAGCCTCAGAGCTACCCTCCCCCTTGTCATTCTAAACTCCTCTTCTGCTCTCTCTGACTTTGGAAGAAGTCATAGTTGGTACCGACAAAACAGGTCCTAGTTGGTAGGACATTATGGGTCTGTTTGGTTTGTGGCCCTATGTATCCAGTCCAAAATTTGGCCATGCCCAAGAATTTAAGGCTTTTATTTGGTTTCATGCCAAAATTTGGCTAGCTCAAGAAAAATTTGGCTAGCCAAACCATATCCCTCACAGAAGCTGAGCAAGAATTTGGTGGCCCGAGCTGCCTGGGCAGCCAATGCCCATACAGGGGTGATGTGTCACAAGGAGAGAGGTGTCTTACCTTGCATTAATTGCTAGATGAAAACCTTCCAATGATCTCTTAATCCACAATTTCATTTCTTATTCCGTTTAAAGTAACTTACTCTATACATTTAAATCTGCAATTTAAGATCTATATTGAATATATTTTAGTGTAAAAAATATTGTCATATAGGGCCCACATATCATATGCATAAGAACAAACTTTGGCATGGTCACATTCCAAATACATCCTCCTTTCACAGAATTTGTCCATGCCCTTGGTTTGGCCCTGGCCAAATTTTGGCTTGGAATAGTGGGGACACAATCGAAACAGATCCTATCAACCTGGCCAATCAATCCAGAAATAACCAGCATACACTTTCCTTTCTCGGAATATGTAAATTCAACAATAAAGTCTATTTTTTTATGTGATAAGATTGGCTACCACAACTTACTTGGGACTAAAAGGCTTTGTTATTGTTGTGGTAAGATTAACACCTGAGTGTGGAATACATGACTGCACGGGCAGCATTAAAATACTTGGGACTAAAAGTCTTATTAGATGGTTGCTGGCTGTTGTGATATGTTCAACATTTGACAATACTACCTTTATTCAATTTTTTCATCAAATATTACAAGTTTATTTTCCAAAATTAATAAGTTTTAAGCTGTGTAAACTTTTATGCAAGTGGAGTATTGAAGAAAATTGCATAAACAAAAGATTGAGAATGTACGAAAGTGATACGAATCTAAGCCAACTTATACTGATTGTGGTTTTTCCCTTTATGGATATATTATAACCTTAACCATGACATCAAAGCCTACAACTCCACATGAAATCCATGGGTACATTGTGTACATATATCAAGTGCAAATGTATTTCAATGGCGGTCATGAAAACTCATGTGTATTGTTTGGTGAGACGTGAATGGAGCAAGCTTACTGGTTCTTGGGAATATGAGTGCCTCGTAAATATTTTTCTTTTACTTTTATGAGTCTGGCCTTTCCAATCCTCACTAAATAGTCCACATGGAAAGTTTGCATGGCTGCAATCTAATGCTCAATATGCCATAGAAAATGTGCACCTCTATCTATCATTCTTTTTTTTGAGTTGCCTTATTGTTGATGATATCTTTCAGGTGAATGGTGTAAATTTAGCAGAGGTACAAGAGGGTGAAGTCACAGTAACTAATTTGCACTCTTCAAATGGTCCTGATTTTATTGTGCACCTAAAGTTTACCGAAATAACAGCAGGTAATATATCTCTTGCATTGAAATTAGGATACAATAATTTTTCTTTATTTGCCTTAGTTTGTTTCCATGTTGTATTCTTAGCTTCTTGTCAAGCCCATGCGCGGTTGAAGTGTGTCTACTTTCCAGTTACAAAGGTATTAACGAATTTGTAATGAGCTATGAACATATTGAAGTGTGTCCATACTAACTTTATGTTCTTTTTAAAGAAAAGAGTCTATAGATTCTATCTTGGAAAAATTAAGGAATAATGGCTATGAAATGAAAGAGAACTTCAACAACTTCTCTCGTGTATCAATTCGTTGACTTAGGCATTTACTTCCTGATGCTAGATAGGTAACTATTAAAGGCACATCCTATTTTAGTCCGGAATTATGATGTGTTCTTTGTGAAACATTTGTCTGATTTAACATAAATAAATAAGAAGCCCATTTTTGGCGCAAAGCATTCTGTCACCTTGCATCCGTACTAATGTTTTTCCTTTACTGGTCTTGCTTTTTAATCTACTCTTGTAGCATCCTAGCATTTCTTTACCTTTCGTGGTTCATGCTAATGAAATCTTACAATTTCTCATAAGCTGCCAGTAGTGAAGATCTTAGCAACTATCATTTTCTGTGTATTTTAATATTGTAATCATGGGACTCATTTTTAAAAAAATTGATTTGGATTATTCCATATACCTTTTGCACAGCTTTGCACGTAAACAAATTAGGTTATCATGATATTGAGCCTGCCTGCTTGCACTTAAATCATTACAGCCCATTTGATTAACTGATTGGCTTGATAACACAATCTGGTACTATGCCAAGATAGAGTTACTCGCAGAACCCTATGTTGCCTCAATTGTTTGATACCTTTTGATAATGCCGATTGCCGACCAGCCCAAAACATCCAATTGGTAAAAATAGTTGATGCACTCGGTATCCTTCAGGGTCTGCCCAATTGACCAAGTTGTCTTTTGGTTTGACTTTGGAGATACTTCTCATTCTCAACTGTAATGATATGTTTCTATTCCCCCTTGTTACGGATCCTAAAGAGGATTCATGCTTGGGAAAATCATAATTGAGAGGAAATTGTTAACTTGATCACAGTGAACTCATAAAATTAATATGATTTGCCTCTTATTTCCAGCACAATAGATACCAATTTCGTTACATGATTTATCTTTTCTTGTGTGGATATTGACAGACTTAATGCATATGAAACTCATAGAGAGCATCCAAACAGATTACTTTTGCATTAACTGCTTGATTTGCCCTTTTCCTTTAATCTTTTTACCACATCATGATTTATTCACTGTAGGGTCCTCTTCCATTCATGGAAGCTAAATACAGAAAAGGCCACAAGGCTGAGTTCTTTAGACGATGCTGCAAGAGGGTAAAATGCTTTGTAGGTAAGCTTAACATACCACTACCTGTTACCAGACAACCAACTTTATCGATGTGTTAACTTGGATAGTTTTGTTCTGAAAAACCAAGAAAGCTACATTTTGGATATTCACTAACTTGTGAACTTAAACTTAGTTTTTCATTAACCTTGCATCTTTTTGGTTTAACTTGGGATAGTTTTGAATTTGACAATCTGTATTTTTGCAACAAACAAGTTTACAAAGTCAAACTGGAAATGCTATGTTGTTTGCACATGCTTATCTTAGTAGACCAAAGTCCAAACATGGCAGTTGTTTTGGCAGTGTGGAGAGGATTGCTTCAAGATCATATATAACCTCACATCCATAGTGGTGATAATTAACCTGCTGGTTATGCCACATCAAACTACACCCAGCCACATACCTTTCCTTGTCATGTGCCTGAAAGTACACCTCCAACTTCTCCTTCAGAGCCTGCAACTCAGCAACAAAGTTTTGTTTGAAAATTCGAAGGGTCCTCTAAGTAAAAACCTGTGTCCTGGTATTAGAAGCTATGTTTGTCTCGATTGTGATTGTTGGTTTGTGAAGAGAGTTGGGTAAACACCACACACCCTAGGAGGGGGGGTGACCTTTCATGTATATAGCTGTACAGTAGAAGCCAAACAGGCTGCAGTTACAATAGGAGCCGAATAGGCTGCAGTTACAACTATTTATAACTAATACCTGCCCGCAGTCGCAGTGGGAGCTTGGCGGACACCAAAACTGGTTCTAAAGTCAGTAAACAACTGTACAGGGAGACCCTTGGTCATAATGTCAGCGTACTGATGGGAGGACGGTACATGTAACAGCCGAACCTGCCCCGAAGTCACCTTCTCACGAACGAAATGGATATCAATCTCAATATGCTTCGTGCGATGGTGATGGACAGGATTGGCCATCATGTAGACCGCGCTAACATTGTCACAGTAGACCACGGTGGTCGTGGTGAGGGGAATATGGAGCTCCTGAAGCAACTGGCGCAACCAACAACACTCAGTCACAACATGTGCAACTGCCCTGTACTCAGCCTCAGCACTGGAGCAGAGACAATCGTCTGGCGTTTAGAGGACCAAGACACCAGATTGTCACCGAGATACACACAGTATCCAGAGGTAGAACGCCTAGAGTCAGGACAACCAGCCCAATCTGCATCAGAATATGCTGTGAGAGTGTCCACACGATCGGCACCAATGTGAAGACCTGATGACAGTGTACCCTTCACATAGCGAAGAATGCGCTTGATGAGTGCAAGATGTGGCTCTCGAGGATCGTGCATGAATAAGCAAACTTGCTGAACAGCATATGCCAGATTAGGACGAGTCAGGGTGAGGTACTACAAGGCACCCGCAATGCTCCTCTACTCTGAAGGGTCTGCAACCGGAGGACCATTTGTAGCGGACAACTTAGACTTGCTATCAACAGGCGTCGAGGTGGAGTGGCACTCGCTCATACCGGCACGCTGAAGTAGGTCCAAAGCATACTGCCGCTGAGACAGAAACAGTCCATCAGAGGTGCGTGTGACCGAGATCCCAAGAAAGTGATGAAGATCACCCAGATCAGTCATAGCGAATTCAGTATGAAGACGCCTGATAATAGAATCAAACAGCTCTGTCGACGAAGCAGTGAGAACAATGTCATCGACATACAAAAGCAGATAAGCGGTGCTCGAGCCGTCCTTGTACAGAAACAAGGAGGTGCCAGAAACCGAAGGAACAAAGCCCAACTGTCGAATATAAGTGGCAAACCACTGGTACCATGCACGAGGAGCCTGCTTCAACCCATAGAGCGACTTCTGCAGAAGACAGGCATAGTCTGGATGAGATGGATCAATAAACCCTGGAGGCTGCTAGCAGTACACTGTCTCATCAAGATTCCCATGGAGAAAGACGTTCTTCACATCAAGCTGATAGATCGGCCAGTGGTGAGAGATAGCAATGCTAAGAACAGTCCTGATAGTCGTCGGCTAGACAACCAGACTGAAAGTCTCATCATAATCAATGCCATGCTGCTGAGAGAAACCACGAACAATCCATCGAGCCTTATGACGTGCAAGAGAGCCATCAGAATGAAACTTGTGCTTATAAATCCACTTTCCTATCACCACATTAGCACCGAGAGGCTGAGGCACAAGACGCCAAGTACCATTGTCAACCAAAGCCTTGAACTCATCTGCCATGGCCGCTCGCCAATTAGGATCAGCAAGGGCGCTGCGATAATTGGCTAGAACGGGAGAAGCCACAACATGATCAGCAGACAAATTCCGGTAGTTGACAGGCGGAATGGTACCGGACTGAAGACGGGTGATGCGTCGGAGGACAGGAGGTGGAGATGAGCCGCGCATGGGCCATGGAGGGGGCGCAAGTGGCTGAAGCACGCGAGCAGTTTCGCTGTACTGCCGCGCGGGCACAGGAGCATGAAGTCGGTGGCTGTAAACCTGACCATAGCAGCTAGGTGGGGCCGCAACCGGAGTAGGTGCTGCTGCCTGCGGTGCAGCAGCCACGGGCACAGGCACAGCAGGAGCAGGCGCTGCTGCTTGCAGTGCAGCAGCCACAGGCGCAGGCGCAGCAGGGGCATCAAAGGGTCCTGGCGGGGGCACAGGGCCACGCCCGCCCGGGCTGGGAGGAGCTGAAGGCCCTGGTGGGGGTACAGAACTGCTCCCACCAGCGTCGAGGACTTCTGGTGGGGGCACAGGGCCACACCCACCAGAAGGAGGCCACGGGTGCTCAACGTCCAAGGAGGACGGAGCATCCGTTGGTGTAGGAGTGCCACGAGCTGCAGGATTAGTAAGACAAGGCACAATATCCATGTCGCCATCAAGCAGAAAATCAAAGGAGGTGGTAGGAATAGGAGGCTCTCTAGTGAAAGGAAAAGTGGACTCATCGAAAACAAAGTGACAAGAGATGATAATCTTACGTGTAGAGAGATCCAAACAGTGATACCCCTTATGAGACGTGGGATATCCTAAGAACACACAGGCAGCCGAGCGAGGGGCGAGTTTATGCTGAGCGGTGGCCTGTAGGTTCGGGTAGCATAAGCACCTGAAGACTCGCAAATGCTCATAAGCAAGAGGTTGTTGGCCCTAATGGATTTTCATTAACTCTCTCGGAGGCCCAAAGGGCAGTCTTGATTCATATATGGACTCCAAACAGCATATTCTAGGGAATATGCTACTAGACCCTTAATACCCCTTTTTAGACTCTTAAGACACCTTAAGACACTGATACAAGCATATTCTAGTGAATATGCTATAACATGACACAAAGACTTAAATAGAAAAGTGGTGCTTTAACATGGCACCAGCCTTCTTCTATCAATTCTCCCCCTAAGTCCTGTGCACGGCGCCCAAGTCTTGTGGAGTCTTCATCATCCCAATCCTGGACCGCAGCTCCTGAAACTTGACTTTCCCAAGGGATTTGGTGAGGAAGTCAGCGAGCTGGTCCTGCGTGCTGATGTAGTTGGCCTTGACGCTCCCATCCTCCAAGCAGCCCCTTATGATGTGATACTTCACCCTAATGTGCTTGCTGCGCTCATGGAAGACGGGGTTCTTCGCCAGGGATAGAGCGGACTTGCTGTCCACCTGGAGCTCCACCTCTTCGGCATCTCTACCAAGGAGATCACCAAGTAGTCAAGCCAGCCAGATCGCCTACGTCAAAGTGGAAGTAGCGGCGATGTACTCTGCCTCACAGCTGGACAGAGCCACCACCTGTTGCTTGACCGACTGCCAGCTGACGAGACACTTGCCGAGGAAGAACATTGTCCTGCTCGTGCTCTTGCTCGTGTCGATGTCGCCGGCGTGGTCGCTGTCGCTATAGCCAATGAGTGTGCCGCGCCGGGACACCTCGGGTAGTGCAGGCCGTAGTCGAGGGTGCCTGTGACATAGCGGATGGTCCTCTTGACGGCTTTCAGATGCTCTGCCGCGGTCACTGCATGAACCGACTGACGTAGATGACGGCGCACGCCAAGTCCAGCCGCGTGTGGGTGAGGTAGCAAGGCTCCCCACAAGGCGCCAGTACTACGTGGCGTCGACCTTCTCCGTGGTGCTGTCGCGGCTCAGGTTCAGCCTCTCCTCCATCGGAGTGAGAGAGGGGTTGCAATCGGTGAGCCCACCTAGCTCAATGATGCGCTTGGCGTAGGCAGTCTGTCGAGACTGGTGCCGGAGTCGTCCTGGTGCACCTCGATCCCCAAGTAGAAGGAGAGGGGCCCCAGGTCGCTCATCTGGAAGACGGCCTTCATCTCCTCCTTGAATGCCTCCACCTCATCATTCTTGGCGCCGATGATCACCAAGTCATTGACGTAGACACCCACCAGCAGGGCATTGCCGCCCTTGCCCTGCCGGTAGATGGCCGCTTCGTGCGCGTTTTGCACGAACCCCATGGACTTGAGGGTCTCGTCTAGCTTGGCGTTCCATGCCCATGGTGCCTGCCGCAAGCCGTAGAGGGCCTTGCGCAGGCGAAGTACCCTGCCCTCCGTGCCGGGGATGACGAATCCTAGCGGCTGGTGGATGTAGACCTCCTCCTTCAAGTCGCCGTTGAGAAAGGCAGACTTGATGTCCATGTGGTGGATGCGCCAGACCTCCTGGGCTGCTAGCGCGAGGAGGAGACGCATGGACTCCATCCATGCGACGGGTGCGAAGGTGTCGTCGAAGTCGACTCCCTCCTGCTGCACGAACCCGCGTCCAACCAGTCTGGCCTTGTGCTTGACGATCGCACCGGCTTCATCTTTCTTCAGCTTGAACACCCACTTGAGGGTGATCGCGCGGTGGCCGGCGGGGAGATCAGCCAGCTCCCAGGTCCGGTTCCTCTTGACGGCGTCCATCTTTAGCTGCATCGCGGCACACCAGGCCGCATGTCCCTCCGCCTCTGCAAAGGAACGCGGCTCGCCATCATCATGCGCCAGGTGCAGCTCCGCCTCCAAGGCGTGCGGTACAAGTCCAGGCACCGGCTGCTCGCCGAGGATGTCCTCCACGGAGCGGTACCGCAGAGGCTCGTCGTCGTGGTACACGTTGACGCGGTCCTCGTCGTTGGAGAGCGGCGTGACGAACTCAACCAAGCGATGCTCGTCGCATACCGAAGCTGGCGGTGTTGAGGATAGAGAAGCAGGTGCTGGCGTAGGTGTATGGGGCGCCAGCGTAGACGTACGCGTCAGTTGCAAGAATGTTTCTTTTAACCTTATGCTGTATATTGAAATGCTTTGTAGAGTTGCAGAGATACAACTGTCATTCAGAAACAGACAACTATAACAGTCTGTCCAGACTTGAACTCTAGGCGTTGTCTGTTCAGTATCGCTGGCTCTTCCACTGATAGTGCTCCTGTGAATATAAGGTTCGTGCTGGGTTGCATACGTATTTGGACTCATAGTAATGTTTGTGTAATTACTTGCTTTCTGGCTTGTTGAACACGGCCAATATATCAGGTGGCCTGCCCTTTCTCATTCAAATTCCTTATTATCTGAAAGTAGGGACTGGATTAACTATGCTCATTTGATTGGTTTTATAATGTTCAGTCAACTAAATTACTTTGGCACATTCCAATGTGTTCTCCTGTGAGGCTGTGAGGTTACTGTTACTAGCATTTTCTGTGCCTCTTTATTCTTATATAAACGAAATGCTTTCAGGTGCACTTGACATTCTGAATTGCTACATGTTTTTATAGTCTCCGAAGTCCGAACAGTCCGTTCAATCTTCATTGATAGTACCAGTATTGCAATTAGGCCCTAATACGGGCTCACACTAGACTTTACTCCAACACGTTCCTCAAAAATGCCCAAAAATGTCCATGATTGCTACAGTCATATGAAGTTCTGCACAGAACTCTTGTTTGCTTCATTTGTTATATTTGTTCCTGCTACATTTACTTTTGCCTTTTCAGTTGATAAGAATTGATATTGCAGGCTTGGATGTCCAGTAAGATGCCTTGCTGTGAAAAGCGTTGATCAATATGGAAATGAAATTCCTTTCCTTGATACGTCTGGAGTTACTATAACTATATTTGATGGTGATGATGTCCTTGCGCATGTTGATGACGTTGAAGTGGAACTCTCATCAGATTCATTAACGATGAACGTCAAGGTATGCCATATGAACATCCATTATCACAATACCGACCATAACTTGGTAATTTTTGATGTTTGAATTATAACCATATTTGACATTGTGCTGTGCATGAAGGATTTTTTGTTTAAAACCAGCAAGTTAGATATACTACAGCCAAAGTATGAGGCGAAGTTGAAGCTATCTTCATTTGATAGTGAGTTCTCTGGTATATGGCCATGTAAAGGTTAGATAACAAGCTTGTTTACTTATCTGTTACATTCATCTATTGCAATTTTATAGTTTCGTTAATCTTTATTTCATGAGGAATTTTTTTATCATACCTTAAGTACCGAGTCTTATTCACATTATAAGAGTTGACATGTTTTCCTGCAGTTAAACGAGGCCTTCCATCAACCATTATTATGGACATGTCCCTCTTCTTGGAAGAGAATTTAACTCCGGGAAGAGTGATTGATAGTTTCCTTCTAGAGGTACCTAATTTACAATCCTAACTTGTACACCACTACTTACCTAAACAAGCATGGTTAATTGGTTATTGCAGATGACCAGTAAGGGCCCAGCATAGCTATTAGAAGTCCTTATGAACCATCGGAACCTATGTATAACTGATAGATAGGTTCTGAGTATCACCGATACGAGATAGGGTACAGCGATATGCCGATACAGCAATAGCTGAAAAATAAGGATACGCCAATAATATATATTTAAATTAACTAATAACCATTACAGCTAAGAACAACCACATTTCTTCCCACACACATCACTCCTGGAAGAGAATCGTTTGGTACATGGTATGGCATGAGAAGGCAAACTAACTGTTCCAGCAAGAGAATCGATTGGTACATGGTACCTCTTCTCGTCTTGAACCTCCATGCGACAAAGAAGCTCTGGAGTGCGATGTCTTGACGCGCGACTGCTTCATGACACTCCTGCAGGCTGCAGCTTTCACTCAAGGTAACGGAGCATGCGCCAGAGTCCTGATGATGCGCGCCTCGTGCCCGCTGCTTCAGATTAATGAGTGAAAAAGACTAATAGAGCATATGTCCGGTAGTGGTAGGACTAATAAGGGCGCTGGGAAGCAGTAGCTCATCATATAAATTTCTCAATTTCCTTTTCTTGCTTTGCAGAACCAATCTTTGCATCGTCACGACACAAGATTTGTTCAGTAGATCGGTGTTGCAATTGTGATACTATTGTTACATTCCATGATTAGAGCATGTTTCAAGGTCCAACCATGTTTGAAAACTGTATGTGAATCATAGTCCTCAATAATATTTAAAGGCATCATACTATTCCATTGTGAATATTTTGGACAAAAAAACTGAGGAACATGCATGAGGCAAAGCACATAAAGTGATTTCATAAAAAAGAGAGTGAGGAGGATTTGTATTGTTCAATTTTCACCGCCGGTCTGTGGCTAAAGCCCGCGGTGAAAATAGTTTTCACCGCCGGCCCGTGGCTAGAACTGGTGGTGGACATCGAATCGGTTATCACCGCCGGCCAGCCGGCGGTGAAAACCATTTTCACCGTCGGTTCCAAGTCCACCTATTTTGAAACCGGTGGTGAAAATGACGGTGGTAAAAATACTTTCTGTAGTAGTGCCTCCTAGGTGAGATACTTCTCCATCAGTGGCGAATCCAGTAGCCAAGCGAAGAGGGGGCTCATCTCCCTTCTCTTCTTCTTCCTCCCCTCTTTTTCTTCATTCTTTGTTTCCAAAAATAGAGGAGGGGTTTAGGGGGGTATCCATTGATTTTGGGGAGGTCGGGGGGGGGGGGGGGGGTGGTTGATCCCGCCTAGGCCCCCTTTAGATCTGCCTTTGTTCTCCACCTACGCATCCCCGCCTGCATTGTTTGGGTTACACACACCAGCAAGTATATAATGCAGCCTCTAACTTTCAACGTATTCAATAAGACAACACACCTCTACACTCCAAACCGTATAAGCGTGTGTTACATTTGTTTCACCTCTAAACTTCCCACTGCAAAAGTGTTTGTTGCATTTATTTCACCTCTAAACTCCAAATTGCAAAAGTGTGTGTTCAACTTGTTTCATCTCTAGACTCCAAACTCCATGTGTATGTTCCGCTTGTTTCACTTCCTACTCCGAAGTGCATAACTGCGTTGCGTGTTCAACTTGCTTCAGTTCAAAATAAACCCCAAACTGATGAGACGGACCTGGACTCTTAGCGGATTTTATTATGTGACAATGAATTGAGATGCATGGTGTGGGTATAAGGTTAGCATGGAATGGGTGGCATTGGATGAAGTGCTTAGGCGGGTGCTTTGCACCACAGATACCTACTGTTTATTTCTATAACAGACACAATTCAGCTGGAGCTTTGTTTGATTAGAGTTGGAAACAATAGGACAAGCCACCTTAAGTGAGCAATTCTTCCTAAGGCAATAAAACTTTACCCACAATTGGTGAAGGTGGACACCTCCGCCTCCATGGTGCTAACCAACTATGGACTACTAGGTGAGACACTTCTCTACCTCCATAGCTCCACCTGTCTTATTTGGGCCACATTCGCCTGCAAGTATACAATGCAACCTCAAACTGGATCCGGCCTTGGTTAGATTCCTCATTTTCCTTCCCATAGTTGAATTTATTGTAACTACCATGATTACCAATCTAGAGTGAAATGGAAACTTTTGACTCCATATTCAATACAACTCTAAACTCCAAATTGCATAAGTGTGCGTGTGTTGCATTTGTTTCACCTCTAAACTCCAAATTGTACGTGTGTACTCAACTTGCTTCACCTCTAGACTCCAAACTGCATGTGTGCATTCCACTTGTTTCACCTCTTACTCCGAATTACATAAGTGTGTGTTCAGCTTGTTGCAATTCTAAATAAACTCCAAACTTGACGAGAGATGGACATGATCTCTTAGAGAATTTTATCATGTGAGGGAATGCTTTGAAATCACCATTGTGCGTGTATGAGGTCAGTGTGGAACGATTATCATCAAACAATTTGCTTAGGCGATGGTGTGGTTATTTTGGGCACAGCAGCTGTACTTAGTATATTTCCGTAACACCTGCCATTTACGTTACAATCTTGTTTGATAAGAGTTGTCAACAATAAGATAAGCCACATTGTTTGAGTGATTCATTTCTAAAGCAATGAAGCTTTACCCACCATTAGCAGAGGTGGACACCTCAACCTCCACAGTGCTCACCAATGACGCCCTCCTAGGTGAGATCCTTCTTCACCTCACCAGTGATGGGCTCTTAGGTGAGATCCTTCTTCACCTACACAGCCCCACCAACATTTTTTGGGCTGCACTCACTTGCAAGTATATAGTGCAACCTCAATCACTCCGGAGTGAAGTGGAAAATTTCAATGTAAATGCACCTCTACACTCCAAACCGCGTAAAGTGTTGTGTTGCATTTGTTTAACATCTTTACACCAAACTGCATGAGTTCGTTCCACTTGTTTTACCTTGTCTCCAAACTGCATGTGTACATTCCACTTATTTCACCTCTAATCTCCAAATTACATTAGTGTGTGTTCAACTTGTTTCAATTCTAAAACTCCAAACTTTTTGAGCAATGGATCTGGTCTCTTAGTGGATTTTATTTTATGATGGAATGCTTTGTGATCATCATCATGATATGGGTATGAGATCACTGTGCAACATGTGGCATCGGTTGAAGTGTTAGGCAGAGTTTGTACCACAGATGTATATAATTTATTTATGTAATAGCTGCCATTCATCTGATGAGATAAGCCACCCTGAGTGAGCAATCATTTCTATGGAGACGAAGCGCTTTACCCACCATTCACGGAGAACGACGCCTATGCCTCCATGGCGCTCATCAACGATAGCCTCTAGGGCTATCATTCTCCGCCTGCACAGTGCCACTTGCCTTGTTTGGGCCACACTCACCAGTTAGTAACCAATGCAACTTTGATCCATACCAATACGTCCATAGATTCTTTGTTAGTGAGCACCAACATTCAGTTCCTCTTATCTTCCGAATCATTCAGAATCTGGCCCAGCCCATCTTCTTAAAGAATAGACTGCAGCTTCATGGAGGGAGACAATTGTTTTGAGAATAGCATGAACATGTTGAAACAAATGCAGGATTACTGAAAATATAAGGTACCGAGAACAGAAGGCAGGAATTGCTTAATTTGTCCACACCACATACGCTTTGGTCACAAGGTATTAGTTTACAAACTAAACATTCCCCATTGTCACTCACAGATTCACAGGATAAAACCGATTTGCTTCTTGGCCACACAGATCATGTCATGAACTCACAGTTGTTTTTCTTTCATATGATTGCAGGAACTGTTCATATTAGCTTATTATTTAATTGTGGAATTCCTCTTCTCTGGAAGTAAAATGACACATTCAAAGTGAGGTACTAAGTACTAACCCAATAAAGGCATCACAAACATTTTACACCAAGTGGAGGACACACGATCATGTCACGGCCACTCAAATCTTTTTTATTTGTTCTCCGTTCACATTACCTCAATGCCGAAATAAGGTACACCGTGACCAGTGACGAAGTAATTCAAAGAGAGACCGTTCTAGGGAAGGCAAAGTGACATCACTCCTCTTGATTACGTTCTTCCCTCAACGCTGGGAAGATTGGAGGCCAAACCATCATAAAGGGAAACACCTTTGTGCCACTCACAGGAAGCATCGTCGGCATCTCCTCGTATACTTCCTCCATCCTGGTCTTCACATGCAGATACATGAGCCGCGTACTTGTCTTCAGCCCCAAGAGCACAAATTCTGCATTGTCATCAACCGCAGGCACCGAAACATCCTCCCCACGGTTGCACGCCTCGTGCACATGAATCGTATCACCCACCAGCACCCAGTCGCCTACGCCATTGCTGCCAATCCTGTGGTGCCAGACGCTGAGCAGGGAACCCTTGGCATGGACGAGGAAGAGCCCCAAATCTTCGCTGCGTGAGACCTTCAAGTTCCTGTTCGTTGCGCTGCCCGGAAGCCGGATGGTAGAGATGCTCGCCGCCGCCGTGTCCAGCTCGAGAATAATGCACCGATGCATAGTAATAATGTGGACTTTCCCCTGGACCGGCGGCAGAATGTAAATGTCCTCGATGCAGCCAAATGCAAGGTAATGGCACGGCAGGGAGCTGGAGCTCTATTGCTGCCGTGGTGCAGACGACGCCCCAGACGCCAGATGCCATGGCGAGTACTTGTGCTTGTACCTTGGTATTTGTAAGCACCACCTCCACCACGACGGCGCCGTCGTCGCGGCCATCCTCGGCGTGGAAGAACCACACAGAAGCATGGTCCAGGAGCTTCGACGACGGCGTGGGGAAGGCCGCGCGCCGCATCGCGTGCAGCGGGCTGAGCACCCGGTGCACAGGCGTGCAGCCGTCACAGACGAGGAGGTGGCAGTTCCGGGCGGCCCAGATGGTGAAGCGGCCGCTGGCGGAGCTGGCGCGGCGGACGGCGGCGGCAAGCTCCGGGGCCCGTGAGACAGGGATGAACCTGGGGCGACAGTCCATGCCGGACTCGGCGTAGAAGCCGAGGAGGCGGGGCGGGTGGCGCCGGCGGAAGCTGCGGAGTCGGAGGCGATGCGGAGCCAGCGCTTGGAGACGAGGGCGGCGTGGACGAGGAAGGTGGGGAAGCCGAGGCGGAGGAGGATCTCGCGGAGGAGGTCGTCGGAGCCGAACACCGCCGAGGTCGCGGGCGACGGTAGCTGCGCGTCGCCTTCCATTGTTCCGTGGATGGCGGTGATGGGATTGGAGGGGACGGGACGGTTCAGGGTAATCAGAATTCAGGATGGAGGCGAGGACGATGGCCGTGAGCCGGCGGCGGTGGAAGGGGTGGCTAGCTCGTTGTGCACATGGCGGCAGAGGAGGAGGGTTTTGTTGGGAGATCGGGAGATTCTGAAGCGGCCGCGAATATACCTGGCGTTCCACGATAAGTAAGATGCCGAAGCTCCTCCTCACGCTTCTGTGCCTCCTTGAACTTCTGTACGCGACGACCATTGAAGCATGCTTTTCCCGCATGGAAGTGGCCTTCCGATTTTGGTCCACCACAAGTGTCAACTGCCTCGAGCGAGCACGAAGTCGGTTGCCACCTTACAGCACGCGCGGTGTCTAGGCGCCGAGGAGAGAGTGTGCATCTCCTCATCCTTGTCGACAGTCGTCTCCGGCCTTGAAGGTAGCCCCCTATTCCAAGCGTTGCGCTAGCATCTCCAGGTGAGCAGGGAGTGGCGACTCATACATACTACCCCATATTGGCCTAGGAGTAACTTGAGCATTTGAACCACATTGACAGCATGGAGCTCATGGCGCGAGCGGCCAGAGGACGCGTTCGCGTTTATCTGCTCGTTGCCACCATTGTTCTCAGGATTTTCTCTATAGATCCCCGGACTCAAGATATTCTCTACGGATCCCCAGAACTCGCTATGTTCGGTTCAACTGGACGACAGCTCGTCCGTGGGCCCTGGACTCCTGCCGCTACACTAGCTGCTGCCTATATAAGGACCTGAACACCTCAGGAATGGAGGGTGGGCACCTATAAACAACACCATTAACCAGGAGGCAGAGGCAGGTCCAGATCAAGATGCATTGGCAAAGCCGGAAGCTGTGGCAGCTGCGTATTGCCAAGCTATCTACACCAAGCCATTGCACCTCGCCAGGACGCATCTACGACGCCCTGTGCTATCACTACACCAAGCAGGACAATGAGAACCTGAGCCAAGAGAGAAGCAAGGAAAAGGACAGCACAGCAAGATGGCAGCTTGAAGTAGAGATCAACATATAAGTCTGATGGTGTTTTGAACTTAAGACGCTTCTTCTCTTTGCCGATCAGTGCCACATGATTATTCATCTCACCGCGGGGCATGGTAAATTCACCAATGTTACCACCGTGTGACTTATCTTTATCGGAAGCTTCGAGGTTTTCCGGGGTGATGCCCACCAGACACCAAAGCTCCTCATGCTTCTGTGCCTCCTTCAGCTTTTGCTCCTACTCGATGACCATCCAAGCATACTTCTCCTGCATGGAAGTGGCCTTCCGACTTTGGTCCACCAGTTCCACTCGACTGCCTTGAACGAGCATGAAGTTGGCCGCCACCTCAGACCATGTGGTTTCAAGGCGCTGTAGGGTAGAGTGTGCATCCTCCTCGTCCTTGTTGAGGGTCATCTCCTCGAAGGTAGCCCCATATTGTGCTGCGCTAGCATCCCCAAGGGTGTTGTCAGCAGCTCCAAGACAGTAGGGAGTGGCGACTCGGAGTTTCTAGCCAATTGGCCCATGAGTAACTTGAGCACTTGAACCGCCTTGACACCATTGAGTGTTGTTTTCTTTAGAAAGTAGAGGAGACGAGCAAGGTCAGCATGAACTATGTCTGTAGAATGCTCTTCCTCTAGAGTTCCCATTGGAAGTATGAAGCTCGGCCTGTTCAACAGGCTTGTCATCCACGGCGCGGATCGAATGGACGATGAAATAGGTGTCAGTCTTCTTCTTTGTTACACTATAAAAAACGATTTGTAGAGGTGTCACCCTTTTCCTAAGGGCGGCCCAAAAGATAACCCGCTCCTACAAATGGAGCGGGGTTACTATAGCAATTCACTCGCCCATAGAAATGTATTTTTAGATGGCGTTACCCATTTGTAGAAATGATCACCATTTTTAGGGGCGGGTGGCGCCATCACCCACCATGGAAATAGTGTCCATTTCTAGTGGCGGGTGATGACCCCACCCGCCCATAAAAATGTATTTCTAGGGGTGGGTGATGGCATGACTAGCCACTACAAATGGTGCCACACAAAAAAATTCATAACTTTTCATATGATCTCGGATGAAGTCAAACTTTATACCAAAATTGTAGAGATTGACGAGACCTAAAATTTTGTAGTTGATAAATTTTTCATTTAAGGTAATTTAATAGTCCAAAAAATTATTATAAATTCTCTAATAGCTATGACTATATAGTATCTCATACAACTCAAGTCATACTTTGAGATTTCCACAATCTTAACCTTTATATACACTGAAATATACTTGGTATATTTTTTTCTGTATCTATAGTTCACAATAACCATAGTGTAGAAGTTTTACTTTTTTATTTGTTTTACTATATTTAAAGAATTAAATAAATTTTTGGAATAATATAGAAAAATATTTTTAAGGGCGGGTGATGGCGTCACCCGCCCCTGGAAATGGATTTCTAGGGATGAGTGATGGTGTCAGCCGATCCTACAAATCGATTTTGGAGTTAATGCAAAAGAATAGCATCCCTCATAGAATCAAAGTGACTGTGTGGTGTGGTGGAGAGGATGGTACGTGCGAGGCTTAAGGTAAGCGGTTCGAATCCGGCTTATGCAAGTGTGCATATTTCATCAAAAAATTGTACCTCGGTAGAGAGGGGCTTGTGGTGGTGGCTGGTTGGCTGGGATATTTTTTCTTTTTTATTTTGCTGTTTTCAAATTTTTTCTATTTTTTTTATTTTCTGAAAATTGATTTGTAGGGGCGGGTGCGTTACTGCCCCTAGAAATACATTTTTACCCGCCTAAAAAATATTTTTGCAGTAGTGTTAGATTGCGCAGTTGCTCTAAAAGAGCGAGCGTTCTCCTCTCGGTCCCAGCCTGCTTCGGGAGTGGGATCGTGTCCTCTGGAGGGTCTGTTCGTAAAGCGGGACCACATCCTTTGTCTTTAGCATCCTAGCCTGCTCTGAGCAGCAGGTGGTCATAATCATCACCTGCATTATGCATGATCACTAGAATCTAGTGTGAAGAGATGCGGGGTGGTAAAGGCCTTTAAAATTTAGTATAGATAATTTAAGGGTCGAGCTCTAATAGGGTGAGACTCTAATCTTATATAATTTTATATTAAACATATATAAGAACTAAGTTGGATTGTGAAGAGATCAGTGGGTCCATGATCTATTACCATCCCTAATAAAGAGATGACGCAATCTGACCTTATCTCTACTACTAAAAAGCCATTAAAGGTGGGAACGGGCTCGTAGCCCAGTGGTGTGCGCTGCGGTTGTGCAGGCCACCTGCCCGGGTTCGATGCCCAGTATCGGCACCCGGGTGTCTCACCGGAGCTTGCCCCTGGCCCCAAAAAAATAATTTGCAGGAACCTCACGCGTGTGGAACCATAAGGGTAGAGCGACATGCCCATCGTCTACGGAGTCCATGAGTCTTGGGTGATCTCTTCAAGGTCGCGTGGTATGTATAGGTTTGTAGGTCTAGTGTGCGCCTAGGGGTGTGAATTAGTGTGAGTGTGAAGTGTGATGTGCGTTTGTAGGTCTAGTGTGCGCCTAGGGGTGTGAATTAGTGTGAGTGTGAAGTGTGATGTGCGTTTGGACGTGCGTTCAGATACTACAGCTTGTACGTGCAGTTATGAGGTCTAAAAAAAGCCATTAAGGGTGACCTAATCCCTGGTGCGACCTACGTCGCCCACCAGGTTTCATCCAACCTTCGACGACCGTGATTCATCTGTTTGAAATTGCACTTCATCTACTGCCAGCGTTTGAATCCATCCGGGACGCCCGCTGCTGTTAGTTTGTTTCAAAAAATGCGATAATTACAGTCTCCTTCCTTATCACGTTCACGTTGTTAGGGTACAGAAGTAAACCCTGAATCCAAAACCCATATTTATTTTCGGTTTGGCGCCCCGTCTCATCTTCACCGGCCGGCGCTCCACGACCACCATCTACGGCGCATGCGTCCATTGCCCTCGGCGTCTGCGGCCACCGTGTCCCCGGCGTCTGCGACCATCGTGCCCCCAGCCACCATCCCGTGCCTCCGCACACCGTGCCGCCAGACAGCGTGCAACGTCGGTCCGTCACCGGCCGGCGTTCCATGACCACCATCCTCGGCGTCTGCGGCCAGTGTCCTCGACGTCTGCGGCCGCAGTCTCACGCGTCCTCCGACCAAAACATCCTGAGAGCCGATCTGACCACGTAAGTATTGTTTGCGTTTGATGTCCAGTTTTGTTCTTGACGAAATCTTACAATACAACTTTGATTTGCTAAATTGTGTGCAAGCAGATGGATCCTCTCCACAATACCAAAGGTGCAAGCAGTTTTGTTCTTTTTTGATCCTCTCAACAATACCAAAAATGCTCTTCTTACTCGGCCATCTGTGTCTCTTCTAACTGCAGGGATTCTTGTTGATGCGCGTGATGATTGAAGAGAACGGGAGCGAGTCCGTTCTGCGTCCATGCAGATGAGCAAAGGGAGGAAAAAAAACAGGAAGCGGCGTGAGGCATACAAGAGGAAGAAGTGTTATGCAGACAACAAGGAAAATAATCCAGGTTTGCAGAGTTGGTTTGAACGTGACAATTTGATCTTGCGCACACCACTCTTTGTTCTTTTCCACAAATGAATGCCCGTGTATCTTTTTCTAAAACCCACTGCAGATGGTAATTTCCAGGATTTGAATAGAAGTGATCCTAAAACTAATGCATCCAACGCCTGCGTTACTTCTAACGTGCCTGAACACCGAACGGGTATGAGTTGTCAGCGCGCTCCCTCTAACAGTGCCTTTTTTTCTGAGAGTTGATATGCAATTTTCTACGGCACATGACACCATCATCTTTGTCTTTAGGATCCACTGGGCTCGGACGTCAAAGTGATGGAATCCTGTCTGCCTTTGAGGACGATGAAAAAAAGGATTGAAAGAAACAAGAAGAGGCGTGAAGCTTATCGCTTGAAGAAAGCTGAAACACAACGAAAATCAGTTTCTGAAGGTGTGTGTAGTTTGCCCGTTCAGAACACATCTCTTCCCTGCATAACGAAGTTGCCATGTATAGCTTTCCCGTCTAAAACTACAATTTATCTTTGATATCCTCGCAGCTGCACAGTATGTTCCACCCATCACCGGCACTCCTGTCATCGATCATCACACAGGTGAGAGTGAGTGTCATGTTCAGACTATTTATGTTAGCAATTTTAACGGGCTAATATCTATTCCATATTTTTTTCTGTCCGTTCCAAAGTTACTGTTGTCCAGCAGACGATCAACGTGTGGCACCTATCACTTGCAATCCTGCGGTTACCGAGCAGCCTTCAGGTATTTGTGGCAGTCAAATTCAAAATTACTTTTATAGTGGAGTTTGTGTCACTGTATTTAAAAGGTTGTTTGCACGTTTTCACAGTTGTCGTATGCACCGGAGCCTCTGAACATACGACAGGTAATAGTAGTAGATATTGCTAATTATATTGAGGACCATTATTAATCAGTTGCAATTATTTTGTTTGCCCAGCAGCTGATCAACGTGTTGTACCTATCGTTTGCAAACCAGCGGCCACCGAGCACCCTGCAGGTATGAGTCGGTGTCCTGTTCAAACAATATTTACGTTAGGTGTTTTGTCAGCTAAATATTAACCTCTCCTTAATTTTTCTGTATGTTGAAATGATGAAGTTTGCCCAGCAGCCGAACACCATGTAGCTCCTGACACTTGCAGTCCTACATCCAACGAGCACACTTCAGGTATTAGTGCCTGTCAAGTTTTAAGTCACCTTTTTGTTATGGAGTCTGTGGCCGCTTCTAATATTTTGCAAACCCGTCTTCACAGTCGCCGTATGCAATGAATCAGTTGAACATGCAGCGTCCAAACCATGCACTCTTACATTGACTGCGCATACACAGCAGGTATGAGTGGCTTCCCCGTTCAATCTGGTTTTTAGAAGTAAAATTTTGAGAAAAAACCCGTACCTGGTGAATTCTAAGTTGTGTTTATATAAGTACAAATGGAAATTGCAGATGTTTGGTAATGTGATCCGTATTTTTAAAATTTACAGTACTTGGCTGTCAACACCCGAGCAATGTTTTCATCTTGCTTTAATTCTAAGTTGTGTTTTTATAAGTATAAATGGAAATTGCAGCAGTTTGGTGATGTGATCCATAATTTTTAATTTACAGTGCTTGGTTGTCAACACTTGACCGCTTGTGCGGATACCTCAAGTGTTAGTATTAAAGCCTGTCGGATAAAAGAGTTGACCGATGAACAACGGGCCCTTAAGAATAAATAGCATCGTGAATTATACCACAAGAAAAAACAAGCCGTGTGACGTAGATTGAAGAAAGTGCAGGAAGCAACGGGACCGAGAAGCATATCATGCAAAGACGGAAGCCGGCCAGATGTCAAGTGAAAAGTCTAAGCCTAAGAAGACAGGTGAAGAACTTAACAAAGCCTATAAGAGAAGATTGAAAGATTTTCATGAAAACAATCTACAACCTGATTCCATCGCCATGGAAAATCCTTAATTTATCCCTGAGATCATGCACTCCCTTGAAGGTCAATCCACCTTAGGGACTGAAGATTGGGTTATCCCTTGAAGGTCAATCCACCGAACTATTGAAGAAACCATTGAGTTGCCTTCCACACGCCAAGTCCGACCGAAGCGTGTTTCTAGGGAGAGATAAAACCTATTAGCCCGGCGCAATCTTCTATTTCAAGCAACCATAGGTAGAAAGAACATGGGTTCTGCCGATAAAGTACCGAAGCAGCGGATGCTCCAACGCAGTCTATCATCGCTAACACTGGTGAACACCTTTTATATCTTAGCCTGATCCATTCAAACCATTATTATTGATCACTAAAGAGATTTTTTATCTATATAGGAGTATCGTGTCCCAAACGAGCGCACCCCACAATTCCCTAGACACAAGAATCGGTTGTTAATGCAGGTAAACTACCAACATACTTTAATCCTTTTATAACATTAATTTTCTTGGTGTCTAACTCTACAGCGCACATGTCAACTGACCATTAATTTTACTGTTAAAATTTTATTCTCAAGGTCTTCAACATTTTGAAAAATGGCATGATCATGCACTCCCTTGATTGCATGACGACAAACATGCAGAGGATGAGGGTTACCTTTTTGCCGGGCAAGGTATTTGTACTAGAAGCCAAGTAAGCTTAAATTTATATCATCTTTTAAAATATTTATTATATTCAATACAGAGGAAGATGATAAGGTCGATGTGGAACTCAATCTTGATGATGGAGATAATGGTGTTGTAGATGAGTTGGATCCCTATGATAAGGTCTATGCTAATGTACCATCTGAGACGCATAAGTTAAAGGCTGTGGAAAATTGCGAACACTGCAATGCGAAGAAGTTTGAGTTCCAGACACCAGGTTTCTGTTGTCACAGTGGGAGGATTCATTTATCCACACCTGACACTCCAGTTGAACTTATGGAGCTGTGGACGGGTTCGAATGCTGTTGCAAGGCACTTCCGTGCCAACTTTAGATTCTTTAATGGCCATTTTTCATTTACCTCACTATACTGTCACCTTGATCACATATACGTTCCGTGCCCATGGTCAAATTTACCACAAAATGTTCGTTTGGTAAAGAAGAGGGTACTAAACCAAGACATCTTGAGTTGTATTTCTATGATGATGATCCTTCGCTTGAGCTTCGTTGTCGTAGATGTCGAGAAGATTGCCTAAAGAAAGACAAGGAAGTCGTTGAGAGGTTGGTAGCGATCTTGCGGGGCAACCCATACTCTGAGCATCTTAGGGCTTTGGGTGCAGTTGATGATCTGGAAGATTACCACGTGACATTGAATCTTGACCAAAGGTTGGACCAGCGACCTACAATGTACCAATCTCATCAGAGGTTGTCGCTATTTGGATAGAGGGTAGCGAGCGTCACGGGCAGTTAGAACATAGTGTTGCGCTCCAAGGGAAGGATAGATCTATTCATGGAATTCGATCATACCATGGTTGCAATGATGCCTTGTCATACCCTCTATTGATCCCAAGCGGTGAGCTTAGGTGGCACAATTGCATCCCAAAGGTGGGAGTCACAGCGGAGCAAGTAAATGCTGCTCGTGAAGTGCGAAAGGCACATGCAGGCGGCGAGGATCTAGGTACGTTGTGAATGGCATGCACTTATATGTTTATTTTATTTAATAAAGCTTTGTATGTGGTTTGGTAATTATAGTGATATTTTTTTATTTGTGTACGTAGTGCTGGAAATTTATGTGTATCAGTGTGTGACTACTATTGTTACAAATTTCAAATGCGTCCTGGCATTTTCAACCCAATATTATTGGGCAAGTGACTTTTCCAGCAATTTGCCATTGACACTTATATTAAGATTGAAAGCTCACGATTAGACTACATTAGGAACAATTAGGATAGTCTGAGGGCTGACCTATACCATGGTTTGGTCGATAGCCTGCAGGCTGGTGAGGGCCGAGCCGATGCTGTTGGAAGAGGTTCGTACTGTTCTTTCAACGTCATTCATTGAAGGTCCTCGTGACATGAGGCGTCGGTACATGGATGCAATGGCACATGTACGCAAGTATGGTAAAACAGATATCTTCCTAAGAATGACTTGCAATCCTAATTGGGATGAGATCAAGAATGAACTATACCCAGGCCAGTCAGCTCAAGATCGACCCGATCCTGTAACCCGTGTGTTCAGGGCGAAACTTGAGGCGATGAAGAAGAAGTTGTTGAAGAAAGAATTACTTAGAAAGGTTCGGGCCTACGTGTACGTTGTGGAGTTTCAGAAGAGAGGTCTACCACACACTCACTTCTTGCTAATAATGAAAAGAAAGTGGAAGCTCACCTGTCCCGATCTGCATGGCCGACTTATATCTGATGAGCTGCCAAACAAGAAGAAATATCCAGAGCTGTACAAGATGGTGACTAAGCATATGATGCATGGGCCGTGCGATGTGCTAAATCCAAATTGCCCATCTACTAAGGGGCGCTCTTCATGCAAGAATCATTATCCGCGTCCATTTGCCAAGTCCACTTCACATGGCAAAGATTCCTACCCTATCTATCGTCGCCGTGACAATGGTTGTAAAGAGAAAATTCGAGGTCATGAGCTTGACAATCGATGGGTTGTCCCTTATAACCCATATCTTCTGCATGCATTCAATTGTCACATAAATGTTGAGGCATGTAACATCATTAAATTAGTGAAATATTTATTCAAGTACGTATACAAAGGAAACGATCGGGCTTCTATAGTTGTTAGGGAGTCTAATCAGACTGATGATAATGGTAGCGTTGATGAGATGAAGGCATATAGAGATGCTCGATGGGTGACCCCTCCCGAATCGTTATGGAGGATATATGGTTTTGACCTTAGTAAGCATTACCCCTCCATGCAACAACTGCAGCTCCATCTTCCCGACATGCACATGGTGTCACTCCACGATCGTCAAAAAATTGAACACGTTGTTAATAAACCTGGCACAGATGAATCAATGTTGACAGTATATTTTAAAGCAAACAGGTTGCACGAGTTTGCTCGCAACATATTGTATCATGATTTTCCAAAATTGTTCACATGACATTCCGATAGAAATTTTTGGAAACCAAGGGAATGACCAAACACTGGGCAAGTTGGGAGAATCGTCTCAGCTCATCCATCTGAAGGTGAGTGGTACTATCTCCGAATTCTCCTAAATCACGTGGTTGGTGCAACTTCATTTGAAGATTTGAGAACCGTTGATGGCATGATACAACCTTCTTTCCATAAAACTTGCGAGAAAAAAGGGTTGATTGAGCAAGACAACACACTTGATGAGTGTCTTTGTGAAGCTGCCACGTATCAAATGCCATCATCACTACGAAGGCTTTTTGCAACAATATTGGTATTTTGTGAACTGAGCGATGTGTCCGCACTCTGGCAGAAACACTTGCACGCAATGTCTAAGGATTATCGTTGCAATAATCCATCAGATGCTATCATGGAGCAGATGGTCCTGGTTGATATTAGAAACATGTTGCAATCAATGGGGAAGGATATAAAATCATTCCCTCTCCCTGAGATTGACAACAATTATGATGACGCCTGTGGTATTCCACGGGAGATATTCGAGGAATCAATCAAAGAGAACACCGAGGATGATGTGGTCTTGTCGGAGTCCTTTAATAACGAGCAAAGGGCTGCTTACGATGATATCATGTCAGCTATTGAAACAAACGATGGCGCTTGTTTTTTGTGGATGGCCCTGGTGGCACTGGGAAAACATTCTTGTACAGGGCTTTACTTGCTAAAGTCCGCAGTCAGAACAAGATTGCTGTTGCGATGATTACATCTGGGGTTGCTGCTTCCATAATGCCTTGTGGGAGGAGAACTGCACATTCATGTTTCAAGATTCCACTTACCATTGATGATGGTGGATATTGTAGGTTCACCAAGCAAAGTGGTACATCGACTCTGCTACGTACAACGTCTCTGATTATTTGGGATGAGGCTTCTATGATCAAGAAACAAGCAGTGGAGGCGTTGGACAATAGCTTGCGTGATATAATGGATAGGTCGGATTTGCCATTTGGTGGGAAGACTGTTGTGTTTGGGGGAGACTTCAGGCAGGTCCTGCTGGTTGTCAGGAGGGGCTCGGGGGCTCAGATAGTGGATACTTCGTTACACATGTCATACCTTTGGGATCACATGCGTCACGCCTAAAGCTTGTGCGCAACATGAGAGCGCATAGTGACCCATGGTTTGCTTAATATCTTTTGCGCATTGGCAATGGAACAAAGGAGGCTAATGCTGACGGCGATGTTCATCTCCCAGATGAAATTTGTGTGCCATATACTGGAGATGGCAATGATCTTGATAGGTTAATACAAAGTATCTTCCCAAATCTTAATGAAAATATGACCGACAAGGACTACATCATTTATAGAGCCATTTTGTCTACACGCAACGATTGGGTTGATAGAATTAATATGAAGATGATCAATAGTTTTCAAGGTGGGGAGGTGGAGTATCATAGTTTTGATTCTGCTGTAGATGATCCACACAACTACTATCCATCGGAGTTTCTTAACACCCTTACCCCCAATGGATTGCCTCCACTCGTGTTAAAGCTCAAGGTTGGCTGTCCAATCATATTGCTTTAGAATATTGATCCAGTGAATGGACTCTGTAATGGTATAAGGCTGGTCGTACGAGGGTTCCAAAGAAATACTATCGATGCTGAATTCATGCTGTGGGCCAACATCCTCCCTCGCATACCCTTCTGTCCGTCTGATGATGAAATGTTCCCGTTTCAGTTCAAAAGAAAACAGTTCCCTATCAGGCTCAGCTTTGCGATGACTATGAACAAGTCACAAAGTCAAACTATCCCTAACGTCGGTGTCTACCTCCCGGAGCCCATGTTCTCGCATGGACAACTATATGTTGAAATGTCAAGAGCAAATGCTAGAACAAATATCAAGATTCTTGCTACCCCCTAATGCGGGCGAGTTCGATGAAGAAGCTAAAAAGGAGAAGAAAAATGCTAAAAATAAAGTGAAGGATAAAAGTTCTAAGAAGAGAAAAAAATACCATAACAATGAATGGCACTTTCACCAAGAATATTGTGTACAAGGAGATATTAACACTATAGTCTCAAGGTAAATGTGTATTTACTTATTTTTGGGAATTATTTTAATTATAAAAATGATGGATATATAGCTTAATCTAATATTTGATTGTTTACAAATGATAGGAAGGAGTAATGGTGGGAAGTGCACTCAGATTTCAACATGTTTGTTAGCAGCGACACAATGGAAGCATGGTAGATGTGCTAGTAGCAGTGACACAACTCGGATTTCCTCATCCATGTGTACATGGATATTTAATCTAACTTTGTTGGAACTGGGGTATATGTGCTGATTATACATCATATATTTCTGATCAATTTTTTTGTTATGATCTCCTAACTTTTACTCCGCAATTGATGTTTGTTGAGGATTCATAGTTAACCATCACCGGTTTCTAACATATTTCAACTAATATAATTCATGCACCACAGCTTAAGAAACATGCAACTCCAACCTCGCGTGCAGAGCCGGTTGCTTGCAGCTCCAACCTGAGTCTCGAGGCGAGTGTCATGCCGCGAGTTCGCAGCGGCCTCCTGGAAAATTTTTGGCGCACTCTGCGGCCTCCTGCAGCAACCACTGCAATTTAGGGTGTGTTTGGTTGGGCTTTCCAACCTACTTTTGCTTTTGCAAAAGCCAAAAGCCAACCAAAGGGCTCAAAAGCCCTAGGCTTTTGCCCAAAAGCAGCTTTCACTGCAATAAAAATGCAAAAGCACCTCTCCCCCTGTTTTTAGTGGTTTTCTGGGCAAAAAATTACCCACCTGCCACTGGTAATGAAAAAACGGTTCACTCTTCTATTCCGTCCGACCCCCCGACTCCCACCCGTCCGAACCCTCCCGTCCGCTCGTCGCCTCCTACCCGCGGCTAGGTTGGGCCACCGCCGCCCCCCAGCGCCGGTCCGCCGGCCGGCCGCCCCTCCAGCCCGGCCGCCATCCCTGCGCCGCCGTCCCAGTCTGCCCGCTGGCCGCCTCCAGGCCGGACAGCCCCCGGTTGGAGCCCCAACGCTGCATCCAGGCCGACCGCCGCCCCTGCTCGCCTCCAGCCCGACCGCCGCCCCTACGCCACCTCTACCCCGGCCGCCGCCCCTGCACCGCCTCCGTTCAGCCTACCGGCCTTCATCCCAGTCTGCCCGCAGTCCGCCGTACCCCAGCCGCCGCCCCTGCACCGCCTCCGTTCAGCCTGCCGGCCTTCGTCCCAGTCCGCTCGCAGTCCGCCGTCAGCTTCGGATTCATTCCGCTGGCAGTGCACTGCAGGTAGTCTTCCTCCTCTATATTTTCCCCCCTTAGTCCAAAATTGTTGCTTTGTACATTGGAGAATAGGAGAGAAAGTTTGGTTCAAGAATGTATGATTTTTGGTGAATTGGAGGATGTGTGATTAGAATATGCATTATGTGTTTGGCAAGGCACATGTTAGTGGGTCTTCCGCATCATGTCCTAGAGATATATCCTTTGATGATGCAAGTGATGAGGATGAGGATATGGTACGAAAACCTGTAGAGAATGTTGAGAAGACAAGAAACACAGGAAAATGGAAACGCAAGGGGTCATCCACTGGTGCTGAGGAGAAGGATGAGAAGTGTTGGTGCTTTACCGCCACGCCCACCGAGGGATACCCCCGAGGTGGTAAGTTTTTAGGTTGGGTGTCGCCGAGATCAGGAACTCGAAGGTGCAAAGGAACACAAGGTTTTAGACAGGTTCGAGCCGTTGAGAGCATAATACCCTACGTCCTGTGTGGTTTGTATTGCCTTTGATGGTGATTGTCCCCGAGGGGGTCCCTGTCCGCCCTTATATAGTCCGGGGGACAGGTTTAGATGAGAATCCTAGTCGGGTACAAGCCAAGGAGTCTTATCCGAGTACTTCATGGGTAGCTTCCTACCGTGTCCGACTAGTCTAACTACTGTATGAGTAATCCTACTGCATTACGAGTAGTTACAACAGATGTAGCCGTGCCTCTTTACGTATCCTAGGTGAAGTGTGCCACGTGGACAGTACCGTGTGCCTAGGTCCGACAAGCCCCTGAGCTCTTCGTAGCCGAGTACTACAGGCATCCGAGTACTTCTGAAGGTGTCTTCGAGTTCTCGTGAACTCCATCTTGAAGGTGTCCTTCGAGTACTTCCTTGGTAGCATCGAAGCTGTGAGGTGCTCATGCCCCGAGTAGTTGTCCAGTCTTCTTTATATGGGGTGCGAATAAATTTGCACTCCATATGGAGTAGCCCCCGAGCCTTAGGTTGACTCGTAGAATCAGGCTGAGGGTCAATTTGAGTCTTCTGTCCTTATCTCCTAGCAGATTTGAAAAATAAGTCACTGATGACATGTGTCCTACAGCCCCCGAGCCTTTGAATCCAAATCCCCCAAGGTTTTGGGATAAAGGATCCAATGAATCGTGGCATGCAATATGATAGTGAAGATTTGGTGGTAAACGTAGGAAAATTGGTGTAGCAAGTTTGAAAACCTCTCTTCTCGGGATGAGTTCCCTAAAAAGATGGTGAGACAAATAACATCCCCAACAAACACCCAAGATTACCTCTCAAAGCACTCATTGTGCCCTGAGCCGATGACTAAATAAGTCCTCTAGGTAATAATTTGAACAAACCCCTTATTTCGGAATAAAATCCCTGAAATAATGGTTAGCGAACATCTATCCAAGAGGAATCTTAAAAAGCCTCTTGGATCGGGTATTGTCGAGTAATTGTATGGCATCTAGCATGGAGGCATGAAAACTGCCTTTTAAGGCAAGCTGAGTGCCTTGTCATATCGAGCCCCCGAGCCAGGAGCATAAAGTAGTCATAGCAGAAAGGCAGCGCTAGCCCTCGTGCCCAAGCACAAAGCAAGTAGCCGCTAGTGCATGAGCGGTCAATGAAGCCATCTAGTCGAAATGGATCCCGACTAGGATAGTAGTCAAGACAAGTGGTCGAAGTAGTCGACTAGGTACAGAACCAGTCGTAAACAAGGAAGATTCTTGTTATGGGAGCAAGGCCCCTTCAATAACATAGTGTACAAGTCAGAAACAAGTAATATGTTACTGGAAAATATGGGGCGAGGCCCCTTCAGCAAACCTGCACATGTTACCGGTCGTAAACCTGTAAAACGGAGTTGTACTGGAAGTATAAGCACAAAGGCCCTTCAGTAACCCAAAAGACTAGTCGTACTCAAGTAATTAGGTACTGGGAGTATGGGAGCGAGGCCCCTTCAGTAAACTTGTGCGTAGTACTAGTCGTAAACCAGTAAAACGGAGTTGTACTGGTACAATTGATCCCTAGGCACCAATAGATGATGGCCCCAGTTGATTTAAGGATGAAACCGACGTAGGTGTTCAATATTCCATGAATTTGGTACCTCCTGGCCGTCCGGGTACTGCAAACGATAGGATCCAAGACCTGTGACCTTGTGCACAATGAAAGGTCCTTCCCATCACGAGTTAAGCTTGTGAAGCCCTGTCTCATCTTGGATTCGTCGAAGAACCATATCTCCAACATTGAAAGAGCGTCGTTGAACGTTCCTGTCGTGGTAATGACGAACTCGTTGTAGGTAGCGGGCTGACTGCATCAATGCATTGCATCGGATTTCCTCAGTCGAATCAAGTTCAAGATGTCTTGCACGGTCAGCCTCGCCTTCTTCAAACATCTCCAGTCGTGGAGACTTCCACATCACATCAGCTGGTAATATGGCTTCAGACCCGTAGACGAGAAAGAAAGGTGACTGGCCCGTGGCTTTGCTTGGTTGTTTGCGAAGCCCCCAGACTACCGATGAGATCTTGTTGATCCACTTGCTGCCCTTTTTTCTATTCTCATCGTAAAGTCTTTTCTTCAGTCTATCAAGAATCAAGCCGTTGGCGCGCTCAACCTGGACATTGTCCCACGGATGAGCCACCGATACATATTTGACTTCAATGGAGCTGCGTTCATAGAAATCCAAGAACTCATGCGAGTGGAAATTGGATCCCAAATCTGTGATAATAGTGTTGGGGAAGCCAAAGCGGTGTAAGATATCGCAGATGAAAGTAACCACTCGATCAGCAGTGAGCATTGCAATTGGTTTGTACTCAATCCACTTTGTTAACTTGTCGATGGCCACCAACACGTGAGTAAAAGCTCCTGGTGCAGTCATGAAAGGCCCAATCACGTCCAGGCCCCAGCATGCAAACGACCATGAAGGTGGTATAGTAATCAAGTTATGAGACGGAACGTGAGGCTGTTTGCTAAAGAATTGGCAGTTCGTGCACCGGCGAACGAGTGCTTCGGCATCTGCCAAAGCAGTCGGCCAGGAGAAACCAGATCGAAATCCTTGCCGACTAGTGTACGAGAAGCAGCATGGTTCCCGCACACGCCTTCATGAATCTCTTGGAGTATTTCATTGCCCTCCTCCTTGCTGACACACTTCATGAGTGTGCCTGATGATGATCCACGGTTGTACAGGTTGCCTCCGACTAGAACATACCCTTTGCTGCGCTGTAGGATGCGAGTAGCTTCAACACTCTTCGGGTCGATGCCGGGGGGTAGTTTGTGCTCCATGATGTAATCGATGAAGACCACCCTCCAGTCGACCTCGATCATCAAGACCTCTCGATCGGGTTTCCTTGGGACCCTGAACGATGGAACTTGAGTTTGGTGCCCTGATGGAAGGGAGATGCAACTCGTGAATGAATATTCCCGGTGGTACATTAGCTCGATCAGAACCCAGTTTGGAGAGCACGTCCGCGCCCACATTGTTGTAGCGGACCACATGGTGAATTTCCAGCCCCGAGAACTTTTTCTCGAGCTTTCGTATTTCCATGACATAGGCGTCCATGGTGTCCTTGTTTATGTCCCACTCCTTATTGACTTGTTGAACCACCAGTATGGAGTCGCCATAGACTAGTACTCGCTTGATGCCCAGGAAGATTGCCAAGCGTAGGTCGTGCAACAATGCCTCGTACTCGGCCTCATTGTTGGAAACCTCGAATAGTATTTGGAAAACGTACTTGAACTATTCTCCTCTCGAGCTGATGAAAAGTACTCCCGCACCACCGCCACCGAGTTTGAGTGAACCGTCAAAGTACATGACCCAGTGCTCCGGCTGGTTGGTTGGGGCTTCCACTTGGTTTTCTCGCCACTCCACCATGAAATCGACTAGTGGTTGTGACTTGATGGCTGTCTGGGGCTTGAAGTCGAGTGTGAGGGCTCCCAGTTCCACCGCCCACTTGGAGATGCACCCGGTAGCGTCCCGATTGTGGAGGATATCCGCCAATGGGAAGTCGGAGACCACCAGGATATTGTATGCATCGAAGTAGTGGCGAAGCTTCCTGGAAGTGATGAGGATACCGTAAAGAATTTTTTGAATCGTCAGGTAACGAACCTTAGATTCTGAGAGGACTTGGCTGATGAAGTAAACCGGTCTCTGCACGCCGAAGGCGTGGCCTTCTTCCTGTCGTTCCACCACGGTTGCCGTGCTGACAATGTGAGTAGTTGCGGCGATGTAGAGCAGCAGGTTCTCGCCTGGTTGGGGAGCCGTCAGGATGGGTGGTGACTGCAAGTGATGTTTGAGGTCTTGTAGTGCCTGGTTTGCCTCCTCGGTCCACTTGAACTTATCATGGTGCTTGAGCAACTTGAAGAAGGGTAGTCCCCCTTCTCCATGTCAGGAGATGAAGCGGTTCAAAGCTGCCATGCAGCCAGTGAGCTTCTGGACGTCCTTGATCATCTTTGGTGCATCCATGGCTATGATGGCATTGATCTTCTCTGGATTTGCATCCATGGCTATGATGGCGGTGGTTGACGATGAACCCGAGTAGTTTGCCCTAAGGGATGCCAAAGACGCACTTTGTCGGGTTGAGCTTCCATCGAAACTGTCGCAAGCTGTTGAAGTTCTCCTCGAGGTCCGTGATGAACTCGTCGTGGGATCTGGTCTTGATGACCACATCATCTACGTAAGCCTCAATGTTGTGGTGAAGTTGATCTGCAAGGCACAATTGAATGGCCCGTTGATAGGTGGCTCCCGCATTCTTCAACCCAAAGACATTGTAGTATAAGCATATGCTCCAAAGGGGGTGATGAACACCGTTTTGATCTGGTCTTCCTCCTTGAGAGCTATCTGATGATAACCCGAGTAGCAGTCGAAGAAGGAGAGCAAAACGCAGCCAGCCGTGGAGTTGATGACTTGGTCGATGCGTGGGAGCGCGTAGGGGTCCTTCGGGCAGTGTTTATTGAGATCAGTATAATCTACACACATCCTCCATTCATTATTATTCTTTTTGACTACAAGTACAGGGTTGGCTAACCACTCGGGGTGGTATACTTCTTTAATAAAACCAGGCACGAGTAGTTTTGCTAACTCTTTCTTAACGGCCTCCCTCTTGTCGGGGGCGAAATAACGTAGTCGTTGCTTCTTCGGAGTGGCTTTAGGGTCGACTTTTAGGCAGTGCTCGATCAACTCCTTGGGCACCCCTAGCATATCGGCTGGTTGGCCCTAAGGAAGCTGACGAGCGCGCATTCCTATTTGTCACCTAAGCCGCCTTCAATCAGAGCAGTCTTGGATGGGTCACCTTCTTGCAGCTGGATGGTCTTGATGCCGACATTGCTAGGGTTAGGCTTAACCCTCGACTGGCTTGGCCGCTGGTTGGAGATTTCCATCTCTGTGTTGGACAGCTTCAGCGCGGCCGCGAGTACTTCAGCAGATAGGTCTGGCATGCGTGAAATCGTGGTGTACTCGATCGCCTCCTGGTCGTAGTCGTACAACTTCTTCAGGTCACCACGGAGTGTGAGTACACCTGTGTTGATTGGCATCTTGAGTAGTAGATACACGTGGTGGGGCACGGTCATGTATTTGGCTAGTGTCAGCCTGCCAAGAATGGCATGGTACGACGAGTCAAAATCCGCCACCTCAAACTTGATGTACTCGGTGCGGTAGTTGTCTTTTGTCCCGAAGGTGACTGGCAGGACCATTGACCCGAGTGGTGTAGCCGCGTTGCCCGGGACGATGCCGTAGAAAGGAGCTTTGCTGGGAGTGAGCATCTTGGAGATGTCCAGTCCCATCTTCTTGAGAGTACTCGCGAAGAGTAGGTTGAGGCCCCTTCTGCCGTCAATGAGTACTCGAGTAAGTTGTGAACCTGCCACGACAGGGTCTAGAACGAGCGGGAATTTTCCCAGCTCGAAGAAGCTGGTCCATTGATCGTCCCTGGAAAAGGAGATCGGGACCTCGCTGTATCTCAAAGGTCTTGTCATGGTTGGCTCCACAGAGAGTATTTCACGCAGGGTTAGCTTCTGCGCGCGTTTGGAGGGGTCTCCGCCGAAGATGACGTTGATGACGTTCTTCGGATCCTGGAAGTCTTGAGCTCCCGACTTGTCACCTCCTTCTTCATCTTCCTCCTTGTCCTTTCGCTTTCCTGCTTGGAGGGGTGGAGCATTGAGTGATTTGCGGATGGTGATGCACTCGAAGAGCGTGTGACGCGACTTCGGGTGTATCGGGCATAGCTTGTGCAAGACTTGCTCGTATTCCGACTGGTTGTTCCCCGACTTCTTGCCACGCGGGTTGCACTCGACAGCCGCGACTTCATGGTCAGGCTTGCGCTTTCGGGGGTTCCCCGAGTGGTTCTGCTGGCTTTTGTCGAAGTGGCCGTTGCCATTGCCTTGTTTGTCATGGTTGCACTTGGGGAAGCGGTCATTTTCCTCGTCCTCTTGGTCAGCCCATCTTGCCATCATGTCACGCAGCTCCACGACAGTAGTCGGGCGGTTGTGCCTGAAGTTGTGGTACGTGTTCTTCGAGAAGAGGCCGTGTTGGAAGCAGCGGATGACGTCTTCATCGGTGATGTTGGCGATGGTGGCGCGCTTCACAAAGAAACGCCATGTGTAAGACCTCAAGGTCTCGTTCATCTCCTGCTTCACCTGGGACAAGTGATGGCGAGTGCCTGCCCTGATCATGGATCCCTGGAAGTTGTCGATGAAAGCCCGCTTGAGGTCCTCCCATGAGTCGATGGAGTTTGGCTTGAGGCTTTCATGCCACGTGAGAGGTGCGGGCTCCAGAGCCACCGGGAAGTAGAGAGCTTTTGTAGAGTTGGATCCCCCTGAAACTTCGATAGCAACGGAGTAGCAACAAAGCCACTAGCGTGGGTCCTGCTTACCGTCATACTTGGGGATTGCGATTGGTTTGAAGTCCTTTGGGTAGGACTTGTTGGTGATGTTGGTGGTGAAGGTGGGGAAGCGGTCGCTGTCGTCGTCGTCGTGGTACCTGCCAGGACGGTCCTTTCACCTTGCTTCAATGACAAGCCACGCATCGCGGCCCTTGTTGATTTTCTGCCTGGGGTCGACCGTGGGAGCATCATGGAGGTTGGCCTCGACTGGTTTTTGGCTATGGTCCCTTGCCCCACGCTGGTTTCGAGGGTGTTGTTGCACTTCTTGTTCATTGTTGCCACGCGCAGATGGGTGGCCCTCATGGCGCTGGCGGTTGTCGTTCCTCTGACTCCCTTGGCCTCATCCGGGGGTGCGACTGACTAGCTCGGTATTCCCGTGTTGCTCAGACCTCGAGAGCTGATTCCGAGTGGACGACACTGGATGTTGCCCATCGAGTTGCACGAGTGCGCACTGGGTCAAGTACTGCAACCTCTGTATTTGGGGGTTAGATGGGAGTTGTTGAGCTAAGAGTGTTGCCTCTGCAATCGCGCCAATCGGCATAAGGTACTCACGATCCATGACTGCTGCAAAGGCGTTGGTTAGATCCCTTGGTCCGCGGGCGCGGTTCTGTGCGTTGCGCCTGCGTTGAGCGCGTTTGGCATTCTTTGCCCGCCGGATCCTCTGGTGTTCCTTGTCTTCATCTTGAGGAGCGTCTGTTGTGGGCTTGTCGGCTGAGATGTCCGCGAGTTGTTCATTGTCGTACTAGGTGCCCAGCTCGTCTTCTTCCACGTTGCGAAGGGAAGCGATGCAGACTTGTCGGTCCGGCGAGTGGTTAGCCCTGAGGCTATGCTCGATTAGCTCTGTGGTACTTTCTCCTTCTTCCACGATAGGAGAAAGAGGTCTACCCTCTTGGAAGGGTAGTTCTTGCGTGAAGGCCACAAGGCGAGATTCGTAATTGAGTAGTTCGGAGGGCTCAAACTCCTTCCAGTACACGAAACGTCCTTGTGGCGTTGATGTAATGGTTAAACCCAGAAAGCTACCCAAAAAGGTTTCGGTGTGGCCGTCGAGTTGCGAGTGATTTTCGGGGGCGGGGGCCACCCGACGGGTTTTGGTTCCCTCGCCTCCGAGTCCTTTTCGGGTCCGGCTTGAGGGTGTAGTACCGCACGTTGAGTGCCCTTCATCGGGATTCGAGTAGATGTCAAGAACGGGAGCCTCCCGGCTAGCGGTGTCGCCCACATCTCGATTTGTAGCAGTAGATCCAAATCCTCCTCCAAGTCAGAGAGGGACTTGGATCGTGAAGTCTTTTTAGATCGGTTTGAATCTGAGTTGAGTAGATCTGTTGCATCTTGAGTTGAAGTCATTTTGAAAACGGACATCGTTTCGATCTGCAGGACCAGATCAGGAAGCAGCGTGTCGTCGAGGTTGTCGATGAAGTCATCAAGATCGCTGGTTGTAGTTGATGAAGAAGCCTCCGGCTACTTGGAGTTGGTTAGGTGGCTGTTGAAGCCACCCAAACCATCAGCGATGCAGATCCAAGAGCCGAAGATGAAAGTCGTGCCCTCGCCGAGCACAGTGCTGGTGAAGTTGAACGACGCCATTGAGTTCTCCGGTGGATCTTCGATGAGCTCCCCTACCTGGCGCACCAGCTGTCGGTGTTTTACCGCCACGCCTACCGAGGGATACCCCCGAGGTGGTAAGTTTTTAGGTTGGGTGTCGCCGAGACAAGTTCGGGCCGCTGAGAGCGTAATACCCTACGTCCTGTGTAGTTTGTATTGCCTTTGATGGTGATTGTCCCCGAGGGGGTCCCTGTCTGCCCTTATATAGTCTGGGGGACAGGTTTACATAAGAATCCTAGTCGGGTACAAGCCAAGGAGTCCTATCCGAGTACTTCTCGGGTAGCTTCCTACCATGTCCGACTAGTGTAACTACTGTATGAGTAATCCTACTGCATTACGAGAAGTTACAATAGATGTAGGGCGTGGGCCGTGTCCCATCCCGTGTCCTAGGTGAAGTGTGCCACGTGGACAGTCCTGTGTGCCCAGGTCTGATAAGAAGAGCCTTTTCTTTCATTTATATTAGAACACTTGTTAGAAGATAGAAACTACTGCAGAGAAGATCTCCACAAGTGTTAAAGCATCATCCACTCCTCCAACCAACCATGTTCCTACCATAGCAATGACTATGAAGATGGTGAAAGAATGTGGGGTGGAAGAAGGAACTGCTCTAATGTACACAGCCACCTCACTTATTGTGAAGCTAGATTTTAGGGAGTTTTTTAGCTCTCTACAAATAATTGAGGGAAGGCTCGATTTGATTAAGAGGGAGCATGATGGGCGCCAGTGATTTCTTGTTTTCATGTTTTCATGTTTTAATGTTTCCATGTTCTGAACCATGTTATTGTATCAAGGTTATGTACCATTATCATGTTTCAAGGATCTGAACCAATTTGGCATGTAAAATACTAGTTTCTATTATTATGTTGTGTTGAACCAAAAATATTGTTGTTCTTCTGTAGATGGATGGAAAATTGGCAGATGTCGCCAAAGAAGGGCAAAAGGGATTGTTGATGCTAGCTGAACTAGCCCAACATGCTGCTGTTATGGGAGAAATGGGGGAGTTATACAATGAGCGGTATTTGCACAAAGGTGAATACAGGGAAAAGGCAAAAACTGGAATTCAATGGGTGATGAGGTGCATGGGTTGTCCAAGGTATTTTTATAAGATGTTTCGAATGAGTGTCGAGATTTTTATGGCACTTCATGACTTGCTAGTCTCTACCAACGGATTGACCTCTACCAACAATGTTTCATCCATTGAGTCATTGGCGATGTTCTTGTGAATTGTCGGAGGACCACAATCATTTTCACAAGCTGAAAATCGTTTCACTCGATCGCTTTGTACGGTTCACATGAAGTTTCATGAAGTGTTGAAGTGTATGCGCAAGTTAGGTAAAGACAATATTATTCCGAGAGATCCTACTTTTTCTACAGACCATGCAAGGGTGAGAGAGAACTGTTTTTGGCAATACTCCAAAGGTGCAATTAGAGAAATAGATGGTTCACATGTGAAAGTGGTAGTGCCAGTGGATGAAGTGGTTAACCACACATGTCGTCATGGATATACATCTCAGAATGTGCTAGCAATTTGCGACTTTGACATGAGGTTTACGTTTGTTGTTGCTGGTTGGCCAGGTGCTGCACATGACACGCGTATCCTCAATCATGCATTGACAAATTTTCCTTCATTTCCCGTGCCTCCTAAAGGTATGCATGGTATATCATTTCCTCCATTTTACGTTAGTTGTACTTGTATTATTTATTTTGCCTCACTTGTTTACTTTTATAGGAAAATATTATCTCTTGGATTTGGGTTATCCAAACCAAATAGTGTATCTTGCACCTTACAAAGGAAGCACATATCATATACCCGAATTTCGGCATCGTACAAGCCCTCCTCAAGGAAAGTATGAGGTGTTCAATTTCTTGCATTCATCCCTTTGAAATGTGATTGAAAGGACTTTTGGAGTCTTGAAGCAGAAGTGGCGTATTTTGAAGAGCATGCCAAGTTTCTCACCTCGTACTCAGAAGCATATAATCATGGCTTGTTTTGCTTTGCATAATTTTATCCATGATAGCAATTTGCGTGATAAGGAGTTTGAGAGATGTGATGCTGATTAGTAGTACTTGGTACCATCTACAAGTGGCATGACACAAACACAAGAAGATGGGAGTGAAGATGTGGAGAATGATGAATACCATTCGTAACAAGATCGCTGATGATTTGGTTAGTGCGAGAGGAGGATAGTTATGTTGAGATATAATCGTAATTGTATGAGCCCTTTAGCTTGTGTAATTGCTATAGTTCTATTTATGTGGACCATATGGATGAAAAACTTAGAAAATTTAATGTTTTCCTTTCCAAAAAATATATTTACGTGCGAAATAGTGAACATATTAGGTTTGTACGAGTATTTTGTATATAGATAGTCCCACAAACCTTCAGGGGTATTACATGTATTTCACCCACAACACAGTTTTCCACAGCTCACAGCTGCTCTAACCAAACGGTCTTCTGCTTTTCCCACAGTAGTTTTTCACAGCAACTTTTCCACAGCCCACAGCTCACAACAGCTTTTCCAAAAGCCACAGCCCAACCAAACACACTATTAGTCCCATCTTGATGAGTCAAGGCTGCGTTTGCCAGCTTAAGGGTATGTTTGGTTCCTTGGGACTAAACTTTAGTCCCGTTATATTGGATGTTTGGACACCAACCAGTTTGCGAGATGAATCCACCATGTTGTGCTATAGTAAATATGTGCTAATGATGTAAATTAGCACCAGCTTATGCAATTAGTTTTATAGTTAGCTCATATTTAATCCCGCTATTTGGTATCCAGTAAAATTTAGTTCCTGTATCCAAACAACCCTGCGTGCCATTCACCTCTAAACTTGTTTGTACATTCCCTTTACCTGGCTCACCACGTTGGACTGGTCATTATTTGTTGATCGCTCCGCTTGGTTCCCTATTGGTTGAGCCTACTGGTTCCCTTTGGTCTGAAATGGGTTGGGCGGTCCATGTTCTGCTCGGTCCCAACAAAACTTTTTTTTTCCTGCATCAAACCGGCTCGTGGTACATACCACTACTACAAAAACGATTTGTATCAACGCCTCATTTTCTTCCATGAGCCCTCTATTTGGTATCCAATAAAATTTAGTTCTTGCATCCAAACAACCCTGCGTGCCACTCACCTCTAAACTTGTTTGTACATTCCTTTTACCTGGCTCACCACGTTGGACTGGGCATTATTTGTTGATCGCTCGGCTTGGTTCCCTATTGGTTGAGCCTACTGGTTCCCTTTGGTCTGAAATGGGTTGGGCGGTCCATGTTCTGCTCGGTCCCAACAAAACTTTTTTTTTCCTGCATCAAACCGGCTCGTGGTGCATACCACTACTACAAAAACGATTTGTATCAACGCCTCATTTTCTTCCAAGGGCGGGTCAAAATATAACCCGTTCCTACAAAAGGAGCGCGGTCACTGTAGCAGCTGACCCACCCTTGGAAATGAATCTTTAGGGGTGGGTGACGCCATCACCTGCCCATAAAGATTGCATTTTCAGCAGCGGGTGGCGCCATCACCCACCCTTAAAAATGAGGCCTCCTTTTAGGGGCGGGTGATGGCGCCACCCGCCCCTGTAAATGGATCTTTAGGGGTGGGTGACGCCATCACCCGGCCCTGAAATTCTGGGTGCCCTTCTTTCTCCCCACGACATCACAGTGTTTGCTCGACGGAGGTGCTGCTTGAAAATCTAAAAATAGGAAAAAGGGGAGGGAAGGTTTCCTTCGAGCTTGGGGCTCTAGGAGCTAAGTTGATGCTAATCCTATGTATTTTCTAAGCTTTTTGGATAGTTTTAAGGCTTAAATGGAGCTCTATTACCTCTAGCTAGATCTAGATCTCCATGGTATGGATTTTCCATTTTGGGCTCCATTTGCCTCAAACTTTTCAATGAAGTTATGTTATTTTAGTAGGAGAACAAGATTATATAATCATTTGAGCCCAATCTTTATATGCCTCATTCCTAAGTAAACAGATTCCTAGATCCATGGAGGAGAGAGAAGAAGCTTTATTTTTTTTATATTTACACAAATGCTTATTTCCAATAAAATTTAGTTGTTCAATAATATGTTGGGTTTTGATTTTTTATAGTTTTTACATGTTAAATTGACTTTTTCCAATATCTACGCATATATAAAAATATATATTTATGGCTATTTGGGGATCTATTTGCCTCAAACTTTTGGATGAGTTATGTTATTTTAGTAGGAGAATTATATTTGCACACATGCATATCTAGGCGTATATAAAGGTATATATTTGTTGATGTTCAGAGATGTATAGGACATGGATGTACAAAGCACGAAGGACGGATGCCTATTTCTGTGGAGAACTTAATAAATTCATTCAAGCTGTGGAAAACCACGCAAGAAATAAGAAGATACAGAGGATACCTTGCCCGTGCAAAACATGCAAGAATATGAGAGTATTTATCGACACAACTACAATCAGATCGCATGTGTTGGTGGGTGGTTTTGTTGAGAATTACATGATCTGGACGTATCATGGTGAGAAAGCACCCCCTCCGACATAGAATACACTCGATGAAATGATATAAGATGTCGAGTTTGATAGATTGTTTGATGCTTATGATGAATTTTGTGCGGATGTCGGGGATGATGATGGTGATGGTGTCGGCGAGGGACCCATCAGTGGTGGTAGTGATGATGGTAGTGACAACGAACTTGATGACGGTGATTTCCTTAGCCAGTTGTTTCGCCACACCAAAGCAGAGCCATTGATAGGTACTACAAAGGGGATAGCAAACTTCGAGATGGTGAAAAAATCAGCGGAGAAAAATATATACGATCGATCAAAGGGATGTCCGAAACACTAGACTGTGCTTCATTTCATACTTGAGCTGTTGACTCTAAATGCTAAGCACAGTTGGTCAGATAGTAGTTTCATTGATCTGCTGCGTATGTTGGCTTGGTTGCTTCCAAAGCCAAATAAAGTGCCCACCAACACCTATCGAGCAAAGAAGCTTGTCGGTCCATTCACGATAAGTGTGGAAAGAATTCATGCATGTCCAAATCATTGTATTTTGTATCATGGGGATACTTTCAAAGACTTAGACAAATGCCCTATTTGTTCTGCCAGTCGATACAAAAACAATGCCGGTTATTGTGGTGGCGACATTCAAGGGCCAGATGATGGGAATAAAAGGAAGAGGAAGGGTGCAAGGAATAGTGTTGCCTCTATTGACCCAATAGATACTACTTTAGGCATTTCTGAGAAGCAGAGCAGAATTTCTGCCATGGTTATGTGGTACCTTCCAATTGCCGACCACCTGAGGCGTTTCTTCTCCAACCCAAAGGATGGTGAACTGATGCGGTGGTGGGATTTGGATAAGCGCAAGAAGGGTGATAGAAAGCTTCGACATCCAGTTGATGCTCGCCAATGGAAGAAGTTTGATGAGCAGTATTATCTGGAATTTGGAAAGGACCCAAGGAATGTTCGGTTTGTGTTGAGTACGGATGAAATGAATCTGTTCGGTGATAGAACTAGCACTCATAGCACATGGCCAATGATCTTGAGGATCTACAACCTGTCTACATGGTTGTGCCAGAAGAGAAAGTATCTTTTGCGATCGATCCTTATACAAGTCCCCAAGCATACTGGCATCGATATTGATATTTTTCTTGAGCCTCTGATGCAAGAGATGGAAACTCTATGGAAGGAGGGTATCAATATCGTTGATGGTTTTACACAGCAGCCCTTTAATCTATGAGCAATTATCGTCATCAGCATCCATGATTACTTGGCTTTGTTTGTCCTTTTGGGACAGGTGAAAGGTAGGGCGGGATGCACGGTCTGCGTGGATGACACTGTATCGTCTTTCCTGGAAGGTTCTATAAAGGTAATTTACCTTGGTTACATGCGCTTCTTGGTGGAAGGACATCAGTACTAAAGTAAGAAGTTCTACAACTTTTTTGATGGCAAACCTGAGTTACATTATGATCCAGTAAAACGAGATGGGCACTATGTTTTCGAAATGGTCAGGACCATCTAGCTCACTTATGGGAAGAAGAGAAACAGAGATAAGGCACCTATCGATGGCGTATCATTCAAGAAACAATCCATCTTCTACAAGTACTTGCCGTATTGGGCGGATCTAGAGGTCTACCATGCAATCGATGGTATGCACCTGAAGAAGAATGTGTTTGATAACACAATTGGGCTCCTTCTGGAGACATCAGCCAAGACAAAGGATACCTTAAAATCACATCAAGACCTGGTAGCCATGAAGATAAGAGAAGATCTTCACCTTGTGGATAAAGGCAATGGAAGATATGAACTTCCCCTGGCTAGCTACAACTTGACACATGATGAGAAGAAGGCAATGTATGAGAGCTTACGGGGGATCAGAGTCCCAAGTCGATGAAAGACCTCTCGCTATGCGGCTATAACTGTCACGATTGTCATGTGTTGCTGATGGTGTTCCTCCCTATTGCAATCAGAGCAATCAAGCCAGTATACATAAAGATGGTAATCACCCGGTTGTGTTGCTTCTTCAACAAGATTTCTCAAAAGGTGATCGACGAAGATGAATTGCATGATCTCAAAGAATTTATCGGGGAGACTGTGGCGCAGCTCGAGATGTGCTTCCCTCCTGGATTTTTTGATATAATGGAACACCTAATGATTTCATATGGTTGACCAGATACGGGCATTTGGTCCACTTTACCTACATGAAATGTGGACGTATGAGCGTTTCATGTCCATTCTAAACCGGTACGTATTGAATCATGCAATCCCTAAGGGGTCCTTGATAGAGGGATACAGTACTGAGGAAATCATCGAGTGTTGCCTAGGTTACCTAAAGGATAAAGTAGGTATTGGTTTGCCTGTTCCACACTTTTTGGGGAGGTTGGAAGGGGTTGGCGCAGTTGGGAAGAAAACCTTCATCGACAAGGATTTCAAAGCTGTGCAACAAGCACACTATAGCATCTTGTAGCACCTCACAACAATGACACCTTTAGTCGATGAACACTTGAGCATGATTCATGCAGAAAGTAATGGCCGCTTGGATGATTGGATAATGAGAGAGCACAAGCATCGATTGACTGCATGGTTAAAGGGCCTGGATCTACCAGATGGGAAGACCATGGAAGAACAAACGATCAAAAGATTGGCGGCTGGCCCATCTAGCCAGGTCACGTCATGGCAAGGGTATGATATTAATGGATATCTATTTTATACTGCCGCAAAGGACAAGAAGACCGTGTCTCAGAACAGTGGTGTTCCTATTGAGGCCTTAGACGAGAGAACAGGCCAACGTACCACATATTGTGGCATCATAGATGATATATGGGAAGTGCACTATGGTTCCAATATACAAGTACCAGTCTTTCAGTGTCGTTGGGTCAAACACCCAAGAGGTGTTGAGGTGGACGGTTATGGGCTCATGATTGTTGACCTCAACAATGTCGGTTACAAAGACGATCCATGGATACTTGCTTCACAGGTTGCATAGGTACTATACGTAGCTGATCCCGCAAAGAAGACAAAGCACGTTGTCATCCCTGGAAAACAAGATATCATAGAAGTTGATGGTATCGACGATGTGGAAGAATATAATCAATAGATGAAATGAACCTCTTCACAGACCTGCCATAGAAGATGAGAATTACAGAAGCAAGCATAAGAAAAGACGACAAGCCATGGGTACTCAAGGATGGATAATTGCGAATTGTTACCGCTTAAATATGTAGCTAGTAAATTATTTTTGGATTCATGTAATCTCTCTAATGTCGCGTGCATCAATGTATTCTGGATGAATTATGTATATGAGACCTAGCAAACTATTTTTATGTTCTAGCCTCATTAGTCATTGATGAATTTTCTATATCCATATAGGAAAGAGAAGTATATGCTTCTTGTAGTTGTATTTAATAAAACACTCGCACACTGCAAAATAAATCAAAATAAAAAATCATTATATACGCTGAAATGTGTTGTCATATTTTTTTTTCTAGTTCAATAGGTTACAACATCCTTAGGGTACAAATTTCACTTTTTTTGATGTGTTTTGCTATTTTTCCTAAATTAAATGAATTTACAGAAAAAACTTAAAAACTATTTTCAGGGGTGTGTGATGCCCCCACCCGCCCCTGAAAATATATTTTTAGGGGCTGTGAGGCCCCCACCTGCCTCTGAAAATGTAGTTGTAGGGGCAGGTGAGGCCCCAACCCGTCCCTAAAAATTATTTTCAAAATTATTCTCAAAAGTCATTTAATTCAGGATAAATAACAAAATATATCAAAAAAGTGAAATTTGCACCCTAAGTACCGTGTGATGACTTGCCGAATTGTATGTTCCGTGTAGGCGCCTCGGACAGAAAGGAGGAAACACCGACGACCAAGGCCTACAGAGGAAGAACTTGAAGGCAACGAAAGCTCGGGTCCGGAACATGAAACTACAACCTCTGGTAGCCAAAACAAAAGGAAACGGGGTCAGCAAGGAAGAAACCAATACCCCGAAGGCCAATGGACGGTCAATGCAATTAACGTAGCAGGCGAGCCAATAGAGCCTCCTGACATGAGTGCAAAGTTTTGGAATGCCATTGGTTCTATAATTAGAACAAAGATGGTCTTGGATCCAACGATCCCTGATTGGATGAAGGTTCCTGAAGGGAGGAAAGAAGCGATGTGGCAACTGTTGAGCCAAACTTTTATTTTGCCTAGAGGAACTCATGGACAAGTAGAGCATTATGCTAAAAATATGCTGGGTGAAACTTTCCACCGGTGGAAGAGTGATATGAATACCAAGTATGTCCAGAAGGGCCGAACGCCATTTGCAGGTTATGGGAAAATCACACGAGCACAATGGGAAGAGCTTGTTCGGCAAAAGACCTCTGAGGAATCCCCAGCCCTAAGCCAGAGGAATAGAGAACTTGCACTGAGCAACATACATAGAGTTCGTCTTGGGCCGGTGGATACCAAAGGCAGGTTGGAAGGTGGCGGCTAGAAAGAGAGGCGGCAATAGCCATCGGGCAACCCGACCCTTTTGAAGGCCTTGAAAAACATGGCTATTTCTGGCTTCAAGCAAGGAAGCCTAAGATAGTACATGGCAAGCCTAAATTTGACCAACCCGAGACTGAATCGGTGGCATCAGAGGTGTGTCCTCTAAGTTGACCATCAAGGATGGGTTCCAGCAGGACCGGGCTAGCTACAGGAGGCATGACCGATACAAGGAAGAAATGAAAGAAGCGGCAGAGAAAGCACTAGAAGCTAAGTTTAAGGAATTTTTCCTTGCACAAATGGCGGAGCAGCAGCAGTCCGGGCTATTATGGATTATCCTGTCGCAAGAAGTGGGGCAACAACAAATGGGGACAATGCCCCCTCCGGTATTGGCCCAAGCGAATATGGAAAGTGCTCATAGTAGTGTCGCCTCAACCACAACACATCCATACCCAGTAGACTAGTACTCCCTGCTTGTTGCTCTATCCGATTGGCAGAGCTAGGAAGACAAAAAAAGTTGCGAAGGCCCAGGTGGATCCGGTCGGGGGTTTATTTGAGGGAAAACTGATCCCGCCCCTATATGCATCCGTACAAGTGGAACAACTCTTGAAAGCAAGCTATGCGGACAACAAGATAGATATCCCCACTGCAGATGGGAAGAATTGCCTTGGAGAATGCGTCGGCAGTACCATTCTGTGGCATAAACGAGATATCGTACTGCTTGGTCCACAACCTCCGGCTGCTCCAGATCATACCTCGCCAGCACCACATATAACACCCTAATTTTTCAAATTAGGAACCTAAACAAATTTTGCTAGATTATCTTCAGGATCCATAAGGTTTTTATTCAAGATCTTTTGATTTTAGAACATTTATCATGAATTAATAATAATTTACTTAACCATAAAATGAAATATAAGGAAAAATAGGTCTTGTGCATTTCATGCCGCACCGCATTGTTTTATTGTTTGTCTTCCTTTTTAATTTAAATTTTCAAATTCAAATTCAATTTCAAAATCCTTGAATACATTTCTTTTTCTCCCTCTCTTTCTCTCTTGGCCCGGCCCACCTTCCTCCTCCCCTTTTCATTTTCTCTCACGCAGCCCAGCTGGCCCACTCTCTCTCACTCTCTCCCCTCCTTCCTTTTCCTCCCGCAGGGCCCGGCCAGCTGGCCTTTTTTTTTTCTTTTTCTCTCGCGCGGCCCAGCCCAGCTAGCCGCTCCGCGTCTCCCTCTCCCGGCCCAGCGGCCCAGTCCGCTCCCCTCCACCCCCCTCTCCCTCACCGCCAGGCGGGCCCCGCCCGTCAGGTCCGTACCCGACCTCGAGCCAAACTCGGGCTCGACCCCGAGTCTAGGTGCGGCACGACGCCACCTCCGCCCGCGCGGCGCCCCGGGCCTGCACGTCGAGGCCCCTTGGCCGCCCCTATAAAGCCACTGCCCCGCGCCCTCGATCCCCTCAACCCGCAGCCGCCGCCCTCGCCTCGCAAACCCTAGCCGCGCAAGCCCGCAGCCTCCGCACCTCGACCGCCCGACGCTGTCGCTGCCTCGCCGCTCCTCTGTCACCGCGAGCCACCGCCGGAGTTCTGCCGTGGGGTAAGGGTCCTCGCCAGCCTGTTTTCCCCCTTCCTCTCCCGTTCCCGCCGCGGCGTTTGCTCGCCATCGCCACCGTGCCGCGCCTCGCCGCCGTCCGCCTTCCTCGGTCACCGGTGCCCCGTTCCAAGACCCTAAACACCTTCCCCTCCTCGCTCTCTTTCTCCCAGGCCAAACCCGAGCCGAAATCGTGGCCACGCGATTCCCGGCGAGCCCCGCTGTCGCCACCGTCGCACGACTCGCCGCCGGCGTCCAGTGCCGCCACCCCGAGTCGCCAGCCGCTCCCGGCCGTCCGATCTAGATACCACGGTCTAGATTTGATCTAGACCAGGGTCAAATAACCTCGTACCGGTCAACCCTAGGATCTTTTGCAGTTTAGCCCCTGAGGCCTATCGAATTCACCCAGCGGTCTACGGCAGTTTGAAAGTATTCACGAGTAGATCCTTTTTCTTCTGTTTAAGCCCCTGTCCTTTTCTAAAATAGAACCCGCCGTCCCTAGCCCCTCTGTTTTTCAATCTAAACCCTATATTTAAGGTTTAATTATGTTTTAGCCCTTAGTTTCTTTGTCCAGAGCCCTTTTAGTTTCAAATCTTCTACAAATAAGCCCCTGGAATCATGTTTTAGCCATAACTTCTCCGTTTTAACTCCGTTTTCATCAATTCTCACGCTCACGCGACCCTTGCGACATATACAGTAGCTTTATAATGTTGTTTTGCTCTTTTTATATTGTTTGGTGTACTGTTTCTTATTTATTGTACTTGTTTGTTGTATGTACCTGTGTGTTGCGATAGACGGTGCGCAGTTCGAGGGTCCGCAAGAGCAAGGCTTTGAAGACGCCCTTGAGCAGCAGCAGTACTTTGAAGAAGGCAAGTGATCATTGATCATATTCCGGTTCTAATAACTTCTAAATATACACATTTACTTTATATGCATGCATGTGTCTATAATATGATGGATCCCAAACTAAGGATATGCCTAGTTTCTGTTGAACTTCCTTGATTAAACCTGGGTTGTTATATTTATGTTGTAGCTACGCTAGTTGCTTTTACTTAGATTTTGGTTGGATAACTTGGTAGTTATGCTACAATTGTTTTACTTCATGTTCTGAATACTTTATTTTGTAATAACTTTAAGATCATTGCATTAATTGGAACATGGAGAACCACCCAGGAAAACAGTGCAACCACAATACTATATGGCTCTGGTCTTGGCTAATTAATTAGACACTTTAGCTTATGATAATCTTACCGAAAGGGCAAGATGGGTTGCATTGTCGGGGTATAGCTCGGTCCTCTTGAGGGTATGATATGGTCCTGGTTAAGGCGTCTACCTCGTTAGGGAGAGTTATGACCGCTTTAACTTGAAACCTTAGCGGATTATCATAAGTTAGAGAATCTTTGTAAAGGCCTCGTAGTGAATCCCTGCCACTCACCTCGGAAGTGTTTAAGGGCCTTGCAAACCCGGGCATTAAGAGAAACACGAGTTGTGGGTAAAGTGTACAAGCTATGCAGAGTGAAAACTGATACATCAGTCGTGCTCACGGTTAAGAGCGGCTTGGGCCCTCACGTGATAATTGAACTTAAAGATGATCTAAATTGATGTTCTATATTTATGTTGTTGTTATTTATCTCTATTATTTATTTAAGGGTTGATATATACTTACACTTAGTTAATGCTTGCTAAACAAAACTTGGTCAACTAAAAATGCTTATCGTAGTCAAACCATGTCAGCTATTCCTTGTTTATGGCCTTGCATGTACTCATGCTTGTACTCCACTTGCTGAGTACCAACCATAAATGTACTCATGCTTGTTTTATTAAAACCAATGCTGCTTAGAACAAGATAATTGTCCGGAGTTCCCTGAAGATTTTGAGAAGTTCTAGGCGTATGTCTCCAAGTCATCTGCTTGTGAAGTTGAAGTCCGCTGCTAGTTATAAACATTTATTTATTTGCTTAAGATTAAGACTTTCGCTCATGTAATAAAGTACTATAATACTCTCTTTTGTTATGACATTGTTTCGAGTATACACTTGTATCGTCTGTCATATGTGTGGAACTTGATCCTAGCGCACATATGAGATGCATTCGGTTCCTTTTTAAAACCGGGTGTGACACCACAACAACATCAATCGGGAGCAGCACCAGAGCATACTCTACCGGCTCTGCCATCTCTACCGGCCCCGCCATCACCACTACAACAACAGGCATCACCACCAGATCCACCATCACGAGAGCCATCATCACCACTAGCCCCACTATCACCACCGGCTCCGGCATCACCACCCCTATGAGAGCCATCACCAACGACTGATCCGGTTGCAAGATCAGGAGAGCATACTCCACCAAATCAGCCAGCACCATCAGCACCGGCTCCGGTTGCCCCAACACAAGAGCATACTCCACCGGCTCCGCCAACGTCTCCACCAGCACCACCACAACAGCCGCCACAGTTGATGCATCGAGTGATACATGCTTACAGGGCCCAGAAGGACGGCAAAGAGATTACAGATATATGGCACGCCGTAAACGCCGCAAACAAGTCAAAGGCTAAGTCAAAAGCTAACTCAAAGGATGATTCCAATTCTATTGCCAGCAGACGACGAGGCTTTTCCTTGCCCCGCATAGACACGGACTTCAAACAGGATGTTGGGGTCGATACACTTCTAGACTTACCGGATTGTTCTAAAATATTTGAGTATGGTAAGGCATTCCTACTCGACTGGGCAATCACAACGGTTCCAAGTGAAATGCAGATGATGATTAATTGGTACTTGAGGGCATGTAAACTTGGGCTCCGTAGCCTAAGCGCTCCGTACCATCCACAAGTATTTGGACTCCAAGGTATTGGCATCACCGATATCTTGTTCGATTTTTGAGACATCCACAACATCTTCTGCCTCGGTGAGCTAGACATCGAAATGGTTAGACTCTAGTGCATGTAAGTGCCTCATCGATACTAATATGTTGTATGCTATGGACTTAATTACTATATATGCATATACAATTAATTGTAATACATTCTATTCTATAGGATGCAAACAAATAATGCCATTGTAGTACCTAAAAGGATCAGGTATCTTGATCCTACAACTATTTGCGAGATTAGGCACGCCGGGCCAAGTAGGTGGCCGAACAACGATGAGGCGCTCACGAAGTATGAAATGCCCGAGGCGAAAGCAGAGGCACGAAATCAATGTCATAGAATTAGCATGAAGAGGGTTGCGGCCTACATAGGTGTCATGATGGTACAATGGGAAGACGAGGCTGATACCATATTTGCACCATACCACATCGGGTGAATCTATTTTCAATCTTTTGTTACAATATACCCTAGCTCCGATCCATGGCTAAAAAATGTATATAATATTTTTGCAGAAATCACTGGATTGCTTTTATGCTACAACCAAAGCAAGGAAGAGTCGTCGTATTGGACTCAATGGATACGCCAAAGAGTAGATATAGAGAATTCTTATACATTCTCAATATGTAAGCGAATTTCTTATCTTCCACACGTACATCAAGCATTCTAATTTTTCCATAAAAGTACACATTTATAAACTAACTTTTGATTGCTTTCTTTTGAAAACAGGGCTTACATGCAATACATTAGTAAAGGAGGTGTTCACCCCCCAATAAAATAAAAGAAATGACTCACGCACAAACTTCCCGTGCCATGAGCAACCTGCTGGTAGTGTGTACTGCGGTTATTACATGTGCGAGCATATGAGGGTGCAAGGAAGATACACAACTGAACGAGTAAGGGACTACTCTTTATTATGGATAGATGTATATGTGTACATTATTTTGGCATCTATGTAATTGCTTAATTTCTATGCGGATTCATTAATTGCAGATTCACCCAGAAAATAACTAGGGGCAACTCCAGAGAGAGAACTTCTTAGAAGTAGTTGCCGATTTATGTCGTTTCATTATGCATGAGGTGATCCACCCAATGGGCACATTTTTTGCGCAAGACGGGAAATTAGCAACGAACCCTAAATACATTGGTCTTCGTGACTGGACGAACCTGTGGCACCGTGCCTCCTCAAGTAGCACTAGAAACTAGGCGAAAAACATGTATTGAATCAGCACCGTTAATGATGCACTGTAATAATATTTACTACTATGTATGTATATGATTTATTTTTATATGTATAATTATTTATATACATGAAAATATTCAATCACTACATATTCAATCGCGCACTAACTTGATAGGTCAAAATTGGCGGGAAACATAATTTTAAATGTAGCGGGAATAGATTTGAAAAAAATAAATTCAAATAATTAAAATTTGAGGGGGGAAGCTGATTTCCAGGGGCGGGTCATGCCCTAAACCGCCTCTGGAAATCAACTTTTAGGGGCGGGTGAGCCCATGACCCGCCCCTGAAAAAGAACATCTCTAGGGGCGGGTCATGGGTCATTGGCTCACCCGCCCCTAAAAATGGATTCCCAGGGCGGGTTAGGGCATGACCCGCCCCTAGAAATCGGTTTTTAGGGGTGGTTTTGGTACCCGCTCCTGCAAACAGTTATTTTTAGCTGCGAGAAGCAGGGACGTGTACCGCAGCCGCCCCTACAAATGGGTTTATATCCGCCCCTAAAAAGCATTTTCGTAGTAGTGTACACCAAATCAACACATAATATGATGAAAGTTCCATACGTATGTGATGATGCATTGCACAGGTAATCATCAATATTAGCTCAGCAAATAAAGAAGCTAGAGCTCACCATAGAAAAAATATATTTCACAGGAGACCATAGAAAAAATGAGATAGAGGTATGGTTAATGTGCTTGGAAAGACATACTTCCGGGGACTAATCACAATATGACCTTGAACTGCATTTCCCAGGTGTTCTTCAAAAAAAAAAGAACAGGTCCATCCGAGATGCCTACTGTAACAGGTGATCATAGAATGACTTCAGAATAGATCCAACGAGTACCAATGTGCTCAGTGTATGAAATAAAATGTCACCACAATGATATAATTATTAAGACTTTATTTTGCAACTAAAACCAACCATAATATCTAAACATAATTATATATTCATAATTGTAAAGATAAAGCAGAAACTAAAGAGTTCATTCCCTCGATGGCAATGTTGGACGGAACCAGATGGGGGTCCTCATTGAATGGCCAGGCAGCAAACAACTCGCCTTTTCCACTGGAAAATCGTGCCTCTCTACTGTCACACTTCCATCTTCTTTTATACCCAGAATAATGACGTCATTTTCGAGTAGGTTGGCTATATAGACATAATTATTATTTAAACCTTTCCATGGACCATAGAAGGGGTAGTTCAACCCAACAAAAAAAAGAATAGTCAGGTCTTGGTGTGTGATTGCGATTCCATGTGTTTGTGATCTCATCATATGCATGGATGGTCAGACCGTTAATGCGCTCAATTCTATCATGTTCATTGACAAGTACCCTTTTCGCGGGGTGGTAGTACCTTTCTGAGTGACCATGTACACCAATCAATAACAACTCATCTCCAGGAGACATGGCTAGATAGAATATGCGGACGGTGGAGCCAACAGCGAAAGGAATTTCTGGAGCTGATATTCTCAATGGGTACATGTGTTGCTGATCCATGTGCCATGCAAAGATGAATCCTTCCTCATCCACAGCCACCACCTTACCCTTATGGATAATGACATCCATGTAAACTTGTGGGATATAATTGTACTTTCCATCTTTGTTTGTTTGGTGTTGGAAAATTTTCCAAATTCTTTCACCTCTGGTCGTGTCAATTAACACTCCATCGTCGAACAAAGCTATGGCTAGGTACCCATTGCTGCTTGATGGTGTCTGGCACAATGCAACACGACGGAGGGTAAGGCTATAGGGCTCAAAGTCAACCATCAAATCTTGATGTTGACTAATTTCGATCCCGTTGATAGTGGTCAGTGACGGGAGATGGACAAATGCTTTAGTTATAGGGTTCACAAGTGTCATTGAGCACCTGTTATCCGTCATGACTAGCCAATCATCCTTTCCACCTATCCATGTCTTGCCCTCCAATGACTTGATGTGAGCACATAATAATGTCTTTGAAGCAATATCTTGTATGGTGAATGTCCCTTCCCCCAATGTGTTGGCATTCCTACAATAATATATAGGCCACAGTTTAGGTGTTAACCAAGACGGTAAGTAGTAGACAATGAGATTCATAATCATAACGGTGAATAAGTGTCGCTCTATTCAACCTAAGAAGGATGTGAATAATACGATACATACCTGACTTGATACGATCTTTGTAGACTCCACAGCTCACGTCAAACCAAGGCCTACATGATGACATGAAACTTAGTCTGTCAAGCGCATCAAGGCACTCGAGAATTCTGCTACATGCAATGTTGGACACCTGACATCTGCGCATACAGAAAATTAAGTCCCATGACGCGAATGAGATCAAATAGTCCTATCACACTAGAAAGGAATAGCTGAAGGAGAAACACATAATACCTCTTCCATGGAATTGAACTCTCATTTGATGTAGGTATTCAAGTGGCTTTCTCGTTCTACAATACATGTCTACATTTAATAATACCCAAGGCACGCTCATCTGTACGGTTAGTATATAACTTTGATTAATTACAAACCACTTTGATTACAAGCCGTATATTGTATTTAATATTTAGTACCTACTATGTCTCATGAGTCAATATTTAAGTATATAAATCACTTTTGGACAGGATCGGAGAGCAATGCGATGGAACTTCTTAGTCGATATATTGGCACACGGGCAAATGCATACCGGAAACTGCTTCCTACTGACGCCAAACACTATCTTAGGCGCATCACAGAAAAAGAGATAAAATAGGCCGCGTTCGTGTCTAGACTTTATGGGTTGATTATCTCCCTTTATCATACAATTTGAATGAACTTCTTGTGGTATACTTTATACTCTATCTATACAATATGGTTACATAATTTTTAATATTTTGAGATATCTATTTTGTGCTGCAGTAGAATTTTTTCCCGTTAAAAGAAAAAGAAAGGAAAACTTCTAGTTACCTTGTGGTTGCAATATCACTTCCTGGTTAGCGGCACCAGCAGCATCAGCAGCGGCGGACTTTGCATCCAGTCTGAGCATCGAATCAATATAGGGATCGGCGGGAAATCACGTGAGTTAAGTACAAGATGGAACCGTTTATTACAAGATAGAATGAAAACAAAAGAAGGGAAGGATATAATTGGTGTACACACGTCATTGTTAGTATTACTGCTAAGGATGGTCCCTTCAAAATCCAGCGGTGCGTCCAGGTCCAAACTTTCTCCAATTGCACATGGCAACATGTCATGTAGCCCGAAGCACCACCGCTGCCAAGGGAATGCGGTAAGCGTCGCTCAGTGGACCTTAGAGGACTCATAGGGCGTAGGACACCCCACGCCCCAGGTCCCCTACTAAACAAACGGCTATCTCTGTCCACTCCAAATATACAGGTATGAACTAGATTCTACTAGGTCTAGTTCATACCGGTATATTTAGGATGGATAAAAGACTACAGAGATCTTTATTTATTTTATTTTTTAGGGGGTCTACGCCAACAAGACGCCAGCCTGAACAATTTGTATTAATATGCGAAGTTGTACATACTGGATTTACAACATAAGATTACACCCAGCTAGCGCAGCACGACAAAGTACAACAGCAATTGCTAGCGCCACACGACACAAGAGCTTCAACAAAAGATTACACCGACATTGCGAGCACGACGAAACAAATCAAGAAGAAAGGCTACATAAAGGAGGAATACAGCTCTTGAATTGCAACAAAGACTATGACTTGCACCGGCCGAAGGCAATCCTTCATTCTCCATCGAGCACCGCGACCAAGCAACGTACTTGCCGGCTTTGCAAAAACCAATGTGCTACCCGCCACCCCTCGTAGCTATGCCTCGCCGCTGCCGCCCTCCACATCCAATGGGGGAACGAAGCCTCGAAGCAATGAGGGACCACCACAATGGAAAGGGGACTAATGGTGGAGGGAGTACACTGATCAAAGCTTCACCGGAAACACCGATCTCCCTTCAAGTTAGTGGCAGCACCTTTCACAGCACATTCAGGTCCCGTCTACCGCCATCCAACGCCCAACAAGGGAAGGAAGCCTCGAAGGAGGGAAAGTCAGCAATAAAGAGCACACCCGACATTTGATTTGATGATACCACCAACAAGGAGAGCGGCGACGAAGAAGAGGTGCCAGCAATGAGCACAAATCGAACCATGAATGCAAACAACAACCACGTAGATCAAGGACCATGGCCAACGCGAGAAGAAGACCCTGCAGCTTAGGTCCAAGCAAGACAGTAGATCGAGCGGAGGTCTAAACCTCCCTGCGCACCGGGCAGGATGCTTTCGCTATCGAACCTCCGCAAACACAAGCAACCGCAAGGCCCAATGGGTCAAGAACATCAAGAAATTCACCAGATCTGCAGCAGAGGTAGGACACCTTCCCAAATGGAGGTGGGGCACCTCCTACGCACACCAAGTGTAGCACTTTCGTTGTGCAGCAATGCTGAATCTCCAATAACTTGCTCCAAAGAGCCCGCATGCTCAACGCGGAGTCCACATGACCCGCGCCCCCTGCACACCTGGTGACCATGGCTACTCACCCATGGATCGACGCAGGTGTTGACGGTGATTAAGTATCAAATTTAGGCCGTCAACTCCTGCATAAACACCGGAAAGACTAGCATCAACATTAGTCGTAGGGGTTATTACTAACAAATTCTACAATTGTCGGTAAATATTTGTATGCAGGTCAATTAGATGAGGAAACACACCTCAAGAGCATGGAAACACACCCCTCAATCAAAGGCAAAATGTGTCGACCAATCAGAGCGCACCGTTCAACCTCACATTGATCAAAGGGCCCATAAACACATGCAACTGACTTAAGACAGGGCCAGCGCACGCATTACCGACCTAAGGGCCCACTAGGCAGCCACCTAGCCAAAAAGGGTAAGGCAGTGGGAACCAAGGCCAGGTGTAACACCCAAAAATATAGGAAATAAAATTTTAAAAGTATTTTTATAAAAGTCACAAAATAAAATTGTGCGTGCATCTTTATTTCCTTTTCTTCTCCCACTCTTTTCTTTCAGCCCAGCCCAAACTTCTCTCTCTTCTCCTTCTTTTCTTTTTCTTCTCGCGGCCCAGTCCAGTTGGCCCATTCCTTCTCTTCTCCTTCTTTTCTTTTTCCAATCCCGTGGCCCAACTCAGCGGCCCAATCCGCTCACCCACCCTCACCTTTCTTCCACCGATAGCTGGGACCCGCTTGTCAGCGCCTTCTTTCTTCTTTCCTTTCTTCTTCCTCCGCACCGCTCCCGCTCCTTTATTTCCTTTCTTCGCCGCGACGCCAGATGCCCCGCCGTGCTCCCTCTCCTTCCTTTTTCCTTCCTCACCCCGAGTCCGGGTCGACTCCGCGCCGTCGCCGCATCTCTCCTTCCTTCCCCGCGACGCAGGCATGCCTTACTGGCTGCGGTTCCGTCCTTTCCTTCGCAAGAGCCGCCGCCTTCCTTTTCCCCGGCCACTCCGCCCCTATAAAACCCATGCCAGAGCCCCGCTTTGCACCCAGAGCCACCATCAACCCTTTACTCTACTCTACACCATCGCACGCCGCTGGAATTCGCACACCGGAGGAACGCCGCCGCCCCGTGTCGCCGCCTCTCCGTCAACTCGCCGTCCCGCTGCTTCTCCGCCGCCTTCAACTCTCGCCGGAGATCCACGAGTTGGTGAGCATCAAGCCGCACTCGTTTTCCCTCTCTCTCTCGCTCTGTCGCAACCCCAATTCCTCGCCGAAGATCTGTTTCCACCCGTCGCCGTGGCCGCCAGTCTACAGCCGCCGCATAGTCATCTCGTGACCACCCTCACCTTTGTCGTGTCACTCTCTAACTCCCCGGCATAAACCCAGCATGAACCGAGACCCGAAACACCGGATTCGGTGAAGCTCCGGCCGTCTGCCACCGCACTCGCTCACCGCCGATGCCCAGCGCAGCTGCGCTTCGCCCGACCCTTTTCGTTCCGTCGAGCCGACCCTTCCTCTCCCGCTCGATCTAGATCTAACGGCCAGAATCGACCCTTACTCCGCCGATTCGCCCGACCCTTAACCCGCCGCCCGATTCTGATCCAACGGACCAGATTCACCCGGCCCTAGTTGTTCCCAGAACTTTTGCAGAAAGACCCCTAGGTTTTCTAGAAATCAACCCGCAGTCCAGATCAGTAGAAAAATAATTAGAGTTGAGCCCTTTCTTTTTCTGTTCCGACCCTTGACTTTTCTTGGATTAGTACCCGCGGTCCAGAACCTAAAGTTTTGCACCCCGACCCTCTGTTTAAGGTTTAATTATGTTTTAGCTCCTGATTTCTTCAGATTTAGCTCCTGGAAGTTCAAAAATCTCGCAGTTAGGTCCCTAGATCACTGTTTTAGCCATATCTTCATCGTTTCAACTCCGATTTCAGCGATTCTTGCGCCCACGTGATCCTTGCATCATGAACTACAACTTTAGCATCTTTTTACTTTCTGTTTGTACTGTTTGTTGTATTTTTTTCTTATTTGTTTGTGTATGCTTGTTTGTGTGATCGCGTAGACAACGTGACGTTCGAGCAAAACCAAGAGCAAGCTTACGAGGAAGAGAACCAACAGCTGTTTGAAGAAGGCAAGTGGATTTCCCCCCTGCATATTCTATTTGATCCCAACAACAGCATGATAATTCACTTTAATTTACTGTTGCTTGCATAAACTTGATGGGTTATCTATGCTAAGGACATACGTAGTCTTTTACCCCCAAACCTTGAAACACCTGGGTTTACTATTCATGTTGGGTAGTCACGCTTAGTTGCAAACTTTGGGATTGGTATTGGTTTACTCTTATGGAAATGTTGATCACGTTTCATATTGTTGTTATACCGCGTAATTTCAAGATCAACTTTGTTTAATGGGAACATGGAGAACCAGCCAAGAAAACAGTGCAACCACAAAGTCATATGGCTCTAACCTTAGCCAATTAATTAGATGTGAAGTTTGCTGTTGGCCTTACCGAAAGGGCAAGGAGGGGGTCGGTGATAGGGGTCATAGCCCGGTCCTCTTGGGGTAGCTGCCTTTGCTAAGGAGTTGACCATTAGGGAGGTTTATGGACCACACTGCTACTGAAACTCTAGCGGGCTGCCTAGCTCTCGACATGTCTTTGTAAAGGCTTCGTAGTGTACCCTCGCCACTCACCTCGGAAGCGCTTAAGGGCCTTGCAAACCCGGGCGACTCAGGGGAACACGATTTGTGGGTAAAGTGTACAACCTCTGCAGAGTGTAAAACTGTTATAACAGCCGTACTCACGGTTAAGAGTGGCTTGGACCCTCACATGATAATGAAACTTGAAGATTAATTAAATTGTGGTTCGTGGTTAATGTTGATGTTGATGGAATCTTTATGATCTTGCTAAAGTGGGTTGGTATAAACTTAAACCTAGTTAATAGGTGCTTGTTAATAAATACTTGACCAACTAAAAGTAACCGCTGCTGCAAACCTTAGCCTATCCTTGATGGCCTTGCATATTCTCCACACTTGCTGAGTACCAACCATAAGAGTACTCACCCTTGCCCCCTGCTGCTCAGAAGAGAACTTTGAAGAGGAGATCTTCGACGACTTCGAGGGGTTCTAGGCCTTCGTTCACCAGTCATCGCCTGTGGAAGATGGAGTTGTTGGAGACTTCTTATAGGGTATAACAGTTTATCGTTTAAAGACATTTGTGTCTCTTTTATACGGAGTGTAATATGGTTAAATACTTATTTAGTTACTTTTTGAGCATTGTTTTTGATATATTACACTTTCCGTCTACCATATGTGTGTGAACATGATCCTGGCGCACAAATGAGATGCATCTGGTTCTTTCTAGAATCGGGTGTGACACCAGGTCGGCCGAACCAGGCTGAGGTCCACCAACCTTCTGCTTCCACGTGGCGCCTCATTGCTTCCCAATTGCGGTTGTGGGTGATTGCAGCTGTTTTCTGGGCCGAGAGCTCCAGTGACAAGGCTATAAATATGAGGGGAGGGGCTCCTAATTGAGACACACTTCACAACTCCTCTCTTATGCTTCCACTCTCACATTTGAGTCTTAGGCTCCTTAGAGGCTTAGTGCTGCCTTGTTAGTGCTTAGGAAATAGGGAGAGAGTGAAGGGTAGTTCGGGGAAGCATCGGGGTGTTAGCGCTATTCTCCCGCTTTGTACCTCTACGGATGCTGCAACATTCTTTGGAGTTAAGCATTCGTGGTTCCTTTTTATAGTGTTATACTTGGTTCTTATATGCATGAGTAGCCTTATTCTCTTGCTATCATAGTAAAGGCCTTAGTGCTCTTATGTATGTCTATAGTACACACTAGTAGTACTTATATCTAAGTGAGATCGGGTCTCTTTACTTGTGGGTTTGTCACGCTGTATTTATACAGAGTGCTGTAGTTTGCTACGGGAGCTCAGACGTAGTTAGACTGCAGTAGTAATTAGTAGCGTAGGCATGGTGTCTAGGCTAGGAGTTATCCTTCCTTTGCCTTATATCTCACGGATTGCTAGAGGTAGGTCGTAGGTGGTGACAGCCCTATCGGTCCTTTGTAACTCTCCACGTTCGGATATAGCGTAGAGCTATTGGCCGGAGTCGCCTGGCAGACCAGGAGTAAGCCGGAGCCCGAAGCGAGTATCTTTAATCGAGAGATCGACCTTTAACTTACCTCAAGCGCTACAGGAATCCTCTCTACCTCTTCTCCTCTAATTAGTGTGGTGTCCTTGGACCGACTAGAATAGAAGTTAGTGCACACACGTTCCCTAGGATTCGATAACCCTTGGAATACTCTGAGGTGAAAGCTACAACGGTATCCATGCGCTTGCTGTTGATGGTCCTTAAGTGTTATATTTGACCGTCAACTCCTGCAGAAAATAGTGGAATAACAAGCACCAACTTAGAGATAGGAGTTTATATCTAATCATTCCATGAGTTTTGGTGAATCACTTCTTGTAGAACACCATGGCTGCATACGGAGGAAAACCATGCTCAAATAAAGGGAAAAGTACATTTCAAAGCATTCTATGCGAGCACAAGAATTGGAGGGCCCACATCCTGAAGCAAATCAACCCAAGAGGCCAAGAAACACACCTCCGACCAATCAGAGGCTGTCACACGGATTCAAGGGCCCACAAACATGAGGAAACCGCCTAAACTTACCGCCAACCACCATGTACCCACTTGGGGACCCACCTGGCAGTGTCCCGAACGAAAGGCCGCGCGAGAAGGGGCATCCAGGGGTCGGCCGAACCTGGACGGCATCCTGTCTTGCTCAGTTTTGGCGGGAAGTAACCCGCATGCTTCCCCAAGGCGGTTCATAGTGTTTCCATACATAATTCTCACGGGATCCGACCTTGGAGGACTATAAAAGGAGGAGGGGATACCCCCCACAACACAACAATAGAAGAGAAGAGCTCCACTCCAAGGCGAAGCCCTACCTCTGTAGTGCTTAGAAAATAGGGAGAGAAGGAGCGATAGTTTAGGGGAAGTGCCGGCCTGTCGGCACTCTTCCTCAGCCTTGTACCTCGATGCACCAAGCCAACCGGCTCAAGTGCGCTAACCATCACCACGAGGGCAATCAGGGCTAACTTGCACTTCAAATGAAGTAATCCATAGGTCTGTCGGGTAACCTCCCGATACAACCACGGGTTTGCCGATCGAAACCACACATACAAAGTACTCACACGAAGGTGAGCCCAGAGAATTTACATCACAGAGTTCAACATAAATTTATTATTACAGACCAAGTTCGAATTCGTAAAACAGAGTACTTCCAAGTTTAAAAGTAAACGAGTTCTTCAGAGTTCAATACAGCGGAAAAACAACGATAAACTACTCGACGATACATGATGTCTCAATGAAGCCCGTACGAGACATCACTTGGCATTATCATCATTGGCCGGGGACGCATCCCATTCCACCGACCAACCAGGAGGAAGAGTACACGGCCAAGTCAAACTAGCAACCATGTCCTCAAAAGTATCACCTGAAAACAAGCCGCACCAAGCCAACCAGCGCGTGTCTCTACTGCCGCCCCAGCTCGCCCAATTGCGCCGCGCACGATCTCCCTCGCCAACGCCACTATCTCGCTCGCCCAGTTGCCTGCCCGCGTCATTCGTACGCGACGCAGCGCCCCTGTGCACTGCCCTGCTCGCCCAATGGCGCGCTCCAGCCTTGCTGGCACCCCTAGCCCCTCCTCCTCCCTCCCTTGCACCTATAAATGCCGAACAGAGCCCTCTCGCGCGCCCAGAACCCCGCCGCCCACTGCCATTGCCGCCGCCGTGAGGAGCTCGCCGTGGAGCTCATCTCTTCGGCCACCCATTGCCAGAGCTGAGCCTCCAAACACCACCGCACCTCCCCACCGAAGCTCACTGCCTCGCCCATCGCCGCCCAGCCCCGCCGGAGCAAGGCCGCCGCCATCAACTGCCGCCGCCGCCCCTGTCCGCAGTGGGCACGCCACCTCCAGTCTCCCTTCTCTGGAGCCGACCCTCGGAATCGGTCCTCCACCGTCCACTGCAGCTCCCCGACCCAACCACGCCATCCCAGCCTCGTCGGAGCACCGTCGCCGCTGCACAGCACCGCCGCCGCCCCCTGTCCGCCGTGGGAGACCCACCTCCGGCCGTCCCCGACCCCGACCAAGGCCACCACGAGGTAGCTCTCGCCACCTGGTACTCCCCTGACCCTTTCCCCTCGCCACCGGTGAGCCTCCTCGCCGGAATTTGGCCGGCCGCCATGCCAGCCCCGCCAGGGACCCAATTGCTTTGTTTTCAATCTTACTAAGGGTCTGCACGCAAGTTTCCAAGGGCATATCTGCGAACCAGTGTTTTGACCCTAGATTCAGAAACAACAAACTTTGAAAATGCTTTGAAAATCGTAGAAAATCAAAAAAATACAAACTCAACTGTTCTGTAATCCTTAGAAGAACAGCTACAACGTTTTTTACATGCATTTCTTCAGTTGCTTGCTATATTTTGCCCTAGATTAAATGGAAAGTTTAATAGCCTTTATTTGTAGCCACTGTTGTAGACAAAGGCTGAACCTAATTTTGGGATAGTGGATTAGTTTCTTGATGTGTAGGCGAGTGTAAAAAGTTCAGGACCAGAACCCATCTCTAGCTACACTTTTTGTTAGACTTTGTTTATTGCCATGAAGGGATAGAACTAGTCTTTCCTACTGTTCTGTAGTGATTCATGTTATGAAACTTTTTCTGAGCTGTTATAGTGAGACCTAGATGCCACAGAAAAATTTAGGGACGTTTTACCTTTTCTGAGCTATTTCCAAAAATGCATTAAATCAAAGTAATTAGTTTTTGTCTTGAAAAATGTTCATCTTTTTACTATAGGATACTTTGGGTTAGAACATGTTGTATAAAAAGTTTCATACTTAGAAACCCTGTATAACATCCTGTAGAAATTAATCTTTATTAAGATAGGTGTATATTGTCCTATTTATTATGCTCTGTATCATGCACAATAAACTCTGAAAAATTTACCATAACGCATATATAGATAGGTTAACACCCTGTAAAAGTTTTAGCATCAATACTTGCATGGTTCGCTCTGTATGAAAATAACTAGGTTCTAGTAGTGGCTGTGTATTACATTTTTTCATATTTAATCTGCTACACAAAAATGCCTAAAATTTTTGTAGTGGTTTTGTCTCTGCATGTGGTACTCTGAATAAAGTTTCATCACCAGAAGTTACCTAGTTCAGTAATTGTGTTTAATCCATGTTTGTGCTTAGAAAATTAAGTTTCCAATATAACACAACCCCTTCTTGTTTAATGAAGTTAATTAGTTTAAGATGTACTCTATTAACGATTGCCCAAGAAATCTTAACTAAGTAACTTTACAATCAAATCTATGTTTTTGTGGACTGCAACTTTATCGTGAAGAAAATAAATGTCATATACCATCACTACAACTCATACTTGTGCATTCATATAGAATCGACTACTCTCGCTGACGAAACGTACGAGCTGGTGCCCGAGTCCGAGAGTGAGCAACGTGAAGCTCAAGCGAATCTAACTGAAGTTTTCGAAGACCCAAACCAAAGTTCGGAAGAGCCCAAGCCTAGCTTTGCTCAAGAAGGCAAGCCCCGGAGCATGAACCCTATTTTTCAAATTGTGCAACTTATTACTCTATATTGCTTGTGCATTAAGTTTATAGGAGTTGAATGAAAACTTAGTTGCATGATCTTATGTTCCTATGATCTGAACACTAGATATAAGGTTTGATAGAATGCTATGCTAATAGGACTCCGGCAGAAGTCGAGTGATTTCCTGTCACTCGCGAGAATATAGTAGTTGAATGTTTACTACATGCTGCAATCATAAGATCGACGGATGGGCCTATGGTGCGATGTTCTTGTTGATGATTGAGGCCCCGTTTGTTTAGTGAAAAATGCTAAGCACGCAGTGTGTGGTAGTGGTGGTTAAGTCTTTGAACGTACTAACCACATGCCGAGAATATGGTAATCGGTAAGCTTACGTACTGGATTGAACCGAGGCCGGAATATACTCCCCACCATCTTGAATTTGTTCACATCTAGCTAATGGCGGGTGCATGTGCCGCCACGGCCCGGCGTCGTACCGTGGTCCATGGGGACGTGTAGTCGAGGGTAGTGGGTCTGTTCCGTGAAGCGGGAATTGAAGGGAAAAGTTGCACGTGTGACTTTGTGAGTAACCACGTGACGTGTGTTTAGATCTGCCTTGCGAGGTTAAGAAATTCGATTTGAATCGTCCGTTTCTCGCGGTATTGAGACTGCTTGACCCTTTTACCACATAGAGTAAGAAATGGAACAATGATGATGATTAATCTTGTTGGATGCAAATTAATTCTTTCACCATGTGTGATATTGGACAGTTGCCTACCTAGAATGGTTAAAGAAAACTAGAATCTGGAGCTAAAATTTGAAAGTAAGGACCTACTTGTATATGCTTTTCGGCAATACAAACCTCTCACGCCAAAAGACTTGCTTGTGGCTTGTTTTCAGGTGATACTTTTGAGGACATGGTTGCTAGTTTGACTTGGCCGTGTACTCTTCCTCCTGGTTGGTCGGTGGAATGGGATGCGTCCCCGGCCAATGATGATAATGCCAAGTGATGTCTCGTACGGGCTTCATTGAGACATCATGTATCGTCGAGTAGTTTATCGTTGTTTTTCCGCTGTATTGAACTCTGAAGAACTCGTTTACTTTTAAACTTGGAAGTACTCTATTTTACGAATTCGAACTTGGTCTGTAATAATAAATTTATGTTGAACTCTGTGATGTAAATTCTCTGGGCTCACCTTCGTGTGAGTACTTTGTATGTGTGGTTTCGATCGGCAAACCCGTGGTTGTATCGGGAGGTTACCCGACAGACCTATGGATTACTTCATTTGAAGTGCGAGTTAGCCCTGATTGCCCTCGTGGTGATGGTTAGCGCACTTGAGCCGGATTAATTCAGGTGGTTCTGCCACAGGTGGTATAAGAGCCGAAATGCATATACTAGAGAATGCGGCAAGCCTACCCCGCCGCCCACTGCCATTGCCGCCGCCGTGAGGAGCTCGCCGTGGAGCTCATCTCTTCGGCCACCCATTGCCAGAGCTGAGCCTCCAAACACCACCGCACCTCCCCACCGAAGCTCACTGCCTCGCCCATCGCCGCCCAGCCCCGCCGGAGCAAGGCCGCCGCCATCAACTGCCGCCGCCGCCCCTGTCCGCAGTGGGCACGCCACCTCCAGTCTCCCTTCTCTGGAGCCGACCCTCGGAATCGGTCCTCCACCGTCCACTGCAGCTCCCCGACCCAACCACGCCATCCCAGCCTCGTCGGAGCACCGTCGCCGCTGCACAGCACCGCCGCCGCCCCCTGTCCGCCGTGGGAGACCCACCTCCGGCCGTCCCCGACCCCGACCAAGGCCACCACGAGGTAGCTCTCGCCACCTGGTACTCCCCTGACCCTTTCCCCTCGCCACCGGTGAGCCTCCTCGCCGGAATTTGGCCGGCCGCCATGCCAGCCCCGCCAGGGACCCAATTGCTTTGTTTTCAATCTTACTAAGGGTCTGCACGCAAGTTTCCAAGGGCATATCTGCGAACCAGTGTTTTGACCCTAGATTCAGAAACAACAAACTTTGAAAATGCTTTGAAAATCGTAGAAAATCAAAAAAATACAAACTCAACTGTTCTGTAATCCTTAGAAGAACAGCTACAACGTTTTTTACATGCATTTCTTCAGTTGCTTGCTATATTTTGCCCTAGATTAAATGGAAAGTTTAATAGCCTTTATTTGTAGCCACTGTTGTAGACAAAGGCTGAACCTAATTTTGGGATAGTGGATTAGTTTCTTGATGTGTAGGCGAGTGTAAAAAGTTCAGGACCAGAACCCATCTCTAGCTACACTTTTTGTTAGACTTTGTTTATTGCCATGAAGGGATAGAACTAGTCTTTCCTACTGTTCTGTAGTGATTCATGTTATGAAACTTTTTCTGAGCTGTTATAGTGAGACCTAGATGCCACAGAAAAATTTAGGGACGTTTTACCTTTTCTGAGCTATTTCCAAAAATGCATTAAATCAAAGTAATTAGTTTTTGTCTTGAAAAATGTTCATCTTTTTACTATAGGATACTTTGGGTTAGAACATGTTGTATAAAAAGTTTCATACTTAGAAACCCTGTATAACATCCTGTAGAAATTAATCTTTATTAAGATAGGTGTATATTGTCCTATTTATTATGCTCTGTATCATGCACAATAAACTCTGAAAAATTTACCATAACGCATATATAGATAGGTTAACACCCTGTAAAAGTTTTAGCATCAATACTTGCATGGTTCGCTCTGTATGAAAATAACTAGGTTCTAGTAGTGGCTGTGTATTACATTTTTTCATATTTAATCTGCTACACAAAAATGCCTAAAATTTTTGTAGTGGTTTTGTCTCTGCATGTGGTACTCTGAATAAAGTTTCATCACCAGAAGTTACCTAGTTCAGTAATTGTGTTTAATCCATGTTTGTGCTTAGAAAATTAAGTTTCCAATATAACACAACCCCTTCTTGTTTAATGAAGTTAATTAGTTTAAGATGTACTCTATTAACGATTGCCCAAGAAATCTTAACTAAGTAACTTTACAATCAAATCTATGTTTTTGTGGACTGCAACTTTATCGTGAAGAAAATAAATGTCATATACCATCACTACAACTCATACTTGTGCATTCATATAGAATCGACTACTCTCGCTGACGAAACGTACGAGCTGGTGCCCGAGTCCGAGAGTGAGCAACGTGAAGCTCAAGCGAATCTAACTGAAGTTTTCGAAGACCCAAACCAAAGTTCGGAAGAGCCCAAGCCTAGCTTTGCTCAAGAAGGCAAGCCCCGGAGCATGAACCCTATTTTTCAAATTGTGCAACTTATTACTCTATATTGCTTGTGCATTAAGTTTATAGGAGTTGAATGAAAACTTAGTTGCATGATCTTATGTTCCTATGATCTGAACACTAGATATAAGGTTTGATAGAATGCTATGCTAATAGGACTCCGGCAGAAGTCGAGTGATTTCCTGTCACTCGCGAGAATATAGTAGTTGAATGTTTACTACATGCTGCAATCATAAGATCGACGGATGGGCCTATGGTGCGATGTTCTTGTTGATGATTGAGGCCCCGTTTGTTTAGTGAAAAATGCTAAGCACGCAGTGTGTGGTAGTGGTGGTTAAGTCTTTGAACGTACTAACCACATGCCGAGAATATGGTAATCGGTAAGCTTACGTACTGGATTGAACCGAGGCCGGAATATACTCCCCACCATCTTGAATTTGTTCACATCTAGCTAATGGTGGGTGCATGTGCCGCCACGGCCCGGCGTCGTACCGTGGTCCATGGGGACGTGTAGTCGAGGGCAGTGGGTCTGTTCCGTGAAGCGGGAATTGAAGGGAAAAGTTGCACGTGTGACTTTGTGAGTAACCACGTGACGTGTGTTTAGGTCTGCCTTGCGAGGTTAAGAAATTCGATTTGAATCGTCCGTTTCTCGCGGTATTGAGACTGCTTGACCCTTTTACCACATAGAGTAAGAAATGGAACAATGATGATGATTAATCTTGTTGGATGCAAATTAATTCTTTCACCATGTGTGATATTGGACAGTTGCCTACCTAGAATGGTTAAAGAAAACTAGAATCTGGAGCTAAAATTTGAAAGTAAGGACCTACTTGTATATGCTTTTCGGCAATACAAACCTCTCACGCCAAAAGACTTGCTTGTGGCTTGTTTTCAGGTGATACTTTTGAGGACATGGTTGCTAGTTTGACTTGGCCGTGTACTCTTCCTCCTGGTTGGTCGGTGGAATGGGATGCGTCCCCGGCCAATGATGATAATGCCAAGTGATGTCTCGTACGGGCTTCATTGAGACATCATGTATCGTCGAGTAGTTTATCGTTGTTTTTCCGCTGTATTGAACTCTGAAGAACTCGTTTACTTTTAAACTTGGAAGTACTCTATTTTACGAATTCGAACTTGGTCTGTAATAATAAATTTATGTTGAACTCTGTGATGTAAATTCTCTGGGCTCACCTTCGTGTGAGTACTTTGTATGTGTGGTTTCGATCGGCAAACCCGTGGTTGTATCGGGAGGTTACCCGACAGACCTATGGATTACTTCATTTGAAGTGCGAGTTAGCCCTGATTGCCCTCGTGGTGATGGTTAGCGCACTTGAGCCGGATTAATTCAGGTGGTTCTGCCACAGGTGGTATAAGAGCCGAAATGCATATACTAGAGAATGCGGCAAGCCTTAAAATTTTTTTTCATAAAACATGGCCACAAAAATCTTGTTTGCAAAATGCGTTGGTTCGTTAAGGATGGTACCTAGTTCGTAAAGCCCTAGGTGATTACCGGAATGTTACCAGGTGGCTATCTAACTTATGTATATTATCAACTGACTCCAAGCACATTACTTCTGTCAAAATTTACTTTTATGAACAACCGACCTTTAATTTCTGTAACTACGCACTCATCACTAAGGTAAGAAGGTAAGAATCCTCAGCCAACTGAGAGGTTGGCCTTCCTGTCGGTGATGCGAGCCGAACGCTGCCCTCAAGCAGTGGCCTACTTGAGGTGCTGCCAATATACCAACTATTAGTTGAGTATATTGGGAGTAGAAGCTTTAGCGCAGGGTATGGCGATCGCTGTTCATACCCCCGTCTCAAGACGGTACCCCCGTGAATACGCTATCTTGATAGCGTATGTTAACGTCATTTGTACGGCGGGAATTGTACGGATGTCGTTTCTATAGTGAATGGTAATGAATGCGGACGCTTTCATGAGTGCTGGCATGAAAGGTTCAATGAATATATATATATATATATATATATATATATATGCTCTATCAAACTTCTGCAGGTACACTAACCGCGATTACGATAAGTTAAAGAACGGTTAGAGAATTTTCGACTAGCTATTATAGTGAGAGACGTATTGTGTATGCCACCGAAACTAACCTCGTAAGACCAAGGCTATTTGCCAATTATTTTATTTTGTGAGGAGGAATAGGGCGTGCATGCATCATGACCATATATATCTGAAATTGAAAATGCGTTGATTGAGAGTGGTAAGGTTCATGCGTGCACAAGATTGTCTTACATAAGGATTATCTAGCAAATCTGTCATATTTCTGTCATATCTGGAAAGATGAATTTATTGAGCATAGAAAGTGATCCATTCTGTAGAATTTCATGTTGAAAGTTTTGTTCCAAAATTTATATTCTACCACCTGTTTAAATTTGAAAAATTCTGGACGTGTAGATAGTGAGAAACAACCGAAACCTGGATATGTCAGTTTTCTGTCTAGAATGAGCACTTCTGCCACATAAATTTTTATTCCCTCTTAATACAGTTTTCTGAAAAAGTGTACAACACAAAACTTGTGGAACATTTACTCAGGTAGCTACTGTTAAAATTTGGTAATTTTTGGCTGGGTAGAGTTTCCCTGGTGCACAAAATATTGGCTCTCTATTCACTGAAATTTCTGGGTAGACAGTAAAGTAAAACCTTAAGAGAAAAACCATCTTAGAGCCTGATCTAGCTCTGGAGTTGACTAGAAAAGTTGTGCACAATTATCCTAGGAACACTTTAGTGAAGATTGAGAATTTTTGGACTACTCAATTGGATTTATGGAGTTTTGAATTTGCTTCCAGAAATATTGAACTTTCATCCTCCATTTAATATCCTATGGCATGATCTTGTCGAAAGTTTTACCCTTTGAAGATGATCCTTCTGGGAATCAATTTAAATACCAAAGTTGTCAATAATTTCATGTCCTGAAAGCTCGCAAAATTTCAGCACTATTGGACTTTGCTAGTTTGAGCTATAGGCAAAATACTATAACTCGTTCTGCTGAAAAACAGCCAGAACAGAGAAACAAAGAATGAATTCTTCGACCAACTTTGCCATCGATTTAGTATCTGAGTTGAATACCAAAGTTGTACATCTATACATTACCTACCCACTGACAAAATATGAGATATTTTGGATCAACCTACTGAGAGCTATGAGCTTTCTTATAGCGAATGGTATTCTGTCCACGATTCTATCCACGATCTTTTGAGATTCTACATTTTCCGCGCTATCCCTTTTGAATCGTGTAAGCAATATGGATCATGTTGCTAATGATAAACCTTCACGTTTAAGATGGTTGGAGCAACCCGTGGAAACCCGGATGGTTTTGGTGCTAGTGGTAGCGGATCGCAACAGCCACCACCGCCACCACCCAGTTTGGTGGAAGTAATGGCCGCTCAAACCGAGTTGCTTCGTCAGCTTGTGAAAGGGCAGCAGCTCCAGCAGCGGGGTGGGCGCAATGTCCACCAACCTCAAGCTGCCGGTTACACGGATTTCCTTGGGACTCAACCTCCCTTGTTTCACAAGACGGAGGAGCCCTTGGATGCGGACGCTTGGATTCGCACAATCGAGTCCAAGTTTTCTCTACTTGTGGTCCCATGTTCGAATACAAACAAGGCTCGCTTTGCCACTCAGCAGCTTCGCGGTACAGCTCGTCTTTGGTGGGACCACTACTTTGCTATGCTCCCTGCTGATCACGTTGTCACCTGGGACGAATTCAAAACTGCATTCCGGGCACACCATATTCCAGAAGGTCTTATGGAAAGAAAGCTAGATGAGTTTCTAGCTCTCACTTAGGGTAACCGAACTGTACTTCATTATGCTCAGGCCTTCAACAATCTGTGCCAGTACGCGGGCTATCACGCTGACACGGATGCTAAGAAGCGTGATCGCTTCCGCAGAGGTTTGAGTACCAAACTCAAGGAACGGCTGAACCTTGTCAAGGCCGATACATACAATGAACTGGTCAATATGGCAATCACTCAAGAGGATTGTATTGTGGCTCATCATGCTGAAAAGAAGGTATCGCTTAGTGCAAAATGCTGCGCCTACAGCTCCACAGAAGGCCCCTCAGCCAGGGCGTTGGATTGTCAGGCCCCCACAGCAGCAAGGCATTGTACGACTCCCTGTGCCTCAGCAAACTGGCCCAAGGCCCGCTACTCAGCAATTTCTTCGTCCGAGCATCACCAATCGTTGTTTCGATTGTGGGAGTTCCAGTCATTTTGCTCGAGAATATCCTCAGCCTAGGCAGCCAAATCAGGGCCAAGGCTCTAACCAGAATAATAAGAACAAAGGCACGAGGCAGACCATTCAGGTCAAACAAGGACGGCTCAATTTCACCACTCCTGCACAGTGATGACGGGTACATTCTCCATCCATAACAAGCCTGCAGTTATATTGTTTGATTCGGGTGCATCACATAGTTTCATTAGTGCAAAATTTGGTGCAAAAATAGGCTTTGATTTTTGTCACAAAAAAGGGTCGTATATGATATCAACAACGGATGGAAAAATTGCTTCCAACTAGATAATACGACTAGTACCAATAAAATTGGGTAGTAAAACCATCAACACGGACCTTGTTCTCTTACCACTTGAAGGCATGGATATTATTTTCGGTATGAATTGGATGGCTCTGCACGGAGTCACACTGGACCTTTCTTCCCGAGCTGTTGAAATAAATTCACCTAGTCACGGAGCCACTACCCTTTACCTACCGTCCCGGGAGTGCACAAATTCTTGTGCTTTCGTGATGGAAGGAATCAAATTGGAAGATATTCCTGTGGTATGCGAGTATGCCGATGTTTTTCCGAATGACTTGCCAGGAATGCCACCAGATAGGGATATTGAGTTTGTTATTGAACTGCAACCAGGCACTGCACCTATCTCAAAAAGACCCTATAGAATGCCACCAAAAGAATTGGCCGAACTAAAAATACAACTCCAAGAACTGCTAGACAAAGGCTTCATTCGTCCTAGCGCATCACCTTGGGGTTGTCCAGCCCTATTTGTAAAGAAAAAGGATGACAGTTTGAGGTTATGTGTTGACTACCGACCTCTCAATGCAGTGACCATTAAAAATAAATACCCACTTCCCCGCATTGATGTTCTTTTTGATCAATTATCTGGAGCTAGGATTTTCTCAAAGATTGATCTTCATTCTGGATATCATCAGATAAAGATTCGTCCATGCGATATTCCTAAGACTACCTTTTCCACACGATATGGGCTATATGAATTTTTGGTCATGTCTTTTGGTCTCACAAATGCTCCTGCCTACATCATGTATCTCATGAATTCGGTATTCATGTCCGAGCTCGACAAGTTTGTCGTAGTTTTCATTGACGACATCCTTATTTATTCCAAGAATGAGGAAGAGCATGCTAAGCACTTGCACATTGTTCTTCAGCGTCTCAGGGACCATCAGCTCTATGCTAAATTTTCTAAGTGCGAATTCTGGTTGAATAGTGTGAAACTCTTGGGTCACACAATTTCCAGCAAAGGCATAGCCGTTGACCCCAGCAAGGTACAAGAGGTGATGGATTGGAAGCCTCCTACCTCTGTTCATCAGATTCGCAGTTTTCTTGGTTTAGCCGGTTACTATTGCCGCTTCATTCCGGATTTCTCCAGAATTGCTAAGCCTATGACTGAACTATTGAAAAAGGGAGTAAAGTTTGTGTGGGATGAGAAATGTGAAGAAGCTTTCCACACTCTTAGAGAACATTTGACTACGGCCCCTGTGTTAGCTCAACCCGATAACACCAAGCCGTTCGATGTTTACTGTGATGCATCTGGCACTGGTCTTGGATGTGTGCTTATGCAAGAAAATCGAGTTATTGCTTATGGCTCACGAGCGCTTCAGCCCCATGAGCAGAATTATCCGACCCATGATCTCGAATTAGCAGCTGTCATTCATGCTCTAAAAATATGGAGACATTATCTCATGGGCACTCATTGTAATATCTACACCGATCATAAAAGTCTCAAATATATCTTCACCCAAGCTGATCTGAATATGAGACAAAGAAGATGGCTAGAATTAATCAAGGATTATGACATCGAGGTGCACTATCACCCAGGCAAGGCTAATGTAGTCGCGGATGCACTAAGCCGCAAGGCTCATTGCCATTGCCTATCAGTGGAATTCTATAATGAAACATTATGTTCAGAAATAAGGAAGCTTAGTTTAGAAATGATTCCCCAAGGCACTCTGAATCACATCTCAGTTGAGCCTACTCTCCATGATCAAATCATCATGGCACAACTACATGATGAAGGTGTTAAGATCATCAAACAAAAACTCTCTCTAGGTGAAGAGAAGTATAAATGTTTCCGCCAAGACCATAAGGGAGTTCTATGGTTCGAAAGTCACATAGTCGTTCCGAAGAATCATGAGCTCCGCAACAAATTCTTGATGAGGCACATCTTTCTAAATTTTCTATTCACCCCGGCAGTAGCAAAATGTATCAAGATCTTAGGCAAAACTTCAGGTGGACTAGAATGAAAAAGGAAATTGATAGATATGTCTCAGAATGTGACACATGTCAGAGAGTAAAAGCTAGCCACTTGAAAGTAGCCGGTACACTTCAATCTTTGCCTATACCCTCCTGGAAATGGGAAGACATAAGTATGGATTTCATTGTTGGGTTGCCAAGCACCTCGCAGAAACATGATTCCATATGGGTTATCATTGATAGGCTCACAAAGACGGCACATTTTCTTCCAGTGCACACCACCTATACTGCCAAGAAATATGCCGAGATTTATCTCGACCGCATCGTTTGCCTGCATGGAATACGTAAGAAAATTATTTTCGATCGTGGTATTCAGTTTGTAGCACGCTTTTGGGAACAATTGCAAGCATCTCTTGGTACTAACTTGATTCGAAGCTTAGCCTATCATCCCCAAACTGACGGACAAACCGAAAGAGTGAACCAAATTCTTGAAGACATGCTTAGAGCTTGCGTCATTCACTATGACAATAGTTGGGACAAATGCCTATCCCTAGCAGAGTTCTCATACAACAATAGCTATCAAGCGAGTTTGAAAATGACACCATTTGAGGCCTTGTACGGTCGAAGGTGTCGAACTCCTTTGAGCTAGTCACAAACCAGAGAACGCAAAATATTTGGACCAGACTTGGTAATCGAGGCAGAGGAAAAAGTGAGAATAATACAAGAAAATCTTAGAGCCGCACAATCCAGGCAAAAGAGCTATTTCGACAGGAGGAGAAAGCCACTAAAATTTGAAGTTGGTGATCATGTGTACCTCCAGGTTTCACCAACCAAGGGTGTACAACGATTCGGAGTTAAAGGAAAATTAGCTCCCCGATATGTTGGTCCCTATGAAATCATCGAGAACTGTGGACCCGTAGCCTATAGAGTACGACTGCCCCCTCAGCTTGCAGCCATCCATGATGTCTTTCACAAGTCTCAACTCAAGAAGTGTGTTCGAGTTCCTACCGAGGTTGCGGAACAACAAGAAATATTGGTAGAACCCGACCTCTCATATGTTGAGTACCCCATCAAAATCATGGATCAAAAAGAAAGAAGCACTAGAAGGAAAGTGATTAAAATGTATAAAATCCAATGGAATCATCACACAGAGGAAGAAGCCACATGGGAAACTGAAAGCTATCTAAACCAAAATTTCCTCGATTTTCTCAACTCTACCAAAGGTACACATGCTATCCACACTAAGCTTATTGTCCGAATCTCGGGGCGAGGTTCTTTTTAAGGGGGGAAGGCTGTAACACCTCATGTGTTTAATTTGCTAAACAAGTGTCATTAGCATAACAATATGCATAAGGAACTAAGAAAAGTTTAAAAGAAATGTATTATAATTTGGTTTTGCTTTTATATTGAAAGTATGGATATATGTGCATAAGTACATGTACCTTAATCAAACAAATTAAATAACTTTCACATCGATGCAAATATGACTACGAAATTGAATAGGCACATCATCAGTGACATGATAAACAAAAGTCAGGTTGAAGCCTAGGGGAGTATGAAATTTTGTCCATGAAATGACGTGCCATCCGAATCAAGCTTTTTGACTTTTTAAAATAACTTTTGAACTATAACTCAAATGAACTTTAGCCTGAAATGAAACTTGTGTAACTTTTCATTTTGAACAACTTTCGTGTTCAGAGAATTTTGAGTTGCAACAAAAAAATGTGAGAAAATATCATTGTTGGCCCGACCCTTCTTTCCACGTTCGCCCAACCCTACGCGTCGCCCGACCCTCCGACGCGCAAACCCTTCGCCCAACCCTACGCGTCGCCCGACCCTCCGACACGCAAACGCTTCGCCCGACCCTCGGACGCGCAGACACTCACCCGACCCTCGGCTTCGCCCGACACATCGCCTCGCCCGACCCTCCGCCGACGCGCAATCGCCGCAGGCCACTTGGCCGGCGATGCCTGACCGGCGCTAGGCACCAAGCAAATGCCTGGCCGCGCCCGCACGCTGCGCTCCTCCCCAGTCCGTGCACGCCACGCGCACGCCGCCACACACGCGCCTCTGCTCGCCGCCCACCGCGCCCAATGGATGAGCCGCGCCATGTGGACGCAGGCGCCGCCCGGCAAGCTAGCTGTTGTAGCTCCTCGCCCAACCCGCGCGCCGCGTGATCTCCCGCTCCCCACGCCAAATCCTCAGCGCCCAATCCCCTGGCCGCGCCCGCCGCACGCCGCGCCGGCTCTGCTCGCCGCCCGCCGCGACCAGTAACGCGCCCCCATCGTGCCGCCCGCGCCCGCGCCTCGCAGTCCAGTCCCGTCCTCCTTTCGTCTCTATGCTGCCTACAAAAGGCCGCACTGAGCCCATCCTCGCGCGCCCAGACACCAGAACGCCGCCGCCGCCACCATTACCGCCATCGTGCCCAGCTCACCGTGGAGCTCACCTCTCCGGCCACCCATTGCCAGAGCTGAGTCTCCAACCGCCACCACGGCACCCCACCACAGCTCACTGCCCCACCCATTATCGCCCAGAACCGCCGACGCTCGTTGCTAGAGCCGCCTGCACTGCCGCCGCCCTGACCTCCGTGGACGGCCCATTCCGAAGCTCCTCCATCCTGGCCAAGCCTCGAAACGGGTTTTCCTCGACGCCGCGAAGCTCATCGAACAGCCCACGCTCTCCCCTCCTCGCCGGAGCACCGTCGCCGACGTTCCGCCCCGCCGCCGCCCCTCTGCTCCGCGCCGACGAGCCACCTCCGGCCACCCCCAACCCCGACCAAGGCCATCCCAAGGTAGCTCTCACCTCCCTAGATCTCCACGACCCTTTTCCCCTCGCCGCTGACGAGCCCCCTCGCCGGAACCTGTGTTTAAACTTTGAATTCAAAAACAGCAAAGTGGTAAAATTCATATAAAATCATAGAAATATCGTAAAAATACAAGCTCAATTGTTCTGTAATCTTTAGAAGAAGGTCTATAACTTTTGTTACATGCATTTCTTTAGTTGCTTGCTAAATCTTGACTTTAATTGTACCCACTGTTGTAGACAAAGGCTAAACCTGAAAATTTAACAGTAGATTGGCTGCTTGATTTATAGGCCAGTGTAAAAATATTAGGACCAGAACCCACCCCTAGCTAAACTTTTTAATAGAACTTGTTTATGCCATGAAATAATAAAACTAAATTGTAACTGCTGTTATATTGTGATTCATGTGGTGAAACTTTTCTAGAGCTGTTATATTTATGCCTAAATACCACAGAAAAAGTTTAAAACCTTTTTCCTCTATGTAACCTATTTATATAATTTTGTGGTGGGAAAAATGCACTAAATAAAAATAATTAGTTTCTTTGCATTGAAAATGTTCATCTTTTTACTGCGGGACACATTAGAGTAGCTCTTGCTGTATAAAAAGTTTCGTACACAGAAACCCTGTAGAACATCCTGTAGAAACTAATCTTTATTAAAATAGGTGTATATTGTCCTATTTATTATGCTTTGTATCATGCACAATAAAATCTGAAAAATTTACAGTAACACATATATTGACAGATGTCTCCTGCTTGGCCGTGTACCCTTCCTCCTGAAAAATTTATAGTAACACAATAAAATATATTGCTAGTTTGACTTGGCCGTGTACCCTTCCTCTTGGTTGGTCGGTGGAATGGGATACGGCCCCGGCCAACGGTGATAATACCGAGTGATGTCTCGTACGAGCTTCATCGAGACATCCTGTATCGTCGAGTAGTTATCGTTATTTTCCGCTGCATTGAACTCTGAAGAACTCAATTATTTTGAACTCTGAAGTACTTGTTATACGAATTTGAACTCCGTTGTAATAATACTTTGTGATGAACCCTGTGGTGTAAAATCTTGTGGAATGTTGTATCCTCTGGGCTCACCTTCGTGTGAGTACATGTATGTGTGGTTTCGATCGGCAAAAACCGTGGTTGTATCGGGAGGTTACCCGACAGACCAATGGATTATTCCGTTTGAAGTGCGAGTTAGCCCTGATTGCCCTCGTGGTGATGGTTAGCGCGCTTGAAATGGTTAATTCAGGTGGTTCTTCATCAGCTGGTATCAGAGCCGAAATGCATACGCCAGAGAATGCAACAAGCCTTAAAAACTTATTTTCATAAAACTTGACCAGAAAAATGCGTTTGCAAAGTGCGTTGGTTCGTTAAGGATGGTACCTAGTTCGTAAAGCCCTAAGGGATTATGGGAAAGTTATTAGGTGGCTATCTAACTTACGAATATTATCAACTGACTTCCAGCACATTACTTTCTGTCAAAACTTACTTTGATGCACAACCGACCCTTAAATTCTGTAACGACGCACTCATCGCTAAGGTAAGAAGGTAAGAACCCTCAGCCAACTGAGAGAGCTTGGCCTTCCTGTCGGTGATGCGAGCCGGACGCTACCCTCAAGCAGTGGCTTACTTGAGGTGCTGCCAATATACCAACTTTTAGTTGATTATATTGGGAGTAGAAGGTTTGGCGCAGGGTATGGCGATCGCTATTCATACCCCCGTCTCAAGACGGTACCCCCGTGAATACGCTATCTCGATAGCATATGTTAACGTCGTCTGTACAACGAGAATTGTACGGATACCGTTTCTATAGTAAACGGTAATGAATACGAACTCTTTCATGAGTGCTGGCATGAAAGGTTCAATGGATATATATATATGCTATATCAATCTTCTGCAGGTACACTAACCGCGATTATGATAAGTTAAAGAACGGTTAGAGAATTTTCGACTAGCTATTATAGCGAGAGACGTATTGTGTATGCCACCGAAACTAACTTCGTAAGACCAAAGCTATTTGGCAGTTATTTTATTTTGTGAGGATGAATAGGACGTGCATGCATCATGACCATATAAATCTGAAATTGAAGATGCGATGCTTGAGAGTGGTAAGGTTCATGCGCCCACACAATTGTCTTTGCATAAGGATTATCTAGCAAATCTATCATATTTCTGCCATATCTGAAAAGATGGATTTATTAAGCTTAGAAAATGACCCTTTCTGGAGAAACTCTTGTTGAAAGTTTTGCTCCAAAATTTGTATTCTACCTCCTGTCTAAATATTAAAATTCTGAACATATGGATGTTAAGAAACAACAAAGACCTTGAGATGTTAGTTTTCTGTCCAAAATGAGCAGTTCTACCACATAAATTTTTATGCCCCCTTACTACATTTTTCTGCAAAATTATTCAACACAAAACTTGTTGTAAATTTACTCAGGCAGCCACTGTTAAAATTTGGTAATTTTTAGCTGGGTAGATTTTACCCGGTGCACGAAATCTTGGCCCACTGTTCACTGAAATTTCTGGGTAGATAGTAAAGTAAAACCTTATGCGAAAGACCATCTTAGACCTTGATCTAGCTCTGGAGTTGACTAGCAAAGTTGTTCGCTAATACCTTAGAGATGTTTTGGTGAAGTTTTAGAATTTTTAGATTACTCGAATTGGAGTTAAGGAATTTTGTTGTTGCTTCTAGAAATATTCAACTTCCATCCTCTAGTTCATATCCTATGGCATGATCTTGTCAAAACCCTTACCCTTTGAAGATGATCCTTCTGAGCAGCAAGTCAAATACCAAAGTTGTCAAGAATTTCATGTCCTGAAAGCTCACAAAATTTCAGCACTATTGGATGTTGCTAGCTTGAGTTATAGGCAGGATACTATAACTCGTTCTACTAAAAAACAGCCGAGAAGAAGAGAAAGGCGCCCGTTGGACCCTCGGGAGCTCAGCCACCGAGGTATCGCTTAGTGCGAACTGCTGCGCCTACAGCTCCACAGAAGGCCCCTCAGCCAGGGTGTTGGATTATCAGGCCCCCACAGCAGCAAGGTGTTGTACGACCCCCTGTGCCTCAACAAACTGGACCAAGGCCCGCTACTCAGCATTTTCTTCGACCGAGCATCACCAATCGTTGTTTCAAGTGCGGGAGTTCCAGTCATTTTGCTCGTGAATGCCCTCAACCCAGGCAGCCAAATCAGGGCCAGGACTCTAACCAGAACAATAAGAACAAAGGCAAGAGGCAGACCCTTCAGGTCAAACAAGGACGGATCAATTTCACCACCCTTGTAGAACTTCCTGAAGGAGCACCAGTGATGACGGGTACATTCTCTATCCATAACCAGCATTAAGTTATATTGTTTGTGTTGACACTAGATTTTGACACGTGTTGAATCGGCGTCAGGAGGAGAGGTTGGCCGATGCGGCAGATTCAGGGGGCTATGATTTTGGAGCTCGCGGCCGATGACTGGCGAAGGGAAATCGCCGATTACTTGAAGGACCCCTCCCGGAAAGTGGATCGGCGAGTGCGTTTTCAAGCAACAAAATATGTGTTACTTGAAGATGATTTATTTTACCGGACGATTGATGGTGTTCTTCTCAAATGCCTAGGAACAGAGGAAGCAAAGGTCCTGATGGGGGAAATCCATGAAGGCGTGTGTGGAGCCCATCAATCGGCTCACAAGATGAAATGGATGATCACAAACAATGGGTATTATTGGCCAACAATTCTTGAGGATTGTTTCAAATATTATAAAGGATGCCAAGACTGTCAGAAGTTTGGCAATGTACAACGCGCGCCAGCATCGGCTATGAATCCAGTAATCAAGCTGTGGCCGTTCAGAGGTTGGGGAATAGATCTCATAGGACAGATTCACCCTCCATCAAGCAAGGGGCATAAGTTTATATTGGTAGCCACCGATTATTTCACTAAGTGGGTGGAGGCAGTTCCGTTAAGGACCGTGACATCGGCCGATATGATCGAGTTTGTTAAGAAGCATATTGTTTATCGATTCGGTATTCCTCAGACTATCACAACTGACCAAGGAACGATGTTCACCTCTGGAGAATTTGGGGAATTCGCCGCCGATATGGGGATTAAATTATTAAATTCTTCTCCATACTATGCTCAAGCCAATGGCCAGGCCGAATCGTCCAATAAGGGGATAATCAAGTTGATCAAGAGGAAGATAGAGGAACAACCCAAAAAGTGGCACATGTCCTTAGCTGAATCTCTATGGGCTTACAGGATGGCTTCCCACGGAGCCACTAAGATATCTCCTTATCAGCTGGTATATGGTCACGAGGCAGTCCTGCCTTGGGAATTAAGGACGGGGTCAAGGTGTATATCGCTTCAAGATCAGTTGACGGCCGATGACTATGCCTTCCTCATGAAAGATGAGCTCGATGACTCAGCGGGTCAGCGGTTGAGAGCCTTGATTAGCATCAAAGAAAACAAGAAAAGGGTGGCCAGATGGTATGACAAAAAGGTCAAGGTTAAACAATTCTCCCAAGGAGATTTGGTATGGAAGTTGGTGCTGCCGATAGGGTCTAAGGATCCCAAATTCGGTAAATGGTCGCCTACTTGGGAAGGGCCGTATAGAATCGGCCGATGTGCTCTGGGAAATGCATATATTCTAGAAACTATCGAAGGGGAAGAATTCCCAAGAGCTCTAAATGGACGATATCTGAAGAGGTACTATCCAAGCATTTGGGTAGATGCATAACTTGCAGTAAGATACGCCAAGACAACATGGCCGACTTCTATCGGTTTTTATCTACATAGCCGATGCAGGAATGACATCGCCTTGAGGAGGAAAATATTTTCCATTTGGTCTAACCAATTCATTATTCGATGAAAACAACAGAATACATGGCCGACATGGTACAAGTCGCCCTTAGAATACATGGCCGACATGGTACCAATATATTTACTGATTACGCTTGTTCTTGATTTCTCTCTCGATCCGGCCCAATTCTATTAGAAGGCGGGTCCTATTCTCCTTCGGATTCTCCATGGTGGCTCGAGTCTCAACTTGATGGCATAGTTCTATCAGGAGGCGGGTCTTCTTCTCCTCCAGATTCTCCATGGCAGCTTCAGTCTCGACTTGATGAGGGAGTGGAGGACTCTTTTCAGATGGCAGTCGCTTGGGGACTAGGCAGTGAGCGTCTATAAGGTCCCAATACTTCTGGACAACAGCAGGAACATGATCTTTAAGTTCTTCAGAATGAGCTCTTATCAGATCTATGTCTGCCTGCGACAGTCGTTCGTCTGAATGCATAACCTCGATCGCTCGTTCCAGGCTGGGACTGAGACGTTTTGACTAAACAGAGATGAAAAGCTACACAGCATCAGAGCGATTGAGATGTCTAGGGGAGAAACAGAGGAGAGTTCGTACCTGATTGACAGAGGAAGAAGATGAAGAAGACATCTTGGTGTTCAGTTTGGGAGAATAAAGATCCAGTTGTTGGAGGGAGAGAGATGGGTAATGCATATGCCTCTGGAGACGGTGTGGATCTCGTACTTATAAAGAGAAGGAGGTAAAAAGATAGTGGGACACGTCCTATCGGAGTAAAAGCATTCATAAATGCAAATCTGCCAAAGGAAGTGGTCTAGGATCAAATCGGCGCAGTAACATTAAAGGAGCATTAAATGTTTACAGCATTCTTTACAACCCAAGGAGGGCATCTATGGCCACGATAGCTCGTTGCCTAATCTGATCGGCTGAGTCTAGTACTCTTTGATCGTTGTCGGCCGATCCAGGAACTTCTGACATATGGCGATGAAGTCTTATCGCTTCACAGGCCAAGTTCTGTCTTTCTTGTTTTAGCCCAGTGATGACGGATGGGAGCTCTTGAAGCTTCTTTTCTTCAGCAGCTATGTCTTTGGTTACTTGCTCCATCTCTTTGGCTAGCTCTGCTCTCCTCCGTTTGAGGCGATCTATCGTGCCGACGATATCCGGGCGAGAGCTCTCGAGGAAGTTGATCCGTTGGTGTACCTCTTGGGCTCGGTGCTTGTACGAATCGGCTTCCTCCCGGGTCATTGCTAGCTGGGCACGATCGGCCATATGGCGTAGGGCCCTGAAAACTGAGGTTTGTATGGATTCTATATATGCAACAGGTTCCAAGCTTTCTGTTGTTTCTTCCGGGATTCGGCCTTTGATGTCACTAAGAAGCCGCCGAATCGGCGAAGCATCTTCCACCAATCGGCTGATATCATCTCGGAGGAGAATCCGCATGCTCTCAAGCTTGGCGCGGACATCATCAGAAATAGAGCTCGACGGAACTTGGTGCGAAGCGATTTCTTCATCATCAGGCAAAGAGACCGCGAAGGAGAAAAGGCTGTTATTTGGTGTGTCTTGTTCCTGCGGAAGAATAAAGACAAGGATTAGCGAGCAGTAAAAGGGGATCGGCCGATTCCAGTGATAAGTTTGTTACCTCCTTGAAGCGGATCTCTCTTGCTTGCGCCGATGGGAGTACCTCCCTCGTCTCAGGAACCGGCACGATCGGCTCGTCAGAGGAAGAGGACTCGGCCACTATTAATGCTCTGCTTGGGCCAGCTTCCTGGAAAGGTATGACAAATAAATCCTGTGAGTATACTACGATAATTGAATAGGATGATATGAGATATTTGCCATACTTCTGTTGGTCCTTCGGCTGATGTTTGTAGAGGAAGTCCGACCGACGCACCCAAATCGGCTTGCATCAGAATCAGTTAGTCTTCTGAATGTCGAGAAATTGAGTTAAGAGATTATCTACCTTGATGAGAAGGGTCGCTGGAATTTCGGCTTCCGCTTGGGATGTGGCCGATTGCTATGGGGACTGCACTGGAGCGGCTTGTGCAGCCTGGCAGAAGGAGGAAGTTAATATTGATAGAGCACTTAAAGACATGTGAGGTATGCGAGGTTACCTGAACAGCTTCCACCAGCAGCGATGCCATGGCCGATCCGACTTCTGCGGCAATTTGGGGATCGGCCATCTCGGTAGTCGGCAAGGATGGAGGAATTAGAGTTTCAGCCGATACTACCGCCGATTGGTCAGTCGGTCCGATGCAGGCACGCACTCGACGGCTTATTGTCTTCAAGGTTGGCCTTTTCGGTGTTCGTTTCAATCGGCCAGTAGTGATGTCCTTGATGGTTGGAGCGTGATAGCCGATGAGTGGATATGGCGTATATGGACGAACACTCTCTATCGGCCTACCGCTTCGGCTCCGCATTGGAGGGACTTGGCTTTCAGACTGAAGAGATAAATACAAGTTAACGGTAAGAGGGTAGTATGGAAAGAGACAGTATTGAAATCGGCTGGGAGAAAGGACATACCGCTGCACTTGGGTCGATGTTTTCTAGATCCAGAATGTTGCAATATGTTGATGGGCATATGCAGAAGAGGTATTGCTTCCATTCTGCCCACCACAGTTTGAATTGCTGAACGGCAAAAGGGGCCACTGTCCAATTGTTCAGGTCAATAGTGCTAGAGTCTGGCACTAAGTTGCACAGCCGACTGTAGTCAAGACTCTTGGTCAGTTCATCTCTGAATTTTGCTTTCCCGGCAAAGAAGACCTGAATCGGCAGTTGACCAAAGACCTGAATCGGCAGTTGACCAAAGCCCAATTTTGCTTTCTCCGATGGATTATAAAATTCATATGTGGGAGAATCTTTTCCAGGGAAGAAGTTGGCCGGTAAAATCCTTGGTTTAATCAGTGTATCCATAAGTTCCCTATCAAAAGTATGAGTGGACGAATCGTAGCAGACGGGAAGCTCAAAAATCGGCCCTACTGTCTGATATGGATACCAACTGACAGTCTCTTCACTGAAGCCGTTGTAGAAGCATCTGAAGTATTCGACTGTCCGGGCAGCAGTGAATTGACAACCAGGGAAGGCCGATGCCGCTTCTCCAAAATATGTGCAGCGTCGTCGGATGGTTGGGTTTTCCTCTGACTCAATGTTGGGGGAAGTTTTGGTCTCTATTTGTTGCTGGGAGACCTTACTCATATATAAGTTGAGCCAGAGAGTGATAAACCACCAAGGACCGCCAGGATTCCCAATCGGCTCACCTTTTGAAAGTCTAGTGCCGATTTGGTGCATCATGTGGTAGGCCGATCCCAACAGATGTTTTACAAGGGGAACGGCCGATCCTAGTGACAGAGCTTCTGCCAGGGCTTGGGTATTAGAAGAAGGGCCAACTGCTCTGCCATAGAAAAAATGTTTCTCCAGCCACATCATCAGAAATGCCGTGTGTTCTCTCTCTGAAACTGTCCCAGTCCTCATATTTTTGCTGATGTACCCCTTCCATCCAACGATTCCTTTGGTTTCTAGCCGATGAGATGGTTTGATCAGATAATCAAAGGGGGTATCAGAAGAGGAGATGCCAAGGCCGGTCAACAACAGGACATCGGCCAAAGTTGGAGTCATGGGTCCATGTCCAAAAAGGAACGCATTGAGTGCGTCGGACCAGAAATAAGAAGCTGCTACTACCAAGGGCTCATTTTTCTCCATCTCGGACAGAGAGAGGTCTATGCACTGGCCTATTTTCAGTTCATCCCATTGAACTCTCCTACACCTGGCTATTCTATGGTACCATTCTCTCCAGCCAGGGGTCTCATTCGGCCAAGACCTAAAGGCACCTGCCCACTGACCTAAATCCATGGGCGATTGCTTGAATGGGATTCTGTGAGTCTCTAGGTTGATCAAGTCTGTTGGATCTGGATTTCCCATGGGGCCTAAGCAGACAAGTTCGGAGGATTTGGAAAGAGGGATAGTGATCTGGTGCCTAAATGCCTAAAAAGAAGGAAAAAGGGAGAAAACTGAGAATGGGCCTAGAGAATACTTGAACAGTAGAGGAGAAAAGGAGAAAATTTCGGAAGATTACCTCTGGGATGAAGCTCATCGTCGCCGATGGAGCCGCCAGTTGAGTCGCCGATGGGGCCGCCGTTGCTGAGGGGGTTGCAGATAGCGCCTCCGTGGTTGGAGAGGTTGCTGATGGTGCCGCCATTGGGAAGTTGGAGCAGGTCGCAAACGGGATCACCGGTGGAAGCGGTTGGAGATCGAGAGGGCTCGGGAAGAAGATGAACAGTGGTTCGCTGGAGGAAAATACTAGGCTCGTGAAGAAAAGTGGGCGGAGAATGCTGGTACTTAAGGAAAATCCGAGAAAGAAAGGGTAAAGGTGGGACTTTTGCCGCGCCTTCTAAACGAGTTCCAGGGGAACAGCCGTCTCGAGCGCCCGATCTGAGGAAATTGCAATCATTATGCAGAAGACCGCGAAACGGAAGGAGATTTTTACTGCACCCGTTTCGGAGGAAAAGATTAAAGAAAAGAGTTTCGAAGTAAAAATTATGTTTTACTCCAAAACTGGGGGGCATGTGTTGACGCCAGATTTTGATACGTGTTGAATCGGCGTCAGGAGGAGAGGTTGGCCGATGCGGCAGATCTAAAGGCTACAATAAAGAATCGGCCGACTGAAGTTACAGTTGGGAATCGGCTGATTGGTGATGCAACCTGCGCCAACAGATTGGAACCACAATAGAGGTTCTCGGTCAAAAGTGGCCTGATGTTGGTCAACGGAGCGATGCTAATTCGGTCAAGAAGCAATGGGAAAAATCCTGATTGGATTAGGGGACGGCGGCGGAAGATTCTGCGGGAGTCCGTTTCCTTTTTAAAGATATTATAGATATAGTAGTTTTTCTGTTTGAAATAAGATTGTAACAAGTCATAATCGACCAGGAGTTCTGGTTTTAGGGTATAAATAGGAGTTGCCAGGGCTTTGTAGAATATCAACACATCAATCAACAAAACACTTCTACTTTTTACTAGTACTTTACTTTCAAGTCGGCGACTTCGCCAATACTTTTTCTTTTTTCACGAGTTCGTACGGATTTGCAGGGCTGCATCAACTTGATCTCCGGCCAATTGGTAGGTTCCGCTTATCGAGTAACATCTGAGCTTTAACTACGGGCGCATCGCTGTGGTTTCGTTTGGATTTATTCACCAGTTATCGATATTTACTAGAATTATAGGTTTTACCTGTTGTTCTAGTATTATCACCAGCTATCTAGCTTGGGATTAAAACTATCGGCTTTATCATCGCTTTTTCTTGTTCATTGTCGTGTAGCCGATTAGATCTGTTTCAAGTGTTACATCTGTAATAATTGTTTAGATTGCTATAGCAGTTTTCTTTGCAATTATTACGTGATTATCGGCTGATCTATAGCCGATCATCCTCACAGCAAATCGGCCGATTCGCCGATACGCTCTTCGGGACAGATCGGAACTCCAGCCGATCGGGGACGCCCAGAATTTAATACTCTTATTTCCTTGTCAATCAACAGGTCAGATTGACTGGCACACCGCGCGAACCGCACCAGGGCAAATAACCCGAACAGGAGCTAAGCAGATTCTCCCGGGTCGTGTGTCCGACGCTGAAGACCATCGACCGATTCCTTGGCCGATTTTAGCGCCAACAGTTTGATTCTGGTGCATCACATAGTTTTATTAGTGCAAATTTTGGTGCAAAAGTAGGCTTGGATGTTTGTCACACAAAAGGGTCATATATGATATCAACACCGGGTGGTAAAATTGCTTCAAATCGAATGATAAGGCAAGTACCAATCAAGTTGGACCTTGCTCTTTTACCCCTTGACGGCATGGACGTTATTTTGGGTATGAATTGGATGGCTCTACACGGAGTCACACTGGACCTTTCTTCCCGAGCTGTTGAAATGAATTCACCTAGTCACGGAGCCACTACCCTTTACCTACCATTCCGGGAGTGCACAAATTCTTGTGCTTTCGTGATGGAAGGAATCAAACTAGAGGATATTCCAGTGGTATGCGAGTATGCCGATATTTTTCCGGATGACTTACCAGGAATGCCGCCCGATAGGGACATTGAGTTCGTTATTGAACTGCAACCAGGCACTGCACCTATCTCCAAAAGACCCTATAGGATCCCACCTAAGGAATTGACCGAACTGAAAACACAACTCCAAGAACTACTGGACAAAGGTTTCATTCATCCTAGCGCATCACCTTGGGGATGTCCGGCCCTGTTTGTAAAGAAAAAGGATGACAGTTTAAGATTATGTGTGGACTACCGACCTCGCAATGCGGTAACCGTTAAAAATAAATACCCACTTCCCCGCATCGACGTTCTCTTTGATCAATTATCTGGAGCTAGAGTTTTCTCAAAGATTGATCTTCGATCTGGATATCATCAGATAAAGATTCGTCCATGCGATATTCCTAAGACCGCCTTTTCCACACGATATGGACTATATGAATTCTTGGTCATGTCCTTTGGTCTCACCAATGCCGCTGCCTACTTTATGTATCTCATGAATTCGGTATTCATGCCCGAGCTTGACAAATTCGTTGTAGTTTTCATTGACGACATCCTTATCTATTCCAAGAATGAGGAAGAGCATACTAAGCACCTGCACATTGTTCTTCAGCGTCTCAGAGACCATCAGCTCTATGCTAAATTTTCAAAGTGTGAATTCTGGTTGGATAGTGTGAAATCTTGGGTCACACTATTTCCAGCGAAGGCATAGCCGTTGACCCCAGCAAGGTACAAGAAGTGATGGATTGGAAACCTCCTACCTCTGTTCATCAGATTCGCAGTTTTCTTGGTTTAGCCGGTTACTATCGCCGTTTTTTTCCGGATTTCTCCAGAATTGCTAAGCCTATGACTGAACTATTGAATAAGGGAGTAAAGTTTGTGTGGGATGAGAAATGTGAAGAAGCTTTCCACACTCTTAGAGAACATTTGACTACAGCCCCTGTGTTAGCTCAACCCGATAACACCAAGCCGTTCGATGTTTACTGTGACGCATCTGGCACTGGTCTTGGTTGTGTGCTTATGCAAGAGAATCGAGTTATTGCCTATGCCTCGTGAGCCCTTCGGCCCCATGAGCAGAATTATCCGACCCATGATCTCGAGTTAGCAGCAGTCATTCATGCTCTAAAAATATGGAGACATTATCTCATGGGCACCCATTGTAATATCTACACCGATCACAAGAGTCTCAAATATATCTTCACCCAAGCTGATCTGAATATGAGACAAAGAAGATGGCTAGAATTAATCAAGGATTATGATCTCGAGGTGCACTATCACACCGGCAAGGCTAATGTAGTAGCGGATGCGCTCAGCCGTAAGGCCCATTGCCATTGCCTATCAGTGGAAACCTATAAGGAGACATTATGTTCGGAAATGAGAAAGCTTAGTTTGGAAATGATTTCCCAAGGCACTCTGAATCACATCTCAGTCGAGCCCACTCTTCACGACCAGATCATTATGGCACAACTACACGATGAAGGAGTTAAGATCATCAAACAAAAACTCTCTCCGTAAGAGAAATACAAATGTTTCCGCCAGGACCATAAGGGAGTTCTATGGTTCGAAAGTCGCATAGCCGTTCCGAAGAATCATGAGCTCCGTAAGTAAATCCTTGATGAGGCACACCTTTCCAAATTTTCTATTCACCCCGGCAGTAACAAAATGTATCAAGACCTTAGGCAAAATTTCTGGTGGACTAGAATGAAAAGAGAAATCGCTAAATATGTCTCAGAATGCAACACATGCCGGAGAGTAAAAGCCAGCCACTTGAAAGTAGCCGGTACACTTCAACCTTTGCCTATACTCTCATGGAAATGGGAGGACATAAGTATGGATTTCATTGTTGGAATGCCAAGTACCGCACAGAGACATGATTCCATATGAGTTATCATTGATAGACTCACAAAGACAGCATATTTTCTTCTGGTACACACCACCTATACTGCCAAGAAATATGCCGAGATTTATCTCGATCACATTGTTTGCCTACATGGAGTACCGAAGACTATTATTTCCGATCATGGTACTCAGTTTGTAGCGCGCTTTTGGGAACAATTGCTAGCTTCCCTTGGTACTAAATTGATTCGAAGCTCAGCCTATCATCCTCAAACTGACGGACAAACTGAAAGAGTAAACAAAATTCTTGAAGACATGCTTAGAGCTTGCGTCATTCACTATGGCAAGAATTGGGACAAATGCCTATCCCTAGCAGAGTTCTCATATAACAATAGCTATCAAGCGATTTTGAAAATGGCACCATTTGAGGCCTTATACGGACGAAGGTGTTGAAACCCTTTGAGTTGTTCACAGACCGGAGAACGCAAAATATTTGGATCAGACTTGGTAATCGAGGCAGAAGAAAAAGTGAGAGTAATACAAGAAAACCTTAGAGCCGCACAATCCAGGCAAAAGAGCTATTTCGATAGAAGGAGAAAGCCACTAAAATTTGAAGTTGGTGACCACGTCTACCTTCGAGTTTCACCAACCAAGGGTGTGCAACGATTCGGAGTCAAAGGAAAACTATCTCCCCGTTATGTTGGACCCTACGAAATCATCGAGAGCTGTGGACCCGTAGCCTATAGAATACGACTGCCCCCCTCAGCTTGCAGCCATCCATGATGTCTTCCACGTATCTCAACTCAAGAAGTGTGTCCGAGTCCCTACCGATGTTGTCGAACAACAGGAAATATTAGTAGAGCCCGACCTCTCATATGTTGAGTATCCTATCAAAATCATGGATCAAAAAGAAAGAAGCACTAGGAAGAAAGTGATTAAAATGTATAAAATTCAATGGAATCATCACACTGAGGAAGAAGCCACATGGGAAACTGAAAGCTATTAAACCAAAATTTCCCAGATTTTCTCAACTCTACCGAAGGTACACACATTGTCCACACTAAGCTTATTGTCCGAATCACGGGGCGAGATAATTTTTAAGGGGGGAAGGCTGTAACACCTCAGGTGTTTAAATTATGAAATAAGCCTCGTTAGCTTGACATGATGCATAAATAACTAAGAAAAGTTTAAAAGAAATGAATTATAAATTGGTTTTGCTTTGAATTGAAAATAGTTGTGTATATGTGCATAAGTACATGTACTTTAATCAAACAAATTAAATAACTTTCACATCGATGCAAACATGGCTACAAAATTGAATAGGCACATCGTTATTGACATGATAAACAAAAGTCTAGTTGAAGCCTAGGAGTGAATGCTATGTTTTGCCCAAGAAATAACGAGCCCTCCGAGTTATACTTTTTGAGTTTTTAAAATAACTTCTAAACTACAACTCAAATGAACTTTGGCCTGAAACAAAACTTGTGTAACTTCTAATTTTGAACAACTTTCATGTTCAGAGATTTTTGAGTTGCAACACAAAAATTTGAGAAACGCTTGGATTTGCAAATCAGCCCCTGCCTTTTCTTCTATTTCCACTGCAGACCCTTCTTTCCACGTTCGCCCGACCCTTCGTTTCGCCCGACCCTACGCGTCACCCGACCCTCCGACGCGCAAATGCTTCGCCCGACCCTCCGACGTGCAAACGCTTCGCCCGACCCTTTCGCTTCGCCCGACCCTCGGACGCGCAGCCGCTCGCCCGACCCTCCGACGCGCAGACGCTCGCCCAACCCTTGGCTTTGCCCGACACATCGCCTCGCCCGACCCTCCGCCGACGCGCAGTCGCCACAGGCCACTTGGCCGGCGATGCCTGACCGGCGCTAGGCGCCAAGCCAATGCCTGGCCGCGCCCGCATGCCGCGCTCCTCCCCAGTCCGCGCGCGCCACGCGCACGCCGCCGCACGCGCACCTCTGCTCGCCGCCCACCGCGCCCAATGGACGAGCCGCGCCATGCCCGTGTCCCCGCCGTGTCCCGCCAGTCACCGCGCTCGCCGCCCGGCAAGCCCGCTGCTGCAGCTCCTCGCCCAACCCGCGCGCCGCGTGATCTCCCGCTCCCCACGCCAAATCCTCAGCGCCCAGTCCCCTGCCCGCGCCCGCCGCGACCAATAACGCACCCCCGTCATGCCACCCGCGCCCACGCCTCGCAGCCCAGTCCCGCCCTCCTTCCGTCTCTCTGCTGCCTACAAAAGGCCGCACTGAGCCCCTCCTTGCTCGCCCAGACACCAGAACGCCGCCGCCGCCACCATTACTGCCATCGTGCCCAGCTCACCGTGGAGCTCACCTCTCCGGCCACCCATTGCCAGAGCTGAGTCTCCAACCGCCGCCATAGCACCCCACCAGAGCTCACTGCCCCACCCATCATTGCCCAGATCTGTTGGCGCTCGTTGCCAGCGTCGCCTCCACTGCCGCCGCCCTGACCTCCGTGGACGGCCCACTCCGAAGCTCCTCCGTCCTGGCCAAGCCTCGAAACGGGTTTTCCTCGATGCCACGAAGCTCATCGAAGAGCCCACGCTCTCCCCTCCTCGCCGGAGCACCGTCGCCGACGTTCCGCCCCGCCGCCGCCCCTCTGCTCCGCGCCGACGAGCCACCTCTGGCCACCCCCAACCCCGACCAAGGCCATCCCAAGGTAGCTCTCACCTCCCTGGATCTCCCCGACCCTTTTCCCCTCGCCGCCGACGAGCCCCCTCGCCGGAATCTGGCTGGCCGCCATGCCAACGCCGCCCAGGGACCCAATTGCAATGATTGAAATCTTTAAAAGAGTCTGCACGCAAGTTTCCAGGGGCATAACTGTAAACCTGTGTTTAAACGTTGAATTCAAAAACAGCAAAGTGGTAAAATTCATATAAAATCATAGAAATATTGTAAAAATACAAACACAACTGTTCTATAATCTTTAGAAGAAGATCTACAACTTTTGTTACATGCATTTCTTCAGTTTCTTTGTAAATCTTGCTATAAATTAAATGGAAGGTTTAATAGAATTTAATTGTACCCACTGTTGTAGAGAAAGGCTAAACCTAAAAATTTAACAGTAGATTGGTTGCTTAATTTGTAGGCCAGTGTAAAAATATTAGGACCAGAACCCACGCCTAGCTAAACTTTTTAATAGAACTTGTTTATGCCATGAAATAATAAAACTAAATTGTAACTGCTGTTATATTGTGATTCATGTGGTGAAACTTTTCCAGAGCTGTTATGTTGATGCCTAAATACCACAGAAAAAGTTTAAAACCTTTTTCCTCTCTATAACCTATTTATATAATTTTGTGGTGGGAAAAATGCACTAAATAAAAATAATTAGTTTCTTTGCATTGAAAATGTTCATCTTTTTACTGTGGGACACCTTAGAGTAGCTCTTACTGTATAAAAAGTTTCGTACATAGAAAACCTGTAGAACATCCTGTAAAAATTAATCTTTATTAAAAATAGGTGTATATTGTTCTATTTATTATGCTTTGTATCGTGCACAATAAAATCTGAAAATATTACAGTAACATATATATTGATAGATTAACACCCTCTAAAGGTTTCAGCATCAAAATGTGCATGGTTTGTCCTGTATAAAAATAACTAGGTTCTAACAGTGGCTGTGTATTACATTTATCATAATTATTCTGCTGCACAGAAATTTCTGAAATTTTTATAGTAGTCTTATCTCTGCAGAGTGTGCGCTGAATAAAAATTTTATCACCAGAAGTTATCTAGAGCAGTGTTTATACTTAATCCATGCTTATACTGCGAAAATTAAATTTCCAATACAACACAACCCCCTCTATTAACGATTGCCCAAGAAGATCGTAACTAAATAACTTCACAACTATGTTTTTGGACTGCAACTTTATCGTGAAGGAAAATAATCGTCATATACCATCACTATAACTTACACTTGTGCATTCATATAGAATCGACTACTCTCGCCGACAGAACGTACGAGCTGGTGCCTGCGTCCGAGAGTGAGCAGCATAAAGCCCAAGTGAATCTAACCGAAGCTTCCGAAGACCCGAACCCACGAGCCCCAGGCTAACTTTACCCAAGAAGGCAAGCCCCAGAGCACGAACCCTATTTTTCTAAACTTATGCAACTTATTACTCTATTCTACTTGTGCATTAAGTTTATAGGAGTTGGATGAAAACTTATTTGCATGATCCTAGGTACCCATGCTCTGAACACTAGATGTAAGGTTCGATAGAATGCTATGCTAATAGGACTCGGTAAAAGTCGAGTGATTTCCTGTCACTCACGAGAATATAGGAGTTGAATGTTTACTACATGTTGCAATCATAAGGTAGACGGACGGGGCTATGGTACGATGTTTATGTTGATGATTGAGGCCCCGTCTGTTTAGTGAAAAATGCTAAGGCCGCAGTGTGTGCTAGTGGTGGTTAAGTCTTTGAACGTACTAACCACATGCCAAGAATATGGTAATCGGTAAGCTTAAGTACCTAATCGGACCGGCAAGTGGACAGCATCCCACCCTCTCAACTTTGGTTCCATGCGCACACATGGTGGGTGCAGAGCTAGGCTCTGTAGTCTCGGATGGTGGCCCTGATCCACAACCCAGGAAGAAAGGGGAAAAGTTGCACGTATGACTCTGTGAGTAACCACGTGACGTGTGTTTAGGTTTCCCTTGCAAGGTTAAGAAATTCGATTCGAATCATCCGTTTCTCGCGGTTATTGAGACTGCTTGACCCTTTTACCACATAGAGTAAGAAGAGGAACAATGATGATGATTAATCTTGTTGGATGCAAATTAATTCTTCCACCATGTATGCTGTTGGATAGTTGCTTACCTAGAATGGTTAAAGAAAACTAGAACTTGGAGCTAAAATTTGAAAGTAAGGACCTACTTATATATGCTTTTCGGCAAAACAAACCCTCAAGCCAAAAGCCTTGCATGTCTAGGAGTCGGCTAAGTATATTCCACTAGTCGGGTAAGCCTTGCTGAGTATTAGTATACTCAGCCTTTTACACTACAGGGTTCATCACTTTTAAGGGCATGATTGCTAGTTTGACTTGGCCGTGTACCCTTCCTCCTGGTTGGTCGGTGGAATGGGATACGCCCCCGGCCAACGGTGATAATGCCGAGTGATGTCTCGTACGAGCTTCATCGAGACATCCTGTATCGTCGAGTAGTTATCGTTATTTTCCGCTGCATTGAACTCTGAAGAACTCAATTATTTTGAACTCTGAAGTACTTGTTATACGAATTTGAACTCCGTTGTAATAATACTTTGTGATGAACCCTGTGGTGTAAAATCTTGTGGAATGTTGTATCCTCTGGGCCCACCTTCGTGTGAGTACATGTATGTGTGGTTTTGATCGGCAAAAACTGTGGTTGTATCGGGAGGTTACCCGACAGACCAATGGATTATTCCGTTTGATGTGCGAGTTAGCCCTGATTGCCCTTGTGGTGATGGTTAGCGCGCTTGAGCCGGATTAATTCAGGTGGTTCTGCCACATTGGCGCAAGCCCATATTGGCCCAAACGCTCTAGCCTTTCAATCGGCCGACCCCCACCAACTCCATTCGCCAATAGCACGAAACACTGCAGCGCCAATTGGCCGATTCCTAACTGTAGCGTCAATCGGCCGTTTTCCAACTATAGCCTTTAAATCTGCCGCATCGGCCAATCTCTTCCTTTTCTGACGCCGATTCAACACGTGTCAAAATCTGGCGTCAACACATGCCCCCCAGTTTTGGAGTAAAACATGACTTTTACTTCGAAATTCTTTTTTAATCTCTCCTCCAAAACAAACACGGCAAAAATCTCCTTCCGTTTCGCGGTCTTCTACATGATGATTGCAATCTTTTCGAACTGGGCTCCTGAGACAACTGTTCCCCTGGAATTCATGTAGACGGCGCGGCAAAAATCCCGCCTTTACCCCTTCTCTCTCGGACTATCTTTAAATACTGGCGTTCTCCGTTGCTTCTTCTCCACAAGCTTAGTAATTTACTCCCCAGCGAATCACTTTCTATCTTCTCCCAGCGCCCTCTTGGTATCCAACCACATTCTCCGGCGATCCTTCTTTCGTCTACATTTCGCTTCATTCCTTCAATGGCGGCACCATCAGCAACTCCACCAACCATGGAGGCTCCGCCAGCAACTCCATCGGCGACGGCGGTTCCATCAGCGATTCCATTGGCAACGATGAGCTTCATTCAAGAGGTAAACATTCGAAACTTTCCCCTTTTACTTTTTACCGCCCATGCACCTTTAAGATCTATTCTTTGTTCCTCCCTTTTACCTTTTTTAGGCAGTTAGACACCAAATCACTATTCCCCTTTCCAAAGCTCCTGGTCTCATCTATTTAAGCCCTATGGGGAATCCAGATCCGACTGATCTGATTAAATTAGAAACCCATAGAATCCCTTTCAAGCAATCACCTATGGATTTGGGTCAGTGGTCAGGCACTTTTAGATCTTGGCTGAATGAAACCCCCGGCTTCAAAGAGTGGTACCAAAGAATGGCTAACTCTTCGAGAGTTCAATGGGAAGAATTAAAAATCGGCCAGTGCATCAATCGGCGGGTGGAAAGGGTATATCAACAGAAACATGAGGACCGGGACGATTTTGGAGAGAGAACATACAACATTCTTGATGATGTGGCTAGAGAAGCACCTCTTCTGCGGCAGAGCGGTTGGTCCTTCTTCCAATACACAAGCTCTGGCCGAAGCCCTGTCAAGAGGATCCACCATCCCCCTCGGGAAGCATCTGCTAGGATCGGCCTACCACATGATGCACCAGATCAGTGTCAAACTATCAACGGAAGAGCCGATTGGTAACCCTGGTGGCCCCTGGTGGTTCATCACCCTCTGGCTCAACTTGTACGTGAGCAAAATCTCCCAGCAGCAGATAGAGACCAAGACATTCCCCAACAACGAGTCAGAGGAGAACTGTCACACCCTAAAATTAATGGATTTTAGGATGTGATTAAATAATAATAATAATAATAATAATAATAATAATAAAGCAATGATTTTCTCATAATTATAAAAATCTCAACATTTATTTTCTTTACAGAAAATCTAATATAGGAAAAATAAATAATTGTCTTTCAGAATTAAATAAAATAATTTTATGTATGTTGCATTCATGTCGGTGCATTGATTTTTGTTAGTTTGCGTGTTTGAGTTTGCAAAATAAAAATACCTAAAAACCACCCTAAAAATCTCTGTTTCTCTTCCCTATCTCTTTTGGCTCATCCCATCTTTCTCTCTTCCTTTTCCCTCTTTCAGCCCGACCCAAACCTCTCTCTCTCTTCTCCTTTTGTTTTTCTCTCCCCGCAGCCCAACTCAGCCGGCCCAAAACCTCTCCCTCTCCTCTCTTTTCTCTCCCCACGGCCCAAACAACCCAGCCGGCCCAACCCGCTGCCTCCCCTCTCACCACTGCTCACCCTTCTCTCTCACCGACGCGCCGGGTCCACCCGTCAGCGCCATCTTCTTCCTCCCGCTCCCACCTTCCTTCTTGCGTTGCTGGCGCCTTCCTTTCTTCCCTCTCCTCGCCGCGAGTCCTGCCCGCGCCCGCCCCACCTTCCTTTCTTCTTCCTCCCGCTCCTCTCTCTTTCCTTTCCGCCGCGACACTAGACGCGCCCGCTCCCGTCGCCGTCGCCCGTCGTCCGCGCCTCCCTCCTCTTTCCTTTTCTTCTTCACCCCGAATCCTATTCGCCCCCGCGCCGTCGCCCGCGTCTTCTCCTTCCTTTCCTGCGATGCTTGCCTGCCATAATGCCGTGGCACGCACTTCCCCACGGTACCTGCCCCTTTCCTTCGTGGGCAACCGCAACCTTCCTTTCCCCGGCCGCCGCGTGAGCCGCCGCCTTCCTTTCCCCGGCCGCTTCGCCTACTTCCCTCGCCCTATAAAACCCGAGCCCGAGCGCCAGCGCTCCCCTTCCACTCCGATTTCACCGCACGCCCCACTACCCCGCCGCTCTGCGCCGCTATTTTTCCCGAGCTCAAGCTCGCCGACGCCGCCTCTTTGTCAACGCTGACCTCCACCGGAGCTCCGCCTGGGACCCCGCACCGTCACCGGCCACATCTTTCCCCTCCGCGCAAACGCACCACGCCTGCAATCCCTCGCCGGTGTGAACGCCGCCGCCCCGAACCGTCCGTGCCGCACCTCGTCGTCGACCCGCCGTCCCGCTGCTTCTTCGCCGCCTTCAACTCTCGTAAACGCTCCACGAGGTGGTGAGTACCACGCCGCTCCCGTTTCCCCCCCTCCCTCTCGCTCTTTAGCCCCGGCAATTGCTCGCCGGAGCTCTGTCTCCGCCCACCGCCGTGGTGAGCATGCTTCCGGCCGCCACACAGCCATCCCGAGCCCCTAGGAGAGTTCCCCGTCGCCCATTCTCGCTCCACGGCTCTTTCCCGTGCCAATCCGTGCCCCGGAGCACCGCCACGCCTGCTCACTGCCGGCGACTGCTGCCGCCCAGCGCCGCCGAGCAATTCGCCTGACCCTTACTCCTCGAGCCGAGCGATTCGTCCGACCCTTTACTCCGCCGATTCGCCCGACCCACAACCTGCCACCCGATCCTGATCCAACGAACCAGAATCGCCCGACCCTTACTCTGCCGAGCCACGTCCGATTCGCCCGACCCACACTCTGCCGCCCGATCTAGATCTAACGGCCAGAACAGATCTGAGCCGCGCACGAGCCGCCGCCCTCGCCCGACCCTTACCCTGACGTCGGATCATGATCCAACGGATCAGATCCACCCGACTAAGCCAAACATAGCCGACCCCGGAACTTTTGCAGAAACGCCACTAGGTTTTTCAGAAATCAACCCGCAGTCCACATCAGTAGAAAAATAATTAGAGTTGAGCCCTTTCTTTTTCTGTCCCGACCCCTGACCTTTCTAGAATTAATACCCGCCGTCCAGGACCTCCAGTTTTGCACCACGACCCTCTGTTTAAGGTTTAATTATATTTTAGCCCCTGATTTCTTCAATTTAGCCCCTGGAAGTTCAGTTTCTTCGCAGATAAATCCCTAGAGCTTTGTTTTAACCCTACCTTCGTCGTTTTAGCTCCGTTTCGACTCGTTCTTGTTGCGTTAAGTCTTATAAAGCCCTAAGCCACCGTTTAGTCGTGTCGTTGTGCCTTAGTTCCTGTCTTTTAATTAAAAATAGATTTAATTTAATTAAAGTTCTCTCACCTAGTTTTTCTAATTAAAATCTACCTAGGTCTTTACCTCCGGTTTTTCATAACTAATGTTAATTTAATTAATACCAACTCAAATGTGTTCTAAATATAATTTTTTTAGTTGAACACCAAATATAAAGTTATGCGCTTAGATGCTCTCACATGTTTCTTTCTAATTAATTGTTAATTAGTGTAATTTGTACATAGACAATCATAAATAAAATATGACTAAGTTCTACTCCGCTTTTATAAATAAAAATATAATACAAGTCAATTATAATCAAGGATATTTTGTTTTGAATATCTTTTACATTTGTTTTCCAATTAAAATAAATAAAACTTATAGTTCTTTTGTTTCTTTTGTAATACCAATCTTCCGATAGCTCTTGTAACCGTAGCAGCGAGCCTTATCCTTTAGCACGCTGTTTTAAAAGCTTTTGTTTTGTGATTGGTGTATTGTTCTTAGCTGTACTTGTTTGTTGTCTTGTATGTTTGTGCTCGATGTTTGCTTCGAGTAGAATGATCGCTGTTGAAGCTTGAAGATCAAGTTTTCCAAGTAAGCAAGAGCTTAAGAGAAGTAAGAGTAGCTTTTCGTTGAAAAAAGACAAGTGACCCTAACCATCCTTCTATCTATGCTTATTTACAAGAATACCATGTGTTAAATGGAACGTGGAGAACCACCCAGGAAAATAGTACAACCACGAGGACTATATGGCTCTGGTCTTGGCTAATTAATTAGAGACTCTAGTTTGAAGCGGTCCTACCGAAAGGGCAAGGAGGGGGTCGGTGATAGGGGTCATAGCCCGGTCCTCTTGGGGTAGCAGCCTTCGCTAAGGTGCTGACCATTAGGGAGGTTTATGGACCACGCCGCTACCAAAATTCTAGCAGACTACTTCTTATTAGGGAATCTTTGTAAAGGCCTCGTAGCGTCCCTGTGCAATCACACCTCGGAAGTGTGCTATTGTGCCTAGCTAGCACAGCATGGTTGGGTCCAAAGTTCTTTTGAACTTTTACGCGACTTGTGGTGAAAGTGTACAACCTCTGCAGATTGTCTAAAACTGATATATCAGCCGTGCTCACGGTTAAGAGCGGCCTGGACCCTCACATGATTAATAAACTTAAAAGATGGATTTAAATCGTTACTTTGGTTATTTCTTGTGGCCTTACTAAGTACCAACCATAAGTGTACTCACCCTTGCTAACTGCTGCTCAGAAGAAAAAGGTGTGAAGTCTACTGAAGATGATGAAGAGTTCTAGGCGTACGCAACCCCCAGTCGTTTGCCTGTGAAGTTTGGAGCCTTCATTTCCATATTAAGCGCATATCTCTGATAGTCATGTAAGTCCTTATTTATATTTCTTTACGTGATACTGTTGCTGTTATTCACTGATGATGTCACTATATGTATGTAACTTGATCTTGGCATACATATAGTTATGCATTCGGTTTTGTCCTTAAACCGGGTGTGACAGAAGTGGTATCAGAGCTGTATCGACTGTAGGACGTAAGCCTAGATAGCAATGGTCGCTCCTTAAGGTCTATTTTATTATACAACTTATTCCTATCTTACCCTTGACCCTTCTGATAAATATTCTCGCTCCTTGACCATTTTCTTTTCTCAATCCGCCTTGATAACTCACCTTTCTCACCTGACCTTCTTTTTCATTTGCACTTCCTTGTTTTGCAAATGTAAAACCCCCATCCTTATCTATTGACTTACTCTTTCTTTGATAACTTATTTTGATACTCGACCCTTGGTCAATTATCCTTTCTGGTTTTTACTAAAACCACAATCGCATCTCACCTCCTTTTGATTTGTTGGTGATGTTGTTTACCTCCACTCCTTAATATTTTCTTATTAATTCCTATATATCTTTTTAAACATATCACCTCCTTGATTTTATCTATCCTCCACATTGTACCTCCGATCCCCTTGCATCTTAAGCACGACCATTTTGGATTCTTTCCGTTGCCTTTTTCATTCCAAGATGACCTTCTACTCTCCTTTTATTCAAAATATTTAGATCATTCGTGCCACCTGACCCAAAGCCTGCTCAAGACAACTAAAGGATGGAGTCATCACTTTACCCCCGGAAAAGTTAAAATCAACAGCGGAATACTATGTCACCCTCACCCGAAGAGCAAGATTCTACACTGCACAAGCTGAAGGATGTCTCTATCAAGAATGTTGAACATGAAGAGACAACCCATGCTTAGGTGTACCCCTTGCAGCCCTATTAACAACGTTTAGCATCGTTCCTTAACTGTGTGTTGACTAGTGTAGTTCTGTGTTTGCATGATGTTGCTTTTCTTTATGACCTTGCCTGATTCGCTTCTTTGTAATGATTGTTGGTGTATTGTGGGTCTTCTACCTACAATGACATCAGTTGCTTAGTTGGGTTCTTCTCTTGTATCTCCCACATCCTTGTTCTTTTCCTTTGTTTCTCCCTATTCCAAAAGAGGATGTCGAGAAGGAAGCTAAAGGTAACACCAATGTCAACAAGCAGAAGTTATTGATACCACCACTGCCTATCTAGAAGCAAGTCAAAGAAAAGAAGATCTTACTCAAGTTCCTTTACCACCTTGCAGCTTGCTATTCTTCAGTCTACCTTACTCCGATGATGACCTCAATAACCTAGTAGGAAATTGAAGGCAACACCGGCATCATCAGTAGAAACCTACCAACATCTGCAGTGGTCGACAAATTAAAGAAGCTAAAGCCAAGAATGCTCTATTTCCTTTTGTTACCCCTTTGCGATTCCCCTCTGTACCTTGATTTATTTGCATACCATCTCAAAACTTAAGCAAATGAAGATGATATCATGGACTCTACCTTATTCCTGAATCATTCTTTATTCTCATTCTCCCTAATTTCACCTATACCACCCAACCAGATGGCGAGTCCCAACGGAAATCATGAAGAAAGAGCTAATGAAGGTTTCCACCTGTAACCTCATCATTTGAGCATAGGATGCTAGACTATATGGCAGCACAAACTCAAAGTCTACAAGCAATGGCTCAAACCATGATCAATATCCATCAGCATATTACAGAGCAAGCCTCAGCTCCTATGAACCACAACTCCCTTAGTAGTGATAACCATCAGATTTCACCAAATCTGTCATCATTTGATAAAAGGAAGCTATTAGCCATGCAGGATCAAGTCTTACGAGAAAGGATGCAGCCCAATACATCATTCCCTCATAACATGAAGTTGACCAAACCAGACATTCCTACCGGACCAGTGAAGAGGCAAGTCGCTGAAGCATGGAACTGTCAAAGGAATAAGAAAAGTCGTGAAACGCTAGAGCTAGAATTTGAGAGACAATATAAAGATATCAAGACCCCAGGAACATGTCAATGTTGTGAGCATTATGGTCAGCCATGTCTTCAAGAAGATGCTAGCCTAATGACAGCTGAAGCCAGACAATATTACTATTTAGATATTAATAATGATTTATCTACCCAAGAGACTTTCCAAGAGGGAGCTACCCAATATTAAGATGGTACTCAGACTATGAAACTTGAGGATTGGAGTATTTCTTTCAAGGGATTTTGACCTAGTAGAATCAAACAACGCAAGAAACAAGCAAGCGAAGAAAGCCAAGAGAAGATGGAGTTACCAGAACCATTGGTACATAGCAGTACTCAACCCTGTTCCAACCAACTAAAACCTAAAGTTGTTCAATCTCCGCATGACAACTCTATCAAGAAGAATCCTGATGCCCAGATTGCTTCACAAAGAGCTATGGTGGAGCAGAAAGGAAACCCGAATGGATATGTTAAAGGAGTGTGCTTCAAATGTGGTGAAAAAGGTCACTATGTTAATAAATGTCCAACAAAGTGTAAGGTGACTAGATCGTGTGATGCTGGATTATATTGCCTCAAGTGTGAAGAAGATGGACATCTTGCCAGTTGGTTTGCAAAAGACGATGATAATCGACCCCTGGACCAAAGTCCTAATGGTCCTGCACTCAGTCAGATGTCATCAGTTTGCCTTCTTAGAAGGATAGATGATCAGGATACCTCAGCTAGACAAGAATGCCATCAATCCCCAATGCCCATTTCTCATACCACCTCGAGTCGCCAAGATAACAAAGCAAGTAAAAGTTAGGCTGAGAAGAATTGAGGATATCTCAGAAGGAGACAGTCAAGCCAAGGAAAAGCGATCATGGAATCAATCCAGCTCTATTCAAATCACCTTATCAATATATGAAGAAGGTTCTTCAAAAGATGGGCCAACGAAGCTGAGGAAGGAATGGATAGTTAAAAGTGGAATTAGACTAAGTATCCAAGAAGTGTCTCATGTGGTAGTGAAGCATTAACAAGTGTGATCGAGGAGCTATTGTAAGAATGAAAGATGTGGAAGAAAATTGGATGCCACTCACCTAAATCTTTGTCTCTTGCTAGCCTTTGCGAATCTCGGGACGAGATTCCTTTTAAGGGGGGTAGATTTGTCACACCCTAAAATTAATGGATTTTAGGATGTGATTAAAAATAATAATAATAATAATAAAGCAACGATTTTCTCATAATTATAAAAATCTCAACATTTATTTTCTTTACAGAAAATCTAATATAGAAAAAATAAATAATTGTCTTTCAGAATTAAATAAAATGATTTTATGTATGTTGCATTCATGTCGTTGCATTGATTTTTGTTTGTTTGCGTGTTTGAGTTTGCAAAATAAAAATACCTAAAAAGCACCCTAAAAATCTCTTTTTCTCTTCCCTATCTCTTTTGGCTCATCCCATCTTTCTCTCTTCCTTTTCCCTCTTTTAGCCCGGCCCAAACCTCTCTCTCTCTTCTCCTTTTGTTTTTCTCTCCCCGCGGCCCAACTCAGCCGGCCCAAAACCTCTCCCTCTCCTCTCTTTCTTTTCTCTCCCCACGGCCCAAACAACCCAACCGGCCCAACCCGCTCCCGTTTTCCCCCCTCCCTCTCGCTCTTTTGCCCCGGCAATTGCTCGCCCGGAGCCCTGTCTCCGCCCACCGCTGTGGTGAGCATGCTTCCGGCCGCCACACAGCCGTCCCGAGCCCCTAGGATAGTTCCTCGTCGCCCATTCTCGCTCCACGGCTCTTTCCCATGCCAATCCGTGCCCCGGAGCACCGATTCCGGTGTACACCGGTGAGGCACCGCCGCGCCTGCTCGCTGTCGGCGACTGCTGCCGCCCAGCGCCGCCGAGCGATTCGCCCGACCCTTACTCCTCGAGCCGAGCGATTCGCCCGACCCTTTACTCCGCCTATTCGCCCGACCAACAACCTGCCACCCGATCCTGATCCAACGAACCAGAATCGCCTGACCCTTACTCTGCCGAGCCGCGTCCGATTCGCCCGACTCACACCTTGCTGCCCGATTAGATCTAACGGCCAGAACAGATCTGAGCCGCGCACGAGCCGCCGCCCTCACCCGACCCTTACCCTGACGTCGGATCATGATCCAACGGATCAGATCCACTCGACTAAGTTAAACCTAGCCGACCCCGGAACTTTTGCAGAAAAGCCCCTAGGTTTTTCAGAAATCAACCCGCAGTCCAGATAAGTAGAAAAGTAATTTGAGTTGAGCCCTTTCTTTTTCTATCCCGACCCCTGACCTTTCTAGAATTAATACCCGCCGTCCAGGACCTCCAGTTTTGCACTCTGACTCTCTATTTAAGGTTTAATTATGTTTTAGCCCCTGATTTCTTCAATTTAGCCCCTGGAAGTTCAGTTTCTTCGCAGATAAATCCCTGGAGCTTTGTTTTAGCCCTACCTTCGTCGTTTTAGCTCCGTTTCGACTCGTTCTTGTTGCGTTAAGTCTTATAAAGCCCTAAGCCACTGTTTAGTCGTGTCGTTGTGCCTTAGTTCCTGTCTTTTAATTAAAAATAGATTTAATTTGATTAAAGTTCTCTCGCCTAGTTTTTCATAACTAATGTTAATTTAATTAATACCAACTCAAATGTGTTCTAAATATAATTTGTTTAGTTGAACACCAAATATAAAGTTATGCGTTTAGATGCTCTCACATGTTTCTTTCTAATTTATTGTTAATTAATGTAATTTGTACATAGACAATCATAAATAAAATATTACTAAGTTCTACTCCACTTTTATAAATAAAAATATAATACAAGTCAATTATAATCAAGGATATTTTGTTTTGAATATCTTTTACATTTGTTTTCCAATTAAAATAAATAAAACTTATAGTTCTTTTGTTTCTTTTATAATACCAATCTTCCGATAGCTGTGTCTTTTCAACCCTAGCTCCGTTTTCCGTGTTTCTTGTGCTCTTGTAACCGTAGCAGCGAGCCTTATCCTTTAGCACGCTCTTTTAAAAGCTTTTATTTGGTGATTGGTGTATTGTTCTTAGCTGTACTTGTTTGTTGTTTTGTATGTTTGTGCTCGATGTTTGCTTCGAGTAGAATGATCGCTGTTGAAGCTTGAAGATCAAGTTTTCCAAGTAAGCAAGAGCTGAAGAGCAGTAAGAGTAGCTTTTCGTTGGAAAAAGGCAAGTGACCCTAACCATCCTTCTATCTATGCTTATTTACAAGAATACCATGTGTTAAATGGAACGTGGAGAACCACCCAGGAAAACAGTACAACCACGAGGACTATATGGCTCTGGTCTTGGCTAATTAATTAGAGACTCTAGTTTGAAGCGGTCCTACCGAAAGGGCAAGGAGGGGGTCGGTGATAGGGGTCATAGCCCGGTCCTCTTGGGGTAGCAGCCTTCGCTAAGGTGCTGACCATTAGGGAGGTTTATGGACCACGCCGCTACCGAGACTCTAGCGGACTACTTCTTATTAGGGAATCTTTGTAAAGGCATCGTAGCGTCCCTATGCAATCACACCTTTTTGGGATTTGGACAGTCTATCAGGGCACCACCTGGGGTAAACCGGTTTGGCCGGCGGTTTGGCACACTCCCAGTCTGGTTCCCTTCCTAGGGGGTTCTCATTTGACACCCTAGCGTCGGCCATTTCTTCTAGTCGATCGTGTGCGCTGGTTCTGCCCCCCAATCGCTTGTGCTGGTCGATCCTGCCTCCCGGCCGAGCATACTGTTTGAGCCTGCCCCTTGGCCGATCATACCGGTCAACTCTGCCCCCCAGCCGATCATGCACTGAAAGGCGCCGACCCTCTTGTTCGCACCAGTTTCTGCTGATCGGCTCTGATCCTCTGTCTCTGGAGCGCGACCTCTTGAGCGGGCGATCGTTGTGATATGGTCTACTGCACTCAGGGCAATTATCAGCTAATGGTAATCTAAGGTTATTTTCTCAGCAATGGATGTAGAACGGGCATCGCCAATGATCTTCGTGTCGGCTTATCATCTCTTCGCGGTATCTCGATGTTTCCTGTTGCCGCTGATATTTGTTGAGCAAGAATTGGGAGGTGACGGATCTACGCGATCGCTCTGATCCTTCGCCCTCGTTTTCAACCCGTCTTTTCCCTTTGACATCGTCCATCGTAGCCTGCTTTCTGGGGTCCACGGCGCCGCTTCTTTTAGCCGATTCCGATGTCAGCACCTTGGTTTGAAGCGAGTTTTTTCCCGTGTCAACCATGTTAGCAGGGAAAGGATGCTGATCAATTTTCATCGGCTTTGCTGGCTTCGTCGGGACTTCAAATTTGAGTCTGCCTTGCTCAATGGCCGACTGTATCTGCTGACGGAAGATTTTGCACTCATTTGTGTCGTGAGTCGTGGCATTGTGCCACTTGCAATATTTCATCTTTTTGAGCTGTTCGGCCGACGGAATGGTGTGGTAAGGTGAGAGCCTGATCTGCCCCTCTTGGAGAAGTAAGTCGAAGATTTTGTCAGCCTTTGACGTGTCAAAACCGAACGCTTCTTGTTCTTTCTTCCCGAAAGGGCATGATATCGTCTTCTTCCCTTTGACCCATTCTGCTAGGCCGATTTCCGCTTCCTCTTTAGATTCAGATCCCTCTAAATACGCCACCTTTTTCTGAAAATTCCTCCGCTGATCAAACGGACGTACTTCTTGACCGGCCAATCGGTGAACGATCTGACTTAAACTTTTGAACTCCTGTGAGGCGTACCTCTCCTTGATTTGTGGTAGTAGACCTTGGAAGGTGATATCGGCCAGCTGAGCGTCGGTCAGGGCTAGGGTGTAGGATTTGTTTCTGATCTCTCTGAACTTCTGTACGTAATTAGTTACTGGTTCGTCGCTCCTTTGCCTAAGGCTGGTCAGATCTGAAAACTTCATCTCATGGACCCCGGCGTAGAAGTACTTGTGGAATTGCTTCTCCAGATCGGCCCAAGTAACGACGGAATTGGGTGGTAGCGTATTGAACCACTGGAAAGCCGATCCAGACAGAGACAACAAGAACATATGCACCCGTAGAGCATCTTGTGTGGCGGCCTCCCCACACTGGATGATGAATCTATTTACGTGCTCCACAGTTGAGGTGTCATCCAACCCCGAAAACTTGGTGAAGTCAGGAACTTTGTACCGATGGGGAAACGGTAGTAGATCATAGGCAGGTGGATATGGCGTTTTGTATGTATAGGTTTGTACCTTCGGCTTCAACCCGAATTGGTCTTGAATCACCTCCGCTATCCTTGTTGTCCAATCCACTTGTTGCTGATGAACAACTGGTTGGGGGATCAGCATATGTTGATGGATCGGCAGTGGGACGGCCGGGTGATGGATCAAAGCGTGTGGTGGATTTTGCGGCAGCGTGGCCGGCTGAACAGTTAACAGCTGGTGGCGTAGCGAATCTGCCGTCCCATCGTACAGCATCATCGGTGCCGCGCTTCTGAGTGTTTCCGCAGCATCTGCCCCCCTGCCGATTTCTGACGTGGCCGGTTGATATTGGGGGGCCATCAGCCGGATAGCCGAATGGAACGGTGCCTGGATCGGAGAGCCCCCATGACCGGTTGATTGGTCCAGAACAGCCACCGTTGCTGGTGCCCCCCAAGGTACTGAGTTTGAGGGTAGTGATTGCACGGAAGAAATCTGGGCAGGCTGAGGCAGCGCTTGTGATCGAAAGCATGGCGCATCGTTATATCCTGGAGGCATTGAAGACAATGAAGTGTTATATCCTCCATGTTGTGTTGATATCGGCTGAGGAGCCGAGTGAGATACGCCTGGTAAGCTTCTGACTGGAGCTGCAATAGGTGGGGCATATGCTGGCCCCTGATATCCCTGAGCTACTCCGCTGACCAGAGAACTGATGACAGCATTGTATACCGTGTTGGTTATCACTGAGGATTGGTCGATGAGAGCCTGATAAACGGACTGTTGAATCATATCGGACATCTTGCTCGAGTCCTCAGCGATGGTGATCTGGCGGGGGGTTGGAAGAGGAGCTTTCTTGATGGTCTCCCCGCTTCTGGTACGACTGAAAGATTGCAGGTATACCTTCTTGTAGTCTTCTAGGTGTCTTGCCAATTCTTCTTTCTGGTCATCCTTGAGATTTGCCTCTGTAACCTCGATGACATTATTCTCGGAGATTTTGGCGGTCTTAGACATATTGGATATTGAGGTGGTCCCACCGGGCCTGCCAAAAGTGTGTTGGCGCTAAAAATCGGCCGGAAATCGGCCGATGACCTTCAGTGTCGGACACACGACCCGGGAGAATCTGCTTAACTTCTGTTCGGGTGATTGCCCTGGTGCGGTTCGCGCGGCGTGCCAGTCAATCTGACCTGTTGATTGACAAGGAAAGAAACGTATTAAATTCTGGGGGCTCGATCGGCTAAAGTTCCGACCTATCCCGAAAAGCGTATCAGCGAATCGGCTGATTTGCTATGAAGATGACCGGCTATAGATCAGCCGATAATCGCGTAGCGATTGCAAAGAAACTACTGGAGCAACTTAAACAATCGCCACAGATGCAACACTCGAAATAGATCTAATCGGCTATATGATGACAAATAAGAAAAAATAATGATAAAGCCGACAGTTCAATCTCAAGCTGGATAACTGGTGATAAAACTAGAACAATAGGTAAAACCTATAATTCTAGTAAATATCGATAACTGGTGAATAAATCTAAACGAAACAACGGCGATGCGCCCGAAGTTAAAGCTTAGATGTTATTCGATAAACGGAACCTACCAATTGGCCGGAGATCGTGTCGATGCAGCCCTGCCAACCCGTACGAACTCGTGAAAGAAAAAGATGTATTGGCGAAGTCGCCGACTTGAAAGTAAAGTACGATGAAAAAGTAGATTGTTTGTATTGATTGATGTATATTTTTTACAAAACCCTGACTGCTTCTATTTATACCCTAGGACTAAGACCCCTCATCTATTACGATCCGTTACAAACTTGATTTAAATAAAAACTACTATATCTATAAGACTTTCCTAAAGGAAACGGGCTCCCACAGAATCTTCTGCTGCCATCTCCTAGTCCAATCCGGACTCCTTCCATTGCTTCTCGACCGAGTCGGCGTCGTTCTTTGACCAACGTCAGGTCATCTTTGACTGGGATCCTCTGTTGGGATTCCATTGGCTTCATCCCCTATTTGTTGGCACAAGCCCATATTGGCCCAAATGCTCTAGCCTTTCAATCGGCCGACCCCCACCAACTCCATTCACAAATCGCACGAAACATTGCAGCGCCAATCGGCCGATTCCTAACTGTAGCGTCAATCGGCCGATTCCCAACTATAGCCTTTAAATCTGCCGCATCGGCCAATCTCTTCCTTTTCTGACACCGATTCAACACGTGTCAAAATCTGGCATCAACAATCATTTTTATGACCAGACCCCTAAATTTCTTCAAATTCTCGCAATTCAGTCCCTCCCTCACTTCCCTTCCCTGCTCTCCCCCGACCGCCCCTAGCAGGGCATCCCTGTTGCCGGCGCCGCGCCAATCCAACCAGCGCGCGTCTCTGCTGCCACCCCAGCTCGCCCAATCATGCCACGCACGATCTGCCTCGCCTATGCCACTATCTCGCTCGCCCAGTCGCCTGCCCGCGTCATTCGCACGCGATGCAGCGCCCTTGTGCACCGCCCTGCTCGCCCAATGGTGCGCCCCAGCCCTGCCGGCACCCCTAGCCCCTCCTCCTCCCTCCTTTGCACCTATAAATGCCGAACAGAGCCCTCTCACACTCCCAGAACCCCGCCGCCCACTGCCATTGCCACCGCCGTGAGGAGCTCGCCATGAAGCTCATCTCTCCGGCCACCCATTGCCAGAGCTGAGCCTCCAAACACCAAAGCACCTCCGCACCGAAGCTAACTACCCCGCCCATCGCCGCCCAGCCACGCCGGAGCAAGGCCGCGGCTAGCAACCGCCGCCGCCGCCCCTGTCCGCCGTGGGCACACCACCTCTGGTCTCCCTTCCTTGGAGCCGACCCTCGGAATCGGTCCTCCATCGTCCACCGCAGCTCCCCGACCCGACCACGCCATCCCAGCCTCGCCGGAGCACCGTCGCCGCCCCACAGCACCGCCGCTGCCCCCTGTTGACGCCAGATTTTGACACGTCTTGAATCGGCGTCAGGAGAAGAAGATTGGCCGATGCGGCAGATCTGGGAACTACAGTAAGGAATCGGCCGATCGGGGTAACAGTTGAAAATCGGCCGATTGGTGGCGCCGCCTATGCCAACAGGATAGGATTATTCCAGAAGATCCTAGTCAAAAGCTGGTCAACGCGGCATGCTAAGTCGGCCGGAAAGCAATTGAAGAGGTCCTGATTGGATTAGGAAACGGCGGCGGAGGTTTCTGCGGGAGTCCATTTCCTTTTTAAAGTTATTATAGATATAGTAGTTTTCCTGTTTTAAATAAGGTTGTAACAAGTCGTAATCGACCAGGAATCCTAGTTTCAGGGTATAAATAGGAGTCGCTAGGGTTTTGCAAAACAACCAACATCAATCAACAAAATACTTCTACTTTTTACCAGTACTTTACTTTTCAAGTCGGCGACTTCGCCAATATCTTTTTCTTTCACGAGTTCGTACGGATTGGCAGGGCTGCATCAACCTGATCTCCGGCCAATTGGTAGGTTCCGCTTATCGACTAATATCCGAGCTTTAACTACGGGCGCATCGCTGTGGTTTCGTTTGGATTTATTCACAAGTTATCAATATTTACTAGAATTGCAAGTTTTACCTGTTATTCTAGTATTATCACCAGTTATCCAGCTTGAGATCAGGGTAATCGGCTTCGTCATCGTTCTCCTTCGAGTCATCGCCATACAGCCGATTAGATCTGTTTCAAGTGTTGCTTCTATAGTAATTGTTTAGATTGCTCCAGCAGTTCTCTTTACAATTACTATACGATCATCGGCTGACCCATAGCCGATTATCTCTATAGCAAATCGGCCGATTTGCCGCCGACGCGCTCCTCAGGACAGATCGGAAATCCAGCCGATCGACGCGCCTGGAATTTAATACTCTATTTCCTTGTCAATCAACAGGTCAGATTGACTGGCACGCCGCGCAAACCGCACCAGGGCGATAACCCGAACAGGATCTGATATGTCGAACAACGCGGAAATCTCTGACAGCAACATCATTGGGGTCACAGAAGCTGATCTCAAGGACGACCAGAGGGAGGAATTGGCCAAACATCTAGAATATTACAAGAAGGTATACCTCCAGTCATTCAGTCGTACCATAAGCGGGGAAGCAGTTAGGAAGGCCCCTATTCCAGCACCTCGCCATATCACCATTGCTGAAGACTCGGGCAAGATGTCGGAGATGATTCAACAGTCCGTGTATCAAGCATTCATTGATCAATCCTCGGTGATGAGCAACACGGTGTACAACGCCGTCGTCAACTCTCTGTCTAGCGGAGCCGTTCAAGGTTATCAGGGACCGGCATATGCCCCTCCAACCACCCTGCCGGCCAGGAGCTTACCGTATACATCCCAATCGGCTTCTCAGCCGATATTGACGCAGCGCGAGGGGTACAACTCTCCACCACTTCCGGCGTCTCCAAGATACAGCGGTGCACCTTATCTCCCATCGCGAGCACCGCTTCAACCCGTCCAGATGGCTTCTGTGCAAACACTACCTACAAGCTCAGTGCCTTGGGGGGCATCAGCCATGACGTATTCCCCCGAGCCAGCGAATCGGCACGGCACTTATCCGTTTCAGGTGCCGTACCAATCGGCCGCCCGGCCGACGGTCTCTCAATACCAGCCGATTTTACCAGAAATCGGCAGGGGGGCAAGCACTGTGGAGGCATTCAGAGCCGCGGCGCCAGCAGCAACGTACGAAGGGGGTGCGGACGTGTTTCGCCAGCAGTTATCGGCCGTTCAGCAAACTTCGCCGATTCATCACCTGGCCGAACCAGCCCTT